>CP092726.1:21295664-22569062 GCA_030273425.1 Microplitis manilae
TGAGCGATTTTCTAATTTGAAGTAGTTCTGGGCGTCGTAACTTAGATATAAAAAAAAAAAATTCGTATACACTAGAACTCTTTAACTCTTGCAGTTTTTAGGAGCACTTGCGGTGTTTTGCAAGATTTTTGCCAGCCGAAACCATTTGATTAAAGTTCTCTGAGCGATTTCCTGATTTAAAGGATTTATGAGCGTCATAACTGATAAATATAAATAAAAATTCGGACACACTAGAACTCTTTAACTCTTGCAGTTTTTAGGAGCACTTGCGGTGTTTTGCAAGAATTTCGCAAGCTGAAACCATTCAATCAAAGTTCTCTGAGCGATTTCCTAATTTAAAGTAGTTCTGTGCGTCGTAACTTAGATACAAAAAATAAAAATTCGGTTACACTAGAACTCTCTAACTCTTGCAGTTTTTAGGAGCACTTGTGGTGTTTTGCAAGATATTCGCAAGCTGAAACCATTCAATCAAAGTTCTCTGAGCGATTTCCTAATTTAAAGTAGTTCTGTGCGTCGTAACTTAGATACAAAAAATAAAAATTCGGATACACTAGAACTCTTTAACTCTTGCAGTTTTTAGGAGCACTTGCGGTGTTTTGCAAGATTTTTGCCAGCTGAAACCATTCAATCAAAGTTCTCTGAGCGATTTCCTGATTTAAAGGATTTATGAGCGTCATAACTAATAAATATAAATAAAAATTCGGACACACTAGAACTCTCTAACTCTTGCAGTTTTTAGGAGCACTTGCGGTATTTTGCAAGATATTCGCTAGCTGAAACCATTCAATCAAAGTTCTCTGAGCGATTTCCTAATTTAAAGTAGTTCTGTGCGTCGTAACTTAGATACATAAAATAAAAATTCGGACACACTAGAACTCTTTCACTATTGCAGTTTTTAGGAGCAATTTCGGTGTTTTGCAAGATTTTCGCAAGCTGAAACCATTCAATCAAAGTTCTCTGAGCGATTTCCTGATTTAAAGGTTTTATGAGCGTCATAACTGATAAATATAAATAAAAATTCGGACACACTAGAACTCTTTAACTCTTGCAGTTATTAGGAGCACTTGCGGTGTTTTGCAAGATTTTCGCAAGCTGAAACCATTCAATCAAAGTTCTCTGAGCGATTTCCTAATTTGAAGTAGTTTCTTGCGTCGTATCTTAGATACAAATAATAAAAATTTGGATACACTAGAACTCTTTAACTCTTGCAGTTTTTAGGAGCACTTGCGGTGTTTCGCAAGATTTTTGCTAGCCGAAACGATTTGATTAAAGTTCTCTGAGCGATTTCCTGATTTAAAGGATTTATGAGCGTCGTAACTAATAAATATAAATAAAAATTCGGACACACTAGAACTCTCTAACTCTTGCAGTTTTTAGGAGCACTTGCGGTGTTTTGCAAGATTTTTGCCAGCCGAAACCATTCGATCAAAGTTCTCTGAGCGATTTCCTGATTTGAAGTAGTTCCTTGCGTCGTAACTTAGATATAAAAAATAAAAATTCGTATACACTAGAACTCTTTAACACTTGCAGTTTTTAGGAGCACTTGCGGTGTTTTGCAAGATTTTCGCAAGCTGAAACCATTCAATCAAAGTTCTCTGAGCGATTTCCTGATTTAAAGGATTTATGAGCGTCATAACTAATAAATATAAATAAAAATTCGGACACACTAGAACTCTCTAACTCTTGCAGTTTTTAGGAGCACTTGCGGTATTTTGCAAGATTTCCGCAAGCTGAAACCATTCAATCAAAGTTCTCTGAGCGATTTCCTAATTTGAAGTAGTTCCTTGCGTCGTAACTTGGATATAAAAATAAAAATTCGTATACACTAGAACTCTTTAACTCTTAGAGTTTTTAGGAGCACTTGCGGTGTTTTGCAAGATTTTCGCAAGCTGAAACCATTCAATCAAAGTTCTCTGAGCGATTTCCTGATTTAAAGGATTTATGAGCGTCATAACTAATAAATATAAATAAAAATTCGGACACACTAGAACTCTCTAACTCTTGCAGTTTTTAGGAGCACTTGCGGTATTTTGCAAGATATTCGCTAGCTGAAACCATTCAATCAAAGTTCTCTGAGCGATTTCCTAATTTAAAGTAGTTCTGTGCGTCGTAACTTAGATACATAAAATAAAAATTCGGACACACTAGAACTCTTTCACTATTGCAGTTTTTAGGAGCAATTTCGGTGTTTTGCAAGATTTTCGCAAGCTGAAACCATTCAATCAAAGTTCTCTGAGCGATTTCCTGATTTAAAGGTTTTATGAGCGTCATAACTGATAAATATAAATAAAAATTCGGACACACTAGAACTCTTTAACTCTTGCAGTTATTAGGAGCACTTGCGGTGTTTTGCAAGATTTTCGCAAGCTGAAACCATTCAATCAAAGTTCTCTGAGCGATTTCCTAATTTGAAGTAGTTTCTTGCGTCGTATCTTAGATACAAATAATAAAAATTTGGATACACTAGAACTCTTTAACTCTTGCAGTTTTTAGGAGCACTTGCGGTGTTTCGCAAGATTTTTGCTAGCCGAAACGATTTGATTAAAGTTCTCTGAGCGATTTCCTGATTTAAAGGATTTATGAGCGTCGTAACTAATAAATATAAATAAAAATTCGGACACACTAGAACTCTCTAACTCTTGCAGTTTTTAGGAGCACTTGCGGTCTTTTGCAAGATTTTCGCAAGCCGAAACCATTCAATCAAAGTTCTCTGAGCGATTTCCTGATTTAAAGTATTTATGAGCGTCATAACTAATAAATATCAATAAGAATTCGGACACACTAGAACTCTTTAACTCTTGCAGTTTTTAGGAGCACTTGCGGTGTTTTGCAAGATTTTCGCAAGCTGAAACCATTCAATCAAAGTTCTCTGAGCGATTTCCTAATTTAAAGTAGTTCTGTGCGTCGTAACTTAGATACAAAAAATAAAAATTCGGTTACACTAGAACTCTCTAACTCTTGCAGTTTTTAGGAGCACTTGCGGTATTTTGCAAGATTTTCGCAAGCTGAAACCATTCAATCAAAGTTCTCTGAGCGATTTCCTAATTTAAAGTAGTTCTGTGCGTCGTAACTTAGATACAAAAAATAAAAATTCGGTTACACTAGAACTCTCTAACTCTTGCAGTTTTTAGGAGCACTTGCGGTCTTTTGCAAGATTTTCGCAAGCTGAAACCATTCATTCAAAGTTCTCTTAGCGATTTCCTAATTTAAAGTAGTTCTGTGGGTCGTAACTTAGATACAAAAAATAAAAATTCGTATACACTAGAACTCTTTAACTCTTGCAGTTTTTAGGAGCACTTGCGGTGTTTTGCAAGATTTTTGCCAGCCGAAACCATTCGATCAAAGTTCTCTGAGCGATTTCCTGATTTGAAGTAGTTCCTTGCGTCGTAACTTAGATATAAAAAATAAAAATTCGTATACACTAGAACTCTTTAACACTTGCAGTTTTTAGGAGCACTTGCGGTGTTTTGCAAGATTTTCGCAAGCTGAAACCATTCAATCAAAGTTCTCTGAGCGATTTCCTGATTTAAAGGATTTATGAGCGTCATAACTAATAAATATAAATAAAAATTCGGACACACTAGAACTCTCTAACTCTTGCAGTTTTTAGGAGCACTTGCGGTATTTTGCAAGATTTTTGCCAGCCGAAACCATTCAATCAAAGTTCTCTGAGCGATTTCCTAATTTGAAGTAGTTTCTTGCGTCGTATCTTAGATACAAATAATAAAAATTCGGATACACTAGAACTCTTTAACTCTTGCAGTTTTTAGGAGCACTTGCGGTGTTTCGCAAGATTTTTGCCAGCCGAAACGATTTGATTAAAGTTCTCTGAGCGATTTCCTGATTTAAAGGATTTATGAGCGTCGTAACTAATAAATATAAATAAAAATTCGGACACACTAGAACTCTCTAACTCTTGCAGTTTTTAGGAGCACTTGCGGTCTTTTGCAAGATTTTCGCAAGCCGAAACCATTCAATCAAAGTTCTCTGAGCGATTTCCTGATTTAAAGTATTTATGAGCGTCATAACTAATAAATATCAATAAGAATTCGGACACACTAGAACTCTTTAACTCTTGCAGTTTTTAGGAGCACTTGCGGTGTTTCGCAAGATTTTTGCCAGCCGAAACGATTTGATTAAAGTTCTCTGAGCGATTTCCTGATTTAAAGGATTTATGAGCGTCGTAACTAATAAATATAAATAAAAATTCGGACACACTAGAACTCTCTAACTCTTGCAGTTTTTAGGAGCACTTGCGGTCTTTTGCAAGATTTTCGCAAGCTGAAACCATTCAATCAAAGTTCTCTGAGCGATTTCCTGATTTAAAGGATTTATGAGCGTCATAACTAATAAATATAAATAAAAATTCGGATACACTAGAACTCTCTAACTCTTGCAGTTTTTAGGAGCACTTGCGGTATTTTGCAAGATTTCCGCAAGCTGAAACCATTCAATCAAAGTTCTCTGAGCGATTTCCTAATTTGAAGTAGTTCCTTGCGTCGTAACTTGGATATAAAAATAAAAATTCGTATACACTAGAACCCTTTAACTCTTAGAGTTTTTAGGAGCACTTGCGGTGTTTTGCAAGATTTTCGCAAGCTGAAACCATTCAATCAAAGTTCTCTGAGCGATTTCCTGATTTAAAGGATTTATGAGCGTCATAACTAATAAATATAAATAAAAATTCGGACACACTAGAACTCTCTAACTCTTGCAGTTTTTAGGAGCACTTGCGGTATTTTGCAAGATATTCGCTAGCTGAAACCATTCAATCAAAGTTCTCTGAGCGATTTCCTAATTTAAAGTAGTTCTGTGCGTCGTAACTTAGATACATAAAATAAAAATTCGGACACACTAGAACTCTTTCACTATTGCAGTTTTTAGGAGCAATTTCGGTGTTTTGCAAGATTTTCGCAAGCTGAAACCATTCAATCAAAGTTCTCTGAGCGATTTCCTGATTTAAAGGTTTTATGAGCGTCATAACTGATAAATATAAATAAAAATTCGGACACACTAGAACTCTTTAACTCTTGCAGTTATTAGGAGCACTTGCGGTGTTTTGCAAGATTTTCGCAAGCTGAAACCATTCAATCAAAGTTCTCTGAGCGATTTCCTAATTTGAAGTAGTTTCTTGCGTCGTATCTTAGATACAAATAATAAAAATTTGGATACACTAGAACTCTTTAACTCTTGCAGTTTTTAGGAGCACTTGCGGTGTTTCGCAAGATTTTTGCTAGCCGAAACGATTTGATTAAAGTTCTCTGAGCGATTTCCTGATTTAAAGGATTTATGAGCGTCGTAACTAATAAATATAAATAAAAATTCGGACACACTAGAACTCTCTAACTCTTGCAGTTTTTAGGAGCACTTGCGGTCTTTTGCAAGATTTTCGCAAGCCGAAACCATTCAATCAAAGTTCTCTGAGCGATTTCCTGATTTAAAGTATTTATGAGCGTCATAACTAATAAATATCAATAAGAATTCGGACACACTAGAACTCTTTAACTCTTGCAGTTTTTAGGAGCACTTGCGGTGTTTTGCAAGATTTTCGCAAGCTGAAACCATTCAATCAAAGTTCTCTGAGCGATTTCCTAATTTAAAGTAGTTCTGTGCGTCGTAACTTAGATACAAAAAATAAAAATTCGGTTACACTAGAACTCTCTAACTCTTGCAGTTTTTAGGAGCACTTGCGGTATTTTGCAAGATTTTCGCAAGCTGAAACCATTCAATCAAAGTTCTCTGAGCGATTTCCTAATTTAAAGTAGTTCTGTGCGTCGTAACTTAGATACAAAAAATAAAAATTCGGTTACACTAGAACTCTCTAACTCTTGCAGTTTTTAGGAGCACTTGCGGTCTTTTGCAAGATTTTCGCAAGCTGAAACCATTCATTCAAAGTTCTCTTAGCGATTTCCTAATTTAAAGTAGTTCTGTGGGTCGTAACTTAGATACAAAAAATAAAAATTCGTATACACTAGAACTCTTTAACTCTTGCAGTTTTTAGGAGCACTTGCGGTGTTTTGCAAGATTTTTGCCAGCCGAAACCATTCGATCAAAGTTCTCTGAGCGATTTCCTGATTTGAAGTAGTTCCTTGCGTCGTAACTTAGATATAAAAAATAAAAATTCGTATACACTAGAACTCTTTAACACTTGCAGTTTTTAGGAGCACTTGCGGTGTTTTGCAAGATTTTCGCAAGCTGAAACCATTCAATCAAAGTTCTCTGAGCGATTTCCTGATTTAAAGGATTTATGAGCGTCATAACTAATAAATATAAATAAAAATTCGGACACACTAGAACTCTCTAACTCTTGCAGTTTTTAGGAGCACTTGCGGTATTTTGCAAGATTTTTGCCAGCCGAAACCATTCAATCAAAGTTCTCTGAGCGATTTCCTAATTTGAAGTAGTTTCTTGCGTCGTATCTTAGATACAAATAATAAAAATTCGGATACACTAGAACTCTTTAACTCTTGCAGTTTTTAGGAGCACTTGCGGTGTTTCGCAAGATTTTTGCCAGCCGAAACGATTTGATTAAAGTTCTCTGAGCGATTTCCTGATTTAAAGGATTTATGAGCGTCGTAACTAATAAATATAAATAAAAATTCGGACACACTAGAACTCTCTAACTCTTGCAGTTTTTAGGAGCACTTGCGGTCTTTTGCAAGATTTTCGCAAGCCGAAACCATTCAATCAAAGTTCTCTGAGCGATTTCCTGATTTAAAGTATTTATGAGCGTCATAACTAATAAATATAAATAAAAATTCGGACACACTAGAACTCTCTAACTCTTGCAGTTTTTAGGAGCACTTGCGGTATTTTGCAAGATTTTTGCCAGCCGAAACCATTCAATCAAAGTTCTCTGAGCGATTTCCTAATTTGAAGTAGTTTCTTGCGTCGTATCTTAGATACAAATAATAAAAATTTGGATACACTAGAACTCTTTAACTCTTGCAGTTTTTAGGAGCACTTGCGGTGTTTCGCAAGATTTTTGCTAGCCGAAACGATTTGATTAAAGTTCTCTGAGCGATTTCCTGATTTAAAGGATTTATGAGCGTCGTAACTAATAAATATAAATAAAAATTCGGACACACTAGAACTCTCTAACTCTTGCAGTTTTTAGGAGCACTTGCGGTCTTTTGCAAGATTTTCGCAAGCCGAAACCATTCAATCAAAGTTCTCTGAGCGATTTCCTGATTTAAAGTATTTATGAGCGTCATAACTAATAAATATCAATAAGAATTCGGACACACTAGAACTCTTTAACTCTTGCAGTTTTTAGGAGCACTTGCGGTGTTTTGCAAGATTTTCGCAAGCTGAAACCATTCAATCAAAGTTCTCTGAGCGATTTCCTAATTTAAAGTAGTTCTGTGCGTCGTAACTTAGATACAAAAAATAAAAATTCGGTTACACTAGAACTCTCTAACTCTTGCAGTTTTTAGGAGCACTTGCGGTATTTTGCAAGATTTTCGCAAGCTGAAACCATTCAATCA
This sequence comes from Microplitis manilae, assembly GCA_030273425.1. Classification (NCBI taxonomy): domain Eukaryota; kingdom Metazoa; phylum Arthropoda; class Insecta; order Hymenoptera; family Braconidae; genus Microplitis; species Microplitis manilae. The sequence goes on from CP092726.1 coordinate 21,303,152, forward strand.
AAGTTCTCTGAGCGATTTCCTAATTTAAAGTAGTTCTGTGCGTCGTAACTTAGATACAAAAAATAAAAATTCGGTTACACTAGAACTCTCTAACTCTTGCAGTTTTTAGGAGCACTTGCGGTCTTTTGCAAGATTTTCGCAAGCTGAAACCATTCATTCAAAGTTCTCTTAGCGATTTCCTAATTTAAAGTAGTTCTGTGGGTCGTAACTTAGATACAAAAAATAAAAATTCGTATACACTAGAACTCTTTAACTCTTGCAGTTTTTAGGAGCACTTGCGGTGTTTTGCAAGATTTTTGCCAGCCGAAACCATTCGATCAAAGTTCTCTGAGCGATTTCCTGATTTGAAGTAGTTCCTTGCGTCGTAACTTAGATATAAAAAATAAAAATTCGTATACACTAGAACTCTTTAACACTTGCAGTTTTTAGGAGCACTTGCGGTGTTTTGCAAGATTTTCGCAAGCTGAAACCATTCAATCAAAGTTCTCTGAGCGATTTCCTGATTTAAAGGATTTATGAGCGTCATAACTAATAAATATAAATAAAAATTCGGACACACTAGAACTCTCTAACTCTTGCAGTTTTTAGGAGCACTTGCGGTATTTTGCAAGATTTTTGCCAGCCGAAACCATTCAATCAAAGTTCTCTGAGCGATTTCCTAATTTGAAGTAGTTTCTTGCGTCGTATCTTAGATACAAATAATAAAAATTCGGATACACTAGAACTCTTTAACTCTTGCAGTTTTTAGGAGCACTTGCGGTGTTTCGCAAGATTTTTGCCAGCCGAAACGATTTGATTAAAGTTCTCTGAGCGATTTCCTGATTTAAAGGATTTATGAGCGTCGTAACTAATAAATATAAATAAAAATTCGGACACACTAGAACTCTCTAACTCTTGCAGTTTTTAGGAGCACTTGCGGTCTTTTGCAAGATTTTCGCAAGCCGAAACCATTCAATCAAAGTTCTCTGAGCGATTTCCTGATTTAAAGTATTTATGAGCGTCATAACTAATAAATATCAATAAGAATTCGGACACACTAGAACTCTTTAACTCTTGCAGTTTTTAGGAGCACTTGCGGTGTTTTGCAAGATTTTCGCAAGCTGAAACCATTCAATCAAAGTTCTCTGAGCGATTTCCTAATTTAAAGTAGTTCTGTGCGTCGTAACTTAGATACAAAAAATAAAAATTCGGTTACACTAGAACTCTCTAACTCTTGCAGTTTTTAGGAGCACTTGCGGTATTTTGCAAGATTTTCGCAAGCTGAAACCATTCAATCAAAGTTCTCTGAGCGATTTCCTAATTTAAAGTAGTTCTGTGCGTCGTAACTTAGATACAAAAAATAAAAATTCGGATACACTAGAACTCTCTAACTCTTGCAGTTTTTAGAAGCACTTGCGGTATTTTGCAAGATTTTTGCCAGCCGAAATTATTCAATCAAAGTTCTCTGAGCGATTTCCTGATTTAAAGTATTTATGAGCGTCATAACTGATAAATATAAATAAAAATTCGGACACACTAGAACTCTCTAACTCTTGCAGTTTTTAGGAGCACTTGCGGTATTTTGCAAGATTTTCGCAAGCTGAAACCATTCAATCAAAGTTCTCTGAGCGATTTCCTAATTTAAAGTAGTTCTGTGCGTCGTAACTTAGATACAAAAAATAAAAATTCGGATACACTAGAACTCTCTAACTCTTGCAGTTTTTAGAAGCACTTGCGGTATTTTGCAAGATTTTTGCCAGCCGAAACCATTCAATCAAAGTTCTCCGAGCGATTTCCTAATTTGAAGTAGTTCCTTGCGTCGTAACTTAGATATAAAAAATAAAAATTCGTATACACTAGAACTCTTTAACTCTTGCAGTTTTTAGGAGCACTTGCGGTGTTTTGCAAGATTTTCGCAAGCTGAAACCATTCAATCAAAGTTCTCTGAGCGATTTCCTGATTTAAAGGATTTATGAGCGTCATAACTAATAAATATAAATAAAAATTCGGACACACTAGAACTCTTTAACTCTTGCAGTTTTTAGGAGCAATTGCGGTGTTTTGCAAGATTTTTGCCAGCCGAAACCATTTGATTAAAGTTCTCTGAGCGATTTCCTGATTTAAAGGATTTATAAGCGTCATAACTAATAAATATAAATAAAAATTCGGACACACTAGAACTCTCTAACTCTTGCAGTTTTTAGGAGCACTTGCGGTCTTTTGCAAGATTTTCGCAAGCTGAAACCATTCAATCAAAGTTCTCTGAGCGATTTCCTAATTTAAAGTAGTTCTGTGGGTCGTAACTTAGATACAAAAAATAAAAATTCGGATACACTAGAACTCTCTAACTCTTGCAGTTTTTAGGAGCACTTTCGGTATTTTGCAAGATTTTTGCAAGCCGAAACCATTCAATCAAAGTTCTCTGAGCGATTTCCTGATTTAAAGGATTTATGAGCGTCATAACTGATAAATATAAATAAAAATTCGGACACACTAGAACTCTCTAACTCTTGCAGTTTTTAGGAGCACTTGCGGTCTTTTGCAAGATTTCCGCAAGCTGAAACCATTCAATCAGAGTTCTCTGAGCGATTTCTTGATTTAAAGGATTTATGAGCGTCATAACTAATAAATATAAATAAAAATTCGGACACACTAGAACTCTTCAACTCTTGCAGTTTTTAGGAGCACTTGCAGTATTTTGCAAGATTTTTGCCAGCCGAAACCATTCAATCAAAGTTCTCTGAGCGATTTCCTAATTTAAAGTAGTTCTGTGCGTCGTAACTTAGATACAAAAAATAAAAATTCGGTTACACTAGAACTCTCTAACTCTTGCAGTTTTTAGGAGCACTTGCGGTATTTTGCAAGATTTTCGCAAGCTGAAACCATTCAATCAAAGTTCTCTGAGCGATTTCCTAATTTAAAGTAGTTCTGTGCGTCGTAACTTAGATACAAAAAATAAAAATTCGGATACACTAGAACTCTCTAACTCTTGCAGTTTTTAGAAGCACTTGCGGTATTTTGCAAGATTTTTGCCAGCCGAAACCATTCAATGAAAGTTCTCTGAGCGATATTCTGATTTAAAGGATTTATGAGCGTCATAACTGATAAATATAAATAAAAATTCGGACACACTAGAACTCTCTAACTCTTGCAGTTTTTAGGAGCACTTGCGGTATTTTGCAAGATTTTTGCCAGCCGAAACCATTCAATCAAAGTTCTCCGAGCGATTTCCTAATTTGAAGTAGTTCCTTGCGTCGTAACTTAGATATAAAAAATAAAAATTCGTATACACTAGAACTCTTTAACTCTTGCAGTTTTTAGGAGCACTTGCGGTGTTTCGCAAGATTTTCGCAAGCTGAAACCATTCAATCAAAGTTCTCTGAGCGATTTCCTGATTTAAAGGATTTATGAGCGTCATAACTAATAAATATAAATAAAAATTCGGACACACTAGAACTCTTTAACTCTTGCAGTTTTTAGGAGCAATTGCGGTGTTTTGCAAGATTTTTGCCAGCCGAAACCATTTGATTAAATTTCTCTGAGCGATTTCCTGATTTAAAGGATTTATAAGCGTCATAACTAATAAATATAAATAAAAATTCGGATACACTAGAACTCTCTAACTCTTGCAGTTTTTAGGAGCACTTTCGGTATTTTGCAAGATTTTTGCAAGCCGAAACCATTCAATCAAAGTTCTCTGAGCGATTTCCTGATTTAAAGGATTTATGAGCGTCATAACTGATAAATATAAATAAAAATTCGGACACACTAGAACTCTCTAACTCTTGCAGTTTTTAGGAGCACTTGCGGTCTTTTGCAAGATTTCCGCAAGCTGAAACCATTCAATCAGAGTTCTCTGAGCGATTTCTTGATTTAAAGGATTTATGAGCGTCATAACTAATAAATATAAATAAAAATTCGGACACACTAGAACTCTTTAACTCTTGCAGTTTTTAGGAGCACTTGCGGTCTTTTGCAAGATTTTCGCAAGCTGAAACCATTCGATCAAAGTTCTCTGAGCGATTTCCTGATTTGAAGTAGTTCCTTGCGTCGTAACTTAGATATAAAAAATAAAAATTCGTATACACTAGAACTCTTTAACTCTTGCAGTTTTTAGGAGCACTTGCGGTGTTTTGCAAGATTTTCGCAAGCTGAAACCATTTAATCAAAGTTCTCTGAGCGATTTCCTGATTTAAAGGATTTATGAGCGTCATAACTAATAAATATAAATAAAAATTCGGACACACTAGAACTCTTTAACTCTTGCAGTTTTTAGGAGCAATTGCGGTGTTTTGCAAGATTTTTGCCAGCCGAAACCATTTGATTAAAGTTCTCTGAGCGATTTCCTGATTTAAAGGATTTATAAGCGTCATAACTAATAAATATAAATAAAAATTCGGACACACTAGAACTCTCTAACTCTTGCAGTTTTTAGGAGCACTTGCGGTCTTTTGCAAGATTTTCGCAAGCTGAAACCATTCAATCAAAGTTCTCTGAGCGATTTCCTAATTTAAAGTAGTTCTGTGGGTCGTAAATTAGATATAAAAAATAAAAATTCGTATACACTAGAACTCTTTAACTCTTGCAGTTTTTAGGAGCACTTGCGGTCTTTTGCAAGATTTTCGCAAGCTGAAACCATTCAATCAAAGTTCTCTGAGCGATTTCCTAATTTAAAGTAGTTCTGTGGGTCGTAAATTAGATATAAAAAATAAAAATTCGGACACACTAGAACTCTCTAACTCTTGCAGTTTTTAGGAGCACTTGCGGTCTTTTGCAAGATTTTCGCAAGCTGAAACCATTCGATCAAAGTTCTCTGAGCGATTTCCTGATTTGAAGTAGTTCCTTGCGTCGTAACTTAGATATAAAAAATAAAAATTCGTATACACTAGAACTCTTTAACTCTTGCAGTTTTTAGGAGCACTTGCAGTATTTTGCAAGATTTTTGCCAGCCGAAACCATTCAATCAAAGTTCTCTGAGCGATTTCCTAATTTGAAGTAGTTCCTTGCGTCGTAACTTAGATATAAAAAATAAAAATTCGTATACACTAGAACTCTTTAACTCTTGCAGTTTTTAGAAGCACTTGCAGTATTTTGCAAGATTTTTGCCAGCCGAAACCATTCAATCAAAGTTCTCTGAGCGATTTCCTAATTTGAAGTAGTTCCTTGCGTCGTAACTTAGATATAAAAAATAAAAATTCGTATACACTAGAACTCTTTAACTCTTGCAGTTTTTAGAAGCACTTGCAGTATTTTGCAAGATTTTTGCCAGCCGAAACCATTCAATCAAAGTTCTCTGAGCGATTTCCTAATTTGAAGTAGTTCCTTGCGTCGTAACTTAGATATAAAAAATAAAAATTCGTATACACTAGAACTCTTCAACTCTTGCAGTTTTTAGGAGCACTTGCAGTATTTTGCAAGATTTTTGCCAGCCGAAACCATTCAATCAAAGTTCTCTGAGCGATATTCTGATTTAAAGGATTTATGAGCGTCATAACTGATAAATATAAATAAAAATTCGGACACACTAGAACTCTCTAACTCTTGCAGTTTTTAGGAGCACTTGCGGTATTTTGCAAGATTTTTGCCAGCCGAAACCATTCAATCAAAGTTCTCCGAGCGATTTCCTAATTTGAAGTAGTTCCTTGCGTCGTAACTTAGATATAAAAAATAAAAATTCGTATACACTAGAACTCTTTAACTCTTGCAGTTTTTAGGAGCACTTGCGGTGTTTTGCAAGATTTTCGCAAGCTGAAACCATTCAATCAAAGTTCTCTGAGCGATTTCCTGATTTAAAGGATTTATGAGCGTCATAACTAATAAATATAAATAAAAATTCGGACACACTAGAACTCTTTAACTCTTGCAGTTTTTAGGAGCACTTGCGGTCTTTTGCAAGATTTTCGCAAGCTGAAACCATTCAATCAAAGTTCTCTGAGCGATTTCCTAATTTAAAGTAGTTCTGTTATACACTAGAACTCTTCAACTCTTGCAGTTTTTAGGAGCACTTGCAGTATTTTGCAAGATTTTTGCCAGCCGAAACCATTCAATCAAAGTTCTCTGAGCGATTTCCTAATTTGAAGTAGTTCCTTGCGTCGTAACTTAGATATAAAAAATAAAAATTCGTATACACTAGAACTCTTCAACTCTTGCAGTTTTTAGGAGCACTTGCAGTATTTTGCAAGATTTTTGCCAGCCGAAACCATTCAATCAAAGTTCTCTGAGCGATTTCCTAATTTGAAGTAGTTCCTTGCGTCGTAACTTAGATATAAAAAATAAAAATTCGTATACACTAGAACTCTTCAACTCTTGCAGTTTTTAGGAGCACTTGCAGTATTTTGCAAGATTTTTGCCAGCCGAAACCATTCAATCAAAGTTCTCTGAGCGATATTCTGATTTAAAGGATTTATGAGCGTCATAACTGATAAATATAAATAAAAATTCGGACACACTAGAACTCTCTAACTCTTGCAGTTTTTAGGAGCACTTGCGGTATTTTGCAAGATTTTTGCCAGCCGAAACCATTCAATCAAATTTCTCCGAGCGATTTCCTAATTTGAAGTAGTTCCTTGCGTCGTAACTTAGATATAAAAAATAAAAATTTGTATACACTAGAACTCTTTAACTCTTGCAGTTTTTAGGGGCACTTGCGGTGTTTTGCAAGATTTTCGCAAGCTGAAACCATTCAATCAAAGTTCTCTGAGCGATTTCCTGATTTAAAGGATTTATGAGCGTCATAACTAATAAATATAAATAAAAATTCGGACACACTAGAACTCTTTAACTCTTGCAGTTTTTAGGAGCACTTGCGGTCTTTTGCAAGATTTTCGCAAGCTGAAACCATTCAATCAAAGTTCTCTGAGCGATTTCCTAATTTAAAGTAGTTCTGTGGGTCGTAACTTAGATACAAAAAATAAAAATTCGGATACACTAGAACTCTCTAACTCTTGCAGTTTTTAGGAGCACTTTCGGTATTTTGCAAGATTTTTGCAAGCCGAAACCATTCAATCAAAGTTCTCTGAGCGATTTCCTGTTTTAAAGGATTTATGAGCGTCATAACTAATAAATATAAATAAAAATTCGGACACACTAGAACTCTCTAACTCTTGCAGTTTTTAGGAGCACTTTCGGTATTTTGCAAGATTTTGGCAAGCCGAAACCATTCAATCAAAGTTCTCTGAGCGATTTCCTGATTTAAAGGATTTATGAGCGTCATAACTGATAAATATAAATAAAAATTCGGACACACTAGAACTCTCTAACTCTTGCAGTTTTTAGGAGCACTTGCGGTCTTTTGCAAGATTTCCGCAAGCTGAAACCATTCAATCAGAGTTCTCTGAGCGATTTCTTGATTTAAAGGATTTATGAGCGTCATAACTAATAAATATAAATAAAAATTCGGACACACTAGAACTCTTTAACTCTTGCAGTTTTTAGGAGCACTTGCGGTCTTTTGCAAGATTTTTGCAAGCTGAAACCATTCGATCAAAGTTCTCTGAGCGATTTCCTGATTTGAAGTAGTTCCTTGCGTCGTAACTTAGATATAAAAATAAAAATTCGTATACACTAGAACTCTTCAACTCTTGCAGTTTTTAGGAGCACTTGCAGTATTTTGCAAGATTTTTGCCAGCCGAAACCATTCAATCAAAGTTCTCTGAGCGATTTCCTAATTTGAAGTAGTTCCTTGCGTCGTAACTTAGATATAAAAAATAAAAATTCGTATACACTAGAACTCTTTAACTCTTGCAGTTTTTAGGAGCACTTGCGGTGTTTTGCAAGATTTTCGCAAGCTGAAGCCATTCAATCAAAGTTCTCTGAGCGATTTCCTCATTTGAAGTAATTCTGTGCGTCGTAACTTAGATACAAAAAATAAAAATTCGATTACACTAGAACTCTCTAACTTTTGCAGTTTTTAGGAGCACTTGTGGTGTTTTGCAAGATATTCGCAAGCTGAAACCATTCAATCAAAGTTCTCTGAGCGATTTCCTAATTTAAAGTAGTTCTGTGCGTCGTTACTTAGATACAATTAATTAATGTAACGGAACGGCATGACCGTCCACCTCCGTTTTACGGGAGGCCGATTCCTCGCTCTTTTGGGCATACTCGCGCTGCGTAATCGCCTATCTTCCACCATAATATTATAAAAGCGAAATATGAGCATAAGCTCACATTAGCGTACCCATTAGGCATGCAGTGCATGTGGGTGCCTCACGCACAGCAACCACGAATCCTACCGCAAATCGACCCACACTCCTTCCATCTCAGGAAATAGAGAGAATGGTCGAAGCGGGGCTTGGAATGGGTCTTCCATGGTACCAATTTCCTGTATTGGTCAACAGAATGGACATGGTTAGTGGTGGGCACAATTTCTTCCCACAGACCCATACGGGCAACCACCACTCATATAAACACTAGGATTTCAGACATGCCATTATACACGCTTGCCCTCATCCATCACCTAGTGTTCTATTATCTCCGAGTTTTTTGTGGCCGCCATTATGTTTTGAGACCCAAAATGGCGGAGATTCGTCCACTCGGGGTAACTTAGATACAAAGAATAAAAATTCGGATACACTAGAACTCTCTAACTCTTGCAGTTTTTAGGAGCACTTGCGGTATTTTGCAAGATTTTTGCCAGCCGAAACCATTCAATCAAAGTTCTCTGAGCGATTTCCTGATTTAAAGTATTTATGAGCGTCATTACTAATAAATATCAATAAGAATTCGGACACACTAGAACTCTCTAACTCTTGCAGTTTTTAGGAGCACTTGCGGTGTTTTGCAAGATTTTTGCCAGCCGAAACCATTTGATTAAAGTTCTCTGAGCGATTTCCTGATTTAAAGGATTTATGAGCGTCGTAACTAATAAATATAAATAAAAATTCGGACACACTAGAACTCTCTAACTCTTGCAGTTTTTAGGAGCACTTGCGGTATTTTGCAAGATTTTTGCCTGCCGAAACCATTCAATCAAAGTTCTCTGAGCGATTTCCTGATTTAAAGGATTTATGAGCGTCATAACTGATAAATATGAATAAAAATTCGAACACTCTAGAACTCTCTAACTCTTACAGTTTTTAGGAGCACTTGCGGTCTTTTGCAAGATTTCCGCAAGCTGAAGCCATTCAATCAAAGTTCTCTGAGCGATTTCCTAATTTGAAGTAATTCTGTGCGTCGTAACTTAGATACAAAAAATAAAAATTCGGATACACTAGAACTCTTTAACTCTTGCAGTTTTTAGGAGCACTTGCAGTGTTTTGCAGGATTTTTGCAAGCTGAAACCATTCAATCAAAGTTCTCTGAGCGATTTCCTAATTTAAAGTAGTTCGGTGCGTCGTAACTTAGATATAAATAATAAAAATTGGGATACGCTAGAACTCTTTAACTCTTGCAGTTTTTAGGAGCACTTGCGGTATTTTGCAAGATTTTTGCCAGCCGAAACCATTTGATCAAAGTTCTCTGAGCGATTTCCTGATTTGAAGTAGTTCCTTGCGTCGTTACTTAGATATAAAAAATAAAAATTCGTATACACTAGAACTCTTTAACTCTTGCAGTTTTTAGGAGCACTTGCGGTATTTTGCAAGATTTTTGCCAGCCGAAACCATTCAATCAAAGTTCTCTGAGCGATTTCCTAATTTGAAGTAGTTCCTTGCGTCGTAACTCAGACATAAAAAATAAAAATTCGTATACACTAGAACTCTTTAACTCTTGCAGTTTTTAGGAGCACTTGCGGTGTTTTGCAAGATTTTCGCAAGCTGAAACCATTCAATCAAAGTTCTCTGAGCGATTTCCTGATTTAAAGGATTTATGAGCGTCATAACTAATAAATATAAATAAAAATTCGGACACACTAGAACTCTTTAACTCTTGCAGTTTTTAGGAGCACTTGCGGTGTTTTGCAAGATTTTCGCAAGCTGAAACCATTCAATCAAAGTTCTCTGAGCGATTTCCTGATTTAAAGGATTTATGAGCGTCATAACTAATAAATATAAATAAAAATTCGGACACACTAGAACTCTTTAACTCTTGCAGTTTTTAGGAGCACTTGCGGTGTTTTGCAAGATTTTCGCAAGCTGAAACCATTCAATCAAAGTTCTCTGAGCGATTTCCTAATTTAAAGTAGTTCTGTGCGTCGTAACTTAGATACAAATATTAAAAATTCGGATACACTAGAACTCTTTAACTCTTGCAGTTTTTAGGAGCACTTGCAGTGTTTTGCAGGATTTTTGCAAGCTGAAACCATTCAATCAAAGTTCTCTGAGCGATTTCCTAATTTGAAGTAGTTCTGTGCGTCGTAACTTAGATACAAAAAATAAAAATTCGGATACACTAGAACTCTTTAACTCTTGCAGTTTTTAGGAGCACTTGCGCTGTTTTGCAAGATTTTCGCAAGCTGGAACCATTCAATCAAAGTTCTCTGAGCGATTTCCTAATTTAAAGTAGTTCTGTGCGTCGTAACTTAGATACAAAAAATAAAAATTCGGATACACTAGAACACTCTAACTCTTGCAGTTTTTAGGAGCACTTGCGGTCTTTTGCAAGATTTCCGCAAGCTGAAGCCATTCAATCAAAGTTCTCTGAGCGATTTCCTGATTTAAAGGATTTATGAGCGTCATGACTGATGAATATAAATAAAAATTCGGACACACTAGAACTCTCTAACTCTTGCAGTTTTTAGGAGCACTTGCGGTCTTTTGCAAGATTTCCGCAAGCTGAAGCCATTCAATCAAAGTTCTCTGAGCGATTTCCTAATTTGAAGTAGTTCTGTGCGTCGTAACTTAGATACAAATAATAAAAATTCGGATACACTAGAACTCTCTAACTCTTGCAGTTTTTAGGAGCACTTGCGGTCTTTTGCAAGATTTCCGCAAGCTGAAGCCATTTAATCAAAGTTCTCTGATTGATTTCCTAATTTGAAGTAATTCTGTGCGTCGTAACTTAGATACAAAAAATAAAAATTCGGATACACTAGAACTCTCTAACTCTTGCAGTTTTTAGGAGCACTTGCGGTATTTTGCAAGATTTTTGCCAGCCGAAACCATTCAATCAAAGTTCTCTGAGCGATTTCCTAATTTAAAGTAGTTCTGTGCGTCGTAACTTAGATACAAATAATAAAAATTCGGATACACTAGAACTCTCTAACTCTTGCAGTTTTTAGGAGCACTTGCGGTCTTTTGCAAGATTTCCGCAAGCTGAAGCCATTCAATCAAAGTTCTCTGAGCGATTTCCTAATTTAAAGTAGTTCTGTGCGTCGTAACTTAGATACAAATAATAAAAATTCGGATACACTAGAACTCTTTAACTCTTGCAGTTTTTAGGAGCACTTGCAGTGTTTTGCAGGATTTTTGCAAGCTGAAACCATTCAATCAAAGTTCTCTGAGCGATTTCCTAATTTAAAGAAGTTCTGTGCGTCGTAACTTAGATACAAATAATAAAAATTCGGATACACTAGAACTCTTTAACTCTTGCAGTTTTTAGGAGCACTTGCGGTGTTTTGCAAGATTTTTGCAAGCTGAAACCATTCAATCAAAGTTCTCTGAGCGATTTCCTAATTTAAAGTAGTTCTGTGCGTCGTAACTTAGATACAAATAATAAAAATTCGGATACACTAGAACTCTTTAACTCTTGCAGTTTTTAGGAGCACTTGCAGTGTTTTGCAGGATTTTTGCAAGCTGAAACCATTCAATCAAAGTTCTCTGAGCGATTTCCTAATTTGAAGTAGTTCTGTGCGTCGTAACTTAGATACAAATAATAAAAATTCGGATACACTAGAACTCTTTAAATCTTGCAGTTTTTAGGAGCGCTTGCAGTGTTTTGCAGGATTTTTGCAAGCTGAAACCATTCAATCAAAGTTCTCTGAGCGATTTCCCAATTTGAAGTAGTTCTGTGCGTCGTAACTTAGATACAAAAAATAAAAATTCGGTTACACTAGAACTCTCTAACTCTTGCAGTTTTTAGGAGCACTTGCAGTCTTTTGCAGGATTTTTGCAAGCTGAAACCATTCAATCAAAGTTCTCTGAGCGATTTCCTAATTTAAAGTAGTTCTGTGCGTCGTAACTTAGATACAAATAATAAAAATTCGGATACACTAGAACTCTCTAACTCTTGCAGTTTTTAGGAGCACTTGCGGTCTTTTGCAAGATTTCCGCAAGCTGAAGCCATTCAATCAAAGTTCTCTGAGCGATTTCCTGATTTAAAGGATTTATGAGCGTCATAACTGATAAATATAAATAAAAATTCGGACACACTAGAACTCTCTAACTCTTGCAGTTTTTAGGAGCACTTGCGGTCTTTTGCAGGATTTTTGCAAGCTGAAACCATTCAATCAAAGTTCTCTGAGCGATTTCCTGATTTAAAGGATTTATGAGCGTCATAACTAATAAATATAAATAAAAATTCGGACACACTAGAACTCTTTAACTCTTGCAGTTTTTAGGAGCACTTGCGGTGTTTTGCAAGATTTTCGCAAGCTGAAACCATTCAATCAACGTTCTCTGAGCGATTTCCTAATTTAAAGTAGTTCTGTGCGTCGTAACTTAGATACAAATAATAAAAATTCGGATACACTAGAACTCTCTAACTCTTGCAGTTTTTAGGAGCACTTGCGGTCTTTTGCAAGATTTCCGCAAGCTGAAGCCATTCAATCAAAGTTCTCTGAGCGATTTCCTGATTTAAAGGATTTATGAGCGTCATAACTGATAAATATAAATAAAAATTCGGACACACTAGAACTCTCTAACTCTTGCAGTTTTTAGGAGCACTTGCGGTCTTTTGCAAGATTTCCGCAAGCTGAAGCCATTCAATCGAAGTTCTCTGAGCGATTTCCTAATTTAAAGTAGTTCTGTGCGTCGTAACTTAGATACAAAAAATAAAAATTCGGATACACTAGAACTCTTTAACTCTTGCAGTTTTTAGGAGCACTTGCGGTCTTTTGCAAGATTTCCGCAAGCTAACCATTCAATCAAAGTTCTCTGAGCGATTTCCTAATTTGAAGTAATTCTGTGCGTCGTAACTTAGATACAAAAAATAAAAATTCGGATACACTAGAACACTCTAACTCTTGCAGTTTTTAGGAGCACTTGCGGTCTTTTGCAAGATTTCCGCAAGCTGAAGCCATTCAATCAAAGTTCTCTGAGCGATTTCCTGATTTAAAGGATTTATGAGCGTCATGACTGATGAATATAAATAAAAATTCGGACACACTAGAACACTCTAACTCTTGCAGTTTTTAGGAGCACTTGCGGTCTTTTGCAAGATTTCCGCAAGCTGAAGCCATTCAATCAAAGTTCTCTGAGCGATTTCCTAATTTGAAGTAATTCTGTGCGTCGTAACTTAGATACAAAAAATAAAAATTCGGATACACTAGAACTCTCTAACTCTTGCAGTTTTTAGGAGCACTTGCGGTATTTTGCAAGATTTTTGCCAGCCGAAACCATTCAATCAAAGTTCTCCGAGCGATTTCCTAATTTGAAGTAGTTCCTTGCGTCGTAACTTAGATATAAAAAATAAAAATTCGTATACACTAGAACTCTTTAACTCTTGCAGTTTTTAGGAGCACTTGCGGTGTTTCGCAAGATTTTCGCAAGCTGAAACCATTCAATCAAAGTTCTCTGAGCGATTTCCTGATTTAAAGGATTTATGAGCGTCATAACTAATAAATATAAATAAAAATTCGGACACACTAGAACTCTTTAACTCTTGCAGTTTTTAGGAGCAATTGCGGTGTTTTGCAAGATTTTTGCCAGCCGAAACCATTTGATTAAATTTCTCTGAGCGATTTCCTGATTTAAAGGATTTATAAGCGTCATAACTAATAAATATAAATAAAAATTCGGATACACTAGAACTCTCTAACTCTTGCAGTTTTTAGGAGCACTTTCGGTATTTTGCAAGATTTTTGCAAGCCGAAACCATTCAATCAAAGTTCTCTGAGCGATTTCCTGATTTAAAGGATTTATGAGCGTCATAACTGATAAATATAAATAAAAATTCGGACACACTAGAACTCTCTAACTCTTGCAGTTTTTAGGAGCACTTGCGGTCTTTTGCAAGATTTCCGCAAGCTGAAACCATTCAATCAGAGTTCTCTGAGCGATTTCTTGATTTAAAGGATTTATGAGCGTCATAACTAATAAATATAAATAAAAATTCGGACACACTAGAACTCTTTAACTCTTGCAGTTTTTAGGAGCACTTGCGGTCTTTTGCAAGATTTTCGCAAGCTGAAACCATTCGATCAAAGTTCTCTGAGCGATTTCCTGATTTGAAGTAGTTCCTTGCGTCGTAACTTAGATATAAAAAATAAAAATTCGTATACACTAGAACTCTTTAACTCTTGCAGTTTTTAGGAGCACTTGCGGTGTTTTGCAAGATTTTCGCAAGCTGAAACCATTTAATCAAAGTTCTCTGAGCGATTTCCTGATTTAAAGGATTTATGAGCGTCATAACTAATAAATATAAATAAAAATTCGGACACACTAGAACTCTTTAACTCTTGCAGTTTTTAGGAGCAATTGCGGTGTTTTGCAAGATTTTTGCCAGCCGAAACCATTTGATTAAAGTTCTCTGAGCGATTTCCTGATTTAAAGGATTTATAAGCGTCATAACTAATAAATATAAATAAAAATTCGGACACACTAGAACTCTCTAACTCTTGCAGTTTTTAGGAGCACTTGCGGTCTTTTGCAAGATTTTCGCAAGCTGAAACCATTCAATCAAAGTTCTCTGAGCGATTTCCTAATTTAAAGTAGTTCTGTGGGTCGTAAATTAGATATAAAAAATAAAAATTCGTATACACTAGAACTCTTTAACTCTTGCAGTTTTTAGGAGCACTTGCGGTCTTTTGCAAGATTTTCGCAAGCTGAAACCATTCAATCAAAGTTCTCTGAGCGATTTCCTAATTTAAAGTAGTTCTGTGGGTCGTAAATTAGATATAAAAAATAAAAATTCGGACACACTAGAACTCTCTAACTCTTGCAGTTTTTAGGAGCACTTGCGGTCTTTTGCAAGATTTTCGCAAGCTGAAACCATTCGATCAAAGTTCTCTGAGCGATTTCCTGATTTGAAGTAGTTCCTTGCGTCGTAACTTAGATATAAAAAATAAAAATTCGTATACACTAGAACTCTTTAACTCTTGCAGTTTTTAGGAGCACTTGCAGTATTTTGCAAGATTTTTGCCAGCCGAAACCATTCAATCAAAGTTCTCTGAGCGATTTCCTAATTTGAAGTAGTTCCTTGCGTCGTAACTTAGATATAAAAAATAAAAATTCGTATACACTAGAACTCTTCAACTCTTGCAGTTTTTAGGAGCACTTGCAGTATTTTGCAAGATTTTTGCCAGCCGAAACCATTCAATCAAAGTTCTCTGAGCGATTTCCTAATTTGAAGTAGTTCCTTGCGTCGTAACTTAGATATAAAAAATAAAAATTCGTATACACTAGAACTCTTCAACTCTTGCAGTTTTTAGGAGCACTTGCAGTATTTTGCAAGATTTTTGCCAGCCGAAACCATTCAATCAAAGTTCTCTGAGCGATTTCCTAATTTGAAGTAGTTCCTTGCGTCGTAACTTAGATATAAAAAATAAAAATTCGTATACACTAGAACTCTTCAACTCTTGCAGTTTTTAGGAGCACTTGCAGTATTTTGCAAGATTTTTGCCAGCCGAAACCATTCAATCAAAGTTCTCTGAGCGATATTCTGATTTAAAGGATTTATGAGCGTCATAACTGATAAATATAAATAAAAATTCGGACACACTAGAACTCTCTAACTCTTGCAGTTTTTAGGAGCACTTGCGGTATTTTGCAAGATTTTTGCCAGCCGAAACCATTCAATCAAATTTCTCCGAGCGATTTCCTAATTTGAAGTAGTTCCTTGCGTCGTAACTTAGATATAAAAAATAAAAATTTGTATACACTAGAACTCTTTAACTCTTGCAGTTTTTAGGGGCACTTGCGGTGTTTTGCAAGATTTTCGCAAGCTGAAACCATTCAATCAAAGTTCTCTGAGCGATTTCCTGATTTAAAGGATTTATGAGCGTCATAACTAATAAATATAAATAAAAATTCGGACACACTAGAACTCTTTAACTCTTGCAGTTTTTAGGAGCACTTGCGGTCTTTTGCAAGATTTTCGCAAGCTGAAACCATTCAATCAAAGTTCTCTGAGCGATTTCCTAATTTAAAGTAGTTCTGTGGGTCGTAACTTAGATACAAAAAATAAAAATTCGGATACACTAGAACTCTCTAACTCTTGCAGTTTTTAGGAGCACTTTCGGTATTTTGCAAGATTTTTGCAAGCCGAAACCATTCAATCAAAGTTCTCTGAGCGATTTCCTGTTTTAAAGGATTTATGAGCGTCATAACTAATAAATATAAATAAAAATTCGGACACACTAGAACTCTCTAACTCTTGCAGTTTTTAGGAGCACTTTCGGTATTTTGCAAGATTTTGGCAAGCCGAAACCATTCAATCAAAGTTCTCTGAGCGATTTCCTGATTTAAAGGATTTATGAGCGTCATAACTGATAAATATAAATAAAAATTCGGACACACTAGAACTCTCTAACTCTTGCAGTTTTTAGGAGCACTTGCGGTCTTTTGCAAGATTTCCGCAAGCTGAAACCATTCAATCAGAGTTCTCTGAGCGATTTCTTGATTTAAAGGATTTATGAGCGTCATAACTAATAAATATAAATAAAAATTCGGACACACTAGAACTCTTTAACTCTTGCAGTTTTTAGGAGCACTTGCGGTCTTTTGCAAGATTTTTGCAAGCTGAAACCATTCGATCAAAGTTCTCTGAGCGATTTCCTGATTTGAAGTAGTTCCTTGCGTCGTAACTTAGATATAAAAAATAAAAATTCGTATACACTAGAACTCTTCAACTCTTGCAGTTTTTAGGAGCACTTGCAGTATTTTGCAAGATTTTTGCCAGCCGAAACCATTCAATCAAAGTTCTCTGAGCGATTTCCTAATTTGAAGTAGTTCCTTGCGTCGTAACTTAGATATAAAAAATAAAAATTCGTATACACTAGAACTCTTTAACTCTTGCAGTTTTTAGGAGCACTTGCGGTGTTTTGCAAGATTTTCGCAAGCTGAAGCCATTCAATCAAAGTTCTCTGAGCGATTTCCTCATTTGAAGTAATTCTGTGCGTCGTAACTTAGATACAAAAAATAAAAATTCGATTACACTAGAACTCTCTAACTTTTGCAGTTTTTAGGAGCACTTGTGGTGTTTTGCAAGATATTCGCAAGCTGAAACCATTCAATCAAAGTTCTCTGAGCGATTTCCTAATTTAAAGTAGTTCTGTGCGTCGTTACTTAGATACAATTAATTAATGTAACGGAACGGCATGACCGTCCACCTCCGTTTTACGGGAGGCCGATTCCTCGCTCTTTTGGGCATACTCGCGCTGCGTAATCGCCTATCTTCCACCATAATATTATAAAAGCGAAATATGAGCATAAGCTCACATTAGCGTACCCATTAGGCATGCAGTGCATGTGGGTGCCTCACGCACAGCAACCACGAATCCTACCGCAAATCGACCCACACTCCTTCCATCTCAGGAAATAGAGAGAATGGTCGAAGCGGGGCTTGGAATGGGTCTTCCATGGTACCAATTTCCTGTATTGGTCAACAGAATGGACATGGTTAGTGGTGGGCACAATTTCTTCCCACAGACCCATACGGGCAACCACCACTCATATAAACACTAGGATTTCAGACATGCCATTATACACGCTTGCCCTCATCCATCACCTAGTGTTCTATTATCTCCGAGTTTTTTGTGGCCGCCATTATGTTTTGAGACCCAAAATGGCGGAGATTCGTCCACTCGGGGTAACTTAGATACAAAGAATAAAAATTCGGATACACTAGAACTCTCTAACTCTTGCAGTTTTTAGGAGCACTTGCGGTATTTTGCAAGATTTTTGCCAGCCGAAACCATTCAATCAAAGTTCTCTGAGCGATTTCCTGATTTAAAGTATTTATGAGCGTCATTACTAATAAATATCAATAAGAATTCGGACACACTAGAACTCTCTAACTCTTGCAGTTTTTAGGAGCACTTGCGGTGTTTTGCAAGATTTTTGCCAGCCGAAACCATTTGATTAAAGTTCTCTGAGCGATTTCCTGATTTAAAGGATTTATGAGCGTCGTAACTAATAAATATAAATAAAAATTCGGACACACTAGAACTCTCTAACTCTTGCAGTTTTTAGGAGCACTTGCGGTATTTTGCAAGATTTTTGCCTGCCGAAACCATTCAATCAAAGTTCTCTGAGCGATTTCCTGATTTAAAGGATTTATGAGCGTCATAACTGATAAATATGAATAAAAATTCGAACACTCTAGAACTCTCTAACTCTTACAGTTTTTAGGAGCACTTGCGGTCTTTTGCAAGATTTCCGCAAGCTGAAGCCATTCAATCAAAGTTCTCTGAGCGATTTCCTAATTTGAAGTAATTCTGTGCGTCGTAACTTAGATACAAAAAATAAAAATTCGGATACACTAGAACTCTTTAACTCTTGCAGTTTTTAGGAGCACTTGCAGTGTTTTGCAGGATTTTTGCAAGCTGAAACCATTCAATCAAAGTTCTCTGAGCGATTTCCTAATTTAAAGTAGTTCGGTGCGTCGTAACTTAGATATAAATAATAAAAATTGGGATACGCTAGAACTCTTTAACTCTTGCAGTTTTTAGGAGCACTTGCGGTATTTTGCAAGATTTTTGCCAGCCGAAACCATTTGATCAAAGTTCTCTGAGCGATTTCCTGATTTGAAGTAGTTCCTTGCGTCGTTACTTAGATATAAAAAATAAAAATTCGTATACACTAGAACTCTTTAACTCTTGCAGTTTTTAGGAGCACTTGCGGTATTTTGCAAGATTTTTGCCAGCCGAAACCATTCAATCAAAGTTCTCTGAGCGATTTCCTAATTTGAAGTAGTTCCTTGCGTCGTAACTCAGACATAAAAAATAAAAATTCGTATACACTAGAACTCTTTAACTCTTGCAGTTTTTAGGAGCACTTGCGGTGTTTTGCAAGATTTTCGCAAGCTGAAACCATTCAATCAAAGTTCTCTGAGCGATTTCCTGATTTAAAGGATTTATGAGCGTCATAACTAATAAATATAAATAAAAATTCGGACACACTAGAACTCTTTAACTCTTGCAGTTTTTAGGAGCACTTGCGGTGTTTTGCAAGATTTTCGCAAGCTGAAACCATTCAATCAAAGTTCTCTGAGCGATTTCCTGATTTAAAGGATTTATGAGCGTCATAACTAATAAATATAAATAAAAATTCGGACACACTAGAACTCTTTAACTCTTGCAGTTTTTAGGAGCACTTGCGGTGTTTTGCAAGATTTTCGCAAGCTGAAACCATTCAATCAAAGTTCTCTGAGCGATTTCCTAATTTAAAGTAGTTCTGTGCGTCGTAACTTAGATACAAATATTAAAAATTCGGATACACTAGAACTCTTTAACTCTTGCAGTTTTTAGGAGCACTTGCAGTGTTTTGCAGGATTTTTGCAAGCTGAAACCATTCAATCAAAGTTCTCTGAGCGATTTCCTAATTTGAAGTAGTTCTGTGCGTCGTAACTTAGATACAAAAAATAAAAATTCGGATACACTAGAACTCTTTAACTCTTGCAGTTTTTAGGAGCACTTGCGCTGTTTTGCAAGATTTTCGCAAGCTGGAACCATTCAATCAAAGTTCTCTGAGCGATTTCCTAATTTAAAGTAGTTCTGTGCGTCGTAACTTAGATACAAAAAATAAAAATTCGGATACACTAGAACACTCTAACTCTTGCAGTTTTTAGGAGCACTTGCGGTCTTTTGCAAGATTTCCGCAAGCTGAAGCCATTCAATCAAAGTTCTCTGAGCGATTTCCTGATTTAAAGGATTTATGAGCGTCATGACTGATGAATATAAATAAAAATTCGGACACACTAGAACTCTCTAACTCTTGCAGTTTTTAGGAGCACTTGCGGTCTTTTGCAAGATTTCCGCAAGCTGAAGCCATTCAATCAAAGTTCTCTGAGCGATTTCCTAATTTGAAGTAGTTCTGTGCGTCGTAACTTAGATACAAATAATAAAAATTCGGATACACTAGAACTCTCTAACTCTTGCAGTTTTTAGGAGCACTTGCGGTCTTTTGCAAGATTTCCGCAAGCTGAAGCCATTTAATCAAAGTTCTCTGATTGATTTCCTAATTTGAAGTAATTCTGTGCGTCGTAACTTAGATACAAATAATAAAAATTCGGATACACTAGAACTCTCTAACTCTTGCAGTTTTTAGGAGCACTTGCGGTATTTTGCAAGATTTTTGCCAGCCGAAACCATTCAATCAAAGTTCTCTGAGCGATTTCCTAATTTAAAGTAGTTCTGTGCGTCGTAACTTAGATACAAATAATAAAAATTCGGATACACTAGAACTCTCTAACTCTTGCAGTTTTTAGGAGCACTTGCGGTCTTTTGCAAGATTTCCGCAAGCTGAAGCCATTCAATCAAAGTTCTCTGAGCGATTTCCTAATTTAAAGTAGTTCTGTGCGTCGTAACTTAGATACAAATAATAAAAATTCGGATACACTAGAACTCTTTAACTCTTGCAGTTTTTAGGAGCACTTGCAGTGTTTTGCAGGATTTTTGCAAGCTGAAACCATTCAATCAAAGTTCTCTGAGCGATTTCCTAATTTAAAGAAGTTCTGTGCGTCGTAACTTAGATACAAATAATAAAAATTCGGATACACTAGAACTCTTTAACTCTTGCAGTTTTTAGGAGCACTTGCGGTGTTTTGCAAGATTTTTGCAAGCTGAAACCATTCAATCAAAGTTCTCTGAGCGATTTCCTAATTTAAAGTAGTTCTGTGCGTCGTAACTTAGATACAAATAATAAAAATTCGGATACACTAGAACTCTTTAACTCTTGCAGTTTTTAGGAGCACTTGCAGTGTTTTGCAGGATTTTTGCAAGCTGAAACCATTCAATCAAAGTTCTCTGAGCGATTTCCTAATTTGAAGTAGTTCTGTGCGTCGTAACTTAGATACAAATAATAAAAATTCGGATACACTAGAACTCTTTAAATCTTGCAGTTTTTAGGAGCGCTTGCAGTGTTTTGCAGGATTTTTGCAAGCTGAAACCATTCAATCAAAGTTCTCTGAGCGATTTCCCAATTTGAAGTAGTTCTGTGCGTCGTAACTTAGATACAAAAAATAAAAATTCGGTTACACTAGAACTCTCTAACTCTTGCAGTTTTTAGGAGCACTTGCAGTCTTTTGCAGGATTTTTGCAAGCTGAAACCATTCAATCAAAGTTCTCTGAGCGATTTCCTAATTTAAAGTAGTTCTGTGCGTCGTAACTTAGATACAAATAATAAAAATTCGGATACACTAGAACTCTCTAACTCTTGCAGTTTTTAGGAGCACTTGCGGTCTTTTGCAAGATTTCCGCAAGCTGAAGCCATTCAATCAAAGTTCTCTGAGCGATTTCCTGATTTAAAGGATTTATGAGCGTCATAACTGATAAATATAAATAAAAATTCGGACACACTAGAACTCTCTAACTCTTGCAGTTTTTAGGAGCACTTGCGGTCTTTTGCAGGATTTTTGCAAGCTGAAACCATTCAATCAAAGTTCTCTGAGCGATTTCCTGATTTAAAGGATTTATGAGCGTCATAACTAATAAATATAAATAAAAATTCGGACACACTAGAACTCTTTAACTCTTGCAGTTTTTAGGAGCACTTGCGGTGTTTTGCAAGATTTTCGCAAGCTGAAACCATTCAATCAACGTTCTCTGAGCGATTTCCTAATTTAAAGTAGTTCTGTGCGTCGTAACTTAGATACAAATAATAAAAATTCGGATACACTAGAACTCTCTAACTCTTGCAGTTTTTAGGAGCACTTGCGGTCTTTTGCAAGATTTCCGCAAGCTGAAGCCATTCAATCAAAGTTCTCTGAGCGATTTCCTGATTTAAAGGATTTATGAGCGTCATAACTGATAAATATAAATAAAAATTCGGACACACTAGAACTCTCTAACTCTTGCAGTTTTTAGGAGCACTTGCGGTCTTTTGCAAGATTTCCGCAAGCTGAAGCCATTCAATCGAAGTTCTCTGAGCGATTTCCTAATTTAAAGTAGTTCTGTGCGTCGTAACTTAGATACAAAAAATAAAAATTCGGATACACTAGAACTCTTTAACTCTTGCAGTTTTTAGGAGCACTTGCGGTCTTTTGCAAGATTTCCGCAAGCTAACCATTCAATCAAAGTTCTCTGAGCGATTTCCTAATTTGAAGTAATTCTGTGCGTCGTAACTTAGATACAAAAAATAAAAATTCGGATACACTAGAACACTCTAACTCTTGCAGTTTTTAGGAGCACTTGCGGTCTTTTGCAAGATTTCCGCAAGCTGAAGCCATTCAATCAAAGTTCTCTGAGCGATTTCCTGATTTAAAGGATTTATGAGCGTCATGACTGATGAATATAAATAAAAATTCGGACACACTAGAACACTCTAACTCTTGCAGTTTTTAGGAGCACTTGCGGTCTTTTGCAAGATTTCCGCAAGCTGAAGCCATTCAATCAAAGTTCTCTGAGCGATTTCCTAATTTGAAGTAATTCTGTGCGTCGTAACTTAGATACAAAAAATAAAAATTCGGATACACTAGAACTCTCTAACTCTTGCAGTTTTTAGGAGCACTTGCGGTATTTTGCAAGATTTTTGCCAGCCGAAACCATTCAATCAAAGTTCTCTGAGCGATTTCCTAATTTAAAGTAGTTCTGTGCGTCGTAACTTAGATACAAATAATAAAAATTCGGATACACTAGAACTCTCTAACTCTTGCAGTTTTTAGGAGCACTTGCGGTCTTTTGCAAGATTTCCGCAAGCTGAAGCCATTTAATCAAAGTTCTCTGATTGATTTCCTTATTTGAAGTAATTCTGTGCGTCGTAACTTAGATACAAAAAATAAAAATTCGGACACACTAGAACTCTCTAACTCCTGCAGTTTTTAGGAGCACTTGCGGTATTTTGCAAGATTTTCGCAAGCTGAAGCCATTCAATCAAAGTTCTCTGAGCGATTTCCTAATTTAAAGTAGTTCTGTGCGTCGTAACTTAGATACAAAAAATAACAATTCGGATACACTAGAACTCTTTAACTCTTGCAGTTTTTAGGAGCACTTGCGGTCTTTTGCAAGATTTTTGCCAGCCGAAACCATTCAATCAAAGTTCTCTGAGCGATTTCCTGATTTAAAGGATTTATGACCGTCATAACTAATAAATATCAATAAAAATTCGGATACACTAGAACTCTTTAACTTTTGCAGTTTTTAGGAGCACTTGCAGTGTTTTGCAGGATTTTTGCAAGCTGAAGCCATTCAATCAAAGTTCTCTGAGCGATTTCCTGATTTAAAGGATTTATGAGCGTCATGACTGATAAATATAAATAAAAATTCGGACACACTAGAACTCTCTAACTCTTGCAGTTTTTAGGAGCACTTGCGGTCTTTTGCAAGATTTCCGCAAGCTGAAGCCATTCAATCAAAGTTCTCTGAGCGATTTCCTAATTTGAAGTAATTCTGTGCGTCGTAACTTAGATACAAAAAATAAAAATTCGGATACACTAGAACTCTCTAACTCTTGCAGTTTTTAGGAGCACTTGCGGTATTTTGCAAGATTTTTGCCAGCCGAAACCATTCAATCAAAGTTCTCTGAGCGATTTCCTAATTTAAAGTAGTTCTGTGCGTCGTAACTTAGATACAAATAATAAAAATTCGGATACACTAGAACTCTCTAACTCTTGCAGTTTTTAGGAGCACTTGCGGTCTTTTGCAAGATTTCCGCAAGCTGAAGCCATTCAATCAAAGTTCTCTGAGCGATTTCCTTATTTAAAGGATTTATGAGCGTCATAACTGATAAATATAAATAAAAATTCGGACACACTAGAACTCTCTAACTCTTGCAGTTTTTAGGAGCACTTGCGGTCTTTTGCAAGATTTCCGCAAGCTGAAGTTATTCAATCAAAGTTCTCTGAGCGATTTCCTAATTTGAAGTAATTCTGTGCGTCGTCATTTAGATACAAAAAATAAAAATTCGGATACACTAGAACTTTTTAACTCTTGCAGTTTTTAGGAGCACTTGCAGTGTTTTGCAGGATTTTTGCAAGCTGAAACCATTCAATCAAAGTTCTCTGAGCGATTTCCTAATTTAAAGAAGTTCTGTGCGTCGTAACTTAGATACAAATAATAAAAATTCGGATACACTAGAACTCTTTAACTCTTGCAGTTTTTAGGAGCACTTGCGGTGTTTTGCAAGATTTTCGCAAGCTGAAACCATTCAATCAAAGTTCTCTGAGCGATTTCCTAATTTGAAGTAGTTCTGTGCGTCGTAACTTGAATACAAAAAATAAAAATTCGGATACACTAGAACTCTTTAACTCTTGCAGTTTTTAGGAGCACTTGCAGTGTTTTGCAGGATTTTTGCAAGCTGAAACCATTCAATCAAAGTTCTCTGAGCGATTTCCTAATTTGAAGTAGTTCCTTGCGTCGTAACTTAGATATAAAAAATAAAAATTCGTATACACTAGAACTCTTTAACTCTTGCAGTTTTTAGGAGCACTTGCGGTGTTTTGCAAGATTTTTGCCAGCCGAAACCATTTGATTAAAGTTCTCTGAGCGATTTCCTGATTTAAAGGATTTATGAGCGTCATAACTAATAAATATAAATAAAAATTCGGATACACTAGAACTCTTCAACTCTTGCAGTTTTTAGGAGCACTTGCGGTGTTTTGCAAGATTTTCGCAAGCTGAAACCATTCAATCAAAGTTCTCTGAGCGATTTCCTAATTTAAAGTAGTTCTGTGCGTCGTAACTTGGATACAAATAATAAAAATTCGGATACACTAGAACTCTTTAACTCTTGCAGTTTTTAGGAGCACTTGCGGTGTTTTGCAAGATTTTCGCAAGCTGAAACCATTCAATCAAAGTTCTCTGAGCGATTTCCTAATTTGAAGTAGTTCTGTGCGTCGTAACTTAGATACAAAAAATAAAAATTCGGTTACACTAGAACTCTTTAACTCTTGCAGTTTTTAGGAGCACTTGCGGTGTTTTGCAAGATTTTCGCAAGCTGAAACCA
Organism: Microplitis manilae; assembly: GCA_030273425.1. Classification (NCBI taxonomy): domain Eukaryota; kingdom Metazoa; phylum Arthropoda; class Insecta; order Hymenoptera; family Braconidae; genus Microplitis; species Microplitis manilae. The sequence continues at coordinate 21,328,264 of CP092726.1, forward strand.
TTCAATCAAAGTTCTCTGAGCGATTTCCTAATTTGAAGTAGTTCTGTGCGTCGTAACTTAGATACAAAAAATAAAAATTCGGTTACACTAGAACTCTTTAACTCTTGCAGTTTTTAGGAGCACTTGCAGTGTTTTGCAGGATTTTTGCAAGCTGAAACCATTCAATCAAAGTTCTCTGAGCGATTTCCTAATTTGAAGTAGTTCCTTGCGTCGTAACTTAGATATAAAAAATAAAAATTCGTATACACTAGAACTCTTTAACTCTTGCAGTTTTTAGGAGCACTTGCGGTGTTTTGCAAGATTTTTGCCAGCCGAAACCATTTGATTAAAGTTCTCTGAGCGATTTCCTGATTTAAAGGATTTATGAGCGTCATAACTAATAAATATAAATAAAAATTCGGATACACTAGAACTCTTCAACTCTTGCAGTTTTTAGGAGCACTTGCGGTGTTTTGCAAGATTTTCGCAAGCTGAAACCATTCAATCAAAGTTCTCTGAGCGATTTCCTAATTTGAAGTAGTTCTGTGCGTCGTAACTTAGATACAAAAAATAAAAATTCGGTTACACTAGAACTCTTTAACTCTTGCAGTTTTTAGGAGCACTTGCGGTGTTTTGCAAGATTTTCGCAAGCTGAAACCATTCAATCAAAGTTCTCTGAGCGATTTCCTAATTTGAAGTAGTTCTGTGCGTCGTAACTTAGATACAAAAAATAAAAATTCGGTTACACTAGAACTCTTTAACTCTTGCAGTTTTTAGGAGCACTTGCGGTGTTTTGCAAGATTTTCGCAAGCTGAAACCATTCAATCAAAGTTCTCTGAGCGATTTCCTAATTTGAAGTAGTTCTGTGCGTCGTAACTTAGATACAAAAAATAAAAATTCGGTTACACTAGAACTCTTTAACTCTTGCAGTTTTTAGGAGCACTTGCGGTGTTTTGCAAGATTTTCGCAAGCTGAAACCATTCAATCAAAGTTCTCTGAGCGATTTCCTAATTTGAAGTAGTTCTGTGCGTCGTAACTTAGATACAAAAAATAAAAATTCGGTTACACTAGAACTCTTTAACTCTTGCAGTTTTTAGGAGCACTTGCAGTGTTTTGCAGGATTTTTGCAAGCTGAAACCATTCAATCAAAGTTCTCTGAGCGATTTCCTAATTTGAAGTAGTTCTGTGCGTCGTAACTTAGATACAAATAATAAAAATTCGGATACACTAGAACTCTCTAACTCTTGCAGTTTTTAGGAGCACTTGCGGTGTTTTGCAAGATTTTCGCAAGCTGAAGCCATTCAATCAAAGTTCTCTGAGCGATTTCCTAATTTAAAGTAGTTCTGTGCGTCGTAACTTAGATACAAAAAATAACAATTCGGATACACTAGAACTCTTTAACTCTTGCAGTTTTTAGGAGCACTTGCGGTCTTTTGCAAGATTTTTGCCAGCCGAAACCATTCAATCAAAGTTCTCTGAGCGATTTCCTGATTTAAAGGATTTATGACCGTCATAACTAATAAATATCAATAAAAATTCGGATACACTAGAACTCTTTAACTTTTGCAGTTTTTAGGAGCACTTGCAGTGTTTTGCAGGATTTTTGCAAGCTGAAGCCATTCAATCAAAGTTCTCTGAGCGATTTCCTGATTTAAAGGATTTATGAGCGTCATGACTGATAAATATAAATAAAAATTCGGACACACTAGAACTCTCTAACTCTTGCAGTTTTTAGGAGCACTTGCGGTCTTTTGCAAGATTTCCGCAAGCTGAAGCCATTCAATCAAAGTTCTCTGAGCGATTTCCTAATTTGAAGTAATTCTGTGCGTCGTAACTTAGATACAAAAAATAAAAATTCGGATACACTAGAACTCTCTAACTCTTGCAGTTTTTAGGAGCACTTGCGGTATTTTGCAAGATTTTTGCCAGCCGAAACCATTCAATCAAAGTTCTCTGAGCGATTTCCTAATTTAAAGTAGTTCTGTGCGTCGTAACTTAGATACAAATAATAAAAATTCGGATACACTAGAACTCTCTAACTCTTGCAGTTTTTAGGAGCACTTGCGGTCTTTTGCAAGATTTCCGCAAGCTGAAGCCATTCAATCAAAGTTCTCTGAGCGATTTCCTTATTTAAAGGATTTATGAGCGTCATAACTGATAAATATAAATAAAAATTCGGACACACTAGAACTCTCTAACTCTTGCAGTTTTTAGGAGCACTTGCGGTCTTTTGCAAGATTTCCGCAAGCTGAAGTTATTCAATCAAAGTTCTCTGAGCGATTTCCTAATTTGAAGTAATTCTGTGCGTCGTCATTTAGATACAAAAAATAAAAATTCGGATACACTAGAACTTTTTAACTCTTGCAGTTTTTAGGAGCACTTGCAGTGTTTTGCAGGATTTTTGCAAGCTGAAACCATTCAATCAAAGTTCTCTGAGCGATTTCCTAATTTAAAGAAGTTCTGTGCGTCGTAACTTAGATACAAATAATAAAAATTCGGATACACTAGAACTCTTTAACTCTTGCAGTTTTTAGGAGCACTTGCGGTGTTTTGCAAGATTTTCGCAAGCTGAAACCATTCAATCAAAGTTCTCTGAGCGATTTCCTAATTTGAAGTAGTTCTGTGCGTCGTAACTTGAATACAAAAAATAAAAATTCGGATACACTAGAACTCTTTAACTCTTGCAGTTTTTAGGAGCACTTGCAGTGTTTTGCAGGATTTTTGCAAGCTGAAACCATTCAATCAAAGTTCTCTGAGCGATTTCCTAATTTGAAGTAGTTCCTTGCGTCGTAACTTAGATATAAAAAATAAAAATTCGTATACACTAGAACTCTTTAACTCTTGCAGTTTTTAGGAGCACTTGCGGTGTTTTGCAAGATTTTTGCCAGCCGAAACCATTTGATTAAAGTTCTCTGAGCGATTTCCTGATTTAAAGGATTTATGAGCGTCATAACTAATAAATATAAATAAAAATTCGGATACACTAGAACTCTTCAACTCTTGCAGTTTTTAGGAGCACTTGCGGTGTTTTGCAAGATTTTCGCAAGCTGAAACCATTCAATCAAAGTTCTCTGAGCGATTTCCTAATTTAAAGTAGTTCTGTGCGTCGTAACTTGGATACAAATAATAAAAATTCGGATACACTAGAACTCTTTAACTCTTGCAGTTTTTAGGAGCACTTGCGGTGTTTTGCAAGATTTTCGCAAGCTGAAACCATTCAATCAAAGTTCTCTGAGCGATTTCCTAATTTGAAGTAGTTCTGTGCGTCGTAACTTAGATACAAAAAATAAAAATTCGGTTACACTAGAACTCTTTAACTCTTGCAGTTTTTAGGAGCACTTGCGGTGTTTTGCAAGATTTTCGCAAGCTGAAACCATTCAATCAAAGTTCTCTGAGCGATTTCCTAATTTGAAGTAGTTCTGTGCGTCGTAACTTAGATACAAAAAATAAAAATTCGGTTACACTAGAACTCTTTAACTCTTGCAGTTTTTAGGAGCACTTGCAGTGTTTTGCAGGATTTTTGCAAGCTGAAACCATTCAATCAAAGTTCTTTGAGCGATTTCCTAATTTGAAGTAGTTCCTTGCGTCGTAACTTAGATATAAAAAATAAAAATTCGTATACACTAGAACTCTTTAACTCTTGCAGTTTTTAGGAGCACTTGCGGTGTTTTGCAAGATTTTTGCCAGCCGAAACCATTTGATTAAAGTTCTCTGAGCGATTTCCTGATTTAAAGGATTTATGAGCGTCATAACTAATAAATATAAATAAAAATTCGGATACACTAGAACTCTTCAACTCTTGCAGTTTTTAGGAGCACTTGCGGTGTTTTGCAAGATTTTCGCAAGCTGAAACCATTCAATCAAAGTTCTCTGAGCGATTTCCTAATTTAAAGTAGTTCTGTGCGTCGTAACTTGGATACAAATAATAAAAATTCGGATACACTAGAACTCTTTAACTCTTGCAGTTTTTAGGAGCACTTGCGGTGTTTTGCAAGATTTTCGCAAGCTGAAACCATTCAATCAAAGTTCTCTGAGCGATTTCCTAATTTGAAGTAGTTCTGTGCGTCGTAACTTAGATACAAAAAATAAAAATTCGGTTACACTAGAACTCTTTAACTCTTGCAGTTTTTAGGAGCACTTGCAGTGTTTTGCAGGATTTTTGCAAGCTGAAACCATTCAATCAAAGTTCTCTGAGCGATTTCCTAATTTGAAGTAGTTCCTTGCGTCGTAACTTAGATATAAAAAATAAAAATTCGTATACACTAGAACTCTTTAACTCTTGCAGTTTTTAGGAGCACTTGCGGTGTTTTGCAAGATTTTTGCCAGCCGAAACCATTTGATTAAAGTTCTCTGAGCGATTTCCTTATTTAAAGGATTTATGAGCGTCATAACTGATAAATATAAATAAAAATTCGGACACACTAGAACTCTCTAACTCTTGCAGTTTTTAGGAGCACTTGCGGTCTTTTGCAAGATTTCCGCAAGCTGAAGTTATTCAATCAAAGTTCTCTGAGCGATTTCCTAATTTGAAGTAATTCTGTGCGTCGTAATTTAGATACAAAAAATAAAAATTCGGATACACTAGAACTTTTTAACTCTTGCAGTTTTTAGGAGCACTTGCAGTGTTTTGCAGGATTTTTGCAAGCTGAAACCATTCAATCAAAGTTCTCTGAGCGATTTCCTAATTTAAAAAAGTTCTGTGCGTCGTAACTTAGATACAAATAATAAAAATTCGAATACACTAGAACTCTTTAGCTCTTGCAGTTTTTAGGAGCACTTGCAGTGTTTTGCAGGATTTTCGCAAGCTGAAACCATTCAATCAAAGTTCTCTGAGCGATTTCCTGATTTAAAGGATTTATGAGCGTCATAACTAATAAATATCAATAAAAATTCGGACACACTAGAACTCTCTAACTCTTGCAGTTTTTAGGAGCACTTGCGGTCTTTTGCATGATTTCCGCAAGCTGAAGCCATTTAATCAAAGTTCTCTGAGCGATTTCCTAATTTGAAGTAATTCTGTGCGTCGTAACTTAGATACAAAAAATAAAAATTCGGATACACTAGAACTCTTTAACTCTTGCAGTTTTTAGGAGCACTTGCAGTGTTTTGCAGGATTTTCGCAAGCTGAAACCATTCAATCAAAGTTCTCTGAGCGATTTCCTAATTTAAAGTAGTTCTGTGCGTCGTAACTTAGATACAAATAATAAAAATTCGGATACACTAGAACTCTTTAACTCTTGCAGTTTTTAGGAGCACTTGCGGTGTTTTGCAAGATTTTCGCAAGCTGAAACCATTCAATCAAAGTTCTCTGAGCGATTTCCTAATTTGAAGTAGTTCTGTGCGTCGTAACTTAGATACAAAAAATAAAAATTCGGTTACACTAGAACTCTTTAACTCTTGCAGTTTTTAGGAGCACTTGCGGTGTTTTGCAAGATTTTCGCAAGCTGAAACCATTCAATCAAAGTTCTCTGAGCGATTTCTTAATTTGAAGTAGTTCCTTGCGTCGTAACTTAGATACAAAAAATAAATATTCAGTTACACTAGAACTCTCTAACTCTTGCAGTTTTTAGGAGCACTTGTGGTGTTTTGCAAGATATTCGCAAGCTGAAACCATTCAATCAAAGTTCTCTGAGCGATTTCCTGATTTTAAGTATTTATGAGCGTCATAACTAATAAATATCAATAAGAATTCGGACACACTAGAACTCTTTAACTCTTGCAGTTTTTAGGAGCACTTGCGGTCTTTTGCAAGATTTCCGCAATCTGAAGCCATTGAATCAAAGTTCTCTGAGCGATTTCCTAATTTGAAGTAATTCTGTGCGTCGTAACTTGAATACAAAAAATAAAAATTCGGATACACTAGAACTCTTTAACTCTTGCAGTTTTTAGGAGCACTTGCAGTGTTTTGCAGGATTTTTGCAAGCTGAAACCATTCAATCAAAGTTCTCTGAGCGATTTCCTAATTTGAAGTAGTTCCTTGCGTCGTAACTTAGATATAAAAAATAAAAATTCGTATACACTAGAACTCTTTAACTCTTGCAGTTTTTAGGAGCACTTGCGGTGTTTTGCAAGATTTTTGCCAGCCGAAACCATTTGATTAAAGTTCTCTGAGCGATTTCCTGATTTAAAGGATTTATGAGCGTCATAACTAATAAATATAAATAAAAATTCGGATACACTAGAACTCTTCAACTCTTGCAGTTTTTAGGAGCACTTGCGGTGTTTTGCAAGATTTTCGCAAGCTGAAACCATTCAATCAAAGTTCTCTGAGCGATTTCCTGACTTAAAGAATTTATGAGCGTCATAACTAATAAATATAAATAAAAATTCGGACACACTAGAACTCTTTAACTCTTGCAGTTTTTAGGAGCACTTGCGGTGTTTCGCAAGATTTTTGCCAGCCGAAACCATTTGATTAAAGTTCTCTGAGCGATTTCCTGATTTAAAGGATTTATGAGCGTCATAACTGATAAATATAAATAAAAATTCGGACACACTAGAACTCTCTAACTCTTGCAGTTTTTAGAAGCACTTGCGGTCTTTTGCAAGATATTTGCAAGCTGAAACTATTCAATCAAAGTTCTCTGAGAGATTTCCTAATTTAAAGTAGTTCTGTGCGTCGTAACTTAGATACAAAAAATAAAAATTTGGACACACTAGAACTCTCTAACTCTTACAGTTTTTAGGAGCACTTGCGGTCTTTTGCAAGATATTCGCAAGCTGAAACCATTCAATCAAAGTTCTCTGAGCGATTTCCTAATTTAAAGTAGTTCTGTGCGTCGTAACTTAGATACAAAAAATAAAAATTCGGATACACTAGAACTCTCTAACTCTTGCAGTTTTTAGGAGCACTTGCGGTATTTTGCAAGATTCTTGCCAGCCGAAACAATTCAATCAAAGTTCTCTGAGCGATTTCCTAATTTGAAGTAGTTCCTTGCGTCGTAACTTAGATATAAAAAATCAAAGTTCGTATACACTGGAACTCTTTAACTCTTGCAGTTTTTAGAAGCACTTGCGGTGTTTTGCAAGATTTTTGCCAGCCGAAACCATTCGATCAAAGTTCTCTGAGCGATTTCCTGATTTGAAGTAGTTCCTTGCGTCGTAACTTAGATATAAAAAATAAAAATTCGTATACACTAGAACTCTTTAACTCTTGCAGTTTTTAGGAGCACTTGCGGTGTTTTGCAAGATTTTTGCCAGCCGAAACCATTCGATCAAAGTTCTCTAAGCGATTTCCTGATTTGAAGTAGTTTCTTGCGTCGTATCTTAGATACAAATAATAAAAATTTGGATACACTAGAACTCTTCAACTCTTGCAGTTTTTAGGAGCACTTGCGGTGTTTTGCAAGATTTTCGCAAGCTGAAACCATTCAATCAAAGTTCTCTGAGCGATTTCCTGATTTAAAGAATTTATGAGCGTCATAACTTAAAAATATAAATAAAAATTCGGACACACTAGAACTCTTTAACTCTTGCAGTTTTTAGGAGCACTTGCGGTGTTTCGCAAGATTTTTGCCAGCCGAAACCATTTGATTAAAGTTCTCTGAGCGATTTCCTGATTTGAAGTAGTTTCTTGCGTCGTATCTTAGATACAAATAATAAAAATTCGGATACACTAGAACTCTTCAACTCTTGCAGTTTTTAGGAGCACTTGCGGTCTTTTGCAAGATTTCCGCAAGCTGAAACCATTTAATCAAAGTTCTCTGAGCGATTTCCTAATTTAAAGTAGTTCTGTGGGTCGTAACTTAGATACAAAAAATAAAAATTCGGATACACTAGAACTCTCTAACTCTTGCAGTTTTTAGGAGCACTTGCGGTCTTTTGCAAGATTTCCGCAAGCTGAAGCCATTCAATCAAAGTTCTCTGAGCGATTTCCTAATTTAAAGTAGTTCTGTGCGTCGTAACTTAGATACAAAAAATTAAAATTTGGATACACTAGAACTCTTTAACTCTTGCAGTTTTTAGGAGCACTTGCAGTGTTTTGCAGGATTTTTGCAAGCTGAAACCATTCAATCAAAGTTCTCTGAGCGATTTCCTAATTTAAAGTAGTTCTGTGGGTCGTAACTTAGATACAAATAATAAAAATTCGGATACACTAGAACTCTTTAACTCTTGCAGTTTTTAGGAGCACTTGCGGTGTTTTGCAAGATTTTTGCCAGCCGAAACCATTTGATTAAAGTTCTCTGAGCGATTTCCTTATTTAAAGGATTTATGAGCGTCATAACTGATAAATATAAATAAAAATTCGGACACACTAGAACTCTCTAACTCTTGCAGTTTTTAGGAGCACTTGCGGTCTTTTGCAAGATTTCCGCAAGCTGAAGTTATTCAATCAAAGTTCTCTGAGCGATTTCCTAATTTGAAGTAATTCTGTGCGTCGTAACTTAGATACAAATAATAAAAATTCGGATACACTAGAACTCTTTAACTCTTGCAGTTTTTAGGAGCACTTGCGGTGTTTTGCAAGATTTTCGCAAGCTGAAACCATTCAATCAAAGTTCTCTGAGCGATTTCCTAATTTGAAGTAGTTCTGTGCGTCGTAACTTAGATACAAAAAATAAAAATTCGGTTACACTAGAACTCTTTAACTCTTGCAGTTTTTAGGAGCACTTGCGGTGTTTTGCAAGATTTTCGCAAGCTGAAACCATTCAATCAAAGTTCTCTGAGCGATTTCCTGATTTTAAGTATTTATGAGCGTCATAACTAATAAATATCAATAAGAATTCGGACACACTAGAACTCTTTAACTCTTGCAGTTTTTAGGAGCACTTGCGGTGTTTTGCAAGATTTTCGCAAGCTGAAACCATTCAATCAAAGTTCTCTGAGCGATTTCTTAATTTGAAGTAGTTCCTTGCGTCGTAACTTAGATACAAAAAATAAATATTCAGTTACACTAGAACTCTCTAACTCTTGCAGTTTTTAGGAGCACTTGTGGTGTTTTGCAAGATATTCGCAAGCTGAAACCATTCAATCAAAGTTCTCTGAGCGATTTCCTGATTTTAAGTATTTATGAGCGTCATAACTAATAAATATCAATAAGAATTCGGACACACTAGAACTCTTTAACTCTTGCAGTTTTTAGGAGCACTTGCGGTGTTTTGCAAGATTTTCGCAAGCTGAAACCATTCAATCAAAGTTCTCTGAGCGATTTCCTAATTTGAAGTAATTCTGTGCGTCGTAACTTGAATACAAAAAATAAAAATTCGGATACACTAGAACTCTTTAACTCTTGCAGTTTTTAGGAGCACTTGCAGTGTTTTGCAGGATTTTTGCAAGCTGAAACCATTCAATCAAAGTTCTCTGAGCGATTTCCTAATTTGAAGTAGTTCCTTGCGTCGTAACTTAGATATAAAAAATAAAAATTCGTATACACTAGAACTCTTTAACTCTTGCAGTTTTTAGGAGCACTTGCGGTGTTTCGCAAGATTTTTGCCAGCCGAAACCATTTGATTAAAGTTCTCTGAGCGATTTCCTGATTTAAAGGATTTATGAGCGTCATAACTGATAAATATAAATAAAAATTCGGACACACTAGAACTCTCTAACTCTTGCAGTTTTTAGAAGCACTTGCGGTCTTTTGCAAGATATTTGCAAGCTGAAACTATTCAATCAAAGTTCTCTGAGAGATTTCCTAAGTTAAAGTAGTTCTGTGCGTCGTAACTTAGATACAAAAAATAAAAATTTGGACACACTAGAACTCTCTAACTCTTGCAGTTTTTAGGAGCACTTGCGGTCTTTTGCAAGATATTCGCAAGCTGAAACCATTCAATCAAAGTTCTCTGAGCGATTTCCTAATTTAAAGTAGTTCTGTGCGTCGTAACTTAGATACAAAAAACAAAAATTCGGATACACTAGAACTCTCTAACTCTTGCAGTTTTTAGGAGCACTTGCGGTATTTTGCAAGATTCTTGCCAGCCGAAACAATTCAATCAAAGTTCTCTGAGCGATTTCCTAATTTGAAGTAGTTCCTTGCGTCGTAACTTAGATATAAAAAATCAAAGTTCGTATACACTGGAACTCTTTAACTCTTGCAGTTTTTAGGAGCACTTGCGGTGTTTTGCAAGATTTTTGCCAGCCGAAACCATTCGATCAAAGTTCTCTGAGCGATTTCCTGATTTGAAGTAGTTCCTTGCGTCGTAACTTAGATATAAAAAATAAAAATTCGTATACACTAGAACTCTTTAACTCTTGCAGTTTTTAGGAGCACTTGCGGTGTTTTGCAAGATTTTTGCCAGCCGAAACCATTCGATCAAAGTTCTCTAAGCGATTTCCTGATTTGAAGTAGTTTCTTGCGTCGTATCTTAGATACAAATAATAAAAATTTGGATACACTAGAACTCTTCAACTCTTGCAGTTTTTAGGAGCACTTGCGGTGTTTTGCAAGATTTTCGCAAGCTGAAACCATTCAATCAAAGTTCTCTGAGCGATTTCCTGATTTAAAGAATTTATGAGCGTCATAACTTAAAAATATAAATAAAAATTCGGACACACTAGAACTCTTTAACTCTTGCAGTTTTTAGGAGCACTTGCGGTGTTTCGCAAGATTTTTGCCAGCCGAAACCATTTGATTAAAGTTCTCTGAGCGATTTCCTGATTTGAAGTAGTTTCTTGCGTCGTATCTTAGATACAAATAATAAAAATTCGGATACACTAGAACTCTTCAACTCTTGCAGTTTTTAGGAGCACTTGCGGTCTTTTGCAAGATTTCCGCAAGCTGAAACCATTTAATCAAAGTTCTCTGAGCGATTTCCTAATTTAAAGTAGTTCTGTGGGTCGTAACTTAGATACAAAAAATAAAAATTCGGATACACTAGAACTCTCTAACTCTTGCAGTTTTTAGGAGCACTTGCGGTCTTTTGCAAGATTTCCGCAAGCTGAAGCCATTCAATCAAAGTTCTCTGAGCGATTTCCTAATTTAAAGTAGTTCTGTGCGTCGTAACTTAGATACAAAAAATTAAAATTTGGATACACTAGAACTCTTTAACTCTTGCAGTTTTTAGGAGCACTTGCAGTGTTTTGCAGGATTTTTGCAAGCTGAAACCATTCAATCAAAGTTCTCTGAGCGATTTCCTAATTTAAAGTAGTTCTGTGGGTCGTAACTTAGATACAAATAATAAAAATTCGGATACACTAGAACTCTTTAACTCTTGCAGTTTTTAGGAGCACTTGCGGTGTTTTGCAAGATTTTTGCCAGCCGAAACCATTTGATTAAAGTTCTCTGAGCGATTTCCTTATTTAAAGGATTTATGAGCGTCATAACTGATAAATATAAATAAAAATTCGGACACACTAGAACTCTCTAACTCTTGCAGTTTTTAGGAGCACTTGCGGTCTTTTGCAAGATTTCCGCAAGCTGAAGTTATTCAATCAAAGTTCTCTGAGCGATTTCCTAATTTGAAGTAATTCTGTGCGTCGTAATTTAGATACAAAAAATAAAAATTCGGATACACTAGAACTTTTTAACTCTTGCAGTTTTTAGGAGCACTTGCAGTGTTTTGCAGGATTTTTGCAAGCTGAAACCATTCAATCAAAGTTCTCTGAGCGATTTCCTAATTTAAAGAAGTTCTGTGCGTCGTAACTTAGATACAAATAATAAAAATTCGGATACACTAGAACTCTTTAACTCTTGCAGTTTTTAGGAGCACTTGCGGTGTTTTGCAAGATTTTTGCAAGCTGAAACCATTCAATCAAAGTTCTCTGAGCGATTTCCTAATTTAAAGTAGTTCTGTGCGTCGTAACTTAGATACAAATAATAAAAATTCGGATACACTAGAACTCTTTAACTCTTGCAGTTTTTAGGAGCACTTGCAGTGTTTTGCAGGATTTTTGCAAGCTGAAACCATTCAATCAAAGTTCTCTGAGCGATTTCCTAATTTGAAGTAGTTCTGTGCGTCGTAACTTAGATACAAATAATAAAAATTCGGATACACTAGAACTCTTTAAATCTTGCAGTTTTTAGGAGCGCTTGCAGTGTTTTGCAGGATTTTTGCAAGCTGAAACCATTCAATCAAAGTTCTCTGAGCGATTTCCCAATTTGAAGTAGTTCTGTGCGTCGTAACTTAGATACAAAAAATAAAAATTCGGTTACACTAGAACTCTCTAACTCTTGCAGTTTTTAGGAGCACTTGCAGTCTTTTGCAGGATTTTTGCAAGCTGAAACCATTCAATCAAAGTTCTCTGAGCGATTTCCTAATTTAAAGTAGTTCTGTGCGTCGTAACTTAGATACAAAAAATTAAAATTCGAATACACTAGAACTCTTTAACTCTTGCAGTTTTTAGGAGCACTGGCAGTGTTTTGCAGGATTTTTGCAAGCTGAAACCATTCAATCAAAGTTCTCTGAGCGATTTCCTAATTTGAAGTAGTTCCTTGCGTCGTAACTTAGATACAAAAAATAAAAATTCGGATACACTAGAACTCTCTAACTCTTGCAGTTTTTCGGAGCACTTGCGGTATTTTGCAAGATTTTTGCCAGCCGAAACCATTCAATCAAAGTTCTCTGAGCGATTTCCTGATTTAAAGGATTTATGAGCGTCATAACTAATAAATATCAATAAAAATTCGGACACACTAGAACTCTCTAACTCTTGCAGTTTTTAGGAGCACTTGCGGTCTTTTGCATGATTTCCGCAAGCTGAAGCCATTTAATCAAAGTTCTCTGAGCGATTTCCTAATTTGAAGTAATTCTGTGCGTCGTAACTTAGATACAAAAAATAAAAATTCGGATACACTAGAACTCTTTAACTCTTGCAGTTTTTAGGAGCACTTGCAGTGTTTTGCAGGATTTTCGCAAGCTGAAACCATTCAATCAAAGTTCTCTGAGCGATTTCCTAATTTAAAGTAGTTCTGTGCGTCGTAACTTAGATACAAATAATAAAAATTCGGATACACTAGAACTCTTTAACTCTTGCAGTTTTTAGGAGCACTTGCGGTGTTTTGCATGATTTTCGCAAGCTGAAACCATTCAATCAAAGTTCTCTGAGCGATTTCCTAATTTGAAGTAGTTCTGTGCGTCGTAACTTAGATACAAAAAATAAAAATTCGGTTACACTAGAACTCTTTAACTCTTGCAGTTTTTAGGAGCACTTGCGGTGTTTTGCAAGATTTTCGCAAGCTGAAACCATTCAATCAAAGTTCTCTGAGCGATTTCTTAATTTGAAGTAGTTCCTTGCGTCGTAACTTAGATACAAAAAATAAATATTCAGTTACACTAGAACTCTCTAACTCTTGCAGTTTTTAGGAGCACTTGTGGTGTTTTGCAAGATATTCGCAAGCTGAAACCATTCAATCAAAGTTCTCTGAGCGATTTCCTGATTTTAAGTATTTATGAGCGTCATAACTAATAAATATCAATAAGAATTCGGACACACTAGAACTCTTTAACTCTTGCAGTTTTTAGGAGCACTTGCGGTCTTTTGCAAGATTTCCGCAAGCTGAAGCCATTGAATCAAAGTTCTCTGAGCGATTTCCTAATTTGAAGTAATTCTGTGCGTCGTAACTTGAATACAAAAAATAAAAATTCGGATACACTAGAACTCTTTAACTCTTGCAGTTTTTAGGAGCACTTGCAGTGTTTTGCAGGATTTTTGCAAGCTGAAACCATTCAATCAAAGTTCTCTGAGCGATTTCCTAATTTGAAGTAGTTCCTTGCGTCGTAACTTAGATATAAAAAATAAAAATTCGTATACACTAGAACTCTTTAACTCTTGCAGTTTTTAGGAGCACTTGCGGTGTTTTGCAAGATTTTTGCCAGCCGAAACCATTTGATTAAAGTTCTCTGAGCGATTTCCTGATTTAAAGGATTTATGAGCGTCATAACTAATAAATATAAATAAAAATTCGGATACACTAGAACTCTTCAACTCTTGCAGTTTTTAGGAGCACTTGCGGTGTTTTGCAAGATTTTCGCAAGCTGAAACCATTCAATCAAAGTTCTCTGAGCGATTTCCTGACTTAAAGAATTTATGAGCGTCATAACTAATAAATATAAATAAAAATTCGGACACACTAGAACTCTTTAACTCTTGCAGTTTTTAGGAGCACTTGCGGTGTTTCGCAAGATTTTTGCCAGCCGAAACCATTTGATTAAAGTTCTCTGAGCGATTTCCTGATTTAAAGGATTTATGAGCGTCATAACTGATAAATATAAATAAAAATTCGGACACACTAGAACTCTCTAACTCTTGCAGTTTTTAGAAGCACTTGCGGTCTTTTGCAAGATATTTGCAAGCTGAAACTATTCAATCAAAGTTCTCTGAGAGATTTCCTAATTTAAAGTAGTTCTGTGCGTCGTAACTTAGATACAAAAAATAAAAATTTGGACACACTAGAACTCTCTAACTCTTGCAGTTTTTAGGAGCACTTGCGGTCTTTTGCAAGATATTCGCAAGCTGAAACCATTCAATCAAAGTTCTCTGAGCGATTTCCTAATTTAAAGTAGTTCTGTGCGTCGTAACTTAGATACAAAAAATAAAAATTCGGATACACTAGAACTCTCTAACTCTTGCAGTTTTTAGGAGCACTTGCGGTATTTTGCAAGATTCTTGCCAGCCGAAACAATTCAATCAAAGTTCTCTGAGCGATTTCCTAATTTGAAGTAGTTCCTTGCGTCGTAACTTAGATATAAAAAATCAAAGTTCGTATACACTGGAACTCTTTAACTCTTGCAGTTTTTAGGAGCACTTGCGGTGTTTTGCAAGATTTTTGCCAGCCGAAACCATTCGATCAAAGTTCTCTGAGCGATTTCCTGATTTGAAGTAGTTCCTTGCGTCGTAACTTAGATATAAAAAATAAAAATTCGTATACACTAGAACTCTTTAACTCTTGCAGTTTTTAGGAGCACTTGCGGTGTTTTGCAAGATTTTTGCCAGCCGAAACCATTCGATCAAAGTTCTCTGAGCGATTTCCTGATTTGAAGTAGTTTCTTGCGTCGTATCTTAGATACAAATAATAAAAATTTGGATACACTAGAACTCTTCAACTCTTGCAGTTTTTAGGAGCACTTGCGGTGTTTTGCAAGATTTTTGCAAGCTGAAACCATTCAATCAAAGTTCTCTGAGCGATTTCCTGATTTAAAGAATTTATGAGCGTCATAACTTAAAAATATAAATAAAAATTCGGACACACTAGAACTCTTTAACTCTTGCAGTTTTTAGGAGCACTTGCGGTGTTTCGCAAGATTTTTGCCAGCCGAAACCATTTGATTAAAGTTCTCTGAGCGATTTCCTGATTTGAAGTAGTTTCTTGCGTCGTATCTTAGATACAAATAATAAAAATTCGGATACACTAGAACTCTTCAACTCTTGCAGTTTTTAGGAGCACTTGCGGTCTTTTGCAAGATTTCCGCAAGCCGAAACCATTTGATTAAAGTTCTCTGAGCGATTTCCTAATTTAAAGTAGTTCTGTGGGTCGTAACTTAGATACAAAAAATAAAAATTCGGATACACTAGAACTCTCTAACTCTTGCAGTTTTTAGGAGCACTTGCGGTCTTTTGCAAGATTTCCGCAAGCTGAAGCCATTCAATCAAAGTTCTCTGAGCGATTTCCTAATTTAAAGTAGTTCTGTGCGTCGTAACTTAGATACAAAAAATTAAAATTTGGATACACTAGAACTCTTTAACTCTTGCAGTTTTTAGGAGCACTTGCAGTGTTTTGCAGGATTTTTGCAAGCTGAAACCATTCAATCAAAGTTCTCTGAGCGATTTCCTAATTTAAAGTAGTTCTGTGGGTCGTAACTTAGATACAAATAATAAAAATTCGGATACACTAGAACTCTTTAACTCTTGCAGTTTTCAGGAGCACTTGCGGTGTTTTGCAAGATTTTTGCCAGCCGAAACCATTCGATCAAAGTTCTCTGAGCGATTTCCTGATTTGAAGTAGTTCCTTGCGTCGTATCTTAGATACAAAAAATAACAATTCGGATACACTAGAACTCTCTAACTCTTGCAGTTTTTAGGAGCACTTGCGGTATTTTGCAAGATTTTTGCCAGCCGAAACCATTCAATCAAAGTTCTCTGAGCGATTTCCTGATTTAAAGGATTTATGAGCGTCATAACTAATAAATATAAATAAAAATTCGGACACACTAGAACTCTTTAACTCTTGCAGTTTTTAGGAGCACTTGCGGTGTTTTGCAAGATTTTTGCCAGCCGAAACCATTTGATTAAAGTTCTCTGAGCGATTTCCTGATTTAAAGGATTGATGAGCGTCATAACTAATAAATATAAATAAAAATTCGGACACACTAGAACTCTCTAACTCTTGCAGTTTTTAGGAGCACTTGCGGTCTTTTGCAAGATTTTCGCAAGCTGAAACCATTCAATCAAAGTTCTCTGAGCGATTTCCTAATTCTAAGTAGTTCTGTGGGTCGTAACTTAGATACAAAAAATAAAAATTCGGATACACTAGAACTCTCTAACTCTTGCAGTTTTTAGGAGCACTTGCTGTGTTTTGCAGGATTTTCGCAAGCTGAAACCATTCAATCAAAGTTCTCTGAGCGATTTCCTAATTTGAAGTAGTTCCTTGCGTCGTATCTTAGATACAAAAAATAACAATTCGGATACACTAGAACTCTCTAACTCTTGCAGTTTTTAGGAGCACTTGCGGTATTTTGCAAGATTTTTGCCAGCCGAAACCATTCAATCAAAGTTCTCTGAGCGATTTCCTGATTTAAAGGATTTATGAGCGTCATAACTAATAAATATAAATAAAAATTCGGACACACTAGAACTCTCTAACTCTTGCAGTTTTTAGGAGCACTTGCGGTCTTTTGCAAGATATTCGCAAGCTAAAACCATTCAATCAGAGTTCTTTGAGCGATTTCCTAATTTAAAGTAGTTCTGTGCGTCGTAACTTAGATACAAAAAATAAAAATTCGGATACACTAGAACTCTCTAACTCTTGCAGTTTTTAGGAGCACTTGCGGTATTTTGCAAGATTTTTGCCAGCCGAAATTATTCAATCAAAGTTCTCTGAGCGATTTCCTAATTTGAAGTAGTTCCTTGCGTCGTAACTTAGATATAAAAAATAAAAATTCGTATACACTAGAACTCTTTAACTCTTGCAGTTTTTAGGAGCACTTGCAGTGTTTTGCAGGATTTTTGCAAGCTGAAACCATTCAATCAAAGTTCTCTGAGCGATTTCCTAATTTAAAGTAGTTCTGTGGGTCGTAACTTAGATACAAATAATAAAAATTCGGATACACTAGAACTCTTTAACTCTTGCAGTTTTCAGGAGCACTTGCGGTGTTTTGCAAGATTTTTGCCAGCCGAAACCATTTGATTAAAGTTCTCTGAGCGATTTCCTGATTTAAAGGATTTATGAGCGTCATAACTAATAAATATAAATAAAAATTCGGATACACTAGAACTCTTCAACTCTTGCAGTTTTTAGGAGCACTTGCGGTGTTTTGCAAGATTTTCGCAAGCTGAAACCATTCAATCAAAGTTCTCTGAGCGATTTCCTGACTTAAAGAATTTATGAGCGTCATAACTAATAAATATAAATAAAAATTCGGACACACTAGAACTCTTTAACTCTTGCAGTTTTTAGGAGCACTTGCGGTGTTTCGCAAGATTTTTGCCAGCCGAAACCATTTGATTAAAGTTCTCTGAGCGATTTCCTGATTTAAAGGATTTATGAGCGTCATAACTGATAAATATAAATAAAAATTCGGACACACTAGAACTCTCTAACTCTTGCAGTTTTTAGAAGCACTTGCGGTCTTTTGCAAGATATTTGCAAGCTGAAACTATTCAATCAAAGTTCTCTGAGAGATTTCCTAATTTAAAGTAGTTCTGAGCGTCGTAACTTAGATACAAAAAATAAAAATTTGGACACACTAGAACTCTCTAACTCTTGCAGTTTTTAGGAGCACTTGCGGTCTTTTGCAAGATATTCGCAAGCTGAAACCATTCAATCAAAGTTCTCTGAGCGATTTCCTAATTTAAAGTAGTTCTGTGCGTCGTAACTTAGATACAAAAAATAAAAATTCGGATACACTAGAACTCTCTAACTCTTGCAGTTTTTAGGAGCACTTGCGGTATTTTGCAAGATTCTTGCCAGCCGAAACAATTCAATCAAAGTTCTCTGAGCGATTTCCTGATTTGAAGTAGTTCCTTGCGTCGTAACTTAGATATAAAAAATAAAAATTCGTATACACTAGAACTTTTTAACTCTTGCAGTTTTTAGGAGCACTTGCGGTGTTTTGCAAGATTTTTGCCAGCCGAAACCATTCGATCAAAGTTCTCTGAGCGATTTCCTGATTTGAAGTAGTTTCTTGCGTCGTATCTTAGATACAAATAATAAAAATTTGGATACACTAGAACTCTTCAACTCTTGCAGTTTTTAGGAGCACTTGCGGTGTTTTGCAAGATTTTCGCAAGCTGAAACCATTCAATCAAAGTTCTCTGAGCGATTTCCTGATTTAAAGAATTTATGAGCGTCATAACTTAAAAATATAAATAAAAATTCGGACACACTAGAACTCTTTAACTCTTGCAGTTTTTAGGAGCACTTGCGGTGTTTCGCAAGATTTTTGCCAGCCGAAACCATTTGATTAAAGTTCTCTGAGCGATTTCCTGATTTGAAGTAGTTTCTTGCGTCGTATCTTAGATACAAATAATAAAAATTCGGATACACTAGAACTCTTCAACTCTTGCAGTTTTTAGGAGCACTTGCGGTCTTTTGCAAGATTTCCGCAAGCTGAAGCCATTCAATCAAAGTTCTCTGAGCGATTTCCTAATTTAAAGTAGTTCTGTGCGTCGTAACTTAGATACAAAAAATTAAAATTTGGATACACTAGAACTCTTTAACTCTTGCAGTTTTTAGGAGCACTTGCAGTGTTTTGCAGGATTTTTGCAAGCTGAAACCATTCAATCAAAGTTCTCTGAGCGATTTCCTAATTTAAAGTAGTTCTGTGGGTCGTAACTTAGATACAAATAATAAAAATTCGGATACACTAGAACTCTTTAACTCTTGCAGTTTTCAGGAGCACTTGCGGTGTTTTGCAAGATTTTTGCCAGCCGAAACCATTCGATCAAAGTTCTCTGAGCGATTTCCTGATTTGAAGTAGTTCCTTGCGTCGTATCTTAGATACAAAAAATAACAATTCGGATACACTAGAACTCTCTAACTCTTGCAGTTTTTAGGAGCACTTGCGGTATTTTGCAAGATTTTTGCCAGCCGAAACTATTCAATCAAAGTTCTCTGAGCGATTTCCTGATTTAAAGGATTTATGAGCGTCATAACTAATAAATATAAATAAAAATTCGGACACACTAGAACTCTTTAACTCTTGCAGTTTTTAGGAGCACTTGCGGTGTTTTGCAAGATTTTTGCCAGCCGAAACCATTTGATTAAAGTTCTCTGAGCGATTTCCTGATTTAAAGGATTGATGAGCGTCATAACTAATAAATATAAATAAAAATTCGGACACACTAGAACTCTCTAACTCTTGCAGTTTTTAGGAGCACTTGCGGTCTTTTGCAAGATTTTCGCAAGCTGAAACCATTCAATCAAAGTTCTCTGAGCGATTTCCTAATTCTAAGTAGTTCTGTGGGTCGTAACTTAGATACAAAAAATAAAAATTCGGATACACTAGAACTCTCTAACTCTTGCAGTTTTTAGGAGCACTTGCTGTGTTTTGCAGGATTTTTGCAAGCTGAAACCATTCAATCAAAGTTCTCTGAGCGATTTCCTAATTTGAAGTAGTTCCTTGCGTCGTATCTTAGATACAAAAAATAACAATTCGGATACACTAGAACTCTCTAACTCTTGCAGTTTTTAGGAGCACTTGCGGTATTTTGCAAGATTTTTGCCAGCCGAAACCATTCAATCAAAGTTCTCTGAGCGATTTCCTGATTTAAAGGATTTATGAGCGTCATAACTAATAAATATAAATAAAAATTCGGACACACTAGAACTCTCTAACTCTTGCAGTTTTTAGGAGCACTTGCGGTCTTTTGCAAGATATTCGCAAGCTAAAACCATTCAATCAGAGTTCTTTGAGCGATTTCCTAATTTAAAGTAGTTCTGTGCGTCGTAACTTAGATACAAAAAATAAAAATTCGGATACACTAGAACTCTCTAACTCTTGCAGTTTTTAGGAGCACTTGCGGTATTTTGCAAGATTTTTGCCAGCCGAAATTATTCAATCAAAGTTCTCTGAGCGATTTCCTAATTTGAAGTAGTTCCTTGCGTCGTAACTTAGATATAAAAAATAAAAATTCGTATACACTAGAACGCTTTAACTCTTGCAGTTTTTAGGAGCACTTGCTGTGTTTTGCAGGATTTTTGCAAGCTGAAACCATTCAATCAAAGTTCTCTGAGCGAATTCCTAATTTGAAGTAGTTCCTTGCGTTGTAACTTAGATACAAAAAATAAAAATTCGGATACACTAGAACTCTTTAACTCTTGCAGTTTTTAGGAGCACTTGCAGTGTTTTGGAGGATTTTTGCAAGCTGAAACCATTCAATCAAAGTTCTCTGAGCGATTTCCTAATTTGAAGTAGTTCTGTGGGTCGTAACTTAGATACAAAAAATAAAAATTCGGACACACTAGAACTCTCTAACTCTTGCAGTTTTTAGGAGCACTTGCGGTCTTTTGCAAGATATTCGCAAGCTGAAACTATTCGATCAAAGTTCTCTGAGCGATTTCCTAATTTAAAGTAGTTCTGTGCGTCGTAACTTAGATACAAAAAATAAAAATTCGGACACACTAGAACTCTCTAACTCTTGCAGTTTTTAGGAGCACTTGCGGTCTTTTGCAAGATATTCGCAAGCTGAAACTATTCGATCAAAGTTCTCTGAGCGATTTCCTAATTTAAAGTAGTTCTGTGCGTCGTAACTTAGATACAAAAAATAAAAATTCGGATACACTAGAACTCTCTAACTCTTGCAGTTTTTAGGAGCACTTGCGGTATTTTGCAAGATTTTTGCCAGCCGAAATTATTCAATCAAAGTTCTCTGAGCGATTTCCTAATTTGAAGTAGTTCCTTGCGTCGTAACTTAGATATAAAAAATAAAAATTCGTATACACTAGAACGCTTTAACTCTTGCAGTTTTTAGGAGCACTTGCGGTGTTTTGCAAGATTTTTGCCAGCCGAAACCATTCGATCAAAGTTCTCTGAGCGATTTCCTGATTTGAAGTAGTTCCTTGCGTCGTATCTTAGATACAAATAATAAAAATTCGGATACACTAGAACGCTTTAACTCTTGCAGTTTTTAGGAGCACTTGCGGTCTTTTGCAAGATATTCGCAAGCTGAAACCATTCAATCAAAGTTCTCTGAGCGATTTCCTAATTTAAAGTAGTTCTGTGCGTCGTAACTTAGATACAAAAAATAAAAATTCGGATACACTAGAACTCTCTAACTCTTGCAGTTTTTAGGAGCACTTGCGGTATTTTGCAAGATTCTTGCCAGCCGAAACAATTCAATCAAAGTTCTCTGAGCGATTTCCTAATTTGAAGTAGTTCCTTGCGTCGTAACTTAGATATAAAAAATCAAAGTTCGTATACACTAGAACTCTTTAACTCTTGCAGTTTTTAGGAGCACTTGCGGTGTTTTGCAAGATTTTTGCCAGCCGAAACCATTCGATCAAAGTTCTCTGAGCGATTTCCTGATTTGAAGTAGTTTCTTGCGTCGTATCTTAGATACAAATAATAAAAATTTGGATACACTAGAACTCTTCAACTCTTGCAGTTTTTAGGAGCACTTGCGGTGTTTTGCAAGATTTTCGCAAGCTGAAACCATTCAATCAAAGTTCTCTGAGCGATTTCCTGATTTAAAGAATTTATGAGCGTCATAACTTAAAAATATAAATAAAAATTCGGACACACTAGAACTCTTTAACTCTTGCAGTTTTTAGGAGCACTTGCGGTGTTTCGCAAGATTTTTGCCAGCCGAAACCATTTGATTAAAGTTCTCTGAGCGATTTCCTGATTTAAAGAATTTATGAGCGTCATAACTTAAAAATATAAATAAAAATTCGGACACACTAGAACTCTTTCACTCTTGCAGTTTTTAGGAGCACTTGCGGTATTTTGCAAGATTTTTGCCAGCCGAAACCATTTAATCAAAGTTCTCTGAGCGATTTCCTAATTTAAAGTAGTTCTGTGGGTCGTAACTTAGATACAAAAAATAAAAATTCGGATACACTAGAACTCTCTAACTCTTGCAGTTTTGAGGAGCACTTGCGGTCTTTTGCAAGATTTCCGCAAGCTGAAGCCATTCAATCAAAGTTCTCTGAGCGATTTCCTAATTTAAAGTAGTTCTGTGCGTCGTAACTTAGATACAAAAAATTAAAATTTGGATACACTAGAACTCTTTAACTCTTGCAGTTTTTAGGAGCACTTGCAGTGTTTTGCAGGATTTTTGCAAGCTGAAACCATTCAATCAAAGTTCTCTGAGCGATTTCCTAATTTAAAGTAGTTCTGTGGGTCGTAACTTAGATACAAATAATAAAAATTCGGATACACTAGAACTCTTTAACTCTTGCAGTTTTCAGGAGCACTTGCGGTGTTTTGCAAGATTTTTGCCAGCCGAAACCATTCAATCAAAGTTCTCTGAGCGATTTCCTGATTTGAAGTAGTTCCTTGCGTCGTATCTTAGATACAAAAAATAACAATTCGGATACACTAGAACTTTCTAACTCTTGCAGTTTTTAGGAGCACTTGCGGTATTTTGCAAGATTTTTGCCAGCCGAAACCATTCAATCAAAGTTCTCTGAGCGATTTCCTGATTTAAAGGATTTATGAGCGTCATAACTAATAAATATAAATAAAAATTCGGACACACTAGAACTCTTTAACTCTTGCAGTTTTTAGGAGCACTTGCGGTGTTTTGCAAGATTTTTGCCAGCCGAAACCATTTGATTAAAGTTCTCTGAGCGATTTCCTGATTTAAAGGATTGATGAGCGTCATAACTAATAAATATAAATAAAAATTCGGACACACTAGAACTCTCTAACTCTTGCAGTTTTTAGGAGCACTTGCGGTCTTTTGCAAGATTTTCGCAAGCTGAAACCATTCAATCAAAGTTCTCTGAGCGATTTCCTAATTCTAAGTAGTTCTGTGGGTCGTAACTTAGATACAAAAAATAAAAATTCGGATACACTAGAACTCTCTAACTCTTGCAGTTTTTAGGAGCACTTGCTGTGTTTTGCAGGATTTTTGCAAGCTGAAACCATTCAATCAAAGTTCTCTGAGCGATTTCCTAATTTGAAGTAGTTCCTTGCGTTGTAACTTAGATACAAAAAATAAAAATTCGGATACACTAGAACTCTTTAACTCTTGCAGTTTTTAGGAGCACTTGCAGTGTTTTGGAGGATTTTTGCAAGCTGAAACCATTCAATCAAAATTCTCTGAGCGATTTCCTAATTCTAAGTAGTTCTGTGGGTCGTAACTTAGATACAAAAAATAAAAATTCGGATACACTAGAACTCTCTAACTCTTGCAGTTTTTAGGAGCACTTGCGGTATTTTGCAAGATTTTTGCCAGCCGAAACCATTCAATCAAAGTTCTCTGAGCGATTTCCTGATTTAAAGGATTTATGAGCGTCATAACTGATAAATATAAATAAAAATTCGGACACACTAGAACTCTTTAACTCTTGCAGTTTTTAGGAGCACTTGCGGTCTTTTGCAAGATTTCCGCAAGCTGAAGCCATTGAATCAAAGTTCTCTGAGCGATTTCCTAATTTGAAGTAATTCTGTGCGTCGTAACTTGAATACAAAAAATAAAAATTCGGATACACTAGAACTCTTTAACTCTTGCAGTTTTTAGGAGCACTTGCAGTGTTTTGCAGGATTTTTGCAAGCTGAAACCATTCAATCAAAGTTCTCTGAGCGATTTCCTAATTTGAAGTAGTTCCTTGCGTCGTAACTTAGATATAAAAAATAAAAATTCGTATACACTAGAACTCTTTAACTCTTGCAGTTTTTAGGAGCACTTGCGGTGTTTTGCAAGATTTTTGCCAGCCGAAACCATTTGATTAAAGTTCTCTGAGCGATTTCCTGATTTAAAGGATTTATGAGCGTCATAACTAATAAATATAAATAAAAATTCGGATACACTAGAACTCTTCAACTCTTGCAGTTTTTAGGAGCACTTGCGGTGTTTTGCAAGATTTTCGCAAGCTGAAACCATTCAATCAAAGTTCTCTGAGCGATTTCCTGACTTAAAGAATTTATGAGCGTCATAACTAATAAATATAAATAAAAATTCGGACACACTAGAACTCTTTAACTCTTGCAGTTTTTAGGAGCACTTGCGGTGTTTCGCAAGATTTTTGCCAGCCGAAACCATTTGATTAAAGTTCTCTGAGCGATTTCCTGATTTAAAAGATTTATGAGCGTCATAACTGATAAATATAAATAAAAATTCGGACACACTAGAACTCTCTAACTCTTGCAGTTTTTAGAAGCACTTGCGGTCTTTTGCAAGATATTTGCAAGCTGAAACTATTCAATCAAAGTTCTCTGAGAGATTTCCTAATTTAAAGTAGTTCTGTGCGTCGTAACTTAGATACAAAAAATAAAAATTTGGACACACTAGAACTCTCTAACTCTTGCAGTTTTTAGGAGCACTTGCGGTCTTTTGCAAGATATTCGCAAGCTGAAACCATTCAATCAAAGTTCTCTGAGCGATTTCCTAATTTAAAGTAGTTCTGTGCGTCGTAACTTAGATACAAAAAATAAAAATTCGGATACACTAGAACTCTCTAACTCTTGCAGTTTTTAGGAGCACTTGCGGTATTTTGCAAGATTCTTGCCAGCCGAAACAATTCAATCAAAGTTCTC
This sequence comes from Microplitis manilae, assembly GCA_030273425.1. Lineage (NCBI taxonomy): Eukaryota > Metazoa > Arthropoda > Insecta > Hymenoptera > Braconidae > Microplitis > Microplitis manilae. The sequence continues at coordinate 21,353,037 of CP092726.1, forward strand.
TGAGCGATTTCCTAATTTGAAGTAGTTCCTTGCGTCGTAACTTAGATATAAAAAATCAAAGTTCGTATACACTGGAACTCTTTAACTCTTGCAGTTTTTAGGAGCACTTGCGGTGTTTTGCAAGATTTTTGCCAGCCGAAACCATTCGATCAAAGTTCTCTGAGCGATTTCCTGATTTGAAGTAGTTCCTTGCGTCGTAACTTAGATATAAAAAATAAAAATTCGTATACACTAGAACTCTTTAACTCTTGCAGTTTTTAGGAGCACTTGCGGTGTTTTGCAAGATTTTTGCCAGCCGAAACCATTCGATCAAAGTTCTCTAAGCGATTTCCTGATTTGAAGTAGTTTCTTGCGTCGTATCTTAGATACAAATAATAAAAATTTGGATACACTAGAACTCTTCAACTCTTGCAGTTTTTAGGAGCACTTGCGGTGTTTTGCAAGATTTTCGCAAGCTGAAACCATTCAATCAAAGTTCTCTGAGCGATTTCCTGATTTAAAGAATTTATGAGCGTCATAACTTAAAAATATAAATAAAAATTCGGACACACTAGAACTCTTTAACTCTTGCAGTTTTTAGGAGCACTTGCGGTGTTTCGCAAGATTTTTGCCAGCCGAAACCATTTGATTAAAGTTCTCTGAGCGATTTCCTGATTTGAAGTAGTTTCTTGCGTCGTATCTTAGATACAAATAATAAAAATTCGGATACACTAGAACTCTTCAACTCTTGCAGTTTTTAGGAGCACTTGCGGTCTTTTGCAAGATTTCCGCAAGCTGAAACCATTTAATCAAAGTTCTCTGAGCGATTTCCTAATTTAAAGTAGTTCTGTGGGTCGTAACTTAGATACAAAAAATAAAAATTCGGATACACTAGAACTCTCTAACTCTTGCAGTTTTTAGGAGCACTTGCGGTCTTTTGCAAGATTTCCGCAAGCTGAAGCCATTCAATCAAAGTTCTCTGAGCGATTTCCTAATTTAAAGTAGTTCTGTGCGTCGTAACTTAGATACAAAAAATTAAAATTTGGATACACTAGAACTCTTTAACTCTTGCAGTTTTTAGGAGCACTTGCAGTGTTTTGCAGGATTTTTGCAAGCTGAAACCATTCAATCAAAGTTCTCTGAGCGATTTCCTAATTTAAAGTAGTTCTGTGGGTCGTAACTTAGATACAAATAATAAAAATTCGGATACACTAGAACTCTTTAACTCTTGCAGTTTTCAGGAGCACTTGCGGTGTTTTGCAAGATTTTTGCCAGCCGAAACCATTCGATCAAAGTTCTCTGAGCGATTTCCTGATTTGAAGTAGTTCCTTGCGTCGTATCTTAGATACAAAAAATAACAATTCGGATACACTAGAACTCTCTAACTCTTGCAGTTTTTAGGAGCACTTGCGGTATTTTGCAAGATTTTTGCCAGCCGAAACCATTCAATCAAAGTTCTCTGAGCGATTTCCTAATTTAAAGTAGTTCCTTGCGTCGTATCTTAGATACAAAAAATAAAAATTCGGACACACTAGAACTCTTTAACTCTTGCAGTTTTTAGGAGCACTTGCGGTGTTTTGCAAGATTTTTGCCAGCCGAAACCATTTGATTAAAGTTCTCTGAGCGATTTCCTTATTTAAAGGATTTATGAGCGTCATAACTGATAAATATAAATAAAAATTCGGACACACTAGAACTCTCTAACTCTTGCAGTTTTTAGGAGCACTTGCGGTCTTTTGCAAGATTTCCGCAAGCTGAAGTTATTCAATCAAAGTTCTCTGAGCGATTTCCTAATTTGAAGTAATTCTGTGCGTCGTAATTTAGATACAAAAAATAAAAATTCGGATACACTAGAACTTTTTAACTCTTGCAGTTTTTAGGAGCACTTGCAGTGTTTTGCAGGATTTTTGCAAGCTGAAACCATTCAATCAAAGTTCTCTGAGCGATTTCCTAATTTAAAGAAGTTCTGTGCGTCGTAACTTAGATACAAATAATAAAAATTCGGATACACTAGAACTCTTTAACTCTTGCAGTTTTTAGGAGCACTTGCGGTGTTTTGCAAGATTTTTGCAAGCTGAAACCATTCAATCAAAGTTCTCTGAGCGATTTCCTAATTTAAAGTAGTTCTGTGCGTCGTAACTTAGATACAAATAATAAAAATTCGGATACACTAGAACTCTTTAACTCTTGCAGTTTTTAGGAGCACTTGCAGTGTTTTGCAGGATTTTTGCAAGCTGAAACCATTCAATCAAAGTTCTCTGAGCGATTTCCTAATTTGAAGTAGTTCTGTGCGTCGTAACTTAGATACAAATAATAAAAATTCGGATACACTAGAACTCTTTAAATCTTGCAGTTTTTAGGAGCGCTTGCAGTGTTTTGCAGGATTTTTGCAAGCTGAAACCATTCAATCAAAGTTCTCTGAGCGATTTCCCAATTTGAAGTAGTTCTGTGCGTCGTAACTTAGATACAAAAAATTAAAATTCGAATACACTAGAACTCTTTAACTCTTGCAGTTTTTAGGAGCACTGGCAGTGTTTTGCAGGATTTTTGCAAGCTGAAACCATTCAATCAAAGTTCTCTGAGCGATTTCCTAATTTGAAGTAGTTCCTTGCGTCGTAACTTAGATACAAAAAATAAAAATTCGGATACACTAGAACTCTCTAACTCTTGCAGTTTTTCGGAGCACTTGCGGTATTTTGCAAGATTTTTGCCAGCCGAAACCATTCAATCAAAGTTCTCTGAGCGATTTCCTGATTTAAAGGATTTATGAGCGTCATAACTAATAAATATCAATAAAAATTCGGACACACTAGAACTCTCTAACTCTTGCAGTTTTTAGGAGCACTTGCGGTCTTTTGCATGATTTCCGCAAGCTGAAGCCATTTAATCAAAGTTCTCTGAGCGATTTCCTAATTTGAAGTAATTCTGTGCGTCGTAACTTAGATACAAAAAATAAAAATTCGGATACACTAGAACTCTTTAACTCTTGCAGTTTTTAGGAGCACTTGCAGTGTTTTGCAGGATTTTCGCAAGCTGAAACCATTCAATCAAAGTTCTCTGAGCGATTTCCTAATTTAAAGTAGTTCTGTGCGTCGTAACTTAGATACAAATAATAAAAATTCGGATACACTAGAACTCTTTAACTCTTGCAGTTTTTAGGAGCACTTGCGGTGTTTTGCAAGATTTTCGCAAGCTGAAACCATTCAATCAAAGTTCTCTGAGCGATTTCCTAATTTGAAGTAGTTCTGTGCGTCGTAACTTAGATACAAAAAATAAAAATTCGGTTACACTAGAACTCTTTAACTCTTGCAGTTTTTAGGAGCACTTGCGGTGTTTTGCAAGATTTTCGCAAGCTGAAACCATTCAATCAAAGTTCTCTGAGCGATTTCTTAATTTGAAGTAGTTCCTTGCGTCGTAACTTAGATACAAAAAATAAATATTCAGTTACACTAGAACTTTCTAACTCTTGCAGTTTTTAGGAGCACTTGCGGTCTTTTGCAAGATTTTCGCAAGCTGAAACCATTCAATCAAAGTTCTCTGAGCGATTTCCTGACTTAAAGAATTTATGAGCGTCATAACTAATAAATATAAATAAAAATTCGGACACACTAGAACTCTTCAACTCTTGCAGTTTTTAGGAGCACTTGCGGTGTTTTGCAAGATTTTCGCAAGCTGAAACCATTCAATCAAAGTTCTCTGAGCGATTTCCTGACTTAAAGAATTTATGAGCGTCATAACTAATAAATATAAATAAAAATTCGGACACACTAGAACTCTTTAACTCTTGCAGTTTTTAGGAGCACTTGCGGTGTTTCGCAAGATTTTTGCCAGCCGAAACCATTTGATTAAAGTTCTCTGAGCGATTTCCTGATTTAAAGGATTTATGAGCGTCATAACTGATAAATATAAATAAAAATTCGGACACACTAGAACTCTCTAACTCTTGCAGTTTTTAGAAGCACTTGCGGTCTTTTGCAAGATATTTGCAAGCTGAAACTATTCAATCAAAGTTCTCTGAGCGATTTCCTAATTTGAAGTAGTTCCTTGCGTCGTAACTTAGATATAAAAAATCAAAGTTCGTATACACTGGAACTCTTTAACTCTTGCAGTTTTTAGGAGCACTTGCGGTGTTTTGCAAGATTTTTGCCAGCCGAAACCATTCGATCAAAGTTCTCTGAGCGATTTCCTGATTTGAAGTAGTTCCTTGCGTCGTAACTTAGATATAAAAAATAAAAATTCGTATACACTAGAACTCTTTAACTCTTGCAGTTTTTAGGAGCACTTGCGGTGTTTTGCAAGATTTTTGCCAGCCGAAACCATTCGATCAAAGTTCTCTGAGCGATTTCCTGATTTGAAGTAGTTTCTTGCGTCGTATCTTAGATACAAATAATAAAAATTTGGATACACTAGAACTCTTCAACTCTTGCAGTTTTTAGGAGCACTTGCGGTGTTTTGCAAGATTTTCGCAAGCTGAAACCATTCAATCAAAGTTCTCTGAGCGATTTCCTGATTTAAAGAATTTATGAGCGTCATAACTTAAAAATATAAATAAAAATTCGGACACACTAGAACTCTTTAACTCTTGCAGTTTTTAGGAGCACTTGCGGTGTTTCGCAAGATTTTTGCCAGCCGAAACCATTTGATTAAAGTTCTCTGAGCGATTTCCTGATTTGAAGTAGTTTCTTGCGTCGTATCTTAGATACAAATAATAAAAATTCGGATACACTAGAACTCTTCAACTCTTGCAGTTTTTAGGAGCACTTGCGGTCTTTTGCAAGATTTCCGCAAGCTGAAACCATTTAATCAAAGTTCTCTGAGCGATTTCCTAATTTAAAGTAGTTCTGTGGGTCGTAACTTAGATACAAAAAATATAAATTCGGATACACTAGAACTCTCTAACTCTTGCAGTTTTTAGGAGCACTTGCGGTCTTTTGCAAGATTTCCGCAAGCTGAAGCCATTCAATCAAAGTTCTCTGAGCGATTTCCTAATTTAAAGTAGTTCTGTGCGTCGTAACTTAGATACAAAAAATTAAAATTTGGATACACTAGAACTCTTTAACTCTTGCAGTTTTTAGGAGCACTTGCAGTGTTTTGCAGGATTTTTGCAAGCTGAAACCATTCAATCAAAGTTCTCTGAGCGATTTCCTAATTTAAAGTAGTTCTGTGGGTCGTAACTTAGATACAAATAATAAAAATTCGGATACACTAGAACTCTTTAACTCTTGCAGTTTTCAGGAGCACTTGCGGTGTTTTGCAAGATTTTTGCCAGCCGAAACCATTCGATCAAAGTTCTCTGAGCGATTTCCTGATTTGAAGTAGTTCCTTGCGTCGTATCTTAGATACAAACAATAACAATTCGGATACACTAGAACTCTCTAACTCTTGCAGTTTTTAGGAGCACTTGCGGTATTTTGCAAGATTTTTGCCAGCCGAAACCATTCAATCAAAGTTCTCTGAGCGATTTCCTGATTTAAAGGATTTATGAGCGTCATAACTAATAAATATAAATAAAAATTCGGACACACTAGAACTCTCTAACTCTTGCAGTTTTTAGGAGCACTTGCGGTCTTTTGCAAGATATTCGCAAGCTAAAACCATTCAATCAGAGTTCTTTGAGCGATTTCCTAATTTAAAGTAGTTCTGTGCGTCGTAACTTAGATACAAAAAATAAAAATTCGGATACACTAGAACTCTTTAACTCTTGCAGTTTTCAGGAGCACTTGCGGTGTTTTGCAAGATTTTTGCCAGCCGAAACCATTCAATCAAAGTTCTCTGAGCGATTTCCTAATTTAAAGGATTTATGAGCGTCATAACTAATAAATATAAATAAAAATTCGGATACACTAGAACTCTTCAACTCTTGCAGTTTTTAGGAGCACTTGCGGTGTTTTGCAAGATTTTCGCAAGCTGAAACCATTCAATCAAAGTTCTCTGAGCGATTTCCTAATTTGAAGTAGTTCTGTGGGTCGTAACTTAGATACAAATAATAAAAATTCGGATACACTAGAACTCTTTAACTCTTGCAGTTTTCAGGAGCACTTGCGGTGTTTTGCAAGATTTTTGCCAGCCGAAACCATTTGATTAAAGTTCTCTGAGCGATTTCCTGATTTAAAGGATTTATGAGCGTCATAACTAATAAATATAAATAAAAATTCGGATACACTAGAACTCTTCAACTCTTGCAGTTTTTAGGAGCACTTGCGGTGTTTTGCAAGATTTTCGCAAGCTGAAACCATTCAATCAAAGTTCTCTGAGCGATTTCCTGACTTAAAGAATTTATGAGCGTCATAACTAATAAATATAAATAAAAATTCGGACACACTAGAACTCTTTAACTCTTGCAGTTTTTAGGAGCACTTGCGGTGTTTCGCAAGATTTTTGCCAGCCGAAACCATTTGATTAAAGTTCTCTGAGCGATTTCCTGATTTAAAGGATTTATGAGCGTCATAACTGATAAATATAAATAAAAATTCGGACACACTAGAACTCTCTAACTCTTGCAGTTTTTAGAAGCACTTGCGGTCTTTTGCAAGATATTTGCAAGCTGAAACTATTCAATCAAAGTTCTCTGAGAGATTTCCTAATTTAAAGTAGTTCTGTGCGTCGTAACTTAGATACAAAAAATAAAAATTTGGACACACTAGAACTCTCTAACTCTTGCAGTTTTTAGGAGCACTTGCGGTCTTTTGCAAGATATTCGCAAGCTGAAACCATTCAATCAAAGTTCTCTGAGCGATTTCCTAATTTAAAGTAGTTCTGTGCGTCGTAACTTAGATACAAAAAATAAAAATTCGGATACACTAGAACTCTCTAACTCTTGCAGTTTTTAGGAGCACTTGCGGTATTTTGCAAGATTCTTGCCAGCCGAAACAATTCAATCAAAGTTCTCTGAGCGATTTCCTAATTTGAAGTAGTTCCTTGCGTCGTAACTTAGATATAAAAAATCAAAGTTCGTATACACTAGAACTCTTTAACTCTTGCAGTTTTTAGGAGCACTTGCGGTGTTTTGCAAGATTTTTGCCAGCCGAAACCATTCGATCAAAGTTCTCTGAGCGATTTCCTGATTTGAAGTAGTTCCTTGCGTCGTAACTTAGATATAAAAAATAAAAATTCGTATACACTAGAACTTTTTAACTCTTGCAGTTTTTAGGAGCACTTGCGGTGTTTTGCAAGATTTTTGCCAGCCGAAACCATTCGATCAAAGTTCTCTGAGCGATTTCCTGATTTGAAGTAGTTTCTTGCGTCGTATCTTAGATACAAATAATAAAAATTTGGATACACTAGAACTCTTCAACTCTTGCAGTTTTTAGGAGCACTTGCGGTGTTTTGCAAGATTTTCGCAAGCTGAAACCATTCAATCAAAGTTCTCTGAGCGATTTCCTGATTTAAAGAATTTATGAGCGTCATAACTTAAAAATATAAATAAAAATTCGGACACACTAGAACTCTTTAACTCTTGCAGTTTTTAGGAGCACTTGCGGTGTTTCGCAAGATTTTTGCCAGCCGAAACCATTTGATTAAAGTTCTCTGAGCGATTTCCTGATTTAAAGTAGTTTCTTGCGTCGTATCTTAGATACAAATAATAAAAATTCGGATACACTAGAACTCTTCAACTCTTGCAGTTTTTAGGAGCACTTGCGGTCTTTTGCAAGATTTCCGCAAGCTGAAGCCATTCAATCAAAGTTCTCTGAGCGATTTCCTAATTTAAAGTAGTTCTGTGCGTCGTAACTTAGATACAAAAAATTAAAATTTGGATACACTAGAACTCTTTAACTCTTGCAGTTTTTAGGAGCACTTGCAGTGTTTTGCAGGATTTTTGCAAGCTGAAACCATTCAATCAAAGTTCTCTGAGCGATTTCCTAATTTAAAGTAGTTCTGTGGGTCGTAACTTAGATACAAATAATAAAAATTCGGATACACTAGAACTCTTTAACTCTTGCAGTTTTCAGGAGCACTTGCGGTGTTTTGCAAGATTTTTGCCAGCCGAAACCATTCGATCAAAGTTCTCTGAGCGATTTCCTGATTTGAAGTAGTTCCTTGCGTCGTATCTTAGATACAAAAAATAACAATTCGGATACACTAGAACTCTCTAACTCTTGCAGTTTTTAGGAGCACTTGCGGTATTTTGCAAGATTTTTGCCAGCCGAAACTATTCAATCAAAGTTCTCTGAGCGATTTCCTGATTTAAAGGATTTATGAGCGTCATAACTAATAAATATAAATAAAAATTCGGACACACTAGAACTCTTTAACTCTTGCAGTTTTTAGGAGCACTTGCGGTGTTTTGCAAGATTTTTGCCAGCCGAAACCATTTGATTAAAGTTCTCTGAGCGATTTCCTGATTTAAAGGATTGATGAGCGTCATAACTAATAAATATAAATAAAAATTCGGACACACTAGAACTCTCTAACTCTTGCAGTTTTTAGGAGCACTTGCGGTCTTTTGCAAGATTTTCGCAAGCTGAAACCATTCAATCAAAGTTCTCTGAGCGATTTCCTAATTCTAAGTAGTTCTGTGGGTCGTAACTTAGATACAAAAAATAAAAATTCGGATACACTAGAACTCTCTAACTCTTGCAGTTTTTAGGAGCACTTGCTGTGTTTTGCAGGATTTTTGCAAGCTGAAACCATTCAATCAAAGTTCTCTGAGCGATTTCCTAATTTGAAGTAGTTCCTTGCGTCGTATCTTAGATACAAAAAATAACAATTCGGATACACTAGAACTCTCTAACTCTTGCAGTTTTTAGGAGCACTTGCGGTATTTTGCAAGATTTTTGCCAGCCGAAACCATTCAATCAAAGTTCTCTGAGCGATTTCCTGATTTAAAGGATTTATGAGCGTCATAACTAATAAATATAAATAAAAATTCGGACACACTAGAACTCTCTAACTCTTGCAGTTTTTAGGAGCACTTGCGGTCTTTTGCAAGATATTCGCAAGCTAAAACCATTCAATCAGAGTTCTTTGAGCGATTTCCTAATTTAAAGTAGTTCTGTGCGTCGTAACTTAGATACAAAAAATAAAAATTCGGATACACTAGAACTCTCTAACTCTTGCAGTTTTTAGGAGCACTTGCGGTATTTTGCAAGATTTTTGCCAGCCGAAATTATTCAATCAAAGTTCTCTGAGCGATTTCCTAATTTGAAGTAGTTCCTTGCGTCGTAACTTAGATATAAAAAATAAAAATTCGTATACACTAGAACGCTTTAACTCTTGCAGTTTTTAGGAGCACTTGCTGTGTTTTGCAGGATTTTTGCAAGCTGAAACCATTCAATCAAAGTTCTCTGAGCGAATTCCTAATTTGAAGTAGTTCCTTGCGTTGTAACTTAGATACAAAAAATAAAAATTCGGATACACTAGAACTCTTTAACTCTTGCAGTTTTTAGGAGCACTTGCAGTGTTTTGGAGGATTTTTGCAAGCTGAAACCATTCAATCAAAATTCTCTGAGCGATTTCCTAATTCTAAGTAGTTCTGTGGGTCGTAACTTAGATACAAAAAATAAAAATTCGGACACACTAGAACTCTCTAACTCTTGCAGTTTTTAGGAGCACTTGCGGTCTTTTGCAAGATATTCGCAAGCTGAAACTATTCGATCAAAGTTCTCTGAGCGATTTCCTAATTTAAAGTAGTTCTGTGCGTCGTAACTTAGATACAAAAAATAAAAATTCGGACACACTAGAACTCTCTAACTCTTGCAGTTTTTAGGAGCACTTGCGGTCTTTTGCAAGATATTCGCAAGCTGAAACCATTCAATCAAAGTTCTCTGAGCGATTTCCTAATTTAAAGTAGTTCTGTGCGTCGTAACTTAAAAATATAAATAAAAATTCGGACACACTAGAACTCTTTAACTCTTGCAGTTTTTAGGAGCACTTGCGGTGTTTCGCAAGATTTTTGCCAGCCGAAACCATTTGATTAAAGTTCTCTGAGCGATTTCCTGATTTAAAGTAATTCTGTGCGTCGTAACTTAGATACAAATAATGAAAATTCGGATACACTAGAACTCTTTAACTCTTGCAGTTTTTAGGAGCACTTGCGGTCTTTTGCAAGATTTCCGCAAGCTGAAGCCATTCAATCAAAGTTCTCTGAGCGATTTCCTAATTTGAAGTAATTCTGTGCGTCGTAACTTAGATACAAAAAATAAAAATTCGGATACACTAGAACTCTCTAACTCTTGCAGTTTTTAGGAGCACTTGCAATGTTTTGCAGGATTTTTGCAAGCTGAAACCATTCAATCAAAGTTCTCTGAGCGATTTCCTAATTTGAAGTAGTTCCTTGCGTCGTAACTTAGATACAAATAATAAAAATTCGGATACACTAGAACTCTTTAACTCTTGCAGTTTTCAGGAGCACTTGCGGTGTTTTGCAAGATTTTTGCCAGCCGAAACCATTCGATCAAAGTTCTCTGAGCGATTTCCTGATTTGAAGTAGTTCCTTGCGTCGTAACTTAGATATAAAAAATAAAAATTCGTATACACTAGAACTCTTTAACTCTTGCAGTTTTTAGGAGCACTTGCGGTGTTTTGCAAGATTTTTGCCAGCCGAAACCATTTGATTAAAGTTCTCTGAGCGATTTCCTGATTTAAAGGATTTATGAGCGTCATAACTAATAAATATAAATAAAAATTCGGATACACTAGAACTCTTCAACTCTTGCAGTTTTTAGGAGCACTTGCGGTGTTTTGCAAGATTTTCGCAAGCTGAAACCATTCAATCAAAGTTCTCTGAGCGATTTCCTGATTTAAAGGATTTATGAGCGTCATAACTAATAAATATAAATAAAAATTCGGACACACTAGAACTCTCTAACTCTTGCAGTTTTTAGGAGCACTTGCGGTCTTTTGCAAGATTTTCGCAAGCTGAAACCATTCAATCAAAGTTCTCTGAGCGATTTCCTAATTCTAAGTAGTTCTGTGGGTCGTAACTTAGATACAAAAAATAAAAATTCGGATACACTAGAACTCTCTAACTCTTGCAGTTTTTAGGAGCACTTGCTGTGTTTTGCAGGATTTTTGCAAGCTGAAACCATTCAATCAAAGTTCTCTGAGCGATTTCCTAATTTGAAGTAGTTCCTTGCGTCGTATCTTAGATACAAAAAATAACAATTCGGATACACTAGAACTCTCTAACTCTTGCAGTTTTTAGGAGCACTTGCGGTATTTTGCAAGATTTTTGCCAGCCGAAACCATTCAATCAAAGTTCTCTGAGCGATTTCCTGATTTAAAGGATTTATGAGCGTCATAACTGATAAATATAAATAAAAATTCGGACACACTAGAACTCTCTAACTCTTGCAGTTTTTAGGAGCACTTGCGGTGTTTTGCAAGATTTTTGCCAGCCGAAACCATTTGATTAAAGTTCTCTGAGCGATTTCCTAATTCTAAGTAGTTCTGTGGGTCGTAACTTAGATACAAAAAATAAAAATTCGGATACACTAGAACTCTCTAACTCTTGCAGTTTTTAGGAGCACTTGCTGTGTTTTGCAGGATTTTTGCAAGCTGAAACCATTCAATCAAAGTTCTCTGAGCGATTTCCTAATTTGAAGTAGTTCCTTGCGTCGTATCTTAGATACAAAAAATAACAATTCGGATACACTAGAACTCTCTAACTCTTGCAGTTTTTAGGAGCACTTGCGGTATTTTGCAAGATTTTTGCCAGCCGAAACCATTCAATCAAAGTTCTCTGAGCGATTTCCTGATTTAAAGGATTTATGAGCGTCATAACTAATAAATATAAATAAAAATTCGGACACACTAGAACTCTCTAACTCTTGCAGTTTTTAGGAGCACTTGCGGTCTTTTGCAAGATATTCGCAAGCTGAAACCATTCAATCAAAGTTCTCTGAGCGATTTCCTAATTTAAAGTAGTTCTGTGCGTCGTAACTTAGATACAAAAAATAAAAATTCGGATACACTAGAACTCTCTAACTCTTGCAGTTTTTAGGAGCACTTGCGGTATTTTGCAAGATTCTTGCCAGCCGAAACAATTCAATCAAAGTTCTCTGAGCGATTTCCTAATTTGAAGTAGTTCCTTGCGTCGTAACTTAGATATAAAAAATCAAAGTTCGTATACACTGGAACTCTTTAACTCTTGCAGTTTTTAGGAGCACTTGCGGTGTTTTGCAAGATTTTTGCCAGCCGAAACCATTCGATCAAAGTTCTCTGAGCGATTTCCTGATTTGAAGTAGTTCCTTGCGTCGTAACTTAGATATAAAAAATAAAAATTCGTATACACTAGAACTCTTTAACTCTTGCAGTTTTTAGGAGCACTTGCGGTGTTTTGCAAGATTTTTGCCAGCCGAAACCATTCGATCAAAGTTCTCTAAGCGATTTCCTGATTTGAAGTAGTTTCTTGCGTCGTATCTTAGATACAAATAATAAAAATTTGGATACACTAGAACTCTTCAACTCTTGCAGTTTTTAGGAGCACTTGCGGTGTTTTGCAAGATTTTCGCAAGCTGAAACCATTCAATCAAAGTTCTCTGAGCGATTTCCTGATTTAAAGAATTTATGAGCGTCATAACTTAAAAATATAAATAAAAATTCGGACACACTAGAACTCTTTAACTCTTGCAGTTTTTAGGAGCACTTGCGGTGTTTCGCAAGATTTTTGCCAGCCGAAACCATTTGATTAAAGTTCTCTGAGCGATTTCCTGATTTGAAGTAGTTTCTTGCGTCGTATCTTAGATACAAATAATAAAAATTCGGATACACTAGAACTCTTCAACTCTTGCAGTTTTTAGGAGCACTTGCGGTCTTTTGCAAGATTTCCGCAAGCTGAAACCATTTAATCAAAGTTCTCTGAGCGATTTCCTAATTTAAAGTAGTTCTGTGGGTCGTAACTTAGATACAAAAAATAAAAATTCGGATACACTAGAACTCTCTAACTCTTGCAGTTTTTAGGAGCACTTGCGGTCTTTTGCAAGATTTCCGCAAGCTGAAGCCATTCAATCAAAGTTCTCTGAGCGATTTCCTAATTTAAAGTAGTTCTGTGCGTCGTAACTTAGATACAAAAAATTAAAATTTGGATACACTAGAACTCTTTAACTCTTGCAGTTTTTAGGAGCACTTGCAGTGTTTTGCAGGATTTTTGCAAGCTGAAACCATTCAATCAAAGTTCTCTAAGCGATTTCCTAATTTAAAGTAGTTCTGTGGGTCGTAACTTAGATACAAATAATAAAAATTCGGATACACTAGAACTCTTTAACTCTTGCAGTTTTCAGGAGCACTTGCGGTGTTTTGCAAGATTTTTGCCAGCCGAAACCATTCGATCAAAGTTCTCTGAGCGATTTCCTGATTTGAAGTAGTTCCTTGCGTCGTATCTTAGATACAAAAAATAACAATTCGGATACACTAGAACTCTCTAACTCTTGCAGTTTTTAGGAGCACTTGCGGTATTTTGCAAGATTTTTGCCAGCCGAAACCATTCAATCAAAGTTCTCTGAGCGATTTCCTAATTTAAAGTAGTTCCTTGCGTCGTATCTTAGATACAAAAAATAAAAATTCGGACACACTAGAACTCTTTAACTCTTGCAGTTTTTAGGAGCACTTGCGGTGTTTTGCAAGATTTTTGCCAGCCGAAACCATTTGATTAAAGTTCTCTGAGCGATTTCCTTATTTAAAGGATTTATGAGCGTCATAACTGATAAATATAAATAAAAATTCGGACACACTAGAACTCTCTAACTCTTGCAGTTTTTAGGAGCACTTGCGGTCTTTTGCAAGATTTCCGCAAGCTGAAGTTATTCAATCAAAGTTCTCTGAGCGATTTCCTAATTTGAAGTAATTCTGTGCGTCGTAATTTAGATACAAAAAATAAAAATTCGGATACACTAGAACTTTTTAACTCTTGCAGTTTTTAGGAGCACTTGCAGTGTTTTGCAGGATTTTTGCAAGCTGAAACCATTCAATCAAAGTTCTCTGAGCGATTTCCTAATTTAAAGAAGTTCTGTGCGTCGTAACTTAGATACAAATAATAAAAATTCGGATACACTAGAACTCTTTAACTCTTGCAGTTTTTAGGAGCACTTGCGGTGTTTTGCAAGATTTTTGCAAGCTGAAACCATTCAATCAAAGTTCTCTGAGCGATTTCCTAATTTAAAGTAGTTCTGTGCGTCGTAACTTAGATACAAATAATAAAAATTCGGATACACTAGAACTCTTTAACTCTTGCAGTTTTTAGGAGCACTTGCAGTGTTTTGCAGGATTTTTGCAAGCTGAAACCATTCAATCAAAGTTCTCTGAGCGATTTCCTAATTTGAAGTAGTTCTGTGCGTCGTAACTTAGATACAAATAATAAAAATTCGGATACACTAGAACTCTGTAAATCTTGCAGTTTTTAGGAGCGCTTGCAGTGTTTTGCAGGATTTTTGCAAGCTGAAACCATTCAATCAAAGTTCTCTGAGCGATTTCCCAATTTGAAGTAGTTCTGTGCGTCGTAACTTAGATACAAAAAATAAAAATTCGGTTACACTAGAACTCTCTAACTCTTGCAGTTTTTAGGAGCACTTGCAGTCTTTTGCAGGATTTTTGCAAGCTGAAACCATTCAATCAAAGTTCTCTGAGCGATTTCCTAATTTAAAGTAGTTCTGTGCGTCGTAACTTAGATACAAAAAATTAAAATTCGAATACACTAGAACTCTTTAACTCTTGCAGTTTTTAGGAGCACTGGCAGTGTTTTGCAGGATTTTTGCAAGCTGAAACCATTCAATCAAAGTTCTCTGAGCGATTTCCTAATTTGAAGTAGTTCCTTGCGTCGTAACTTAGATACAAAAAATAAAAATTCGGATACACTAGAACTCTTTAACTCTTGCAGTTTTTAGGAGCACTTGCGGTGTTTTGCAAGATTTTTGCCAGCCGAAACCATTTGATTAAAGTTCTCTGAGCGATTTCCTGATTTAAAGGATTTATGAGCGTCATAACTAATAAATATAAATAAAAATTCGGATACACTAGAACTCTTCAACTCTTGCAGTTTTTAGGAGCACTTGCGGTGTTTTGCAAGATTTTCGCAAGCTGAAACCATTCAATCAAAGTTCTCTGAGCGATTTCCTGACTTAAAGAATTTATGAGCGTCATAACTAATAAATATAAATAAAAATTCGGACACACTAGAACTCTTTAACTCTTGCAGTTTTTAGGAGCACTTGCGGTGTTTCGCAAGATTTTTGCCAGCCGAAACCATTTGATTAAAGTTCTCTGAGCGATTTCCTGATTTAAAAGATTTATGAGCGTCATAACTGATAAATATAAATAAAAATTCGGACACACTAGAACTCTCTAACTCTTGCAGTTTTTAGAAGCACTTGCGGTCTTTTGCAAGATATTTGCAAGCTGAAACTATTCAATCAAAGTTCTCTGAGAGATTTCCTAATTTAAAGTAGTTCTGTGCGTCGTAACTTAGATACAAAAAATAAAAATTTGGACACACTAGAACTCTCTAACTCTTGCAGTTTTTAGGAGCACTTGCGGTCTTTTGCAAGATATTCGCAAGCTGAAACCATTCAATCAAAGTTCTCTGAGCGATTTCCTAATTTAAAGTAGTTCTGTGCGTCGTAACTTAGATACAAAAAATAAAAATTCGGATACACTAGAACTCTCTAACTCTTGCAGTTTTTAGGAGCACTTGCGGTATTTTGCAAGATTCTTGCCAGCCGAAACAATTCAATCAAAGTTCTCTGAGCGATTTCCTAATTTGAAGTAGTTCCTTGCGTCGTAACTTAGATATAAAAAATCAAAGTTCGTATACACTGGAACTCTTTAACTCTTGCAGTTTTTAGGAGCACTTGCGGTGTTTTGCAAGATTTTTGCCAGCCGAAACCATTCGATCAAAGTTCTCTGAGCGATTTCCTGATTTGAAGTAGTTCCTTGCGTCGTAACTTAGATATAAAAAATAAAAATTCGTATACACTAGAACTCTTTAACTCTTGCAGTTTTTAGGAGCACTTGCGGTGTTTTGCAAGATTTTTGCCAGCCGAAACCATTCGATCAAAGTTCTCTAAGCGATTTCCTGATTTGAAGTAGTTTCTTGCGTCGTATCTTAGATACAAATAATAAAAATTTGGATACACTAGAACTCTTCAACTCTTGCAGTTTTTAGGAGCACTTGCGGTGTTTTGCAAGATTTTCGCAAGCTGAAACCATTCAATCAAAGTTCTCTGAGCGATTTCCTGATTTAAAGAATTTATGAGCGTCTTAACTTAAAAATATAAATAAAAATTCGGACACACTAGAACTCTTTAACTCTTGCAGTTTTTAGGAGCACTTGCGGTGTTTCGCAAGATTTTTGCCAGCCGAAACCATTTGATTAAAGTTCTCTGAGCGATTTCCTGATTTGAAGTAGTTTCTTGCGTCGTATCTTAGATACAAATAATAAAAATTCGGATACACTAGAACTCTTCAACTCTTGCAGTTTTTAGGAGCACTTGCGGTCTTTTGCAAGATTTCCGCAAGCTGAAACCATTTAATCAAAGTTCTCTGAGCGATTTCCTAATTTAAAGTAGTTCTGTGGGTCGTAACTTAGATACAAAAAATAAAAATTCGGATACACTAGAACTCTCTAACTCTTGCAGTTTTTAGGAGCACTTGCGGTCTTTTGCAAGATTTCCGCAAGCTGAAGCCATTCAATCAAAGTTCTCTGAGCGATTTCCTAATTTAAAGTAGTTCTGTGCGTCGTAACTTAGATACAAAAAATTAAAATTTGGATACACTAGAACTCTTTAACTCTTGCAGTTTTTAGGAGCACTTGCAGTGTTTTGCAGGATTTTTGCAAGCTGAAACCATTCAATCAAAGTTCTCTAAGCGATTTCCTAATTTAAAGTAGTTCTGTGGGTCGTAACTTAGATACAAATAATAAAAATTCGGATACACTAGAACTCTTTAACTCTTGCAGTTTTCAGGAGCACTTGCGGTGTTTTGCAAGATTTTTGCCAGCCGAAACCATTCGATCAAAGTTCTCTGAGCGATTTCCTGATTTGAAGTAGTTCCTTGCGTCGTATCTTAGATACAAAAAATAACAATTCGGATACACTAGAACTCTCTAACTCTTGCAGTTTTTAGGAGCACTTGCGGTATTTTGCAAGATTTTTGCCAGCCGAAACCATTCAATCAAAGTTCTCTGAGCGATTTCCTAATTTAAAGTAGTTCCTTGCGTCGTATCTTAGATACAAAAAATAAAAATTCGGACACACTAGAACTCTTTAACTCTTGCAGTTTTTAGGAGCACTTGCGGTGTTTTGCAAGATTTTTGCCAGCCGAAACCATTTGATTAAAGTTCTCTGAGCGATTTCCTTATTTAAAGGATTTATGAGCGTCATAACTGATAAATATAAATAAAAATTCGGACACACTAGAACTCTCTAACTCTTGCAGTTTTTAGGAGCACTTGCGGTCTTTTGCAAGATTTCCGCAAGCTGAAGTTATTCAATCAAAGTTCTCTGAGCGATTTCCTAATTTGAAGTAATTCTGTGCGTCGTAATTTAGATACAAAAAATAAAAATTCGGATACACTAGAACTTTTTAACTCTTGCAGTTTTTAGGAGCACTTGCAGTGTTTTGCAGGATTTTTGCAAGCTGAAACCATTCAATCAAAGTTCTCTGAGCGATTTCCTAATTTAAAGAAGTTCTGTGCGTCGTAACTTAGATACAAATAATAAAAATTCGGATACACTAGAACTCTTTAACTCTTGCAGTTTTTAGGAGCACTTGCGGTGTTTTGCAAGATTTTTGCAAGCTGAAACCATTCAATCAAAGTTCTCTGAGCGATTTCCTAATTTAAAGTAGTTCTGTGCGTCGTAACTTAGATACAAATAATAAAAATTCGGATACACTAGAACTCTTTAACTCTTGCAGTTTTTAGGAGCACTTGCAGTGTTTTGCAGGATTTTTGCAAGCTGAAACCATTCAATCAAAGTTCTCTGAGCGATTTCCTAATTTGAAGTAGTTCTGTGCGTCGTAACTTAGATACAAATAATAAAAATTCGGATACACTAGAACTCTTTAAATCTTGCAGTTTTTAGGAGCGCTTGCAGTGTTTTGCAGGATTTTTGCAAGCTGAAACCATTCAATCAAAGTTCTCTGAGCGATTTCCCAATTTGAAGTAGTTCTGTGCGTCGTAACTTAGATACAAAAAATAAAAATTCGGTTACACTAGAACTCTCTAACTCTTGCAGTTTTTAGGAGCACTTGCAGTCTTTTGCAGGATTTTTGCAAGCTGAAACCATTCAATCAAAGTTCTCTGAGCGATTTCCTAATTTAAAGTAGTTCTGTGCGTCGTAACTTAGATACAAAAAATTAAAATTCGAATACACTAGAACTCTTTAACTCTTGCAGTTTTTAGGAGCACTGGCAGTGTTTTGCAGGATTTTTGCAAGCTGAAACCATTCAATCAAAGTTCTCTGAGCGATTTCCTAATTTGAAGTAGTTCCTTGCGTCGTAACTTAGATACAAAAAATAAAAATTCGGATACACTAGAACTCTCTAACTCTTGCAGTTTTTCGGAGCACTTGCGGTATTTTGCAAGATTTTTGCCAGCCGAAACCATTCAATCAAAGTTCTCTGAGCGATTTCCTGATTTAAAGGATTTATGAGCGTCATAACTAATAAATATCAATAAAAATTCGGACACACTAGAACTCTCTAACTCTTGCAGTTTTTAGGAGCACTTGCGGTCTTTTGCATGATTTCCGCAAGCTGAAGCCATTTAATCAAAGTTCTCTGAGCGATTTCCTAATTTGAAGTAATTCTGTGCGTCGTAACTTAGATACAAAAAATAAAAATTCGGATACACTAGAACTCTTTAACTCTTGCAGTTTTTAGGAGCACTTGCAGTGTTTTGCAGGATTTTCGCAAGCTGAAACCATTCAATCAAAGTTCTCTGAGCGATTTCCTAATTTAAAGTAGTTCTGTGCGTCGTAACTTAGATACAAAAAATAAAAATTCGGATACACTAGAACTCTCTAACTCTTGCAGTTTTTCGGAGCACTTGCGGTATTTTGCAAGATTTTTGCCAGCCGAAACCATTCAATCAAAGTTCTCTGAGCGATTTCCTGATTTTAAGTATTTATGAGCGTCATAACTAATAAATATCAATAAGAATTCGGACACACTAGAACTCTTTAACTCTTGCAGTTTTTAGGAGCACTTGCGGTCTTTTGCAAGATTTCCGCAAGCTGAAGCCATTGAATCAAAGTTCTCTGAGCGATTTCCTAATTTGAAGTAGTTCCTTGCGTCGTAACTTAGATATAAAAAATAAAAATTCGTATACACTAGAACTCTTTAACTCTTGCAGTTTTTAGGAGCACTTGCGGTGTTTTGCAAGATTTTTGCCAGCCGAAACCATTTGATTAAAGTTCTCTGAGCGATTTCCTGATTTAAAGGATTTATGAGCGTCATAACTAATAAATATAAATAAAAATTCGGATACACTAGAACTCTTCAACTCTTGCAGTTTTTAGGAGCACTTGCGGTGTTTTGCAAGATTTTCGCAAGCTGAAACCATTCAATCAAAGTTCTCTGAGCGATTTCCTGACTTAAAGAATTTATGAGCGTCATAACTAATAAATATAAATAAAAATTCGGACACACTAGAACTCTTTAACTCTTGCAGTTTTTAGGAGCACTTGCGGTGTTTCGCAAGATTTTTGCCAGCCGAAACCATTTGATTAAAGTTCTCTGAGCGATTTCCTGATTTAAAGGATTTATGAGCGTCATAACTGATAAATATAAATAAAAATTCGGACACACTAGAACTCTCTAACTCTTGCAGTTTTTAGAAGCACTTGCGGTCTTTTGCAAGATATTTGCAAGCTGAAACTATTCAATCAAAGTTCTCTGAGCGATTTCCTAATTTGAAGTAGTTCCTTGCGTCGTAACTTAGATATAAAAAATCAAAGTTCGTATACACTGGAACTCTTTAACTCTTGCAGTTTTTAGGAGCACTTGCGGTGTTTTGCAAGATTTTTGCCAGCCGAAACCATTTGATTAAAGTTCTCTGAGCGATTTCCTGATTTGAAGTAGTTTCTTGCGTCGTATCTTAGATACAAATAATAAAAATTTGGATACACTAGAACTCTTCAACTCTTGCAGTTTTTAGGAGCACTTGCGGTGTTTTGCAAGATTTTTGCCAGCCGAAACCATTCGATCAAAGTTCTCTGAGCGATTTCCTGATTTGAAGTAGTTTCTTGCGTCGTATCTTAGATACAAATAATAAAAATTTGGATACACTAGAACTCTTCAACTCTTGCAGTTTTTAGGAGCACTTGCGGTGATTTGCAAGATTTTCGCAAGCTGAAACCATTCAATCAAAGTTCTCAGAGCGATTTCCTGATTTAAAGAATTTATGAGCGTCATAACTTAAAAATATAAATAAAAATTCGGACACACTAGAACTCTTTAACTCTTGCAGTTTTTAGGAGCACTTGCGGTGTTTCGCAAGATTTTTGCCAGCCGAAACCATTTGATTAAAGTTCTCTGAGCGATTTCCTGATTTGAAGTAGTTTCTTGCGTCGTATCTTAGATACAAATAATAAAAATTCGGATACACTAGAACTCTTCAACTCTTGCAGTTTTTAGGAGCACTTGCGGTCTTTTGCAAGATTTCCGCAAGCTGAAACCATTTAATCAAAGTTCTCTGAGCGATTTCCTAATTTAAAGTAGTTCTGTGGGTCGTAACTTAGATACAAAAAATATAAATTCGGATACACTAGAACTCTCTAACTCTTGCAGTTTTTAGGAGCACTTGCGGTCTTTTGCAAGATTTCCGCAAGCTGAAGCCATTCAATCAAAGTTCTCTGAGCGATTTCCTAATTTAAAGTAGTTCTGTGCGTCGTAACTTAGATACAAAAAATTAAAATTTGGATACACTAGAACTCTTTAACTCTTGCAGTTTTTAGGAGCACTTGCAGTGTTTTGCAGGATTTTTGCAAGCTGAAACCATTCAATCAAAGTTCTCTGAGCGATTTCCTAATTTAAAGTAGTTCTGTGGGTCGTAACTTAGATACAAATAATAAAAATTCGGATACACTAGAACTCTTTAACTCTTGCAGTTTTCAGGAGCACTTGCGGTGTTTTGCAAGATTTTTGCCAGCCGAAACCATTCGATCAAAGTTCTCTGAGCGATTTCCTGATTTGAAGTAGTTCCTTGCGTCGTATCTTAGATACAAAAAATAACAATTCGGATACACTAGAACTCTCTAACTCTTGCAGTTTTTAGGAGCACTTGCGGTATTTTGCAAGATTTTTGCCAGCCGAAACCATTCAATCAAAGTTCTCTGAGCGATTTCCTGATTTAAAGGATTTATGAGCGTCATAACTAATAAATATAAATAAAAATTCGGACACACTAGAACTCTTTAACTCTTGCAGTTTTTAGGAGCACTTGCGGTGTTTTGCAAGATTTTTGCCAGCCGAAACCATTTGATTAAAGTTCTCTGAGCGATTTCCTGATTTAAAGGATTGATGAGCGTCATAACTAATAAATATAAATAAAAATTCGGACACACTAGAACTCTCTAACTCTTGCAGTTTTTAGGAGCACTTGCGGTCTTTTGCAAGATTTTCGCAAGCTGAAACCATTCAATCAAAGTTCTCTGAGCGATTTCCTAATTCTAAGTAGTTCTGTGGGTCGTAACTTAGATACAAAAAATAAAAATTCGGATACACTAGAACTCTCTAACTCTTGCAGTTTTTAGGAGCACTTGCTGTGTTTTGCAGGATTTTTGCAAGCTGAAACCATTCAATCAAAGTTCTCTGAGCGATTTCCTAATTTGAAGTAGTTCCTTGCGTCGTATCTTAGATACAAAAAATAACAATTCGGATACACTAGAACTCTCTAACTCTTGCAGTTTTTAGGAGCACTTGCGGTATTTTGCAAGATTTTTGCCAGCCGAAACCATTCAATCAAAGTTCTCTGAGCGATTTCCTGATTTAAAGGATTTATGAGCGTCATAACTAATAAATATAAATAAAAATTCGGACACACTAGAACTCTCTAACTCTTGCAGTTTTTAGGAGCACTTGCGGTCTTTTGCAAGATATTCGCAAGCTAAAACCATTCAATCAGAGTTCTTTGAGCGATTTCCTAATTTAAAGTAGTTCTGTGCGTCGTAACTTAGATACAAAAAATAAAAATTCGGATACACTAGAACTCTCTAACTCTTGCAGTTTTTAGGAGCACTTGCGGTATTTTGCAAGATTTTTGCCAGCCGAAATTATTCAATCAAAGTTCTCTGAGCGATTTCCTAATTTGAAGTAGTTCCTTGCGTCGTAACTTAGATATAAAAAATAAAAATTCGTATACACTAGAACTCTTTAACTCTTGCAGTTTTTAGGAGCACTTGCAGTGTTTTGCAGGATTTTTGCAAGCTGAAACCATTCAATCAAAGTTCTCTGAGCGATTTCCTAATTTAAAGTAGTTCTGTGGGTCGTAACTTAGATACAAATAATAAAAATTCGGATACACTAGAACTCTTTAACTCTTGCAGTTTTCAGGAGCACTTGCGGTGTTTTGCAAGATTTTTGCCAGCCGAAACCATTTGATTAAAGTTCTCTGAGCGATTTCCTGATTTAAAGGATTTATGAGCGTCATAACTAATAAATATAAATAAAAATTCGGATACACTAGAACTCTTCAACTCTTGCAGTTTTTAGGAGCACTTGCGGTGTTTTGCAAGATTTTCGCAAGCTGAAACCATTCAATCAAAGTTCTCTGAGCGATTTCCTGACTTAAAGAATTTATGAGCGTCATAACTAATAAATATAAATAAAAATTCGGACACACTAGAACTCTTTAACTCTTGCAGTTTTTAGGAGCACTTGCGGTGTTTCGCAAGATTTTTGCCAGCCGAAACCATTTGATTAAAGTTCTCTGAGCGATTTCCTGATTTAAAGGATTTATGAGCGTCATAACTGATAAATATAAATAAAAATTCGGACACACTAGAACTCTCTAACTCTTGCAGTTTTTAGAAGCACTTGCGGTCTTTTGCAAGATATTTGCAAGCTGAAACTATTCAATCAAAGTTCTCTGAGAGATTTCCTAATTTAAAGTAGTTCTGTGCGTCGTAACTTAGATACAAAAAATAAAAATTTGGACACACTAGAACTCTCTAACTCTTGCAGTTTTTAGGAGCACTTGCGGTCTTTTGCAAGATATTCGCAAGCTGAAACCATTCAATCAAAGTTCTCTGAGCGATTTCCTAATTTAAAGTAGTTCTGTGCGTCGTAACTTAGATACAAAAAATAAAAATTCGGATACACTAGAACTCTCTAACTCTTGCAGTTTTTAGGAGCACTTGCGGTATTTTGCAAGATTCTTGCCAGCCGAAACAATTCAATCAAAGTTCTCTGAGCGATTTCCTAATTTGAAGTAGTTCCTTGCGTCGTAACTTAGATATAAAAAATCAAAGTTCGTATACACTAGAACTCTTTAACTCTTGCAGTTTTTAGGAGCACTTGCGGTGTTTTGCAAGATTTTTGCCAGCCGAAACCATTCGATCAAAGTTCTCTGAGCGATTTCCTGATTTGAAGTAGTTCCTTGCGTCGTAACTTAGATATAAAAAATAAAAATTCGTATACACTAGAACTTTTTAACTCTTGCAGTTTTTAGGAGCACTTGCGGTGTTTTGCAAGATTTTTGCCAGCCGAAACCATTCGATCAAAGTTCTCTGAGCGATTTCCTGATTTGAAGTAGTTTCTTGCGTCGTATCTTAGATACAAATAATAAAAATTTGGATACACTAGAACTCTTCAACTCTTGCAGTTTTTAGGAGCACTTGCGGTGTTTTGCAAGATTTTCGCAAGCTGAAACCATTCAATCAAAGTTCTCTGAGCGATTTCCTGATTTAAAGAATTTATGAGCGTCATAACTTAAAAATATAAATAAAAATTCGGACACACTAGAACTCTTTAACTCTTGCAGTTTTTAGGAGCACTTGCGGTGTTTCGCAAGATTTTTGCCAGCCGAAACCATTTGATTAAAGTTCTCTGAGCGATTTCCTGATTTGAAGTAGTTTCTTGCGTCGTATCTTAGATACAAATAATAAAAATTCGGATACACTAGAACTCTTCAACTCTTGCAGTTTTTAGGAGCACTTGCGGTCTTTTGCAAGATTTCCGCAAGCTGAAGCCATTCAATCAAAGTTCTCTGAGCGATTTCCTAATTTAAAGTAGTTCTGTGCGTCGTAACTTAGATACAAAAAATTAAAATTTGGATACACTAGAACTCTTTAACTCTTGCAGTTTTTAGGAGCACTTGCAGTGTTTTGCAGGATTTTTGCAAGCTGAAACCATTCAATCAAAGTTCTCTGAGCGATTTCCTAATTTAAAGTAGTTCTGTGGGTCGTAACTTAGATACAAATAATAAAAATTCGGATACACTAGAACTCTTTAACTCTTGCAGTTTTCAGGAGCACTTGCGGTGTTTTGCAAGATTTTTGCCAGCCGAAACCATTCGATCAAAGTTCTCTGAGCGATTTCCTGATTTGAAGTAGTTCCTTGCGTCGTATCTTAGATACAAAAAATAACAATTCGGATACACTAGAACTCTCTAACTCTTGCAGTTTTTAGGAGCACTTGCGGTATTTTGCAAGATTTTTGCCAGCCGAAACTATTCAATCAAAGTTCTCTGAGCGATTTCCTGATTTAAAGGATTTATGAGCGTCATAACTAATAAATATAAATAAAAATTCGGACACACTAGAACTCTTTAACTCTTGCAGTTTTTAGGAGCACTTGCGGTGTTTTGCAAGATTTTTGCCAGCCGAAACCATTTGATTAAAGTTCTCTGAGCGATTTCCTGATTTAAAGGATTGATGAGCGTCATAACTAATAAATATAAATAAAAATTCGGACACACTAGAACTCTCTAACTCTTGCAGTTTTTAGGAGCACTTGCGGTCTTTTGCAAGATTTTCGCAAGCTGAAACCATTCAATCAAAGTTCTCTGAGCGATTTCCTAATTCTAAGTAGTTCTGTGGGTCGTAACTTAGATACAAAAAATAAAAATTCGGATACACTAGAACTCTCTAACTCTTGCAGTTTTTAGGAGCACTTGCTGTGTTTTGCAGGATTTTTGCAAGCTGAAACCATTCAATCAAAGTTCTCTGAGCGATTTCCTAATTTGAAGTAGTTCCTTGCGTCGTATCTTAGATACAAAAAATAACAATTCGGATACACTAGAACTCTCTAACTCTTGCAGTTTTTAGGAGCACTTGCGGTATTTTGCAAGATTTTTGCCAGCCGAAACCATTCAATCAAAGTTCTCTGAGCGATTTCCTGATTTAAAGGATTTATGAGCGTCATAACTAATAAATATAAATAAAAATTCGGACACACTAGAACTCTCTAACTCTTGCAGTTTTTAGGAGCACTTGCGGTCTTTTGCAAGATATTCGCAAGCTAAAACCATTCAATCAGAGTTCTTTGAGCGATTTCCTAATTTAAAGTAGTTCTGTGCGTCGTAACTTAGATACAAAAAATAAAAATTCGGATACACTAGAACTCTCTAACTCTTGCAGTTTTTAGGAGCACTTGCGGTATTTTGCAAGATTTTTGCCAGCCGAAATTATTCAATCAAAGTTCTCTGAGCGATTTCCTAATTTGAAGTAGTTCCTTGCGTCGTAACTTAGATATAAAAAATAAAAATTCGTATACACTAGAACGCTTTAACTCTTGCAGTTTTTAGGAGCACTTGCTGTGTTTTGCAGGATTTTTGCAAGCTGAAACCATTCAATCAAAGTTCTCTGAGCGAATTCCTAATTTGAAGTAGTTCCTTGCGTTGTAACTTAGATACAAAAAATAAAAATTCGGATACACTAGAACTCTTTAACTCTTGCAGTTTTTAGGAGCACTTGCAGTGTTTTGGAGGATTTTTGCAAGCTGAAACCATTCAATCAAAATTCTCTGAGCGATTTCCTAATTCTAAGTAGTTCTGTGGGTCGTAACTTAGATACAAAAAATAAAAATTCGGACACACTAGAACTCTCTAACTCTTGCAGTTTTTAGGAGCACTTGCGGTCTTTTGCAAGATATTCGCAAGCTGAAACTATTCGATCAAAGTTCTCTGAGCGATTTCCTAATTTAAAGTAGTTCTGTGCGTCGTAACTTAGATACAAAAAATAAAAATTCGGACACACTAGAACTCTCTAACTCTTGCAGTTTTTAGGAGCACTTGCGGTATTTTGCAAGATTTTTGCCAGCCGAAATTATTCAATCAAAGTTCTCTGAGCGATTTCCTAATTTGAAGTAGTTCCTTGCGTCGTAACTTAGATATAAAAAATAAAAATTCGTATACACTAGAACGCTTTAACTCTTGCAGTTTTTAGGAGCACTTGCGGTGTTTTGCAAGATTTTTGCCAGCCGAAACCATTCGATCAAAGTTCTCTGAGCGATTTCCTGATTTGAAGTAGTTCCTTGCGTCGTATCTTAGATACAAATAATAAAAATTCGGATACACTAGAACGCTTTAACTCTTGCAGTTTTTAGGAGCACTTGCGGTCTTTTGCAAGATATTCGCAAGCTGAAACCATTCAATCAAAGTTCTCTGAGCGATTTCCTAATTTAAAGTAGTTCTGTGCGTCGTAACTTAGATACAAAAAATAAAAATTCGGATACACTAGAACTCTCTAACTCTTGCAGTTTTTAGGAGCACTTGCGGTATTTTGCAAGATTCTTGCCAGCCGAAACAATTCAATCAAAGTTCTCTGAGCGATTTCCTAATTTGAAGTAGTTCCTTGCGTCGTAACTTAGATATAAAAAATCAAAGTTCGTATACACTAGAACTCTTTAACTCTTGCAGTTTTTAGGAGCACTTGCGGTGTTTTGCAAGATTTTTGCCAGCCGAAACCATTCGATCAAAGTTCTCTGAGCGATTTCCTGATTTGAAGTAGTTTCTTGCGTCGTATCTTAGATACAAATAATAAAAATTTGGATACACTAGAACTCTTCAACTCTTGCAGTTTTTAGGAGCACTTGCGGTGTTTTGCAAGATTTTCGCAAGCTGAAACCATTCAATCAAAGTTCTCTGAGCGATTTCCTGATTTAAAGAATTTATGAGCGTCATAACTTAAAAATATAAATAAAAATTCGGACACACTAGAACTCTTTAACTCTTGCAGTTTTTAGGAGCACTTGCGGTGTTTCGCAAGATTTTTGCCAGCCGAAACCATTTGATTAAAGTTCTCTGAGCGATTTCCTGATTTAAAGAATTTATGAGCGTCATAACTTAAAAATATAAATAAAAATTCGGACACACTAGAACTCTTTAACTCTTGCAGTTTTTAGGAGCACTTGCGGTATTTTGCAAGATTTTTGCCAGCCGAAACCATTTAATCAAAGTTCTCTGAGCGATTTCCTAATTTAAAGTAGTTCTGTGGGTCGTAACTTAGATACAAAAAATAAAAATTCGGATACACTAGAACTCTCTAACTCTTGCAGTTTTGAGGAGCACTTGCGGTCTTTTGCAAGATTTCCGCAAGCTGAAGCCATTCAATCAAAGTTCTCTGAGCGATTTCCTAATTTAAAGTAGTTCTGTGCGTCGTAACTTAGATACAAAAAATTAAAATTTGGATACACTAGAACTCTTTAACTCTTGCAGTTTTTAGGAGCACTTGCAGTGTTTTGCAGGATTTTTGCAAGCTGAAACCATTCAATCAAAGTTCTCTGAGCGATTTCCTAATTTAAAGTAGTTCTGTGGGTCGTAACTTAGATACAAATAATAAAAATTCGGATACACTAGAACTCTTTAACTCTTGCAGTTTTCAGGAGCACTTGCGGTGTTTTGCAAGATTTTTGCCAGCCGAAACCATTCAATCAAAGTTCTCTGAGCGATTTCCTGATTTGAAGTAGTTCCTTGCGTCGTATCTTAGATACAAAAAATAACAATTCGGATACACTAGAACTCTCTAACTCTTGCAGTTTTTAGGAGCACTTGCGGTATTTTGCAAGATTTTTGCCAGCCGAAACCATTCAATCAAAGTTCTCTGAGCGATTTCCTGATTTAAAGGATTTATGAGCGTCATAACTAATAAATATAAATAAAAATTCGGACACACTAGAACTCTTTAACTCTTGCAGTTTTTAGGAGCACTTGCGGTGTTTTGCAAGATTTTTGCCAGCCGAAACCATTTGATTAAAGTTCTCTGAGCGATTTCCTGATTTAAAGGATTGATGAGCGTCATAACTAATAAATATAAATAAAAATTCGGACACACTAGAACTCTCTAACTCTTGCAGTTTTTAGGAGCACTTGCGGTCTTTTGCAAGATTTTCGCAAGCTGAAACCATTCAATCAAAGTTCTCTGAGCGATTTCCTAATTCTAAGTAGTTCTGTGGGTCGTAACTTAGATACAAAAAATAAAAATTCGGATACACTAGAACTCTCTAACTCTTGCAGTTTTTAGGAGCACTTGCTGTGTTTTGCAGGATTTTTGCAAGCTGAAACCATTCAATCAAAGTTCTCTGAGCGATTTCCTAATTTGAAGTAGTTCCTTGCGTTGTAACTTAGATACAAAAAATAAAAATTCGGATACACTAGAACTCTTTAACTCTTGCAGTTTTTAGGAGCACTTGCAGTGTTTTGGAGGATTTTTGCAAGCTGAAACCATTCAATCAAAATTCTCTGAGCGATTTCCTAATTCTAAGTAGTTCTGTGGGTCGTAACTTAGATACAAAAAATAAAAATTCGGATACACTAGAACTCTCTAACTCTTGCAGTTTTTAGGAGCACTTGCGGTATTTTGCAAGATTTTTGCCAGCCGAAACCATTCAATCAAAGTTCTCTGAGCGATTTCCTGATTTAAAGGATTTATGAGCGTCATAACTGATAAATATAAATAAAAATTCGGACACACTAGAACTTTCTAACTCTTGCAGTTTTTAGGAGCACTTGCGGTGTTTTGCAAGATTTTCGCAAGCTGAAACCATTCAATCAAAGTTCTCTGAGCGATTTTCTAATTTGAAGTAGTTCCTTGCGTTGTAACTTAGATACAAAAAATAAAAATTCGGATACACTAGAACTCTTTAACTCTTGCAGTTTTTAGGAGCACTTGCAGTGTTTTGGAGGATTTTTGCAAGCTGAAACCATTCAATCAAAGTTCTCTGAGCGATTTCCTAATTCTAAGTAGTTCTGTGGGTCGTAACTTAGATACAAAAAATAAAAATTCAGATACACTAGAACTCTTTAACTCTTGCAGTTTTTAGGAGCACTTGCATTGTTTTGGAGGATTTTTGCAAGCTGAAACCATTCAATCAAAGTTCTCTGAGCGATTTCCTAGTTTAAAGTAGTTCTGTGCGTCGTAACTTAGATACAAAAAATAAAAATTCGGACACACTTGAACTCTCTAACTCTTGCAGTTTTTAGGAGCACTTGCGGTATTTTGCAAGATTTTCGCAAGCTGAAACCATTCAATCATACTTCTCTGAGCGATTTCCTAATTCGAAGTAGTTTTGTGCGTCGTAACTTAGATATAAAAAATAAAAATTCGGACACACTAGAACTCTCTAACTCTTGCAGTTTTTAGGAGCACTTGCGGTCTTTTGCAAGATTTTCGCAAGCTGAAACCATTCAATCAAAGTTCTCTGAGCGATTTCCTAATTCTAAGTAGTTCTGTGGGTCGTAACTTAGATACAAAAAATAAAAATTCGGATACACTAGAACTCTCTAACTCTTGCAGTTTTTAGGAGCACTTGCTGTGTTTTGCAGGATTTTTGCAAGCTGAAACCATTCAATCAAAGTTCTCTGAGCGATTTCCTAATTTGAAGTAGTTCCTTGCGTTGTAACTTAGATACAAAAAATAAAAATTCGGATACACTAGAACTCTTTAACTCTTGCAGTTTTTAGGAGCACTTGCAGTGTTTTGGAGGATTTTTGCAAGCTGAAACCATTCAATCAAAATTCTCTGAGCGATTTCCTAATTCTAAGTAGTTCTGTGGGTCGTAACTTAGATACAAAAAATAAAAATTCGGATACACTAGAACTCTCTAACTCTTGCAGTTTTTAGGAGCACTTGCGGTATTTTGCAAGATTTTTGCCAGCCGAAACCATTCAATCAAAGTTCTCTGAGCGATTTCCTGATTTAAAGGATTTATGAGCGTCATAACTGATAAATATAAATAAAAATTCGGACACACTAGAACTTTCTAACTCTTGCAGTTTTTAGGAGCACTTGCGGTGTTTTGCAAGATTTTCGCAAGCTGAAACCATTCAATCAAAGTTCTCTGAGCGATTTTCTAATTTGAAGTAGTTCCTTGCGTTGTAACTTAGATACAAAAAATAAAAATTCGGATACACTAGAACTCTTTAACTCTTGCAGTTTTTAGGAGCACTTGCAGTGTTTTGGAGGATTTTTGCAAGCTGAAACCATTCAATCAAAGTTCTCTGAGCGATTTCCTAATTCTAAGTAGTTCTGTGGGTCGTAACTTAGATACAAAAAATAAAAATTCAGATACACTAGAACTCTTTAACTCTTGCAGTTTTTAGGAGCACTTGCATTGTTTTGGAGGATTTTTGCAAGCTGAAACCATTCAATCAAAGTTCTCTGAGCGATTTCCTAGTTTAAAGTAGTTCTGTGCGTCGTAACTTAGATACAAAAAATAAAAATTCGGACACACTTGAACTCTCTAACTCTTGCAGTTTTTAGGAGCACTTGCGGTATTTTGCAAGATTTTCGCAAGCTGAAACCATTCAATCATACTTCTCTGAGCGATTTCCTAATTCGAAGTAGTTTTGTGCGTCGTAACTTAGATATAAAAAATAAAAATTCGGATACACTAGAACTCTTTAACTCTTGCAGTTTTTAGGAGCACTTGCGGTGTTTTGCAAGATTTTCGCAAGCTGAAACCATTCGATCAAAGTTCTCTGAGCGATTTCCTAATTCAAAGTAATTCTGTGCACATTAATATTTTTGTAGCTATATTTTTCGAGGCTCGTTATTTCCAAGTACACTTCTACCTCCACAGGACACATGTAGACTAATTTAATTTTATCTTTTTTTCTGATTTCAGATCTAAAATGAAAATTTTGTTTGAAACGTGGCCTGGGGCATTTGACTCCCAAGAAGGAGTCCTCAGGAAAGCCGGCGACCTTGAAATCGCGCATAATAATCGCGTTACGAATTTCAAGGTTGACGGCATTTCTGATGGTCCTGGTGCCACAGTTAACATGGTAAAAGAGTTGTTGCGGGACGAAGGTCTTCCTATGGTGCCGCCATGTCTCTTTTATTTTGGCAAGAGTGGATCTGGGAAATCCACCTCAATAAAAGGGGCTGGTGGTATCTTGGAACGGTGGTTCGATGGCGTTGATCACGCGGAAGTATGGTAAGTCCAAAGAATTTTATTTAAATTTGTATTTTGAACTTGAATTTTATTTATATAAAATTCAGCTGTGATCAAAATTATTATTTTAACAAATTTAGTATACCATTAAAAGATCTTCCACTTATTCCCAAGTCAATTTATGTAACGATGATGTCAAAAATATGATCACAACCATGTTTTTGATTTTTTTAAATTTTAATTTTAAATACCTGTAACTTGTGAACCGTATGTTTCCGAGCTTTTGAGTTTCTGAACAATTATGTAAAGCATAAAATTTCCTACAAAAATGTCAATGACTCCAATTTTTTCTTAACGTCAAATAAAGTCATGGGATTTTTTATAAAAAAAATTTTAATTTCTCCACTATTATGATGGGAAAATTAATTATAACGGTTCATTTAACTTTGAAACTAAACATTTTAGACAATTTTCACCTAGTGTATCTTAAAGCTAACTTGATAAGATTCACCTTTGCATCTTAAACTTGACATTTTTACTGTCTTATGATACTTCTAAAGCATCGAAAACTTTTTTCAACATAGAAACTAACATCTTTTACGGTTTCAAGTCTTAATAACTTATACCCGGCGAAAAATGATTTTGCCTACTCATATAACGTTATATATGATTATAAATAGAGTATATATAACTACATATGCAATTATATATCGTAATGTATGATTATATATAGCCTTATACATAATTAGATTTGATCATACCTGACTAATTTTATTCTATATATAATTATGTATACTCATACATAAGCTTATATATAATGAAATCTGATCTATATAGCTCCATATATAATTAGATATAGGTCTATATATAATTAGATCTGATCATGCCTGACTACTATAAATCTATATATGATTAATAATGGGTTACAGAAATTTGTGCTTAACAATAATAATAAACTACCAGCACGACAATATTATTTGAATTATAGTAATAGAACAAAGAAGTACATCCAACGAAATGGTCAGCGACATTGAAGAAACGATACTAAATAGCTTTCAAATAATTTTTATCATTGTAGTCAAGAGATTATCAGATGGTAGAGGATATGACAGAGGGGTTGGCATTTAACAGCAATAAAAACGAAGAATAAGATAGGGAAGAACCAACAACGTTAAAGAAACAACACCAAATTAAATATGGCTCTCAGTTTTTATCAATCCCAAATTATTTTCAGAGCCAAATATTTCACATCAATAATTTCTCACTCGAGAAATTATATCTGGTAAAATTTTTACACCAATAAATATTTGTGGTGAGAAATTATGCCTTGAGAAATTATTGCTGAGAAATTTTGTCGCAAGAAATTATTTTATGAGAAAAAAGAGAAGGTCACCGATCTAATTTTATATAAGACTATATCTAATTTTGCATGGGTTTATATTAGTCATGCCTAATCAGATCGAATTATATATAGATATTATATATAGTCCAATTATATATAGTCCAAGTATATATCAGTCATGTCTGATCAGATCTAACTAATATATAAGCCTATATATGAGTATAATACAATCATATATCGATTTATATTTATCAGGCATGATCAAATCTAATTATATATGGGCCTATATAGATCAGATCTCATTATATATCAGTTAACATATGAGTATACGCACACACACACACACGCACATACATACACACGCGCGCGCACACACACACACACACCTACGTATGTACACATGCGCGATTGGAAGTGCACACATGTACATACGCACACGTGCGTACACTTACCCGGACACACGCACGCATTTATGTGCACACTCGCCCGCACCCGTGCACACACACATACGTACACACGGGCACGCACACATGCACACACTCACGCGAGCACACTCATGTACACACACATTCTTAGTTAAGAATGTTTACAACTTTGAATGTTAAGAGTTACCACCTTTGATTGTAAAAATTATAATTTTTAATAATTACAATTAGCATCTTGGATAGTAACCATTACTATCATCAATTGTAACTGTTATCATTTTCAATAGTAATACTAATCATTATAACCACTGAAAAATTTTATTACTATTTTAGATAGTTCAAATTACAAATTTTGTATTGTAGATACAATAATTATTTTTTCTCCGTGTACTCTACATATAATCAGATATAACTTTATATGATTAGGCAAAACCATTTTTTCCCGGGACATTACACATTAAAATCGATTTCCAATCAATTTTTTTGTCGCTAATAAAATAATCTTTTAATTTGTTTACATTGAAAGATAATATTGTGTCAATAGTAATACATACCGTTAGGTCATATCAACCATCTAAAGTTTACATAAACATTGTAGATTATGAATATAACAATACTTTATTTGCGTAAAGGTTATATTGCCAATATAATATTTTGACAAATTAACTATTTGAAGTTCTCTGAGAATGTAAGTCGTTGTCCTTTTTTACCCTCACTCTTAGAAAATGAGTCTCCTTTCGTACCATGACTATACACTAACATGTATTACAAGATATGCATGTACGAAATTATCTTATGAGATCTATTGAGTGAGAAATCTACCTTTTATTTCGGCTGCTGAATGGCCTTTTTTTATGTTCCAGTCATCAGAAGTCATGAAAACCGCGAATAGCTAGTCTGAAGTCTCATCAAAGGACTTGACATTACTCCACATTGTAAAGTTATGTGGATTTAGTAGTATGACACCACAATTTAATAGTTCTGTTTTATTTTAAATTTTCTCAAGTGGATGAGTCGCTGATTTATAACCCCACTTTCTATTCTGAGTACTTTTGCATAAGACCTCAGTATACTTGTGATTTATTCTTTCAATTCTCTGATATTATTAGATTTCTGTTTAGAATAGGGTAGGGCGGGGCTAGTTGATCACTTCTGGTTTGACCTTCCATAACTTTAAGACAATGCATTGGACTTAATCAATTTATGTGATGTTGGGATCGTAATTTAGTTTTCTTCAAAAGGTCTAGAGACACAAATACAATCCGAGTGCAAATTTGCACGTTATTCCCGGAAATTCGTGAGCGCTCTAAATTGCTCATCGTGCCCCATTAGTGGGGTTTGTTGTGCAATGGCTAAAATGGACGGAACCACTGTATAGAATGATATGAATACAACATATAATTCTAATTAACAAGCAAATATTTATTTATTTTGATTATTTTAGTAAGAAAATTTTTGTCTCGCGGTATTTCTTATGTTTGCGCAATAGCTCTAGTAACACGTATTTGAGCAAGATTCTGGAGTAAGTATCTTGAGCAGACTCCTAGCTGTTAGTGTCTTTTTCTACGCATGTGTATTTGGCAAGATCGTGTATCAAGAAGCCTATGTCGAGATTTGTGTATGACTTGCACATGGTAGCGTACGCAAAAATTTGAAAGATATCTTGAACACATGCAATGAAACAGGGTTTGATGCATTTATTGCACCAATAACTTACATCATCTGGCATGAATTTATTGTGAAAGGCTTGCGCTAGACTTGCGATTTAAATTTTGATACATATTTTCTTAGCTATATCTGTAATTATTCTTCATTAATGTTACAGCATCGTGGAGTATCGGTCAGAGATGTTTTACGACCTTACCGAGGCTAATCGCTTGAATCTAAGGCCACTCGGTAAAGGGTCGTTGACATTTTCGGACAGGGAATATACTCCACTGTCAGAGATGCAGACGGTGTTGCAATGGGGGACTCCGACGATTATGACCAACAACAACTTAACATCTTCAAGAGTTTTTACTTTGTTTTTGTTGGTAAGTAATTTTATTATTCAGTAATTCGACCTGATTTCCCAGCCCTGTTCTGACATGAACTGTTACTGAATTCATATGTATTTCTAGTGTCAAGAATAGTCACATATGAATTTTGTAATAATTCATGTCAAAACGTGATTGAGTACTTTTCTGAATGTTAATGCGATATACGATATCGAGGTAATCATTCCTCCCGCTATATAATAAGTTTCGAATTGTATACAGTAATAAAAGCTGTTCTGAGAGGATTGCATACTCTTCTACCCATGAACAGCGATTATTTCCGCAGTAACCAATCATATGTTCCGTGCACTGTGTAGCCCAGCACTAGTTACTGTTTAAAAAGTAATAATACGTGTTGAGCAATGACTCACTCCTATTCTAATATGAATCAGTTAAGTCAAACTGTATTTTTCCCTATATTTTTCGTCGATTAAAAAAAAAGAAGCAACATCTAAAAAAATTAAAGGCGGAATAATTTAAATAAATTTTAAATGATTACAATTTAACTGATAGAAATAAAGAGAGTGCATGTAACATTCACACGCGATTGAAGTAAAACTTCTTTGATATTGTACAAGATGGCGATTAAGTTAAAAATAAATACATCATATGAGAATTTAAAAAACCATTTATTGACGATATAACACTAATAGTAATATATACATTTATATTAACGTCGACCACTATACATTTTAAAACTAAAACTAAAACTAAAATTAAAACTAAAAAAACTAAAACATTTAAAAATAATTTAATTACTATCATACTTCAAATATGATTTGATTGGTTTCTGATAACTGAAATGAGAAACATAAATTCTACTCTGCAAATTTTCTAAATTTCTTGAGAAAAATGCATCAATAGTCGTGCCATATCTTGTTGTTGATTGTACTGGAGAATTATTCATCCTTAAATTTAGTTTATCACCTAAGAAATCAATCAATGGTCGAGATTCTGATATTGCAGTTGTTCGCTGTGTAAACAAACACGATCAAACATTGATTATAGTTGTTCTTTACATTTCTCCAAATAAAACTGTATTGAATATCATAAAATTTATTCATCAGCAATTACTTCACTTCACTAATGAAGGTTCAAGTCTTTTAAATACTAATTACTATGAGATAACATTAATTCTTGCTAGAGATTTCAATATTAATTTTTGTTGAGAAGAATCTCAGTTTTAGTTTTAAAATGTATAGTGGTCAACGTTAATATAAATGTATATATTACTACTATGATTTGTTTATAAACTATTTATTGACAAAATCAAAAATATTTAAAAACCGGATGGTACAGAAACTTGACGCCATATTGCCGTAACGGACTTCCGTTGCATTATCATCCAGTTACCTCCTAGCCGCGCCTAAAGAAGTTTTACTTCAAAAACTAAAGATAAAAATTATCGACGTAAAAGTTTAATAAAAATTAATACTGGAAAAAAAGTGATTAAAGTTATAAAACAATAATAGAATCAAAGTAATTCGTTCTGTCATTTATAGGGGGGGGGGGCAAAACGAGTTACATAAGGAAATATTAAGTTTTCAGGGACGCAAATTCGTTAAATATTTTTTTTTTATTAATATTCAGAATGATGAATAGAAAAAAATTTCAGCAACCATAAAAAACAGTTTTTATTTTTTGCTGACCAAATACAATGGATTTTAAAAATAAATTTTTTTTGGTTACAGAGACACAAAGTAACCAAAGAGTTGGTTATAATCGTGGATATGCCTGGATCGGAAAGCGTGAACGCACTCGATGTTCCAGGCATGGGTCCGCAGGCCCAAGCAAATAATATCAACGCCAGAAGGGCATTCATGATTGAATTAACCAATCTTAGGAGATGCCTTTCTGGTACAAGCAAAGCGCTCGCGGAGTGCACATTACTGCATTCTATTTGCAGTAATATGTACTCCTGCGATAAATCGCTTCTTGGGAACCTGCCGAAGGTGATTATGGTGCTGTGTACCAAAGCTCCATTAATCAACAGTAACGTCCGGGAGGTTGTCGACTTCCTGTCGCAAGTGGCAGCCTCTAAAACCGGGCGTTACGAGTGGAGGTCACGGTCCATATCACCTAGAGGGGTGAAAAGACCAAGATCTGCCAGCCCACATCCTGGCGGATCACGGGAGGTCGAGCAGTTGCCTGGCCTTCATTTCCCTTGTAAGAGGGCCAGAGAGCAGCTCGAGCGGACGGTGAATAACCAGCGCCGCCGTATCCAAGAGCTAGAAGCTGAAATTGCACAGCTTCGCCAAGCTCCGGCGGTCGCGCCCGTCCCGCGGGTTGCAGCACCCCCTCCTGTGGTACAGGTCATTTCACCCCCTCGCCCAGCAACACCAGCGCGTGATCAGCCCGATTCACCACCGCCGCAACAACCACCAAGACCACCAACGCCAATGACACCACCACCCCAATTTCCTGCCCCGGCGCAACCACCACCACCACCACAACAACACTCACCACCACAACAACACTCACCACCACAACAACAATTACCACCACCACAACAACAACAACAACAACACCCACAACCACTTGGGATCCGCTACGGCAAGCATGTACCACCTCTATCGAGCGTGGTACATGAATGGCTCCGCGATCTCCAAGTGGTAAGAAACAGATCCTCCTTCATGTGGCTTTCAAACACCAGGTGTGTGCAGGTAAGCCGTCCTGAAGAATTTAAAAGAATTGATTGGCCAAACGTGATACGAGAAGTTCCTGGAAGCAATAAGTTCACATGCAATAATTGCAACGAATTGCATGCTTCCAGGGACATTCTCATTCACGTTTGGACAAATCATTTCAACGGACGGTTTGCCTGCGAATTTTGTGATAAAGTTTATATGTTTCCCCAAGGGTGTGAAGACCACATGAAGAAGAAACACAAAAGACTGTGGAAGCGCCGGGGCAACAAAAATTACGAAGCAGGATTGTAAGAACAAATAATAGTAATAATAATAATAATACTATTGTTGTTATTATTATTATTATTATTATTATTATTATTATTATTATTATTATTATTATTATTATTATTATTATTATTATTATTATTATTATTATTATTATTATTATTATTATTATTATTATTATTATTATTATTATTATTATTATTATTATTATTATTATTATTATTATTATTATTATTATTATTATTATTATTATTATTATTATTATTATTATTATTATTATTATTATTATTATTATTATTATTATTATTTCTTACAATCCTGCTTATTATTATTTACTGTTTGTGTGTGTGTAATGTATTAGTCTGTATGTGTAATGTTTTTGTGTGTATGTGAATTATTTAGTGACGTGTCATAGAAAATATAGACAAAAAAATAGTTAATTTATTATTGTAATGAATGTTATTAGTATACATGTATTTTAACACATATGTGTATACTAATAACGTTTATTAAAAATTATAAAATAACTGTTTTTTTGTCTATATTTTCTATGACAAAAAAAAAATTAAAAATTAATGATCAGTCAAGAAAATAAAACTTTTTTATTTTCTATTATTTAAAAGAAATAAAAAAAAGAAAGAAAAATAATTTTTAACATTAT
Source organism: Microplitis manilae (assembly GCA_030273425.1). Classification (NCBI taxonomy): domain Eukaryota; kingdom Metazoa; phylum Arthropoda; class Insecta; order Hymenoptera; family Braconidae; genus Microplitis; species Microplitis manilae. The sequence continues at coordinate 21,391,661 of CP092726.1, forward strand.
ATGAATTTAAAAAAAAATGTATGATGTGATTTATCAGAAAAAATATGTATATTTTCTATGCCCTTATGGCCTTTTATTATTAATTATTTATTTGTTAATTTTTCATAATTTCAAATTATTAAAATAAATTATTCAAAACATAATTAATAAGTTAAAAAAAAAATGATATTTTTTTTTGGTGGGAAAAAAAACATCATTTCTTTTTTAAATTAAAAAACAAATTATGTCGTAAATATATTAATAATTCATCTAAGTTTCTTTAAGAAAGCTGCGTTTTTGCGACAAGTATTTCCGATACTTTACTAGTCTTCCATTATTGTTATTAATATTATTATTTATTTATTCATTTATTCGTAATTAAAAGAATGAAAGACTGACATAACTTATAACTTAATTAAATTAAATTGGAAATACTTGAATTAAACCTCTATATTTAAACTGCTTTCGATAATTGTGATAACTAATATTTTTTTATGTTTGAAAAAAAAAATATCATGTATCATTTATATTTATATTTCCTATAAAAGAAGACTGATCATTATTTTTAATTAAAATTATATAAAAAATTGATCAATCGTATGATCACGAAAAGAAAAATATTAATAATTTATCTAAGTTAATATTGAAAAAAAATTGCGTTCTGTGTGATAAGTATTTTCATTCTGTTTGTAGTCTTTTATTATAATTATTGTCATTTATTTATTTATTCATTATTTTATCACTTAAAATAATAAAAGACTGACAGCATTATTGCTATAATTTATAATTAAATTAATTTAAATCGAAAATACTTGAATTAAATTTGAAAGAACGCTATTGATTGTGATAACTGATATTTTTGGGTGAAAAAAAACAAAAAATGAGCGCTATTATAAACGTAAATTACTTATATGATAAAAAAAAATAATTATTAGTTTTTATTTAAATTATATAATTAAAAAAAAAATAATCAGTCAATTACATTTTTTGAAGGAAAAAAAAAAAAAAAAAACTTCATTTGTTCATAGATAGAATTGAAAAAAAAAAGAGATCATTGCTGATTTAAATTATATAATTCAAATTAATGATTAATAAATTTTATCATTGTAAGAAAATAAATAGGAAATATTATAATTTATTAATTTTTCCTGTAAAAAAAAAAAAAGGAAAGTAAATGACAACTCTTATTTATTTAAGTTGTTCATAAAAGGAGATGACTGAAACACTCAATATTTATAATCAATACTAAATAAAAATAGTTAAATTTATCTATATTTCCTATAGCAAAAAGGAGAGTTGAAAACCTTCCGTAAGAAAAAAAAAAGGAAGTGACAACATTCATATCTATCTTCCGTAAAAAAAAAAAAAGGAAGCGATAACATTTATCTGTATCTCCTATTTAAAAAGAAAGGAAATGATAAATATGATCTGTATCTTCCGTAAAAAAAAAAAAAAGGAAACGATCACAATCTATATCTCCTGTTTAAAGAATTAAAAATTATCAATATTTCCTCTTTAAAAAAAAAAAAAAAACTATGTATATAAATATATATCTATATATACATAGTCTCTTGACATAAAAGAAAAAATTTTTCACTAAAATCATAAATTTGAATTATATAATTTTGAAGGAATGACCAAATTATGATTATCGATGACAAAAAAAAATCGAAATCATGTAGAAGTTTTGTTGAAACAAAGTAATTGATTGAGGTTTTTTATTTAAATTATATAATTAAAGAAAAAATTGTTATCTATTACAACAGTGATAAAAGAAAAACATAAATTATTTATGCTTTTCAATTAAAGAAAAAAAAACTAAAATTATTAGTGACGATAAGATAATTCGATAAATCAAAATTCCGATGATTATAATAGCGATCGTAAATAAAAATTCGATAAATTCTTAACATTTTTCTACTAAAAAAAAAAACTCTAGCCATTAATGGTAATACGATGATTCAATAAGAATAAATTGAAATAATTATAATTGCGATAAAAAACAAAAAAAATACCATATATTTTTATATTATTATTTATCAGATACCAGGTTTAAGGTTTTTATAAACAAATTATGTTACATTGTGTTATATGATATAATATCTCAGTACAAAGATTAAAGCGTAATAATAACGACGAAAAAAAAATATATATTTTACCATTTATGTTAGCGACTACAAAAAAAAATGACTATGAAGTATTCAAATTAGTCTAGTCAAAGAAAATGGACTGGTTATAAGTGACAATAAGAATTTAATGAACAAAAAGTAAAATAATTATAATTGCGATGAAAATGGTCTAAATTATTAATATATTATGGTTTATGAAAATAAGATCAAGTTAAAATAACGGCGATAAAAAAAGAAGACAAGAATTTATGCATATTTTTGTTTTGTTAAAAAAAAGCTGTCCTAAGAAAATACCAAAAACTGTTGATATTTTTCTAACAAAAAAAAGACTGAAGTAATTAATCGAAATGTGATAATTAAATTTAAACTAATTAAGATAATTACAATATCGATATACATATATTTTATTTTTATATTATGATATTCAAACAAAGATCTAATCTTTATAATAAGAGCGAAAAAAAAATATAAATAATTATAAAAGCGATAGAAAAATAAAATATTTTGAATTATTTATATTTTTTATTAATAAAAAGAAAAGTTTAAATAATTAGCGTGAAATATATGATAAGAATAAAGAAAAGATATATATCTATGACAGCGGCGAAAAAGATACAGTAAATTATTCATATTTTCTATTATAAAGACAACATGTAATTATTTAATTGAATAAAATAAAAGAAAAGCATTAAACTATTATAATGGCGCCAAATAAACATGATGTGAATTTTAAAAAAAATCAAACTGTGATGGTAGACTAGATAAAACATATAGTATAAATAATTTATATTTTTTATAGAAATAATAATAGACTGATATCAATTAAGAAAATTTTATTTAAGTAAATAAAAATAAGCAATTGTAATTATCGAGTTAGTTCATAATACTAAAAAAATTATTACTAGTATTATTATAATTTAAATTAATTAATTAACAAAAAATTCGAATAACGAAATTCCGTTCAAACTATCAAATTAATACTGCGATTACATAGAAATTATTTTATAAGTTTTTTGTATTTATTATTTAAAATTTACACATTTTTCCTAAACATTTTACATTATTCTGAAAACCACATTTATTAACATCAAAATACATATTCTCATATAAATACGAAATAATTGTATAGAGTCAAGAAATTAATACACAAAAAATTTTTTACAATGAATCTCTAATATGTCAATTTAATAAATAAAATAGCAGTATTTAATTATAATTAATTTGAAATCCTTCATTTACTTTACCTATCATTCTATTAACGTAAGATGAGAGTAAATGGAGTAGATATAAGACTATTTTTAAATTACATGAAAAAACAATTAACTAATTAAAAAAGTAAAATTTATAGAAAGGCATGCACTGATTTTTTAATTTTCTAAATATGGATTTTTTTATTTTCATTACGTAAAAAATTTATTTTATTATTTCAGTCTTAGAAATTGTCAGCTGTCCGCTAAGTTTACTGGCTTCAACGTAAGGAACGTAAGTATCTATCATACAAAAAATGATCATTAATATTAATTTTTCAATTTCACTAAAAAAAAAAATAAAATATTATTGAATAAATAATTAAAAATTTTTTAAGTAGAAAAAAATTTCTTTCTTATAAATGAGAAATTTTACTTTAAAGTAAATAACTTTTTCGTTAATTATTATTATGGGTGCCTTTTTTCTTTTAATTACTCAGTACATAATGAGATACAATTTTAGAGTAAAATCATAATTTTTTAAGGAGCCGCCTGAAAAAACGATGATTTTTGGGAATTAAAAAAAAACTATGGCATGGAATGTTTTAAGGATATATTTGTAGATATATAATGAATATAAGATAAAAATTTTAAACGAAAAAATTCAAAATTCAGAGAATTATTCACAATCTTCCAGTCTCAGCTAAAACTCCATATAGTACTCGCGCGAAAATATTTAAATTTAAAAAATACAATTAATTATTTTTTTCATACTTTGCTACCCAAGTAGCACACTTGACTTTGTGACATCTATAAGATAGCGGTTTTGACGTTGCATTTTGATAGATTGATAAGACACCTGAATGTTTACAAAACAATTAGAAATTATGTCACTAAAAAAATATCTGCATAAAAGACTTGACACAAACGGCGGCAAAATGTAGATTATAAATAACTATCAAGTGTCATCTGAACGACATGTCAATTGAGATAATTTTTTTAAGACGGGAAGAAGAACACAAATTTCTTATGACTCCTAGTATCAACATCTCTGTGTTTTATTTAAATAAAAAAACTTGACTTGGAGACAAAAACAAAATTTTGTCCTTTTAAAAGACATTCTTATGACATCTTAAAGTTGTCTCTGTGCTACTTGGGTAGAACAAGTGAAAATTTAAAAAAAAAAAGACAAGTTATCTGACTTAGCGAATCCAATGTGTATGATCCTTGTCTTACTAATTTAGGAGTCTCTGCATCAGTTTCCTCAACCTTTGAAGATTATTTTTATTTGTAACAATGCGGAGGATCAACATTCATCATCGGAAAGTGTTTTCCGAGCTACATCTATCAGTTTACTATTTATTTTATCACTATAGACTATTAGACACGATGATTACAATAATTTGAAATTTAGTAATCCAGAACAATATCTTGTTCATACGAATTTACTGTCCTACGTATTCTTTGTCACTTTCCATTTCCATCCTTGATAATTATTCTTCAACATCTAGATCTAATTGTTTGTAGTAATTTATCTCTGCTCTGAGTTCATCTGTCATCTGTCATCTGTCAAATAATAAATAGCAATAATTTAAATAAATTTATTTTTAAACAAATAGTAGGATTGTAAGAAAACTTACGAAGAGGAAAGGATCCCAACCCCTCAAATTTTAATATAACTCATGTATAAATCCATTGTGTACTTGGAATCTTTAGCTAAATCTGCCAACAAAAAAAAATAAATAAATAAAAAACGACTACTGTAAAAAATTTTGTCATAATAATTAATGGCTTAGTTGTAAACTTACGTGTTATTTTCTCCATGTTACTGCTGGGTAAAAACAAAATGATCTTTTAAGATCATCAAGTTATTGAATAAATATACTGGATAATTTTTTAAATTATTTAGAGGCCTTGGAAAATAATAAATCGGTGTGTCTAGTCATCTGCTAATCTGACGACTAATATATAATATTCATCCACTAATTTGACGAATAATATATAATATTCATCCACCAATAGGAATAATATATAATATTCATCATATAATCGGACAAATAATTTATTTTATACTTACAACACTTGGACGAATAAAATAATTTAGTCGTCCAATTAGCAGACGACTAGAATCAGCCTTTCTTTTCAGGATGCGGAAGTTTAAAATATTTTTAATTTATTCCAGAATTTCTTTTTAAAAATTTGAAATTTAAAATAAATTTAATTATTATTAAAACCTAAAGCGTATTTCGTATGGAAAAATAAATTTTTATGACGCAGTGATAAAACATTTTAACAGTTTAAATGAAACTTGAAGTTGTCACAGTGAAGTTGCAACAATCGAATAAGTAGGAATCGATCTTACATACTGACAAGTTCAGTTGATTGAAGAAACCGCCGTGGCGTTGCAATATCACAACACATCAGTGATCATCAACAAATATCAGCAAGCATAATTCATATGATATCTAATTCTTGACATATTTTTAAGACAATTAATTCAAATAATAATATAAAATATAAATTACAAAGATGAATATGTTTGGAAGTAAAAGAAATAATTTACCCCCTCGTCCAAGTCTTCCACAAGGACAACAGATTATGGAAGATCTTAAAAACGCTAAACCAAATGACGTTGCTTTTAATGTCAATAAAAATGGTATGTCTTGAATATAATTATTAATATTAATTATTAGTTAGTCATTAATTTAAACTTTAATTGCAATGAGTATGAACGTAGCTGACAATTAGCAATTTTTTAAATTTTGAAGCAAATAAATAAAATGACAATAAAGTTAACAAACATTTAAAAATTTTTTGATTTTTTTAACAAAAAAATAATTTGAAAAATTGCATGTATAGTTCATGAAGTTTTCGACACATGCATTTTTTTAGAAAGATTTATTTTCATTATTTATCTGTTAAAAAAAGTTCTTTTTAATTTCAAATGTCTGCTAACTTTATGAGTGTGAATATAGCAGACATCAGACAAATTTAAAATTATAAATAAATAGAGTACATAATTAAAAAAATAATATTTTGAAAAAATGCACTTATTAATTTTTAAATTTTTTAAATGCGCATTTTTTTCAAATTTTATTCTATTAACTATTTACTCTATTGATAATTTTAAATTTGTCTAATGTCTACTATATTCACATTCATGCTAACTTTACTATCATATAAATAAAATGTATGTAGAATAAAAATTTAAAAATACATATTTATATAATTAAAAAATCAGTACGCGCTTTTTTTCAATTACACTATTTTAATAAATTTATTTATTTAATTAAAATTTATAAATTGCTCCATATCTACTACATTCATAAGTATGACTGTAGCTGACAATTGTCATTTTTAATATTTTGAAATAAGTCAATTAAATATGAGTCCAATAGAATTTAAAAAATCCGCATGTACAGAATTTGAAAATCAGTATGTGCATTTTTTTTATTTTTATGTTTTCAATTTTCTAATTCGTTAATTCGTAAATTGAAATTGGTCACATCTGCTACGTTCACATTAACTTATTAATTACAAATATATTTATTTATTTATTTTTAAATTTACAGACAATAAACAATACAATTTACATTTTCCAACCAATGTCAATGATGCTGAAACAATTTACCGCCAAGCTCGACGATACCTAGATGGGATTGAACAATTAAAAGTACTTTCTGAAAGTATAAATAACGAACAAACAGAATTGCAAGCCAGTTACCAAGAGATTGTTAAGCTGGCCAAAGATATTCGTGATCAAGCACAAGCAGTTCTTGTTACATAAATTTTTTAATTATATTTTTGTATATAAAACATTATAATTATTAATAATTAATAAATATTTATTATTAAATTTTATTTATACCCAAGTAACTCACTTGGTTTTGTGACATCTATAAGATAGAAGTTTTGAGGCTCTTTTTTGACATTGATAAAGCATTAAAATGTTGATAAAATCAGAAATTTGTCACCGAATAAATATCTGCTGAAAGGACTTGACACAAGTGATGACAAGAAATAAATTACAAATAATTGTCAAATGAGTCATCTAAACTATTTTCTATTTTAAAGACTTATAATAGAAAAAAGAACACAAATTTCCTATGACTCTTAGGACCAACATCCTTGATAGCCACCATTGTCGCAACTTCAAGCCACGACCGTATTCTGAAGCTAACTTAAAAGCAAATGTTGGAGATCAAGTTGCAGTTAAGTTGACAGTAGATTATCTGTAATTTGAATTCAATTTGACTTCAAGTGTTACTGTCAGACAATGACGTTGATTGAAAGTTTCTCTTTAAATTGACAGCAAGTTCTGTCAAATTACATTCAGATCACGGCAGTTAATTTGAATCAACTTGCACGCATTATTCAGCCAAGGTTTACTAGAAACGTCGTTTAGCCGAAAATGTTTCACTGCAGAAACTTGCTGAGTAAGGTGTGGCTATCGTGAATCTGTACATCTTATTTTTTATAAAAAAAAAACTTGGCTTTGAGACAAGAAAAAATTTGTCTTGTTTTGAAAGACATCTTAAAGTTGCCTCTGTGCTACTTGGGTAGTTATTATTTTTAAATTTCATTTCAAACTCAAGTAGCATAAAGACAACTTCAAAGTGTCATAAAGATGTTTTTTACAATGATGACAAATTTTTTTTGTCTCAGCCAAGTTTTTTTATATAAGTAAGACGTACAGTTGGTCTAGGAGCCATACAAAATTTATAATATTTTTCCTATTTTAAAAAAGAAATTTTTTGGCTTTCATAAATTTCTGATCGTTTTGTCAACATTTTAATTCCATCGATAATTCAAAAAACTGATATCTTATAGATATCACAAAGTCTAGTGTGCTACTAGGAAAAAAATGAGTTTAAATTTAAATTTCCCGCTTAGTACTACAATCAGCTGTTTTCAAATAACAATTTTAGCCTGAATGTGTTCTATATTTATTTTAATTAAACCATAACTTTAATGACAGTAATTTAATTTACAAAGTTTATAAAATGTTTAAATTTTTAAAACAATGTCAGAAATTTCGATTAGAAAATTTAGGTAAGATTTTTTTATATTTAATTCTGTTTCAAAAATTTATGAAATGCTACTTAGGTTATATAGATTTAGTTCTATTTTTATTCCTCACTATTATTTACAAAATAAAATTATTAATTATTCATTCAATTGTACAGGAATACAACAATTAGTTGAAAATTATTCAACAACAATATCATCAAATCCAATAACACGTAAATCATCATGCGATTATCATCATACACAAACCTATGGCCAACCTACCCCGCAGACTCATCCGCATCTGATAAAACCTGGAGAACTGGTACCTGGTATAAAGTTAGAAGAGTTCAAAACCCGCAGAACAAAATTAGCAGAGTATATTTTCAAAAATTATACGTCAAAAGATTTGAATTCTCATATTGTTATAATACCATCAGCTAGTAAAGTCTACATGTCTGATAAAATACCGTACGTATTTCGCCAAAACACTGATTTTTTATATTTCACTGGCTGCCAGGAGCCCGACAGTGTTCTGGTGATGACAATAGACAATGAAAAAGTAACGTGTACTTTGTTTGTACAAAAAAAAGATCCGAAGTCTGAACTTTGGGACGGACCGCGTACTGGAACTGAAGCTGCTGCTGAAATGTTTGGAATCGATCAATCGCTTCCGGTATCTGATTTTGAATCGTATCTAAACTCGCTGATTAACAAATATAAATCAAGCGCATCAGTCTGGTATGACAATAACGATATTATTAATAATGAATTTCATAAAAAAATATCACAGTTAGGAATCATGACCGGGACAGCGCGCTGTCGTTTGTCTTCGACGTCAATTAAAAATGTTTTTCATCAAATACGGATGATTAAATCATCAGGAGAGATTGAATTGATGCAAAAAAGTTGTGATATTGCGTCAGAAGCTATTGTTAAAACGATAAAAATATCAAGACCTGGTATGACTGAGCATCAGTTATTTGCTACTGTTGATTATGAATCTCGAATGAGTGGTGCTGAATTTTTAGCATATCCTCCAGTTGTTGCTGGTGGTAAAAATGCTAATATTATACATTATATTACTAATAATCAAGTTTTGTTTGATGGCGACATGGTTTTAATGGATGCTGGTTTGTATTTATTTATATTACTGTTAATATCTGCATGGAAAATCAGAAATTTGATAAAATTGGCCTTAGAATTTCATTTTTCTTTACGTTCAAAAATTTATAACAGCTTATAAATGCCAAAAAAACTGTCAGAATTTTGTTAGAAACCAATAAAAAATTATTTTTTTTTTGCGCGCTTATACAGTCGACTCTATGTGACCACTGTGAAAATGTTCGTTCTCCTAATTTCAACGTTTAGTCGTTCTCCCACCAATGGACAGTCATTAATTTTTTAATACCCTCTGTACACGTCCGCAACCAATATTTTTACTCGCTCTCTTCAAGTGTCCGCATATAAATTTAATTAATTCAAATAATTAATATATAATTAACAAAATTTAAAAAATTTTAGCACTTAATTGTAGGTCTATGCGTTAGAGAGTAACCAAATTTCAAACAAAAACGCCAATTTTTATAAACAAATAAGTTTAAGCTTCAATATCTCTTAAATGGTTGGATTTACGAAAAAAACATAAGAGACCTTTTTTGAAGAGTTGTAAATTTCCTACAAAAATTAGCATTAGTTATAGCTGTACGTTAATTTTTCAGCAAGTTATATAATTTTTCTCATTGCACTAAAATTGGGAAGTATCATTACTTAGACCGGGTTAAACGGCATTAAAATAAACTTTTTTATTTTTTAAAATTATTTTTGGGTCTCAAATAAATGATTTGTACCAAGTAAAATAATCTAATTTGAGAAATAACGAACACCCTAATATATGTATAGTATTCAAACATGAATAGTTTTTCATAGCGGCCAGATTCAGAGCGGACACTTAGAGAGAGTCTAATCTGCTAATAAAATCCACGACCAAATTGAGCATAATGATATGATAGGGGGACTGTATTTCTCAAAAATATATTCCCCTATAGCCCCAAAAGCGGTCACTTTCAGAGAGTCGACTGTATGTGAGATTTGCCGCTCAAATATTACCGTGCGGTTGATTATTTTGTATTAATAATTGCTAATTACTTGTGTTTATTTCAGGGTGTGAATATCATGGATATTCATCAGATATAACAAGGACCTGGCCGGTTAATGGTACATTTAATCCGCAACAAAAAATCCTTTATGAAGTAGTACTCGAAATACAAAAATCACTCATTAATAAATTGAAAGAGCTTCCAACTTTGGATGAATTATTTTACGACATGTGTGATTTATTGGGTAAAAGATTGCAAGAGATCGGTCTTATACCGAAAAATATATCAGATGATAAATTGGTATCAGCTGCTTTTACTTACTGTCCACATCATGTTAGTCATTATTTAGGAATGGATGTTCATGACACAGGTAAAATTTCACGAAGTGTTAAAACACAACCAGGAATGATTGTCACCGTTGAACCTGGTAATTATATTTATATTTATATCCCATGTGAAAAAAGTTTATTTCAAAAATGTTCTAAGAACGTTCATGACTAATACTTCAATATGTATTCAAAGTATTCAAAAGCATTGAAAAGTATTTAAAATTTTTTTTTTTCTAATCGTTTTAAATCGTTTCTTTTGATAAAGGAGCTGTTTGTGAAAATAACAGGTCATGTAATAAACTCTGCTAGACAACAGATAGTAAATGTTTATATTTGTTAATTTATTTTTTTTCTTTTAATGTTCAGACCCAAAAAATAATCAAACCAAATTATTTTTGCTCAAAAAATAAAAACGCGGACAAAGCCTACACCAGTTGAAAAATGTTAACTTTTGAATTTTTTAAAAGTTCAAAAAATGTTCAACTTAAAGTTCAGAACTCTCAATTTTGGAATTTTACTCTCAAACTTTTTTGGAATATTTTTGGAACTAATTTTTTTTACCCGGGTAATTATAATTTATAAATTAATTTATAGGTATATATGTCAGTCCAAAAAATGAATTCGCACCACCAGAATTTCATAATCTGGGTATTCGTATTGAAGACGATGTTTTAATTAAAGACGGAGAACCACTTGTTCTTACACGAAATTGTCCTAAAGAAGTTGTTGATATCGAAACGTTATCTAAATGTAATCAATCGTAAATTAAATTTATAAAATTTGTTAATAATAATATTTATTTAATAACTACTGTAAAAAAAGTAAATCAAACTAAGCGGTTGTTTGTTGTAAAAATATTTTATTCAAATAATTGTTTTACAGGAAACAATCGTATATTGTAAATTTGTATCCAATATAAAATTACTAACATTAGTAATAGTAAAGTATAAACAATTAACGCGATTATAAACATTTAATTAAAAGTATTTGTAAATTTATCAAATTTTTTTTTTACATTATTTAAAAACGTTTTGTTGTTTTGTTTATTGTAAAAATGTTATATTTATTAATATATATATTTAATTATACTTATTAAATATATACATACATAAATATTTAAATATTTAAAAATTATTCACTTATTTCACGATTAAAAATCGTATTAATTATGTATTGTGAATTTCCGGTGAGACAATGCACTTGCAGGACAGCTAAGATCTAAAAAATTTATCAAACAATTGTATAATAATTTATTTTAATAAATTGCTCATTTTTTTTAGATTAATTACCTTATGTTCAGACATTTTATAAAAAAAAAAATCAAGCACAAGCAGTATTTTTTTTAAATATGAGACGATATTAATTTAGTCATTACTGACATCAGCACAATTCTTTAAAGAGTAAACAAATATAAAAAAAGTAATGATGCAAACTTATTCTCAGTTGCAACTTAATACTTTTTATCTTTGAACTTTATGATATAGACTATCGTTGAAAGTCAAATGAATAATTACTTATTTTTAATCTTTAATTATTCAAAAATTAAAGCTTGAAATTAAATTTTTCATTAGTGATTCTATGAACCTTAAGGTAAAAAACTAATTATTGATAATAAAGAATATATTAGACTATTAATAATTTATTGCATATATTTAATGTTGAATCTTAGGGATAGTGACACAAAGAGTAAAATAAAAAACAAAAAACATTTTTATTCACTTAAGGGTACATTTTCTAGTGTAGGAGTTGTTTATAAAATACGTTCGCATTTATTGGGGGGGGGGGGCGACAGACAATTTTGCAAATTGTTCTCTCGATTTTAAAAATTAACGTTTTATTATTGCAAATAATAAATATTTGAAAATATAATAGAAATTTTTCACTATTAATTCCCACGTATTATGTATGGGGAGGGGGAGAAGTCTATCATTTGTGACGTAATATTGATAAGGAGAATTGCAGAAAATGTGACGTGATAACAGCTGGGGGTCAGGGGGTCTAGGGTAAAATTTTGCGTGACGTATTTTATAAACGGCAGCTGTAAAAAAAAATTTAATCAGTACCTTAGGTGACTCATTAGTTTTAAAAATCAACGATTTTCTGCCTAAAAATAAATGAATATTAATTGATGAAAAGAGTCGCATTTATTGGTTATTATTGTAAATGTTTTACTTATAAAAAATACAATAAAAAAATACCAATTATTAGAAAATTTCCAGTTATTAAAATAATTATAAATTTAATGTTACCTCTCAAGTGGCAGTAATTAATAATTAATAATTATTTATTATTAAATTTTATTTATACTCAAGTAACACACTTGGTTTTGTTACATCTATAAGATATCAGTTTTTAAGCTGTTTCTTGACATCAAGACTCAATATGTTGACACAAAGATCAGAAATTTATGTTACCGAAAAAATATCTATTTAAAAAACTTGACACGTGACGACAAAAAGTAAATTACAAATTGTGGTAAAATAAGTCATCTAAATGACTTTTTAATCAGCATTATCAGTCCTACTTCATACAATTAATTAATGTTAATTTTTTAGAGGACATGAATGGCAATATTTGAAATTTATGAGAATAAAAAATAATAAATTAGTAAATAAAAACTATTATTTAAACAATTGTTTATTATCGGTATTTTCTTATTGTTTATTTACAATAATGTTTAAAAAAATTTGATGATTGTTTTAAAAAATTCAATAAGTATAAGTATAAGTATAAAAAATAAAGAATATAAGAATTCATAAAAAATTAAATTTTCAAATTTCTAAACTTCATATCAGCTTGTTTCAAAGTTACGAAATTGTTGAGTTGTTTTACACGAAGACGTGACCAAACAACATGATCATGGAGAGCGTGAATTTGAGCTGCTGCTAGAGCTGCACTTTCGGGATAACGTACAGTAGTACAGCCGAGACCTGAACCATTTTTAATAATAATTAATTAAATATTGCTATAAGTAAAATAAATATTTATATAATTACCTGAAGGAACATTCAATGAGGACCAAATATCTTGATCAACATTTTCAGTAGTAACAGGTGGACAATTTATTACCGGGAATGCAGTATTGCCTGAAAGTACTGGGCCAAGTCCGTTGCTCCTGCCAGCAACTGCGATTAACACGACCTACCAAAGATAAAACAAATGTAAACAATTATTGTTTCTAATCAAATACTTTTTATCTTTGAACTTTACGATGTGCTATCTTGAGTGTCAGATGATTTATTATTTTTTAATTCTTTAATAATAAACAAAACAATGAATACCCATGTAGAAAAAATTTGTTTCAAAAAAGTTAATAACTTTGAACTTACAAACTTGAGACAATTTTGAACTTTTGGAACTTTGAAAAAATTATAAAGTGAAATTAAGACTTTTTCTGTGAGTTTTTTAAATTTCCCGCTAAGAAAATCAATGATTTTCAAAAATTTCGGGAAGTTATTGTTTTTTTTTATTTTTTGACCAATGATAATTTGAATTGACAACTTTTTGAATTTGATGAACATTTAAAAAAAGAGGAATTAATTAGAAATTATTACCATTTACGGCTCTTACCAGAATTATTCAGGTATGAGGCAAAAGAAAATAAAAATTATTTGAAAATTTTATAGAACTTTTTGGGAAGGTCGGTTTTTTTTTCACTTTTTGATTTCTTCAAAAATAATCCAAAAAATTAATAATTGGAACTAATAATGAATTTATTATGAACTCACTAAATTCTCAATTCAAATCTTATTTAATTAAAAAAAAAAAGAAATAGAAACTTTTTTATTTTAAAGTTGTAAAAATGTTCAACTTAAAGTTCAAAATTGTATCAATTTTTAAAGTTCAGTATTTGGAACGAATTTTTTTTACACGGGTATGATAAATTTATAAAAACAAACCTTTTCACCAGTTCCTTCATACTCAGCAAGAATTCTCAATGTCTCAACAGTGCCTTTGTGAGCACTAGTGACTCTCATCTGCGCTCTGAGACCTAAATCAGTAGCATACTTTGCTATTTTTTTGCAATGATCTTCATCTGAAGGCGACCCCATTAAAATTACGACCATTGACTTTGTCGGAGGTACAAGATAATCAAGTTGCTCAGCTACCCACTCAAAATTGCGTTTTACTGTTTGTAAATCAGCATCAGTAACAGTTGTCAAATTTCTGTAAACCTAAAACCGGTAATCAATAATTAATTATTCAAATTAATATAGTATAATATTATTTTAAAATAAATTAATTACCTGCTTGTCTTTCATCAATCTTTTATCTCCAGAAGGCCACAGTCTCCAAGAATCGCTATCAATTATATCAGACACCAATATTTCACCATCAGTATCAACACCGAACTCGATCTTCATATCTATCAGCGCGCAATCACGAGTAGCCCAAGCACGTTCTAGAATCTCAAAAACAGCGAGTGCCATACGCTGCATAATATCAACTTCATCTTTACCAATAGTTACACCATTGAATTTAAATCCCGCTGATATTATTTGCTGCTCAGACCACTGAGGATCGTGATTAGCATCATCTTTAAAAAATGTTTCCTGAAGTGGAGGATTGAAACGATAGCCTTCAGGTACACCTGGAAATTTTATTTATTTATTTATTAAATTTTCATGCCAAGGTACAGGCAAGATGAAATCATACAGATGATCTAGCAGCAGTAGAAAAATTTCAAGTGATCAAACAACAATAATGCAGTCAATTTAAATCAGTCATACAGACAAAAATACAATAAACAATGAGAGATGTAAAGTTCAATGATACACCATTATAAATTTCGTTAATTAAAATCTATATTTAGTAGATAATCATACAACTTGTTCATAAAGATCTCAATACTACGTGATTCAATCAGATCTAGGGGTAACTCTTGCCAAAGACGGATAATTGATACAATAAATGATCGCTCATACAGCACAGTAGAAAAGTATGGCATTTTTAAATTAAATTAACATTGTTCTTTTTAATAGCTAATCTCTCAGAACGTCTTGAATCATTATCATCGATGAATAACACGTAGATAAAGAGGTATCAAATTTAAATAAGTTGTAGAAGTAACAAGCCATATAATATATGCTTCTTGATTTTACTGATAGCCACCCAAGAGCGCGACGATATGGAGTGATGTGCTCATCTTTTCAAAGATTGTAAATGAATCTAATGCTGTTATTTACTGCTTGAAGTTTGATGTCGTTGTCACTTGACGCAGTTTATTAATTGACTTATTTATTTATTTATTTATTTATTCATTCATTCATTTATACTGACTTACAAAATTAGTACAAACAATAACGACTCTAGGTTTAATTCCGTCAGAGCCCATTTTCATAAAAGAAAGACACGTCAGCAGATCATACATACAATAGCAATCAATAAAAATAAAAATGTTTATTATTTTAAAAATGAAAGTTTTTTTTTAATTACCTGTATGTCTTTTAAGAAAACTTCCAGTAGCCAATCTTCTGGTGACCCATTCAATGGGAACCATTTCACATTTTTTAGCTACGAAAGCTTTTTCTCCAGCCAACTTTACAAAAGCTGTTTTCAAACCAGCTTTATTCAGTAATTCAAATACTTTAGCGTTTGTCGCTGTGCTGATTGCTGCTTTTCCTTCAAGATTGTGTGATTTAACACCATCTCCAGCAGTGATTCGATCTTTACTTAAAAGGAGACATAATGAAGGATTATCAACAAGTTCGAAAACTTGTTTTGTTTTTCCTTCGATTATTAATTTTCCTGTTTTGCACCCTTTATAATAAAGAAAAAAAATAATAATTAGTATCACATATTTATTATCATATTGTAGTTTATGACATTGGGAATTTAAAAACTTTTGAATAAATAACTAAAATGTAATTAGGAGAAAAATTTAAAAATGCGTATTTAAATTTTTGAAAATCATTACGCGCGTTTTTTTAAATTTCATTCTTTTAATTAATTAATTCATATGATCCTGAAGTTAGCAGACAATTAGTAATTTTTGAATTTTTTTTTTTCAGCTAATCAATTACAAAAATACAAAAACTAAAAATTTACACATGTAGAGAATTTAAAAAACTACAAGTGCAAATTTTTCAAATATTTTTTTTTTACAATTTGTTGTTTAAAAAGAAATCAAAAAATTTATAAATCGTCTCATGCCTGCTACATTCACACTCATATTTTTTATATATTTTATTGATACTCCATTATTTGAAATTCAAAATTTTCCTAATTTTTTTTTTTAATTAAATACTTTGAGTATATTTAGCGTACGTGTATTTGAATACTTTTTAAAAGTATCATGAATATATACATACATATATATGACTATTAAAAAATTGTAATCTTAAATTTTTATCACAGACTGTACGAGTTTCTGCGTAAAAAATATCAAGCACGTGGTAATATTTAAAAATGAAATAAAATTAAAACTAAAACAAAAAATACCATCAACTTAAATAAATAAAAAAAGTATATAAGTAATAAAAATAAAAATATACCTTCCATGATTTTGAAAAAATGAGTGGAATAAAAATGCCGGTAAATTGTTGAGTTTACTAATCGGTCTTAAAGTTTCAAGCATATACTACCCAACTAATACAAGTAGTATATTGTACCCAATATATTTGTCCCCTGTCTCTTCTCCTTCCCTATCCATCACCCCCCATCTTCCCAAGACAAGAATTGATACATTCATTGGTCCTAAAATAATACATACATATTTTTAATCTCTCTTTATCAACAAAAATCGCACCATGCCCATCAATTAAAACTCGACTCCTCAAAGATAGCATACATGTCGAAAATATATTTATATATATTCATAAATATAAATAATCATTATTAAAAACTCGTTTATTATCAGTTTTAATATATTAAGAAATAGTTAATGATAAATATAAAAAATAATAAATTACTCTACAATTAAATTTATATTTTATTATTTAAATTAATTTTTTTGACAAAATAGTAATTAAATATTTGTTTGAATACGTCATAATACATATCATTTTTGTAAATTTAAATCATTATAATTATTACTAATTAAATATATAAATTACGGAGTAAAATTTTTAAATTTATTTTGAAATTTAAAATTTAAAAATTTAAAATTTTTTAAATACTGACACAAATAATGACGAATTAAATTTTTTAAATGCTTATTACTTGTACATATATATTTTTAATTAGTATATATGGGTATATATATACATATAAGTGTATGTGATATATAAAAAAGTAAAGATGTAAGTTTTAAATAAAAGTAAAAGACGCTGCCACGCTGCGGCACTATATCACTTATTGCTACGGGGGCTACACCACGCGGTCCCTCAAAAATTTTAATTTTCTTTCTCTACATATATAAATTACTATATATTTGTACATATATATATTCTGTTGAACACGTTTTAGCTATTAGATATTATACTAAACCTACTGCCGTAACTACGTCTTATTTACTTACTATTGGACGTTGTCTGGAATCATCAGAATCACGCACGTGGTAAGAGTTTATATATTTATACATAAAAATTTTAAAATATGACTAATGACTATTTACAAAAAACCAAATTAATTTGTTTGAATTCTCATTTAAATAAAACGCTTTATTTAATTATTAATAATAATTGATATTTATTTTAAAAATTCAAAAATTCAAATTTAATTTGGAGTAACGTACAGTAGGAAAAATACAAAAAATTATTTAGTAAAACTAAAATATTTATTTATTATTAACAACAATAACAAATGTGATAAATTTATTGATAGTCGATAGAAAAATAATTTATTATTGCAATAATTTTGTTTTGTAAATAAAATATAAAAAAGTTAATCAATGGTCAATGTTGTTAAATAAAATGATGAAATTTTTGTTATCATAATAATGCGATATTTAACTGTTGACGTATATTGAGATTATTATTTATAATAATATATATAACAAGTACATAGGGGGTCATAAGTTTATAAGACCAATTGAGATAATAATATTTGTGTATTAAAAGTAATAATGACGAAATACATCACTTGGAATATTTAAAAGCATTAAAATCTCTTGATACTGTTTTTTATTATTATTATTAATAAATAAATAATTTATTAAACTAGAGTTTACTTTTTTGTAGCGGTTACAGTAAAAATGTCTTGTGACACAAGAGAAGAAATAACTGCCGGTGAAGATTGTTCGAGTGCAATGTCTCGATTATCTGTAATTAATTCACCATCTCTAAGTGGTGATAATGATGCTGAGTATGTTAAAAAACCACCAAGTAAAGGTGAGACACGTGGGCAAAAATTATCAGGATTGACACATGAGTGCGGAGTATTCGGTTGCATTGCTGCTGGTGATTGGCCTTCTCAAGTTGATGTTGGTCAAGTTATTTGTCTTGGTATGTTTTGTATCTATTTTATTTATTTTATCGCTTATATATTTTATGAATTTATTTAAAATTATAGGACTGGTGGCATTACAACACAGAGGTCAAGAAAGTGCTGGTATTGTAACAAGTGAAGGAATCTGCGCTAAATCATTTCGTGTTCACAAGGGAATGGGAATGATAAATAATATTTTTAATGATGATAGCATGAGAAAATTGAGAGGCAATCTTGGAATAGGACATACGAGATACAGTACCAGTGCAGCCAGTGAAGAAGTTAATTGTCAGCCATTTGTTGTTCATACGGCACATGGAGCACTTGCTGTTGCTCATAATGGAGAACTTGTCAACACGGAATCACTTAGAAAAATGGTTTGATATTTTATTATGCGGGAATTTTTTTAAAGAAAACTACTGCATGGAATGTTTTAATGTTTTAAGGATTATTAAGGCCCTTATTAATAATTTAAAAAATTAATAGATAACGTCAATTATAAATATACTTAAATATATAACTTTAAAGTTTATATAAATTTAAATTTCTATTACGTGAAGATAGCTTACACTAAAAAAAATACTTATACTAATAAATATTTTAAAAAAATAATAATTTGAATTAAACTTGCAATAGGTACTTGGTAGAGGTGTTGGATTATCAACGCACTCAGATTCCGAATTGATAACACAAGCACTGTGTTTAAATCCTCCAGAAGGTGAAGTCAATGGTCCCGATTGGCCAGCACGTATAAAGCATCTGATGCAGCTGGCTCCATTGTCTTATTCTTTAGTTATTATGCAGCGAGACAAAATTTATGGTGTACGAGATCCTTATGGTAATCGTCCACTTTGTCTCGGTAAAATTGTTCCTGTTGGTAAACTAAGTAAGAATTATTTTTATATTATATTTTTATTCATTATTACTTAAGATTCTTATTAAAAATTTTAATTTTTTAGTTGGAAATGATTCAGACGATGATGAAGATGCCGAAGGCTGGGTAATATCATCAGAGTCATGTGGTTTTCTTAGCATTGGCGCACGTTATGTACGTGAAGTATTTCCTGGTGAAATTGTTGAATTAACTAGAGAAGGAATAAAGACTATTGATATTGTTGAGAGGCCTGATAAAAAACCTCAAGCATTTTGTATATTCGAGTACGTTTACTTTGCACGAAGTGACAGTATTTTTGAAGGTAAAAATTGTTTTAGATGAATATAATTTTTAGGCATTATGACAAGTTGCTCCAAAACCTCTCTATGCACAGACAATTCTAACATTTCTCCACCTAAAAAATGTCTATCGTAAACTTGTCATAATGTCAAGTTTAAAATTTTAAAAAATTAATAACTTTTTGAATTAAAGGTCAAATGGTGTACTCAGTAAGAATGCAATGCGGTAGAGTCCTAGCTATTGAATCACCAATAGACGCAGATATTGTCAGCTCAGTACCTGAGTCGGGTACTGCAGCAGCCCATGGTTACGCACGTGAATCCAAAATTCCATTTGCTGAAGTACTTTGCAAAAATAGATACGTCGGCAGGACATTTATTCAACCCAGTACACGATTAAGACAACTGGGTGTCGCTAAAAAATTTGGAGCACTGTCAGAAAATGTCAAAGGAAAGAAACTTATCCTTATTGATGATTCAATAGTACGAGGAAATACTATTGGGCCAATTATAAAACTTCTTCGAGATGCGGGAGCTAAAGAAGTATTTTTAAATTTTGATATTGATGATTTTATTTACCGCTTTATTTTACTTTACTATTAATTGTTTTAATAATTTTATAGGTGCATGTAAGAATCGCTTCTCCACCATTGAAATATCCATGTTACATGGGGATAAATATTCCAACGCGTGAAGAATTGATAGCGAATAAACTTGACAATATTAAATTAGCCAAACAAGTTGGCGCTGATTCACTTGTATATTTGTCTGTTAATGGACTCGTTGCCGCTGTAAGACACGGAATGGACAATCGTCAAAGCAGTTATATCGGTCACTGCACTGCTTGTTTAACTGGTGAATATCCAGATGAATTACCTGGTGATCTTGTTTGGTGAAAAATAACAAACAAAAAGAAGCTATTGAAATACCTCAAGTCCAATTAATATTTAAATGTTAGTAAATAGACAAAATATTTTACGAATAAGTCACATTCCAAGTTAACTTACAGTGCAGATTGCCCGTGTAAGAAAAATTCGTTTCAAATATGTCCCTGACAGTAAACTTCCAAAATTGAGACAATTCTGAACTTTGAGTTTAACTTTTTTTTAATTTTAAAATAATTTAAAGTGTGAAAATTTTTCAACTAATGTGGACGCGGGTTTTTTTTCAAATTTTTGAAGAGAACTTGTCATTTATTCTCTTTCTCACACACATGCGAACAAACGCAATTTCGGAAGTTCACTGACATAAACTTTTTTAGAACGATTTTTTTTTACATGGGTGAATTTAAATTGTAAAAAAAAATGAAGCTTATACTAATTATAAAATGAAATATCACTACAATAATTAAAAAAAAAATATTTCTTTGTATTAAACTTACAAAACGATTGTATATAAATTACTTGTTATAAAAATTAAATTTTTTTATTATGTATTAGAATAAATTTTTTCATCGGCAGCTTTTTTTTTAAGTCTGTCTGTTATTTCTTTCATCTTGGCCTCTCGTTTTTTCTCTTTAACTGTTTTCTTATCTTCTATTATTTCTTCCAACTTATCAGACAGCTCAGTGCTATGCAATTCGTCTTCATTATCATCAGCATTATCATTATCATCAACTGTGACATCACTTGTTCCTTCATTGGCAAGCAAACTGTCAACAACATCATCTGGGTCACGATTTAAAATTTTTTGTGCCTCATCTTCAGTAACTACTCTATCACTTTTTGTGCATTTAACTTTTTTAGGAAGTCTTTTGGGACAAACTCTGATGGGTACGATTTCAATATGACCATGATTTAGATGATTTATCGATTCATTATTTTGGTCAGAGTTGCTTTCCGTTTTAGGATTTACCCAAGGAATACTATCTTTGGATGTCGATGGTCCCGGATCTATTACCGTAAATTGCTGGTTATCATCGTTACCGTTATCATCAGTCAGATTTATCTCATTTGTTTCATTTATCGAACTAGTATTGGCATCAATTAAAGGATCATTTGTATTTTCAACTTTAAATATAGCAAATGGATTATCATCATCTGATTCAGAGTCTGGTTCAATACCTTGTTGTCGTTTTTCTTCACGTTGTTTTTGTTTTTCTAAATATTCATCCATTGCATTTAATCGTTCGTTTCTTTTCTCTGTCCAAAGTTTTAAAGCTGTACGTAAATAAAATTATTAGTATATTAATTATTAATTGTTATTTATATCAATATTAATAAATCTTTATTATAAATATAATAAAAATACCTTTATCTTGATAACTAGGTGGAATTCCAAAGTCCTTAAGGGTTTTAATATTAGGAATACAACTTGGATGTTCGGAATCACCCAAGACTTCAAGTCTTGGCTTGACAAAAATTCTCTTCATCTTCAAAATTTTATCAACTTTTCCAAAGTATTTTATATTTACCGGTTTATCAAACACTGGATCACCAACAGGTGGATTAGGATCTTTTTCGAAAAATAAACTCGTACCTACGTCATCCTCATACGTTCCTTCGTAATGCTAACAAATAATATAATTATATTATAAAACAATTTTTATGGTTTTATAAAAAAATTAAATGTCAGTCGGTGTAAAAAAAATCGTTTCAAAAAAGTCCATGATATTGAACTTTAAAAATTGAGACAATTCTGAAAGTTAAGTGGAATATTTTTGAGACATGGAAAAAATTAAAAAGTGAAAAATTTTCAACTGGTGTAGGCATTTCCTGCATTTTTAATTTTTTAATTTTGGAGCAACAATAATTTAAATAGACAATTTTTGGGGTCTGAAGAACATTAAAAAAAAAAAAAAAAAGAAATGAATTAGGAATTATGAACATTTACGACTCTAACCAGAATTATTCAGGTATGAGGCACGAAAAAATAAAAATTATTTGAAAATATTCATGAAAATTTTTTGACTTTTATTAGAACTGTTTGGGAGGGTCAGTTTTTTTTCACTTTTTGATTTGGACAAAAATAGTCCAAAAAATGAGTGATTAGAATTAATTATGAACTAACAAAATTGTCATTTTAAATCAATTTTACTTAAAAAATTTCAAAAAAAAAAAAACCTGCAAGAAAAGTCCTCACTAGAAAATTTGTATGAGTGCGAATGTAGCAGACACCAGACAAATTTAAAATTATAAATACTAAATAAATAGAGTAAATAATTAAAAAAAAAATATTTATGAAAATGCACTTATTAATTTTTAAATTTTTTAAATGCCCATTTTTTAGATATTTAATTTTATTAATTATTTACTCTATTTACTATAATTTTAAATTTGTCTCATGTCTGCTACATTCACACTCATAAATATTTCAATGATCCTGGTTAGCAGACAATTGACAATTTTTGAATTTTTTTTTCTACTATTTAATTACGAAAAAAAAGAAACTAAAAAAATGTACATGTAAGAAATTAAAAAATCTATAAGTGCAATTATTTGAAATATTTTTTTTTTTTGTAATTCATCGTTTTTAAAAAAATCCAATGATTATTAAACGTCGGCCAAATTCAGTATCATAATTTTTCATACTTTTAATTATTTTAAAGTTCTACAGGTGTTCAACTCAAAATTCAGAATTGTCTCAATTTTGAAAGTTTACTGTCAGAAAAGTTTTTAGAAATTTTTTTTTACACAGGAATGTCCTCAATAGCAAATCTTTTAACTCTATTTTCAAATTTCATTTTACAGGAGATGCATAAATACAAAATACTTAGATATTGTTATCATCTAAATAAATGCGTACTGATCTTAGGTCATATCTTTTATGACAATTGTTAGCAGGAAATATGAACAAGTTATTTAATTAATAAACTGCAGTTAATATGTTTGCTAATGAGTACGTTGATATTAACGAAATAATTTTTAAAAAATGTACATAGAGAGTGAGTGAGTATGTTCCAGAAGTTAGCAGACAATCAACAATTTTAGGATTTTTTTTTCATCAAATCAATTACAAAAATAAAAAACTAAAAAAATGCACTTGTAGAAAATAAAAAAAACTACAAGTGCAATTTTTCAAAATATTTTTTTTTTTATAATTTATTATTTTTTTTAAATTTCAAAAATTATTTGACGTTTGCTAACTTCAGTATCATGTGTGAATGTAGCAGACATCAGACAAATTTAAAATTATTAATAAATAGACTAAGTAATTAATAAAACAAAATTTAAAAAAAATGCACATTTTGAAAATTTGAAAATTAATAAGTGCAGTTTTTATAAATATTTTTTTAAAAATTATTTATTCTATTTATTTATAATTTTAAATTCGTCTGATGTCTGCTACATTACACTCATACAGAGATTTAAAAAAAGCTTTGGTATAAATTTAAAAAAATATATTTCTGTTAATAATGATTAAAAAAATTTACTTTTCCATTAATTTGCATAATTGGATGCTCCATATCCAATCCAATCATATCCAATTGAAGTTTTTCATCACAAAAAATATTAGACTCAGATATACCTTCGAAATCAACATAAACTAAAATTTCTTCTTCCTCTTCATCATCAAATTCATCGTCGTCCTCTTCAATTTCATTGTCATAATTTATAAATTCTTCTTCATTAGTCATTTTTACTTATTATTATTTTGTTTATAAATTTAAAAAGACTTCATTATTTTTCTTAACCTAGACTAGAACCAGCAACCAGCAGAGGTAAACAAAATATATTTCATATTTACTGTCAACACGTGTGAGAGCACGTGATTGAAAAATTAAGTGATACCAACAAAATGACACTAAAGTTTAAACTACAGTTCGGTGTTTTTTGTTTCTCGTTTTCTCAGCTTGGCTTCCTTTTGCCATAACCGACAAATTTTATTTAGAATAAATCACAAACACGTGTTTATTTCTAAGTAAAATTGTAATTACTGAACTTAATTAATGGTAAGTTAAAAGTAAATATTTAAATTTAAAAACTTTTATTTAATCATTTATATTTTTAGTTTTTATTTTCATGAAGTAAAAAATGGTTCGACACAACAATCAATTGCCAAATAATTTACCACAGCTGCAAAATTTGATAAAACGTGATTCTGAATCATATAAAGAAGAGGTAATTGTTCAATATTATTATTTATAATTAATATAATTCTATTTAAAATTCATAATTACTAGTGGAATTATGATGATCCTGAAGTTGAGACAATTAATAATTTTTGAATTTTTTTTCTACTATTTAATTATGAAAAGAAAAAGAAATTAAAAATATGCACATGTAGAAAATTGAAACCTCTATAAGTGCAATTATTCGTAATATTTTTTTTTTGTATAATTTATCATTTTTTACGGATTCAAAAACTAGTAGACGTCGGTCAAACTCAGTATCAACAGTAAATAATTTATAAAATAAAATTTAAAACTTAAAAAACGAATAAGCGCATTTTTATAAATATTATTCTTTAAATTAATTTTACTCTAATTAGAATTTCAAATTTATCTAACGTCTGCTACATTCACCCTCATGTGGAATTGCTATTCAATTTATATTAGTTCTAATTCTATTTGTAGTTTGAAATTGTTTTTTTTTTGTCATTTAATTGATAAAAAATAATTTATAATACAGTTAGGCTGAATAATTTTTTTTCCTGTCAGAATAATTTAGAGTTTTTAAAATCTAATCAGATTTCTGATACTGGAAGTTGCTGATAACCGGGAAATTGTTCATTTATAGAAAATAAACTCAACATTGATAGAAACAAATTTATAAAATTCATATCTATGGTGTGAATGTAACTGACAAGTGGCAATTTTTGAAATTGTTGAAGAAATAAATAAAATAAAAATTATAAAGCCCGTATGTAGATCAATGCAGAAATAGTATGCGCATTTTTTTGAATTTCATTATTTCAATAAATTAATTTATTTATTCGTATATCTTCAAATAACTCTAATAATTTTTAATTTTCGAATTTTTTTCAACAATTCAAGTCGAAAAAAAAGAAAAACTAAAAACATGTTCATGTACAAAATCTAAAAAACTACAGGTGCAATTAAAAAAATTTGTTTTTTTATAATTTATTGGTTTTAAAAAAATCCAAAAATTAATAATCGGCTGATTTCAGTATAATAAATAATTACCAAATATTGTTAATACTAATTATAAATTTTGTTTTAGTTTCTACAACAATACAACCATTACAAATCAACATTAGAAGTATTCCGTCTTACCCCGAGTGAATTTAACAAAAGTCTCGATGAATTGGTGATGTTTTTAGCCCAGGTAATAGCAATTAAAATTACTAGTAATTAATTATTAATATTTAAATTAAAAATCTAAACTTGATTATGATTTAAACGAAAACAAAATATATGAGAAATATTTTCGTTTATCTTTCAGGTATAAAAAACACGTAATCAAGTTGGATAACTACTAATAATATAAGCTTACAATAATATTATTTATAATTTATTTAATCATAATTATAAGTACTGATTAAAAAAAAAATGGAAGACTGCCTAAAGCATATGCGTGAAAATATTATCTGCCGAGATAAAATAATAAGTAAATTATATTCACTAATTGGCAATAGCGACGAACCAATGCCGCAAAATTTATTTATTTACGGTCACTTGTCAACTGGAAAGTCACTTGTCATTGAATCTCTATTAAAATATATTAATTACAGACACTCGATAATTAACTGCATTGAACATCCGAGTAGCAAAAGTTTATTCGAGTATATTTTAAATGATATTAATAATTACAAGGATAATAAATCATTAGATGATTTAAAAAATAATTATAAGTGCGATAGCTTTATGCAGTTTATTGATCATCTTAAAATAATACAATCAAACAATTATGATAATTATGGCAACAGTCCGATAGTTATAGTATTAGATAAATGTGAGCGTTTACGTGACATGGATTCAAATTTACTACCGGGATTTTTGCGCCTTAATGAGCTAACAAAATTAAATGTTATGACAGTTCTAATAAGCGACATTGTTTGGGATAAATATTTTATAAAAACAGGAATTATTGAACCGCTTAAAATATTTTTTACTCAGTATACATTTGAAGAAATAGCTGAAATTTTGTATCTCTACCGTCCTGATAATTACAGAAGTCAAACATTTTATAAAAATTATATTAATTTATTTTTATCTGTATTCTTTCGTTATTGTCGTGACATAAATGAGCTTCGTTACATGGCAATACTGAATTACAAAAAATATATCGAGCCAATAAATTTAGGACAATGTAAGGACACCGATGTAACAACACTCTGGCGTAATATATCTAGTACACTGAAAGCTAATTTAGAAGTTATATATTTACGAGTGTCAACGGACGATTTTACAGAACGCACTCAGCTCTCGCAGGAAATAGAATCCACTACTAAATTAGCTTTGAGTTTTGAACTGCCATTTTACGCAAAATTTATGTTGATAGCCGCTTATTTGGCTTCTTACAATCCGCCGAAAGAAGACAAACGTTTGTTTGTCAAAGCAAGTGATAAAAAAAAGAAACGTCCTACTATTAATATGAAAAAACGTATCACCATGTTCACACATACTGGGCCACGTACTTTTCCATTAGACCGTATGCTGGCTATTTTCTGTGCTATTTCTGAAGAAAAAATAGATATCAGTGCCAACTTGCTTGCTCAGATACCGACAATGTGTCAGTTGGGCTTATTGACGACTGTAGGAGATAATAATTTAGATGAACCTAAATTCAAATGCTGTGTCAATTATGATTTTATCACAGTTATTTCGAAAAAAGTCGGATTTAATGTTAAAAATTATTTGTATGATTTCATTCATTAATTTATTTATGCCTCATTTATTTTATTTTATATATTTCTTATTTAAATAAATGCTTTGTATTTAATCATTTATTTATTTATAATTTATTATTTATTATCATTATTATTTTAACAATTATTTAATAGTTACACTTATTATCTAGTCACGAAGTTTTATTTATTTAGTCATTAAAATTTATTTTTAATTTTTTTTTTAAATTTATCTATTAGGAATGTAAGGTAAAAGCCCCTATACCTGCTCAGTACTATTAGTCGCTCACTTTAACTGTTTAACGCGTTTTTTATAATTTTTATAAAAAAAAATTTCAACTAAAAATATTATTATTGATAAATAATTATTTGTGAATCTAAATATATTAAAGTATCATGTATCAAATTATTTTATAATAGATTATAAATTTAAATTAAGTGACTGTTTTCAAAATCGCTTATAGCCGGGCATTTTTTACTTTAACGTTCGTTCGTTAGATTAAATTTAGGTAACGTCAAATTTTTTAATAATTGTTATAACTATATCTTATTAAATATATTTTTAAAATTCATGAAATTTAATATTATGAAAGAATAAAGTAATATAATTTATAAATTATTTGTCCAAATCAATAAACTTATGATAGTTTAATTGATATTGTCTTTGAGCGACTATAGGGCCATGTGTTGATCGAGTAATGGTACATGACAACTTTTAGTGAGCGACTATGGGTACACAAGGACCTTATTTAAAAAATTAATAATAATTAATTATCAAGATTATTCTCAAAACTAAAATTTAATTCTAATACTTAAAACTTCAAAAAATAACTATAAAAAAAGTATGGTTTTTAATTTTATTTATTAATTTATATTGAGTGATTTAATCTGACTCCAATGAAAAGTGAGCAAGTATAGGGGCTTTTACTTTATACATTTTTTTTAAGATTTTGAACTATTCGTAAATTATTCGAATTACTCAAGTACTCAAGTAGTACACTTGTCTTTGAGACATCTATAAGATATAAGTTATTAGGCTGTTTTTTGACTTATCGATAAGGCACCAATATGTTGACAAAACGATCAGAAATTTATGTCACAAAACAAATATCTATTTAAAAGACTTGACACAAGTGATGACAATATGTAAATTACAAATAGTTGTAAAATAAGACATCTAAATGACTTTTTAATTGATATAACACAGGAAAAACAACACAAATTTTTTCTGTCCCGGAACCAACGCATGTCGTATTTATACCAAAGAGGTGACTTTGAGTCAAAAAAAAAATTTGTCATCCTTTAAAAGACATCTTTAAGATGTCATAAAATAGTTGTCTGTTGTCCTTGGGATAATTCGTGATTTTTAAAATTATTCCATTAACTTTTGAATTATTCGTGTTTCCAAATCCTCGAAATTTAAATTAAATAAATTGAAAATTTTGATTATTCAAAAGTTTAATCAAATAATTACAAATTTTTGATTAATTTTGTTTAAATTTCTTATTGAATTCTAATATTTAATTCGAATACTATTTACACATCCCAATTATTTATCAATTAACCCTTTCCCGAAAGTGTGAATCGAAATGAATCGGTGTAAGCTCTACGGGGGTAGCGCCAATCAAAGTTCGTTGTTAAGGCTGTGTGAGTAACGGTTTAGTCGTGTGAGTGAAGGTTTGATCGTAGTAGTGCATGCATGCGCCCCCTTCTACTATTTTTTCTGCCCCTTCTCTTCTTAACAGGCTAGCGCTCTCTTGCTTTAAAACGAAGACGTACAATTCAAATTGAGAGTAGGGACTCAAGGTCAACCGGGAAAGGGTTAATTTAAAAAAAATAATTTTTGAATTGACATTAACACAATTCTTGACAAAATTGTTAATAGAATTTGAAGAAAAAAATTTAACACTCAACACGTCAACGCTCGAAGTGGGCGATATCTATATATATTAAGATTAAAATTAGTTAAAGTAATTACACTACATGTAATTAAATAATATTTAATTAAGAGTAACTTATTATTTTACACAGGTGGCTCATTGTTACACAACTGATTTGGTATCATATCCACAAGAATTAGTGGATATCCTTAAAACGCACGCTACGATACTTGATCATGAGATGCGAATGGTAAATTAATTTTTAAAATACTCTGGTTACAAAAATTAAGGGATATAAAAGAAATTCCAAATTTTTGAGTGATTTTCAACATGCTGTAACTCGGTGAAAAATGGTCGTAAAAACAAAATAAGCAAATTGTAGCTTGAAGCTTCTTGTTTTCAGATCTAGACTCCAAATTTTTTTATCATGCACTGTTTCAAAGTAATCCTAAAAAAAACCGACGCAAAAAAAATTTTCCAAATTTTTGCTCGTCCTCAAAGAAGTCTATGAGCTTTAATAAATTTTTTTTGATAATCCGACCTCATGCCTCTTTTAGAAAATTTTATGCCCTTTAATTTGCCGCCCTTAAAAAGTCTCTACGACGCTTTGCCGCCGAGTTATCATTGATCAAAACAAAAAAAGTCCATTTTGGCTTTGACAATCAATAACCCGGGACATGTTGGTCGCACAGAGAAAGGAAGTAGGGTTTTAAAAACTGCAAAACATTCTCTATAAGACAATCAGTGGCTATTGATGAATGTTGAAAATCACTCAAAAATTTGGAATTTTTTTATATCCTTTCATTTTTGTGACCAGTGTATCATACAATTAAAATATCTAAATATTTAAATGACTTACAAAATATTTTTTTTCATTTTTAGACATTTTGCAAGGCATTGATATTACTGAGAAATAAAAATTTATTAACGCCTACAGCACTACTGAGTTTATTTTTTGAATTATTAAGATGCGAAGACAAAAATCTAAGGGAGTTTCTTCAAAACCACATAATAACGGACATAAAAAATTTGAATATCAAACATAAAAACTCAAAAGTAAATACTGTTTTACAAAATTTTATGTTCAATGCATTAAAAGATTCAAATGCACGCGCGGCTAAAATGTCCGCGGATATAATGATTGAGTTGTATAAGAAAAATATATGGAATGATGTTAAAACGGTTAATGTATTAGTGACAGGATGTTTCTCTAAAATAACTAAAGTAATGGTGACTTGTTTGAAATTTTTCTTGGGAACGGATCCAGATGAAAAAAATGATGACAGCAGTGATAGCGATGATGATGCACCGGATTTGAAAGGTGTTATGATGGCAAATAAAGTCAATAAGAAGACGAAGAAACGTGAAAAACAGTTGAAGAAAGCTAAACAATTATTTGCTAAAGCTAAGAGCAAAAAATCTAAAGCACCTCAGTTTAATTTTTCAGCATTGCATCTAATACATGACCCCCAAGATTTTGCAGAGAAACTTTTTGTCCTAATAAAGAAGAATAATGATAGATTTGAAATAAAATTAATGATCGTAGATGTGATTTCACGATTAATTGGTCTTCATAAATTATTTTTGTTGAACTTCTACCCGTATTTGCAGCCATTTTTACAACCGCATCAACGAGAAGTAACAAAATTACTTCAATGTATTGCTCAGGCTTCACACGAATTGGTACCTCCAGATGTCATGGAGCCGGTAGTGAAGGCGCTGGTTAATAATTTTGTAACTGAAAGAAACTCTGGTGATGTTATTGCTATTGGACTGAATGCGGTGCGTGAAATTTGTTCACGTTGCCCGCTGGCGATGAATGAAGATTTGCTCCAGGATTTGGCGATGTACAAAAACTACCGAGAGCGCAGTGTTATGATGGCCACGAGGTCGCTGATATCATTGTTCAGGTCCACGATGCCGGAATTGTTGCACAAGAAAGATCGTGGAAGACCTACAGAAGCTTCGGTTGCTTTGGAAGCACTTCAGTATGGTCAAGTTGATGCTAAAGATTTTGTACCGGGTGCTGAAGTTCTTTTGAAACCTGCTGAAGATCTAAGTGATGTTGATAGCGATGCCAGTGAAGATGATAGTGATGGAGAGTGGGTGGATGTCAATCATAGTAGTGATGAAGGAGGTCAAGATGTTGATGATGATGATGATGAAGGTGAAGAAGATGATAGTGATGAAGATGAAGATGAAGATGGCAGTGATGAAGATGAAGAAGAAGAAGAAAATGACGAAAAGTCATTGGAAGATGATAAAAAAAGTGATGAAGATAAAAGTATAAAGAAAAAGAAAAAAATAGAAAAACCAAAAAAAAGAACAAAACTAGATAGAAAAAAAGATAAAATGGAACGACTTGCTAGAATGAAAAAAGTTAAAAAAGAAGAATTTACTGCTGAAAAAAAAGAAAAAGCTGCTCAGATATCTGCTGAGAGAATATTGACTGATGAAGATTTTAAGAGGATTGATGCAGCTTTGGTAAAACAACAAATAACTAATGCAAAGCGTGGAGTCAAAAGACCTCTTGTTGAAGAAAGTAAAAGTGAGTTGGTAAAACTTGGAGATATTGAGAATATTTATAAGAAGAGGAAGCACGACAAGCAGACTAGAATTGAGAGTGTTAAGGTATTTTATTATTTTTTTTTAAGATCCGTTAGATAGAAGTTAACATGTTTTTAATTTATTTGTTTTTTTTTTTGTTTAACAGGAAGGAAGAACGGATAGAGAAAAATTTGGATACAAAGACGGGCGCCAGAACCCAATGTGCAGTAAAACAAATCGTGAGAAAAAGAAGAAAAAAGCTTTCCAGATGATAAAGCATAAAATAAAAAGTAAATCTAAACGGTCATTTAAAGATAAACAAGTAGCGTTGAGAAATCATTTACTTCATCAGAAAAAAATGAAATAAATAATTATATTTATGTAAAGATGAATAAATATAAAAATATATATTTATATAAGTTTTTGTTTGTGTTTTTTAATTCAGAATCATATCATTCAGTTATAAAAAGAAGTGTGTGTTGTAAATTTTCTAGAAAGAAGACATCGTGTACTTTTTCTGAAAACTCGATAGATGCTAAGATATTTGAAATTGAAAATTGACTGGGGTCTTATAGCATTGTATAGAATAACTTTTATTCTCCCAGATCTCGTCTCATCAACATCTTAAGGAAGTCTTTAAGAAGTTCTCGAGATGTTGAATGAGCCACCTAGCGAACTCAGTAAGACGTCTTTAAAAAGAGTTCTTTTTTCTGACTTCGCTAATAAGACTTTTGTATGAATTTACCATGACGTCTTTAAGGTGCGCCTAATTTTGATTTCATAAAGAAGTTTAAAAATGAATACATTTAGACGATTCAAAACAAATCCGTAATCACTCCCAGTTTTTTACAGTATGTGATTTGTAAGCAAGTTTGATTTGAAACATCCTTTGACGTTTTGTTAGAAATTCCAGGCTTCATTTATTAACAAACAAAAATCATTAAATTGTTCGTTTCTATATATACATATTTTTTTCGATTTTCAGAAAAAATGAAAAAATGATCTTATAATTTAGTATATTTCCCTGATACAACAAAACTATAAAAACTGCGCTTTCGAAGTGTTACTAGAATGAACATATGCCTGTGCAGCTGTTCGGAAGTCATTGAGATATTTATCTGTGTCAAACACTATTTTCTTTCGTAGGTAGAAAAATTTATTGAGAGCTGCAGAATGTTGATATAGTATTCTAAAAAGAACTCGTGTCATCTTCTCATTTATCATTATTTCCTGTTACTAAAAACCCTTAGAAAAGTTTCACAAAAATATCTAAATCTATAACTTACATGTACTTTATAAGGGTGAATTTCGGAATTTTAAATATATCTGTATATATATGTATCTGGGAAAAAAAATTTCCAATTCATCCAGACGGTCAAATTAAAAAATGAAAAATTACGCAATATAGTGATCTAATTATTCTTATAGGTAATTAGACCATTTTCAGAACTTTGGGATCAAATAAAAAGTCATATTTTTCAGCGATATTTGGTCAGCTTGATATAATAAAGAATAGGCATAGGTGGCAAAAAATTTCTTATAATTCACGACATTTGTTTCTTTTATTCTTAATGAAATTTGCAATAATTTTTTAATGAAAATAATATGAAACCTTTGCTTGCTCAATTTCATCCCCCGTAATTTGTAACTTTTTAAAATCAACTAATAGTAAGAGCTTTTTGAAATACATCTTATATTATCATGGTTTCCTAGTTTAAAAGGTTATTTACAACTACTTCCATCACACCCAAATAATAATAAAACTCCAGTATGAAAAATCTATAGTAAAATCTATACGGAAAATTCACTTCTTCGATTCTCATATTTCCTTATTAAAATTCTGTACTTTTGAAGATTAAAGTGGCAAAGGGTTAACTGGAAAGACCCGGATTTTTATTTGAACAGAATGCCTTACTCAAGAAATAGCACATTCTCAATAGTTTATGAAAATTTAGGCCAAAAATAAATATTTTGGTTCATTATGTATCGGGAAAAAATAATGAGCAAGAAGGTAGCAACTTAAAGTATTTGAAAAGTATAGAAAATTTTAGATCCTTTAACATCCTTACAAGAAACAGCTACCCGTTTATAAATAAATTTTTTTATTAGTAGATTTCATAGAAATCTATCTTTTGCATTTTGTCCTCATGGCGGAATTTTCAAAGAATTTTGCCATAATCTATCATAATTTATCGAGTAGGTTTCAAAAATACCATTAGTTCAAAAGTTTATATATGTATGTATATATATATATATATATATATATATATATATGTAATATAACGCGCCATGTTGCGACGATAGCGGTCACAATTTTTAACAGATCTTAATGAAACTTGGCACACTTATTCTATGAACGATTAGCTTGGTTAAGTTCGAAGATGAACAAAATCGGTCAACTAGTTTAGAAATAGCGGACATTCGAAATTTCAAAAAAAAATGAAAAGTCTTACTTTTTTGGTTTTTTTCGTAAATAACTTTTTAACGGGTATGTCTATCCTTAATATGTAAAAAGAACTTGATAGCCGATAGGAAAAGCTATATTTTCCTTTTTTTATTTTTTGTTTTACGATAATTGTTCCACTTTTAATAAGGGTTCAAAATCACATAATTGGCTCATGTGGTTATGGCGTTAATGCCATTGTTTATATCTTTGAAAATTTTTGATGGGTGATTATTAAATTGTATATATATAGAAATCTACTTCTATTTCGGATGCCGAATGGCCTTTTTGTTTGTTATATTATTATTTATTAATAATCAATTGTCGAAAGAAGAAATAATTTAACAAATAATGAACAAAATATATATAATAATTTATAATTGAATGGTATTTATGGCTTAAATAAATATTTTATGGCAATTAAAAATTTAGAGCTGTCAAAATGAGATCTGTCTGCAGAATAGAAACACGACAGGCTCGCACTATACATTCACACATATACATGATTGAACGTGTACTTGGCGCGAGATTTACTGATGTATCTCTGGCTTAAGACAGATTTTCTAGCGTAGATTTGATGGTGTCCCAATTACTTTTGGCGACTTCAGCAGCCTCATTCACTTGAGATAAGACATTTACAGTATTCGATGTACAAGTTCCGGCGAAGTACATTAATGGCAGTTGTGTGCATTGAGTTCCAGGACAACAAAGATCAACAGACAGCGCGAGACACTAAAAAAAAATAATAATAATAATAATAATAATAATAATACAGCAACAAACAAAA
The DNA here is from genome assembly GCA_030273425.1 of Microplitis manilae. Lineage (NCBI taxonomy): Eukaryota > Metazoa > Arthropoda > Insecta > Hymenoptera > Braconidae > Microplitis > Microplitis manilae. The sequence continues at coordinate 21,427,337 of CP092726.1, forward strand.
TAACAAATTAAGAGATTAAGATTAATCAAAATTTTTAAATAGTTATATATTTTTCAAAATAGTATTATGTTTAAGTTCAGGTTTATCCAATCGAAATAAATCAAATTAGTTAAATCAATCTCAATTAGGGGCTTGAATTACATCTAGTTCCTAGTACATATTTATTTTCTCAATTTATGATTAATATAATATATATTTTTCTTTCGATATTATTGTATTAAACATAATAAAGTTGATAGTTAACAAATACTCACAGGCGTTCCTTTTGGTAAACATTGCTTAGTAGGTTTGCTAGGCACATTTGAATCTTCCAAATTTTGACCCATAGCACAAATGAATAATGCAGAAAAAGCAAAAATTAGTAAAACTTTAGACATATTTATTTATTTTTTTTTTATTGATACCAAATAAAGCAGTAATGATTCTATTACTCTTCAACTATATTCATTCTGAAAAAACATCTACTTATATACGTTGTAAAATAAGTGGGGAACATTAAAATTTTGTTTACTAAATTCTTCGTAATTATTTTTTTTATATCAATTAATGATTACTTCGAATACTTACGATAAGATTTATTTTCTACGTCAATTGTAGTTATCTTACCTTGAAAATAGTCTATTCTAGTGTGTAAGACATTGAAAGTCTTTAATTAGCAAGAAACTGATAACAGAAATCAATTTCTTAAATAGTTTTTCATGGCGCAGAACCAATTATTGAATTTATTAAAAATCTACGTAAAAAATTTAATTAAGAATTAAATTTAGTAATTGGCTGTACGTCATATGAAAAACTATTTAAAAAATCTACGCATTGGTTGGCCTTGTGGGTCAGTCCCAAAACTTCCTACTGTTTTCGAGCTCCTTGAGCTCGGAAACATTGTTGTAATTAAATTTTTGCGCTCTTCGAGCTCAAAAATACTTTTGTGTGCTATTGTTTTCTTATTCCTGATTTTAAAAAATGATTTGGAATAGTTCAAAACAATTTGAAATGATTTAACCCTGATTCAGAAATCTAATTTGAAATAATTTAAACACAATCTAAAACAATTCGATGTTGGCAAAATTTACTGTATATAGGTATTCACTCTAGCATGGATTGAATCATTCCAAATTAGATTTCTGAATCAGGGAAAACAATTCGAATCGACTAATATATAGATATTCTCTTAACATGGAGTAAATAATTTTTCTTAATCAGGGATGTGTCTAAAAAATTCAATTTGTTTTGAATATCAATTATTATCATCACAACATTTATGCAGTTATATTCTTTACTTTTTATATAATATGAATATTTCACATTGTACAACATAGTTAGAATCATTGAACACATTTAATTCTAAACATTGTATAGTGATATTTAGCCTATTGAACAGAATTTGGGTCCTAAAATTGTATTAAAATTCACTGTTAACTTCTATGTGAAAATTTTTAAAATCACCTTATAATCTTCTCATTTATTATGTTATCCTGGTCCTAAAATATGCAAAAGTGACTTTTCATTCAAATTTTCTCAAATATAAGCAGCATTAAAATCCCATCTGGCCCTTTGTGAACTTGTCAAGCTTGACTACTGATGATTCATTGTATACCTATTCTCTAATGATAAATATGGTCATGTCACCCTAATCGTTTTTCCGTAAAGTTAAATAACATCTTTTAATTTATCATATTCTCCTAATACTACAGAAATCTTAAAACTGCACTTTTACTTAAATTTTGTAAAAATCAACGTGTCTAGCTATGCAGCGATTTAGAACCTATTAATATATATATGTCTAATTCAAATTATATATTTTTTTTCTTGTCGCTAGACAAAACCATTAGAACTACAGAACACCCTCATGATCTTCAGAAATATAAAACCTCATGAGACCTCCTGATGATTGATTGTACCGATTCTCTAATGATAGATATGGTCATGTCATTTTCATCGTTTTTCCAGAAAATCAAGGAAATATCTTCTAATTTATTATATTCTCTTAATACAACAGAAACCTGAAAACTGCACTTTCACCGAAATTTTACAGATTGCAATCAAAATACACTTGTCTACGTTAATCTACATTTTTTTTTATGGTTAACGGTATTCGTAAACATTGAAATGGTGATTTTTCAAAATACTTGAAAACATGTAACATGAAGCTTTGTCTTATTAATACATCTAAATAATATATTAATTATATCTATTACTAATATTTTTTCACAAGCGTCAAAGGTAAAAAACATTAAATAAATTCTTCAATACATTTAATTATTTTTTTGTATAAAAATTTTTGGAAATACTGCTGTACTTAACTTGCAAATTAAAATGCAACGATCAGTAAACAATTACATAATTAGTAAAAAAATTGTATTCTTGTTATCAACACTAAAAAATATGTTCAGAAACCAGTGACTTTTTTTTTGAAAATTTTTGAAGCGACAAATTAAAATTAATCAGCAAAAACTGTTACATTCTTGTATAATGATCAATAAAAACTTTTTGACACACATCTTATGTGATTATGTTTTCCTAGTTTGAAAGGTCATGTACCGTCACACTTAAATGATAATAATAACAATAACGAAACTGCCCTTCAGAAAAATCTATAGTAAAATCTATACGAAAAATTCACTTCTTTAGTTCTCATATTCTCTTTGTAATTTGCTCGACTTTTGAAGATTAAAGTGGCAAAGGGTTAACTGAAAAGACTTACGCATTATTATTCGAATAGTGCATTTCAAAGAAATAGAATATTTCTGAATATTTGCGAAAATTCAGGTCAAGTATGAATATTTAACATCATTTTGTATCAGGGAGAAATAATCAGCAAGAAGCTGGTACAGTAATTTTTGAAAAGTACTGGGAATTTTAAATGCTCAGTTACCCTCCTTTTAAAAGACACCTACCTGCACAAAAAAAAATTCTTATAGTATTGTTAAATACATCTTCCCGTTCAGTCTATGACATCCGTCAAAGTTTCTTTTCATGCAGGGGAAGCTCGAGCAAAGGGACGATCAGGTAACAAAATACTTTTATCAACTATTTTAATACCCCAAATTTTTTTCATTTGGAATAGAAAAAAACAAATTTTGAGTATCCCAAATTATTAAAAAATAATAGTTTTAAAAAAATAATTCAAAACAAAAAAAAAAAATTAGTGAAAATTCTAGTGTAGCCTTATTTTGCTTCACTTAAGTCCAAAAATTTTTTCAATCCAGGTGTGTCAAAATATTTCATCATCATACCAATTTTTAAAATACTGATTTAGAAACTGATAACACGATGTTAGTGTATCATTTATATAAAAATATGTCTTAGTTTATCAATTACTAATTTGACCGTGTTAAAATTTTCAACACTGCCGGTGTGAAAGTTACACGACGTACGGTGTTAAATTTTGGACCGTGCGACTCATTCGAAAAAATGATATATTTTTATATATGTCATATACATGCAGATTGACCCGGATATATCTGGATATATATTTTTTTCGTATGAGTAATAATCTACATCAATAATAATAATAATAATAATATACTAGTGCTGCAACCTATATATTATTTGAAAATTTTGAACTACAGATAATATTATCGGACAATATTCGAGCTAATAACACTGGAAACTGTGAAAGAAAACATTCACACTTTGTTAAAATTACATGGCTTGATATTTCACACCGAGCAGACCACGTAAAGTCCTCGGGATCCATTTTCACACCAAAAATTTTTTACATTGTTGATACGTTTATGAATAATTAACAAACCAACAAATTTTATATAATAATACGTTTAAAAAAAAAGTATATACATTAGAGAAATTATTTTTTCAACATTGTACAATCTGTACAAATGATTAATTAAAACATTAAGAATTTATTAATTATAAGTTTAATGTAGACATAAAAGAACCATTAAATAAGAAAAAAAGACTTTTCCTACATACAGTCAGAGCATTACGAGTTCTGTTTTAAGATCACACTCTATTTTAAACTCCTTCTGATACGTTTCAGTCACACGTAGTTGCTCAGAATATCAGCATACTAACAAAAGCACTGATTCTTATTTAAACTTGCTTATAATATCCATCAAATAATAATCAAATTATTAATTTATTCATAATGCGTGAACCAGAAACTACTGAAAATCTTGTTCGACGTCATTTGGACGACTATGGTTTATTAACGAATAAAGAAGATCAAGTTTGGACAGTTCGTTATTCAAAATTAGGTGGCCGAGGTTTATATGCTAAGCGTGATATCAAGCAGGGTGAATTAATTTTTATTGAGGCACCATTGATAATTGGACCACGTTGTTACAATAAATATCTTCCGATGTGTATCAATTGCTATAAATCAGGATGTCCATTGTTTCCATGTGACCGAGGATGTGGACTTCCCGTGTGTTCTAATCAATGTGAAAATTCAAAAAATCACGTTGAGTCTGAGTGTGAACGCTTGCAAAATTGGCAACCAACATGTGGTACCATGTGGTCCATGGAACTTCTTCAGACAGTAGTACCAATTAGATCACTTTCGTTGTCTTCATATCAAAGAGATCTTGTTTATGCACTAGAACGTCATGAAGGGTCACTTCATGGTCGTGAGGTTGTACTTAATATCTAATTATTTATTACATATTTATAATCAATGTATAAATAGATTATTTAAAATTATTGCTCAATCTTTGTTTAGATAGAATTACTGAAAAAAAATATTTCAAAACCACTAAGTCAGGAAGACGAAGAATTCATGTTACAAGTATGTCGGGCTTTTGATACAAATGCATTCGAAACAGCTCTGCGTGTTGACAATAAAACTTCAATAAGTCTTCGGGGTCTTTATCCACTGGCAGCATTACAAAATCACAGCTGTCTACCAAATACCAGGCACTATTTCAATGACAAAGGATTCATGTTCGTGCGAGCTGCAGTTCCGATTAAAAAAGACGAAGAACTTACTGAGACTTACGTTGATTTAATTTGGGGGACTAGTTTGCGAAGAAATTATTTAGTTTTGTCAAAACACTTTGAATGCTGCTGCAAAAGATGTTCGGACCCAACAGTAAATTATTTATATATTTTTAGTAACAAAAAAAACTTGTAATTGAAATTTTTTTATATTTTTAGGAATTTGGAACTAATATCAGTGCTTTACGATGCGCTAATTTGAAATGTTTTTCATACATTTTGCCTGTCGACCCACTGAATTTTAAAAGCTCGTGGACTTGTCGTGAATGTCATGTTAAAGTATCTGGTAAACAGGTATTATTAACAATTATATATTTTTACTTTCAATATAATCAATCATTAATTAGATTCTATCTCTTATGACCGACGAGGGTTAAAGATAACAAATCATGCCGACTATGCAATAGTGTCTCACGCATTTTTGACTACACGAAGAAAAATGGAGACAAAAAGTGTATGAATTTTCATTATCTCAACCAAACTTGAAACAGGAAGTTAAATCGCCAGAAAATTATTATGTTGCACTCAAAAAAGTATTATAACTTACTCTCTAAAAACGAATTAGTGAAAATTACATGATAATCACTATTTGGCAGTGAAAGTATACCAATATTTGAATTAGTGACCATACTTTTCACCAGTAAACAGTAAATAGTCACTATTCTCACTAATTCAAGTTTAAGAGAGTATTGATAAATTGTAATGAAAATTATTTGCCTAAATTAGGAATTATAGTAGAAAATAAAAAATTTCTAGAAGAACAATAATAATTATAAGTGTAGCATAATAACTTTTTGACGACTCAACTTCCTGTTTCAAGCTTGGTCGACAGCATACTATAAATTTGTACATTTTATGTCACCATTTTCCTCCGTGTACATTATGAAAAATTGAAGAATAAAAAATTTTCAGTTTGTTCTTTTTGGAAAAAAAATCGCGATTATAAAAAAAAATTTTTTTGAATAGTGTCATCAGTTCATACCTAAAAAAATAATTATTTCTTTTATTTTTTTTCAAAAATGACAAAAATATCCACTTTTATTTGATTGTGTATAATTTATCTATTCATCATAAAAAAAATTATTTTTAAAGAATTTATGGCATGTCAATTTTTTGATTACATACATGTATTTAGTTCAAAATGAGTAAGAGCGTACTGTTGCATAACTTCCAAAAGTATTTAAAATAAATAATTTAAAAACATAATTTTTTAACAATCATTCTATTAATTTTTAAACAGATTGAATCAATTTCTTCAGCATTAAGAATGATGGTTAATAATGTTTTAAATGAACCTCCTCGTAACATTTTAAAGTTCATTGAAGGTGAATTAAAAATTCTCGTGCCTCCAGAGAATCATATTTTGTTAGATATGAAATTTCATGTTGTGTCATTTTTTGGAAGAACTGAAGAGCTTGAATGGAAAAGTAAGTCATGAAAAATAATAATAACATATACAATTATTTATTTAAATATTTTTTATGATTTCAGATCTATCAGACAGAGAACTAGAATTAAAAGCACAGTACTGCGATGAATTGATAGAAATATTAGACAAACTAGGATGTGGTGATTGTCAAAAAAAAGGTAAATACCATAAATAATATTAGTATATTACACACCAAGGAAAGAAACTAGAATTTTCGAACCCGCGTGTATAATTACATGGATTTGGACGTCCTCACTTCCTTCCTAGATGTGTAATATACTATTTCACCATACCTACACCGAAAGTTTAAATATTGGTCTTTGTTTATGGGAAAAATGGCGCATGCGCTAATTTTTATCATTCGTTTTCTCATACAAGAAAAGAATGACTTTCTTCCCTCGAATCATGGAGACTTTAGATTCTTCTAGGTTTCGATGATCTTCTGGGTTTAGATGATTCTCTATGAAGAGATGCCCTAACTTTGCTCCTGTTGGGAATTACCCATCACAACATTAACGTTTTTTGTTCATCATGGTATCCTCTAGTAAGAAAAGCCATAAAAAGTCCTGGGAATTATTTATTTTTGGAGTTCGGACCCATATTAGGATGAATTAGGATGGGTGGAGATGGGTGGACATGGGTTCAGATGATTTTCTATGACTAGTAGCCCGTACCTTCGCTCCTGTTGGAAATAACTCATCACAACATTAACGTTTTCTGTTCATCATGGTGTCCTCTAGTAGGAAAAGCCATAAAAAGTCCTGGGAATTATTTATTTTTGGAGTTCGGACCCATATGATGGGTTGGTGAACATGGGTGAGGATGAGGCTGTCCATGTCTAAAGTCTCTATGCCTCGAATATAGAGGCCAAACTTGAAACTTTCAGGTGCAGATTTGGTGAAAAATCGAATACACACCACGGAAGAACAAGATAAGACGTCTCAATCCACGTGTTTGTCACTCTCGCTGTTGGCACGGGTAGGCAATTATAAACGCGGGTTGGAATGTCCTACTTACTTCCCGAAGTGTATAATATACTATGTATCTAATATAATTAAAAATTGCATTTAATTATAGGCTTAATTTTGAATGAACTGTATTGTACGAAGAAAGAACAGCTTTTGCGAAAAGTTAACAAGAATAGTAATAATAAAGATGAAATCAAAACGGTAAAATTGAATTTAAATTAATTATGATAATTACGTGGACTATGATATAAATTACACATACTTTTGTAAAAAAAAAAAAAAAAAATAATTCTGTTCATTAGGAAAACAATGAAGAGCTTGCAAAAATAGCAAGTAAAGTTGTAGAAATTTTACAAAATGACGTTGCGGCTCCCGATGATCTCAAAAAATTAGATGCATCTTTACCACATACTGATAAGTGATTATATCGATAAATTAATGTGTTAAAAATGAAACATCAAATATTGTTTTGATGTTTATTTAAGAGAGGTCCACTTTTTTCCCACTCAAGTGAACTATACAAATAATACTATCGTCGTTTCACTTGTACAATGAATAGAAATAGTCTACACTGAAAAAAAGATTTATTTGAACCAACTAAGATTTATTTGAGCCAAAGATATCGTATATTTGGATATGGCCAAATAAATATTTAATTGTGAGAAATATACAATATATTTGAGTAGTTTAATTGCGTGAAATAAGTGATTTATTTGTGGTAAAGAAATGGTTCAATTGCTACAAATAAATAAGGGCTTCAAATATATATATAGTATCACCAAATTTTAGGTTATTTGTCACAAATTTAATATCTTTACCACAAATATATCAATTACTTACCACAATTAATTGATATGTTTTCATCAAATTATAAAATAATTTGAATCAACTGTCATATTTAGTTGTACCAAATATATTTATTTGTCATTAAGAAATATTTTTAAAAAAGTCACAAATAAATTGATTTATTTGGGACAAATATTTCTTTTTTTCTGTGTACGTTTTTCCCCTCAGCAAATGATAATTTTCAGTAAAATTAAAACCGGGATTACTAGATTATATTGTAATGTATCGAGCTATGTTGATGAATTCTTCAATTAATTGATAGAACTCTCGTTTGCGAGTAGCATTTATTAGTCATTAGTCATTAGTGGAATATTATATAATTGTTTTATATTTGAAAAGTAATATATTAATAAATAAATTTTAAAAAGTCTATATTTAGTGTTAGTCATAAAAAAGAGAGATAAATATTATTTCTTCATTTTCTATAGATGTAAGTAATTAAAAATGTAATAAATATTGACTTTGAAGAGTAATATCGATAATGTTAATTCTTATTATACAATTATTATTATTATTTATTATGATTGAATGCTAGATTAATAAATTTATTATTGTTAGAAAAAAGACATGAACGAAATTTATTTATGTAGCATGTATTGTTTCTTGAATTGTTGACCCAGATTAAACAACCGAATTCAAAATTTTCATTCTGTTATATTCTGTCGAATTCTGTAAAACAGAATTCAAGAGAATTGAAAATTTGAATTTGAATTAAACAGAATAAAACCGATTTAAAAATTTCTAATTCGTTTTAATTCAGTTTAATTCGGATTCAGAACCAGAAATTGGAGAATTATTTTCGAATTAATCAGAATTAAACCGAATAGAATTATTTAAATTCGTTTTAATTTGGACGAATTCTGGTTTTCCTGCCGAATTAGACAGAATTCATTTTTAAGTTAGGTACCGAATTAACAGAATTTATCTGAATTAAATAGAATTAAAAATTTAATTCTGTTTAATTCGATCGAATTCAGTTGTTTAATCAGGGGATTTTGAACAAGAAACCGTTATCTTATGTTTACAAAAAATGTGAAACAAATTTGATTCATGATGATTTGGGCATTGGTTAAAAAAGTTTGTATATATAATAGTGATATTCGGCTTATTGAACAGAATTTGAATACTAAAATTGTAGGAAAATTGACACTATTAACTTCTATGAGAAAATTTTAAAATTTACTCTATGATCTTCTCATTTATTATATTATCCTGGTCCCAAAACATGCAAAAGTGACTTTTCATTCAAATTTTCTCAAATATAGACAACCCCTGAATATAAAATACCATCAGGCCTTTTGTGGACTTGTCAAGCTTAACCATTGATGATTCATTGTACATATTCTCTAAGGAAAAGTATGGTTATGTCGTCCTCATCGTTTTTCCAGAAAGTTTACTTCTTCGATTCTCATATTTTCTTATTAAAATTCTGTACTTTTGAAGATTAAAGTGGCAAAGGGTTAACTGAAAGACCCACATTTTTATTTGAACAGAATGCCTTACTCAAGAAATAACATATTCTCAATAGTTTATGAAAATTTAGGCCAAAAATAAATATTTTGGTTCATTATGTATCAGGAAAAAATAATGAACAAGAAGGTAGCACCTCAAAGTATTTGAAAAGTATACAAAATTTTAGATCCCTTAACATCCTTACAAGAAACAGCTACCCGTTTATAAATAAAGTCTTTTATTATTGGTACGTGCCTCCGAGGTTCAAATATACAAAAGTATGTGAACAATTTAATTTCTAATAATATCTCAAAAATATCATCATTAATATAAATAAGTAAATTTAAAAAAAAACACCAAATTAAAACTGATTTCTTTAATACGAAAAAAATTCTCAAGATATTGTTTACAGTTGATGCTAAAAAAACCTGCCTAAGGTGTCAACTTATTTAGGACAGAATTCAAAACGCTTGAGAAAACTATTTTTCGTATCAAAAACTCTTCTATTAAAAGCCTACAACACAGAACATCAAGTTTCTCTGAAGGAATGCACCCTATTGTGTATATATACTTTTGAAAAAATTCAAATTCTTTATTCTTCATGTAGTCCTGATATTATATTTACTTTTTTCAAGGACGCATATGACTCCGATGCCCAAATAATCAACTTAACTGAATATGATCAAAAAGCTGGCGTCATTAAGTCAAAATGTCATCTTTTTGTATTAGGAAGTGATGAGAGATGAGAAGATAACTTCAAAAATTAATGGAAATACAGTTTGTATTTAATACAGTGCGTTTACAGCGCTCTCGGAGCTATAGTGCCTCCTTCAAGAACTATTTTTCAAGTATATTTAGCACTGTATTGAAAATGCAATAATTATGAAATGAATAAAAAATTAATTTCGAGATTATTTAAAGTCCGTAATTGTTTTATTCGGAATCTTCAATAAATTATCGACAAATATATGATAAAATATCGCAAACAGTTGAATGAACCAAAAGGTATAATTAATATGTTCAAGAGATAATATGACGAGTGTTCAAAAATGCATCGACGAAAATGTACATTCCCTCCAAAATCCTTTGAATTTGAAATCTACCAGGGATTTAGTGACAAAGGTATTAGGTATAAGTATAGATAAAAGTCAATGAGTATATTTTAAAATCAGGAAAAAATACTAAAGAAGAAGGTAGCATTCTTGATTTTGGGAAACTCATTATAATTCTTTAACTATAGTTATTTAGTCATATATGGGTGCAAATGAAATTCTTGTCGAAAAATGTTGAACAAAATGTTTGATTCTATAATTATGATTTTCAAAATACCTATGTACGAATTTGGATAAAATAATGAATCCAAATTATGTGTCAAAAAAATTCAATTTGAGTTAAAATCATTGTTTATTATTTTGATAACATTTACACAATAATTATGTTTTACTTTTTTAACTTCCCGCTTAGAAAATCGATGATTTTCAAAAATTTCGGGAAGTTATTGTTTTCACCCCGATTTTCAAAAATCGAGTTTTCATCAGATGTTGACGTTTTGAGGTCCTAGGAAGCTATTCTGACTATTTTTAGAATGATGTCCGAGTGTCTGTATGTATGTGTGTGTGTGTGTGTGTGTGTATGTATGTATGTAAACTCTTTATAACTTTTTAACTAATAAACCGATTTGGATGGTTAAGGCGGCAATCGAAAGAGTTTTTTGGCCATCAACTTTTCTGAAAATTTCAGATCATTTGACCAAGTAGACTCGAAGATATTGGCCAATTACGAAAAAAAAAAATTTTTTTTTTTTAGTTTTTTATTGATTTCTCGAAAACGACTTATACGATCAACTTCAAAATCTAATCAGCTCTAGAACTCAATAAAACGCGTCGATTGCCACCTCAAACATCTAAATCGAATAATTCGTTCGAGAGTTATCGTTGGAGAAAGAAACGGTAAAAAACAGTTTTTTGCGAATATCTTTGAAACGACTCAACCAAACAATCCAAAAATCTAATCAGCTTTAGAATTTATTAAAACTCGTCGATTGCCACCTTAAACATCAAAATCGGATAATTCGTTTGAGAGTTATCGCGGGAGAAAGAAATGCTAAAAACTGTTTTTTTTTTTTAAATAATGGCATGCAAAAGTATTTTCGAGCTCGAAGAGCTCGAAAATGTATCTACAACGATGTTTTTGAGCTCCTTGAGCTCGAAAACAGCGGGAAGTTTTGGGGCTGGCCCGCAGGGTCAACCGATGCCCAGATTTTTTTAGTTGAATTATCCCAGGTAGCAAAATGACGTCTTGATGAGTTCTGAATGAGTTTCTATTTATGATTTGGACGTCGTATCAACATCTTAAAGAAGTCTTTAAAAAATTCTCAAGATGTCGAATGAGCCATCTAGCGAACTCAATAAGACTCCTTTAAAAAGAGTTCTTTTCTCTGACTTCGCATGAATAAGACTTCAATATGAATTTACTATGACGTCTTTAAGGAGCTCCTAATTTTGACTTCATAAAGAAGTTTAAGAATGAGTACATTTAGAAGTCACAAAACTGGCGTCTTATTTATGGAGTCTTTAAGAACTCTTAATTGAGAGTTTTTAAAAATGACACCTTTAAGAAGTCATCATGAGACTTCTTGAGGACTCCTTCAAAAAGACGTCGTAAAGCAGCCATTCCGACTTGCATGCTGTATGGAATAGTACTTCTTATTTATAAAAATTTCCTATCAATAAATTTACTTCAAGATTGAATGTCAATTTTGTAAAAATACTCTGCGTTATTGTACAACATAGTTAGAATCAATGACCACATTTTAGTTTAAATATTACTTTTTCATAACTTCATAAACACTCAAAGAAATATATGATTTTGAATATACAATAAGTGATAATGACAATTGTGAAAACGATAATCTACAAAGAATAGGCTACGAAAATTCATATTGCATACTTCTAATATGAAAATTTTTAAAATCACCCTATAATCTTCTCATTTATTATGTTACTCTGCCACCAAAATATGCAAAATTGACTTTTCATTAAAATTTTCTCAAAAATAAACAGCATTTAAAATACCATCTCGCCTTTTGTGAACTTGTCAAGCTTGACTTCCGATGATTCATTGTATACCTATTCTCTAATAATAAATATGGTCATGTCACCCTAATCGTTTTTCTGTAAAATTAAAGACCATCTTCTAATTTATCATATTCTCCTAATACCACAGAAATCTGAAAACTGCACTTTCACTTAAATTTTGTAAAAATCATCAAGCCAAGCTATGCAGCTGTTCAGAACCTATTAATATATATTTGTCTACTTCAAACTATACATTTTTTCTTGTAGGTAGATAAAATCATTAGAACTACAGAACACCCTCATGATCTTCAGAATTATGAAAACTCATGAAACCTCCTTATTTATTATTATTCCTTGTTACATAGAACCCTTGAACAAATTTTACGAAAATATCTTCTGTTGAACTGATATGATTTGAGGGTGGTTTTTTTTACAAGGGAAAATGTACTATTCTACACGCAATATTATAACACTATAACATAATAACACTAAGAATTAATGTACTTTATTTATCTGAAAACTCTAACAGAGTCTAATCAAGAGTGCTAAGGACCAGATAAAAACCAATAAATCAATAACTTTTATTAGAGTCGGCAACACCCGGAATTTCTATTTTTAAATATTAGAATCAAAATATTTGAATAAAAAACAGTATTATTAAAGAAAAACTTGCATACACAGAAAAAAAGGATTTATTGCCGTAAAAAATTTTTACTTTCCCCTGAATTGAAAATGAAAATTTTCGGGGCGTGAAAAAAATATCTTACGCCAAGAAATTTTTTTTTTCTGTGTATATTAGGACGTGCTTAAATCTTCATGCACGTGGTTTCAAATAATTATTACAATAATATGTAGATTGTTTATAAAAATGATCAAATTGTCAGATGTCTGCTGTATTCACTATTATAGTGATTGTGGCCCTTTTCATTATATTAGATTTGAATTTTTAGATACAATAGGGTCAGAAAAAAATGATGAAATGTTGTAAATATTGTAAATGTTGCACATTCAAATTTTTTGTCAAAACATTTTTTTAAATGAGTTGTATTATTTTAAACATTTCAAACTAAATAATTTAAAAACGGGAGATAAGTTAAAAATCGTACGTTAAAATAAAAGGGCGGCAGAATATGATAGAAAAATATTTAAAGTATGAAAAAAAAAAAAAAACACGCAAGTGTTTGAACAAACCTTGGCAGGGAAATAATATGCAGAAGGGTGTCCTAATACACTTGAAGATTTAAATTAAATTGCTCCAAGTGTATTGCAGCTAAAAAACGTCACTTGACTGCTATTTCCCATCAGACGATGCCAGATGATTTTGCTCAGGAACTTAGTTATCAGCATCAGCAATTCGCAACACTTTACACTAGCACTGAACACTCAACACTTAACGACACCACAGACACTTTGCAAAATTTAAATTTTACAAACACTGCACTTTTTAATTAAACAATGACTATGAGCAATTAATTTTATGGATGATTCCGCGAATTAACTGCAATACTGTGTTTCAATTTAAACGTAAAGAATAATCTGGACTACTACTGCCGTTGTTGATGATACTGACTGCCGCTATCGAACCGCCAGTTGATATGAAACAATCGATTTTGCGATTCATCGACTTCCCGCACTCTAGTAAAAATTTGAGCGTCGAATACAGCGACGCGCAGTAGCACCGACTTGGCGCGAAATTTCAAAATTGAAATTTAATAATTTCATTTAAATTTATATGTATAAATAATTATATTAATTAGACTAAAAATTATACTCAAAATTTTTTATTTTCATAAATAATTTATTAATTATTCTCATTACGCAGTAAATTTAAATATTTAAAAAGTAACTTATTAGAAATGGGATAAAAATTAAAAACCGTAAATTAAAATAAAATGGCGGCAAAAATTGTGCTGCTACTACGCATTTCGGAATCACTCTATAGCAGACATGAGACAATTTATAAATTTGAATTAAATAAAGAAATTAATTAAAATAATTAAATTGAACAAAATGCACGTACGGATCTTGTATTTATCTAAATACGCATTTTTTAATTTCTACTCTCCTTACATGTACTTTATTTATTTTAAAATTTACTCTAGTCAATTACATTACACTCGTCAAAAAATAAACAATTGTTCTTGTGCCTGAGATACTGAAAAAACAATTAATTTTTTTATATTTATTTCTGGCCATCAGGTGGCAGGTCGAAAAACTTTAGTCCTGTCTCCTAAGTTACCATAAGTTGGTTAAAAAAAAGTTACATGCGCACTCGCATGTTTTCCATGGAAACAGTGTGGAAATATGAAAACTAGCGAGGGAAATCAAGCTTTTGTATATAAAATTGCCGTCACGTGGCTCACAACAGTTTACAAGTCATTCAATTCTTTCTTCTCAAACGTACTACCGTTCGCGTTGCGTTTTAAATATTTTGTTTTTAAAACTATTTCATACCGTGTTCGCATACTTGTTTACTAAACAAAATCTTGTTTATAAGTGTCAAAATTGTAAAATCCTTTAAATATGGTAAGTAATAAAATTTTTCTCTAATTCAAGTTTATTATCAACAAATTAAAAATTACTTTTTTGATAGGTACAGACTGTCAATGATGTCGACAGGCACTCGGTGCATACACTAGTATTTCGTTCATTGAAACGAACACATGATGTCTTTCTTAAAAATACAGGACTTTTGCCACCAGTTGATACCACATTGTAAGTACTTATGTTTTTGTTTTTTTACAAACTCATTAATTCTTATTTAATTAAATATTTAATATTTATAATTATAATTTATAATAATAAAAATATTAAATTACAGATATAAAAAGTTGAAAAGTATCAAAGCTAGAGACACATACGGTCACATTGTTGACAAAGTTAAAAGTCAACCTATTGCACAACCAGTTCCTTCAAATAATAATGCAGAACCACCTCCGCCAGGTGGTAAGTATTTAAATAAATTTTCAATACCATTTTTTTTAATAAATTTAAAAAATCTTAAAATGAATTTAAATTACATAATTTAAATGTGCGAAAAGAAATTTGATTTTAATTATCGCAAAAGTTTAAAGACGCTACTCCACGCGAGCTCCGTTGTACAGAATATTAAAGTAAACGAATTAGCATCTGAGATTAACATTTTTGATGTCGGCAAATAAATTTAAAAGTGTTGCTAGAAATTTAGTAACGTAATCAACTGTCATTTCTTTAGTTGCAAACGACGTGATATTATTTATATATAAGTGGTATTTGTTATTTTTAGCTGTTACTTTTATTTTATATTTTTCTCATAACTTTTTTATCAGACCTGTGATATATGGTTTTTGATAAGTAATTTTAGTTTATCATTTATTTTTTTACCTATTGTTTCGATAATGTATAATTGCCTTATAAAATTGCCTTAATAGAACCTTTTTCAAATTCAAATTAATTGTAACTTATTCTAAAACGGTACTGAACCAAAAGTATATTTTTTAAAAAGAAACCTACATATTTAAATTATATTTTAAACTAAAGTATTTATCTACAGGGAAACAAACTTTTGAAACTGAAGTTTAATTTATTTAAAGCTTTCAATTATCATAAACGTGTCAAAATTTTATCAATTGTTTAAAAAAAATTGGAGCGTTAATTGAAAAAAAGGACAAGGTAGTCGTAATTTCGATGAGATATAGTTTAAAATTAAAAATTACCTACAGTTAACATCAATTAAAAATTTATCAAATAAATTGCAGAGAAATCTTCATGTCAATTTTATAATTCAAATTTTCAAATTTTGTAGGCTAAAATTTATTTGAAAAATTTCGTTTAACTCCTAATTGATAACAACAGTAAGTAATTTTTTTTTAAATTCTATATCCTGGCGAAATTGCAACTACTCGGTCTTTTTTCAATCAATGTTTTAATTTCTTTTTTTATTTTAATTAATTGATAAAATTTTGATACGTTTACGCAATTGAAAGTCATTGAAAATTTTTAAAAAGTGTAGGGTATTATGAAAATACCCTTAAGTTTTTTAAATGACAGTGAAATCAGCAGACAACTGTTTTTTTTTTATTTTTAGATCAAGAAACTCAATATTACTAAAAATAAATTTTTAAGAAATGAAACCAAAAGTTTTTTAAGGTCTTGGTTCACAGATTGTTAGAGCATTGCTTTTAATAATAGCAATGTGTTTATAAAAACTAAACAATTGTCTAATGTCAAGTATTTTTACTATCATGCCTTTCAACTTGAAATCCCGCGGTAACTTTTATATGAAAGCTTAATTTAAAAGTATAAAAATGTTTCACTTTTGTAATCCGAAACCAAACCAATTAGTTTAATTTTTGCACATAAAGTATTTCTGACCGAAGTTTAAATTCCTTTTAAAAAACCAAAATAAACTCAATTTAAAATTTAAATTATACTCATTTAAGTATTTAAAAAATCCACTAGAATTATTCAAAAGTTAAATTCTTATGTTTTTTTTTGATTTGATTAGTTGAGGCATCCATCGAAACTCAAAATGACACGGCTTTGGTACCGGTTAGTATACCAGGAGTTACATCAGTGGTATCTACACCAAATCACACAAAAACAGTAGCGATGCCTGTTAAAAAATCACCTCTGGTATTAAAACCTAAATGGCATGCACCATGGAAACTATACCGAGTCATCAGTGGTCATCTTGGATGGGTAAGATGTTGCGCCATCGAACCAGGAAACGAAATATTTGCTACCGGCGCGGGTGATCGAATCATAAAAGTAGGTGTCATTATTTATATGTTTTAGAAATAATTAGTATTAATAACAAACAAATTTTTTACTTTATAGATTTGGGACCTGGCGAGTGGAAACTTAAAAATTTCATTGACTGGACACATCAGTACAGTAAGAGGTCTAGCGTTTTCCCACCGGCATCCTTACTTATTTTCATGCGGTGAAGACAAGCAAGTAAAGTGCTGGGATTTGGAGTACAACAAAGTTATCAGACACTATCATGGACATTTATCAGCAGTTTACAGCATGGCACTTCATCCGACCATTGACGTGCTGACGACAGCCGGTCGAGATTCTACTGCAAGAGTTTGGGACATGAGGTCAAAAGCTAATGTCCATACTTTAGTTGGACACACCAATACAGTAGGTGCTGTCGTCAGTCAAGCTGCTGAGCCTCAGATTATTACCGGAAGTCACGACGCCACAATAAGATTGTGGGATTTAGCTTCTGGAAAATCCCAAGCCACGTTAACTCATCACAAAAAAAGTGTTCGTGCACTTTGTTTACATCCAACATCGTAAGTATTTATTAATTACTTGATAAAAAATTTAAAAAAGGTCAGAAAAACTTCTTTTCATACTCTTAATTTTTTTTTTTGCAGTTATATGTTTGCGTCCGGAGCTCCAGATAATATCAGAACCTGGAAATGTCCAGAAGGTAAATTTATACAAAGTTTACCGGGACATAATGCACTTATTAATTGTTTAGCAGTTAATGCGGACGGTGTATTAGTATCAGGAGCTGATAATGGATCAATGCATTTATGGGACTTTAGAACTGGGTAACTAATAAATTTATCATTTTTGTTTTTTAATTAATGAACAGAATCCTATCATAAAAATCCATGTGGAAAAATATGGGTTTATGTAAGAATCCATAAGAATTAATATAGAAGTGTAAGGATTTATATGAGAATCCATGTAGGAAACCATGGGTATCTGGATTTCCTTATAGGAACTTGGATACATGGATTTCTCTGTCAGAAATTTATATAAGAACTTGGGTTTCTATATAAGTAATTTCTATGGATCCGGAGTATCGATTTCTATATCTGTCGTTTATTGATACGCATATATGAATAAAAGAACAGATTAATATTCTATTGGCAGGAAACTTTCTAACAAAAAATTGATTAATTGATGCTCTTTATATCAATATTTGTAATGTTTATTAACTCAAGAAGTATGGTGTCACGTTTAAATAACCGCAGACTAAATAACCATTTAAAGGAATATTTGCAAAAAATTCAAATGTTCAGTATGAAATTTCCGTACTTTATTAGCGCATACGATAACAAGCTTATGTGTTGGTCTAATGTCGAATAAACACACACAAAAACCATGATAAAAAGGCACATGATAACAAGCTTATGTGTTGGCGTATATTTTGATAAACACATACAAAATAACTACGGTTATTTTGTCGTCGGTTGAACTGTTACGCAACCCTATTGGCAGGATATTTCCTAACGAGAAATTGATTAATTGATGCTCTTTATATCAATATTTGTAATAAGTTAATTAACTCAAGAAGTATTACATCTTTATAGAAATTATAAATAATTTTAATGAAATATTAAACTAGGAATCGTATACGAAGATTATACTCCAGAAAAGTTTATGAAAACATCCGCTTTTTGTAATATTCGTATGAATTATGTGATGGTTTTTGTTAATTTTCCTAATTCCTAACTCATACAAAATTCCTACAGAGAATCGACGTAGAAATTCATACTAGATTTTCATATGGATTTGGCATGGTGTAGATTTCTACAGGAATCTAGGCTGGATTTTTTTAATGGAGATATGATTAAATTTTTTATTGTACGGCTTTTTTATAATTAATTTTTTTTATTTACCAGCTACAATTTTCAACGTTTGTGTCCACCTGTTCAACCTGGATCTATGGATAGTGAAGCTGGTATTTTCAGTGCGACTTTCGACATGTCAGGGTCTAGATTAATCATAACTGGAGCAGACAAAACAATTAAATTATTTAAAGAGTGTGATGATGCTGTAAGTATAAGTGAACTTCAACTTCATTTTCTTTGAGATCATAAGACTTAAAGTTTGAAAAAATTCATTTATTTGAAAACTTTCTGTTACATTTATTTTATAGACTGAAGAAAGCCATCCTGTCAACTGGAAACCGGAAATAATAAGAAGAAGAAAGTTTTAAAAACTGTAAAATTTAATTTTATAAAATTACAATAAATACTACCTTATATATAAAATTAAATCATTTATATTTATAAAAAAAAAAAAAATACATATGATTTCAGAATGTAAACGAAAAAAAACAGTTTTTAAATAATTTTTTACATCCTAATTTTTCAGTTTATTTTTAAAAGTTTGTCTTATAAATTCAAAAAACAATAGAAGTTTAAATAATTTTGTAAAATTTAAAACTATAAAAAATAAATAATTTTTCTTTTTAATTTAAAAAATATAATAATACTAGCAGATCCCTTGTGCTTCGCAGGCAATGAAAATGTATAGGGTAGAAGTACTGTTTTTGGCCACTTAGAAATTTAAAATAAAATAATTTGTAAAATATGCAATGGCACAATTGATTTTTTGAATGTGTCTAAAGATACTTTTATTACACTATTACAATTGAATTTTTTTTAATACCTTTTCATTAATTAAAATAAAGTATTAAATGTCCAAAAATGGAGCAGTGGCCACCAATGGTACTTCTACTCTATAATAAATTTTTCATGAAAAATATTGTCTGCATAACAATACAATTTCTCAACATTAAAATTACTATCAGACATGTAAAATGAAATTTTTTGTATTTTGAAACGAGAATTTAATTTGACGATGATTATTATTATTAGTATTTTCAGTACTTATTAAAATACTAATTAGAAAATAAAATAAAATTATATCATGCCAAAAAAAGACGGATTCATATATATGATCTTTTATTATAAAAAAAAGAACAAACGATAATTAACAAAATTTATTAAAATGAAATTTAAAAAAGTATACTTCTTATCATCAAAATAATAATAATATACAGCGAAAAACTTTCTTTGAAATACGCAGAATTTTGTAGTGTAAATTTAATCTGAAAACATCCAATGATTTTTCGTGATACGCGTTAAAAAAGAGACCTGTTATTTTATAAATATAAATATATACAATTTAAAAATAAAATATTGAAATGTCAAATAATTATACTCATGTAAATAATATTTATTTTACAATTATAATATAAGATACTAATTACAATTTCTAAAAGTTTACAACAGATATTTAGTATAACTTCATTTAACATGAAAGATTTACATAAAAAAATTTTATTATTTATATATATATTTTATAGTAACAATTAAAGAGTATACATCAGTTATTAAAAAGTCAAAATTTTAATTTATCATTTATTTTATATTCATTTTGTACTTTATATAAAATATTATTCAGTTCCTAATATCATAATTGTTTATTTATAAAAAAAAAAAAAGCAAAAAAAAAAAGACGTTTATTTACGCGTGTTGTAATAACAATTTAGCTTCTTCAAATAAACTAGTGAAAGGTTTTAAAACTTCCGGGTCTTCATCGTCATATTTATCACGTTGATTATTAAATCTATAAAGACTATCATCAGTAATAATCAAACTGCACACCGAATCATTTGTTATTTTTTCTCTAAAAAGTGCCGTGTGTATCATCGCGACATTATCAAGCAGCAATTTACTATTATCATCATCACTATATTTATTTTTAATTTTATTAATAAATTCGTCCCCGGCATATTTAACTGATATACCAATTCGCTGGAATATAGCTTTACATTGCCATCGACATTGTGCTGAGTCTTGATTTGACATCACAGGTCTTCTCGGTTGAGTTTCTTTGACTAAACTTTCCCAATCAACACCTAGCGCATCACCTAGACCTTTACCGCTTGTTTTAATATCTTCCTCTAATTCGCCGTCCGAAATTTCTTCAAAGTCCATTGCCTCCATGTTGTCTTCATCAATTGCCGCAGTCTCTTGTTGTTCATCTTTGTCTTTTTCCTTATTTAACACACTAATAGCAGCAGCAGCAGTAGCAGCAACTGCAGTAACACCTGTCGTAGCAGTAGCAGCAGTAGCGACTAAAGCAGCAGTAGACTCTTCGGTAACTCTTTCAGGCGATGCTTTAGAGGCTTGAATAACTTCATCACTAATAACCGTTGAAGTTTTATTATTACCAATGTCTTTTTCTACTTCAACAGATTTCTTATCTTCAGATTCTTCGTCTTCCATATTAAGAATATCATCAGGATCATCACTGATATCACTCAAGTCACTTTCCGTATGCCGAGTCAATGACTCTTCTAAACACACACGTTTTATTTCAACCACAACTGGTTGTTCCAATACTTTTGGTTCTAATACTTTTTCTTTCGAAAGTGATTTTTTTTGTAAACTATCTGTTGATTTTTCACGACTTCTTCGTGGTCTACCTTCAGCCAATTCCATTAACTTTTTATTTATTGGCTCTTCTTTCATGCTACCATGAAGAGAACTTTGTTTAGATCCATGACTACCACAATCATCACCACCAGCAGCACCAACTCCACCAGCACCACGAATCTCAGGTGTATTATAAGGGCCACGTCGTTTCCCATAAATATTTTCCCCAATTTCCATGTCTTTGTGACGTTCATTTCTGTACGGACCTCTTACATGAATAGATTGGTTTTCCCAGGGCTTTCTCGTTTCATTTATTTTCCAATCAGCCATAGGACTGTCGTAACGTTGAGGCCATTCTTCATCGTGTGCCTCTGAACGAGGAAGACTCTCTCGATCCCAGTGATGATTGCGCGGTCGCCATTCTCTGTCTTCCCAATCAGCTGGCGGGTAAACACGATCCCTGCTACCGTGATCAGCAGCCTCATGATGCATGTCCCAGTTATCGTTACTGCTTTCATCTCTCACCGGACCAGGTCGTAGCTTATCACCACTGTACATTGGATGATGATGTTCATCGAAAGGTCTTTCATTTTGAACAGGATACCTAGAAGAAGGTCTATCATCATCACCACCACCACCACCACCACCTCCGCCACGACCACGACCCCTCCGTTCACTAAACGGACTATTAAATTTACGTGTCTCCATAGGTTTTCTACGTTCTTCTTCATGTGGATGGTAATCGATACGTCCCGGTGGTTCATCCTGCTGATCCCAATGATCCGAAGACACTCTCGAATATCCGCGATCAAAATTTCTATCCACTTCCATACTTCTACGCGGACTATCCCGTCGTTCAATTTTTACAGACGATGAAATTTCTTTCCTATCATGCTCCATTGTCGAGTGTCCTCTTTCGTATCTAGTACCACCTTGCACACGTCTATGTCTATTACCACCACCACGTTCGTAAATAGCATCACGTTCAGGTAAATGTTCACGTGACACAGATACATTTTTATCAATCGGTTTCTCCAGCGAACGTTCTCGCTGAAAACGATCAAGTCTCTCTCGATCAACATTTTTATGTACAGCCTCTTTGTCTATTGTACGTTCATATTTATTACTATCAAATCGTTGAGACGAAGATGTTTTGTTATCACGGTCTGATAACTTAATATCAGAGTTACCACGTTCACCACGACGATCTCGTGAATTATTTTTATCATCTTTCATACCATTATCTTTGATACGTTCTTTATCACGTACATAACGTGAATTTTTATCAATACCACTGCTACTGTTCATCGCAACAGAAGATGCAACAGTTAATTCACGTTCGCGTTTTTGCGTACTGTCTTTATCACGATCACGACGTTCGCGAGCAATATTACCGCGATCAACATCGTCACGATCTTTGTCACGTTGATCTGAACGTATCTGCTGAGCACGTGGGTGACGAGGCTCATCGCCACCTCCACCGCGAGTAATATCTTTATCACCACGACGTTCTCGACTTTTAGGACGATTTCTGCTGTCATTGCCATGATTTTTATCATCAATATCCCGTGATCCAAGCAGACTTTTTTTCTGTCCTTCATCTTGACTCGACGACAGACGTGATTTTATTTCACTCTTACGTACATCATCACGGTCTTTACTGCGTTCACGTTTATGAGCATTGTCACGATCTTTTTTTTCTAATTCACGTGACTTGTTTGTCGACGATGACGAAGACGAAGATGTCATGATGGCAGGTGACTTTTCAACATGACGTGGTGGAGTTGCTTCGCGCTTCGATCGTGGTGGCTTGTCGGGTGTACGACTTCGTCGTGCTTTTATTGGTGTTTCTTTGGGTTGCTTAGGACGTTCTATTGGTGGCGTTCGTGAAATATGTTCTTTTTCTTTAGCCCTGACTTTGGGTCTCAATTTATCATCGACTTTCTTTTCTTCCCCTCGATTTTTATTTTTGTCCGATTGTTCTTTCGCAACTTTATCAACATTCTTAGCATTTTTCTGAGTCTCTTTGGCAGCGCTACTGCTGTCCTCAGAGTCACGACCTTTACGATAATGGCGTTCATCTTTACTGGGTTTACCTTTAGGTGATTCACTGCGATTTCTCTCCTTAGATTTTGCGGAGGTGTGAGTTGCCACAGAGACAGGAGATCGCGTTCTTGAAACCGAGTTATGTTTACGACCAACATTTGCTGCAGTTGTTGCTTTTTTAGTTGTCTTCAATACCTCTTTTTTAGCGGGACTCTCAACTCTACGTTTCTTTTTAACCGGTAATTTATCAGTCTTACTACTATTGAGACGTTTTAATTTTAATTTTTTTTTACCACGATCTTTATCGTCTTCATAATCCGAAGAAACGCTGTGATGACGTTTAGTTTTAGTCTTTTTCAATTTTTTATTGCGCGAATCAGATGTTGAACTTGATGATGAGTCGTCACTTGATGAACTGCTGCTACTACTCGATGAACTAGAGCTACGTGAACTCGACGATGAACTCATAACTCGTTTTTTATGTTTTACTTTATCTTTGCCATGTACCTCTTTGTCTTTCTTCATTTGTAACTCCAATTCACGTTGTAGCAATTGAC
The DNA here is from genome assembly GCA_030273425.1 of Microplitis manilae. NCBI lineage: Eukaryota > Metazoa > Arthropoda > Insecta > Hymenoptera > Braconidae > Microplitis > Microplitis manilae. The sequence goes on from CP092726.1 coordinate 21,451,838, forward strand.
GTCTACGCTCCAGGACTTTCTCGTCTTCGTACTCCAAATCCGTTTGATTCCACTCTTCAATATTTAAATCTGGACTGTGTGATGTTTTCTTCACAACTTTTGAAGTGATTCTTTTAAAAGGATCCTCCTTAGCCTGTTGATAATTCAAAAATTATTTATTATTTCTCAGAGAATTTTAAAATTTATCATGAGTGCAAATGTAGCAGAGATAAAACAATATTTTTTATTACACATAAAAAAAATTGAATTATTAAAACAATAAAATTTAAAAAAATTCATGGACTGAATTTTGAATTTCTAAACATGAATTTTTTTATTTTATAAATATTTTAATTTATTATTTAAAAGTTTTTAAACTTTACTACAGTAAAAGCCCCTATACCCGCTCACTTTTCATTGGAGTGAGATTAAATCACTCAATATAAATTAATAAATAAAATTAAAAACCATATTTTTTTTATAGTTATTTTTTGAAGTTTTAAGTATTAGAATTAAATTTTAGTTTTGAGAATAATCTTGATAATTAATTATTATTAATTTTTTAAATAAGGTCCTTGAGTGTACCCATAGTCGCTCACTAAAAGTTGTCATGTACCATTACTCGATCAACACATGGCCCTATAGTCGCTCAAAAACAATATCAATTAAACTATCATAAGTTTATTGATTTGGACAAATAATTTATAAATTATATTACTTTATTCTTTCATAATATTAAATTTCATGAATTTTAAAAATATATTTAATAAGATATAGTTATAACAATTATTAAAAAATTTGACGTTACCTAAATTTAATCTAACGAACGAACGTTAAAGTAAAAAGCCCGGCTATAAGCGATTTTGAAAACAGTCATTTAATTTCAATTTATAATCTATTATAAAATAATTTGACACATGATATTTTAATATATTTAGATTCGCAAATAATTATTTATCAATAAGAATTTTTTTAGTTGAAATTTTTTTTTATAAAAATTATAAAAAACGCATTAAACAGTTAACGTGAGCAACTAATGGTACTGAGCGAGTATAGGGCCTTTTACCTTATCATAAATTTGTCACTAAAAATTATTTTAAAATATTTACCACTACGTTAGCATTGGGATTATCCTTTTTTGCTCTTTTAGAAGGACTAATCAATGTATGAGTATTAGCATATCTGTAAAAAAAATATAAATATTTAATTATAGATAATAAGCAATTCAATTGTTTATTATTAGAAATACATACTTGCAAGTTTTTCCATAGGAACAATTGCCATTCGATGCCCAATTACGACAATAATCGGATGTAATACTTGGTGGAGTATTAATTGTCGTATTTGTTTGATTAGTTGAAGTTGTTATTGGTTTAGTTCCTAACCTTTCAAATACACTTGGTCTACGCGAATCAGTATTACATTTCGTTGGGTCGACTGTTATTTTTCTTATATTTGATTTTGACATATTATCTCACCATAAAACAATTAATTTTCGAAAATGGAAGCACATAACTGCAGTATGCAAAAATACTAAGTTTTTTTTTCGTTCGTTTTCGTTATTTATGTTATGTATATATATATAGATATATTATATATATTATATATATACCGTTACCACTATATTGATAATTTATTTTTCTTTTCTTTTTTCAATTCAAATTATTCACACGGTTAATTCTGATAAATTTTTTTAAAAGAAAATAATAAATTTTTTTAAACTAAAAAAAAAAAAAATTGTGAATTAATAAATGTACTGATGTTTCATATAAAAATATACATACACTGTCTACCAAAAAGAATAAAATAGATGCTGTCTACATCACAACATATTACAAGTACTAAAAAAAATGCTCCAAGTAAAGTTACTAGAATATTCAAGTTTGCTGGGAAATTTTTAGAGGATGAAAATTCCCTGCAAGTTAAAAAATTTTGAAAATTCAAAAGTTCAGGCCACGTGCGCTCATGTTACAATAAAATAAATTATCGATTTTCTTTTTTAATTAAGAAATTTTTTAATAAACATCTAGAAATTTGTGGTTTTATTTTTTTTTTTAATTTATAGTTTATTCGATGACAGTTGGCAAGTCGATTTGTCACTAGATTGATGCGCACTCTGGTGGCAACTTTCGTTTAAAAGTAAAAAAAAAAAAACTACCTGTTGGTAAAGTAGAAATAAATTTGTAGTCGAGCATATAGACTATCTAGAGATTTTGGGCTGACCCTGACGTCCTCCCGTGGAAAATTGACTGTAATGTAATTTATATGAAAAAAATTTATTAAACTAGTAAGTAATTAGAAGTCGAAAGATAAAAATAAATTTCAGTTTAAACCAATTTTTGTTCAAGCCTTTTTCAGTAAATAAAGCAGTTAGTTAGAAAAAAAAGTGAGGAGTGGAAATTCGTACGAAAGTACATTTGTTCGAAAAAAAAACTATAGTACAGGTATGTTACCCAGTGAAAAGTAACTAGATGGTGTTGTCGATAATGTAGGTTTCACAAAAATATGTGAGTAAAATAGTTAACTACTTACAAAACAGAATTTAATTTTTAAATTCAAATATTGTATACTTATTTAAATATTTATATCTTTAAAATTTTTTTAATTATCGGATAGTTAATTTTTATTATAATTTTATTATTTATTATTAATGTGATTTTATTTTACTGTTAATATTGGTTTTAATAATAATCAAACAATAAAAAAAATGGTAACTCAACATGTATTTTTCTTTAAACTTTATTAACTTAAATAGTTTATTACAAAACTGAAATATATATCGTAATATTATTATTATTATTATTATTTAAGAAAAAATTTTTTTTTAAAGTTTACATAAGTTTGCATAATTAAAAAAATTTTAAAGATATAAATATTTAAATATACAATATTTGAATTTAAAAATTAAATTCTGTTTTGTAAGTAGTTCACTATTTTACTCACATATTTTTGTGAAACCTACATTATCGACAACACCATCTAGTTACTTTTCACTGGGTAACATACCTGTACTATAGTTTTTTTTTTCGAACAAATGTACTTTCGTACGAATTTCCACTCCTCACTTTTTTTTCTAACTAACTGCTTTATTTACTGAAAAAGGCTTGAACAAAAATTGATTTAAACTGAAATTTATTTTTATCTTTTGACTTCTAATTACTTACTAGTTTAATAAATTTTTTTCATATAAATTACATTACAGTCAATTTTCCACGGGAAGACGTAAGGGTCAGACAGATTTTGGAGCAATTTGAAATCATTTGTCCTAGGCCAAACTTAAGATTAAGCCGAATAATAGAGACAATTGATACTACCAAAAGTTACATATATAATAGCCTGAGAAATAGGATCTGGTTTAAATTTAATCGTTGAACTGTGTGATTTTTTCTTTTTGAAATAATTACTCTCAGAAATATTGTTTCTATACTGTTACTGTTACTAAGTTAAAGTTTAGAAATAAACGAAATTAATTTAATTTTAAATTAAATACTGATAATATTTTCTTTTCCTTCTTTCGCCTAAAGCTAAAATTTAATTGTATGAAAACTCAATGTATAAAGCCGATTGACATTTAAATAAAGTCATAAATAATCCAAGACAGTGCTATTGTCATTACTTAGTAATATATGATGGAATTAAATAAATTTTCAGTTGTACATAGATATCAATTATAAATGATTTGAATCATTTCAAATTAAATTATATTATGTATTATATTATACCCTGCCCATAGATGCTTCGTTGGGAATATAATAATTCTGAAATAAGTTTCTTACCAGGAACACTACAAACTGTGGCCGCAATCTAGTGGCGAGCACCGAACTACTCGCCCTGCTGTTGGCTAGAACAATTTTTGTCTTAGTACAAAAAAAAAAGTACGTGTTAAGGAATTAAATTATTTTTTTAAATATGGATTTAATTTATTATTGAATAATTATTCTGTCATTTTAAAATAATATTTAATTATTATTAATATCTTTACTAAATATTTTATAGTTCCTGATAATTTGTTTTGTTGGTGGATTATAAAATATTTAATTAAAAAAATAAATATATGATTGGCAATGGGCAATCAAATCCATTTGTTGTCATAACTAAAATTTTAGTTGTCAGAAGAAATTTTTTCTCAGTATAAAGTTCGGTTTGGGTGAAGCTCCAGTGATTAATAAAATTCCCATTTTATCAATCACAGGATCTTCCCTCCCGCGCCTATCGGTTAGAGACCTTCGTTCGAACCCAACGCGTGGCTAAACGGTCACCCAGCCAAGTAGTAATCATGCTAGATACTACTTAACTTTGGTGATCGCTCGAGTCACGCGTGTGCCGAACGGCTGCCTCAGCCGCTTGAAGGTAACGATACATTGCATTCATATATTTTTTTTACATGAAAAATATATTTTGCAAAATATAATTATTTGTATAGGGTATGAATTAATTCTTCATGTTATAAATAATATTATCTACATTTTTAGATCCAGTAACGCATTTCTGATCTTTTTTGAAGAATTTTTTTTTTTTTGCAAAAACATGTGGGTATATTAGAGGATTTTATATAGGGCCTTTATATATTTTATGATATATTGCAAAAGAAATGTATCTTACATATTAGAAAAATTTATCGAAACATAATGATTTGTATATTTTCATTATAATAAATACATACAATGTAAAATTTATGAAAAATTACATAGTCACTAAATACGTTGAAAATTATATCAGTATCAACCATATTTTTGACTGACACCTGATTTTTGAAAAAATTTAACAAGAAAAAATTCAAAATTGATTTTGGAATGTTTAAAAAACAGCTAATATAAATTTTCTAAATTCCATTTTAGTTCTTTTTTTATTCGTAATTGTCAGAGAAAAAAATGTTTGACTGTCTAATAAATTTAGTTCAACAACCATCTGTCATGCAATTGATTGTTAGTTTAAATTTCTTAAATTTAAGGGCATTCTCAGACAGACCCCCACTTTTTTAAAATATACAATGACTTTCAACTGTCATAAGCGTATTAAAATTTTCTTAATTAAAATAAATTAAAACCTTAATTGATAAAAGCACATTTTCGCCGAGATATCAAATATTTAAAAAATTTCTGACAGTTATCAATTTCGAGTTAAACAAATATTTTGAATAAATTTTAGCGCAGAAAATTTAAAAATTCGAATTATAAAATTGACATAGTCTTACTGAAATTTACTTAAATTTTGTTTAACTCCCAATTGATTGCAACTGTAATTTTTTTTAAAATTTATATTCTAGCGCCATTGTCTTTTTTTGAATTTTTGCTTCAATTGTTTTTTAATTAATTGATAAAATTTAAATATACTTATGACACTTGAAAGTAATTGAAAATTTTTAAAAAGGGGAACACTTTGAAAATATCCACAAAAAGTAAATACTTTTTTTTAAAAATTGGGTTAGTAAATTTTAGTATTTTTTAAAAACCTAGCAACAAAAAGAAATCCCTAGACCGCTCGGATAATCGCGCACTCTGGCGGGAAAAATACCAATTTAAAAAAATAAATTAATTGGCAACCGTAACACCAACGTCAGTTCGTCAGTTTCATGAGCAGTGTTCGTGAGTAAAGAACTCGGTTATTTGAGTTGATAAAAAAAAAAAATTATTTAGTTATACGATGTATTAATATACACCTATATTTATTTCAATATTTAATCATTCAATCATTACTAATTGATTGAATTTTTCTATAATTATAAATAAAAGTTATTCAACATAGTGGATTTCTAACGAATCATTTATTATTTAAATTTTTGTGTGATAGATAAAAGCATTTTGTTGTTCGTTTCATTTTAACTTTTTTTTTTATCGACAAATTATTTATTTGTCACGAGATACCTCAACTACATATATACATATACATATATATAACTAGTACGCCTTACACATCAATAATAAATGATCTATTAGTAAAAAATAAAAAATTTAAAAATATACATAAAGACTATTGTGGAAATAATTTTTTTATCAAGTGCCAGTGATAAATAATCACTGCGTAAATTTTATTTGGATTTAAATTGAATGGTAAAGTTAATTAGTTTACATTTTTATTGCGTAATTATTTTTTTTAAATATAATATAGGTTATATATATGAATTTTTAAAAATTATCCTTATGTTTATTTATCTATTAATTAATGTCATGTCATTAAATTATTAGCCTACTTTTTTATTGTTTTAAATATAAAACAATATATATATTTTTTATAATAATTTATATTTTTTACTTGGCATCATTTCTAAAATTTCAATTTCTCTGCATTCTTCGAGCGACTTTCACAACCAAATTATTGATATTTTTTTTATATTATATATAGATATATATGTATAGATATAAAGGTATACATGTATATTATAATATAATACAGTGAAGGATGATTCATAGCTTTGACTTTTTTAATATTTGTTTTAATGAATTCCTGATCAATAATATTAGTTTTTATTAAATAACTTTTTTTTTTTATTTAATTATTTATAATTATCACTGAGTACTAAAATGCGAGCATTTAAATTTTGTTTAGATCTTTGATATTTATGTATTTTTAAATAGCTTTATATATATGACTATATAACTATAGATCTATGTAATTTGTAAAATTAAGATGTTCAGACTATTTGCGTATGATTGTACGTAATTTAGATGATATATGTCGTACTCATTAATTTTAGAAAACATTTTATATATTAAATTATTTAGTATTAATAAAATTTTTGATAGATAATTATTTAAAATTCAAATTTAAATAATTAATTATTCAAAACAGATTTTTCACTTATGAATAATTTTAAGAGTATAAATGTAGCAGACAAATTTAAAATTATAAATAGAGTAAATAAATAAAAAAAAATATTTTGAAAAAATGCACTTATTAATTTTTAAATTTTTTAAATGTGCATTTTTTAAAAATTTTATTTCATTAATTATTTACTCTATTTATTAATTATTTTAAATCGTCTGATGTCTGCTATATTCACATGACAATAAAGTTAACAGACATTTAAAACGTTTTTGATTTTTTTTTAACAAAAAAATATTTTGAAAAATTGCACGTATAGTTTAGGAAATTTTCGACAGGTGTATTTTTTTAGAAAATTTTTTTTTTCATTATTTATATGTTAAAAAACATTCTTTTTAATTTAAAATGTCTGCTAACTTTACTATCATTACATTCACACTTATGAATAATGTTTTATTAATTAAAAGAATTAAAATTCAAATTTTAATTTCAAATTTTTCATTGAAAAAAATAGAGTGTTAAATTAATTGTTAATTTTTAATTATCAAAAACAATTAATAAAATTTTTATAATTGTAAACATTAATTAAATTTTTGAGAGTATTGTTTTAATAATGATACTACAGTTAGCTGACTTCTAATAATCTTTGAACTATTTTTTAAAATAATAAATTATAAAAAAAAAATATTTGAAAAAATTGCACCTATAGTTTTTTTAATTTTCTACATGTGCATATTTTTAGTTTTTTTTTTTTATGTAATTGATTAGTTGAAAAAAACATTCGAAAATTGTTAGTCTGTCAACTTCGTCATTTTTAATATGATTTTGAAATTAGTAAACATTTAACAATTTTCGTATTTTTTTTTCAACAAATTACAAAAAAAAAAAAATGCACATGTAGAAAATTAAAAAAACTATAAGTGCATTTTTTTTAAATATTTTTTTTTTTTATAATTTATTTTATTGAACCAATTCAAAAAACTATTAGACGACTAACATCAGTATCATATTTTAAATACTAATTATTTATTAATTAAAAAATTTTTCTATAAATAATTTTTCCTATAGAGTTTGATCGATTGTTTATTTATAGACGTGATAAAATAACTGTCCTCTTAAATTGTTTGTTAATAATTTATTCATTAAATTTTAATTATCCGAAGCAATTAGTAATGTTTTGATAATTTTATCAAATATTTATTGAAATTAAATGTAAATAGATTTTTAAAAATAAATTTTATTTACATTTTTTTTTTATTGTAAAAATTATGAGTATCTTTAAATTTATATCATTTTATTTAACACAATTAAATAAATTTGAATTAATTATAATGATCATTAAGTTAACAGACAATTAATAAGTTTCAAATTTTTCTTCACCGAATCGATTGAAGAAAAAAAAAAAAAAATGCACTTGGAGGGAATTAAAAAAACTATAAGTGCAATTTTTTTAAATATTTTTTTTTTATAGTTAAAGGTTTTGAAAAAAAATCCAAGAATTATTAATCGTCGGCTAACATCAATATCATTAATTATATTTTTTTTTAATTAAAAATTTTATAGTCGCATAAATAAAATAATTCAATAAAATAATAATCTTCTAATTGACGTTATCTTTAAATATTTTAACAACTCTCAGTGTTGATCTTTTCATTTAGTTAATTATTATATTGTTAATAACCATAACTATAATTATATTTAATAATAGTTTAATTACTAAACCAATAACTATGATCATTAAAACATTTACGTAGCTGTTATCGTCAGCGATTAAAAAACATTTAAATAATTACGTTATTAAAGATTAATTATCTGGCATCAATAATTTTAATAATAAATGTATTTATAATTTTATTAAGGTTTGTATCCTGTAATCACATCATGCCTCTGTTTGGAAAATCGCAAAAAAGTCCGGCTGAGGTTGTAAAAGCTTTAAAGGAAGCTGTTAATGCACTTGAACGTGGTGATAAGAAGGTCGAAAAGGTATATTAATTAATGATAATTACATTATCTATCTATTTTTATCATATGAATAATCTGAATAATTATCAATAAGATACAATATATAATCCAATCCTTTAGTGACTCATTTATTTAGTAACAAAAATTATTTCTCATAAATAAAATAACATGGCAACACAGCCGTACACTGAAAAAAATTTATCTTGTAAATTACAAACTTTTATAAATGGTTAAAGTTCAAATTTGTAAAATTTGAAAACAAAATTTATAATTAAATTTGAATATTAAATTTGTGATCCTGAAGTTAGCAGACAATAAATAATTTTCGGACTATTTTTTCAACATATCGATTTAATGAAAAAAAAATTGCACATGTAGAAAATTTAAAAATCTATAAGTGCAATTTTTCGAGAATTAAAATAATAAAGTTAAAAAAAATGCATATACTGAATTTTGAATTGTCAATATGCATTTTTTTTATTTTTATTTTATAAGAACTTCAATTTTTTATTTCAAAATTTTTTAAATTGTCAAATGACCAGTAAGTTCATTATCATAAAACTTATATATCCTTTAATAATCTATTTTTGTTTCAATGTACTTTAAGATAAAAAAAAGTAAAGGATTTTTTCCTCACACGCCAACAAATTTAAAAATTTCCCTGATATAATTGTTAATAGATAAATGCTACAGAAAAATTCGAATATCTATTGTAATAAATAAATAAAAATAATAATTTACAGGCTCAAGAAGATGTAAGCAAAAATCTTGTACACATAAAGAACATGCTTTATGGTACTGCTGAAACAGAACCACAAGCTGATATTGTTGTGGCACAGCTTGCACAAGAACTGTATAATAGTAATTTGTTACTATTACTTGTACAAAATTTAAGTCGCATTGATTTTGAGGTAATTATATAAACTATATCTAAAATATTATAGTCCTTATATATATATTTATATGGAAAAAAAAAATTTAATAATTACCGTCAGTATAAATTAATTTCTATGCCCGTGATAATTAAGTTGGACGTAGTCTAGACCGTAAATTCTGAGGTTTCCCGACTTCTCTAAAATCCTTTTTATTGACTGCCGCTAAATCTGGCGCCATATTAATTTAAATTAACTTTATAACTCGGTACTTAGTAATTAGTTAATCAATGTAAAAAATTAGTATTCAATCCCTGAACCCGTGACTTTATATTTTGGCACGACTCCATTTAAATTTTCCAACGAACAATATCTAATTGTTATTTAATTTAGATAAATTATTCTTTTTAATTTAAATTAAAGTGCATCACAATTATTTATTTATTTATTAATCTATTAATTAATTGATTTCCTAGGGTAAAAAAGATGTTGCTCAAGTCTTCAATAATATATTACGAAGACAGATTGGCACCAGATCACCAACAGTAGAATACATTTGTACAAAACCTGAGATATTGTTTACACTCATGTCTGGGTAAATAAAAATTTATTTAATTATTTTACTTTTTAAATTTTGGCTTGCAAATGAAAATTTAAATTAGCAATTAAATTATTCAAAAAATAACAAATCAATATTTTTTTTGTAGATATGAGCATCAAGACATAGCATTAAACTGTGGAACAATGTTAAGAGAATGTGCAAGATATGAAGCACTGGCTAAAATAATGATTTATTCCGACGATTTTTACAATTTTTTTAGATATGTCGAAGTATCTACATTCGATATTGCATCAGATGCCTTTTCTACTTTTAAGGTAATTTTTATTTTTAGGAATATGTCTGCTGCAAGGGATCTCATACCGTAACTTTAAGAAAATTTTACGATAAAATTGAAAATATTTTCAATTTTAATTAAGTTCGATTTTTCCAACAATTTTTGCCGCGAAATTCAAATGTGTTAAAATCAGTTTCACATTTGTTACAAAATATTTTATTTTATCGAGTAAAAAAAGCCTCTATACCCACTCAGTACCATTGGTCGCTCACTTTAACTGTTTAAGGCGTTTTTTTTATAATTTTTATAAAAAAAAATTTCAACTAAAAAAATTGTTATTGATAAATAATTATTTGCGAATCTAAATATATTAAAATATCATGTATCAAATTATTTTATAATAGATTATAAATTTAAATTAAGTGACTGTTTTCAAAATCGCTTATAGCCGGGCGTTTTTTACTTTAACGTTCGTTCGTTAGATTAAATTTAGGTTACGTCAAATTTTTTAATAATTGTTATAACTATATCTTATTAAATATATTTTTAAAATTCATGAAATTTAATATTATGAAAGAATAAAGTAATATAATTTATAAATTATTTGTCCAAATCAATAAACTTATGATAGTTTAATTTATATTGTCTTTGAGCGACTATAGGGCCATGTGTTGATCGAGTAATGGTACATGACAACTTTTAGTGAGCGACTATGGGTACACTCAAGGACCTTATTTCAAAAATTAATAATAATTAATTATCAAGATTATTCTCAAAACTAAAATTTAATTCTAATACTTAAAACTACAAAAAATAACTATAAAAAAAAGTATGGTTTTTAATTTTATTTATTAATTTATATTGAGTGATTTAATCTCACTCCAATGAAAAGTGAGCGGGTATACGGGCTTTTACCTTAGTGTCGAAAAATATCGGCTCAAAAATTGTCACGATAATGCCCACAATTATTAACGACTTTTGATTAAATTTTAAAGATAAGAAAAATCGGTTGATTATTTAAAAAGTCAAAATTTGAAATTTTTTTTAGTTTCATAAAAATTTAATTTAATCTAAAAATTATTATTGAAAAACTAATAGTTTATTTCTGTTAAATTAATCTTAAACGTCAGACAATTTGCTTTTTTTATTTTTTAAAACTTTTAGTAACTTTGAAAATTTAATAAAACATCGAAACTTTTTTTGCGGTATTAACTTGAAACAACTTCTGGATGACATGTCATAACTAAACTCACAAAATATATATTGTAGCTGATAAAATAAGATACAATATAACTTACTCAATTATAACTTGATAAATCTTGAGTTATTTATAAAATATTAAAAATACCGGCATGATTTTTATGAAACCTCAGTTATGTTTAGAAGATGAATTCAAAATAATTCAAATTATTTATATTTCAATGACTAAAATAAGTTCATTTTTTACAAATTTATTTACTAATGTATTAATTTTTTTTTCTTCTAAACAGGAATTGTTAACGAGGCACAAAATATTAAGTGCTGAATTTTTAGAAGCCAATTATGACAAAGTTTTTTCACATTATCAGAGGCTATTGAATTCCGAAAATTACGTAACTCGTCGACAGAGTTTGAAATTACTTGGAGAATTATTATTGGACAGACACAATTTTACTGTAATTATTAATAACAATAACAAATAATAATAATAACAGTGTGGCCTAAGTTTTAAGGACAGATATTTATAATTTAAATTATTTCTTAGGTCATGACTCAATATATATCGAATCCAGATAATTTAAAGCTCATGATGAACATGTTGAAAGAAAAATCACGCAATATACAATTTGAGGCCTTCCATGTATTCAAGGTAAGTTTTAATTTTAAAATTATATTTCTTTAATAATAAATAGTGTACAGAAAATTTTCGGACAAGTTTTTTATTTAACATGGTGACCACAGATTTTTGAAAGAGAAATTCCCTGACTTTTCCAGGTATTCCAGTAAAATAATTAAAAAGTTCCCTGACTATATGTAGTAATATTAAACCATTGGAAATATTTATTTAATTAAAAATAAAATGGTATAAGTCAGTTCAATAAATAATCAATCATTGTCGCTAAATGAAACTTTATTTTATTATTTGTCAATGTTCATAGATTTCTTTCATTTATTAAATGAATAATTTTTTATTCTTTATTTTAAATCTATGTTTCTATATAACTTACTCTATAATAAAATATAAATAAATTTTTCATTTTCACTAGAATAAATTTCATAAATAAGAACGTTTTATAGAATGTTAATAAAATATTAATCAAGTACGCGAATAATAAATATAGTGAAACTTATTAGTTCAATACTTATGTATACATTTAATGTTTTTGGTTTTTTAACTTGTCAATATGCATGTTAATAACTTGAAGATCCTGACGATTGGTTTCTAATAAGACTTTTTTTTCTAACAGCCTTTTTAATTCTAACTGCTCCATTTTTCCGCTATTGAAATCTATTTTTAATTTTTTTCAAAATCGTATTATAATCGCATTCGCGCCGCGCCACTTTTTAAACAGTTTTGACAGAAAAAAAAATTTATCGGATTTTTTCAGTAAAAAAAAAAGAAAGTAAAAATTTTTCTAGCTTTGTCAAGAAATTCCTTGACTTTTCCCTGATTTTTCTAGTATATTTATAATTTCCTGACATTTCCAGGATTTCCAGAAATGTGGCCACCATGTTTAATAATTATTTTTGTACAACGTTTTGTTCCTTCCGGTACTTTGTCAATACAATAATTAAATTAATATAATATCCATTATTAATTACTTCTGAAATATCAAAGCAGGAACGAAAAATTTATTTAAAATTCGAGTAATAACTATTTATTAGATTTTATTTTATAAATTTTGAAATAAACCATTACTGTAAAATTAATTTAATTAATCAATACTCGGAAAAGTTTCGAATCTTTTGAACTACTCGAATCTTTAGAATTATTCGAAGCTTCAAACTATTCGATATTCGAATCGAATATCGAATCAAATCTAACTATTCGATTCGCACACTCCTAAAATAATTCAAAAACTTTCAGATGATTATAAAACTGATTAATAATTATAAAAGTTTCGAATAATTCAACATTTTTAGAATAATCCAATCAAAAATAAATTGTTATCAAATAAAAAAATTGCTGTCCAAAAAATTTCCTGTAAACTATTATTAATTTATGAAAACAGGAACCGATTTAATATTTTTTTTTCACCATTAATAAATGTTTAAATTATAAAAATAAATTTCTGTAGGTATTTGTTGCTAATCCAAATAAACCGAAGCCAATATTGGATATTTTACTACGCAATCAAGAAAAATTAATTGAATTTTTAACGCGCTTCCACACCGATCGATCCGAGGATGAACAATTTAATGACGAAAAAGCATATTTGATTAAGCAGATTAAAGAGTTAAAGTCTGTACATGAAAATTAATACATTTCATTTATTTGTTCTTATTAAATATTATTAATTTTATTATTATTATTATTATTATTATTATTATTATTATTATTATTTTATTATTATTATTAATCATTTTTTCTCAACTAGTTATGTAAATAAATAAAAAAAAAAAAAACATTTACATTCACAATTATTTGTACAATACAGACTTGAAATAACGTCAATACTCCAAATTAATTACAGTAATAAAAATAAAAATAATTAAAAACAAATTTCAATTAAATTGAATAGCCCACTAAGGCAGCTACAAAACTCGAAACAAAATAATATTAAAATCTTGTGCCTATTCATATCTAAAATGTTTTTTTTTCTCAATAATAATAATAATTAATTAATTAATAAATATAATTACAACAAAAATTTTAGCAATTACATACTATAATCATGGACTGTTGTATTTTGTGATACAAAAAAATATAAAATGAATTAAAAGTCGCAAACTTTAAAGCATTTTAAAGGTCGATATAAATAATATTATCACTACAGACCGCAATTAATTTTTTATCTAGAATATTTAGCAGTTAACTGCTTATATAAAAAATAAAATAAAAAAAATAAATATATGAAACGTAAATACTACAGCATTAAGTGATAAAAATTTTAGCTGTAGTTTGCTATAATAGGATAATTATTTTTATTATTCTTTAATTCTTTATTTTATTTTATTTTACCTTTCTCTTCTTACGTTTATTAATTATCAACTACTTTTTATTTAAATATATCAACACAATGCTGAATTAAAGTGTATCACTTATTATTTTATTATTATAATATCAGCGAGCGTCTATGCTTCATTTTATGCTAAATAAATTATATTAAATAAATAAATAAAAAACAAATTATTGTAATCCCTGTAATAGGATTGACTGTTAAATGACGGAAAAGTAATTAATGTAACGCCAAAATAATTGTTTCTTATTGTATTTATTGCAATAAAAGTATTATAAAAAAAATTAAACAAGAAATCTTATTAAAATACAAACTTTTCTTCAAGCATTCAAATATTTTAGTATTATAAAGTATTAAAAACAAAAAAATTATATACAGCTTTTGTTAACTATCTAAAAAAATATATTTATATATGTATTTATAGATATGTATCATAAAATATAATTAATTAAACTGTGATATTTAATATTTCAACTAAAGTCGACAGCGCATGGGATACAGTAGTAAAATATCTCGGTCTCCGTGTTCTCAAACCCCAGTCGGGTTTTTCATTTGGTAATATGGTATGTTGCAACGAAAAGTTTCGCGTTTTATTCAAATTAGCTTTATCTTTTTTTAAATTTGTTTCAGCAGTTGATCTTATCAGCCATTTGATACGAGGAGACTCTTTAACTTGATCAGCAAATTCTTTATCACGAATGAGTAACCATAGCAGCGTAGCAAGATGTAAAAATAAATCAACATTTGATTTGATCATAGCGTTCATTAGTCGTGCTATTGTTTCTGTTTCATTGATATTGCGTACGTAGACCGATAATTGAGGCAATTTAATTATTGTAATAAGTATACTTGTGCAGCGTAAGCAAACTTCCACCCAAGGTAATGAGCGATTTGAATTACCTAGGATGTCATAGATAGTGTCGATTAAATTCAACTCGCAAAATAATTTACAACCTTTTGGTGACAGACGGGTTAACGTATCGATGCAGGCGAGACACATCGACAGTTGCCCGATACTTTTTATATTTTGCAGGGTACTCATGGCATCTTGAAGACGATTTTCAACAGTTTGAGATGGCACTGCTGCTTGCGATGCCTGTTTAGCCCGTTCTCGAACTTTTCTTATCTCTTCTGACTGATGTTTCCTGACAATAAACCCGCGATAAGTTGATTGGATAATTGTAGCTGCTAAAATAAATTTACGCTGTCTCGCAATGTCTTCGGCATTTTTACGCGACTGCAATTTAGACCGCCAGCGATTTTGTACAAAAACAACAGCTGATTTTAATTTTATAAAATTACGACGTATTTTCTGACAGTTGCGTATTGAGCGATAACGTCTTTGAATAAATAGAGCGGCAGTACGTAGAGCCAAGAAATTATTTCTGATGTTACGATAAATTATTAACTGTCTCCATGCGATTTGAATTTTTATCACCGCGTTCTTTTTTATTAAATATTGACGGCGGGTAATAATCATTCTCCATTTTGATTGGAGACATATTGCAGCACTGCGGTAACGTAAATACTGATGACGAGTTTCTTTCATTAATTTATTTGCTCGCCAAAGAGACTGGAGTTTAATGGCAGACTCACGTGTCTCTAGATAACGTTTTCTAATTTCCCGGGCAACTTTGCGGGCACGATAACGCTGCTGGATCATCACAGTTGTTTTCCTCATTAATTTATATTCCTGATTAAATTTCATTGACAATTTACGCGCACGCCATTGGCTCTGTAAAATAATTGCTGCAGCACGAAGCTGCTGGAAGTCTTGTGACAGTTTAAACATTTTCCAATTCTTCTGTATAATTATTGCCGATTTTTTCCAAGCTACGTACTGCAGTTTAACTGCACGTCCGACTTTTAAAGCTCGATATCTACGTTGAATTACAACAGCAGCTGCTCGTTGTTTGACATAAAGATGACGAGTTTTTGAACCAATCACTCGTGCTCTCCAGTGTGCTTGCAATATAACAGCAGCTTTACGTCGCTGCTGATAATTCCTGTAATCTCTTATCATCCTCCAATTTTTCTGAATAATTACTGCAGCTTTTTTATAAACTTGATACTGCATTTTAACTACTCTAGCTATTTTTATTGCCCGATATCTTCTTTGAATAATTACCGCTGCTGATCGCTGCTTGACATAACAACCGCGAGTTTTCAAACCGATAACTCGAGCCCGCCACTGAGTTTGTAAAGTGATAGCTGCTTTGCGTCGTCGCTGGTACTCTCGACAAGTTTTTATCATTCTCCAATTTTTCTGTATTACAACAGCGGCTTTTTTGTAGACAACGTACTGAGTTTTAATCACCCGAGCGATTTGAATTCCGCGGTACTTGCGTTGGATGACAATTGCAGCTGATCGCTGTTTAATATAAAACTCGCGAGTATGCAAACCAATAACTCGCGCTCGCCAGTGACTTTGTATGACAATCGCGGCTTTACGTCGTCGCTGAAACTCTCTTGTAGCTTTTATCATTCTCCAATTTTTTTGAATAATTACCGCTGATTTTTTATAAATTTCGTATTGCATTCTGACAGCCTGAGCAATTTTAATTGCACGATATTTTCGCTGGACAAAAATGGCAGCTTGCCGCTGTTTGATAAAAGACGCGCGTATTTTAAACCCAATGACTTTGGCTTTCCATCTACTTTGAATAATCACAGCAGCTTTATGTTCTTTCAAAGCATTTAAATAATTACGCCGCGCTGAAATCATTCTCCAGAAAGCCTGAAGCTTGATGACATTGACTCTCATCTCCAGATATTTTAGTCTCAAAGATTTGCCGACTACTTTAGCCCGCCAGTGATTTTGTATCACAATCGCCGCTCTGCGGTCCGCTAAATATTTATCCCGACATTCTCTGGTAGTTTTCAAACAACGCCACCAATTTTGAATAAATATCGCGGCTTTTTTCTTTTCTACATACTCATGTCTTACATTCCTCGAGTGCTTGGCATTGCAGTACCACTTTTCAATTTTAATCGTCGCCTCTTTCAAACGCAAATAATTTCTTCTCTCCTTCTTCATCTTCCAATTTTTCTGTACCAATATTGCAGATCTCTTTATCTCCACAAATTTACTCCTCATATCACGAGTTATCAAAATACTTCTCCACCATCGCTGACAAACAATAGCGCTCTTACGTTGCAATTTATACTGACGGGCAACTTTGATCATTCGCCACCACGGCTGAATAATTGCCGCCGCTTTACGACAAGATTTAAATTTTGAAACGTAATCTTTTGTTTCGCGGTATTTTTTCCAAGCCCTTTGAATTTTAATTACACTCATTTTAATATTCAAAAATTCATTACGTCGATGATCTCTCAATTTACAACCAACCCACCAAGACTTGATAACTCTTACAGCATCTCTTTTAACCAAATAATCATTTCTAATTCGCTTACCAACTAAATAACATCTCCACGATGACTGAATTTTGACAGCAGCTCCAATAATTTTCAAATAATCCGCCCGCTGTTCAATCATCAATTTCCGCGCTCGCCATTTAGTTTGCAGTAGAACAGTAGCAGCTTTCAATTCTTTGTAATAATTATGAGCTGAAGATTTTAATAAGCTTGCTCGCCACCACTGCTGTATAATTATCGCAGCTTGTTTAATTACAAAATAATTATTCCTTTCTCTTCTCATGATAACCACAGCACGCCATTGATTCTGTAAAATAATAACAGCTTGACGTTTACGCTGAAGGTCTTGTAAGTAAGGACGACTAGTACGTATTCTTCTAAACCATCTCTGTATACAAATAGCTGCGGCTTTCTTGTCCATAAAACTACGACGATCTTTAAGCATTTGTTTTTTACGCAACCAACATTGCTGTATAAATCGAGTTGATTTGTCTAATTTCACAAGGAAAATATCACGTTCTTCACGCAATTTTTTATATAATTTTCTAGCACAATAACATTTCCATGTACGTTGGATTACAGAGGCAGCATTATTTTTTCTATTTGATAAATAATTTCTGATACGAATGAACCATAGCTTCGATCTCCACCATCTTTGTAACGTAATCGAGCCTTTTTCAAATCTTGGCGCTTGAAATTTGTATATTATCTGCCACAAAAGTGACAAAGTTTTTTCTCTATGACCGTCAGCAATACTTTTGGCATCAATGTCACCAGCAATAGAGTAACCAGACTCTGCAAGAGCTGTCAGAGCTAATTCAACATTGAATACTTTTTGTAAACGAGATATTGCTGGTACACGACAACGTCCTGTCAATGTCTTATCATTTTTAATCAACTCCATGACACGACACAGTCGTACACCGTCGCGTAAATCAACAGCGATATTATTCACAGCATAATCATACTCGTCAATATAATTTTGCTTGTGTGACACAGTGTAACCATGATTACGAAGTATTTTAGTAATATCGCCAACTCCGCTCAATAAATGACGTGAAAACGTCAGTAGTATTTCACGGCTATCTTTGTAACTAGCTTTCTTGAGAAACAAACATGGATCATGAGCAATCAATTTGTTTCTCTTGACGTAATCCAGAAAATAAACCAGGAAGAGAAATTTTTTGAGTATAAATTTGTTCATGTGCTCGCGAAATTCTGGTGTACGCAGTGTCGTGACATTGTGGACTGAATAAGTTTGTACTAAGTATGGATCAGAAAAAAATCTTGACATGATGAATTTAGTCAGGCCAATGATGTCATTATTTGAGTGTAAATTAATGCGTTCATTATAAATAACTTCCAACCCAATTCTTAGCCACAGTGGATTGTAACTTAAAAATAATTGCAATATTTCTTTTTGCAATCCAATATCGCGGTGCAAATCGCGATCTTGTCGTATGACAAACAGACCCTTATTTATACAAGCGGTTACTTGAGTTAAGACAACTGTCACTTCTTCCTTCGTAAGCATCGCAGCAGCGGCTTTACGCAAAGTATTGAGACGTGTGTTTGTATGGTACCTTGCTGATACTTGTTCCTTCGTTTCAGCCAACACGTTGCCTTTTGTGCGACAAGACTGCCAAATTTTACCGATATCTATCGGCACTTGCTCGACATCTGTGTCAAGCTGCTCTGGAGGTGTCAGTAATTTGTTCAACCATTTAGTATATTCTTCCTCTTGATTTACTAAAAAGTTTTCATCATAATGAAGACTGTACGCGAGAAATGGATCGCCTTTCATTGATACAAATGGATTTGTTACTTGAGAAATAATGTTATCTGTACTATACAATTTATCTTTATCTCTGATTACTTTGATCGATTTACTTGTGCTGGTAACATTAGACACTGGTTTTAATCCTGATAACGATAATTTAGACATCCGTACGCCTGGAATTATTAAATTACCTTTTCTGACATTTGATTGTACCTTTTTCTTGTTCAAAATACTATTTTGTACCACTGTTTTGTCCTTCATTATTTTATTGTGCTTTATAGGGGAAGGTTTTTTAGCTGTCTCTATACGACGCAATCTTTTGGGCGGAGATATTTCAATACATCGGGCTTCGACTTGATCTTCTACATTCGAAGATTCATTAAATATTTTATTGACAGGTTTGTTTACTTTGTAAGTTTGAGTCCTGCGTGCATACGATTCCTCACTTATCATTTCAAGATTACATCTACTGCGACTAAATGATGACAAGTTATTAAATGATGCGTGATCCTGATTGCCCGTTGCCCATAGATCAGCTTCCAGTACTTGTTTGGCGCTAGCGTTATCTCCATTACGAATACTCTGTGATAAACTTAGTCTCGACTGATCAAAAGACACCGGTGATGATCGCGGATTTTCTTTCAATCCACCGGAAGTGATCGTTGATGATACATTTTTAGAAATAATCATTTTATCATTATTTTTAAAGTCATTTGAATAAGAAATTGTGGTGGATAATTCAAAGCTGATTGGAGATTTTCTTAATTGTTCATTTGATGTCTGCACGATTGGCTGGTGCTGCTGCCGGGAAAACGAAGCTTGATCATTACCACCAGGAGATGGTAATAGTTCATAAGTACTATTTAATTTAAATGAACCAAATGGACTTTTTTCATTGATACTAAAAGTATCATTTGATTGTATTGAAAAATATTCACTACTAGACGTACTTTTGCATTCAGTAGACCAGGCACCAGGTGATTTTACTGTTTTCAATGGAGTTGTAAAATTAATATTGTTTATTATTGCTGAAAAATTATGCGGGTCTTCTTTGGATAAAATTTGCGGTGGTGATAATGAATCATTAAATATTTCTTCTTCTTGTTTCTCTTGATTATTTTTTTCTTCATCAATAATAATCATGCGCTCAGTAAATTTCGGCTGGGTTAAATATGTCTCACGTCTTAGCTGCTGTCTATCGTCTATGGGCGAACTGATACGTGAATCACGTGGAGAGAAATCAACCTCTGATGGTTCAAATACTTGAATATCAGGCAATGCACTGGAAGAACGTAAGCCTACGGCAACTATTTTTTCATCATCTAATTTTATTTCCGGTATTTGAGTACGCGATGAAGTTGGTCCTTTCAGTGGAGTCAATTGAAAGTCACTGAAATCTAGTTTCATTAGAACATTACTTCGTACTGTTGGTTTTTGTTGTTTGTTACGTAAAGTATTATCCGGTGTTTGATGGACATCATTAATAATATTAGTAACGTTTTCTTTATCAGCACGTTTCACCTGTGTTACTGCCCCGGGTACCGATTTCTTAACTACTGGCATAGGATTTATTGACATGGAGCTCATGGGAAATTTATTTGATTGGTTTCCATACCTCGAATCATTATTACCATTTGATTGTGTTAAAATTTTAGATTTACCTTTCGCTAATCCCTTCTTATTGTCGATTGACGTTGTGATTAGAGTTACGTCGTATTTAATTCGTCTATTATCAGTAAATTGCAGAGTATCTCTCCAAGTTCCAGCTTCTTGCGGTGTCCATGACAAGGTAACTTGCTCTTCACTTTCACTGTTGATCTTAAATTCATTCGATTCGAAAATTATTAAACGTTCTGCAGGTGGTAGTTTACTTGTCTTCAACTATAAATAAACAGAAGAAATAAATAAATTATTAAAAATTTAATTTCTTCATGTGAATGTACACAGAAAAAAATAAAATACAAGTAGTGTTTAAAATTATAACCCGGGACCTGGGTATCAATATAAGGAACTAACATTCTGGAAAATAAATTTCATAAGACGTCATAAATTTTTAATCGTTAAATTATGACTTTTAAAGTTTAAATATGAATTTTTTTTTGCATAGACAATAATTTTCAATATTTGTCCTGTAATTTTGTAAATTTTAATTATAAATTAAGGAATTACTATTTAGAATGATAGTATTTACTGATAACTTTATCATTTAATTACTTGTCGTTTTTAAATTTATACAGTTCATTTTTTTCTGTGTACAGATTTGCGGGTACATGACATGGTAATTTTTGGCGGGAATATAGGAACCGAATTTTAAACTAGGAAATTAAAGTAATTTCAATTTAAAAACAAACATATCTGTGAAATAATTTCTGGAGCCAGTTTTTCAAACAGGAGTTATTTTTATCCGGGCTGAAATTAATATTGCTAGAAGATGTATATAAGGGTGGTCGTTAAAAATTAAATTTTCTCAGACGGCCCATAAAAAGCTTCTTTTTAATGAAAAATACCTGGGGAATTTGATTTCTTTTTTTTTCAGTAAAAAGAACACGTGCCTCAGGACGAGCAAAGTTCATTTTTTGATACAGTTGCGGTTTTTTTTAAATATCTCATGAAATATGCAGATTAAAGGAAAAAATCATAAGAACAATTTTGTAGGAAATTAAATTCTTGACAAAAAAGGTCATATTCAATTTTTTTATAAAAAGTGTATTTACGAAGATATTTTGAAAAAACTTTTTTAGATTTTATCAATCGAGCATTCAAAGGATTACGAATTTTAAAAATAATGTTTTTTCTTAAATATAGACAACTTCGTAACTCGTAACATACCAATCATTAACACTTGTTATAGTTTCTATATATTTAGAAAAATTTTATTTTCACATTTGTAACCCTTAAAACGCTCAATTCATAAGATCTGAAAAGTTTTTTTAAAATATCTTCATAAATACACATTTTATTAAAAAACTGAATATGACCATTTTTGTCAAGAATTTAATTTCCTACAAAATTGTTCCTATGATTTTTTCCTTTAATCTGCATATTTCATGAGATATTTAAAAAAAAACGCGATTGTATCGAAAAATGAACTTCGATCGTCTTGAGGCACGTGTTCTTTTTACTTAAAAAGAACAAACCAAATTCCCCAGGTATTTTTTCACTAAAAAGAAGCTTTTTATGAGCCGCCTGAGAGAATTCAATTTTTAACGACCACCCTAATATACATCTACTAGCAACATTAATTTAAACCTGGATAAAAATAAACCCTGTTTGAAAAACTGACCCTTAGTCGCTTATTGTTCATTTGTCTCTCTGTTGAATACATTATTTAGAAATGATTGTGAATGTAGCAGACATCAGTCACATTTTAAACTATAAATAAATAGACTAAGTAATTAAAAAAATAAAATTTTTAAACATTACGCATTTGAAAAATTTGAAAATTAATAAGTGCATTTTTTTAAATATTATTTTTTAAATTATTTACTCTACTTACTAATAATTTTAAATTTGTCTGATGTCTGCTACCCAGGTAGCACACTTGCCTTTGTGACATCTCTAAGATATCAGTTCTTAGGCTACTTTTTCACTTGTCTATAAGGCATCAATATGTTGACAAAACGATCAGAAATTCATGTCACCGAAAAACTACCTACTTAAAAGACAACACAAGTGACGACAATAAGTAAATTACAAATAGTGGTAAAATAAATCATCTTAACGACTTTTCAATTGACACGAGACAGGAAAAACAACACGAATTTTCTCTGTCTTCGGAACCAACGTAAGTTGTATTCGTATCAAAAAAGATGGCTTTGTCAAAAAAAAAATTTGTCATCCTTTAAAAAGACATCTTAAAGTTGAGTTTGAGCTACATGGGTACATTCACTCTCATTATTTAGAATTATTATTTTTAGAATACGTTATAGGGTAATAAAAAAAAACAAACGAAAATCTTACGGTTAACTGCTTGTTAGATGGATTTTTAATGATGAATTTCGCCGAAGTGAATGTGTTGATGGTTGTTTTTAAATTAACATGCACTTGAGGTTGAAAAGGTGCCAATACAAGTACTGGCGGTGGTTCTTCAATTTTTTCTTTAGCTGCTGGTAGTTCTTTCGCCTTGGGAGTTATGTTAACCTATGAAAATGATTTTTTTTAAATTTATTTAATTTAAATAAATAAACAAATAAATATAAATTATAAATTATTTATAAATAGTAATAATTAATTATTTAAATTAATTACTTAAAATAAATTAGTTGACATGGTTATATTTTATGTTTGTAAACTTACTTGGAAATACATTTTATCAGTAGGTAATTACTGATGATTATTATTCAATCATCGGAATAGTTATGATTTCAGTAAATGATTTAAATAAAAATAATAATTGTTTTTTAAAAAATGAATGTTAAATAAATACGCGGGAATAAATTAACACTGTCACTAGTCAATATGCCGCCATGCAAGCTTGTTTTAATATCCAACGGTTTTTTTAACAACTAAATTCAAATTTATCAGTTATGGATGTTTGTACCTGTTTACAAACACTAAAAATATAAAAGTTTCTATGAGCATTAAATGTTCCTAGATAATTTGCGCCATTTTTTCTAGATTTAAATTTACCAATCCCGTTTTTTAAATAAAAAAGCCGCGAAAATTTGAATCTTACAAATTAAAATGTATGTTTCTTTTTTTTTGAATAATTAAAATTATCCAGAAATTACCGGAAGGTTAGCAATTTTCGAATTTTTGCAACAAATAAATTACAAAAAAAAAAAACTAAAAATATGCACATGTAAAAAATTTAAAAAACTATAAGTGCAATTTTTTAGAATAATTTTTTTTTAATAATTTATGATTAAAAAAAAATAAAAAAATTATTAAAAGTCGGCTAACATCAGTATCATTAATTATAATTATTAAATTATGTTTAAAATTAATTCATTTATATATTTGTATGCAGAAATATAAAATTAAATTGTATTTTAATATTTTAAAAATTTCAAATAAACTATTAATATTCATCCGGCTAAATTTTTGAATTAATATATAAATAAAATAAATTTTATATAAATCAACAAAATTAAATAGATCTATGATCTTAAATATATGAAATAAAAATAATTTATATAAAGTAATCGTCAGTTTAATTAATAAATGTGTAAATTAACAAAAATTAAATTTTGATTTATTTATTTGAATTTTGAACTTCAAAATATGTTTTTTATTTAATAATATTGAGATAAACAATAATATAAAAATTTTTTGTTTTGTAATAATTGAAAGTTATGATAAAACCTCAGAATTATGTTGCAATAATAAGATATGTTGACTATGTATACGAATTATTTCAGTATGTCTTCATTCCTAATTACTTTTGTAAATTTTTAAAGACTTGTAAAAAGTAACTCAATTTCTTTTTTTTATCTTTCTAACAAAAAACGGACCTACTATTTTAAATAATTAACAAAATTATATTATTGACTATTGTGTTCTGACGTACATCAGTAAATAGTAATATATTTATGTGTAAATTGTAAAAAATTTGAAATCCGGAGTGAATGTGAAGCAAATGACTGTTTTTTATTTAATCTCGGAGTAAAATTCATTCCGAAGAGTTCATTTCAATATTGAAACTCTGGTACGGAGTGAAATTCACTCCTGAAAAAAGATTATTTTAGTATTAAAACTCTCAATCAGATTAAATGCGAATTTAAAATTTTAAATAAAATCTAGATTTTTAGATTTGAAATAACAATTTAATGATGCCTTTAACATATAGTCTGTAAATTTTAATTACCGTAAAGTTAACAGATAACTGAAAATTTTTTTTTAAATAGAAAAATTTAAAATTAATAGAAAAAATTAAAAAAAAAAATGCAAATGATCGTTTAGAAATTTGGTGATTTACAATCATATTAAAAACCGGTTCAAGGAAGTAAAAAAATCATCAAGTTATTAATCAAGTCATCCTTGTTAGAATTAAATCGGGATTCAAGAATAGAAGACAAGTAATATCGATACTAATAAACTAAAATCTAACGAACTGACATCAATATGTCAAATCAAATTTGACATTCGACGGATCAGTTTTAAAAATTTTTTAATTTTTAGGGATAAATTGACTTTAAATTAATTATTAATTTTAATTCATCAAGAAAATTGAAAGGAGGCATAATAAATTTAATTTTCCGTTGATTTTACTTTCATTTATAAGAGTCGCTCTCATATCTTGTAACTGATTATTTATTTGCATTGCTGTACTGTATTTATTGTAGATTATTTTTTTCATTAAAATTACTTTGTGGAATTTTTTACAGCAAATAGAAGCTACCAAAATACTGTAGCAATAAATACTTAAATAATTGGCAAGTTGATAAAAGTATTTATATTTACTTTAAATTTGACGTTTACTTGAATCCCGAACTATTTTCACTCCATGTGCCAAAAAAATAATCCTCATAAATTATGAGCTCGTAATTTAAAGATTTATAGTCATCCTACTTTAGGATCGGAAGATTTTATTTAATAATAAAAAACAACCGTATAAGTTTTTGGTGGGTATTCTAAAAATAGTTATAGCTCAAATCGACCGTTTAAAAGTTATATGAGTCTGATAAATTAGCTTTATATACGCAAACTATGCGCAATTATATATATAAGCATTTGACAGATAATTTTTATAAAAAAATAAAGCTATGGATGTCCGTATAAATATTTGTTTAAAAGACAAGCGTTTAAAGTTTTATTTAAAGATGAGGAAACAAAAAGTTAATATTTAGGTAAATAAATTAAAAATTTGGAACGGTTGTAATTTATGAATTAAAATTTCTAGGATAATTTTATATGAGACCTGTGGTGTAAATTGAAAGTTTTTATATTTTATAGAAATAATATTGAAAAAAATTGATATGCAGTTTTGTTCTTTCATTTTCTTAAAATATACTTTAGAAAGTCCGACGGAAGGTTTTTCTACCGCTTCCGTAAAACAAAAAAGTACGAGGTATTTTTAAATCTTCAATATCTACAGGAATTGTTTACAGTGAATAAAATCATTTGAATTTATTATAGAAATAATCTCGATGTTCACATAATTATTTAAATGAATAATGAACACTTACTTAATGATAAAAAATAAAATATAGCTAATTCTAATTGATACTAGAAGGAAATCGGACCAAAAATATTGAACTTTTATTAATTCAGCAACTTTCTGTATTTTTTATAAAAATTTTAATGAATGTGAATGTAGCAGACATCAGACAAATTTAAAATTATAAATAATTTAAAAAATAATATTTATAGCAAATGCACTTGTTAGTTTTTAAATTTTTTAAATGCGCATTTTTTAAAAATTTTATTCTATTAATTATTTACTCTATTTATTAATAATTTCAAATTTGTCTGTTTGAAAGTGTATAATTTAATTGGTTCAATTTCCTGATATTAATTTAAGCGAGGTCTGAACTTTTTTCTCTATCACACTCAAGTCAACGAGCGGTTCTATCCTTGTTGCACGTGCGCAGTAAATGGAAACTCTATACATTTTTCTCTTCAACAAATGAACATTTTTTAAAAATGAAAACGTATACTGCCGGATTATAGAGTAATGTATCAAGCTTCGTCGTTAATTTTGGATTTAAAGGTTTTGTTTGAGAGAAAAAATTGGACAAAAATTATTATGGATCCTCCTTCCCAGACAGCATTTAAGTCGGAATGACTGATTTACGTCTTTTTGAAGGCGTCCTCAAGAAGTCTTATCATGACTTCTTAAAGGTGTCATTTTTAAGAACTCTTAATTAAGAGTTCTTGAAGACTCCATAAATAAGACGTCAGTTTTGTGACGTCTAAATGTATTCTTTTTTTAACTTCTTTATGAAGTCAAAATTAGGAGCTTCTTAAGACGTCATGGTAAATTCATACTGGTCTTATTTGCGAAGTCAAAAAAAAGAACTCTTTTTAAAGACTTACTGAGTTCGCTAGGTAGCTCATTCGATATTTTGAGAACTTCTTAAACACTTCTTTAAGATGTGAATGTGACGTTCAAATCATAAATAGGAACTCATTCAGAAATCAAGATGTCATTTTGCTATCTGGATTAATTACGTATTGTAGGATGCTAAGGTATTTTGTAAGCAAAGTGTAGCTTTTAAAATGAATGATAAAAAAAAATAATTCTCACTATTTAAAATTCAAAAGCTCTCTGCGGAATATTTGCGGAACTTTTTTCGCATCCGCATACGAAGTTTGATACAACAAAAGATCCAAGCCCAAATAAATCTAAAACTATTTCCAAGGCAATTATTAACTAACGGTCTAAATTAATAAAAAAAAAGTATGCGTAATTTATTACTTTTAATGAATTATCAAATCGTTATACAAACACTCGCATTTAAAAATTATCAATTAAATATATATTTTTTTATATTAACTCATAAAAAAACATTATACAATTAATTATTTTTATGTATATAAAATATATACGTCTGTTAGAAACTGTACATATTTATTGCTAAATTTTTAATTACTCGAATTCGCTACATTTTTTTTTTAAATTAAATTATATATAATTTTCATAAATCAAAAGAAAAATAAATAAATAAATTGATATTATTTTTTTTATTGCATTTAAAAATTATGGTTTCAATTTAAAAACTCACAATTTTATCATTATTATATATACAATAGTATATAAATTTATAAATATATATAATGGTTAATACACAATTTCACTAGCAATTTTTAAGGCAGTAATATTTACTTATTATTGTGAAAATACTAACAATTTAAAAAATTTATAACAATTGTAATATTAATTATAAATAATTACGATCAATTAACGAAAAAAAAATAATTTTCAATTTTTATAATAATTAATAATGATCCTGGTTAGCAGACGAATAACAATATCCGGATTTTTTCTAACAATTTTATTTAAAAAAAAAAACTAAAAATATGCACATGTAGAAAATTTAAAAAACTATAAGTGCAATTTTTTCAAATATTTTTTTTTTAAATCCAAAAATTATTAGACGTCTGCTAATGTCAGTATCATCTATAATATCATAGTAATAAATAATTAATTAAAAAAAAATGCTTTTTTTTTATTTCGTCAAAACATATAGTTACTAAATTGTTAACTAACCAACGAGAGATCAATAAAAAACAATAATTTAAATATAAATCAATTATCAAGACCCAAAAGTTGTTAATTTAAAAGTTAATTAAATATAAATAATTAAGCGTTAAATTTTTTTCTCATAAAAAATATGATACTGAAGTTAGCTGACATCTAATAATTTTTGAAATTTATTTAAAATTATAAGTGATAAAAAAAAATATTTTAAAAAATTACACTTATAGTTTTTTTAATTTCCTACATGTGCATATTTTTAGATTTTTTTTTTTGTAATTTATTCGTTGAAAAAAAAATCAGAAAATTTAATTGTCTGCCAACTTCAGTATCATATAAAAAATTACTAATTAATTTTCAAAGAAATTATTAATGCAACTGATAATAATTATCATATTTACTTTCACTATTTTACGACTAGTTAATTATTTATTTTTCATTAAAAAAACAATGTCATATTTTTATAAATAAATATAAAAATATATTTTCGTTGATCAATATTGATAAAAAACCATGAATTTGAATTTAGATCTTGATAAATAATAAATGTATTGCAAAAAAAAGAAATTAAACTATGTATATATATTTATATGAATTTATTTATCATTTACGATCTTTACTGAGATCTGAAGGCATATCTGAATTGACATCTGTTGATGCTATCGAACAAGGTGGTGATAAAGCCTTTGATGTAACTGGCAATGACATTCCACGAGCACTCATCGAAACATTTAAAGGATGCAAAGGAATTGTAATAAATGGTTGATTAGATTGTCCACTATTGATATTCGATGTATCTGTAAATTAGATTCAAAAGAAAAAAAATTTTAATTATAAATTACAGTTGCAAAAATATATAACAGAAAAAATAAAATAATTTAACAATGAAGGCATTGTCTAAAAATTTTTTATTATTTGTTATAAATGGTGATGCCGATGGTTATTGTTTTTAAGGTCACGAGAGGTAATTACGCACAAGGTAAATAGAGACACGCCTTTGTCTAAATTAAATCATAAAAGGGATGATTTCTCACGTGAAAATATATAATGGTAGACAGTAGCTATTGCAAAAAATAATAAAGTCAAGTATATATGTGTATGTGTATTGATGTGGTGTGATTGTAATTAAAAGTATATATATAAAACAATAGGGATACACCCAGACTGGAATTAAAATTAATGAAACATTTAAAATATAAATATGGAACTTCCGGTGACAGTATATTGTACGTACGTGATAACACGTAGAACGGTCATAATGATAACTCACTTCCGTCTGATGAAATTTGAACAGGTTGCCCGTTTTGTCCAATACTTAATAGTACTCCAGAACTCGGTGAATACATTACATTTTGCGGCATTTGATACATTATTCCAGCTGAAAATGATGACATCCCTCCTGAAAAATAATGTTTTAGTAAACAAAAATGCTTTGTTATTGTTTAAATATGTTTATTCTGTGAAAGTAGGGCATTAATCTTTAAGACATGATCATATTTTGCTATAAGTTATTAAATTGTAGTAACTGAGCTACGAGCACTCGAACTAACTTATTTTAAACTTGTGTTCTGCATTATTTTCATGGTACGAAATTTCGAAAAATTCTTGTTCAAATTTTTAGAAAAATGCAAGGGACAATTTTCGAATGAACCGTTTTTTAAAAATGATACTGAAGTTAGCCGACTTCTGATAATTTTTGGAAGTTTTTCAAAATGATATATTATAAAAAAAAAGTATTTTAAAAAATTGCACTTATAGTTTTTTTAATTTTTTGCATGTGTATTTTTTTTTTTTTTTTTTTTGTAATTGATTCGTTGAAAAAAAAAATTCAAAAATTTTTATCTACAAACTTCAGGATGAAATTGAAGTTATCCAAGGTTAATAATTTTTGAATTTTTTCCAAAACGATAAATAATAAAAAAAATTGCACCTCTGGATTTTTCAATTTACTACATGTGCATATTTTTTGTTTGATTATTTTTTGGAATCAATTTGTTGAAAAAAAAAACCGAAAATTTTAAATTGTATGTTAACCGTGAATATGACTTCAGGGTTATTTTTGAAAATAAATACTTTCAATTATTAAATAAAATATGTTACTTGATAAACGATTCTTGGTTGTTTTAAAATTTCAATTCATTTGTAAGTATGGAAGTTTTAAAACTCTTATATATCCATCTGAGTCCAAAAGAAAGTTATGTTTATATAAATGTGTGCGGGGAACAGGAAAAATCAGTTTGAAATTTTAAAAATATTTAAATATCCACCAATAGTCTAAAGAATCGTAACCCATATTTAGAAAATTTTTAAAAAGACGTTAAAAAATATGATTCCTAGTGAAAATTTTCAAATAACTTTGTCTGAATAACTCTGAAAAAGTCTTTAGAACTTTAGAACTTAGAACTTAGTTTTTCAGAGAAAATTCCGAAAAATTTCCACCAAGGGTGCCAATAATATAATGACTGAGATTGGAGAAATGAGAATTAAAATGCCTAAAAAACATATTCGAAATTAAATGTTACGTATAATATTTGAATACATTCTAGAAATAGCGTCAAAGATTCGTTTAAAAAAAAAAGTTGCGAAAATTTGTCGATTGCGGCTTTTCAGAATATTAGTGACGGTATCAAACTAAAATTCTGAAGGTATAGATTTTCAGTACTAAAACAGTGTCCTTGTAATTTATTTATCGCATAAAAACTAGATCTAAATATAGGCGTCGGCTAAGATGAGCCTTAGTTCAGAATAGAAAGCTCTATTTAATAGGAGCGTTGTTTTAATTGTAATTAAGAAGTACAGAACTATTTGGCAGGCTTAAAGTTTTATAAAAATTTTAATTGTCTTGATCTGCTGAGATCAAATCCACCATAGGGACCCATGTGCCTCACTGAGGTACCGAAAATAATTTATAATAGCGTGTAAGTCTTTTACTTTTTCTACCGCAATCCTTATTAGCGATCTTAATAAAGTCTGGAGTAAGTCAAGCAAAGTACTATATCTATATATAATTTTATTATAGATCTTGCCTCAGATTACTACTAAGGATATATAACATCAGCTGAAAGTTTGAATGGATTGTTACAAATATTTAATAAAAAAAGTTTAAACTTTTCTATACTTTTTTCTTATTTTTCATCTTTTTTATAAGACCCATGAATACAGAATAGAAAAAATTTCATTGTTTTAGATATTCTCGTATAGAATAATCTTTAAAGCCATCATAGAAATTAAATAAAAAATAATTTTTGACAATTAAATTGAGTTCGAATATTTCGACATTCTTTCTTAAATTAGATTTATTATTTATGAGTTTATCTACAATGATTATATTTACAAATAGTACTTTTTTTCTTTACAAACAAACATACGTAATTCGTGTTAAAAATATCCGCGTTTTTGCGTATTTTATAAATAAGTCCAGAACTACTTGTATATTTTAATAACTTTTTTTACGTTTAAAAGAATATTATTACAAGGCATTGAAAAGTGCTGATAAATATTGTTTGAATATTAATAAGCTCATCAATAAAATTATATTATATTACATTAAGAATGTACTAATATAACGCGAAAGGCATATGTACCTGAAGATCGGAATGTTTTCACGCAACGAAAATGAAAATAATTTATGTAATTTGACTCTAAAGATGACTTAAGGGATAGTTGGGGATGGCCTGAAATTTTCGGCTGACGTGCAAAACATTTCAGAAATTTAAATTCAGTAGATTTTTGACTTTTCATTTCTTTTTTTTTTCATTTTCGTTTCGCGAAAGACGTTCCGATCTTCAGATACATTAAGGCATTTTGAAAAAAATATCCTAAAAAACGGTTGACCCTACAGACCAGCTCCAAAACTTCCTGCTGTTGAGCTCAGAAAGCTCGACAATACCTTTAAATGCATTGGTATCTTCTAGCTCGAAAAAAGTTACGTTTCGTTGTAATTTTCGAAAATTCGAGAAACTGACAGTAGTCAAAAGTCCTCAAAAATTATTATAAGAACATAAAGTAAAAGACCTAAAACTCTATCACTCCACGCATTTGTATATCTATATATTTATAAATATAGATATGCAAATATATGAAGTGATCGGGTACTACACAGAAAAAATTAAACTTTAAAAATTAGTTTTTGAAATTATAACTTGGAACTTGGGTGTTGATATAGGGAATTTTGACATTCCAAACAATAAATTTTACAATACGTTCCGAGTCAAAAAACGAATTCTAGTTTAGCTCCCCTGATTAAGAAAAATTATTTGGAATAATTTAAAACAATTGGAAATGATTTAATACAATTTGAATCGACTGATATATAGATATACATTTAACATGGAACAAATCACTTTTCTTAATCAGGGTCAAAAGCCTCAATTCCTTTGATGTTTTATTTGCCGCTCAAAGTAACTCTACTTTACACTGAGAAAAAAAAATACTGTTTTCAAGTGTCTGCGTGCTTGAATCGTACCGAGAAAATTATTCGTTTAATCTTAGTAATAATGTACTTCAACCAAGAATATTTTCTTAAAATAAGTATAAAAATTCTTAAATCAAGAAAATATTACTTGGTTGGAGTATATTTTTACTATAATTAAACAAATATTTACTCGGTACGATTCAAGCACGCAGATACTTGAAAACAGTATTTTTTTTTCTCAGTGTAGTATTCAAAATCTCAATAAGAACTATGAGGTCTAAATGCGAATAATTTATCAATTTTGAATTATAACTAAGACCTCAAAATCCTCAAAAATGAAGTTATACTTCGAACTTTTAAAAATTTTAAATAGAAAAGGGAAGGGAGAGAATTTGTCGAATAAGACTTTTGAGGTTCAAATGTGGGTAAAATTATTCCTGTATATTTTGAGTATTTTGAGGCTCTAATCCAGATTATGTTATTCCAGTTTAGTCCTCAAAGTGGTAAAATGGGTCGTAACTACTACTTTGAGGACTAAACTAGGATAACTTTCTACACTGTTGTCAATCTTAAAATTCTAAATTGATCAAAAATTTCATTGAGGACTTTGAGACTTAAATCCAAATTTGTTTTTTGACTCGAAGTCTCATAAATTTTTAATATTAGTTACGATTTTTAAAGTTTAAATATTAATTTTTCGTGCATAGACAATAAATTTTCACATTTAGGTTTTAATTGTAAATGAAAAAATGACTATTTCAAATTTACTGATCACTTTATCATTGTATTACTTGTAGTTTCTCAATTAATCGTTCATTTTTTTCCACGTAGTCCCTAATCGGGTATTAGGTCTTTTACCTTAGCCTTGAATGAATATCAAAAAACCCATAATTAATTTTTTAAAACTTGTAGTCATGTCGATTGTATTACCGCGAATAAAAATAAAAGAACCGATAAAAAAGTAAGATGTATTGTTGATTTAAAAAGTAATGAAAAGATGTACAAAGAAAATATTTGGTATTCATTAGTTTAATACACGAGTAATAATCGAGTAAGAGAGAAAGAGATCGGAAAGAAAAGAGTATAAGCAGTCTTTGGTATTTCGCGTTAATAAAAAGTGGCATCCAATAAAATGAACATGGCATTTCAGACAGTTAAAGATAACCGAACGTGTTCATTGCCTGGTGAACACTCAACTCATCCAGTGAGTATAGTAGCCGCAGTAGTAGGATCGTACCCTGGAGATCCACGTCGTCTCTTCTG
The DNA here is from genome assembly GCA_030273425.1 of Microplitis manilae. Classification (NCBI taxonomy): domain Eukaryota; kingdom Metazoa; phylum Arthropoda; class Insecta; order Hymenoptera; family Braconidae; genus Microplitis; species Microplitis manilae. Next base: position 21,486,383 of record CP092726.1, read on the forward strand.
TATATTAGCATCGATATTTATGTGTACACCTGCATCAAATGCGGCTTTCGACCGGATCCTACTTCCCAAGTTGGAATCGCGTTGTCGTCTTAGTTTGGTCATCGTGAACCGTACGACTCCTTACATTACTTACTCCCCTACACGGGCAACCCCGTCATCGCTCGCACGTTTTTCGCATTCTAAGTACCCCCGCGATAGTACTACTCTACTCTAACAATTTTAAACTGTCCGACTTTAACACGATATCCAGACATCTACTTGTTCATATACACATTGTCATATATACTAACATATATTATTCTTCATCACACATCAGTATCTCGAAAACTGAATCTATTTACATTGTTGTTATTATTATTTATATTTTATCTCTCTTTATTTTTATTTACAACTCATTGCCAATGCACATTGTCAACTGTTTTTCATTATATTGCCGTCACTTAATAAATTATTAACCAACTACAACAATAACAAAACAAAAAAAAACAATTTTTAAATGTATAATTAATAAATAATAAATTAAATAAAATATTAATATATTTTAATTACCTGGATGATTTTTTAATGGTGACTTTGTGTCAGTTGTTTCACCATCGCTCGTGTCACCCTCACTGTCATTGGCACAAATATCCGACCTAGGGGATGCTGTTTCTTCCTGCAATTAAAGAAGAATAAAAAACATTTTTTTTTTACATAAATATTTTAATTAATGTATTTTGAAGAAGGATTAAATATTTTAATAGTTATCAATTTGTCAATAATTTGACAATAAAAAATAATAAACATTAAGCAGGTATATATACATATAATAAAAAGTAAGAAATTTTAATACACTTGTTTTTATAAACGTATAATTAATAATACGATGACAGATGTACCGATCATTATCGTGTTTGTGTGTCTTGGGTGGTACGGTAGTATATATATCGATATAATAAAATGTAACAATAAAAAAGATGACTTTCGCGAATTGCAATTGACGAATCGGTAAAATGAGTCCCCCCGGATACGTGTGCGTATAACATACGTGCTGCACGCGTAACCTACACTAGCGGGGAGAGAGATGCATCCTTGTTCGCTCCTTATAAGGTCATCCGTGTTCGACCCAATGCATCGGTATAAACTTGGAGCAAATAATTCTCACGAGCTTACGCTCTGCTGATTATACCAACGTTTACCCTCTTCCATCAAATACTACTACAATTGTTTCCGTAACTAATAAACCTTAGGCTTTTATTATTTTTAAATTTATCTATTTTTAAATATAATCTTAATTTTACCAAATTATTCGGCTGGTAATTTTTATATTATTTATACAGGGTGCTAATTACTATCCCCTGATTAAAAAAAAATGATTTGGAATAATTCAAAACAATTTGAATCGACTGATATATAGATACACTTAACATAGAGCAAATCATTTTTCTTAATCAGGGTCGTGATTAAAAGACCTTATAATTTTCATGTAAAATTTGTTTTTTATTAAATACTTATAGATAAATATAATCATGTATCCAAGGTGTGAAAAAACTTAGTAAATAATTAAATAAAAAATTTATTGGAATATCTTTTAATATGATTATTTTTCAAATGATTAATTTGCTGTAAATTTATGAAAAATTTGTATAAAAAAGTATATTTCTTAATAATAATAATAAAATTAATACAGCAAACAAGCCCAAGCAGTCTCCAAGCAAGCTCGAATTTTTAGGGGAATCCCTTAGAGAAAAAAAAAAAACAAAAAGCCAGAACATGCATCAGAATGCTTCGATTCTCAGTAACAAAAAAAAAGCGTGCTATATTTCGCTGATCAGATGTATATATATATATATATATACGTAGCTCATGAATACGTGAGCGAGGGCATTCGATTAAACTGAACATATATAATAGGGAGAAAAAGCACAAGGCTTAAAAACAAGAGCAACGGTACTTGAATCCAACCAATCATAAAGAGACTTTAATGGTGAATTTTATCCACGGAAACCCGAAAAGCGTCTTCCTGTGGTCCAGCTTCACCGGCAGTAATCCATCAGTAGTTTAAGATGATTATGATGATGATAATGATGGTGGTGGTAGCAGTAGTAGTAACAGTAGTAGTTGCGATAAAAAGTAGCATTCTCGACTTACAAGTAACTCCTATATAAGAGTGTTTGGCATCGAGAAACATTGCCTCTATATGGAGTCAAGCCGGCTTTGACAAAGGTGACCGTATAAGGAGGTTGGTTTCTACCTTCCTTACACGTCTCTTTACGCACACAACTAGTGTGCACACCTGGTTGCACCTACCATACGCTTACATTTAACATTAAACTTTATATATTACGTTTGCTTCGTTGCATCCCAAGTATCTCTTGTGAGCTTGTTAACTCGTTAATATCTATTCCAATTAAAAAATATATAGAGAGCTTCTTACATATATATATATGTATATATATGTATTTATAGATTTTATCCTGGCTAGCTCAGTCGATAGAACAAAAAAGTATGTTTTTTTAAAATTATTATATTTAGTTTTAATTAATTTTATTTATTAATTTACTAAATGTTAAGTAATAAAGATAACAATCAATTCTTATAGTTATTTAGGTTTTTTTAATGATTTTTCTTTCATCATTAGACAAGTTTGTAACACGTTTGCCACGGCCTCTTTTTTTAAAAAAACTCTCTAACATTTTAGCACGATTGCTATTCGAATAGTTATTTTATTTATTTTTTTTTTTTACGCTGCTAATTGTTGTAAGCCGCGTAGAAAAATCATTATGGCAGTAAAACCGCGTGTAATGTAATTCCAGGCCAGAGTTTAGCAATCACAAACATCACTTTTATCCGTAAGAGGATTTAGAATTGTACGCAGAGTGTGACGAAATTAAATTTTTGCCCTTTTATCTGGCTTGGAAAAAACATATTTATAATATGTCTCTTGGGATTATAGAATTTTTATAGACTAACTATTTTAAAAGAGTAATGAAAAATAGAAATAATAATGATTAAAAATAAGAAAAAAACCATTATTATAATTGCTCATTACAACATATAATTATACTAAAGCTAGGATAAACAAGCAATACCTACCTTGATGAATCCACTGGGGAGGATTTCATTTTTTTATGGATTTATTTTTTTTAGGATAGGATGCGTTACACTACATTCACTTCCAAACCATCGAAATACAAACATATGCAAAGCAATATCTTAAAAATAATAATAAAGAAAAATAAAAAATGACAAAGTTGTTGTTTTCTTTTTTTTTTTTTTTTTTTTTTTTTTTAAATAAATTGTAAAGCTTTGTAACCAATCTTACGGTTGTATTGTTAAAGAAAATTGTATAATTGTAAATATATATAAATATTATCACAGTATTTTACAGTACATATGTACACATGTGATACAATAACAGGCGTAAAAAAAAACAAAATTGATTATTTTTTTACCTAACATTTAAATTCTCTTTTATAAAACAAATAAAATTAAACTATTTAATTTAAAATATAATAGTCGCCGTTATTTTGTACTTTGTTCGTTGAACGAGGACATACAAGGGCTTACGAGTTAATGTTTTTTTAAAACAAATCTAATTATAATAATAGACTTTCTTTTTTTTTAAATTCATCGCGAATTTTTACTTTGAAATTTAATAATAAAAATAATTAAATTATGCATGCATGGACGGATTTAATTGCACAAGTCATTGAACTGAAAAATTTTAAAAACTATAAATAAAAAAATAGCCTATGACAGCTTAAGCTACAGAAAAAAAAACATAAAATAAAAAAAACCAACTATACATGCCACAGTAGCAAAAAAAATATACAATGCCAAATTCATGTAAAAAGAAATAAAATATGTAAAAAAAAAAAAATAAATAAATAACGATACACAATACTGTGTAGGAACGTTCAAGCGTGCATCACTCGTTGTACCCTAGTCGAACTCGCACCCATTAAACAAACGGTTTTTTTTAAATGTCATTACGTAGCTTTGCCTCAAAAAAATACGTATAATATTCAATTAATTAATTAATTATTTAAATTAAATTAAATTATAAAAAAATTAAATAGAAAAAAAAATGATAAATCTACTGAATTATCGTACAGCTATTGTATAAAATCGAATCCTCGATACAACTTTGGATTCCCCAAAAAAATCTCTGTATATACATATAAGTACGTTAATAAATATTTTTTAAATAATTTTAAAAAATAATTCAAGTGATAAAATATTATAGTAAAAAATAAAATTCAAAACAAAGTACACTGAAAAAAAAAATATATAATGTGTGGACCACTGACTCAAAACTAATTTAAAATAAATATTTAAAAGTTATTAACAATTTATCGATGTAATTAAATTATTTCTTTATAAATTTTGAATTTAAATAAATAGCCATATGGTAGTTCACATCACAAATAAATATTTTTTTTCAGCGTACAACTGTACAATTGAATCACACGCGTTTTGTCAATCTACCCAAATGTCATTAGCTAATTTAAATAATTAAATTCAGATCAATTAATAGATATTTTTTTTTTAACTTTCTCTAAAGTCTAGATGGAATTAAAATGACAATACTCATACCGTTGTATTGTCATACTGTCTTTGGAGTTGACGCGTAAATACTAAAAACATATTACAAGAAAAAAAAAATTAATAATCTCAAATTTAAATACAGCTTTGAATAAAAATCATCACGAATTAACAAAAGAAGCAGACATCAAAGAAAATTAAAATTATTAATAGAGTAAATAATTGGTAAAAAAAAATTTTTTAAAAATGCACTTTTAGAAAATTAAAAAATTAACAAGTACATTTTTTATAAATATTTTTTTAAAAATTTTTTACTCTCTTTATAACTTAAAATTTGTCTGATTCAATGAGAGTGAATGTAGCAATCATCAAATTTTAAATTATTAATAGAGTAAATAATTAGTAAAATAAAATTTAAAAAAAATGCACTTTTAAAAAATTAAAAAATTAACAAGTGCATTTTTTTCAAATATTTTTTTTTTAATTAGGAACTCTGTTTATCATAATTTTAAATTTGTCTGTCTGCTACATTTACACTCATAATAATTCCATGATAACTTAAACATCACTAATGATAATTTTTATTAAAGCCTCTGAAGTAAATCAGCCATTGATTTTAAAAAGTATTAATTCATCACCAATCACTTTAGTTAGCACCACGTTACATAATTTATCTCCGTTCCTATTAATTGGTTTATCAATCAATCAAGATAAATTAAAAAGAAAAGACTCGTTTAAAACGTGTGTGAATAATTTAAAAATAAAAACTACCGTTGTGGGTGCGAGTGGGACATATGGGGATGATAAGTTGCGTGCGGGGGCGGCAACGGCGACGGACACGATTGTTGATAAGGTCCACCGGCTAAAAGTGGTCCGGGACTCGAGCACGGTACCAGATGGGAGCTCGGCGAGCCAGCGTGTGCATGCGCTATCAGATGTGCATGCTGTGAGTGCTGGGCATGGGAGGGTGGCCCGTGTTGGGAACCCGGTCCACCAGCTCCCGGATAACCGGCATGTAAAGCACCACCATGAGGCGAGCCGTACACCAGTTGTCTTACTTTCTGCTCATCATCAGCGATGTTGTACGTCAGTTCAGTCTCCTCGAATCCCGTCGCTGACATCCGTTGATCTCCTGACGATCCCGATGGCGGTGGATCCGGACTATTAAGGCAGGTTTGAATCAGTGCCTTTCCCGCCTCACTCGTTATCATCGGCTGGAGTTTGCGCGTCGCAAATGTGTACACGTGACCGGTTTCACTGGCCACCAACAACATCACTTGTGTACCTGTCAAAGTTGACAGCTCGTATGCCTAAAAAAAAAGTCATCTTTTATTAACATCATCTCCAATAACTTTTACACTTACAGAATAACTTTTTAAAATAGAGAACAAAATGATAATTAATAATAATAATAAAACACAAACCTTCTTCATAATTCCAGTTTTCCTTTTCGAAAATGTCGTGTACCTCCTCAATTTATTGTCAATATACTCCATCTTTATTTTAACACGTCCTTTGGTCTTTTTACCATTTGAAGGTGGAGACTTTTTGGGTGCACCCAAATTAGTATAAGTATCATCAAGATTGTCGGGAACACAATCGGGACCACCCATTCCCATACCCTGATTCTGTGACAAACTTTGACGTCCATTTCCATCATCATAACAAACATCTGATGAGGAACGTTTCATCCCTCGTTGTTGCATATTAACATTTGTATTGCCACCAGTATTAGCACCACCAGCAGAACCTCCACCGCCAGCACCACCTCCACCTCCAGCATTCATCATGGTGGCGCCACTGCGTAATTGTGAGGCTGCGGCCAGCTGAGACGTAGATGGACGTCCATACATCTCGGCGCCAGTGTCGCTACCCATCATACCCATGTTATATCCAAGTGTCGTGTAACGACTGTCCCTCGCGCCACTGGAGTTGTCCATCACGGACTCGCGCACATCTAATCTATAAAACTAGCCCCTTCGTGGCTACTTTAACACACTGTTTAATAAAATCAACTATTTTTTAAATTCAAATTTATTTTAAAATTCTTTGTTTTTTTTTTTTAATAAATTTATTTTAAAAACAAACAATTTGAATTTAAATAAAATATAAACTACTATTTATACGCGTTTTAATATCACCGGTATTATTGCCACGTGACGTACCACCTATGGCAATTACCGAGACAACGACGCGCACCATACGAGCGCTCCCCGCCAACTGAACGACAATTTAGTATCGTAACTTGACCTACGTATGAACGTGGTGCCTCCGCGTGTCCAAGCACACGCTTTTCCCCCACCATTTAAACTCCCAACATTAAAAAGTAGTTCCCACTAATTGTTTTACATATATTTATATATTAAAGATGGTGAAATTAATTTGCAAATTAATTATCCACGTGCTCAATTACCTGATGCCCGAAAAAAAATGATAAGATGTTTGATAATTAGTGGGTATTTATTATTTGAAATATTGCGCGGAGGAATACAGTTGGCGGTGAGAGGGCGTCCCCGGCTGCCATATTTAGAAGTAGACGTTACCATATTAGGAAAAGTTTGCCAAATATGGTGAACAGAGGTGGTCCTTCCTTTTCGAATAGTCGAACGGCGCGCAGCGGCAAAACACCAATCCAACTGTCAGTTAGCTTTCTGCACGCCTTTACCCCCCCAATATTTAACACTATTTTACTATCAACACATTTTTACATTACACCTCAGCTATTTTTTTATATAAATATTAATATTCTTAATAATTGTTATCAATAAGACCTGATTTTTTTTTATTTTATTGCGGAAATTTTATCCGGCATCCGTTTTTTTGGGTACCGACTTTTTTGAATTTGTAAGATGTATTGTAATGCAGTAAATAATAAGCTGTAGATTTTAAAAACTTTAAAAAAGTAAGAAGTTTAATTTTGTGTCATTTGACACAAACCAAAATAGACAGATATTTATCCAACATATACTGATAAAAATAGCGTTATTACTTTGAGCTGCGTTGAGAGAATGATGTTATAATAACCAACGATATTGTATAGCACTGTGTGCAAGATATATTAATAATAGAACACTTCAGAAAGAAAAAAAAAACATATTTATAAACAACTCAAGTAAATACGTTTATAGATTTTATTTTAAATTACGATACAGGAGTTAGGAGATGTCTAATAATTTTTGGATTTTTTTAGAAAAGATAAATTATAGAAATAAATTAATTCAAAAAATTGAACCTATAACTTTTTTAATGATACTAAAGTTAGTCTAATAACTTTTTGAAATAAATTATAAGAAAAATATATTTTAAAAAATTGCACCTGTAGTTTTTTTAATTTTCTACATGTGCATATTTTTAGTTTTTTTTTCTTATGAAATTGATTTGGTGAAAAAAAATCCGAAAATTGTTGATTGTCTGTCAACTTGAAAATCATACGATACTCAAGTTGGCTGACGTCTAATAGCTCTTGAATTTTTTTTAAAAACGATAAATTATTCAAAAAAATTTTTTTGAAAAATTGCACTTGTAGTCTTTTAAATTTTTTATATGTGCAATTTTTTAGTTTCTTGTTTTTTTGTAGTAGGCTTGTTGAAAATAAAAATCCTAAAATTGCTGATTGCCTGTTAACTTTAGGATCATCAAGATCATCTTTTTTACTTTTCTACATGTGCTTTTTTTTTCTTTTTCTTTTTTTATAATTGATTTGTTGAAAAAAAAAAACCTTAAATTGTTACCTGTCTACTAACTATGGTCACTTCAAAAAGACTCATAAGACTAAAACAAATTTAAGTATAATCGTTCATAAATAAATATCTATAAACACCCATATATGTAAATATAATTTATTTAGATTGTTTAGGTAAATAAATAAAATATAAATATAAATAAATATTGCAACACAATTATTTCTAATGATATTCAGCTTTCTCATAAACTGAATAGCGTTATGCTCAGCCTCCCACACTATTTTTTGCTTGAGCAACTATACAACTTAGTGTAACACTCAGTTGTAATCCTCATGTCAGGTGTATACATACATATATACACGCATACATATGTATTGCAAGAATAAAAGATGATGAAGATTTTTTTATATTCATGTAAGCATTTAAACGGTGACAGCGCTTGTTAATGTCGATACCACCCATTTGCACTTTTACTTATATTACACTAGGGTGCTACTGTAAACTACTTATTCCTTTTATTTATATATTTTATTCATATTAACAGCTACTGCTACTGCTACTGCTACTGTTTCTGCTGATGGTTGATGGTTGATACTTAACTTGTACAGCTTTAACTTACAGCTACTTAACTGGCCAGCCAAGTGATGATAATAATCGTTTATACCAGAAATGGAAGTATTTAGTCATACACATTATTATCGCGATTAATATGATAATATCTGTATTTATAATTAATAAATATTTACATCGTATGTTTAGAATTAGTTATGAAAAAAAAAGTTTTAAAAAAATGGTTGATTTGTATTAAAACTATTAATTAAAATTTTTAATTACGCTTTGTTTTATAAATAAGTAATAATATACAAAAAATAAAACTAAGTAATTTTTTTATGATCCTGGTTAGCAGACAATTAACATTTTTTTAATTATTTTTTCAACAGATCAATTACAAAAAAAAAACTAAAAATATGCGCATGTAGAGAATTCAAAAAACTACAAGTGCAATTTTTTAAAATATTTTTTTTTTCATAAGTTATCGTTTTGAAAATAATCAAAAAATTATTAAACGTTGGCTAACTTCAGAAAATTTTGTTCCAGCTATATCTAAATGATAGAATAAGTTAATCTTATTAAATTTGGTATGCTTAAGAAGATCTTGACTTGAATTTGTACCTATTCATAATTTAAACTCTTTTCTATAGCCAAGTATCGAGATAAATTTATCTATATCATTCGAATTACATTTAAATCACGCGGGAAAAAATACGATCGTATTTATTTTCTTTAAATAAATTGATATTTTAATTATTCTATCACTAAATATGACTGGATATATATAACTATTATATATATAATTAAGAGGAAGTAAGAAAAATTTAGTCTGTCACGTCTTCTATGATAAAAATTAAACAGATTTAATTTGATATCAGTAAAAAAAAAATATTAGACTAATAAAAAAAATTTGACTGAGTAGATTTTTTTTCAAGAGTTATACAATCATCGAGATCAATAAGTTTGCGAGTTAATGATGAGATTTTGAGATTATTAAATTTAAATAATAGAAATAAACAAAAAATTCTAGAGTCAATTTTAAAATATAGATTTTAATAAACTAAATTCAAATCATATGTAATAAATTTGGTAGTGAACTAGGGCAGTCACGCAGTTACTCTTTATTATTAATATTATTCATTAGATGTAAGAGAATTAGATGCAGTCATAAGTGCATCATGAATTTCTCGTAGAAAAGAAACTTGAGCTTTGACGGTCATCAAAAATTGTGGATATGTTAGAGCTGGTCCTTCTTGAGCTGGAATAGCTTCAGTACGAGTTGGCATCACAGGCATTGGAAAATAACGAACTGAGCTGGCATTTTGTGACAAACATTCGATGGATGTTTTTAAATGTAACTCTATTTGATCACAAATTGAATAAAATTCTTCCATATTTTTATTGAAACGATGATCTGAGTCGGTACTTTTAGATGAACCGACATCGACAAGACTGTTTTGTGTTAAGGTATTAGCGGCTGTTTTTAAAGCTATTGCCAATGATTCACGAAGTGGACCGACTAGTGATTTTACTTTTGAAATGTTATCAAGTTTTTCTTGTGTCTGCTGCTGCTGTTGTTGCTGTTGCAGTGCTTGCTGTTGCTGGACTTGTTGCGCTTGCTGAGGATTAGGAGCCATCTGAGGATTTGACGGCTGGGGCATTTGCCCCATCGCCATTCCACCTTGTTGTTGCATTGATGAAATGTTCATCATTTGTCTAGTTTAAATTATTATTATTATTATTGTTTACTTATTAATTCGCATTTAAAGTTTATAAATAGTTTTTACTTACTCTAGATGTGTTTTGATAAGGTTAGTGCTAATTTACCACTCAAAAACCTGGGAACTGATTGATTTACTTTGAAAAATGTGTCACCTTGTTCTAATATATTAGTTTTTAAATTTTTCTAAAAAAATCAAAAACTAATTTTGAATTTTTTTTTCTTTTATGAATAAAAATGTAAATAAACACAAAACCAAGATTTTTAGACTTTTTATTTCAATATAACGACATCTGCTGAGTTGGATTGTACTAATTAGTGCTTGACTTGTCTTTATGATAAAAAAGAACTCTAGATTATTATTAAAAAATAAATTTATTTTTATAAAATTAAAAAATTTTCAATAGATATTACTAAGTATATATATAATTTATAATTATTGAGACGTTAATATTTTATGAGTGTGAATGCCCGTATAAAAAAATTTGTTTTAATGGAACTTTGAAACATGAGACACATTATAACTTTGGATGGAACTTTTTTGGAACGTTAGTAATTTTAGAGGTAAAAAAAAAACATTTTTTTGAGCAAATTTAAAGTCAAAAAGGACACTATTGAAATTTGTTTGGAATTTTTTATAACGTTTTTTTTTCGGTTCTGTATAAAAAATTCAAAAGTGGTTATTTTGAACTATTTTGGCATGCTTCTAGAACGTTTTTATAATACAAAAGATACGAAAGGTACAAAAGTAGTGATTTTGGAATGTTTTTAAAACGTCTTTTTTAGCTCGAGAAAAAGGTAAAAAGTGATGAAAATGGAACATTTTTGGAATGTGCATAGCAAATTCCAAAAAAGTACGAAAAACATTCTGTTTTGGCTAAAAAATTTGCGAATTAAAACGTTTTTTTTACCATCAAATTTACTAACGTTCCAAAAAAGTACAATGTCCCTTATGGTCTGTTCGGATTCTCCGCTCGGCGCACTGGGGCGCTTGCAATATACCCGGGAAAATTTAAATTCATAATTAAATTTAATTAGTAGAAAAAAAGTGAATTACCAATTAAAAACAAATGTATTAATTATCAGTGTATTAATTGAAGTGAAACTTAAGTGAAACAAATCTTAGTATTTCAAATGGATCATTAATTAATAGAAATTAATGTTAATTTTATGAGCGAAAAAAGCGTCGAAGTATCCTGGTGGGTCGGAACAAACCAATAGAAATAAAACAACAAAAAATATATAATTAATGAATTATTTTAAACATGTATATACATATGAATTTTTAATATATATAAACATATGTAAGGTTGCGTAACAACATATCCGCGGACAAAATATCCATAGACAAAATAATCACACGACAAAATATCCGCGGAATAAGATCAAAATTTTCATAGATAACATAACAGTAGATGAAAGTTATTAAAATGATATTTTATTAACATTTATCTTCAATTCATCTAATACTTTTATGCGAAAATACACATGATTGATACATACATAAAAAAAGTGTGAATTATAGCGCTCTTTTTTCACGAATTTTGTGTATGTGCAATTACAAAAATATACCCACTCATAAAATGTGAAAGATAGCGCCCTTTTTCCAAGAATTTTTTGTATGTGCAAGAAAATATCTACGGACAGAATATCCTGGAAACTGACGTAACAAAGGGATGAATTCATCTTATCAAACTTTTCATACTTAAAATAACAGTAAAAGAAAGTTATTAAAATCATATTTTTTGAAACATTTATCATTTAATTTATCAAATACTTAATACAAAATTACATATGATTATAATAATAAGTCTTATTATCATTGAATTTTTTTAGGGACATTTTGTCTACAGATTTTTTGTCCGCGTATATTTTGTCTGTGGATATTTTTTTGCGGATATTTTGTCCGCGGATATTTAAGCGTGTCACCATATGTATATACGGGCTGTAGTTCCGTGTCTCCAATCTGTCTCGAATCTGGCTCGTAGTAACTGCAATCTGTCTTGTAGTGTCTGCAATTCGTCTAACTACAAGACTTTAGGTTAACAGAAGTAACCAAAGCACAATATAATTTACTAAAAAAAATTCAAATAACCCCGCGCTGATGTTGCGCGCGCAACTAAAAAATTTTAAATTTGGTAGCCCTGAAGAAAATTCATATGTACCTAACACCCGATTGGTCGAACGATAAATAACAGTCGTCCAATAGAAACTCAATGCAATGACGAATGATAACCAATGAAAAGATTTACACGCAATTAGTCTTAGCATAAAACGAATCGCGTTACGTACGGCGTCTGATAACCGACGCCATCTAACGTCCTGGCATTCCCGTCTGTGTTTTTCGTGCATTAAGAGTAGTTGTTAATCTATAACAAATCATATTAATAAAACGCGTATTACCACATTATATATATTAATTATTACCACAATAGTGTTTAAAAATAAATAATTGTTACTTATCAATAATGTATCGCAGTAACCTAATTATATGGTAGCTGCTAAGCGGGAATTATACGCGGGAAAATTTTTCTCTACGTAGAAGATGAGTTAACCGTGGCGCTAGATCGTAGCCAACAACTACGAAGCAACATCATCATATAACATTAACATCATTCACCTACGCTTATATTTTTTTTATAACTATTTTTTAAAAAAGGTAACATATCATTACTAATAACAAATACTTGATCATATATTTTTTTATTTTCATTATTTTTACAAATATTTATTTATTAACATCAATATATATATTTTTTACATGGTAAAAAATATATGATTCATGTTTATGTTTACTCTACTCTGCCACCTCTGCTTCCCGCCGCCAATGTCGTGGTCATTTCATAACACTCTGATTGTTATCTTTACCTATTAAATACTTATAATTGTTAAACTATCGGTAATATCGAACGTTGCAGTTCGTTATTTTATCACTTAATTTTCACTACTTTAAATATTTACAATAATATCAATTATTTTATAACTCATGTGGTACTAGTTAATAAGACAAATTAATTTATTATTTTATAATTTTTAGGTTAACAAATAATTATAATTATTTGTACTTGTGGTTTTAGAAGCAGTGCCTAAAAAAGGCACATTTAGGGTATGAGTACATCGACGATGCCAGGAGTAGGATCAACACCACCCTCGTCGGGACACTCGATGCTACCGATGAATGTTATGGCACAAAAAGTAATGCCAGGTGGTGATCCTGGTTCAATGAAACCACTGAGTGGCACTAACTTGAGTTACGTTACACTGCAACCCGCGAGCCAACCTCTCAGTTTGGTTCAGGATCACAGGTCACAAGTTTATCCGTCAACACCTTATAATCAATCGACATCAACGCCAGCATCAGCAGCAGCAGCGTCTAGTAATATTAATCCAGCTTCTGAAAGAGAAGTTAGTGAATCAACAGATAGTAAATCTGTACAAAATGGGTTGGAGATTAGCGTAAAAGCAGGAGTGACAGCTGCTGCTGATCAAGAATCTAATTTACAGTCTAAACAAAGTCAAGAGGCTAATAGAAATAATAATATAAGTCCTGAAAGTTCATCGATTGAAAGTCAAGATGACATTAAATCTGATCCACAACCATCAACATTTACTGATAATTCTGGTATGAGTCAGTTCATTTTATTTGTTATTGATTTAATTTATTGTAAATTTTATTTTGTTTATTTATATTTCTTTAGCAGCAGTAAATATGACACAGAAAACTGAGGAAAAGAAAGTTCCTGTTAATAATGGCACAAAAGAAGCTGATAATTCACCGTCATCGACGTTAACGTCAGTACAAAATAAAGTATCTCCAGCGCAAAAAGTAGATGACACGCAGCCTAAAGTTGACGCTAGTAGTGTTAAAAAATTACCCACGACACCAACAAAAGCAACTGCTAATGAAACTAGTTCACCAACAACAACAATGACTAAAGCTGAACAAAAAATAAATTCACCTGTACGAACTCCAAAACGTAAATCTCGTGAATTGAAAGATTTAAAAAGTCCAGCCGCTGAAAGCGGTAGTAAACCTAAAAGAAATCGGGTTCAGACTCAACCTTATCAGAGTCCTTTACCGGAAATAGCGTTGATTGTTAAGCAGACTCTTAATAAAACGCCTGCTAATAAAAATCCTGATGATAAACTCATCGTATTCTACAAGTAAGTATTTATTTATTTATTTATTTTTAACCGTGTAATTATTTTTCTTACTAATTTTATATTTTTTTAAAGGAATGAATTTTTAGCAGTACGTAATGCTGAAGGTAGTTTTTATGTATGCCAAGCAATGCAAAATATTTACAAGTCTAGCCGACGTATTCGCATACGCTGGCTTTCCCAGGATAAAAATAATGGAGAAATTTATTCGCCTGATTTTTATGACTTTACTGGTAATTAGTAAATTTAATATCGCGTTACTAATTCCAAAAGGACTTATATATTTATACGGCCTTTTGGTTTTGGAAAATCTGAAACCAAAAGGGCGTATAATTTTTTTTCATTGCCAATCATTTTGTAGATTTATTTTATAGCTAAAAATTTTAAGCTTTAGAATAAGTCTACAATATGATTAGTAATAAAAATCTGAAAAACGATTGACCCTGTGGCAACCCTATAATATTCGCTGTTTTTGAACTCAGAGAACTTGAAATCGGTCTGGCGGTTTAGGAGTTAATTTTATGTATTTAACAAGGCCCAACAGCAGATGCCAATGACAAGGCCGTAAGATATATAAAGATTCTGAATACCAAGAAAAATATAACATAATATCTATGAATTACTTAATCTAAGTTACCTCAGAGGCGTTAGATACGTGCTATAATATTGGCAGTTATTGGAGAGCTCGTACATAGAAAGGATAAGCCTGATTGATACACTTGTATCTTTCCTTTTTTTAAAATTTTCTATTTTTATAGCGGGAAGTTTAAAAAATTGTACGCCCTTTTGACTTTAAACTTGATAACTAAAGCCAAAAAAGCGTATAAAAATATAAGTTAATTTGGAATTAGTGACCTGATATATTTATTAATAAATATTCATATTCATATATATTAATCATTAAATTTATGTTCATAGATTTTGATTGTATACTGACGAATTTAAATTTGAACAAAGTTGACAAAAATAAATATCAATTAACTAAATTTGAATTATTGCGCACGGAAAATATATTAAAACGTGCTATTGATGTTGAGGCTGGTGTTTCTGAAAAACCTAGTGTGACGGAAGAACATCCGGACGGATGTAAGTTATTATTATTATTAATTTTAAAAAGTGATGAATATATTTATTGATAAAAATATGATATTTTAGTGGACTTGTCGCTGTATAAAGATGAATCACAACTAAAAAGGAGAAAAGGATCAAGTAACTCAAAACAACGTCAACGTAAAAGGTCAAAACGTGAATCATCAAGTTCATCATCGTCTTCCTCATCCTCCTCGGAAGATGATAGCAGTGATGAAGAGCCTGAAAAAAAATCAACAACAGCAACAGCAACGACAACTACCACAACACCTAAATCAAGTCGTGTTAAAAAACGTCCAGCGACAAATAACAAAGCACTGGCTATTGCCAAATCAGTAGCTAATGTATCAAGTCGTTCTAAACGAATTTTAAATCGTGGTAATAAAATAGATTCCGTTAATGACAATACGACGAATTCCGGAAACACAAATACCAGTAGTGGAATTGCTACTGGAACAGATGTCGGTGCTGATGCCAATACTGCTGCTGGTAAACGTGCCATTAATACTGATGTCAAAAAAGCCGAAGCGAAAAAAACAACAAAACCTCCTCCGTCAAATCCAAGCTCAACGTCAAGAACGAAATTACGTGGTGAGTGATGTTTTTAAATTACATCATTATTTTATTTATTTATTTTTTTAAAATTCGACTAACAAATTATATATTTTCGGGAGTATAAAATTGTTCGTTTATTCGATAGTTGATTTAAAATTGAAAAAAAATTAATAGTAGTAATTAATAAAATTAGCAATTATCTCGGGTAAAAAATAATGAAAACGAAATTACGTAATGATATAATAAAAGAAAAAAAAAGGGACGAATAGTTGATATTCGGGTTTTAAGGGTCAGCACAAACTGTCGAGACGAGCAGTAATAATTCAACAAGACGTGGAAAGCGATTGGCTGCTGCTACTACCGGGGTGACATCAACTGAGGATTCGTCTGAAAAAAAATCACGTAGCAGAGTGTAATAATAAATTGATAATTAATAATAAATGCATTTTTAATTGATATTTAAAATTTATAAATTATATATTATTAATTAAATATTAAATACACAATAATATAATAATAATTAATATTAATATTAATTAATAATTATAAATAATCTAAGATCCAATACGTGAATAATTATTGTATGATGAAAAGTCATTGTGATTTGCTTATGTCATGTTAAAAAGTAATGTTTTTATAGAATTTAATATATATTATTATTAATCTTGATATTGATGGCAATGCCAGATATATTTTAAGAGTTACCTAATAATAAAATGAAAAAAAAAATGATAATTAATTAAAATAAAATAAAGCTTCTGACCAATTTAAAATGTAAATTACACGATGTCTTTTTTTCATTGACATTGCAGTTAAATATTAACTCGCGTATCGGATCTTTTTTAATTATTGATATACTTTGAGAAAGTCATTTTAAAATGAAAATAAAACTAAAATGTGTGAGAGTGAATTATTAATGGTAATAATCATAATAAAGTAATAACAGTAATAATAATAATACCTTTGAGGGTAGATAATAATTATCTGGTGGTTTTATTTATAAATAAGGCGTTTATGCTGACAAAATAATAATAAATAATAAAACTTTTGCAATAGTATATTTTTGATGTTGTAAGTGAATGTTGTTATGCGTTATTTGAATACGCTTATAACCATTCACTTTATCATCGGATTTATAAGTATGTACAAATATTACATGGTTTGGTATGTAATGAAAAGGTTTCTGTACAACAGAAATAATTTAATCGGCGATTTTTTAATTTAAAAAACGCAAGTCAAAAAATTTTTAATTAAATTTTATGTAATAATATTGATATTTATTTTAATATTGATATTATTATTATTATTGATATTTATAGATATTATAATTATTTCAATTGGTAATATTTGAAAATTTTTTATTATTTTTAATCACTGCTCAATCATTTGCTACAGCAGTTGTCCAATTTTTTGTTTGTTTTTTATTTTTTTTTTACGAAATTTCCAATCAATGTAAAAAACAAAATATATATATAACCAGATAAATATGGAAAAAATGTCTAATTTTTTTTTAGTTGCTTTTGATCCTGGATAAATTTTTGTAAAAATGTCTAAGCAAACATTTGAAAAAAAAAAAATTGTTAGTAAAAAAATAAATTTTATGAAAGATTTATTGTAAAAAATCATATAAATTTATATGAGTAAAATTTTAGATCGATATGTGCAAGTGTAAGTGCAGTAATTGAAATTGAGAAAATTTATTTTATATTTTTTAAAAATTCGCGCGAATAAAGGACTTTGTAAGAAAGATTTTTTTAGAACGATAAGAAGTTTACTTGATGCAAGTCACTGATAAAAAATTATTTTTGAATTTTGTAATTTTTCATTTGTACTTGTCTGGTTTTGTATAGTTACGAACTTTGCTGTCACATTTTTAAATTACTGTAATATATATTTTTTAAATAAGTTGATATAGTCCGCGAAATTTAAAAATTGTCAAATTTTTATTATCTTATTTATAATAACAAAAATTAATTATAAGACTATTAGTTTCTCTCTCAATCTATCACGATACTTGATTTATAAAAAAGACAGAATGATAGTCTAATAACGAGGTCCGACTGTACTTAATTTTTTAACTATCGTCTGCTTTTTTAAAAAATAAAAAAAAATATATGAGAGTAATGTAAGAGTGATTTTCGTTCTTGTCTCAAGCAAGTAAAGTGAAAAATCATAAAATTTAAAAATAATTTTTTATTGTATTTTTTGCATAGTAAATCCAGAGATGAATTATAATTTTTGAAAATTAATAATTAAAAGTTTTTAGATTCCTATGAAGGTTCTAAAAAATACTTGCATAAGGAAATTTAATATAACTATAAAAAAATTAGTTTTAAAAATTTTTTTTTCATCATCGATCCGCTGAGGAGTAGAAAAATTTACAAAAATGTCAAACAAAAAATATTTTATAATAAAAAATAGGTGGAGCCCCACTTCTAGACCATTATCAAATTCTTTTCCATTTGAAATTTAAAATTTTTATCGGTGAATTAAATTTAATTAAAAACTCTGCTCTTACTTCTTTGAAAAAAAATCTGTCTTTCGTTTAAACTTTCCAAGGATACATTGAAAAAATTCCGAGTAAATTCGGAGTGATTACGGATTTTATTTCAATTGGAATTCACTCCAGTACTCAGAGTTCCGGAGTAAAAAATACCCACTCCGTAAATAGGAAGTTTGGTTTTTCAGCGATGATCTGAATTTTATTTAAATCTGCTTTCAAAGTTTAATTCAAAATAATCTTGCTTTAGGAGTTAATTTCATTCCGAAATTATTAAATAAATAAAAAGTTATCTGCTTCATATTCACTCCGAATTTAATTCCCGTTCCCTCCGAAAATTTTTTAATGTCCTATTGAGTAGTTTAAGAAAAAAAAAGTCTTAAAATTTTTTATTTTTAACACTGCAAATACTTGCGTATATTGATTTAATATTTTACAGACAAGTAAATTTGATCAATAGAAAAAAAAAAAAAAAAGTTAGACATTTTTTCCATACTTATCCATCTATAATTTTTATACTAATCATTTTAATCTAAAATTTATTTATAAATCATGTCTTGATTAATTTTATAAAATTTTATTGCAAATTTGACAAAAACTTTTACTGAATTTTATTTTTACGACATATTTTTATATTGATTGGATTGAAAAAGTTAAATTACTGTGTATTTAATTTAAAATTATTATGGATAAATATGTTTTTATTTTTTTTTAATTTTTAAATAATCATAATGTAAGATTTGAAATCAATAATACATAATCTATAGAAAATAAATATTTAGAATTTTATTGAACCGGTAGAAGCAGTGTGAAAGTTATACATTTGAATATATATTACATTGTACCTACTGTAACATCAGCAACAACAAAAAAAAACACAAAATAATCATGCTAATACTTATGATTTCTCCATTAGTTTATTTAAAAATATTATTTTTAAAAATAATAATTATTGAATTTAATTAATACTGTGTATTTTATTAATTTGCCAAGGATTTGAAATAAGATTGTTTGTTTACGGTATACAGTAAATTACACTCGATATTATATCAAATCTCAAGGTAATTTTCAAACAATACCCTTCACTTTTTTTAAATTTTCACTGACTTTTAACTCTCATAAACATGTCAAAATTTTATCAATTACTTTAAAAATAATTGAAGTATTAATTTAAAAAAAGATAATTGTCGCTAAGACTTAAATTTAAAAAAAAATTCTCAGTTAATATTAATTAGGAATTAAATGAAATTTAAATAAATTTCAATTAAATCTTCATGTCAATTTTACAATTCAAATTTTCAAATTTTGTAGACTAAAATTTATTCAACGAATTTCGTTTAACATTGATAAAAACAGTCATTTTTATTTTAAATCTAAATCTCGAAATTGTAACTGTCGTTTTTTTTTCTATTAATGTTTTAATTTTTCAAAAATTAATTAATAAAATAATTAGAATCTTAATTGAAAAAAGACAAAGTGGTTACAATTGCACCGAGATATGGAATTTTAAAAAAAGTTACTTAGTTTTTATTAATTAGGAGTTAAAAAAATTTTTTAAATAAATTTTAATTCAAAAATTGATGAAGATTTCACTAAAATTTATTTTTCAAATTTCATTTAACTTTCAATTAATATCAACTGTAATTTTTTTTAAATCTACATCTCGGCGAATTGTAACTGCGTTTTCTTTTTAAATTAATGCTGCAATTTTTTTTAAATTAATTGATAAAATGTCGATACACTTGACAGCCTGTGTAAACAAAAAATGTTCAAAAAATATATAAAAAATGTTCGAAGCTTAAGACGTGGCAGAATTTCGTATAATTTTCAAACATTCAATGATTTGATTTTTTTCATTCCGAAAATTTTTTACAAAAATTTTTTTGTATTTTTTTTTCGGACTCAGTTTTTCAAATTTTTTTATTATTTCGAACTATATGAGTGAAAAAATTTTTATCATTTTTAATTTCTAAAATTTTGAGTTTTGCTTAAAAATCTTATAAACATTTTTCGCATATTTTTCGAACACATTTCGTATATGAACTAATTAAAAGTCAGTAAAAATTTTTAAAAAGTAAAAGCACTGTTTGAAAATTCCCTTAATTATAAATTGTTAACTTAGACGTTAAGTTTAAATTTAAAAAAACAAAAAGAAAAGAAACAAAAGTAAAAATTCATATATATAATTTTTAATTGAATAATAATAATATTTTTTTTGCATATATTTCTTTATTATTATTATTATTTTGTTTAGAGAAAGCATCTGAAATATGCTTCATGCAATTTATGTAGTAATTTCCTTAGATGAACTTTTTATGTAGAGGAATTATATTATATATATATTTTTGTGCTTTGATTATTTTTTTTTTATTACATAATTTTTATTAAATTTTTGTTTGTAATAAATATATATCTTTATAACTCTTTTTTAGCTGAAAATAAACTCACTTTATATACATAAATAATTTGTATTACTGCACAGCAGTTAATTTTTTCACAAACAAAAAAAATTAGATAATAATTAATTGATAGATAAAATAATAAATTAATGTATAAAGTCTTTTAAAAATGTCACCCAATTTTATTTAGTGGGTTTTATTATTTTAATTATAATTAATAATTTTAATGATTACTAATGAATAAATAAATTAATAATTACAGTAATAATTAATTAGTAATTAAAATTAAAAAGAAAATTGAAAACTGTTTGAGCTATTGAACATTCTGAGTATAAGTGTTGAAAAAAAAATTAATAAATTATAAATATTAATTATTTCTTTAATTAATTACTTTAAAATAATCACTGTTTAAAATTTTAATTAATTAGAAATTATGTTACTTTTTAATAAAAATTTAAAATTTTTTGTAACAAAAAAATTTTAAACAGTGGTTATAAAATTTTCAAAAATAAATATATTTTTTACATATTTTTATTCATAAATATATATTATCACTTTTAAGTATTAAAAAATTATTTAATTAAATGGCTGACAGGAAATTTTTTTAAAATAAAATGATAAATTTTAATTTGCGGGAAAAATAAATTACATACGAAATTTCGACGGTTTATTAACGAACAAAATTTTTGAAATCAATGTAAATAAAATCTAATTTAATTTTTATTAAATTTAAATTAATATGTAAATATTTATATATTGTGTTTGAGATCATTATCAATTTAATTTAAAATATCTACCTTCGTTCGAAAAAAACGCATATGAAATTTGACTGGTGCTAAAAAATGTTTGAAAATATTATGGCTGATAAAATAAATGAGATTTCAAACGCATATTTACCCTTAAATATGACTTGAAATATATAACGATACGCTGGGAAATGTTCTAAAGATTTAATTTAAAAAAAGAAAAAGAAAAAGGAAAATTTGCGGGTCATGATATTTTGGAACTGAGGTAATGATTTAATTTGAATCCTATTATAAAGCGATTGTTTATCTCATACTAAGGTAAGGAAAAGCTATTTGGTACAATAAGCGAAAGCGTTACATTTTTATTCATTTAGGTAATTAATTTATTTAATTAAATATTGGTGTCCCTGAGTAGGAAATTTTTCAAATCAACATTTTTCCGTTAGCGATTGTCTTAATAAATATTTTCTAATCTTGTTAGTATTTAGTATTTGGGATTTTTTAGGCATAAAAGTTCTTATACGGAAAATTTTTTTGAAAAAATTTGAGGCCATGTTTTGAAAAATTATTAATAGATAGTTTATCCTAAACAATAATCCTTTAAATAATATACATATTTGTTTTTTTGTTTTTTTATGTACACAAAAAATATGAATTCTTGACGGAAAAAAATATTTTGCATTATAAAGTGAAGATAAAAATTTTCTTAAGACTAGAAAAAATTTTATTGGGGAAAGTAAAAATTTCATGTGCCAAGAGATCCTTTTTTTTGTGTAGAAATTTGTATGACCTTTGGCTCCGGTAAAATTAAAACACAAGTTTAATAAAAATAAAAATTTTTTACTACTTTCATTACTCTAATTTGTACTTAAATATATTTAATATTGTTTCGTAATTATGACAAAGTCTAACAAAATTAATAACTATAAATTTATCTGTCATCTCATCTGTTGCTTTCAATTTCAAAAATAGACAGAATCGCGCCATTAAATCTAGTTATTTAAATATTGTTTATAGTTGTAACTGTGAAGAAAAATTTGATTTTTTTTTATATTGAGAAAGAAGTTAGCAATTTTTAATTTTCATTTGGTAAATAACTTAACAATTTAAATTTTTAATCACAGAAAATTTTTATAAGTTCATTCTTGACTTGTAGTTTTTTAAAAAATTGGTAAAAAGAAACTTTGTAATTTCTAAAAATTTGCTGGTAAGTAAAATGATTAAAAACAAATTTTCATACAATTTATACAATAGTTTAAAAAAAAATTTAGTATACATCAATTTTGTCATTAATTAAAAATTTTTACAATTAATCAATTATTAAAGTTCTTTTCAAAAACATGCGTGAAGTTTTTCACTAAAAAAATGTATATTGTACCAAATAGGCCCATCTTACCCCATAGACACAGTTTATAAACTTGTTTATTAATTATTAATTACTTAGTTTATTTCTCATATATTTTGAATATCAGATCAATTGTCCTTATTAGGGGTGTGCGAATTGGATTAAAATCGAATATAACTATTCGATACTAATTTCAAATTAGTCGAATTTTTAAAACTATTTGAATAATTCGAATCTTTTCAAATTATTTGTTAACTTTTAAACTGTTCTTCAATTTTATAATTGAAGGAAAGTTTTTGAAAAATTGGTAACTTTTCAAATTGTTCGATTTGAATCTTCAAAATTTTACTCAGTGTTAAAATATTCAATCTTTATTTAATGAGGAGCTTAGTTTTTAAAGTAACCAAAAATAATATTTTCGTAGATTCGTGTCTAAGTTCCATTTACCCCTGACAAAAATTTAAATTATTCGAAAAACTATTGCAATTTAAAGTTGTTCAAAAAAAATTTTTAAATAATTCAAGAATTTACAAATACTTCTGAAAGTTTACGAATAATTTGAAAATTCTCTAATAATTCAAATTATTCAAAAGTTTGAATTATTTTATTCGAAGTTTAAATCGAATAGTTTGATTCGATTCGATACGAATAATTTGCACACCCTTAATTTATGTTGCCTATTAAAAAATTTAAAAAAAGTTTTCATTATAAAAAAAAACGCCATGAATTTTTAAATTTTTCCAAAAACATTATATTTAAAAGTGATAATTATTAAAAGTATACTGAAGAAAAAAAAGTTTTTTTTTTATATATCATTTACTGTAATTATTTTTTATTTTACATATAATATAAATTAGAAAAAAAAACTTAGAACTTGAATAAAATAAAAAATTAAAACTGTTCAAAAATTACTATATTTATATATTTACATGATTTAATTTAAAAATTATACATCCATATGCACTTTTATGTAATTAATTTTTACAAGCATGTAAAATAGCGCTTACGTGTAATAAAATTGTTTTTTAGTGTTCAACTACGCTTTGTCGTATTAAAAAAAATAAAAAAGCACATGCAGTCATTTTTTTTCCGTACTAAGTAATAAAAAATAATAATAAATATGGTGTAACTCAGAGCACCCTTTGTATTAATTACAGGTTTTAAAACCCTGTATTTAATTAATACTTTGACAGATAATTACACTAGAGAAAATTAAAATCAACAGGATGACAGGAAGCAAAACCTCAAAAATTGTATTATAATTAATTCAATGGGGTCCAGGTGAAATTTCGAGCAAAAATATTTCAAGTATGATTTATTAACTGTGTAAAAAAAATTTTTGAAAAAAGGTTGAAAATGCGATGACTTCTAAACTTCAAAACGTGACACAACGACTATCTTTCTTTAAACTTTTGAAAATTCAAGATAAAAATCAATAAATATCTTGATATTATTACGATATGCTAAAGAAAAAAATCGTGCTGTAGTTTAAAATCAACGTTTTCTAAAAGAATTTTCGCGCCTTCAGCTCGGGTAAACAATTATACACGTGGTTTGAAATGTCCTACTTTATTCCCTATGTGTGTAATAGACTATAAATAATAGTATATTACACACCTAGGGAGGAAAGTAGGACATTCCTACCCGTGTGTATAATTGCCCGCCAAAACCTGAAAGTTTAAATTTTTTCTTCTGTTTATAGAAAGAATCCCACATGTACCAATTTTCATTATTTGTTTTCTTATAAAAGGAAACAATGACTTTCTTCCCTATAAACAGGGCAGGAATTGTAACTTTCAGCACAGGTATAGTAAAAATGAACTTCCCTTAGCCACTCTCTAATAACAATTGCTTAGCAAGTTCTGTAGTGAAACACTTATGGTTAACTTAACGATAAGTTTCTGGCAAGTCTCAGCTGGATAATACTTGCGTGCAAATTGATGCAAATCTACTGCCATCTGAATGTAATTTGACAGAACTTGCCGTCAATTTAAAGAGAAACTTTCAATCAACGTCATTGTCTGACAGTAACACTTGAAGTCAACTTAAAGGTAACTTCTTGTTCTCCAACACTTTCCTTTAAGTTGCCCTGATAGCCACCCTAACCGTAAGTTAACTACAAGCTACTGCCGTAATCTAAAGGTAACTTAAAGGAAAGTGTTGGAGAGCAAGCAGTTACCTTTAAGTTGCCCTTCTAATTGTCTGTAACTTTCTATTTAATTTGACTACAAGGTGTTACGGTCAGACAATGACCGTTAAGTTGATTAAAAGTTTCACTTCAAATTGACGGCAAGTTTTTCTGGCAAGTTACATTCAAGCTACTGCCGTATTCTGAAGCCAACTTAAAGGAAAGTATTGTCCTGCCAAGTTTACCAGAAACTTTCTCGTTAAGTTAGCCGTAAATGTTTCACTACAGCACTTGTAGAGCAGGGTCTGGCTATCAGGGTGCCTTCAGAATACAGCAGTAGCTTCCCTGATAACACGAGTTGGTCGTGAAAAAGTTGGACATTCATTAGTTTCCAACCAACTTGACGACAAGTTATCGACAACTTCATCTTTTACAACTTTAGGCTACAAGTTACTGCCAACTTTCTCAGAAAGTTGGCGCCAGTATGAAGCCGCAACTGGAATGCAAGTTTCTGAGAAAGTTGAATGCAAACTTACCGTCAACTTTCTCAGAAAGTGATCGTCAACTTATTGAATTTCCAACTTTTGCCACCAAGTTTCTCAGAAAATGTCTATCAACTATTGGAGGTACCAACTGTTGGCGGTCAACTTAGTATCTAGTTGCGGCTGCAAGTTTCTCGTCAACTTGGCTATCAGGGTTGTAGTTAACTCACTGTTAAGGTGTAACAGGATGAAATACAATTTTCGACTGCGGGTAATGTCAGCCAACTTCACCCTAGTCCAAAATCATTTTGTTTTATCCCTCGTCACATAATATACTATTTCTAACAGTGAATTCAATGCATTGTAATTAAAAATTAACTTTACTGCAATTAATATAAAGATTATTTAATTTAAAAAATGAATGCAATAAATATAGTATAAAAAAATGTTTTAATAAATATCAATAGAAAAAAAAAACGAACATTACACAAAATATCTACATCGGTTACAAAGTCCAATACAAAATTACATGTCCTGTTTTATTTTTTCTTAAAAAACCGTAATTATTCGTAATTAAAAAATAAAACAGGATTGATTTATAATTATATATCTTTCTTTATTAATAGTCTTAATGATTATTAATTATTATCGTTACTTTTCACATTTTACTTTTTTTTTTTTTAATAATATATATATATATATATATTTATATATTTATTAATACTCTGTTTTGAGACTAATAGAAAAATATTGTCACAATGTCGGACGCACAAATAAACAGGACCATCCTGTTTAATTACAATAATATATTGTATACATTAATCGAACACACAATTACATAAAAAATATTATAAAAAAAAAAAAAAAAATCAGTCAATATATCAAATTGACTTATCAGAAAAATTTTTATCTACACCTAATTTTTTTTTCCTTCAATCATAATTTCGTTACTCATTACAAAAAAGAGAAATATAAAATACAAAATTTGGATTCAAATCGTACAAGAAAATTTTTTTCCAGTATTCAAAATAAAAATTTAAATATAAATTGCATGATTATTTTTGTCATTTTCGATGTACCTAAAGATGGAAACGTTTTTCGCGGATCAAAATTTCTGAAATATTTTGCATGTCAGCAAAAAATTTCAGACCACCCCCAACTACTCCTCAATTCAAATTACATTTTCTTTACGCGCAAAACGTTCCGATCTTCAGGTAAATAATTTTCGAAGCATTGTCACAACAAATAGGCCTTAAAATCAGTCTATTTACACTAATATATAAATTAATAATGAATTATTTTGGTAGAAAAAAATATTTATTTATTTACTTATTTATCAGACTACTGGATCGGCATGATAATGATGATAGTGATGATGAATGTGTTCATGTACATGCCTACGTCCAGTATTATTAGTATCATTATCAGGATTTTGTGATGAAAATTCTTGTTCTAACCAACGTACAACTTGTTGCATTGCTCGTGCTTGCTCTTGTTCACGTGTTGCATGTTTTAATTGATGTTTTTTACTAGCCTTACTACTACTACTATTATTATTATTATTATTGACAGATGCCTTTTGCTGTTTAAATGACTGTACGTAATTATGATGAGCATGATCATTATTACGTTGATTATTTATGTGATTTTTTTGTATTGACTCAGTATTAAATATATTATGTCCAACTACTGTGTTAGCAGTCGTCGGTGTTGTTATTATCGTTGACTGTAAATTATTACGATAATGATGTTTATTAGAATTAGAATTTGGCTGTTGATGCTGATGCTGATGTTGATGGGTTGGTGTTGTCGCTGCTGTGATTGTCGTTGGTACTGTTACATTAGTATCAATACTACTACTAAAATGTGTCGTCGTATGTGAATTATGATTTTGTATTTTGCGCTGATTATCTCGAGCTTTGGCAGGTAGTTTAGAAAGAGACGTGGCATGATGATGTGAGTACTCTCTAACCGGTTTGTGATAGGCCGGAGGAGGTTGACGACTCGCAGACGGTGGTCTACTGCTGGTTTGTACATACATTGGGCTCATTGGTGAGACAGCAGCATAAGGACGTTGAAGAGGTACGCGGAGGTGTTCGCTTTGATGTCGTTTCCTGTTGAGAGTATAATAAATATTAAATATCTTTCGTAGAAATTTTTCTTATTTTTTTTTCCTTTTTTTTTCACCATTCATAATGTAATAAATTATTCATTATTTTATTTTATCTTTTTATTTATTATTTTTTTTTTATTATAAATTTAATCACAGTTACAAGGATATAATTAGTTGTTATTAGTTAGTGTTTATTACACGGAGAGAATTTAATTATATTATCTACAATACAAAATTTTTAATTTTAACTATTTGAAATAGTAATAAGATTTTTCAGTGGTGATAATAAATAGTCTTACTATTGAAAATGATAACAGTTACAATTGAAGATGGTAACTGTTACCATTCAAGGTTGTAAAAATTCTAAAACAAGAAACAGGATGAATTGTGCGTAAGTGTGTGTGAAATTTATCACAAAGTGAAAATTACATGTAGACAAGCTTCCGACTGTAACTTATTTATTGGTTTAGAGAGTAATTATTATTTAGGCTAATGGTAACTATTACCATATAAATAATTATAGATTTTACCATATAGTTGGTAGAGTATTTAGTAATTTAAATGATATTTACTAGTATCGAATTCAACTTAAAAATTTTACCATAACTCGATAACTTCTACCATAAAATTCTCTCCGTGTACGACCATCATACGTTTCATTGAATTCGCAACTTCTTCAAGTACTCAATCAATAAAACATTAACTGTCTAGTAAATAATTATAAATTGAGACAATGTGATAACAGTTTTCCTTTCTCACAACCATCATTTAAATGATAGTAAAGTTAGCAGTCATTTGAAATTAAAAAAATTTTTTGAACAGATAAATAATGAAAATAAAATTTTCTAAAAAAATGCACATGTCGGAAATTTCATAAACTATAAGTGCAATTTTTCAAAATATTTTTTTAATATTTATTTTTTTGTTAAAAAAAAGAAAACCAAAAATTTTCAAATGTCTGCTAACTTTATTGTCATAAATAATAAATATTACTTGTCACTTAAATATCAAATAAATTAAGCAATACCTGATTAAAAATTAGTTATTATTTTTTATGATAATTACCTAGATGCGTGAAAACTGAGATTATTCTTCTCCATATTAGCTTGAATTATTTCAAGTAATTGTTGTCGTTGCATTGAACCACTGCGCTTACGGTGATTCGTTGTAACTAATGGTGTAAATGGTGTTGCTGTTGGTGAAAAATCACTGTCATCACTGACATCACCTTCGGAACTATTTGAATAAGGTGTTGGTACATGAACAGATCCACCACCTACACGTCGACGTAATTCTTCTTGCTTAGAAATATTTCCTGGAACATTATCAACATCTTCTTCACTGTGCCACTCGGCAATTAATTCTGTCTAAAAAAAAAAAGACAATAATAATAATAATAAAATTAATAAATTAATTAATAACGATAATAATAACAGTTAAAATATTTAAAAATTAAATTAAAAAGCTTACCTGTGCACGATTACGTAGAATTCTACGTCTTCTTGGAACCCTACGGTTGGCATGTGTCGCGTGACTGCACGATTTGACGGGTTTGATGTGACAGCATGACGTACTTGCGTTAACAACACTCGTTGTTGGTATTAGTACTGTTGGGGTTTTTTTAACAGCAGGAGTTTGAGCTTCACCAGTACCAGCACCAGTTTCAGGATCAATTCCACCAGCACTATTACCAACACCACCAACACCCTCGTCTACATTTTTATCCGGCGACACGGTGAGTTTAACTTTTATAGTTTTACTACCGCATGGTGGTACTTCAATTGACGTACCGAGAGTATCGTAAATGGAAGTTACAAGTCCAGCTATATCGTCTTTAGTTATCTTGCCGTGTCCATCAAAGTCATAAAGAGTAAAAGAAAATTCTTGTCGTCTTCTGTTATCCTCCGCAACAGATACATCACACTCAAATTCCTAAACAAGATAATAAAAATAAAATTATTTTATTATTTTTCTCAGTAACAATAAAATTTTAAAAAATATATAAATACCTCAAAGCTAAATTGCCTTGTATTTGACACAGCCGGTTGTTCATCATGATTATTTGTCGTACTAGATACAACTGCTGGTGTAGTTGTTGCTGTCGCTGCTGGTGCTGATGATGATGGAACAGTATTATTAATAATTACCGTAGGTGATACTCTTGCGGATGATGGCGGCAGAATTTCCGGTAGTAAAGGTTCTGGTAATAACGTTTCCGGTAGAATAACTGGTACCGATACTGATACTAAGGATGAGGTTGATGTTGCAGTATTCAATGTTGCTGATGGCGGTAATGATGTGCTATTTAAATCTGATGGTGCACTCGCTGATAATAATTCTTCAGAGTCACTTCCTTCAGCAATACCACCGACAACTGTAATTAAAATAAATATATATTTATTATTCAGTGTATAATATATTTAAATATATATTTGGCTTTATGAATTTATTTAAATTTAAAGTTTAATGTTGAGGCTAGATGATGGCATTGAGGATTGAATAAACATACAATAGATAAGAGATTTAATGCAACAGAAATAAAAATATAAAAGAAGAGGTGGAAGATGAAGTAAAATGCAGATTTGTCAAGGTGGACAGAGGCATTTATCGCTCGTCTCGGTTATTTACTATGGTGTCTTGCTTAATCATGCATTATACAGCCGATGCTTTCAGACTCTTTGGACTCGGATGGTACGTTATTCTTCGAAATTTTTCCTTGAAGCCTTTAAAGTGGCCGCTCTTACAACTACTCTAAGAGAGTAAAAGCTTGCCGCCTTTGCTTCTAAAATCTCTCCCGCATCGTTGAGTTGTAGTTGTAGTTTCTTGTCTCATGTCCCTCACCTCACTTTGCCTACATTTGTTCGTCACCTCTCGCTTACTCACGTTCTTTTTCATTTACTACGATAAACCCACACGCACAACGGTCCTCCGGTGATAAATCAAAGATTATACAACATTTTTCCAACCAGCTTGGGGTATTTCAAGTTATTTTGTTGAAGATACCGGCTTCTTTTCAAACTGTTTTGTTGGATTTTTCTAACAGATTTCATACAGATCACTTGCTCAAGGACATTATTTTTAAATACCTCGAAATTTTGTTTTTAAACCTAACGATGGTTGCATTTTTCCCGGTCATTCTATTTAACTAACTCAAGTTTTTTTTTATTTATGTATTTTAGTATTGAAAAGTAAATTTTTTCAGATTGAAAAATTTACATCTGGCTGCCAGATTTCTCTTTAAAAAATTTTCGCCCTCGAAATCGGTAAAAATTATCATAAAATAAAAAATTTTAATATGAAATTGCTGTTCAATTTACTTTCTATAGAATCAAATTAAATTTCTTCATGAAAAATTTATAAGAGAATCTATGGAAGTAAAATTTTTCATTGATTTTAAATTGTCACTATTTTTAAATTAGTCAAGTGATTTTTTTCATTTTCAAACATGGTGACTACAGATTTTGGAAAGTGAAATTCCTTGACTTTTCCAGGTATTCCAGTAAAATAATTAAAAAATTCCCTGACCATATGTAGTAATATTAAATCATTGGAAATATTTATTTAATTAAAAATAAAATGGTATAAGTCAGTTCAATAAATAATCAATCATTGTCGCTAAATGAAACTTTATTTTATTATTTGTCAATGTTCATAGATTTCTTTCATTTATTAAATGAATAATTTTTTATTCTTTATTTTAAATCTATGTTTTTATATAACTTACTCTATAATAAAATATAAATAAATTTTTCATTTTCACTAGAATAAATTTCATAAATAAGAACGTTTTATAGAATGTTAATAAAATATTAATCAAGTACGCGAATAATAAATATAGTGAAACTTATTAGTTCAATACTTATGTATACATTTAATGTTTTTGGTTTTTTAACTTGTCAATATGCATGTTAATAGCTTGAAGATCCTGACGATTGGTTTCTACTAAGACTTTTTTTTCTAACAGCCTTTTTAATTCTAACTGCTCCATTTTTCGCTATTGGAATCTATTTCTAATTTTTTTCAAAATCGTATTATAATCGCATTCGCGCCGCGCCACTTTTTCAACAGTTTTGACAGAAAAAAAAATTTATCGGATTTTTTCAGTTAAAAAAAAGAAAGTAAAAATTTGTTCCAGCTTTGTTAAGAAATTCCCTGACTTTTCCCTGATTTTCCCAGTACATTTATAATTCCCTGACATTTCCAGATTTTCCAGGAATGTGGCCATGTCTTTTTATCAATAAAATATATCATGAATAACTTTTCTGAGTCATTCCATAAAAAATGCAAATTTGAATTCCTATAAAATCAACTAAAAAAAAAACGCATACAAAAATTAAAAATAGCCGGCAAGTTTATAGAAAAATAAAATATATTTTTTAATTTACCCATAAATCATTTTAAAAAAAAAATCTATTATCACGAGGTTAATATATACAAATGCAAATATGTTAAGTATATTACGCTGAATATAATTTGACATTTATTAATTTATTTTTATCGTTTCTTGTTATTTATATTTGTGTCATTTTTTCTTTCATCTTCATTTTTTTTATAACTTTTTTTTGTATAATTTATTTTTATTAACCCAATGTGCATTCAGTACAGTACGCGGTCATATCACGACGGCGGCACACATTTTCTTGTACACGTCGAGTAGAGAAATTCAAGAGTCAGACGAGTAACGCAGCGGGATACCAATAAGAGAAGCTCTACTCAACTCAACTCAGCGCAACCAAAGCACTACACTCACTCTACTCTTCTCCGGAACAGAATAAGAACTCAACTCATATACAGTAGAGTTGTAACAAGTAAGAGGAGTTTAGCTAAAGAGTACTGAATATGAAGAAATACGAACATGTTTAATCTCTCATGGTATTATACTATATAACCTTCATAACTTTTATACTTTCCAGAGATATATAAATTCTAACGGATAAAAATATCCAGGAAGAACAAGTTGCTAATATAAAAACCAACCAACAGTTTATATTATGGAATTCTACACTATTAACAAGAATATATTAACTTCATTTTTTCATTATTCTTCTTTATGATACTCAAATTAGCCGACGTCTAATAATTTTTGGATTTTTTTTTCAACAAATAAATTTAAAAAAAAAACTAAACCAAAAATATGCACATGTAGGAAATTAAAAAAGCTATAGGTCCAATTTTTGAATTCTTTTTTTTTTTTTTAATTGTAGCTTTTGTAAAAAATCAAAAAATTATTAGACGTCCGCTAACTTCAGTATCATAATTAGCTGACGTCTAATAATTTTTGAATTTTTTAAAAATGAGAAATTATTAAGAAAAAAAATATTTCAAAAAAATACACTTGTAATTTTTTAAATTTTCTACATGTGCATATTTTTAGTTTTTGTTTTTTTTTTAACTTTCCGCTAAGAAAATTGAAAATTTTCAAAAATTCGGGGTTATTGGTTTCAGTCCAATTTTTGAAACCCGAATTTCTATCAGATCTTGACGTTTTGAGGTTCTAGGAAGCTATTCTGAGTAGTATCACGATGGTGTCCAAGTGTATGTGTGTAGAAAACTACTGCATGAAATGTATTGATGTTTTAAGGATATATAATGAATACAAGATCAAATTTTTGGACTCGAAATTCAAAATTCAGCGAGTTATTCACAATCTCCCGCTCAAAAAAAAATCCTCCCTGCTGCAGTGATAACGACCTTCAGTCCATGAAATCAAAAAAACCAAAAAGTTTATTAAACTAGAAGGTATTTTCCGTACCATGACCCTCGGGCTAAGAAAAAAATTTAAATTTAACAAAATGGCGGAGTTTTTAAAAAAATTCAAATTTCGCGCGAAAATTTGATGATTTGGGTCTGGCAAAATTACATTTTTGATTCGATCGAAAAACTGGAGATGGTACGCAGAAACATATATAAAAGAAACTGAAATTCAAATCAAATCGATCGATGATTTGTCTTTGAGTTATAAATGCAGCAATTTTTAAAAATGTATTTTCGAGAACCGATAAGCGGCTGCCAGATGGCTGTAACTCAAAAAAACTATTCGAGATATGCACGAAATTGTAGTATGTTATTTTCGAAGGCAGACTATCGAAATATGCAAAAAAAAATGAATTGATTTTTCAAAATTTGACACTAATCCCCCTTAGTTATGTAAAATAAAGTATACAAAAAAGTTAATTTTATATTGATGACTGATTCAAAATTCAAGTAATTTACTTTAAATTTAAAGAAAAAATTTCAAGTATTCTTCTTATTTCTCTCCGTTTTTATTCTTCATTCTCTTGTACTCCACTTTTTCTTTTTTTTCATTTTCATGGAAGGATCCAGTGATTGACTCACATCAGTCGTCTTACATAAGCCACAACAATGCGAATAATTCACGGAAATAAGTAGTTTCAAAAATAAATAAAAAGAATAAAAAAATTGTATGAGTAAACACGATCATTGAAATGGAATAAGAGGAGTTGTTAGCAACATACAAGTGAATATAAAGAAGTATAGTTGGTCTAAAAAATAAAATAATGCTGATCGTTTTTACAATTTGACAGTGGACCACAAGCAATTCAGTATTGAACAAACGATCTAGGTATTTTCCAAGAAGAGATGAGAAGAAAAAATAAAAAGTAAGAAGTAAGAGCAGCTAGCAACGGTCGTCAGCCGAAGGCAACACTCTCTTCTCGTCTTTCTCTCTCAACTCGGAGCCGCTATTATTGTTGGCTTCCAGGAAGAGAGACCCAACCAAACGCCTCTCTTTTCCTTCTTATTCCACTTGGATTTCAGAGTCTTCCACCATGCCAATGACTATCTCTTATCTTTCTTCTTCTTTCAGCCTTCACTCAACTTCCATCTTACTTTCCATTACATCTCTCTTCTTCTTCATCTTTCTCTTTTGCTCTTAAAACTCTCATCCATTCCATCACGCGTCATCTTTCTTCATCGCTCATCGTCCATCGTCTTTTTAAATTTTTCTTCTCACTACCATACACTATTTCATTGAAAACTTTTTAACTTTTAATTTATTATTCACTTATCTATTATTAACATTTAACATAAAAATAATCCCAAAGAATTTTAAAGAATAATTAATTTTTATTTAAATATCTAGTGAATTTTCAAATTCATTTTAAATTTAACTCCAAATTTACTGATGGGATGGAATAAAATATAATCGATACGTCGGACGACCAAATATTCTACTCTATATACATATAGATAACTTTTATACAAATACTACAATAATGATAATAATAATAATAATAATAATAATAATAAAAATAATAATAATAATAATAATAAAAATAATAATAATAATAATAATAATAATGCATAGGAGTAATGTAGAATATTGCTGTATCAGTAGTAGATCCATTTTTATCTTTCATTTCTTTTCTATTTTCTCTTTTCCCGTTGGGACGGTATTTCCAATCGAGCGAAAAGACCCTAAGGCGGACAATACCATGCCAACAGTTCTATTCTCTTGAATCTTTCATCCTCTTTCTCTTCCTCACCCTCTCTCTTTCTCTTTCTATTTAGAGTTTTGATGTGATCGAAGAAGCATCGAGAGTCGACGAGACGAGACGACGACTAATGTATAATATAAGTGAGGGGAGATTTATGCTAGGGAAAAATACGAATAGTAGCATAGAAAATATATATATATATATATATATATATATATATATATTTTTTACTATTATTATTATTATCTTTAGAATAGAAGGGCGAGTTTTCCTCGATCCTCGTTAGCTGATACCAGAGTTTGGGTCTGACTCAATCGGTCATATTTAAAACCGACCATTAAACCGTAGCTTAAAAATTGTTGGGCTCTTAAAATAAAAAGCATGTGAGTGTTTATAAAGTTAAAAGAAAATAAAAAAAAAAAAAATTAAATACACAAGGATTTATTATGATGAAAGAATATATATGTGTATATGTATATATATATATATATAAAGTATAAATGAAATCTATATATGCTAAATGTACAGGTGATGAGGAGGAATAAGAGAGAAAATAAAATAAAAATAAATGTGGAAAAAAGGTGCGGCGACAGTCGGCTTGTTTGCCGGACCATTTTGAAAGGGACCGGAATTTCGAGTAGAGGATTCTCTTGCACGAATTGCGTACCCCAGGAGCTCACCTTCCAACCGCTTACTATTCCAAGAATTTAAGTTAATTACGACCAACTCTACTTGTCAGGATTTGTTTTTCTTTTCATTTCATTTTATTATATATATATATATATATATATATATATTTGTTTTTATTTTATTTTATCTTTATTTATATTTTTATTTTCTCCTCATTATGTCGTTTCGTGTCTACCATTGCTTTTATTTCATTTACTAAACCTTTTAATCCATCTACACCAATTATTTATTTTTATTCACGCATTATTTACATGTCTCAGTATATACATACATATATATATATGTAATGTATGTATTTGTATGGGTGTAGTACTCGCGAGATAACGGAGTAACACTAACTGCGGAAGTAAAACACGGTTCATTGACTAGACGGAATGTCGACGGGTGTATACATATATGTATATATATATTATATATACAATCGGGGACATTAATTCGAGTAGGTTTCTAAGATTCGAGATTTATTGCCAACCTTAAATTTGGCGGTTTCTAAACTCTAAAATTTGAAAACCTTAAATTTTACCGTTTTTAAAATAAGCTAAACGTAAAAAATGATATCATAAGAATGAGAGAAACGTAAATAATGTCTAAAGTGAATTAAATTTATAGTAAAATATAATATAAAAAATGACAGCTAAATGTAAATAAAAAACTCTAAAAGTAAATTAATTTTTAAAATCAGCAGTTTAAAAAAAAGCATTAATAAAATGTCACTCATCATAAAATTAGCGGATTAAAAAAAAAGAATTATTAAAAATATTCCAAATTCAAAAGTAAGTAAATGAAAAGTTTGAGCATCTAAAATAACGTCATATTAATATTTAGGTTATTTAAAATTCGGATCTTTAAAATTTGTATATCAATAAATATTGCCACTTTAAAACTTTACCGCTTGAATTCAGCCGATAGTAAATTTAATAATAATTAAATTTAGCCGTTCCTAAACTTATAAATTTGTAAAATCAGCCGATTCTAAATCTGGCGATTTATCAAATTAGTCTATTCGAAGCCTAGCTATTATAATATTAATGTAATTAAATTTAATGAATAATTACAATATTTTTCAAAATTTTGTATTTAAATAGTATGAACGTAATTATAGATTAGTAAAGATATATAAAAGCCAGTTCTATTCGAGTTAAAAAAAAATTAACTTGCTTTAAAAAATATAATTTTGAAACGATATAATATTTTTGAATAAATTCATCTTTTGGAGTTGAGCTAAAAAATTTCATCATCCTACTCGAGCAAAGTAAATTTTACTTAACTCAAATAATAATTTCAAGTTCAATCATTTTTATGCCCAATGAAAAATAATGAAGTTATAATTATTTTTATGGTTTAAGGATTCCATTTCTTACATATTCTTATATTAAAATTATAAGATATATATTACATTGAGGTGCTTTTAACATTTGTAGAGTAATTTTGTAAACTCTTTTTTAGCTCAACTCCAAAAGATGAATTTATTCGAAAATATTAAATCGGTTTAAAATTATATTTCGTAAAGCAAGTTAATTCTTTTTTAACTTGATTAGACCTGGTTTCCATATATCTTTACTAATTTATAATTACGTTCATACTATTTAAATACAAAATTTTGAAAAATATTGTAATTATTCATTAAATTTAATTACATTAATATTATAATAGCTAGGCTTCGAATAGACTAATTTGATAAATCGCCAGATTTAGAATCGGCTGATTTTACAAATTTATAAGTTTAGGAACGGCTAAATTTAATTATTATTAAATTTACTATCGGCTGAATTCAAGCGGTAAAGTTTTAAAGTGGCAATATTTATTGATATACAAATTTTAAAGATCCGAATTTTAAATAACCTAAATATTAATATGACGTTATTTTAGATGCTCAAACTTTTCATTTACTTACTTTTGAATTTGGAATATTTTTAATAATTCTTTTTTTTTAATCCGCTAATTTTATGATGAGTGACATTTTATTAATGCTTTTTTTAAACTGCTGATTTTAAAAATTAATTTACTTTTAGAGTTTTTTATTTACATTTAGCTGTCATTTTTTATATTATATTTTACTATAAATTTAATTCACTTTAGACATTATTTACGTTTCTCTCATTCTTATGATATCATTTTTTACGTTTAGCTTATTTTAAAAACGGTAAAATTTAAGGTTTTCAAATTTTAGAGTTTAGAAACCGCCAAATTTAAGGTTGGCAATAAATCTCGAATCTTAGAAACCTACTCGAATTAATGTCCCCGATTGTATATATATATATACATATATATATATATAGGGACCCTCGATAATAATAAATAACAAACTATTATATTAGGGCGGAAGGAATAAGAAATATATAGTAAACAAATAAAGTAATTAAAGCCGTAAAAAAAATTTAATGCCTGATTAATTATAATGCTGTAGTAAGCTGACGTCTAATAATGTTTGGATAAAAAAAAATTGCACTTGTAGATTTTTTAATTTTCTACAAGTGCATTTTTTTTTTAATTAGTCATTGAAAAAAAATCCGAAAATTCTTAATTATCTGCTAACTTCAGAAATTATTCTGAAGTTAACGAGCAATTAACAATTTTTTGATTTTTTTTTTCAAGACCAATTAAAAAAAAAAATAAAAATATGCACATGTAGAAAATTTAAAAAACTACAAGTGCTATTTTTTTAAATAATTTTTTTTTCATTATTTATCAGTTTGAAAAATTCAAAAATTATTAGACGTCAGCTAACCAGTATTATTTCTGAAAATAGCAGATTCAAAAATTTTATATATTTTCAATGAACAAAATAAATATTGATATGTAAAAATTTCAAAAAATATTGAGAATTTTATAAAATTCTCATGTGGATTTTTTAAAAAATTTTTATGATGACAATTAACTTGGTAATTAAAATGGGTGTCAATGTAGCAGACATCAAACAAATTTAAAATTGTTAATAAACAGAGTAAAAATTTAATAAAATAAAATTTTTAAAAAATGGGCATTAAAAAAATTTCAAAATGAATAAGTGCATTTTTTATAAATATTTTTTTAAAAATTATTTACTCTATTTATTTATAGTTTTAAATTTTTTATGTCTGCTCCATTCACACTCATTAATTAAAACCCATAAAATTTTTAAGTTGTCGGCAACTTTGATCATCGTCGTTAATTGATGTTTATTACGTAATTTATAAACTCAAAAAGATTGTTTTGAAGTTAAAAATAACTTAAATAAAAACAAATAAAAAATAAAACCCGGCCTTTTTGCTGTACAACCCTACTAGTGTGTATACATTGTAGCTAATGAACTTAGCCATAGGGTAAAGAGCAAAAGAGGGTAAAAAAAGATCTTACTTTTTTTCAACCCCTTTTATTCCGCCCCTCAATTACCGCGAAACGAGTGCGTAGAGTGTGGCGTTACTTTGTGTGGTAAGTTACCCAGAGTGTTTGCATGACAATACAATGTTTAAAAAGATATAAAAGATTATTTTATATATATATATATATTTATACACATATATTTTTTCTTTTTAGATATTAATAATACGAGTCACGGAGCCAAGTTTTAAGAGTTTTAATGGGTACTGTTTAATGTTCTTTGATGGCTTTTGAAATGTGGATAAAACAAAATGTATGTTTGTGTATTAAAGTTATTATAATTATAGTTATTATTATTAGTATTGCTATAACTATTATTATTATTATCTCTATAAAGTATAAAAGATCAAAGAGTAGCGACGAGAATAAAATGTAATGTAATGTATATAAGAGAATGTGCAGTGTAAGAGAATAAAGAATAAAAATAAAAGCGAGATATTTGAGACTTCCGGAGTAAGAAAGAAGAGAGAAGGAGAAGGAGAAAGAGAGAGAAATTGTGTTGAAGAAAAGATATAAAGTAATGTAAGTGTTTTGGTTTAGTATTTTGCCAGATGGCAATCGATTAAATTCTTGGTTACTGTTTCATTGTCGGCAAATACTATTGTGTTACTAAACTACGCAACACTAATTTTTAGTTAAATCGATATTGTGAAAGCTGTTAATCAGTCATTTAATATTCTCTTTTATGTTTTTATTTTTTTTTATTGTGCGATAAAATTTCATATGATATTTTAAAACGTCAGACAAAAGACAGCTATTGTATTTGTGGATCGTATGACCTCAATCGATCGATTTGCAGGTCAAGTTTAATGTAAATAAATTTAATACATATTGTAATTTTTTATTTTTTGTTAAAACTTTTATAATTTTTTAAATTTCCCGGGTTTACTGAGATTAATGACCTGGATAAATATGATGTGAATGTAGCAGACATAAAACAATTTATAAATTTTAAATTAATAATGAAATTTTTAAAAATGCGCGCGCTGATTTTTCAATTATTTGAATATTCATTTTTTAATTTATTCAAAAATTTTAAAAATTATTGTCAGTTACATTCAGACTATTAAAAATTTTTGAATTTTTTATTTTGAATTTAAATTATAAGAAAAACTAAAAATTTTCACATTTAAAAAATAAAAATATGAGCGCAATTTTTTGAAATAATTTTTTTAAATTTATTATTTTTAAAAAAATTATCAGGGCTCGGCTAATTACAATATCGTGTATAAATAATAAGTTTATGAGAAGTAAATAAAGTTTATTGTCATTATTATTATTATTATAAATTAATAAACGTACCGGAAAAAGGCTTATAGCCAGCGAGAAATCGTGTTCGCCACCACTTGACCAATCCGGTAGCCATGGGACCCTCATAAGACGCTCAAACTGTCGTCACTGTTATGTTACACACTTATTTATTTATTTTTATTTAAATATTTAATACATTTCGTATTAAAATAATATTAATTATCACAAATATTTATATTTATCCAAAATATCCAATGCAGTGTTTTAAAAAAATTATTTTGTATCCACAATTTAAAAAAGTAAACACTGACGTCACGATTTAAAATCACGTTTGACACTTCACTTATTTAAAAAAAAGAACCCGTTCACACTTAATTATTATTTAATTTTATAATTAATATTAATCACTAGATTGTTTATCCTGTGGGTTAACGTCAACATGAATTTAAATATAGAAAATATAATGAGTATTAATGTAAATATTTCAGTCTTGAAGTTAAGTATGAGGTTTTTATTATTTATTATTTAAATAATAATTATTAATTTAAATTATGTAGAGAGAAATTTGTTTAGTGGAGTTTACGGGAACGTTAAATGACATGTTTCTACATCTACGCCCGTGGGTTGACTGGCTGTGCCTGCCAAGTTGTGCTCAGTCGTGCTGTGGTGACTGGATTTTACTACAGACTACAGAGACTACAGATTGCACAGCCATACGGCATACGGCCATAGAGCCTCCACGAAGAACCACGACCACGAGAGACGAGAGATCGTCCTCGCCTAAACGCACGTTCCCCGTAATTCCCGCCTCTCCTTCTTTAACTAAACGCCCCACCCTGAACTTAACCAGTACTGTCACTATCAATACACAGTGCCCTTTTATATATTTATGTATTTAAATATACACGAAAAAATTATTTCTTGGCACAAAAAATTTTACTCGCCTACACCTAAGAAAATTTTTTCGTTATAAATTTAAAAAAAATCATTTCTTAGGCGAGAGAAAAAAATCCTGCAAGAAAATTTTTCTAGTCCGAAGAAAATTTATGAGTGAATGTAACTGACAAGTGGGAATTTTTTAAATTTTTGAATAAATAAATAAAACGTAAGTAGAATAAAAATTTTGAAATGCGTATTTAGATCAATGAAAAATTAGTGCGCGCATTTTTTTAAATTTCATTATTTTTAATTAATTTTAGATTTATTGTCTGATGACTGGTACATTTATACTCATATAATTTTTTTCTTTAATTTATAGTGCAAAATATTTCTTGCGCCAAGAAATCCTTTTTTTCTGTGTAAAAAAAAGTGTCACAGAAATATGTGATGATTCAAAATTTGGAGTTGAAATTTTTAAAATTTTAAAGTAAAAAATGGCAATGATTGATTTAGTAACCGAGTGTAAGTATTTGAATGCTGATGTGAATTATCCTTTGGAGATTATTCATAAAAAGTAAACTTATTTATTTTTGTGTATGGAAAAACTCAAAAATTTATAATTTTTAATGTCTCCTTAATTTTCAAATTTTAAATATATGTGAAGAAAGTTTTTAATTAGTCATTATTTTAGTTATAGAATTTTTAAAAGATCAATTCAAAATTCAAAGGTATCAAATTTTCTAAGTGGCTGTTTTTGAATATTTTAGGAACGAATTTTTTGTACACGAGTACACATATATTGTTATATTTAATTAATAATTAACTAAAATTGTTTAAAATTATTCTGGAAAATTAAAATCTTAAAATTTGCGTATATTTTAATTATTCGTAAAAAATATATGAAATAATTACTAGAGTTGAAATAATTTCTTAAGATAATTTCTCAAATTTGATATTTTTCTTTGAAAACAATTACTTTGTTCCACAGAAGACAGCTGGTACTTATTTTTAAAAATTCAAATAAATAAATACTTAATTATGATTTTAAATTAAAATATCATTTTTTGAATTTAAAAAATTTATCAAAAATAATCTAAGTATATATAATGTGAGTCGTATTCAAAAATCCCTTTTCCACTTCAGCAAAAATTTGAAAACTGGGAACATTCCAAGAATTTAAAACTGTTTTTAAGTATACCCGAAAATTTTATGTCTGTAGCATTTCAGAAGACTAAAGAATCATCTGGGAAATATTACAAATATTTTTTGTTCTCTGAAATAGGGTAGAAGTACCATTTGTCGCCACTGCTCCACTTTTGGACATTTAATACTGTATTTTGATTAATGAAAAAGTCAAAAATATAATTTATATTGCAATAGTCTGATAAAATTATTTTTGTACACATTTTAAAAATTATTTTTCGTGTTCAAAATTAGCCTCGAAGTGGCCAAAAATGAATACCTCTACCCTACTATTGGAAATTACAAAATTGACACACTTCGAAAGTTTTTGAACTTTAAAAAATAATAAAAAAAAAACTCAATAAGAATAATTTTAAAAATTTTTAACTCAAACGATAAATTTATTATTAAAAATTTTTTTTTTTTAAATACTGGAGTACAAGTTAAAACACTAGTAATTATAATAATATTTTTAAATAAATCATGAAATTTATGAGTCAAAATATTTTTGAAAAATATTTAACAGTTATTTAAAATATTTATCTACATAAATACTTTTATTAATCACTACATAATAAGCTTTCAAATATAGATAAGCAATACAAGTTGTAATTAAAAATAAATTTTGAACTAATGAATGAAGGAAAATTTTTTTTTAAAGGATTTGTAATTTATAGCTTGAAAAATTATCACAACTTTTGTAAAATTCTTATGGAAGTACATACATAATATCTATTATTAAAACATAAGTATTTTAAAAGTCATTTAGAATTTCATATAATATATGTCCAAAAAGTATTTAAATATGAGCATGAATCGAAGCATTAATTTAAAAATATTCTCTAAATGTTCTCATATTTTTATTTTAGTTCATTAATTTTTTTAAATGAAATTTATTCATATTTGATTATCATATAAATTTTATAATTAATGACATAATTAATTAATAATTAAATTGAAATTATAAATTATAATTTCATAGTTATGAAAAAAAAAATATTTCATTTAAATTTATATGCTCAAATTGAACAATATACATATATTTATTACGTATTTCAATTAATTCCAGTCACGTCAAGCAATTACTCGAAAAAAAAAAATATATAAATAAATAACTTTTATCCTTTTTTACTTTAAATTCATTTATTCATTTTTACTCTTCTTTATTTTCGTTCGTATACAATTGATTATTATTTCCCCCATTTATTTAAAAATAAAAACAAAAAGTTGTAATTAATTTATTTGAAATTTGCCGCGTATAATAAAATATATATCTATATATATCTCATCAGAATAAATGCAAATGATCAATTAAAATTTTTAATATCATCCAATTAAAATTGATTTTTCTCATGTTGACAATCAAATGGCACTTATA
Source organism: Microplitis manilae (assembly GCA_030273425.1). Classification (NCBI taxonomy): domain Eukaryota; kingdom Metazoa; phylum Arthropoda; class Insecta; order Hymenoptera; family Braconidae; genus Microplitis; species Microplitis manilae. The sequence continues at coordinate 21,530,580 of CP092726.1, forward strand.
ATAAATTTACATTTTTTAATATGATAAATAAAAAACTTAATCCTTAAATAACTTAAAAATAAATATAAGATTTATAAATTAAAGATAAGACATCTCAAAGATTTTCTTTCAGGCTATTTAATAAAATCCTAATGCGAAACCATAAAAAAAAAATTCAAATAATCCAACGATTTTATTTTATAAATCGTATTATAAGGATTTGCAATAAAAACAAACTAATATAATGACATATTTTTTATTTTTCAGTCGTTATTGTCATGGTGTTGTTTTGCATACATGTATATATGTATGTATCTCAGCAAGTTGTTTACGTAAAACGTGTTTTAGCCCTCAATGAACTTAAAACGTGCCACATGACTTGACTCGTGGGACGTTTGGAAAACCGCATGGACGGAAGGATCAAACGTTCTTTAGTCTATACTCTACGTGGTTATAGAGTATTATACAAAAAGTACAGAGACTAAAGACCAGAGACACAAAACTCATATAAAATAATACCTATAAAGAGAGAAAAAGGAGTAATACTATATTGTAGAATTACATATATATATGTTGTATTGTATACACATACATACATATGTACATATATATACCATACGGTGCGCTGAGACAAGTTTAAGTCAGAGACAGAAAGAACGGGTTGGGGGATTAGCTTCACTTTGAAGAAACATCGAAAGCCGCAATACAGCATATGTATATATATATATAACGTCAACCAAGTTAAGGATGAGATGAGAGTAAAGACTAGTGCGTATAGTATATACATATATATATTGAGAGGATAGGATTATTCAGTTATTTTTATTCTTGACGATTCATTTCATCATTTATTATCATATATCGTATCGTATTCATATTCATATACGGCCATATAAACATCACACCAGACAAATCCAAAAAAAGAAGCGAGTGTAGTAAGAGATGAAAATAAAAAATATACAATTATAATAAATTTAAATAATAAAATAATAAAAATCATTACCTTACTAAACAAAAAAAAAAAAATAAATAAATAATAAAATGTTTGAATGAAAATAATCTTTCAGTGGACTGTACCCGCGTGCTATTATCTCCTAGCGGTGTTTCTGAAGAAACACGGGCGTCGCAATTCCCGCGGGCATGAATGAAGCTACATCGACGACGGATACCCGATTTTACCATACCAAGCACACACACGTACCAAAACAACTATACATCTTTTAGTCGGGACTTCAAAGTATTTCTTTATCATTATTATTATCATCACAGAACTATTATAACAATAATTATTATTATTTAAAGCGCGTCTTATTTACGTCGGAAATTATTTTTATCTTTATTTTTATTTTATACTGACTGAAAGAAAAAATAAATTTAAGAAAAAAAACTACAAAGCTTTGGTTAGTTAAAAAAAACTCTTTGGAAATTAAAAGCACTCGAAAATGTTATTTTGTTCATCTTTGCCTTTTTTTTTTTTTTTTTTTTTTTTTTTTTGTTAAGCCGTCCAGCTGTAAGTTAAGAAAATGTTACGGGTTCGGCATCCGCCTTTGAAGTTGTTCAGATGAAAGTGATGAGTTTGACGTGACCTACGACTGTTTAAAGTGTCAAGATAAAAATTTGATAAAATATTTAATTGTGTGTTTCATGTATTTATATATCATGTAATAACAATAATGATAATAATATATATATTTTTACAGATAAGAATGAAGATTTGTCTATTAAGAAGAACCACTAGTGTGACCGCCTGAAAAAACGATGATTTTTGGAAATTTTTTTAAAGAAAACTACTGTATGGAATGTTGCAATGTTTTAAGGATATATTTGTGGATGTATAATGAATATGAGATCAAATTTTTGGACCAAAAAATTCAAAATTCAGCGAGTTATTCACAATCTCCCGCTCAAAAAAAAAGTCCACCCACTGCAGTGATAGCGACCTTCAGTCCATGAAATCAAAAAAATCAAAAAATTTATTAAACTAGAAGGTATTTCCCTTATCACGACCCTCGGGCTAAGAAAAAAATTTAAATTTAACAAAATGGCGGAGTTTTTAAAAAAAATTCAAATTTCGCGCGAAAATTTGATGATTTGAGCCTGGCAAAATTACATTTTTGATTTGATCGAAAAACTGGAGGTGGTACGTAGAAACATATATAAAAGAAACTGCAATTCAAATCAAATCGATCGATGATTTGTCTTTGAGTTATAAATGCAGCAATTTTTAAAAATGTATTTTTGAGAACCGATAAGCGGCTGCCAGATGGTTGTAACTCAAAAAAACTATTCGAGATATGCACGAAATTGTAGTATGTTATTTTTTAAGGCAGACTATCGAAATTTGCAAAAAAAAATGAATTGATTTTTCAAAATTTGACACTAGTAGTCTCCTTAAATAATAATAATAACGTACATTAGAGAGATTAGACCGAGATGTATTAGTGTTATGAAGATAGACGAGGGTCTCATACATATTGTATCCTGTCTTACTCTTACTCCTGTCGAGTGTTAGATATTTAGTATGGAGTATGAATATGAGATATCAGAGGACATTCTGATGTGGTTTGATACGCCACTGGGGCGGTAAGCGCCTGTAGCCCCTTCCATTTGAATTTCACTTCTCCATCATTTCATATCCAAGTCCAAGAGACTTCTACTACCCAGACCACGACCCAGCCAGCACCGTCAGCACACAAGACTGTTCAATACAACACAACTCTGATGTTTGCTGGTTTACTTGCTCAACTCTACGGTGTATTGGATAGAAGGCTGAAGGCCCGTCGCGGTTATATACCATACCGACCATACCCACCATCCATAGCATGGCATAGTATGGCATATAATACCAAACCATACCGTGGCATGGCATCCTCAACCTCCTCAACTAACCAACCAACGTAGCATAGTATAGCATGGCTAGTTGTTTCTTTTCTTTATTCCTTTGTCGGAAAGTCGGCGTAGCGGCGAGTCTCGTTTTTGAGGGACAAAGATACAAGATCTGGCACATCCATGTATGTGAGTGTGCACGATGACGACCACGACCACGACCACGACCATAACCACGATCACGACTAGTTAGGTGAGAGTAACAAAGACAGACAATCAGGACTAAGAGAAAATAATGATAAGGACGGAGAGAAAAAGATGAGTGAGAAAATAAGAGAAAGGAGTAATGGATTAATGTTGGGTGTAACAAAGAAACGAGTAGGTAAAATGTCAGAGTGAGAAGGAAATTTAAAAAACTAATAATAACATATTGCTCGGTCGTTCAGTCAGTAGTATAGGCTCGAAAGTTAAGCCGAAGGGCTTTTTTTTGTTTTGTAAAAATAAAGATAAAAATAAAATGTAATAAGACTTTAAAACACATCAGTAAAGACCAACTAAAAAATAACCTCAGTACTTTTGTTCTTACTCATGTTATATATACATATTATATGTCATCCTTGTTGTTTTACTTCCGTAAAAATAATCCTCGGGGTATATTTGTAAATAATTTACAAATAAATCCATCGCCAAGGGTTATTTTTATTACTAAACAAATAGTAACCCAAGTGACAGTTGTTTGTCTGCAAACAGAGTTGACTAATTGTCAAACTTGTTGTTTATTAGTAATACCTTTTAAATATATCTGCGTAATGAAAATACCAGAAGGAAGTAAATAGACAGTTTAGAGTCAACTACATACATACATACAAGAGTTTGTTAAAACACATTACATTTAACTTTAAAGTTTATAGTAAAGCGTAATAGAATTTATTAAGTGTATCAAGTATCGGTATGTATATAAATATATATATATACATATATTGTTATCAGGAAAATGATTATCGAGCTCGACGTAGTTGCCGGATAATAAAATGAAAAAGAAAATGAGGGAGACAAGCGGATGGTATTTATTGCCGTAGTATGGAGAAGCGGCGTGTTGTTGTGGGCCGTTCCGTAGGACAGGATATAGGGAAGCCTATAATACGGTTTTACCGCGAGGCCTTACTCTCCACGCAACACTACTACATAAAGACCCATGGATATACATATGCTGAGATATGTAGTAATGTTGGGGCGTCGGATTTGCCGGGCTTGCTGATGCTCTCTCAATCTCTTTCTCTTTCTCTGAATATAATAATACTGAGCATCAGCATCAGCAGTGTGCGGTTTTGCCGGAAAGGGGCGTCGATGGGTTCGGTGGCCAGGAGACCTCGGGGCAAAGTGAGGCTACGGTTCGGTTGGTTCAACTTGGACAGCGCGGGGTCAGAAGGGACTTAAGCCAGTCGGCGTGTTTGATCTCCGCCACGGGCGCCGACAAAGCGTTTCGTTTAGCTCTCTTCCTCTACCCTCAGCTTATACGTTCCATCTTTCTTACACTTGTCTCTCTTACACTTTAATGGATTATCTTTATCCGTCTCGCGTTGTTTAGCTGCCGTATAGTGAGAGTTTGACAAGGACAGCGTGAAAATGACCGAAGGAGGAAGATAAATATGCCATAAGAGTGAGAAAGATAAATGGTGTTACTGCGCGTTAACTTTTGTATGAGCAACTGAGTCAGAGAGAAACAGAGTTAAGATGTAGTAAAAATAAAAAGAGAGAGTGAGAAAGATGAGAATAGACCAGCTGCTTTGCTGTTGTTCTGCCGTGCCGAGAAGAGACCAAGTGCCTCGGGGATGACGGACCGATGGAACCTTCTTCATCATCATCATCATCATCATCATCTTCTTCTTCTTCTTCTCTTTATACTTCCTTTTATCTTCTCGTTTCTTGTCTCTCAACTTGTTCACTTCTCAGTCAGACTTAACTCTGGTATTATTTTATCCCTTTCCATTCTACATATTCTTCTTTACTCTCTTTACTTATTGTTATTGTACTGAGGATAAGGTTCTACTGAGTCGTGTTGTATGCTGTCTTGTCTCTTGTATTTCTCAAAGGGTGCTGCTACTCTCCTCCGCAATTCGTATCGTGTTGAGAAGAAGAACAACCGAAAGAAGACTCAAAACTCGACACTCAACTCAGCTCAACTCAACATTATTCGCTTCGGTATTATACAGCTTTTGCTTTTATGCTCGATGGTGTATGCCCAGTTGTTGCTTATTCACTATACAATAATACAACTACTGCTTCTGATGTGAGCGTTAACTTCTAACGTGTTGCCACTCCCTCGCGGCTTGCATCAACTTTCCTATTAATAAATAACACCGCGCTCCATGTTACAACTCAACCGTCAAGTTCCGCTTCCCAAGATCAATTTATTCCTTTTTTTTATTTACATTTTTTTCTGTCTTTTTAATCATACTTTTATTATACCTTACAGGCTATTTTATATTTTTTTAAACAATTAAAATTTATGTTTAATTTTACTTTTTAGGAGTTAATAAAAAATTAACGTTTTATTTCAGATATTAAATAGACACCTTTTTTTTTTAGAACCTGGAGTCGGATACTTTTTTTAAACTCAATCACGTTTATTATCATCATATAAATTATGATAAATGTGTTTTGTTTTTTATTTCGGTTAATTAAATCTAGTCAATATCAAAGTTAATAAATTTTACAAGTGTCATAATTTTTAAAATAAATAAGCTACGAGTTATGACAATAAAGTTTGCAGACATTTAGAAATTTTTTGATTTTCTTTAACAACAAAATAAATATTTAAAAAAATATTTTCAAAAATTGCATGTTTAGTTTATCAAATTTTCTACATGTGCATTTTTTTAAAATATTTTTTTTTTTAATTATTTATCTGTTAAAAAAATGTGTTTGAATTTCAAACGAGTGTGAATGTAATGACTGTGAATGTAGCAGACATTTAGAAATTATTATTATTTTTAAATAAATAAATAAAACGTAAATTCAATAAAAATAAAAAAATGCACATCTGTAGAATTGAAAAATCAGTATGTGCATTTTTTTTATTTTTATCATTTTAATTGTTAAATTCGTTTATTTATAACTTAAAACATTTTTCATATTTGCTACATTCACACTCATTGAATGTAGGAGATATCAGAAAAATTTAAAATTATAAATCAATAAAAGAAACAATTAAAAAAAAAATATTTTGAAAAATTGCATGTTTAGTTTATCGAATTTTCTACATGTGCATTTTTTTAGAAATATTTTTTTTGAATTATTTATCTGTTAAAAAAATTTATTTGAATTTCAAACGAGTGTGAATGTAGCAGACATCAGAAGAATTTAAAATTATAAATAAATAAAAGAAACAATGAAAAAAAAATATTTTGAAAAATTGCACTTATTAATTTTTAAATTTTCTAAATGCGCGTTTTTTAAAAATTTTTTTTTTTTAATTATTCACTCTATTTATTAATAATTTTAAATTTGTCTGTCTACTACATTCGAACTCATGATGTTGAATAATTTTATATGTGAAGGATACAAAAAAAAGGTTACTTACATATATACATATATAAATCTATAAATTTAAACATGAGTATCAATGTTCCGTAATTTTAAACAACGTGGGTATTTAAAAAACAAACACTGATAGTTTTATTTGAATTTCTAAAAATAAATTTGAATCATTTGTGACATTTGAATGCCATCTACTGTGTCATAAATATATCAGACATATATCTGTTCATGATAAAATAAATTTCTATGTTATCAGTAAAGATATTTCATTGAAAAATAAAAAAACCCTATGGTGGCTATTTTATTTTTTTTTATTACAAATGGTGGTAATTTAAATATCAAAGACAGAGAGGTTATAAAATATGATTTATTTTTAAAAGTAATTAATAAAAATAGTAAATAATTCAAAAATAAAAATGTCTTTGTACGACGATTTTGATAAACACCGGGCGTCTGATAAAGTCGCTGGATGGTCATCAGGAATAAAATTATTACAGTCACAATTACAATTAAAAAAAGCCGCTGTCACACAGGTTATTTATTTATATATTTATTTATAATTTTAAATTTGTCTGATGCCTGCTAAATTGACACTCGTATTCCGTTATGATAAGTAATTATTACAATAAGTTAAATTAATTTTGTGTGAATTAATTGACAGCCGAAACGAGAACAATTTCGAAAAGCTACAGCAGTATTACCCCCGGTTATAGATTTGAAATCAAAAGCATCGAGTCGGGATGCGGCTGCAGCAGCAGCAGCGGCGGCAGCAGCTGAACGTGATGAAGAAGGATCATCATCATCAATACTGTTGACGAATAATACATTTACGAATCCTGGAATAAATACTGCGACGACTGGTGAATATGATTGGAATGTTATCAATGAGTATGATCCACTGTGGCCAAATGAGTATGAAAAAGTTGTCAAAGAATTGCGGGATATACGTGATAGAGAGTATGAACAAGAAGCTGAGCAAAGAAAACGTCGGCGTGAGATTTCACGTTTTGAAGAACAAGTAATTCATTTTTTTATTAACACGTTTTTAATTGATTCGCTTTTGTGTAATGATACTGATGCAGACATCAAGTAAATTTATTTCTTTTAAATAAACGAGTAAAAATACTTATAGGAAAAAATTATGGAAAATTGCATATGAAAAAGATTAAAAAATCTTTTTGTGTAGATTATAAAAATTGTGTTTTACCTGCAGTAATTAATTCATGAAAATTAAAAAATTGATGTCTGTTACTTTCAGTATCATTTAGTATGTCTGTTAGGTGGAATTTTGTAATTGATTTTAAAGTAACTTCCTGATGACAAGTAGACACCACACTGACAACTTTAAGATATCTTTTAAAAGGACAAGACAAATGTTTTTTCATGATACTAGTATTGAAACTTTAAGTTTCAGTGTTTCTATGTCCAGTCGAAACAAACTAATTTCAAACCGCTGATGCAAACAACCTAGCGAAAGTAATTTATAAATATCTTCATACAGCGGGCAGAAACACATGGCAAACTTTTTATTAATTTTTTGATAAATATTAAAATGTCATTTAAATATACCATGGTGTCTATATTTATAGAATACCTGAAAAATCTGGAAATGTCAGGGAATTATAAATGTACTGGGAAAATCAGGGAAAAGTCAGGGAATTTCTTAACAAAGCTGGAACAAATTTTTACTTTCTTTTTTTTAACTGAAAAAATCCGATAAATTTTTTTTTCTGTCAAAACTGTTGAAAAAGTGGCGCGGCGCGAATGCGATTATAATACGATTTTGAAAAAAATTAGAAATAGATTCCAATAGCGAAAAATGGAGCAGTTAGAATTAAAAAGGCTGTTAGAAAAAAAAGTCTTAGTAGAAACCAATCGTCAGGATCTTCAAGCTATTAACATGCATATTGACAAGTTAAAAAACCAAAAACATTAAATGTATACATAAGTATTGAACTAATAAGTTTCACTATATTTATTATTCGCGTACTTGATTAATATTTTATTAACATTCTATAAAACGTTCTTATTTATGAAATTTATTCTAGTGAAAATGAAAAATTTATTTATATTTTATTATAGAGTAAGTTACATAAAAACATAGATTTAAAATAAAGAATAAAAAATTATTCATTTAATAAATGAAAGAAATCTATGAACATTGACAAATAATAAAATAAAGTTTCATTTAGCGACAATGATTGATTATTTATTGAACTGACTTATACCATTTTATTTTTAATTAAATAAATATTTCCAATGGTTTAATATTACTACATATGGTCAGGGAATTTTTTAATTATTTTACTGGAATACCTGGATAAGTCAGGGAATTCCACTTTCAAAAAACTGTGGTTACTATGTATACGCTTTAAATATTTGGTAATAAAAATATCTAAAATACCAAATTTAAATATTTAAAATTGCGGTCAGGAACTGAAAGAGAGAAAATAATTAGAAATTTAGTAAAATAAGTACTTTTATTTGTTATAGACAATAATGGCTAATACAATGGTTGTACCTGAAAGAGATGAAGAACGTACATCAACATCACGTGGAATAATTGGCGGTGCAGCAATAGCACCACCACCTTCTTTACAAGAGCCATCAGAAATAACAATGCCTTCAATTAGTACTCCAACCCGTCCAGTAACGACACCTGGACTTGGCTATACGACGTCATCAGTAGCAGCTAAAATAATGGCGAAATATGGATTTAAAGAGGGGCAAGGTTTGGGTAAAAAAGAACAGGGCATGTCTGTTGCTTTGCAGGTTGAGAAAACAAGTAAACGTGGTGGAAGAATTGTTGGTGAAAAAGAACAGTTGATGCCACCTCCAATGGCTGTTAGTTTATCACCACCTTCGAATACTCAATCAAATGAAGAACCAACCATCACTGAAATCATGAAGAGTCCTAGCAAGGTAATCATGTTTTATTTGTTTTACAGCATGGCCACAAATCGAAAATCAAGGAACCGAAATATATCATTAAGTGTCAGAGAATTTCGAAAAGTATCTGGAAATTTAATTGCGACAGTTTAAAATTTCAAAATTTTTAAGTGATTTTCAACAGGTTGTAACTCGAAGGAAAATGATCATACAAAAAAAAATCAAATTGTAGCTTTAAATGTCTAGTTTTCTGATCTAATCTTTAAATTTTTTCAATAATTCTCAATTTAAAATTGCCTTTCTAGCTTTCCTTTTGCAGCTGTTTGACGATGCTCCAAAAAATCTACTTCTGTGGCATCTTCATTCATAACTTTGGAAATTCTGTATAGTGGAGCGTGTCAAAAAACAACACAATGTTAGATATTTTCTCCTATTAGCTAAGGAAGAGTCCCGTATACTCATAGGCTTGATGTCTGTCCATTTTAAAATCATTTCTTTGTGGCCATCCTGATTTTATTAATTATTTACTCTGTAAAAAATAGAGTGATTGCAGATTTTATTTGAATCCTTATTCACTCCGATTCAGAGTTTCAATATTCAAATAAACTCCACTTCGGAGTAAATAAATAAATAAACTTACTATAGATTTAATCTGCGTTCACTCTCAAAATTTTTTACAATGTATATATTTATCTAAATAATTATTTATGCATTAGGTTGTGCTGCTAAGAAATATGGTCGGACCAGGTGAAGTTGATGAAGATCTTGAGCCGGAAGTCAAAGATGAATGTAACACGAAGTATGGTGATGTTGCACGCGTATTAATTCATGAAGTGATGGATGTAGTTCCTGAAGAAGCTGTACGGATTTTTGTTGAATTTAAGCGAATCGAAAGTGCGATTAAAGCGGTGGTTGATTTGAATGGACGATTTTTTGGCGGGAGACAAGTTAGAGCTGGATTTTATTCAAGTGAAAAATTAGATAATTTACAACTCATGGACTAACTGTAGGTTATTTATTAGTTTTAGTTTAATTATTAAATTTATTTTAACATTTATCTGTACACTATATCACCGTTTTTTTTGCTTGGATAATTACGTTCGTTTTACAATTTATGGTAACAATTTGTAAATAATTTATTCTATTTTTTTTTTAACGAACTTGAATAAATGGTATCTTAAAGTTTTATACATGTAAAAAATTCAATTACTTGTGTAAAAATTTATTTAATAATTTTTTTATAATTATTCTAGTGGAAGTGAATCGCAGCCAGCAGGAAGAATTTTAAACTTTTTACAAACTTCTCGGAGTAGATTTATCAGAATTGCTGTCTGGTCATCGGAATTCTTAAAATAAAAAAATATTTTATCAATATTTAGTTTTATTTAGTCAGATGTTTTATTAAGGGGGAATAAAGGTCTGAGATACAAAAAAAACGAGGATATTTTTGTGATTTTTCTTCAGAGTACCTTCTTTATTAAAATTTTAAAAATTTGTGACATTATTAAGCATCATTTCAAGAATATTCTTCGAAATTTTCATAAAAAAATATTGAAAAATAAGCCAGTGGTAGTGGGGAGAGACGAGTCAAAAAATAAGTCTCCATCTTAGGCAGGATAACTCATGACTGCCTCATCTGAAATCAAAAAACCAAAAAGATTTCTTTAGTACATAAGTTTGATGGATTTGAACGAAGGAATAAACAAAATATTCATTTTTGAATTTTTGGTAAAGGTTCAATCAAAAAACTATGATTTTTGCCAAAGATTGCTCCTTTTGTTTAATTAAAAAATAAGTAGTTATTGAAAAAAAAAATCCTTTGTTCAAATCTAAGATAAACTTATGTACTAAAGAAATCTTTTTGGTTTTTTGATTTCAGATAAAGCAGTCATGAGTTATCCTGCCTAAGATGGAGACATTTTTTAAGTGACTCGTCTCTCCCCACTACCACTGGCTTATTTTTCAATATTTTTTTATGAAAATTTATCAGAATATTCTTGAAATGATGCTTAATCATGTCACAAATTTTTAAAATTTTAATAAAGAAGGTATTCTGAAAAAAATATCCTCTTTTTCTTTGTATTCCAGCCCTTTTCCCCCCGTAAGAAGATTTTTTTAAACTCAACGCTAAATATGAAAATTTTTTCTTAAATAATAAATTTTTGTTGAAAAGAAAATGACTAAAAATGAAAATACGTGACGTTTTACAAAACTATAGTTCTGTAAAAAATATAAAAATGTTATTTTATAAGAAACTCATAAAGTTTTCCAGCCGAAATAAAAGTCTAGGTATTTTACTTTACAGAATTAATGTATCGGTAGTGTGCATGCGTGTTGATTGAATTAATTTAGATAATAATAAGACATAATCTTTAAAAAATTTGTTCGTGCTCGAAACTAATTGTAAGAAAATTATTTTGAAAAAATCAACTTACACCATCAAGAGTAATTGTAGGAATGAAAGTAACCGCAGGTTTCAATGCGTTTGTCATTTTGCCATATTGTGCTAATAATTCAGCTCCTCGATTTGTTTTAGAACAATTCAATATTGGCTCAGCATCTAGATGGAATTTTTCAGCACATGTACGTGTTATATTTACTGGCCATAAATTATGTTCAATCATACACGTTAAGAAATTTAATTGAACAGCGGGGTTTTTAATAATATCGATTGCACAAGCATGAATCATATTTGCCTCACATTCTCTTGGACCGTGTTGACATATAAATTTATAGCCATTTGGTAGTTCAGTAGTCTGTAAATTTTTTTGTTATTTATTATAACTTTAAGTAAAAATTTTTAACAGAAATTTTACTTATGACTTAATTTAAACTTTAAGTAAAGTAACAGACCTAGTACCTGATCACTTCATGTATTTAGTAAAATTTAGAAAATGAGTGATCGGGTACTGAGTCTCTTACTTTACAGACAGTGTATATTTTCTTGCAAGCTAATAACTTAAAAATTATAATACTTTCTAAAATGGAACTTTTTTTTCATTGACGTCACCGATCAGAGATTGAATTAATTAGTCATAAAAAAAGGTATACAATTTATTCATTTTTTTTTAATAGACCAAATATTTAATTAACTAAACGTCAATATGAAATAATTTTTAAAAAATTTACAAACGAGATCTTATCATTAATTTTCCTATTTTATGTAAATTAGCGATTTTTAATAAATATTATAATGATACTGAAGTTAGCCGACGTCAAATAATTTTTTTATAAACGATTAATTATTAAAAAAAACTACGTGTGCATATTTTTGGTTCTTTTTTTGAAATTTATTTGATGAAAATTCAACAAATGTTGATTGCCTGGTAACTTTCGGATCATATAGTATACATATTTTTTAAAATTATATTGACACTCAGAAGCGGGAAGTTACAGCTTATTATTAAGGTAATTCTCAGACAAAACTCCCCACTTTTTATAATTGCCGCCGAGACAGATTTGAATAAAAATTATTTACAGTTGATATCAATTAGAAGTTAAACGAGATTTGGAAATTAATTTCAACAAAATCTTTATGTCGACATTATAAATTTGAATGTCAAATTTTTAGGCTTCTCCTTCCTACCACTGGCTTACTTTTCATTATTTTTTTATGAAAATTTCGCAGAATATTCTTGAGTGTGAGTTCAGAGTGATTACGGATGTTGCAATTTAAATTCTAATTCATTCCAGTACTGAGTTCCGGAGTTTTTAAAAAATCACTCAGCATACGGAGTAAATAAAAAGTTTTATATTTCAGCCGAGAGATCTAAATTTTATTTAAATTCGCATTTACTTCGATTCAGAGTTTTAATATTAAAATAAACATCTTTTAGAAGTGAATTTCACTCGAAGGGAAATAATTAAACAGTCATCCTCTTAAAATTTACTCCGAATTTAAAATAAATTAATACATTTTTAACAATAGTATTAAAATGTTTCATGACGTTGAGTCACTAAAAACTTTTAAAAAGTGGGGACACTGAGCACGCCCTTACTAAAACTAAAATTAATGAAACGATAAATTCATTACCCAAAAATTATTTAACATGGGATAAAAAAGCAGATGTTTAAAAATAGAGTGCTAAATAAAAAAATTACCGTAGCTTTTCCATATGGAATCATTTGAATGACGACATTGTTAGGTAACTTTTGATACGTTGGCTCCAATTGTCTCATTACAAACCCACGCGAATCCGGACACAATGCTTCATAATAAACTGCAACAACTATTTTTTCTACATCTTTATTATCATTAATAGCTTCCGCAAACTCTTGATCTTTCCGTTCGCTCTGAAAATAAAACAAAAATAAAATTTTAAAAATAGCAAATAAATAAAATAAGTAAATTACCTGCTGTGCATTTCGTACATCACTAATAAATGAGCTCCAAAGTCTAATAAGATGCCAGAATAAAATTAAAGTAATTAGACATCCAAATAGCCGCATCCAAAGTTTTCCTAACCCCATTTTATATTTCATTTTATTTAATAATCGGCAAATACCCCATGTAAAATACTTATCAAATAGTATTACTTATTATTTAATTATGTATGATAATATATAAGAAGACATTCAAAAATTATTATATTATTTTATAGACCGTATAAACATCTTGAGCAAATATAAATATATATATTTTATTGTTAAACTTTCAAAAAGTAAACAACAAATGTGGCACGTTATCGCGGGATTTAAAAACGTTTGAATTACTTATTACATCTATCGGTTACTTAAGAAATATACAGGTACTAAAAGATAAAGATAATTGACTAATTACAACAATTTAAATATGACAGATGTTTTAATCATTTTGTGTAAACAATGGCATGGTTACATTATTTGGTAATCATTTAGAAGAATATTTATATCCAATTACTAGTAACATTGTTCTGTTATCAGTCTTATAAACAAGCGATAAATATAGTTATTGATGGTCTAAATTGATAAGTTTGTATCGTTTGTATATAGAATTATTTTATCAATTAGATGTGTTTGTTTACACGACATCTTTTAATAAATAATACAACTTTTTTTAACTAATGCAGAAACTTGGTTTTTTTATCGTTCACTAATTTGTTGACGAGTTGCCAACTTTATGATTCGATGCAAGGGATATTTTGTTTTATCATCAATAAGATGAATTATCAACTGTCGATGTTGAGCAGTTACTAAAATAAAAAAAAACTAGAAGTAGAGTGAAAAATAATTCTACCCTGATAGCCAGACATTGTTCTATAAGTGTTGTAAAGCAACACTTTCGGCTAACTTAACGAGAAAGTTTCTGGCAAACCTTGGCTGGATAATACTTTCCTTTAAGTTGTCTTCAGAATACGGCAGTAGCTTGAATGTCACTGCCAGAAAAACTTGCCGTCAATTTGAAATGAAATTTTCAATCAACGTCATTGTCTGACAGTAACACTTGTAGTCAAATTGAATTCGTTACAGACAATTTACTGTCAACTTAAAGGTAACTGCTTGCTCTCCAATACTTACCTTTAAAATACGGCAGTAGCTTGTAGTTAACTTATGGTTAGGGTAGCTATCAGGGTAAGGTTTAATTTACTAAAAGTAACTTATATATGAAAATTTGAATACTTTTGAATCGGCCTTCTTATGGACATTTAACATTCCAATCGTTTTGAATCGTTTCTTTTAATCAGGGAACTGTATTTAAATTTTCACCAGATCTGCACCGGAAGTTTAAATTCCTGGCCTATTTAGAGGGAAGAAAGTCGTTTTTCTCTTTAACGAGAAAAATTAGCGCATGCATTATTCTTCCTATGAATAGAGACAGAAATTTAAACCTTCAGGTTCCCTAGATAGTAAAATGACCCCAGGTAGCATTTAAGTCGGAATGACTGCTTCACGATTTTTTTTTGAAAGCATCCTCAAGAGGTCTTATCATGACTTTAAGAAGTCACTTTTAAAGGTGTCATTTTTAAGAACTCTTAATTGATTTCTTGAAGACTCCATAAATAAGACGTCAGTTTTGAGATGTCTAAATGTCTTCTCTTGTTTAACTTCTTTGAAGTCAAAATTAGGAGCTCCTCAAGATGTCATGGTGAATTCATACTGAAGTTTTTTTTGCGAAGTCAAAAAAACCAATTCAGTAAAACGTCTCTCTGATTAAACAACTGAATTCAACCGAGTTCAAAATTTTAATTTCGTTGTATTCTGTCGAATTCTGCAAAACATAATTAAACTGAATTGAAAATTTAAATTTGAATTAATCAGAATGAAACCAATTTAAAAATTTCAAATTCGTTTTAATTTGGACGAATTCTGGTTTTCCTGCCGAATTAGACAGAATTCATTTTCAAGTTAGGTACCGAATTAACAGAGAATTTATCTGAATTAAATAGAATTAAAAATCTAATTCTGTTTAATTCGATCGAATGCAGTTGTTTAATCAGGGCTTTAAAAAGAGTTCTTTTTTCTGACTTCGCAAATGCAAGCTACAGCTATAAGAATATAGAATTTTTCAAGCAGGGCTAACTCCAGTATCATATATATTTTTCAAATTAAAATTAAAATTCACACAATAATTAAATAGAAAATTTTTAAATTTATTTTTTAGCAAAAAATAATCAATGGTCTGCCATCTTTACTCAACTGCGCCAACTACTGATTACATTTTATTTTTACGTCCATCGTGGTTATATATATTTTTCATAAATTTCAGCAAATTGCCAAGTCCAAAATAGACTAATTATAAATAAAATCTCATTATTTATAAATTTTTTTCTATAAATAAACATTCATCTTATCAATTTATTATTAAAAGCTTTACAAATCAACAAATAAAAATATTCAAATTTACCAACCGAGTAGTCTTTTTAATTTAAAAATATATGATTCATAAACAATTTCAATCAATTCCTTATAAATTTCAATTAATTATATATACATATATAACTTGCAAAAACTTATGTGTCATTAAAAGTAAAGTTGGCGGGCATCTGAAAATTTTTAAAATTTCAAAATAATAAAATAAAATTTCTTAACAAAAAATTTAAAAACTTTTATAAAATTCTCAAATCAGTACCTGCATGTTTTCTTATCATTTTATCAATTCAAATGTTTAATTTTTTCAAACACAATTTAAAAATTGTCTTTTGTCTGCTACATGTCATAAAAATTATCCAGCGTAATCTACAGTTACCGACCGAAAAAATCCAATGATTTCAAGGTCTAGTAATATATATAAAACAAAAAAGTATCTAAAAATATATACTGCATAATTACATTAACTCTAATAATAAAGTAATCCATTGTCACCACATCTGGTATTATTAATAAATCTAATTTCCTACCGGATAATAATAATAAAATAATTGAATAACTGCTGATATATAACAATAATAAACTTTTTTTTAAACCAGGTATAAATGTAATCTAGGGTCAAAATCCAAGTCGACAGTTACGTCACCAATGGCAAAACTCGTACAAGTATTTTTTCCTTGATATATATCATAATAAACTCTTGTATCGTCCAGTATAATAACAATCTGCGTATAAGAATGACGGAATAGACTACGACTTTTTTCGCTTAATATGTAGTGTATATTTATACATATATTTAATACTAATATAATATTTAATGTTCATTACAGTGATTAATAATAACAATAATAACTTTAAAAATATTTTAAAAATAATAACAGCAATTAAATTAAACAAAATGTTTAAATTTATAAAATCATATTATTTAGACGTGGGTTGTTTGATAACAGTGATGACTATTAGAACTAAATATTTAATTAATTGTGACAATGAATTGTGATCTTAGTATTTATTTATATATTTATTATGCAGTGCAGTGCATTTAACATTTTTTTATAATTTTATTTTATTATTTATTTATTTTATTATTTTTTAAAAATTGAATTTATGGATTTAAAATATGACATGAGGATTTCTAAAATTACCTGAGCATAATTTATAATTAATAATAATAATTATAAAAAATAAGTGTAAACTAATTGGAATGGCAGCAGCCCAAAAAAAAAATCAATCACGTAGACGACTTGCAGCAATAACATTTCTATCAAATATATCATTGGACGGAAGTCATCGGGATACTAATTTTTCACTTCTACCTCACAATGGAGCTATACACCGGCGTGAAATAAAACTAAATAATATTATTAATAATAGTAGTAATAATAATAATTCAAATTACAATGATAATGTTAATGAGATAATAAGATATAATAATGACACATCACTAGGAGCTGTAACAACAGATACAAATACTTCTGCAGATGATTTTGTTGAAATAGTGCCAGGGTATATTGCTGAAATAAAAAATAATGATTCTGGTGAATTGCCACATAAAATAATAAATGATCATAATTCAATAAGCTCGGATTCTGATGGTATTTTCACTTCTGCTAAAAATACAATATCTGCTTTGCTCGATCAAGAACGAATCCAACCATTATTGTCATCAATACCTGGCTCGTTTCGTGAACGGTAAATTGTTTACTTTATTACATATTATATAAATTTGTATGAGTGTGTATTAGAGTGGTTAAAAATTATATTTTCTCAGGCGCATGATAAAAAACTTCTTTTTAGTGCAACAATACATGGGGAATTTGGTTTTTTTTTTTTAAATAAAAAGAACACGTGTTTCAGGACGATCAAAATTCATTCTTTGGGTTCCGCGCTTTTTCATTCCGCGACAAAAAATCCTATGACAAAATATCTCCGACAAAATATCCTACGGACAAAATATCTCCGGACATAATATCCCTGACAAAATTTAAATGTTTATTTGTACTATTCACAGCTAATTTAGGTGCTTGTTTTTCAGGAAAATTGTGGGAATTGATAAATAATAAATAACCACCTTTTAAGAGTGCTAATTTTTCAAGAAAATTGTGGAAATTTAATCTAAAGATAATTTGTCGGAGGATATTTTGTCGCGGGATGAAAATGCGCGTTTCCCATTTTTTGATACAATTGTGTTTTTAGTAAATATCTTCTGAAATATGCAGATTAAAGAAAAAAATCATAGAAACAATTTTATAGGAAATTAAATTCTTGACAGAGAAGGTCATGTTCATTTTTTTGATAAAATGTGTATTTCTGAAGATATTTTAAAAAAACTATTTTAGATCTTATCAATTTAGCACTTAAACAATTACGAATGTTAAAAGTATCGTTTTTTCTTAACTATAGACAACTTCGTAACTCGTAACATCGATTATTAATGCTAATAGTTTCTATGTATACTTAAAAAAATTTTATTTTTCTAAGTATACCTGAGTTGACACTTAAAAGTGTTAAAAATTCAACACTCAGAATTCCCTGATTAAACAACTGAATTCAACCAAATTCATAATTTTAATTCTGTTCATAATTCAACTGAATTGAAAATTTGAATTTGAATTAAACGGAATAAAACCGATTTAAAAATTTGAAATTCGTTTTAATTCAGTCTAATTCAGATTCAGAACCAGAAATTGGAGAATTATTTTCAAATTAATCAGAATTAACCCGAATAGAATTATTTAAATTCGGACGAATTCGGGTTTTCCTACCGAATTAGCAGAATTTATCTGAATTAAATAGAATTAAAAATTTAATTGTCTAATTCGATCGAATTCAGTTGTTTAATCAGGGTTTTAACACACACTTTTTTGTCACACTTTGACAATTGGTTTTTTACCATAACACTTTTAAAATTTTTTGAATTAAAATCCACCTCAATATTTTCATTAATTACACAGAACATATATTTTTAAATAGTCACATATTTTCTTTAAAAATTATGCTTTAATCTTCAAAATTATGTAAACAAATTGATATTAATATAAAATTATGCGTGAATGTAGCTGACAACTATCAATTTTTTAAATTTTTGAATAAATAAATAAAATTGAAGCAGTATAAAAATAAAAAAATGCGTAAATATTTGAAAAATCAAAACACGCATTTTTTTCAATTTCATTATTGTAATAAATTTGTTTATTTATTTAAAATTCATAATTTTTCTCATGTCTACTACATTCATAGTTATAAATTTAATAAATTTTAACATATTAAGTACTATGATATGACAAATATCCTTGAAAATGGTAAAAAATTGTAAACAGTATAATGATTTATTATTTATAAATTATTAATATGTAAAAATGATAATAAATTAACAGAGCTGGAACAGCAGGAAGTGAATATTCATTACCCGAAAGACGTGTTGGTTCATTATATTACAAAAAACGTATTGTACATCAAACATCAACATTATCTGAAGACATAAAACACCATTACAATAGCAGTAGTGAAAGTATTGGGTCTCAAAGATCTAAATCAATTTCATCTAAAAATAAAGGAAAAACACTAAATAATGCTCAGACATGTGTAACATCAAATGCTGTTATTATACCAGAAGTAACACGAGAATTACGAATAATGCAACGACCAACAAATGGTCATAAGTTTGGCGACGATCGTCTGGTATTGGTGTCTACTAAAAAAGTACCATTTCTTGTCTTCTCAGCATTGCCTTACAACAAAAATCAACGAACCAGTTGGTTAGTTTATTTAATTAATTATTTGTTTATTGTATTATTAACAATTAATTATTATTTATTTCATTAATTCACTTGTCACTAGAAAGGTCACATCTAGTTCCACGTTTTTAATTAATTACTTGATAATTTATTTGTTTTTATTACTTTATTTTATTTTTTTCGTGTTTTTTTAATGAGTTAAATTGATAATTATTATTGTTAATTAGCTGTTCAAGTGTTACGAGTATACCGGGGTTCATAAACATCAGTGTTTCTAATCGAATTCTACGAAGGTATCACGATGGATATTATTAGATAGACTCGTGTACTTGTTTCGTCACACTTTTATTATTAATTATATTTTTAAGCTTATTCACTATTTTATAGCACGATTTTTAATTTTTATTAATAGTTACTTATTTTTTTTTTTTTTTTTTTTTTTTTTACATGATCCTGAAGTTAGTAGACAATTAAAAATTTTCTGATTTTTTTTCAACAGATCGATTCCAAAAAAAAAATAAAACTATGCACATGTAGAAAAAAAACTGTTGATGCAATTTTTAAAAATATTTTTTTTTTTATAATTTATCGTTTTGACAAAATTCAAAAATTATTAGACGTCGTTTATCTTCAGTATCATTTTTTACACTGTAAAAAATTTGCGGAGTGAACGTGGATTAAATCTAGAGTAAATATGAAGCGGATGATTGTTTATTTATGTAGGAAGTTATGGATAGGTAAATCGTGAAATAAACATTAAACTCAGAAATGATATTCTTCAGTTATATGTGATTTCCAATCTTTATTTAATAGGATAGCGTTTTCAGGAAACGTCCTTACGCTTAAGAGAGTCGTTACGAACTAACTTATTCTTAAAGAAAATTATTTTACAAACAGGTCTAAACTTCTCTTCTTATACTTAAAATTACAGATATTTTAGCTATATAAAAATTAAACAAGTATACAAGTATATATATAATAAAAGGCATCGAAAAGGACAATAGTTCCACTGTGTTACCCATGTGTTTAAGGTTATAAAACAGAGTTAGGACTGCATTTCCTCATCGAACCATTTTAAACTAAAATAAAATAATAAAGAGAAAATATTACAAACTAAGATTCATTTTTGTACGGAGAATTCAACAATTTATTTAATTAGTTTGGAGTGAAATTTACTCCGTAGGGGAGTTTAATTTGATATTAAAACTCCTGTTTGAAGAGAAATTAACTTCCTAAAGAAGGTTATTTTCATATTAAAACTCTGAATCAGAATCAATTCGGATTCAAATAAAATTCAGATGACTTCGAAATCATTCTGCTGAAAAACCGAATTCCTTATTTACTCCATATGAAGAGGTGTTTTTTTTAGGTGTGCCATCAACTGATCCCAATAATTTTATATCATGAAAAGTGTTCGTTAGAAATTGATCCCACCGACATCTGATTCCATCGCCTATTGATTTTTATTAATAACTAATTTACATAATTTAACTTTTTATACTTATAACAGTAACCTTTAATTATTCATGCCATAGTAATTAATTAATAATTAATTATTGTATAAAATTGTCTGTGGGATCAATTGTCTGGGATCAGTTGTCATCCCTGTTTAGAAAATCTCATAGATTCCAATAGATTCTCATAAATTCCCATAGAGATTTTATAAGAATGAATGAGTTCTATAAGAAGTGCTATAGTCAAGTAAAGGGCCTTATACATACAGCTATAAGAATCTATCGGATTTTTTAAGCAGGGATGGAACCATTTTTTTTAAAACTCCGGAATTCCTAGTAAATTCGGATTTAAATAAAATCCGTAATCAGTTCGGATTCACTCCCAATTTTTTACAGTGTGTTTACAATATAAATTATTTATTAAAATTTAATAGACGTTTCATGCCGTTATTTTATTATAAATATAAGACTATGATTTTATGTTTGTTTTTTGTTATTATTTATATTTTAGGTCGGAATTACGTAGAGATACTGGTCGTAGACGAAATACATCGGGTCCAAGGCCACTTTCGGCTATTAATGATAATTTAGATCCATTTGGTTTATTGGGAATAGAACGTGCTAAAGATGGACAGGTAAATAATAAAATATATATTTATTTGTTATTCTTACTGGACGTTTTAAAACAAAAACCTTGTATTTTATTCGCTTGATTATAATTTTAAAATTGTAATTTA
Source organism: Microplitis manilae (assembly GCA_030273425.1). Taxonomy (NCBI): domain Eukaryota; kingdom Metazoa; phylum Arthropoda; class Insecta; order Hymenoptera; family Braconidae; genus Microplitis; species Microplitis manilae. The sequence goes on from CP092726.1 coordinate 21,552,528, forward strand.
ATACCACTCCTTATTTATCATGAAACATAAAACTGTTTTAAATATTTTATTTTTGCTAGTAATGCTTATAATATGATAATCTCTTACATAAGTATTTAAATTGAATTGTTATTATTACATTCTTTGAATTATTAAAATTTGCATGGGGTCAAGTAATTGCCGGTTCCGGCTGTACATTTTTATTTTTTTAATATTTTTCAGACAAAATAATTGTTTTATTTATTTTTTCATATAATATTTATGAAAATGTTATAAGTATGAAATAGTATATTGTGTGACAAGGGATGAAACAAGACGATTTCAGACTAGGGTGAGGTTGGCTGCCCGAGCCGCAGGCGAGGGCTGACATCACCCGCAGTCTGAAATCGTGTTTTATCCTGAGTCACACACTATATTTTTCATGATTACCTGTATCGGAACTTGAAGATTCAGTGTCAGCAGCCAGTAAGAAACAAGTTAATTTCAAGCCAATGATGCGGAGAATTGTTAGAGAATGAGCACTATGTGATTTACAGTCACTTATTAAATAGTAAATAGTACAAAAATATTATTTTCACTCATTTTTTAGTAATTTTATTTGGTTAATTAAAACTGTCACTTAAAAAATGAAACGAGTAAGCTGAAGTGACAAGTAAACAAATGAGAGTAATAGGGCTGCAAATGAACATTAAATATATCTAGCACAGGGAAGAAACAATTGTGTTTCTTACCAAGGGAAGAAACACGCATGTTTCTGCCCGCTGTGAAGGGATTTGTGAATTACGAATTCGCTAGCAGTTGTTTGCAGCATCGGCTTGAAATTAGCTTGTTTCGACGGGCTGTAGAAACACTGAAACTTCAAGTTTCGATGTTGGTATCATGAAAATAAATTTTATTGTTCTCAAGTTCGTAAAAATGATTTTTTATTTTTTTCATACCCAAGTAAATTAGAAGGCTAGCAATCAAGTATTTCACCCTTAAAAATTATGTAAAAAATTATTCATTTATTTAAGGGGGGTCAGGACCTCGCACTTTTGAAAAATCGATTTTTTTGTCTTTTCTTATAGTTAAACATTTAAAGAATATAATCCCAAAATTTCAAGTCAATCAGAGCAACCCTTGCCTCACCCTCCCCTAAGTTGAGATAAATTTTTTTTTCACATTTTTCTTCTAAAACTTTAAACGCATTTTTCTCGAAACTACTTTTTCAAAGCCCGTGATCACTACCATTTGAAAATTACATGATCGATTTATTTCACACTTGGTACACACTTTCTACATATAAAATACCTCCCCCAACGTTAAGTTTGAGATTTTTTTTTTACATCGAGCAGGTTTTCTATCCCCAAAATGACAAAATTTCGTTGCGCGAAAAATGTTCCGATCTTTAGGTACGTAAAACTTTCATAAGGGAATTGGGTACTTAGTTTACTTTACGTAAATTGCACACCTCAAGCGCGAAAGCGCTGAGGGTGCTTTATGATGGCTCTAAATTTTTTTACTCATTCACTCACATTAAATTTTCAATTATTAATTACAAGTTGGTTAATTTTTATTATTGCTAATTTTTTGAGTTTTAATTTCATGTTTATTATAGAATGTCATTTTGTAGCAACCATTTTTCTGATCATTTATAAAAATTAGAATTTAATATTTTATTGAAGTAAAAATGAATGCATCGCCTTAAAAAAGAAATGAAATGAACAAATAAATTAAAAATTTAAAACGTTTCAAGTTTGATATAAATTTATGATAAATAAATAATTCAAATATGTCTTAACTTAACAATTGTGTTCTACAAAACTTTATAATCGATAAGACCAAACAAATATATATATATATATATATATATATATATATAATATAGATATCAACATAGTAAGAAAGGTAAAAAAATTCAGTTCGACTTTTTAAAATTCTACATACGGGTATAAAATTTACTTGTAAATATTTATGAAAAATTTAAATAATATGACTATAAATTACTAGTGCCCTACTAGACACTTCTGTAAATACTAAAAATGATAATTAAATTTTTTTTACTCGAATATTTAATATCCATAAGAAAATAAGACGATGGCGTAAACATGTTAGATTATGCCTACACCCGCGGAAAACATCGCTTGCATATTTTCAAAATTAACAATACAAAATAAACGTATATTATATTAATTTAGAATTTAATCTTTATGTACTATTTTTCTTTTTCTCAGATGATAAAGAATTATTTTTAATTATTTTGTATTCATATCACATTTTTGTTTAGTGTCACATACTCCGCTGTTCTTATTCGTTATAAAAATATTTTATGCTGATAAGATTAAAAATGTCTGATTTATATATTTAAGTAAATATAATTATAAGTAATAAATTTTAATAATTTTTTATTTTAATTTATTTAACTTAAAACATTTAATTAAGATTTTTTTTTTAATAAACTTTTTCTAATTAATTAATTAATTAGAATTAATAGAAAAAATAGGGAAGGGTATTGGGCAAAAACGGGGTAAAAAGGAAATTTCTTTTTTTCTTTATATTTTTTTACAAAAACAAAATTTTTTGAAAACGGTAAAAAAAAGTTCAAAATACTGCTCAATTATATTTGCAAAAATGATTTTCGAATGTTTACAAAAAAAACTTTTTTTATAAAATTTTGGGAGTACCCCGTTCTGCTCCCCCTCCCTTAAATACTAACGTCTTATATATAAAGAGTTGATTATAACTTAAAATGATAAAAATACATATATATTTTTTTTTTGTTATCATGATAACTAGGAAATGTCTTATGGTCAATTATTGGTGCCGTCACGACAATTTCAACGTGAAAGAAAAATTCATGCAAATGATTCCGAGGCTATTGAACTCAACCATATTACCCCAAAGCAACATCATATTGTTTCAAGGTATACAAACAAAATAAACTCCACTTCAAATTTATTTTATTAAACAAAAAAAATAAGTGATAAATTATTCAAAGTCAAGCATCTGAAATAACAAACTTTTCATTTTATTCAATTGCGTAAAATAAAATATTTATAAAATTATAATAAATACAATAGTTTGACTAAAGCATTTTATTAATGTGAATTTGATTAATTGCATAAAAATTTTTTCTAACAAAATCGATCACACTTTACAGGACAAAAACAATAACTTGGAATAAGGACCATAGTAAATGGTAACCAATGAATATTTTTAAATAATATTAACAAAAAATAATAATACTGTGTGGTAGATAATGATTATATGAAAAAATTTGTTTTGCATGAAATCAAATTATAATATTCATATATATAAACTTTTTTTTTGCCTATTTGTTTATAATTATTACTAATTTATTTTGTCATGTATTAATTATTTTTTATTAACAAATATTTTGCGCAATGCTTTCTTTTTTTTTTTTTATTAATAAAAAGTAAATAATGATAAAATTTTTTAACTAAGTGTGAGTTGTTATTATTATGATATATTATTTAATATTTTTTTTATCTGTTTCAGGTGTCTGTCTTATGATACTAATTCTCATCGCGGCCAGCTCGTGACATCTGATTCTCCACCGTTATCGCTTTCGAACGACAGTAAAAGTATGTAGTTTTTTTTTTTTATTTATTATTATTAATAATATTTTTTTAATCATTTTGATAATGACGATAACGCTGGAATTTTATTTTTTATTTATAATTACAAATTGATTATTTATTTATCTTAAATTATTTTTTAATCTTTATATAGATTACGATTGGGATGAACATGGAACCATGCCGTATAATCCGAATCTACTAGATGATCCAGAACTAATTGCTGGAAAACATCGTACACTTCTTACTTTTACTTCTTATATGGTATTTATTTATAAAACATATTTTTATAATATTTTATTTATATTATTAATCGTTTGAATATTATTTTCAGGCATCGGTTATTGATTACGTACGTCCGTCTGACTTAAAAAAAGAACTTAATGATAAATTTAAAGAAAAATTTCCACATATCCAATTAACGCTCAGTAAATTACGCAGGTTTGTTATATAATTAAATGATGTATTTTTTTTTAAATTAATTAAATAAGATTTTCATCTTTATAATTTTATTAATTTTTGATAAAATATAAGGTATTTTTTTTTATATAATTAATCACATAAACTTACGTTATAGCAAATACAATAATTATATAATTTTTTTTGTTATACAAAACCTTAGAAGTTTTATTTACTTATTTATTTGTATAACGCATTTTTAGAATTAGAAGAACAAAATCGTACCACAAATTATAGATAAATTTATAGAAAAATATTAGAAAATTAGAACATTCATATTTATATCTTATACAAAATTTCATTTTATCAATGCTTCAATTATTAAGGTAGTAGTCTGGTAACTCACTCCGTTTTTCATGATTTTTTTTAGAAGGAACAAATGAAAAGTTTTGCATTTTTAATATGTTTTTATTTACATCTTGAGGTAACAAAAAATTTTTTTTGAGGAAATTAAATAATTTATTATTATTGAAGTTGACGCTTCAAAACAAAAAGCGCGTCGATGGCTCGGGTGATATTGACTCTTGAGGATATCTGAAATCAAAAATTCTTGATTAGTCTTAATCTATTGATGTCATTCTCGTCGGAACGAAGATTATGAAATTTCATCGAAAAATAACAAAATGGCAGTCTTTGAGAAAAAAGTCATTTTTTTCGCATAAACAGGATTATAAAATGGAAAGTTAGGGGTGAAAAAAATTAATCCTAGCTCTGATGAAAACTACAAGTGTGTAAAATAACCAGTTTAAGTTTCAGACCAATTGAATGGAACAAAAGTTGTGACCCGGGTCGACCGTAAAAATGTTGTTTTGAGATAAACGTGTTTAAAGTTTCAGTAAATTTCGGCGCGCAACTATAGGGCGCTATCGAATACTCATTGTAATTCATTCCTATTTCGAATTTCAGTTTGAAATTTTCACAGTATATTCTCATTATATTGTACTTTCGAATTAAGCAAAAAAAAATTTTCGATTTTTTTAATCCGAGTTACCAGACTACCTTAAAGTTTAAATTTTTGAAATAGTTTCTATTGGACGATAAACAATAATCATTTATTTATTTTTTTAAATTTTTCTTTAAAATAATATACTTTTCATGATGTCAGCATCGAAATTTCAATGTCTCTACAGCCAGTCGAAATAAGCTAATTTCAAGCCGATGCTGTAAAAAACTACTAGCGCATGTTTCTGCCAGCTGTATGCAGATATTTGTGACTTAAGAATTCGTTAGTAGTTGTTTGCAGCATCGACTTAAATTAGCTTCTTTCGACTGCGACTTAAATTAGCTTCTTTCGAACATTTCTATCCATATAATTTTTTTTCATAACTTGTTTAGGTTTAATCCTTAAAACCTGAAAAGTAGACGTATGAATAGAAAATACTGTAAATAGAGTATTTTGGGATTTAGATATTTTAAAATGGAAAAGTTACCAGTAGATTTATTTTAAATAGTTTGTTCGCTGATAGAAGTTTTGTATAGAATTAGCATAAAGTCCAATAAGAATTTTATGGGTGAGAAATTTACGAATAGAATTTTTAAGGTTAGAGATCTTTCCAAATAGAAAATTTACTGGTAGAAATGTGCAATAGTTTCGTACTAGAGAAGAAAAATTTTGAGTAGAAATGTTAGAATTTCTAGATTTTAACCATAATAACAATAATCAAATAATATTTATTTGTTACTACAGTTTGAAACGTGAAATGCGAAAAATAGCAAAATTAGAGTATGGAATAGATTTATTAACAGTTGCAATGGCATATGTCTATTTTGAAAAGCTTATACTGCGTAATGTGGTTACGAAACAAACTCGTAAATTATGTGCTGGAGCTTGTTTACTATTAGCAGCAAAGCTCAATGACGTAAAGGGTGAAGTACTTAAATCACTTATTGAGGTAATTTTATAAATAAAATAGTATTTTAACTTAATAACTATCTTATACATCATGTGGAATCAGTATTATACTCGATCTCACTAGATGAATCAATAGTTTATGTAATGGATGCACGAAGAAAAACGCCGTTGATCTCTAAAGTCAGTATTAGGCTATCAAAGTTTAAAAAATCATTTATTATTAGTATTGCCTGGTAGGTCCAAACTACAGTAATTAATGGTTTTCGGAAGAAATACAATATTTTACCGTAAATTGTGGGATTTTACGGTTAAGGTATGGTATTTTTACCATCAAATTGCGACAAGCCTGCGGTATTCTACCGTAAAGTAAAGTATTGGTAAAAATACTGCAAATTACGGTGTATTGCTGAATTTTTACCACGAGTTGCTGTAAATTTCGGTAAGACGGTAATTCGGATCCGCTAGGGATTAGATTCTTTGTTTAATACTGTCCACTTAAAAAATCAACTCCACAAAAAATTCAGTTTTGTAGTTATGTCATATCAGTTAAGGCCATGCTCAGGCAGTACCCCCCACTTTTTAAAAAATTTCAATGGCTTTCAACTGCCAAAACCGTATTAAAATTATATCAATTAATTAAAAAAAAAAATAAAACTTTAATTGAAAAAAGGAGAACGTAGTCGTAGTTTCGCTAAGATATAGGTTTAAAAAAAAATTACTTGCAGTTGATATCAATTGTAAGCTGAACCAAATTTGTAAAATAAATTTCAGTAAAATCTTCATGTCAATTTATATAATGCGAATTTTCACATTTTATAGGCTAAAATTTATTTAACAAATTTCATTTAACTCCTGATTGATATTAATTGCAAGTAATTTTTTTTAAATTCTATACCTCGGTGAAATTACGACTACGTTCTCTTTTTTTCAATAAAGGTTTTAATTTTTTTTTAATTAATTAATAAAATTTTCATACGGTTATGATAGTTGAAAGCCATTGAAATTTTTTAAAAAGTGGGGGGTACTGCTTGAGAATGCCCTTAATAAAAAAATGTAAGGTTATAAAATTCAGCTGACGATGTCTTGATTTACACATGCGTGGGCTGATTAATTAAACGCACATGTGCAGTCTAGAGATTTTGGTTCTGTTAATAAAGCAGCTAAATTCAAAGTGACGTCATAAGAGAGAAAGGTGATAGATTAATTATTGGCTTAAATTATTGAGTAGGGATAAACTCGCCCCTTTCACTAAAATTCAGACGTTTAATATAAAAATGATTGTTTTAATATATATTACACCCCTTTTTTGACCAGTCAGAACAAATTGTACTTTAATACAAAATTTACGAGGCTTTTAGTCAGTTAGCGGCGTATTCTTCGGCATAAGTTACATAAAACAATTTATTTAATTCAATAATTATTAATATTAAAATAATTACAGAGAACTGAAAGTGTCTTTCGTTTAAATCGTAAGGATCTTATTGCATCGGAATTTGCAGTGCTAGTCGCACTTGAATTTGGATTACATTTACCAACATGGGAAATTTTTCCTCACTATCAACGTTTAATATATGAATCTTGACCTCATTTACAGTTTACTAATTCACTTAAATTGAATATTTTTTCGTCTGGAAAATAATTTACAAAAAAAAAATACTTCGTCCAAGGTTTACTCTCTTTCTGGCTTAAATTAAACATAGATTAATACAAGCGTAAGCAATAATGTACCTTAAATATACTCAATTTATAATTTTTGACATGCTTTCATAGAATTAAACAACGTTTTAATATCATTCTAAAGAAAACTTTGTTATTGTATTTAAAAAAAGTGAAATGTTTGATACGAAAAAGAAAAAAAATGATGGAAAAAATGATTAATTACTTTTTAACTTTTTAGAGTTTTATATACTCATATAAAATATCTTTTTTAATATATAAAAAACATTAGAATGGCATTTACATATTTGTCTAATCGACTACAAATTAAGAGTGATAATTATTAGAGTCCAATTAATTTTTGTTAATTTAAAAAAAAGAATTGAACTCAGTGCTAATAATTAAAAAAATAATTAATTAGTTATTCTATTATAGTAATAACTATTAAAAATTGGACTCTAAAATAATTTTAGAATCCGTCATAAAATCATTTTCATAAAAAAAGATAAATATTTTTAAAATTAAATTTTTTATTAAAAATAACAAAACTCAAATATTTATTAGATTTATTAAATTGAATTGTTATGTCGTTATTGTTTCAGTTTCATGTAAATTTATATTAATTTAACTTAACTGTAAATATTTGTTTTAATTTGTTTTTTGTGTACGATAATTTGTAAGTACAGTTTATCGATTTGCTCAATTATTTTATTGTTTCATACTGTGTACTTGATTAATTGATACGTCAAATTATATGTTTATTTGTATATAAATAAATATTTATTATATTTTGTTAAAAATTTTATACAAGATAAAATTGGAAGCAGTTAAATTTTTAAAAATAGATTTATAAATCAATGAGTCTATTTAATTTTATTTAATTTAATTACATTTATAAAAACAATAACAAATTTATAACAGTAATACGTATAGTTTTATCATACTAATGTGAATGTAACTAGATAGTACTTGACAAAAAAATAATAAAACAATCAGCTGTATGTTAGGCATTGTATAAAATGATTTATGTACTTTATAACATTTATAATTAATGAATAGATTAAGTAATTTAAATAATTGTATATCAATTCTAGTCGAATGTTGATGTCGTTTGTAATACTGAATTATGGACTAGTAGATTTATTGTGATTCTTTATTAATTCTTTATTATATTATCTATCTACATATATTCTATGAAATTTACACGTTATATTACCAGACAATTATATAAGAGTACTTAAATCATGTAAATTATAATATCCTCATCAATAAAATGAGTACAAAAAGAAACAATACGTTTGTATTTATTTTATTATCACTCTATCAAAAAATCCATGTGGGATTGTATGGGAACCCATAGGAATCCATATGGGAAAGTATGGATTTATATAAGAATCCATGTAGGAAACCATGAGTAGGGGAGAGTGGGGTCAATTGAACCAAAAATACTTTGACATTTTTTTTTTATATGAATAAAAGCAAAATGATACCTTTTTTTTTCACAAAATTATAATTTATTATATAGACTATCATTTCTCATAAGCACATAACTTAACAAATGATGAAAATTTTCAATAAATACGAAATTGTACAACTGCATCAAATGGTTCAATCGTCCCCTTTGCGGGGGCAATTGAACCACTAGTCGGGGACAATTGAACCAAGAGTATTCGAAGCACCAATGAATGACTTTAATGAATATTTTACTATTCATTACAGCTTAAAACTAAAATTACAACACTTCTAATAATATTTATTATTTTATATAACATTATATGTTATAACAATCACTTTTAAAACTTCTGTCAATATAATTATTTTTTTTCTTGGTTAGTTTAGCTTGATTACACATTCTGTCAAGATGCGCGCGCATGTCGGATTACTCACAGTGTGATTCGTGTAGTTCAACCGTCCCCGAGAGTACTGGTTCAATTGACCCCATATGATTTTATTGAAATAATTAGTTTAAAAAAATATATTGAAGAACTATTTTACTAGAAGTAAAGCTAGAAATTTATGACTAATATATGTAAGAAGGTATTACAAAAAAAATTTTTAGATTTCATTTGAAAATTAAAAAGTTATTAAACAATTTGCCAAGAGGTGAAATCAAGATTTAGATACCTAAAAACACAAAAACTTGAATTTTTTAAAATTAAATCATCATATTGGTTCAAAATTTTGATCAGACTAAGGTTTAGTATATTAAAATATAATTCCAAGAGGACGACTCATTTTTATATTTTTTTCGATTTTTTAAGCTTACTGGTTCAATTGCCCCGTGGTTCAATTGACCCCCCTCTCCCCTATCTAAATTTCCATATAGGGATTTTTTAACTTCTCGCTCAGAAAATCGATGATTTTCAAAAATTTCGGGAAGTTATTGTTTTTACCCCAATTTTCGAAAATCGAGTTTTCATCAAATGTCGACGTTGTGAGGTCCTAAGAAACTATTCTGACTATTTTCAGAATGATGTCCGAGTGTCTGTATGTATGAATGTGTATGTGTGTGTATGTATGTGTGCGTATGTATGTGTGTGAATGGTCTATAACTTTTTAACTAATGAATCGATTTGGATGTTTAAGGTGGCAATTGAAAAAGCTTATTGGCCATCAACGTTTTCTGATCATTATGATGTCCTCTAGTAGGAAAAACTATAAAAAGTTCTGGGAATAATTTATTTTTTGAGTTGAGACCCATATTAGGATTAGGTGGAGATGAGTGGAGATGATTTTCTATGAAAAGTAGCCCGTAACTTTACTCCTGTTGGGAATAACCCATCACAACATTAACGTTTTTTGTTTATTATGATGTCCTCTAGTCGGAAAAGCCATAAAAAGTCCTGGGAATAATTTATTTTTTGAGTTGAGACCCATATTAGGATAAATTAGGATGAATGAAGATAAATGAGGATTACACTATCTATGGCTTCTTGTTGAGAGTAGCCCGTAACTTTGCTCCTGTTGGGAATAACCCATCACAACATTAACGTTTTTTAATTATTATGATGTCCTCTAGTAGGAAAAACCATAAAAAGTCTTAGGGAAAGTTATTTTTTTAGTTCAGATCCATATGAGGGTGGGTGAATATGGGTAAACATGGGTGAGGATTAGGCTGTCCATGTCTAATTTTTAAATCGGTTCTTTTTTGTTTAATTCAAATTCAAATTTTCAATTCAGTTGAATTCTGTTTTTCAGAATTCGACAGAATATAACAGAATTAAAATTTTGAATTCGGTTGAATTCAGTTGTTTAATCAGGGAATAGTTGTTCGCTCATAAGTCAGAAGTTTAGATATAGGTATCATGAAAATGAAATAAAGATGCGCATGCGCCTAGTTCTTCTCAAACAATGGTGGGTAAGAATGCTCTGATTTCTTCTTTGAAAAAGCAGTATACCATTTTGTATCGATAAAAAAAATTAAATTTTTTTAATTTTAGCGAATATAATTTCAAATAAAACCTAGCGTTTAATGATTTTATGTTAAATATTAAATTATTTTAAATACTCTATTTTCAATTTTTTTTTTCTTATTATCTAATCGCTGCAATAAATTATCTATAAAATTGCAAGTCTTCTTTTAGATTTAATATGTCTCAACGGAATATATTACCCAATAATATGATGTAATTGACATGCATTAGAAGGTAATCCCCTGACATTGATAAATATGAAAAACCTTAAAAATCGATCGTGTTCACGGTCAACGCAGATTATTTTGACAGTAACACTACTAAACGAATGGCTTCTTACTACCTAGTGCTTCTTCTAATCTCAATATAAATTCAAGATCACACTAGATTCCCAGCAAATTTCATTTTGTTCGCCAACATCATCATTCTTATCTTTATCTTGATAAGAGAATCTAAAAAGTAGTAAAGTGTTATAAGTTGTAAACAATGATGATGATAACCGAAGACGTTGTTTCATTTCAAAAAGGATTGATGGATTGGTTGACTGAAGAAAGTGAATATGTATTACAACGTTTAGATCGTTGGACCTCAATAGCACGTGGTTACAATCGTTTGTATCCTCAAAGATTGTCTCGCGGCTGCATGACAATGCAAAAAGAACCAGATGATGAATCATGGCGCCATTCGCCAAGTTTTCATACTTTAAGTGGATCATCATCGAGGCGCGTGACACGTCTTCCTGACGAAGTGAGAAAAATAAATTGCTGTGGTACATTTAATTATCAATCTAATAGCCGTGTTGATAATTCGTGCTTAGAAGCTTATCGGTATGACCACAGCATCTACTTCAAGACTATCGGTGATATAAAGAGTAGCAAAAATATTAAAGAGACTGAAAGTCAAGAATGTAAAGAAGAAACATTAGATTGTAGTGAAGATCAAGATCTTAATGATGTTTCTGGTGATGAAATAATGAATGATCTCAATAATTCTGAGAGTCCAATGGACGAAGATTCTATTTCAAACAATGAAATAACTTGGTTTGATAAAAATTATTGTGAGGTTTTAAATCAAGAGTTCAGTAGAAATTGTTGTATTGATCAAACAACTGATACTTTCATTGATCATAAATATGATTGTCTTAATAATAACAATAACAATAATAATAATAATGATGTTGAATGTCAGAATTTAAATGATAATTCAAGATCAAGTACACATTTATCATCTGAAATTATGAATACGAATCAAATGAGTTCAGTGGAAGAAAAAAATCAAGATAATGGAGTAACGAGAATTTTGAACTTTGGAAAGTCAAATAGACGAACAAAAGCTATCAAGCAGACTAAAGTACTTGGAGATAATAACATTTCATGGCCTGGTGTATTATTCAGCTATAATGTTGATACGTCTTTAGCTTCTTCTCATCACAGAGTTCTTAATGTTAAATAATTTACTTACAAAGAGGGTTAGTACACTTTCAAAAATTGAGAATATTGAGTACATATGGATTTTGATATAAGTAGTTAACGGCCCTGGTGGAAATTTTTCGGACTTGTCTGAAAAAGGCTTTAGAACTCTGAAAAAGCCTTGAGAACTAGTTTTTCAGACAAAAGTCCGAGAAATTTTCACCAGGGGGACAATAAGGACACCTATATGTGTGATTATTTTTTTATTTGCCAATGATTCGTCACTATTTGTGACTTCTTCAAGGCTCAAATACTAAAATTTACACATTTGTCAACAAATTATTTTCTTTAACAATTACTAATAGTCAACATTTTTTTAAGAAATATATTAGACATATAACTTAAGCTTAATGTTAATGATATATAATTTCAATTGCAAAAATTACTTTTTATAATTAGCATCTGGTATGATATATCATTAATTTTAAAGTTATAGTTATGTGTCTAATATATTTTTTAAAAAAGTATTTATTATTAGTAATTATCAAAGAAAATAATTTGTTGACAAATGTGTAAATTTTAATATTTGATCCCTGAAGAAGTCACAAATAATGTCCTTATTTTCCGTTAATTAATTATATGTATACTGAGTATGGACGTAAACAACAACAAAAACAAATGGGTTTTATACACTGAAAAAAAATCTACTTTTTTCAAGTATCTGCGTATTTGAATCTTCCCGAGTAAATATTTGTTTAAATATAATAAAAATATACTCCAACCAAGTGATATTTTCTTGAATTAAGAATTTTTATAGGGGAAAGAGGGGGGGGGGCAAAATGGGTCCCTTAAGAAATGAAGGCTTATACGTAATATAAATGTTAGCCTATTGTGCCCCACTCTTCCCTAACAGGGGAAGGGGGAGAATGGGCCCCTCAAAATTTTGAGTGCCTCGAACGATTTTGGGGCGAAATGGGTCCCCAAAATTTAAGGGGCCCATTTTGTCTCCCCCTTCCCCTACTTATTTTAAGAAAATATTCTTGGTTGGAGTACATTACTACTAAGATTAAACAAATAATTTTCTCGGGAGGATTCAAACACAGATACTTGAAAACAGTATTTTTTTTTCAGTGTATTTAAATAAAAAATTATTCTGTCACTCGGAGTTGTGAAGTTTAAAACAAATCATTCCGAAAATGGTGTAAATAGGATTTTAGAGTGATCTGAATTTTACTTTAATCTAATCCACTTTGATCTGGAGTTTTAATAATAAAATGATCTCCTTTTCAGAGTGGATTTTACTCCCGGGGATTAAATAAATAAAAAATAATCCTCTTTGTATTCACTACGAAAATTTTTTAGTGTAGTTATTTTTGTCCAAATATTTCTCTATAACAAAACTTCTAAACGAAAAATAAAGAACGAGGGTCGATGCATCAGTTTATGATTTAGTAATCTATGCTTTTTTTTTTTTTAATTTTCATTTGTTTAAGAAAAAAAACGTGGACAGAACTTTCATTTACTGTGCAAGAGCAACAAAGGTTTTACTCGCCCACTTAGGAGTGACAGAGAAAATCAACTTGACCCCTCTTAATTAATTAATTATATTATGATATAAATAACTCTGAGACAATATGTTGCTTTCGTATTTTGTTACTCAGATGATAAATTAATTAAAATTTATTAATTGTTTGATGTATAATATAATTTAAATTGTTTTCTAATTTATGTAATAACTAATGTAATATTATAATAATTTTATAAATATGTAACGAATATATTAGGCATTGATGTATTATTTATCTGTTATTTGTCATAAATAAAATAAATGTAAATATATATAAATAAATAATTATTGTAATGAAATATTAAATAAAAGTAAATTATTAGTAAAAAAAAATAATTGTTAGCAAAAAACGCATGCGTGAATAAAAGAAGCCACGCAAGCAGCTGAACTTTAGTACAAATCGATTCTTCATTAAAGCAGTAAAGCACAGAGTACACTGTACACAGTACACTAGTGAGCTAGTACACGAGCAAAAAAATATTTATTGAAGTTTATTTTAGTTTCAAGTAACATTGAATTTATTTACATAAATTTGTTTATCAATTTTTAATAAATTTATTTTTTCTATTAACCATGGGTAAAAGATTTGAAACAATTGCTGCAACAGCTTGTATGACAACTCTTTTGATGCTTTTTAATTTTATTTTTTGGGTAAGTTTCATTTATTTAATAAATATAAATAATTATTTTTAATTTAAAATTATTATTATTATTATTATTATTATTATTATTATTATTATTATAATTATTATTGTTTAATTAACTGACAAACATCTAATCTCTTTCAAAGTTTTTTATTTATTCGGTGATATTTCCTGAGCCCATTACTCATATCCTCAGATTATTACGGTCTAATAATAAACATTTAAAAAAATTTTTAAATTTAAAAAGTTAACAATTATTTTATAATTTTATTACTATTAACATTAATCACTTTTTTTTGTACTTACATTTATTTTCAATAAAAGATTTCAGGTGATTTAGACCAAAACGAATGTTGATTATTTATTCATTTACGCGACGTTTTGTTGGGAATCCCAACTTTTTCAGGCATCTGTAAGACACAATTTACGATACAATATTATTAAAAATTTAATATATGAATAACTCAATACCATTACTCGTCAGTCAATCAAAATCTAAACAATAGTTACCATGAATAGTATTGTCAACACATTGTCATTAATGTAATAAAGTATTGCTGTTCATAGGCTGCAATAACGTGTCAATCTATTCATAGTATATTTAGTTTTATACAATTCAATACCCATTAAAATATATATCTATGATAATAATTTATTATATGAACACAATAATAATTATTATTTGATTAAATAATAATAATTAAACACTATTAAGAACTGGAATAATGCAACTGTACTCTTATAAAGTAACTATGTCTCTTTCAAGATATTTTATTTTATTTATTGAAATATATATTTGTCACAAGTGACCAGGTATCAGTGTACATAATCTCTCTTCAATATTTTTTTGAATTTTTTATCAATTTAATCAACTTCCAATGCGTAATTTTAATCTCCGCTCTTAGAATTGAATTAATAACTTCAATTAAATACTTATAGTATAGGTTTAAAGTCTTATAGATGCCTAAGGAAATCGCGCAAATTAATAATTAATCAATTAATCATTATTTGTTTTGGTCCGAATCACCTGAAATCTTTTAATTATTGTTTATATAAAAAAACATATTTTTTTATAAATTTTGTAATTTTTTGACAACCCCTGCTTAAGAACAATTATTTGAAATGATTCAAAACAATTTGAATTGGGTAATATATAGATATACATAGCATGGATCAAATCATTTTTCTTAATCAGGGTCGTAATTAAATAATTTATTATTATTATTATTAATAACAATAATGTAATATAATTAATAATGATATTAATTAATAGAACAAAAATTTATTAAAAAAATAATAATTTATCAAATTTAGTGTACGGGAATATCAATGTTATGTGTTGGAATATTAATGCGTATACAACTAAGAGATTACGTTGATATGAGTGTTGAAGGAAGTGGTGCAGCATTGCTAGGATTGGCATGTTTAGGAGCTCTTGTAGTACTTGCAGCAACTCTTGCCTGTTGCTGCACAGCAAGAGGACATCCGGCTTTATTGTTTCTTGTGAGATTATTTATTATTTAAATTAAAATTTTTCAAAGTTTATTATTAATGAAAGATATTTTTTTTTTAAATAAAAATAGTATGGAGGATTTTTAGCTGTTGTGGCATTATTGGAACTAGGTGCGGGTGCATCTGTTTATGCTTATCGTACAACATTGACTGAGGGCTTCGATCAGGGTTTAAATGACAGTCTGGCTGTTTATGGAATCGATAAAGCAAAGAGCAGTCATATTGATGTTATGCAAACAACTGTAAGTTTATTTTAATTTATTATTAAATTAATCTTTTATTAAGTTAATAAATAGGAATCTGATGTAAAATTAATAAAATTGTGCGTTTCAATTTTTTTCGACGATTTGATAATCATAGATAAAATTTACAATTTTTATTTTTACATTCAATTAAAATCAGAATACGATTTTTGAAAAAAAAATTGTTTAAATGCAAATAACTAAAGAGTGTATCGGAATTTCGAAAAATGCTCAATAAACAATTTGTAGGAAATGAAAATGTCTACAAAAAAGGTCCTATGACATTTTTTTATAAGTCTAATAGTTTCGCCAAAAAATTCAAATAATCGAATTTTATTGTACTTCGAAATTTAACTTGAAAAAACTTATGAACGGATATATTTTTAAAAAAATGATGAGACCTTTTTTGTAGAATGTTCAATTTCCTGCAAAAGTGTATATTGGTCTATTCGATCTATTGATCTGTTAAGAAGTTAAAAACACTCAAAGCTTGAAAAAAAAAATTTCCTGTGTTATTTAAATGGGAAATTGAATTTTTCAATGAGTTAGATCTCTAATCGAGATAGAATTTTTTTTCTTATGCTAAAATTTTTTTTTTTATGTTGAACTATGATTTTTTTCACATGCACTTAAAAAAAAAAAAATGATGCTCTGAAATGACGCACCCTAATATATATATATATATAGATTGATTCATACAAATTTAAACTGATACTTGGTAGACTTCTGACTAACACTTATATTAGTCATAGCCATCATGATTTTGTAGAACAAAAACATTTTTTTAAAATAGTTTTGCTATATAATTTAGACCAATTGTATATTCATTATATTTTGGAAAAAAAATAACGCTTATATTAGAAGACTTAAAATAGCAGAAAACCAAATATGAGTAACCCTCGGACAAGTACTGCCCGTACAACTCGTGAAAATCTGAGACGATATAACGCAGTTGATATCCATGAAAGTATTGAGTCGTTGATACCATTTACGGATTCAATAAAAGCCAAAATTCATGAATTCCGAACACAATTCAAAGAAACATATAAGCAGTATTTAAATTCGATTGAAAATCTCCAAAGTCAAACTAGAAATCATTCCACTTCAGGCGGAAGAGGAGAAACTAATATACAGTCTGGAAATCAATTTGTGACACTACCAAAGAGCAGAAATGAATCCGGGCGAAAAGTTCAATACCCGTCATTTCATAAAGTTGCCAAAATATATGACACAACAATGAAATCATTGAGCGATTTTATGACTATTTTTACAGCAGATTCCAGAGATTTATATTCAATAGCTATTCAGATAAGTTCATTAAAACAAGAATATGATAATCTACTCGAGCAAAATTATGACCGTAGAGATGATTTAGAAGTCAATCAATTGTATCAAATAAACAAAAAGATCGAGAATATTATCGAAAATCACAATAAGTTAGTAATTAACTACAATGCAGGAATTGAACATTTCAATGCACTGAAACATAATTTAAGTAACGGTATACTTGTCTATGAATCGTCAACAGGAAAGAATTTTGTATTGTCACGAGATGATGAGCTAGAAGAGTTCCGACGTTTGGTTGAGACCGATGAAGATTTGAAAAAACGGAGTTCAATATACGCAACATTTGCCAGCAGATTCAAAAGTGATCTACAATATTCTGCTGACAGTACTGTATTAATGCCTGTCAGACCGTTAAAGAAAGAGAATTGGATTCTGCAATCTCCAGAACAAAATAATGATACCGCAAGACCATTCAGTCAAGAATACCAGCGATCTCGACAAAATACCGAATTCGATGACGCCGCGGAGCATCACGTGGATCCTTCTGTACCTAATGTTGAACGTGGCATTAATGTTCAACAAACTTCTCAAGGACCAATGGTTATTTCACCTCCAGCGCCAAACACTCAGTCAAATTATGAAACCCCTTCACCAATGATTCACCAAAGTCAGCATTATGAGGAAGCTGCAAGAGCGAAACCAGAAGATAAACCACTGAAACGAATGCCGAACTTGAATCCAAATATTGTAAAAGATTTTCAACATCCCAGGAAGAAGACAACGACTATTAACTATGTTGCAGATAAAAATCGTGATGACTCTCAACAACCTCATCTGCATACCCAGAATCATAATAAGCCTGGAACATCTAATCAAGTACACCAGCAATCCCAACGAAATAACAAATCAGCTAAAGCCAAAGGAGATGATATTGATCATTCTGTACTTAATGTTGAACGTGGCATTAATGTTCAACAAACTTCTCAAGAACCAATGGTTATTTCACCTCCAGCGCCAAGCACTCAGTCAAATTATGAAACCCCTTCACCAATGATTCACCAAAGTCAGCATTATAAGGAAGCTGCAAGAGCGAAACCAGAAGATAAACCACTGAAACGAATGCCGAACTTGAATCCAAATATTGTAGAAGATTTTCAACATCCCAGGCAGAAGACAACGACTATTAACTATGTTGCAGATAAAAATCGTGATGACTCTCAACAACCTCATCTGCATACCCAGAATCATAATAAGCCTGGAACATCTAATCAAGTACACCAGCAATCCCAACGAAATAACAAATCAGCTAAAGCCAAAGGAGATGATATTGATCATTCTGTACTTAATGTTGAACGTGGCATTAATGTTCAACAAACTTCTCAAGAACCAATGGTTATTTCACCTCCAGCGCCAAACACTCAGTCAAATTATGAAACCCCTTCACCAATGATTCACCAAAGTCAGCATTATAAGGAAGCTGCAAGAGCGAAACCAGAAGATAAACCACTGAAACGAATGCCGAACTTGAATCCAAATATTGTAGAAGATTTTCAACATCCCAGGCAGAAGACAACGACTATTAACTATGTTGCAGATAAAAATCGTGATGACTCTCAACAACCTCATCTGCATACCCAGAATCATAATAAGCCTGGAACATCTAATCAAGTACACCAGCAATCCCAACGAAATAACAAATCAGCTAAAGCCAAAGGAGATGATATTGATCATTCTGTACCTAATGTTGAACGTGGCATTAATGTTCAACAAACTTCTCAAGAACCAATGGTTATTTCACCTTCAGCGCCAAACACTCAGTCAAATTATGAAACCCCTTCACCAATGATTCACCAAAGTCAGCATTATGAGGAAGCTGCAAGAGCGAAACCAGAAGATAAACCACTGAAACGAATGCCGAACTTGAATCCAAATATTGTAAAAGATTTTCAACATCCCAGGAAGAAGACAACGACTATTAACTATGTTGCAGATAAAAATCGTGATGACTCTCAACAACCTCATCTGCATACCCAGAATCATAATAAGCCTGGAACATCTAATCAAGTACACCAGCAATCCCAACGAAATAACAAATCAGCTAAAGCCAAAGGAGATGATATTGATCATTCTATACTTAATGTTGAACGTGGCATTAATGTTCAACAAACTTCTCAAGAACCAATGGTTATTTCACCTCCAGCGCCAAGCACTCAGTCAAATTATGAAACCCCTTCACCAATGATTCACCAAAGTCAGCATTATAAGGAAGCTGCAAGAGCGAAACCAGAAGATAAACCACTGAAACGAATGCCGAACTTGAATCCAAATATTGTAGAAGATTTTCAACATCCCAGGCAGAAGACAACGACTATTAACTATGTTGCAGATAAAAATCGTGATGACTCTCAACAACCTCATCTGCATACCCAGAATCATAATAAGCCTGGAACATCTAATCAAGTACACCAGCAATCCCAACGAAATAACAAATCAGCTAAAGCCAAAGGAGATGATATTGATCATTCTGTACCTAATGTTGAACGTGGCATTAATGTTCAACAAACTCCTCAAGAACCAATGGTTATTTCACCTCCAGCGCCAAACACTCAGTCAAATTATGAAACCCCTTCACCAATGATTCACCAAAGTCAGCATTATAAGGAAGCTGCAAGAGCGAAACCAGAAGATAAACCACTGAAACGAATGCCGAACTTGAATCCAAATATTGTAAAAGATTTTCAACATCCCAGGAAGAGGACAAGGACTATTAAATATGTTGCAGATAAAAATCGTGATGACTCTCGACAACCTCATCCGCATACCCAGAATCGTAATAAGCCTGGAACATCTAATCAAGTACACCAGCAATCCCAACGAAATAACAAATCAGCTAAAGCTAAAGGAGATGATATTGATCATTCTGTACCTAATGTTAAACGTGGCATTAATGTTCAACAAACTTCTCAAGAACCAATGGTTATTTCACCTCCAGCGCCAAACACTCAGTCAAATTATGAAACCCCTTCACCAATGATTCACCAAAGTCAGCATTATAAGGAAGCTGCAAGAGCGAAACCAGAAGATAAACCACTGAAACGAATGCCGAACTTGAATCCAAATATTGTAAAAGATTTTCAACATCCCAGGAAGAAGACAAGGACTATTAAATATGTTGCAGATAAAAATCGTGATGACTCTCGACAACCTCATCCGCATACCCAGAATCGTAATAAGCCTGGAACATCTAATCAAGTACACCAGCAATCCCAACGAAATAACAAATCAGCTAAAGCTAAAGGAGATGATATTGATCATTCTGTACCTAATGTTAAACGTGGCATTAATGTTCAACAAACTTCTCAAGAACCAATGGTTATTTCACCTCCAGCGCCAAACACTCAGTCAAATTATGAAACCCATTCACCAATGATTCACCAAAGTCAGCATTATAAGGAAGCTGCAAGAGCGAAACCAGAAGATAAACCACTGAAACGAATGCCGAACTTGAATCCAAATATTGTAAAAGATTTTCAACATCCCAGGAAGAAGACAAGGACTATTAAATATGTTGCAGATAAAAATCGTGATGACTCTCGACAACCTCATCCGCATACCCAGAATCGTAATAAGCCTGGAACATCTAATCAAGTACACTTGCCATCCCAACGAAATAAAAAATCAGCTAAAGCTAAAGGAGATGATATTGATCATTCTGTACCTAATGTTAAACGTGGCATTAAGGTTCGACAAACTTCTCAAAAACCAAAGTACGTCCACTTCGGAGTAGATTTCAGAGAGCTAATCCGTCAAGATTATGGCATTTTCGACGATTCCGAGTTGAATGAAGTACTTGATAGTATACTTATGGACGACCTATCGGAATTGGAAATAGACTTCTTTAAACACTATGGCATTTCTGAAACGGGCTCATCGCCCATTGAGATCCGCAATTCCCCTATGTATCCTTATATTTTGAATATTCTATTTGACAATTACTTGGTAACACCTGAAGTTCCATACAGTGTAACAGAAATACTTTCAAAATTAGAAGAAAAACGTAATAACGCCCCACTGAAACCACACGACTTTACGACTGAACTATATGTAAGTAATATTGATAAATTAATCAGTAGACTTAATAAGTTATTAATAGATCAATCCGCTCGAGAAATAACTAGTTACTCGTCAAATGAAAAAGTGTGGAATGACCTACTCATGTACAATAAATTAACTGACAATCGACAATTCACGGAGTTTGTCGAAAAATACTCATATTTACTACCACTTCCCAATAATAATGTTAACTCTATTACATTAATTAATGAATCTATTAGCAAAGGATTAGAATTACAGAAAAAATTATGTAACGGAAATACTAATAATCTTTTAAATGACATCATTAAATTTGATTCCGACGATTTGAAAATAATGCAATGGCAATTGAAATATTTGAATGAACTATCTAAATTAACATTAATTCAATCTTTGTATCTGCATTTTGTACGTGATGAGAATAGTAGTGTCATTATTGATGAGTTTCTAAGTGAGCCAGTACTAAATGAAGAAACTCATCAATTCATAAAACGAGATATTGAAAAAACGAAATTCGCTACTGAAAAAATATCTGAAATGTATGAAAAAATCATAGAAAAAATAAATAAAATTCGTCATGATTTAAAAATTGAAAATCAAAATAAAAATCGTTCAGAAGAAGAAATACTTACATCAGGTATAAAACGATTGTTACAAACGACATTTTGTGAAATTAGTGACACTAAATATGAAATGGCAATCTTAATACTAAAACGACTTGAAATTGTAGATAAGAATGAGATAAGTAAATTATATGACGCGATAGATGTCAAATCTGATAAGCTTGAAGAATTGGTGGAATTATATAATGGTCATTTAGAAATGTACAATAACATAAATGATAAAATGACTTGAGTTGAATGGTATAATTAAGAATTGTCAAATGACTATTATTATTATGATGAAAATTTTTTTAACAATGTATGAGTCACATGATCTATTAACTAATAATAAAATATTGTTAACACATTTTAGAACTCTTCAAGCTCTAATATAGTATAATGTCACATCTTCCATTGCGAAAATTTAATTAATAAACAATATCAAAAAAAAAAAAAAAAAATATAAGTACTATCCCGAATACCAGTGGATACAGTCTAGATAGCATACATTACTTTTTGAAATTTTTTTTACAGAAAGTACTCAGTATTATCTCAGAGAGTAGCAACAACTATGTTGTTTTTTCCGAGTAGATTATTAAAATAAAAAACAAATTGGGGTATAATATTGATGAAAGGAATTAATTGTTTTTACTTCACTTTGAAAGCAAAAAGTTATGTAATCTGGATTAGCTACACTTGAAAAAATAATAAAATGGAATGAGAAAATATTTCGCTTTGAATAGATACTCCACAATTATGCATTTATTTCATCAAATTAAATATTCTATTGAATATTCAATAACTCAAAAATTAGCTGGCTGATTAACTTTTGTATATACACTTACTTACATATACACTTAGATATATGTATCTTAGACTGTTTCAAATTAGGGGTCTATTTTTATTTTTTTGATGAACATTGAAAAATCGGAAGGGTATCTTAAAATATGGTGACAGTTAAAATTTGAGCTCTTAATATTGATTTTTATAGGTGGCTATTGATAATTTTCGATTTTTCATTTAGTAACATGGTAAAAAATACATAACTTCCGAAAAAATCAAGATACAAAAAACCTTTTCTCAAACATTTTGTAGCAAATTTACTGATCTACAAAAAAGGTCTATTATGATTTTTGCATAAATTCAACGATATACAAGATATCCGACGTCAAATTTTGATAGAATTCAAAGAACTTGTTTTTGCTCGTTCTCAATTTTATACTATGTCAACTAATAAGAATTCAAAAATTCTCAATAATGTTTCTTTTTGGAAATTGAATGCTCTTTAAAAAAAGTCTCTTATCATTTTTTTATAAATCCATCTGTTCAAAAGTTATTGGAGCTTAAAGTCAAGTTAGAGTAAATTTCGAGATCTTTTTACTTTTCCGGGGAAACTATCGGACTAATCATAAAATGTCATAGAATCTTTTTTGTAGGCAATTTTATTTCCTACAAATTATCTCTGATAAAATTTTTTCGAATTCGGCATTCTCTTCTAGTTATTTTCATTTTAACGTCGAGCTCTTAAAATCGATCAGAAGACTTTTTTAGGAGCTTGGCATTAAAATGGAAATAACTAGAAGAGAATGCAGAATTTGAAAAAAATTTATTCGAGATAATTTGTAGGAAATAAAATTGCCTACAAAAAAGATTCTATGACATTTTATGATTAGTCCAATAGTTTCACCGGAAAAGTAAAAAGATCCCCAACTTTACTTCGAGCTCTAATAACTTTCGAACAGATGGATTTATCGAAAAATGATAAGAGACTTTTTTTGTAGAGCATTCAATTTCTTATAAAAAACTATATCGAAAATTTCCGAATTCTCGTTAGTTGATATGGTGTAAAATTCAGAACGAGCAAAAACAAGTTCTTTGAATTTTATTAAACTTTGACGTCGGATATCTTGTGAATGGTTGAATTTATGCAAAAATCACAAAAGACATTTTTTGTAGAACAGTAAATTTGCTACAAAATGTTTGAAGAGAGGTTTTTTGTATCTTGATTTTTTCGGAAGTTATGTATTTTTTACCATGTTACTGAATGAAAAATCGAAAGTTATCAATAGCCACCTCTAAATATCAATATTAAGAGCTTAAATTTTAACTGTCACCATATTTTAAGATACCCTTTCGATTTTTCAATGTTCATCAAAAAAATAAAAATAGACCCATAATTTGAAACAGTCTAATGTATCTATATATATATATATATATATATATTAGGGTGGGTCAAAAAAATCGAATAATTTATTTTTGACTTTATACTCTGAAAAATAGGTTCGTAGGCACCTAAAAAGAATTCTCTCCAAGTATGAGCTCTTAATTATAACGGGAAGGTCCTCCGCTTTGCGGGTTTCTATTTTTTTCGAATAATCAGATAAAAAAATTTATATCTCGCTTCCAACTCCTTGGAAAAATATTCCGTGACATAGACTTTGTAAGAAATTGAATGCTCTACAAAAAAGGTCTCTTATGATTTTTTCAAAAACCCAACCGATTAAAAGATATTCATAGTTGAAGTTTGGCTATTTTAAGGAAAATATTCGTTTTTATTATGAATTTTATAAGTTGATGAAAAAAAATTATTTTGAATTGCGGAACTCATGATTTTGTAGGAAATTTACTGCTCTACAAAAATGGTCTCTCATGATTTTTCGATTAAGTGAAGCCGTTACGAGATATCCATCGTCAAACATTAACGAATATCAATATTTCCAGTTTTTGATCAATAATTCGATAAATTTAAATTTAAATTATTAGTTTCAGGAAAATTTACATAAATTTGAGTTTCGATGGATAAAGAAATGTTATAAACAATTTTTTTAATATTGTTTTCAGTCTTGAGCTTGTTCGATTGCATTAAAACAAGAAATTAGAGCATTTTTTTCGACATATAGCCAATGATTACGATAAGAAACGAAGAACAATTCCAGTATTTATTGCAAGTTGTCATTGAATCGAGTAAAAAACATACCCAAACTGTAATAAAGGAAATTATTTATAGTAATAGCGTACTGTTATGTTAAAAATATTGACAATTATATTGCAATTGATAATTCAATAAAAAAATTTATCTGTAAAAAAGTTAAATACTGGTTGTTTTTTACTCGATTCAATACTTTTCATATTAAATTTGACAAAGGAATGTGTCATTCACTTTAAATTAAACTAATTATTGGCTATATGTCGAAAAAAATGCTCTAATTTCTTGTTTTAATGCAATCAAACAACCTCAAGACTGAAAACAATATTAAAAAAATTGTTTATAACATTTCTTTATCCATCGAAACTCAAATTTATGTAAATTTTCCTGAAACTAATAATTTAAATTTAAATTTATCGAATTATTGATCAAAAACTGGAAATATTGATATTCGTTAATGTTTGACGATGGATATCTCGTAACGGCTTCACTTAATCGAAAAATCATGAGAGACCATTTTTGTAGAGCAGTAAATTTCCTACAAAATCATGAGTTCCGCAATTCAAAATAATTTTTTTTCATCAACTTATAAAATTCATAATAAAAACGAATATTTTCCTTAAAATAGCCAAACTTCAACTATGAATATCTTTTAATCGGTTGGGTTTTTGAAAAAATCATAAGAGACCTTTTTTGTAGAGCATTCAATTTCTTACAAAGTCTATGTCACGGAATATTTTTCCAAGGAGTTGGAAGCGAGATATAAATTTTTTTATCTGATTATTCGAAAAAAATAGAAACCCGCAAAGCGGAGGACCTTCCCGTTATAATTAAGAGCTCATACTTGGAGAGAATTCTTTTTAGGTGTCTACGAACCTATTTTTCAGAGTATAAAGTCAAAAATAAATTATTCGATTTTTTTGACCCACCCTAATATATATATATATACATACTAGCAGATCCTGCCCGCTTCACGGGCAATAAATATTGTATTACCAAGATAAATTATCACATGTATATATTATATACATATATAGATATATATATATATATATATATTATAAAAGAGGAGGTGTTTGTGCCTATAATACGATTTGAAGTAGAAACTAACTTGATAACTATGAGGGTGTGAAAGATGGGAGTTAAAATAATATGAACTTTGAAAATGGATCTATGATTGATGGTGAATATTCTACATTGTTTTAGGAATTTCAAGAATAATCTAGACATTTCGGGAATAATCTTGAAATCTCAGTTCTAACATATAAATTAGTTTTCCAAATTATTCGAAAATTAATTCTAATTAATCTGGAATGCTTCAAAATGAATTTGGTTAATTTAAATTACTTAAGATTAATTTTAATTAGTCAAGAATGGTCTGGATTGTTCTAAAAATTTCGAGACACATCTAGAATGCTCTAAACCGCACTTAGTTGATTTAAATCACTCAACATTCATTCTAAATAGTCTAGAATGTTCTAGATTGTTGCGAATATTTGGATAATCATTCGGAAAGCTCTAAATTACAATTAGTTGGTTCAAATCTTATAAAAATGATTCTAATCGGTCTAGAATGTTTTGCAAGGTTCCGAAAATAACATTCTAGAAACTTCAAATTTATATATATTATATATATATATATATATATATATATATATATATATTAGACTGTTTCAAATTAGGGGACTATTTTTTTTTTTTTGATGAACATTAAAAAATCGAAAGGGTATCTTAAAATATGGTGACAGTTAAAATTTGAGCTCTTAATATTGGTATTTAGAGGTGGCTATTTGAAATTTTCGATTTTTCATTTAGAAGCATGGTAAAAAATACATAACTTCCGAAAAAATCAAGATACAAAAAATCTCTTCTCAACTATTTTGTAGCAAATTTACTGATCTACAAAAAAGGTCTTTTATGATTTTTGCATAACTTCAACCATTCACAAGATATCCGACGTCAAAGTTTAATAAAATTCAAAGAACTTGTTTTTGCTCGTTTTGAATTTTATACCATGTCAACCAATGAGAATTCAGAAATTTTCGATATAGTTTTTTTATAGGAAATTGAATGCTCTACAAAAAAAGTCTCTTATTATTTTTTGATAAATCCATCTGTTTGAAAGTTATTAGAGCTCGAAGTAAAGTTGGAGATCTTTTTACTTTTCCAGTGAAACTATCGGACTAATCATAAAATGTCATAGGATCTTTTTTGTGGGCAATTTTATTTCTCACAAATTACCTCTGATAAATTTTTTTTAAATTCTGCATTCTCTTCTAGTTATTTCTATTTTAATGCCAAGCTCCTAAAAAAAGTGTTCTGATCGATTTTAAGAGATCGACATTAAAATGGAAATAACTAGAATACAATGCAGAATTCAGAAAAAGTTTATCAGAGATAATTTGTAGGAAATAAAATTGTCTACAAAAAAGATTTAATGACATTTTATGATTTGTCCGATAGTTTCACCGAAAAAGTAAAAAGATCTCGAAATTTACTATAACTTGGCTTCAAGCTCTAATAACTTTTGAACAGATGGAATGATCAAAAAACGATAAGAGACTTTTTTTGTAGAGCGTTCAATTTCCTACAAAAAATTGCATTGAAAATTTCTGAATTCTCATTGGTTGGCATGGTGTAAAATTCGGAACGAGTAAAAACAAGTTCTTTGAATTTTATCAAACTTTGACGTCGGATATCTTGTGAATGGTTGAATTCATGAAAAAATCATAAAAGACCTTTTTTGTAGATCAGTAAATTTCCTACAAAATAGTTGAGAAGAGATTTTTTGTATCTTGATTTTTTCGGAAGTTATGTATTTTTTACCATGTTTCTAAATGAAAAATCGAAAATTACAAATAGCCACCTCTAAATATCAATATTAAGAGCTCAAATTTTAACTGTCACCATATTTTAAGATACCCTTTCGATTTTTCAATGTTCATAAAAAAAAAAAAATAGTCCCCTAATTTGAAACAGTCTAATATACCTATATATATTAGGGTGCTTTTTATTTTTCGAACATTATTTTTTTCTTGTCCCATATGAAAATTTTATTGTAGGCGACAAAAAAAAAATTTCCTGAAAATTTTAGCCCTTAATTTTAATTTTAAGAGGTCGCTATCTATTTTTAAAGTTTTCCCATTTAAAAAGCATGGGAACGATATCACATTTTTTTATAAAAATTCCTACCCAGGCAGTTTTTGAGCAATTCACTCGTTTTTGGGCTCGTTTCATAGGGCTTGTACCCGACTAGAAATTATCCCCAAGCATACATTGGGACCCCATTGGGTACTGATGGGGCAAGCCCGATAGGGTTATCCCTATTGGGATTTGATTGGGAACATATAGGGTAAGCCCAACATTAAAATAAAAAATTGCGATTGGGTTTACCCAATTGGGATAGGATTGGGAACATGTTGGGTTAACCCAATGCTAAAATTAATGACTCGGCAATGGGTTTGCTCGATTGGGATATTTTTGGGAACGTGTTGGGGCCACCCAACGTCAAAATTAATAATTTGCTGTTGGGCTTACTCGATTGGGAAATAATTGGGAACCTGTTGGGAAAACCCAATGCTAAAATTAATGATTCGACAATGGGTTTGCCCGATTGGGAAATAATTGGGAACTTGTTAGGATAACCCAACGTCAAAATTAATAACTAGCTGTTGGTCTTACCCATTTGGGGAATAATTGGGATCACGTTAGGAAAACTAAACATGAAATTTATAAAAAAAAAAATTTTTACTTCTAAAAATTAAAAATAATTTTTAAATGCAAAATATTTACGTTTTATTCTGTATTTTAACATGAAAACGAAAAAAAAAAAAAAAAACTGATTAAACTTTAATAATAAAGAAAAAAAACTTAACAATAGTAAAACGTAATTTTAATCACTTGCAGATTATAAATTTAATTATAAACTTAAAAAAAAAAACTAAAACTTTAAGGGAAAAACAATCCATATGAAATATCTACTAACTTTCATATGCTCATATATTATTATATGTAAAGATAAAAATCGAATAGTTGTGTCTGTTAACACCAATGATGCGACAAAATCTTGTGACTATAATACAAGGGCGTGTTCAGAAATATACTCTGGAGGTGAAGAATTACCTATCTAGGTATAATTAGTACCTTTGTAATGTTAAATCCCACCTCGG
Organism: Microplitis manilae; assembly: GCA_030273425.1. NCBI lineage: Eukaryota > Metazoa > Arthropoda > Insecta > Hymenoptera > Braconidae > Microplitis > Microplitis manilae. The sequence goes on from CP092726.1 coordinate 21,581,915, forward strand.
GTTCGACCAGAGGATATTTCTGAACGCAGGATTTGAATATTTTCTCTTCCAGAGTGTGTTTCTGAACATGCCCCAAGCGTAGACAAGTTCAGACAGGTCCGCGCATAAAACAAATAACTAGTGGACAAAATCCCATATACACGTGACTCTTGCATTGGAAAACGTTCTAAGTAACTTATCAAGGCGTAATTTTTTGACATCTTTACAGTTACAATACCGTGCAATATAATTGATAGAATTAATAATAAAGAAAGTGCTAGTGCAGTGCAATATAATTGATCAAAATAATATTAAAGTGCTAGTATAGTGAATATAGGTTATGAAAATTGTGTCTCGTGCAAAGTGAGAATTTGTGAAATAATTAATTTTTTTTGTGAGCTAACACTACTGTAAATTAACAGTCATAACGAAAATTGAATAAATAAAAAAAAAATTGTACTAGAATGAGAGGATTTAAATAAAATTTATTTAACCAAATTTTTCTTATGTTGGGATTTTAGTGGGATTTTATTGGGTTGGCCTAAAGTTTCTGTAGGGTGAACCCAATTGAAACCCTATAGAGTGTGCCTAATTGGGAAACAGTTGGGTATACCCAATTGGGACCCAATAGGGATGACCCGATTGGGATCATCTTGAGCTATGCGTTACAACCCAACGTTGGGTTCCCAATTGGGAACCCAATTGGATTCCAATAGGTCTTACAACTTTTTTTCTAGTCGGGTAGTCCTCTTTAAAATTGATTTTAGTGACATAGATGCATTTACAACAGTTCATAAGTTATGAGACTTCAAACTTCAGAAATTTTTATTTTTACCAAAAAATAATAATTAATGGCTATTATTATTCCAGCTATCAACTTTCTAGAAAAAATGACATACAACTTTTGTAGTGTGTAAAATACTCTGAAAGAAATACCCAAAAGAATTCAATATTATCAACGTTATTGTTTATTTTTTCTAACTTTTCTCTTTTAAAGGGTTTTAGAATTATTTAATTTTAATTTTATTCTCGTGACAAATTGAACTTTTGTACTTATCCTTTTTTTGTATTAAATTAATCGAGCTTTATCAATTCTTATGTAGTTTTATGATTAAAAAATAAAATAATATTTAAAAAACTGATAATAGATTTGTGACTTGTAATTCAATTTCAGTCATAAAGACTGAGATTTTAGACCGTCGAAAACTATCGGCGCTTCGATCGATACGTTAAATCATAGAACTACATAAAAATTGATGAAGCTCGATTAATTAAATACCAAAAAGAAGGATAAGTACAAAAGTTCAATTTGTCACGAGAATAAAATTAAAATTAAATAATTCTAAAACCCTTTAAAAGAGAAAAGTTAAAAAAAATAAACAATAACGTTGATAATATTGAATTGTTTTGGGTATTTCTTTCAGAGTATTTAACACACCACAAAAGTTGTATGTCATTTTTTCTAGAAAGTTGATAGCTGGAATAATAATGGCCATTAATTATTATTTTTTGGTAAAAATAAAAATTTCTGAAGTTTGAAGTCTCATAACTTATGAACTGTTGTAAATGCATCTATGTCACTAAAATCAATTTTAAAGAGGACTACAAGCCCTATGAAACGAGCCCAAAAACGAGTGAATTGCTCAAAAACTGCCTGGGTAGGAATTTTTATAAAAAAATGTGATATCGTTCCCATGCTTTTTAAATGGGAAAACTTTAAAAATAGATAGCGACTTCTTAAAATTAAAATTAAGGGCTAAAATTTTCAGGAAATTTTTTTTTTGTCGCCTACAATAAAATTTTCATATGGGCCAAGAAAAAAATAATGTTCGAAAAATAAAAAGCACCCTAATATATATAGGTATGTATTTACATTAATATAAATGTAAATGCATTAAATTAAATTACATTAAAGTTCAATAAATTAAATTACTCAAAAATGATTTCATTGATGTTGGATGCTTCCGATTGTTTTAAAAGTTTGGAAAACGTGATAAAAGTTGAAATATATATCTTGAAGTCGTAAGTTATACGAAAATAATCGGAGTAGCCCGATCGAAAAATAGTTTAGAACTATCGGAATTAATTCGAGGGGATGTTCGACGTTCAAATATTTTAGAACTTATCAAATCATTGTCGAAATTTCAGAGCAAAAAATTTAACATGTAAATAAAATCACCACCAAAAAAAACCCAGCGAAGCGGGCGTTCACAGCTAGTATATATATATGTAATAAAAAATTTTTATTAAAACTATTATCTGCATAACAATAAAATTTCTCAACATTAAAGTTACTATCAGACATTTAAAATAAAATTTTTGTATTTTAGAACAAAAATTGAATTTGATGATGATCATTATAATTATTATAAGTATTTTCAGTACTTTTTAAAATATTAAGGTAAAAACCTCATCTATATCCGCTCTCTTTTCATTGGAATGAGATTAAATCACTCAATATAAATTGATAAATAAAATGAAAAATCATATTGTTAGTTTTTTCTAGTTTCAAGTATCAAAATAAAATTTTACTTTGAAAAATAATGTTGATAATGAATTATTATTAATTTTTTAAGCAAGGTTCTTGACTGTATTCGTAGTCGCTCACTTAAAGTTGTCATGTACCATTACTCGATCAACACATGGCTCTATACTCGCTTAAAGTCAATATCGATTAAATTATGACAAGTTTATTGATTGGGAAAATAATTTATAAATAATGAAACTTTATTTTTACATAATATAAAATTTCATGAATTTCAAAAATATATATAATAAGATATAGTTCTAACCATTCTTAAATAATCTAACGAATGAACGTTAAAGCGGAAAGTGCCCGGCAGAGCATGATTTTGAAAACAGTCACTCAATTTGAATTCATAATCTATTATAAAATAATTTGATACATGATATTTTAACGTATTTAAATTCACAAATAATTATTTATTAATACTAATTTTTCCAGTTGAATTTTTTTTTTTTATAAAAATTATAAAAAACGCATTAAACAGTGGAAGTGAGTAACTAATGATACTAAGGGCATGTTCAGAAATATACTCTGGAGGTGAAAAATTACCTATCCAGGGGTGATTAGTACCTTTGTAATGTTAAATCGCATCTCTGATTCGACCAGAGGATATTTCTGAACGCAGGAGTTGAATATTTTCTCTTCCAGAGTGTGTTTCTGAACACGCCCTAAGCGTATATAGGGACTTTTACTTTAATTAGAAAATCAAATAAAATTATATCATATCACAAAAAGGACAGATTCATGTATATTAATGTTCTTTTGTTTTATTTGAAAGAAAAAGAACAATCGATAATCGATAAAATTTATTAAAACAAAATCTATAAAAATATAGTTTTTATCATCAAAATCATAATAATATATAGTTTAAAACCTTCTTTAAAACACGCAGAATTTTGTGGTGTAAATTTCATGTCAAAATATTCAGTAGTTTTTACGTGATGCGTGTTCAAAAAAAAGGCCTGTCATTTTATAGATATATATATATATATATATACATATATATATATATATCTATATATGATCAGGGTTTAAATGACAGTCTGGCTGTTTATGGAATCGATAAAGCAAAGAGCAGTCATATTGATGTTATGCAAACAACTGTAAGTTTATTTTAATTTATTATTAAATTAATCTTTTATTAAGTTAATAAATAGGAATCTGATGTAAAATTAATAAAATTGTGCATTTCAATTTTTTTCGACGATTTGATAATCATAGATAAAATTTACAATTTTTATTTTTACAATCAATTAAAATCAGAATACGATTTTTGAAAAAAAAATTGTTTAAATGCAAATAACTAAAGAGTGTATCGGAATTTCGAAAAATGCTCAATAGATAATTTGTAGGAAATGAAAATGTCTACAAAAAAGGTCCTATGACATTTTTTTATAAGTCTAATAGTTTCGCCAAAAAATTCAAATAATCGAATTTTATTGTACTTCGAAATTTAACTTGAAAAAACTTATGAACGGATATATTTTTAAAAAAATGATGAGACCTTTTTTGTAGAATGTTCAATTTCCTGCAAAAGTGTATATTGGTCTATTCGATCTATTGATCTGTTAAGAAGTTAAAAACACTCAAAGCTTGAAAAAAAAAATTTCCTGTGTTATTTAAATGGGAAATTGAATTTTTCAATGAGTTAGATCTCTAATCGAGATAGAATTTTTTTTCTTATGCTAAAATTTTTTTTTTTATGTTGAACTATGATTTTTTTCACATGCCCTTAAAAAAAATGATGCTCTGAAATGACGCACCCTAATATATATAGATTCATACAAATTTAAACTGTTATTTGGTAGACTTCTGACTAACACATATTAGTCATAGCCATCATGATTTTGTAGAACAAAAACATTTTTTTAAAATAGTTTTGCTATATAATTTAGATCAATTGTATATTCATTATATTTTGGAAAAAAAATAACGCTTATATTAGAAGGCTTAAAATAGCAGAAAACCAAATATGAGTAACCCTCGGACAAGTACTGCCCGTACAACTCGTGAAAATCTGAGACGATATAACGCAGTTGATATCCATGAAAGTATTGAGTCGTTGATACCATTTACGGATTCAATAAAAGCCAAAATTCATGAATTCCGAACACAATTCAAAGAAACATATAAGCAGTATTTAAATTCGATTGAAAATCTCCAAAGTCAAACTAGAAATCATTCCACTTCAGGCGGAAGAGGAGAAACTAATATACAGTCTGGAAATCAATTTGTGACACTACCAAAGAGCAGAAATGAATCCGGGCGAAAAGCTCAATACCCGTCATTTCATAAAGTTGCCAAAATATATGACACAACAATGAAATCATTGAGCGATTTTATGACTATTTTTACAGCAGATTCCAGAGATTTATATTCAATAGCTATTCAGATAAGTTCATTAAAACAAGAATATGATAATCTACTCGAGCAAAATTATGACCGTAGAGATGATTTAGAAGTTAATCAATTGTATCAAATAAACAAAAAGATCGAGAATATTATCGAAAATCACAATAAGTTAGTAATTAACTACAATGCTGGAATTGAGCATTTCAATGCATTGAAACATAATTTAAGTAACGGTATACTTGTTTATGAATCGCCAACAGGAAAGAATTTTGTATTGTCACGAGATGATGAGCTAGAAGAGTTCCGACGTTTAGTTGAGACCGATGAAGTTTTGAAAAAACGGAGTTCAATATACGCAACATATGCCAGCAGATTCAAAAGTGATCTACAATATTCTGCTGACAGTACTGTATTAATGCCTGTGAGACCGTTAAAGAAAGACAATTGGGTTCTGCAATCTCCAGAACAAAATAATGATACCGCAAGACCATTCAGTCAAGAATACCAGCCATCTCGACAAAATACTGAATTCGATGACGCCGCGGAGCATCACGTGGATCCTTCTGTACCTAATGTTGAACATGGCATTAATGTTCAACAAACTTCTCAAGAACTAATGGTTATTTCACCTCTAGCGCCAAACACTCAGTCAAATTATGAAACCCCTTCACCAATGATTCACCAAAGTCAGCATTATGAGGAAGCTGCAAGAGCGAAACCAGAAGATGAACCACTGAAACGAATGCCGAACTTGAATCCAAATATTGTAAAAGATTTTCAACATCCCAGGAAGAAGACAACGACTATTAACTATGTTGCAGATAAAAATCGTGATGAATCTCAACAACCTCATCCGCATACCCAGAATCATAATAAGCCTGGAACATCTAATCAAGTACACCAGCAATCCCAACAAAATAACAAATCAGCTAAAGCCAAAGGAGATGATATTGATCATTCTGTACTCGATGTTGAACCTAGCATTGATATTCAACAAACTTATCAACAGCCAATGGATTTCGACACCGGAGAAGATTCAACAGACCTAATCCGTACAGATCATGGCACTATCGCGGATTCCGAGTTGAATGAAGTACTTGATAGTATACTTATGAACAACCTATCGGAATTAGAAATTGACTTCTTTAAACACTATGGCATTTCTGAAACGGGCTCATCGCCCATTGAGATCCGCAATTCCCCTTCGTATTCTTATATTTTGAATATTCTATTTGACAATGACTTGATAACACCTGAAATTTCATACAATATATCAAAGATACTTTCAAAATTAAAAGAAAAACGTGTTAACGTCCCACTGAAACCACAGGATTTTATGACTGAACTATATGTAAGTAATATTGATAAATTAATCAGTAGACTTAGTAAGTTATTAATAGATCCATCCGCTCAAAAAATAACTAGTTACTCGCCAAATGAAAAAGTGTGGAATGAACTACTCATGTACAATAAATTAACTGACAATCGACAATTCACGGAGTTTGTCGAAAAATACTCATATTTACTACCACTTCCCAATAATAATGTTAACTCTATTACATTAATTAATGAATCTATTAGCAAGGGATTAGAATTACAGAAAAAATTATGTAACGGAAATACTAATAATCTTTTAAATGACATCATTAAATTTGATTCCGATGATTTGAAAATAATGCAATGGCAAATGGAATATTTGAATGAACAATCTAAATTAACATTAATACAATCTTTGTATCTGCATTTTGTACGTGATGAGAATAGTAGTGTCATTATTGATGAGTTTCTAAGTGAGCCAGTAATAAATGAAGAAAATCATCAATTCATTAAACGGATTATTGAAAAAATGAATCAAACGAAATTCGCTACTGAAAAAACATCTGAAATGTATGAAAAAATCATAGAAAAAATAAATAAAATTCGTCATGATTTAAAAATTGAAAATCAAAATAAAAATCGTTCAGAAGAAGAAATACTTACATCAGGTATAAAACGATTGTTACAAACGACATTTTGTGAAATTAGTGACACTAAATATGAAATGGCAATCTTAATACTAAAACGACTTGAAATTGTAGATAAGAATGAGATAAGTAAATTAGATGACGCGATTAATGTCGAATCTGATAAACTTAAAGAATTGGTGGAATTATATAATGGTCATTTAGAAACGTACAATAACATAAATGATAAAATGACTTGAGTTGAATGGTATAATTAAGAATTGTCAAATGACTATTAATATTATGATGAAAATTTTATAAACAATGTATGAGTCACATGATCTATTAACTAATAATAAAATATTGTTAACACATTTTAGAACTCTTCAAGCTCGAATATAGTATAATGTCACATCTTCCATTGCGAAAAATTGATTAATAAACAATACCGAAAAAAAAAAAAAAAAATATAAGTATTATCCCGGATACCAGTGGATACAGTCTAGATAGCGTACATTACTTTTTGAAATTTTTTTTACAGAAAGTACTCAGTATTATCCCAGAGAGTAGCAACTACTATATTGTTTTTTCCATGTAGATTATTAAAATAAAAAACAAATTGGGGTATAATATTGATAAAAGAAATTAACTGTTTTTATTTCACTCTGAAAGCAAAAAATCATGTAATCTGGATTAGCTACTCTTGAAAAAATAATAAAATGGAATGAGAAAATATTTCGCTTTGAATAGATACTCCACAATTATGCATTTATTTCATCAAATTAAATATTCTATTGAATATTTAATAACTCAAAAATTAGCTGGCTGATTAATTTTTATATATACACTTACTTATATATACACTTAGATATATATATCTATACATATTAGGGTGGCGCAAAAAAACCGACTATTTTTTTTTTTCGATCTCTCATGAAAATTTGTTAGTTTACGATGTTTTAAGAAGCCTCTCCAAAAATTAGCTCGATAAAAAATTTTCAAGAGGTCGCTCACGAATTTTGAAAATATCAAAAATGATCGGAATTCGACTTTTTTATTTCAAATTTTTTTCTTTCTCATGGCAGCAATAGTTTATATTTGTGAAATCATGACTACGCTGAAAATTTAAGCCCAAAATTTAAATTTTTAAACCTCGCTCAAGAATTTTGAATGTTTTCGAGTGCTGTCTTTTGAACGTTTTTGAGCGACCCTTAAATATTAATAATAAAGCTTCTCGATTTTTTCACCATCAATTGGCATCACAGTGAACAAAAATATAACCCGAGAAATAGATATAATAAGTTATTTACATACTCTTTTATTTTTTAATTCAATTTGTAGGTTTTTTTACTTATTCAAAACTTAACAAATCTTATTGTTCAAGACTGTCCTGTATATTTTTGGTTATGCAAAAGTTATATTTTCCTGAAATGAAAATAATTGAGTCATAAAAAAATACAACAACTAATTCAAACTATTAGTTACGAATTATCAATTAATATTCAAAATTCTTGAGCACCGTTTAAATATCAAAATTTTGGGCTTAAATTTTCAGCGTAGTCATGATTTCACAAATATAAACTATTGCTGCCACGAGAAAGAAAAAATTTAGATATTAAAAATTCGAATTTCAATCATTTTTAATTTTTTCAAAATTCGTGAGCGACTTCTTGAAAATTTTTTATCGAGCTAATTTTTGGAGAGGCTTCTTAAAACATCGTAAACTAAAAAATTTTCATGAGAGATCGAAAAAAAAAAAATAGTCGGTTTTTTTGCGCCACCCTAATACATATAATATCTAATATGAAAGTTTAAAAATTTTCAAAAAAAGAGAAGTTATTGGTTTTGATCCGATTTTCGAAAATCGAGTTTTCATCAGATCCTAATTAATTTATTAAATTAATAATAATAATAATAAATCTATTTAGCTTCATTGCTGTGGAAATCGAGCTTATACTGATTGGCTTGATATGAAGCCTCCGAAGAAAATACCCAAGTCATGTTGCAAATCTGACAACGAATGTAACGTTGATGACGTCAATGACATTTATAATGAGGTAAGTTTTTATTACTTCTAAAAATGTGATTAATTTTAATTTAATGACTAATAGTAGTTTTTCTATACACCCAGATAATAATCTCTTTCAATTCTTGAGCAAGTCTGCTCTCAAGATCGATAGGTGCTAGTGTCTTTTCCTATGTATGTATCTTGCTGCCGATATTTGCGACCAGATTTAAATTGCAAGCCTTACACAAGAAATTCGTGCCAGATTATAACTCAATTCTGGAGGAAGACTATAGTTGAAAATAGTTGTGTATGGCTTGCTCAAGATCTACACAAGGCTCAAAATTCACCTTGATTTTTGAGCTGATCTTAAGCAAGACATGCGTAAGTACCTACTGTAAGTTACTGGTGCAAGAAATGCGTCAGACACTTTTTCATTACAACGTCTTCAAGATATCTTTAATATTCTTGCGTACGATACCATGAACAAAACATACACAAATCTTGACATAGATGTCTTGATACACGATCTTGCGATAGACACGAACGTAGAAAAAGACACTAGCAGCTAGAGGTCTTGCTCAAGATACAGACTCCAGAATCTTACTCAAACACGTGTTACTAGGGCATGTCTGAGGAAAAATGACTAAACTATAGTTGGTTAGGAATCATTTACTTTTCCCCATCAAGCGTTGCTCAAAAATCAGATTTCCGTAATTAGTGTTACAAAAAGTACATTATATACATTGAATTAACATTTTTGTATTGATATATCATTATAGGGTTGCTACAGTCGGATGATTGACTTTATTAACAGTAATATTGGTCTAGTAGCCGGAAGTGCTGTTGGCGTGGCTTTCTTTCCATTAATTGGAGTATTTTTGGCTTGTTGTCTCGCAAGCAATATTAATAAAGCTAAGTATGAGCAAGTGGCTTAATCAAATTAATTATTTGTTTCCAACTTTATCAAGATAATTAATTATTTTATTATAATTTATTTACTATCACTGTCGTTTTACACAATATCAATTACAATTAACAAGCATTGAACAACTTACTTTTATTATTATTACTACACAATGATTTATTAATGATCCATTTTTTTTTATGCTCTATTGGTTGATAACTATAGATAGTTATCTATAATATTTTTATTAAAAGATATCGTTGAAATTATATTACATTATATATATGTATTGGATTATAAAATATATATACAATGACTGTGAAATTAATGATTATAAGATGAATACACGGAGAAATTATTCTTGTTCTTAATGCGATGGTGTCATAATAAAGCCGGACCATGTTGGCTACCTGATGGAAATTGAATTGAACACATGCAAAAATTACTGTGGCCATATTAACATTGACAATGATCATATTACAAGTTACTTTGACCATTGTAAATTTTACTATGGTCACAGTAATTTTTGCATGTGTTTATTTCAATTTCTGCATATGGCCAACATGGTCCGGCTTTACCATGACATCACAGGCTTTCAAACAGGAATAATTTTTCCGTGCAGGGCAAGTTAAAAGTTTATCCAAGATATGATTATTCTAAGAAAAGTGCTAAAAGTTAAAATTATATATCTGTATTACTGTTTATTTATAAATATAAGGAAAGGGCTCGACAAAATAAGTTACGTTGAGAAAATGATAATCTTAAAGTAGGGAAAAAGTGCCTCTATTGCGATGTTGTCTGGTAATCAGCCCCATGTTACAGTTATATAAATTTTCTGTAGATGGCAGTGTAATCACTATATAAAAACAGAAAAAAACGGAAGAAAGAATTAACTTGAGGCAAGAATAATATAATGAAGAAAATTTTTTGGTTCAAGAACATTCTTTTCTTAAAATGAATACTATTGATTTAAGAAAACATTTCTTCGATTGATGAGTTTGAATTCTTGAACCAAGTATAATTTTGTTAAGCTACGGTAATAGTTTTCATACATTCTTTTCTGTGTAGATTAATGGTACTCTATTTCTGTACATTAAAATAAATATTTTTTTATGCTTCAATCAGTGAGGGTTTGAATTTATAACAGATTTTATTTTCAACACTGCATAGTTTTTGATATTATAGCCCCCCCCCCTTCTTTTTTACAATAAAGGCATTTTTTCTCTACATTTTTAAAAATATTAAAAAAAATGTCATTTTACATATAACAATTTTCAGAAAATTTTAAATCTTTATTTCCATTGACTTTTTACGTCGAATAAACAATATAAAACAAATTTTTTGAGCCCATTAAACATTTTTAAAAATTAATGACTATATATTATAATTTTTATAAGATAATATATTTTGCCTGATAGTCTCTTCTCTTAATTATTTTTTTTATTAAAATTTCAGAAAGAACTCATTAAATAAATTTATACAACAATTATTTTTTATACCTCTGATTATAAAATTATTTAAAAATTTTTATTTTGTCATACTTCAAATCTGAATAATTTTCCATAAATATAATTGTATCGATATATATTCAATTATTTTCATTATATTGTCAAATGTAAACGACTAATGTTCCATTAAAAATAATTTATAAAAATATTTTTGAGAATAAGCATTTAATTATTGTTATAATGAACATATTAATAGTTATTTAAAAATATTTTAAAAAATTAAAAATTTATTTTTGAAGCGTATACGATTATAAATATTTTCGAAACATTTTATTTTTCTTTGATAGAAACTGAGTGATCTATTTTATTGTCGATAATATTTTTAAAATTCTCTTTGATTTGTATAAAAGATATAAGAAAATATATATAAACTATATATGTACTAACATATAGATCAAATAAATAATAACAAACTCGATGTAAAAATGCATAATATTGTTGTTAAAACATTTTATTAACTTTAGCTAAAAATAACAATGTATGTCAATTTATCATGATAATTTTCCATGAAAGTTCTTCCAACAAATACAAAGTACGTCTAATATTCTCTATACAATTATATAAAGTATATATGATATATCTGTCCAATAAAATGATTGACATTTATCTTTAGATATAATTATAATTATATCTATGTATTTACTCAAATATTAAACTTCAATTTTATGAAAATTGCTATGTATGTTTAAATTTATATTATATAATAAAAATAAAATAAAGTAATAAAAAAAACTCGTTATTCATTTTCTATTTTACCTTTAGCACACAAGAAAATTAAATGACAGAAAAAAAAATATCTATCTGAATATAAAGGAAGAGCGGGCAAAACGAGACCGCACTGTAAAAAATAATTTGAAAATTACAATACAAAAGGAATTGAATTTTCATAACTAGATATTTGAATTGTATTTTCAATAAAAAATGCTTCAAATTAAATGTACTTACTTTAATAATCAAGCTGGTATTTAAAATTACGAAAAAAAATATGAATTTTCATAAACGTACTTAAAATTTATACTTGTTTTTTAAATTTTCAAAGCAAGTATATTAAAAATTCTAAGACATATTGAATTTTAATAATTCCATTTGAAATTTCATAATACTTATTTGAAAATTCAAATGCTCATATATGAAATTTCTGCGCGTGACGTGATGCGCGTTCAGTAATCAAAGATTGTGTATTAGTGAAATATATATAATAAATGTGAGTAATGTGAGCGGTGTACATCAGACTTTATTATTGTTAAGTTTTTATTTCCTCAATAATATAAAGTAAATAAAACTTGTGATTGAACTGAACATCTTGACAGTATACAGTATTAAATGTGATATAGCATAATCCTAATATACATAATAGAGTTTTATAGTGATTTAAATATTAAAATGTGATTGAACTTTAAAATATTTATTTAATTTCTACTTTTTTAAACGTTTAATAAAAAAATATATAATGACGCGCTATATTATATTATATTATAACAATGGTTAATAAAAAAAAAAAATTTATAACGTTGTTTATAAGGAATTGATGACAGTATACAAAATTTTGAAGTTTTATCAATAAACATTTTATTACTTTATATACCTAATAGTCTTTAATTTCCATGTAACCATACACAGTTAAAATAATTGTTTGAATTTTCAAAACATTGTATATAACGCAATAAACACATACAATTGTGATTGAAATTTCATTATAACGATCGTACAGAATTTAAAATATACATTTTTGAATTTTCAAATATATCTATTTGAAAACTAAAAAGAAAGTGTTTGAAAATTAAAAGGAAAGTACTTGAATATTAAAAAAAATTGTATTTGAAAATTCAAAATGAAGTATTTGAAAATTCAAAAACGTGTATTTTAAATTCTATATGAAATTAGTAATGAAATTTTAAGCACAAATGTATGTGTTTATTGCGTTATATGCAATGTTTTTAAAATTCAAACAATTTTTTTAACAGTGCGCTGAAGAAATAACGAATTTTTGTGCATTTGAATACGACTAATCTTCATTTTTGACCTCCCTTTGAAGTAATTAAACCAAATTTCCGGTTGTCGTAGAAAATAGAAGACAACTTTTTCCCCAAGCGAGCAAAAAGACCTATTCGCCCAAATTAATAGTATATTACGCATCAAGGGAGAAAAATAGGACATTTAAATCCGCGTGTTTTCCACCCTCACCTTCGGCTTGGAATGTCCTACTGTCCTCCCTTGGCGTGTAATATGCTATTTTTTCTGGATAGACGGCTTGTATTTTTTGTAGCAAATTATACTCAGAATCTTTAGATCCATGGATTCAATGTGGCCAATGTAAAAAAATTGGGCCCATAATTCATGTGCCGCCGTTCACAACAAAGCTGTGAAAAGTGCACGTGTGATATTTGCAAATAACTATAAAACAATTGTATTTTATTAATATAAAAAAATCATTTTAATAGCCCGCTGTGATATAACTTTAAAACGTGATTTTATTATCTTTAACTTTCTTAATAAATTATATTTAATGAACAGTTTTGGTGGTCTATTTAAGCCCTCATTATATAAGAAATTTCGATAAGCTTATTATCCTTCCGAGTTTATTGACGTATAGAAAATTTTAAGCTCACTTTGCTCCAAAATTTTTTTGAAGTTTTGAAAATTTTAAGGGGCCGACTTTGCCCCCCCCCCCCCTACAATAAAATATTATTTCTATTTAGTTTATTACCGGAAAATTCATAAAAAATAATTGTCTGGAGTATCCAATTTATCGTAATTTCCAGTAAATTACGGTAACTCCATCATCGTAAATCATGGCGGATGTACCTATTATATAGTGGTTTTTCCGTAATTTAGTGCTTCACAAAAAAAAACACTGTATACACTGAGAAAAAAAAATACTTTTATTAAGAACATTTACTTAATACAAGAACATATATATTCTTGATAATTTTCAAGAATATATAATTTTATCTCAAGAATTCGTAGAGTTAAAGGAAATAATTTTTATTTAATTCAAGTAAAGCTATTCTTTTGTTTACTCATAATATAATATCAAATTCATATAATAACAAAAATAAATTTGATGCTCTTTTCTCAAGAAATTGATAATTAATAATAATAACATTAATATTTTGAACGGATTTCTTGAGCCAAGAAATTCTTGTTTCGAAAGTAGTACTTTTTTTTCTCAGTGTAAACTGGGTTCTTTAAGGGCAGATTTAATTTTTATGTAAATATAAGTATATTGTTAGAAATAATGATTGAAGTGTCATCATATAATATAATATTATTACTCATATGACGGACTGGATTTGGATATGAATGAATTGAAATTTGAAATGTTTTCAGTAGTTGATCTAAAAATTATAATACTGCGTAAATTGTAATACATACGTCCTATTTTTATGAGTTCGGTTTTCCCGTGAAATTAAACTTATTAAAAATAACTAATGATTTTCCGATCATTAACGTATTTGAAAATACATTTCAAAATGATAATAATAATCATTGATCCAATAAGATTTATGATCTACTTAATTAAGCCATAAAATACACAGTGATTCACTTGTTAACAAAGTATATAAAAATGATGTTGGTGCCTAGTATTCATTAGCTCAATAACTTTTACTTCCTGTTGTTTAACTTACAGATATGATAAGAAGTGATATAAATAGCAGATGTTTGTACGTTATATTAACGTTGTTTTTATTTTCGTTTGATATTGTCGAGTGTCGTTACAAATCTCATAAGTTTGATCCAGCTTCATATTTTTCATACTATAAATGCGAAGGAAGTTATGATTCCTTTAAAATAAACAGTCTGTCTTTTAGATGCCTTCAATGCTATGATGGAAATTACGGTGCATATAGATATCGAGCTTATTGCAGGTTCGTATATTTAAATAAATTACTTGGATTATCGAGTATAGTATGTTTCAAAGGATAAAATGAGACGAATTAGGTGAGAGTGGGGTTTATTGACATTATACTGATTTTGAAATCATGCTATTTATTACAACAGTGCTGAAAGTTTGAATTTCTGTCTTATGTAGAGGGAAGAAATGATCATTTTTCTAATATGGGAAAAAGGATTACAATCTTTCATTGTAAAAAATTTTTGGTGCACCAAATTTTCACATGTGAAAATGATCCCCGAGGACTTTTCACGGTGTCCTGAGCGTTAAGTTTTTTCGGTATGAAACATCATACTTTTAAAATGGTATGAGCGTTATCTTTCTTACTGCTCGGTGATATTAGCTCAAAATTGTGTCTATCAAAGTTGCATTGGTACCGATAGTGGTGTGATCGTTCTAATTCACACGGTCAAAAATATGACACCGTGCGTCATGTAACTTAATTTCACACCGACGGTTTTGGAAATTTTCACACCAAATCATTGTTATCACACCGCGGACTCAGATTTTTTTTATGGTGTAAAAAAGATTCTAGGTTATCTCAACCGGTGTGTTTGCCACTCTCGCCTATTATTAACATCTGGGTATACTACTTTCGTCCGTAGATATGCAATATACTATTTCTTTGATAAATTTCAATATTTATAATCATTATTTGAGCTAAAAATACAGTGATATGATATTTCTTTTTCAGTCGAGATTGCTTTAAAACCTCCACTTATGAGGAATGTCTACAAAAATTAGAATTACCTGAAGAATCTATGGAAAATATAAGAAAAGACATTGAATTTATAACAACTAAGATAAATTTTACATGCAACGGCACATTCTCTACTTTACATTCTCCAAAAAATACGATGGGGAGTAATTAATTTTATATTATTAAATAACAATTCTCTCGAAGGCAAAAATTTCCATGGTAATTTACATAATATAATAATTTAATTTGGATTATTTTTGCCCGTGGGAATTTTCAGTTGGTTTTTTTTTTTTTTTACATGAAACGTTATTTTGAGAATTATTTTTTGTATAAACTATTGTTATGAATTATAAAAATAACCCGAGTAAAAATAAAAATCCCATTTAAAAAAAAAAAAATTTTATTTACCACTGCAGTATAGCTGCATGGCACCCGCACTTTTTCCCGCAACACTGCTGCACCACAGCCATTTGCATGACAAAACCGCCGCACGCAAAATTTTTATTGGTCTTTAGTATATAGCTGCACCACCGACGCAACACAGCTGCATGAATCTGTATTTTTATTAATACTACAGATGCATCACAGCTGCAACACACGGAAAGAAAATTCCACTAAGATTCACGATCTTAAAATCGATTTAACATCGTAATCGTGGACTAGACTTTCATTGGCGTCAATTTTTAAATGTCTTATTCCAAAATTTACTATAGTCTTTGTTAACCCTTTAATACCCACGTTATTCGACTCACCTTCTTTACTCTCGCCATGAGAGAAAATCTCACGGCTTCTGCGCGTGCGCATCACAGTTCCAAAAGTATTTTTTCCATAAAAAACGAATTATTAAAATAACAATTTTTATTTTTTTCCAACTAAATAGAATGTTTAAAATAAATAATACAACTGATCACAATCCTTTACACTGATAAGTAGATATGTATGTGTGACTGTAAATTTAAGCAAACATGGCCGCTGCTGTACAGCGAAATTAACTGAACGACACTCCGAATAAGAACGAACAATGAAATTTTTCATCCATTAATACTTTCGCCATGACAAAAAATCTCATAGTCTTTCAAAAAAAAATATTTTTTTTTTATTTATAATGAAACTAAGTAATTTTATAATAAACAGGTGAAAAGGATATAAAATTTGTGAAAGGTAAAAAAAATTTCAAGTGGTTTTTCCATTTGAATTTAAAAAAATAATTAACATTGAAACCGACCGTGAGTAAAATTCTCATAACGTGGGTTCTGAAGGATTAAAATTATGATGTAGGTTATATTCTTTACTATTTAACATCGTAAATTTTAGTGGAATTTTCTTTCCGTGTAGCAGCACACTTTATAAAAATTAATTAACAAATAATTATAAATTAAAGACATTAAACGGTTATGATTACTGAAATTCGAATTTTATAGGTATTCTGACACAGTGTAAACGTTTTAAAATTTTGTTAATAAATTGAAAAATAATTAAGACGTCCACTTTTTTAGATCCTTAGTGAATCTTATTTGAAGTAATTCAGTAGGTGCGATGATAATTCATTGCCGTCATAACTATGGCATTCTTACGATTGTTGATAATACTTGGGTGCAAAGTAATGCCAATTTACTGCCGTCATTTGAATGTAATTTGACAGAAAAACTTGCCGTCAATTTGAAGTTAAATTTTCAATCAACTTAACGTCAGTATCTGACGTTAATACTCGTAGTCAAATTAAATATAAAGTTGCAGACAATTTACAGTCAACTTAAAGGTAACTGCTTGCTCTCCAACACTTTCCTTTCAGTAGCCTTTAGAATACGGCAGTAGCTTGAAGTTAACTTACGGTTAAGGCGGCTATCAGGGGGGTGCCATCTTTTTGTCCTAACAACAAGTTCTTTCGAGTCGAAAAATATTTCGATTAAATATTATTCCCGGTATAGTTAAGAGTCAAATGATGTTAATAACGACTGTAATTATTTCAAGTAGATATTTAAAACAGATTTGTAATTAATCAGTTGTATTAAATGTTGTTTCCTTTAAATACAGATGACTGATAAAAGCACTACGATATGGTGACTTAGTAATGTGGAAAGATTTCCAATTATGAACAGTTGTACATCGAACTGATGTCATGTATTTGCATACAGTGATTAAGTCGGATATAAAACGTGACATTCGTATTTGTTGCTATCATGAACAATAGTCTTTAATCAATTAAAACAACGATAATTTGATGCATTAGAATTTTAGACTTTTTTTAAAATGAGTCAAATTGATTGAAAGCAATTTACTTATAATGCCAGTTGAATTTTTGTCTAGCCATATTTAAGTTGACAACAATTTGAGTCAGCGATTGTATGTTGCCAACAAACTTGGCAGTATCGAAAGTTGTAGCAAGTAGAAGTTTATTCTCGTGCGATTCTGTGGCAGCAGTATATTATACCAAATAAACGGCAGTGCGACAACTTTACTTTTTTTTATTTTTATTTTTTTTTAATACTTAAAAAGAGCCTAGTCACTTTAAAGTTACGAGAACACTCGGGAACACAGTTCCATTGAGCCTAATAATGCCCATTTCACAGATTTACTCTGTTTTTAACACCTAATCAAATCAAATTCTTTATCTTTGTACCGATCTTCAAATTTCGGCGACAGGACGAATCTCAGAGCCGAAAGACCTCACACTCTTTGTGTGAATAATTCGTTCGACAACCGCTGTGATTCGGACCCACGCCTGGCCAGTGATCAAGTTCGAGGGGCCTAGATCTTGCGCCTTAGACCGCTTGGCCATAATCACCGGTTATAACAAGTTTACTCCGAACTTCTCTACTCAGTACCATCTTTATTCGAAAATTAGATTCAACACCAATATCTTATATTGGAACTATGGAGGGTAGAGGTATCTCTACCCTCCATAGTATATTTGAATCGTTTATATGGACCTTACAAATAAATATTTTGTAAGTTCTCGGTGGCCGAGTGATCCAAGGCGTCCACCATTTCGCACACTAAAAGACGTAGGTTCGAATCCTACGATCACAAGGGAGGAACAAGGCTCGAATTATACGATATTCCCATCGTAATTTACGCTAGGGAGCTTAAGACTTCGTATTATTCATCTGAAGTATTATTTCTTAAGTGAAATTTCCAACGCTACATTGTGAAAATTACGATTTTGGAAATTTAGTCCACCACTACAATAATCAATAGGATCAATTACGATAATATTATCGTGAATTTTACTAGAATTTTCTTTCCGTGTAGATGAGATAATATTTGGGCCGATATGCAGCTTCCGTCAACGATCTCCTTGAAACTGGAATAACTTTTGATCTACCCACTATCTCACTTGTTATGTCCACCTATCTTGTAGCTGAGACGTTTTCCTACGATTCTCATCCATTCATGATCAATTTTTTCGCACGCTGTCCTGACATTTGCGACCAATGTAGCTGAGATGATATTTAGGCTAAAATGCGGCACCTGTATACGATCACCTTCAAACTGAAATAACTTTTGATTTTCCCAATATCTCACTTGTTCTGTCCGCCTATCTTGTAGCTGACACTTTTTCCTACAATTTCCATTCATTCATGATCGATTTTCTTACACGCTGTCCTGACATTTGTGACCAACGTAGATAAGATGATATTTGGGCTAAAATGCGGCACCTGTAGACGATCACCTTCAAACTGAAATAACTTTTGATTTTCCCAATATCTCACTTGTTCTGTCCGCCTATCTTGTAGCTGACACGTTTTCCTACGATTTCCATTCATTCATGATCAATTTTCTTACACGCTGTCCTGACATTTGTGACCAACGTAGATAAGATGATATTTGGGCTAAAATGCGGTACCTGTAGACGATCACCTTCAAACTGAAATAACTTTTGATTTTCCCAATATCTCACTTGTTCTGTCCGCCTATCTTGTAGCTGACACTTTTTCCTACAATTTCCATTCATTCATGATCAATTTTCTTACACGCTGTCCTGACATTTGTGACCAACGTAGATAAGATGATATTTGGGCTAAAATGCGGTACCTGTAGACGATCACCTTCAAACTGAAATAACTTTTGATTTTCCCAATATCTCACTTGTTCTGTCCGCCTATCTTGTAGCTGACACGTTTTCCTACGATTTCCATTCATTCATGATCAATTTTCTTACACGCTGTCCTGACATTTGTGACCAACGTAGATAAGATGATATTTGGGCTAAAATGCGGTACCTGTAGACGATCACCTTCAAACTGAAATAACTTTTGATTTTCCCAATATCTCACTTGTTCTGTCCGCCTATCTTGTAGCTGACACTTTTTCCTACAATTTCCATTCATTCATGATCAATTTTCTTACACGCTGTCCTGACATTTGTGACCAACGTAGATAAGATGATATTTGGGCTAAAATGCGGCCCCTGTAGACAATCACCTTCAAACTGAAATAACTTTTGATTTTCCCAATATCTCACTTGTTCTGTCCGCCTATCTTGTAGCTGACACTTTTTCCTACAATTTCCATTCATTCATGATCAATTTTCTTACACGCTGTCCTGACATTTGTGACCAACGTAGATAAGATGATATTTGGGCTAAAATGCGGCCCCTGTAGACAATCACCTTCAAACTGAAATAACTTTTGATTTTCCCAATATCTCACTTGTTCTGTCCGCCTATCTTGTAGCTGACACTTTTTCCTACAATTTCCATTCATTCATGATCAATTTTCTTACACGCTGTCCTGACATTTGTGACCAACGTAGATAAGATGATATTTGGGCTAAAATGCGGCACCTGTATACGATCACCTTCAAACTGAAATAACTTTTGATTTTCCCAATATCTCACTTGTTCTGTCCGCCTATCTTGTAGCTGACACTTTTTCCTACAATTTCCATTCATTCATGATCAGTTTTCTTACACGCTGTCCTGACATTTGTGACCAACGTAGATAAGATGATATTTGGGCTAAAATGCGGTACCTGTAGACGATCACCTTCAAACTGAAATAACTTTTGATTTTCCCAATATCTCACTTGTTCTGTCCGCCTATCTTGTAGCTGACACTTTTTCCTACAATTTCCATTCATTCATGATCAATTTTCTTACACGCTGTCCTGACATTTGTGACCAACGTAGATAAGATGATATTTGGGCTAAAATGCGGCACCTGTAGACGATCACCTTCAAACTGAAATAACTTTTGATTTTCCCAATATCTCACTTGTTCTGTCCGCCTATCTTGTAGCTGACACTTTTTCCTACAATTTCCATTCATTCATGATCAATTTTCTTACACGCTGTCCTGACATTTGTGACCAACGTAGATAAGATGATATTTGGGCTAAAATGCGGTACCTGTAGACGATCACCTTCAAACTGAAATACCTTTTGATTTTCCCAATATCTCACTTGTTCTGTCCGCCTATCTTGTAGCTGACACTTTTTCCTACAATTTCCATTCATTCATGATCAATTTTCTTACACGCTGTCCTGACATTTGTGACCAACGTAGATAAGATGATATTTGGGCTAAAATGCGGTACCTGTAGACGATCACCTTCAAACTGAAATAACTTTTGATTTTCCCAATATCTCACTTGTTCTGTCCGCCTATCTTGTAGCTGACACTTTTTCCTACAATTTCCATTCATTCATGATCAATTTTCTTACACGCTGTCCTGACATTTGTGACCAACGTAGATAAGATGATATTTGGGCTAAAATGCGGCCCCTGTAGACGATCACCTTCAAACTGAAATAACTTTTGATTTTCCCAATATCTCACTTGTTCTGTCCGCCTATCTTGTAGCTGACACTTTTTCCTACAATTTCCATTCATTCATGATCAATTTTCTTACACGCTGTCCTGACATTTGTGACCAACGTAGATAAGATGATATTTGGGCTAAAATGCGGCCCCTGTAGACAATCACCTTCAAACTGAAATAACTTTTGATTTTCCCAATATCTCACTTGTTCTGTCCGCCTATCTTGTAGCTGACACTTTTTCCTACAATTTCCATTCATTCATGATCAATTTTCTTACACGCTGTCCTGACATTTGTGACCAACGTAGATAAGATGATATTTGGGCTAAAATGCGGCCCCTGTAGACAATCACCTTCAAACTGAAATAACTTTTGATTTTCCCAATATCTCACTTGTTCTGTCCGCCTATCTTGTAGCTGACACTTTTTCCTACAATTTCCATTCATTCATGATCAATTTTCTTACACGCTGTCCTGACATTTGTGACCAACGTAGATAAGATGATATTTGGGCTAAAATGCGGCCCCTGTAGACAATCACCTTCAAACTGAAATAACTTTTGATTTTCCCAATATCTCACTTGTTCTGTCCGCCTATCTTGTAGCTGACACTTTTTCCTACAATTTCCATTCATTCATGATCAATTTTCTTACACGCTGTCCTGACATTTGTGACCAACGTAGATAAGATGATATTTGGGCTAAAATGCGGCACCTGTATACGATCACCTTCAAACTGAAATAACTTTTGATTTTCCCAATATCTCACTTGTTCTGTCCGCCTATCTTGTAGCTGACACTTTTTCCTACAATTTCCATTCATTCATGATCAGTTTTCTTACACGCTGTCCTGACATTTGTGACCAACGTAGATAAGATGATATTTGGGCTAAAATGCGGTACCTGTAGACGATCACCTTCAAACTGAAATAACTTTTGATTTTCCCAATATCTCACTTGTTCTGTCCGCCTATCTTGTAGCTGACACTTTTTCCTACAATTTCCATTCATTCATGATCAATTTTCTTACACGCTGTCCTGACATTTGTGACCAACGTAGATAAGATGATATTTGGGCTAAAATGCGGCACCTGTAGACGATCACCTTCAAACTGAAATACCTTTTGATTTTCCCAATATCTCACTTGTTCTGTCCGCCTATCTTGTAGCTGACACTTTTTCCTACAATTTCCATTCATTCATGATCAATTTTCTTACACGCTGTCCTGACATTTGTGACCAACGTAGATAAGATGATATTTGGGCTAAAATGCGGTACCTGTAGACGATCACCTTCAAACTGAAATAACTTTTGATTTTCCCAATATCTCACTTGTTCTGTCCGCCTATCTTGTAGCTGACACTTTTTCCTACAATTTCCATTCATTCATGATCAATTTTCTTACACGCTGTCCTGACATTTGTGACCAACGTAGATAAGATGATATTTGGGCTAAAATGCGGCCCCTGTAGACGATCACCTTCAAACTGAAATAACTTTTGATTTTCCCAATATCTCACTTGTTCTGTCCGCCTATCTTGTAGCTGACACTTTTTCCTACAATTTCCATTCATTCATGATCAATTTTCTTACACGCTGTCCTGACATTTGTGACCAACGTAGATAAGATGATATTTGGGCTAAAATGCGGCCCCTGTAGACAATCACCTTCAAACTGAAATAACTTTTGATTTTCCCAATATCTCACTTGTTCTGTCCGCCTATCTTGTAGCTGACACTTTTTCCTACAATTTCCATTCATTCATGATCAATTTTCTTACACGCTGTCCTGACATTTGTGACCAACGTAGATAAGATGATATTTGGGCTAAAATGCGGCACCTGTAGACGATCACCTTCAAACTGAAATAACTTTTGATTTTCCCAATATCTCACTTGTTCTGTCCGCCTATCTTGTAGCTGACACTTTTTCCTACAATTTCCATTCATTCATGATCAATTTTCTTACACGCTGTCCTGACATTTGTGACCAACGTAGATAAGATGATATTTGGGCTAAAATGCGGTACCTGTAGACGATCACCTTCAAACTGAAATACCTTTTGATTTTCCCAATATCTCACTTGTTCTGTCCGCCTATCTTGTAGCTGACACTTTTTCCTACAATTTCCATTCATTCATGATCAATTTTCTTACACGCTGTCCTGACATTTGTGACCAACGTAGATAAGATGATATTTGGGCTAAAATGCGGTACCTGTAGACGATCACCTTCAAACTGAAATAACTTTTGATTTTCCCAATATCTCACTTGTTCTGTCCGCCTATCTTGTAGCTGACACTTTTTCCTACAATTTCCATTCATTCATGATCAATTTTCTTACACGCTGTCCTGACATTTGTGACCAACGTAGATAAGATGATATTTGGGCTAAAATGCGGCCCCTGTAGACAATCACCTTCAAACTGAAATAACTTTTGATTTTCCCAATATCTCACTTGTTCTGTCCGCCTATCTTGTAGCTGACACTTTTTCCTACAATTTCCATTCATTCATGATCAATTTTCTTACACGCTGTCCTGACATTTGTGACCAACGTAGATAAGATGATATTTGGGCTAAAATGCGGCCCCTGTAGACAATCACCTTCAAACTGAAATAACTTTTGATTTTCCCAATATCTCACTTGTTCTGTCCGCCTATCTTGTAGCTGACACTTTTTCCTACAATTTCCATTCATTCATGATCAATTTTCTTACACGCTGTCCTGACATTTGTGACCAACGTAGATAAGATGATATTTGGGCTAAAATGCGGCACCTGTATACGATCACCTTCAAACTGAAATAACTTTTGATTTTCCCAATATCTCACTTGTTCTGTCCGCCTATCTTGTAGCTGACACTTTTTCCTACAATTTCCATTCATTCATGATCAGTTTTCTTACACGCTGTCCTGACATTTGTGACCAACGTAGATAAGATGATATTTGGGCTAAAATGCGGTACCTGTAGACGATCACCTTCAAACTGAAATAACTTTTGATTTTCCCAATATCTCACTTGTTCTGTCCGCCTATCTTGTAGCTGACACTTTTTCCTACAATTTCCATTCATTCATGATCAATTTTCTTACACGCTGTCCTGACATTTGTGACCAACGTAGATAAGATGATATTTGGGCTAAAATGCGGTACCTGTAGACGATCACCTTCAAACTGAAATAACTTTTGATTTTCCCAATATCTCACTTGTTCTGTCCGCCTATCTTGTAGCTGACACTTTTTCCTACAATTTCCATTCATTCATGATCAATTTTCTTACACGCTGTCCTGACATTTGTGACCAACGTAGATAAGATGATATTTGGGCTAAAATGCGGTACCTGTAGACGATCACCTTCAAACTGAAATAACTTTTGATTTTCCCAATATCTCACTTGTTCTGTCCGCCTATCTTGTAGCTGACACTTTTTCCTACAATTTCCATTCATTCATGATCAATTTTCTTACACGCTGTCCTGACATTTGTGACCAACGTAGATAAGATGATATTTGGGCTAAAATGCGGTACCTGTAGACGATCACCTTCAAACTGAAATAACTTTTGATTTTCCCAATATCTCACTTGTTCTGTCCGCCTATCTTGTAGCTGACACTTTTTCCTACAATTTCCATTCATTCATGATCAATTTTCTTACACGCTGTCCTGACATTTGTGACCAACGTAGATAAGATGATATTTGGGCTAAAATGCGGTACCTGTAGACGATCACCTTCAAACTGAAATACCTTTTGATTTTCCCAATATCTCACTTGTTCTGTCCGCCTTTCTTGTAGCTGACACTTTTTCCTACAATTTCCATTCATTCATGATCAATTTTCTTACACGCTGTCCTGACATTTGTGACCAACGTAGATAAGATGATATTTGGGCTAAAATGCGGCCCCTGTAGACAATCACCTTCAAACTGAAATAACTTTTGATTTTCCCAATATCTCACTTGTTCTGTCCGCCTATCTTGTAGCTGACACTTTTTCCTACAATTTCCATTCATTCATGATCAATTTTCTTACACGCTGTCCTGACATTTGTGACCAACGTAGATAAGATGATATTTGGGCTAAAATGCGGCCCCTGTAGACAATCACCTTCAAACTGAAATAACTTTTGATTTTCCCAATATCTCACTTGTTCTGTCCGCCTATCTTGTAGCTGACACTTTTTCCTACAATTTCCATTCATTCATGATCAATTTTCTTACACGCTGTCCTGACATTTGTGACCAACGTAGATAAGATGATATTTGGGCTAAAATGCGGCACCTGTATACGATCACCTTCAAACTGAAATAACTTTTGATTTTCCCAATATCTCACTTGTTCTGTCCGCCTATCTTGTAGCTGACACTTTTTCCTACAATTTCCATTCATTCATGATCAATTTTCTTACACGCTGTCCTGACATTTGTGACCAACGTAGATAAGATGATATTTGGGCTAAAATGCGGTACCTGTAGACGATCACCTTCAAACTGAAATACCTTTTGATTTTCCCAATATCTCACTTGTTCTGTCCGCCTATCTTGTAGCTGACACTTTTTCCTACAATTTCCATTCATTCATGATCAATTTTCTTACACGCTGTCCTGACATTTGTGACCAACGTAGATAAGATGATATTTGGGCTAAAATGCGGTACCTGTAGACGATCACCTTCAAACTGAAATAACTTTTGATTTTCCCAATATCTCACTTGTTCTGTCCGCCTATCTTGTAGCTGACACTTTTTCCTACAATTTCCATTCATTCATGATCAGTTTTCTTACACGCTGTCCTGACATTTGTGACCAACGTAGATAAGATGATATTTGGGCTAAAATGCGGTACCTGTAGACGATCACCTTCAAACTGAAATACCTTTTGATTTTCCCAATATCTCACTTGTTCTGTCCGCCTATCTTGTAGCTGACACTTTTTCCTACAATTTCCATTCATTCATGATCAATTTTCTTA
This sequence comes from Microplitis manilae, assembly GCA_030273425.1. Lineage (NCBI taxonomy): Eukaryota > Metazoa > Arthropoda > Insecta > Hymenoptera > Braconidae > Microplitis > Microplitis manilae. Next base: position 21,608,472 of record CP092726.1, read on the forward strand.
CACGCTGTCCTGACATTTGTGACCAACGTAGATAAGATGATATTTGGGCTAAAATGCGGTACCTGTAGACGATCACCTTCAAACTGAAATAACTTTTGATTTTCCCAATATCTCACTTGTTCTGTCCGCCTATCTTGTAGCTGACACTTTTTCCTACAATTTCCATTCATTCATGATCAATTTTCTTACACGCTGTCCTGACATTTGTGACCAACGTAGATAAGATGATATTTGGGCTAAAATGCGGTACCTGTAGACGATCACCTTCAAACTGAAATAACTTTTGATTTTCCCAATATCTCACTTGTTCTGTCCGCCTATCTTGTAGCTGACACTTTTTCCTACAATTTCCATTCATTCATGATCAATTTTCTTACACGCTGTCCTGACATTTGTGACCAACGTAGATAAGATGATATTTGGGCTAAAATGCGGTACCTGTAGACGATCACCTTCAAACTGAAATAACTTTTGATTTTCCCAATATCTCACTTGTTCTGTCCGCCTATCTTGTAGCTGACACTTTTTCCTACAATTTCCATTCATTCATGATCAATTTTCTTACACGCTGTCCTGACATTTGTGACCAACGTAGATAAGATGATATTTGGGCTAAAATGCGGCCCCTGTAGACAATCACCTTCAAACTGAAATAACTTTTGATTTTCCCAATATCTCACTTGTTCTGTCCGCCTATCTTGTAGCTGACACTTTTTCCTACAATTTCCATTCATTCATGATCAATTTTCTTACACGCTGTCCTGACATTTGTGACCAACGTAGATAAGATGATATTTGAGCTAAAATGCGGCCCCTGTAGACAATCACCTTCAAACTGAAATAACTTTTGATTTTCCCAATATCTCACTTGTTCTGTCCGCCTATCTTGTAGCTGACACTTTTTCCTACAATTTCCATTCATTCATGATCAGTTTTCTTACACGCTGTCCTGACATTTGTGACCAACGTAGATAAGATGATATTTGGGCTAAAATGCGGTACCTGTAGACGATCACCTTCAAACTGAAATAACTTTTGATTTTCCCAATATCTCACTTGTTCTGTCCGCCTATCTTGTAGCTGACACTTTTTCCTACAATTTCCATTCATTCATGATCAATTTTCTTACACGCTGTCCTGACATTTGTGACCAACGTAGATAAGATGATATTTGGGCTAAAATGCGGCACCTGTAGACGATCACCTTCAAACTGAAATAACTTTTGATTTTCCCAATATCTCACTTGTTCTGTCCGCCTATCTTGTAGCTGACACGTTTTCCTACGATTTCCATTCATTCATGATCAATTTTCTTACACGCTGTCCTGACATTTGTGACCAACGTAGATAAGATGATATTTGGGCTAAAATGCGGTACCTGTAGACGATCACCTTCAAACTGAAATAACTTTTGATTTTCCCAATATCTCACTTGTTCTGTCCGCCTATCTTGTAGCTGACACTTTTTCCTACAATTTCCATTCATTCATGATCAATTTTCTTACACGCTGTCCTGACATTTGTGACCAACGTAGATAAGATGATATTTGGGCTAAAATGCGGCACCTGTATACGATCACCTTCAAACTGAAATAACTTTTGATTTTCCCAATATCTCACTTGTTCTGTCCGCCTATCTTGTAGCTGACACTTTTTCCTACAATTTCCATTCATTCATGATCAGTTTTCTTACACGCTGTCCTGACATTTGTGACCAACGTAGATAAGATGATATTTGGGCTAAAATGCGGCCCCTGTAGACGATCACCTTCAAACTGAAATAACTTTTGATTTTCCCAATATCTCACTTGTTCTGTCCGCCTATCTTGTAGCTGACACTTTTTCCTACAATTTCCATTCATTCATGATCAATTTTCTTACACGCTGTCCTGACATTTGTGACCAACGTAGATAAGATGATATTTGGGCTAAAATGCGGTACCTGTAGACGATCACCTTCAAACTGAAATAACTTTTGATTTTCCCAATATCTTACTTGTTCTGTCCGCCTATCTTGTAGCTGACACTTTTTCCTACAATTTCCATTCATTCATGATCAATTTTCTTACACGCTGTCCTGACATTTGTGACCAACGTAGATAAGATGATATTTGGGCTAAAATGCGGTACCTGTAGACGATCACCTTCAAACTGAAATAACTTTTGATTTTCCCAATATCTCACTTGTTCTGTCCGCCTATCTTGTAGCTGACACTTTTTCCTACAATTTCCATTCATTCATGATCAATTTTCTTACACGCTGTCCTGACATTTGTGACCAACGTAGATAAGATGATATTTGGGCTAAAATGCGGCCCCTGTAGACAATCACCTTCAAACTGAAATAACTTTTGATTTTCCCAATATCTCACTTGTTCTGTCCGCCTATCTTGTAGCTGACACTTTTTCCTACAATTTCCATTCATTCATGATCAATTTTCTTACACGCTGTCCTGACATTTGTGACCAACGTAGATAAGATGATATTTGGGCTAAAATGCGGCCCCTGTAGACAATCACCTTCAAACTGAAATAACTTTTGATTTTCCCAATATCTCACTTGTTCTGTCCGCCTATCTTGTAGCTGACACTTTTTCCTACAATTTCCATTCATTCATGATCAATTTTCTTACACGCTGTCCTGACATTTGTGACCAACGTAGATAAGATGATATTTGGGCTAAAATGCGGCACCTGTATACGATCACCTTCAAACTGAAATAACTTTTGATTTTCCCAATATCTCACTTGTTCTGTCCGCCTATCTTGTAGCTGACACTTTTTCCCTACAATTTCCATTCATTCATGATCAGTTTTCTTACACGCTGTCCTGACATTTGTGACCAACGTAGATAAGATGATATTTGGGCTAAAATGCGGCCCCTGTAGACAATCACCTTCAAACTGAAATAACTTTTGATTTTCCCAATATCTCACTTGTTCTGTCCGCCTATCTTGTAGCTGACACTTTTTCCTACAATTTCCATTCATTCATGATCAGTTTTCTTACACGCTGTCCTGACATTTGTGACCAACGTAGATAAGATGATATTTGGGCTAAAATGCGGCCCCTGTAGACGATCACCTTCAAACTGAAATAACTTTTGATTTTCCCAATATCTCACTTGTTCTGTCCGCCTATCTTGTAGCTGACACTTTTTCCTACAATTTCCATTCATTCATGATCAATTTTCTTACACGCTGTCCTGACATTTGTGACCAACGTAGATAAGATGATATTTGGGCTAAAATGCGGCACCTGTATACGATCACCTTCAAACTGAAATAACTTTTGATTTTCCCAATATCTCACTTGTTCTGTCCGCCTATCTTGTAGCTGACACTTTTTCCTACAATTTCCATTCATTCATGATCAGTTTTCTTACACGCTGTCCTGACATTTGTGACCAACGTAGATAAGATGATATTTGGGCTAAAATGCGGCCCCTGTAGACGATCACCTTCAAACTGAAATAACTTTTGATTTTCCCAATATCTCACTTGTTCTGTCCGCCTATCTTGTAGCTGACACTTTTTCCTACAATTTCCATTCATTCATGATCAGTTTTCTTACACGCTGTCCTGACATTTGTGACCAACGTAGATAAGATGATATTTGGGCTAAAATGCGGCCCCTGTAGACAATCACCTTCAAACTGAAATAACTTTTGATTTTCCCAATATCTCACTTGTTCTGTCCGCCTATCTTGTAGCTGACACTTTTTCCTACAATTTCCATTCATTCATGATCAATTTTCTTACACGCTGACCTGACATTTGTGACCAACGTAGATAAGATGATATTTGGGCTAAAATGCGGCCCCTGTAGACAATCACCTTCAAACTGAAATAACTTTTGATTTTCCCAATATCTCACTTGTTCTGTCCGCCTATCTTGTAGCTGACACTTTTTCCTACAATTTCCATTCATTCATGATCAATTTTCTTACACGCTGTCCTGACATTTGTGACCAACGTAGATAAGATGATATTTGGGCTAAAATGCGGTACCTGTAGACGATCACCTTCAAACTGAAATAACTTTTGATTTTCCCAATATCTCACTTGTTCTGTCCGCCTATCTTGTAGCTGACACTTTTTCCTACAATTTCCATTCATTCATGATCAATTTTCTTACACGCTGTCCTGACATTTGTGACCAACGTAGATAAGATGATATTTGGGCTAAAATGCGGCACCTGTAGACGATCACCTTCAAACTGAAATAACTTTTGATTTTCCCAATATCTCACTTGTTCTGTCCGCCTATCTTGTAGCTGACACGTTTTCCTACGATTTCCATTCATTCATGATCAATTTTCTTACACGCTGTCCTGACATTTGTGACCAACGTAGATAAGATGATATTTGGGCTAAAATGCGGTACCTGTAGACGATCACCTTCAAACTGAAATAACTTTTGATTTTCCCAATATCTCACTTGTTCTGTCCGCCTATCTTGTAGCTGACACTTTTTCCTACAATTTCCATTCATTCATGATCAATTTTCTTACACGCTGTCCTGACATTTGTGACCAACGTAGATAAGATGATATTTGGGCTAAAATGCGGTACCTGTAGACGATCACCTTCAAACTGAAATAACTTTTGATTTTCCCAATATCTCACTTGTTCTGTCCGCCTATCTTGTAGCTGACACTTTTTCCTACAATTTCCATTCATTCATGATCAATTTTCTTACACGCTGTCCTGACATTTGTGACCAACGTAGATAAGATGATATTTGGGCTAAAATGCGGCCCCTGTAGACAATCACCTTCAAACTGAAATAACTTTTGATTTTCCCAATATCTCACTTGTTCTGTCCGCCTATCTTGTAGCTGACACTTTTTCCTACAATTTCCATTCATTCATGATCAATTTTCTTACACGCTGTCCTGACATTTGTGACCAACGTAGATGAGATGATATTTGGGCTAAAATGCGGCCCCTGTAGACAATCACCTTCAAACTGAAATAACTTTTGATTTTCCCAATATCTCACTTGTTCTGTCCGCCTATCTTGTAGCTGACACTTTTTCCTACAATTTCCATTCATTCATGATCAATTTTCTTACACGCTGTCCTGACATTTGTGACCAACGTAGATGAGATGATATTTGGGCTAAAATGCGGCCCCTGTAGACAATCACCTTCAAACTGAAATAACTTTTGATTTTCCCAATATCTCACTTGTTCTGTCCGCCTATCTTGTAGCTGACACTTTTTCCTACAATTTCCATTCATTCATGATCAATTTTCTTACACGCTGTCCTGACATTTGTGACCAACGTAGATAAGATGATATTTGGGCTAAAATGCGGCACCTGTATACGATCACCTTCAAACTGAAATAACTTTTGATTTTCCCAATATCTCACTTGTTCTGTCCGCCTATCTTGTAGCTGACACTTTTTCCTACAATTTCCATTCATTCATGATCGATTTTCTTACACGCTGTCCTGACATTTGTGACCAACGTAGATAAGATGATATTTGGGCTAAAATGCGGTACCTGTAGACGATCACCTTCAAACTGAAATAACTTTTGATTTTCCCAATATCTCACTTGTTCTGTCCGCCTATCTTGTAGCTGACACTTTTTCCTACAATTTCCATTCATTCATGATCAATTTTCTTACACGCTGTCCTGACATTTGTGACCAACGTAGATAAGATGATATTTGGGCTAAAATGCGGCCCCTGTAGACAATCACCTTCAAACTGAAATAACTTTTGATTTTCCCAATATCTCACATGTTCTGTCCGCCTATCTTGTAGCTGACACTTTTTCCTACAATTTCCATTCATTCATGATCAATTTTCTTACACGCTGTCCTGACATTTGTGACCAACGTAGATAAGATGATATTTGGGCTAAAATGCGGCACCTGTATACGATCACCTTCAAACTGAAATAACTTTTGATTTTCCCAATATCTCACTTGTTCTGTCCGCCTATCTTGTAGCTGACACTTTTTCCTACAATTTCCATTCATTCATGATCAATTTTCTTACACGCTGTCCTGACATTTGTGACCAACGTAGATAAGATGATATTTGGGCTAAAATGCGGCCCCTGTAGACAATCACCTTCAAACTGAAATAACTTTTGATTTTCCCAATATCTCACTTGTTCTGTCCGCCTATCTTGTAGCTGACACTTTTTCCTACAATTTCCATTCATTCATGATCAATTTTCTTACACGCTGTCCTGACATTTGTGACCAACGTAGATAAGATGATATTTGGGCTAAAATGCAGCTCCTGGAGACGATCACCTTCAAACTGAAATAACTTTTGATTTTCCCAATATCTCACTTGTTCTGTCCGCCTATCTTGTAGCTGACACTTTTTCCTACAATTTCCATTCATTCATGATCAATTTTCTTACACGCTGTCCTGACATTTGTGACCAACGTAGATAAGATGATATTTGGGCTAAAATGCAGCTCCTGTAGACAATCACCTTCAAACTGAAATAACTTTTGATTTTCCCAATATCTCACTTGTTCTGTCCGCCTATCTTGTAGCTGACACTTTTTCCTACAATTTCCATTCATTCATGATCAATTTTCTTACACGCTGTCCTGACATTTGAGACCAACGTAGATAAGATGATATTTGGGCTAAAATGCGGTACCTGTAGACGATCACCTTCAAACTGAAATAACTTTTGATTTTCCCAATATCTCACTTGTTCTGTCCGCCTATCTTGTAGCTGACACTTTTTCCTACAATTTCCATTCATTCATGATCAATTTTCTTACACGCTGTCCTGACATTTGTGACCAACGTAGATAAGATGATATTTGGGCTAAAATGCGGCCCCTGTAGACAATCACCTTCAAACTGAAATAACTTTTGATTTTCCCAATATCTCACTTGTTCTGTCCGCCTATCTTGTAGCTGACACTTTTTCCTACAATTTCCATTCATTCATGATCAATTTTCTTACACGCTGTCCTGACATTTGTGACCAACGTAGATAAGATGATATTTGGGCTAAAATGCGGCCCCTGTAGACAATCACCTTCAAACTGAAATAACTTTTGATTTTCCCAATATCTCACTTGTTCTGTCCGCCTATCTTGTAGCTGACACTTTTTCCTACAATTTCCATTCATTCATGATCAATTTTCTTACACGCTGTCCTGACATTTGTGACCAACGTAGATAAGATGATATTTGGGCTAAAATGCGGCCCCTGTAGACAATCACCTTCAAACTGAAATAACTTTTGATTTTCCCAATATCTCACTTGTTCTGTCCGCCTATCTTGTAGCTGACACTTTTTCCTACAATTTCCATTCATTCATGATCAATTTTCTTACACGCTGTCCTGACATTTGAGACCAACGTAGATAAGATGATATTTGGGCTAAAATGCGGTACCTGTAGACGATCACCTTCAAACTGAAATAACTTTTGATTTTCCCAATATCTCACTTGTTCTGTCCGCCTATCTTGTAGCTGACACTTTTTCCTACAATTTCCATTCATTCATGTTCAATTTTCTTACACGCTGTCCTGACATTTGTGACCAACGTAGATAAGATGATATTTGGGCTAAAATGCGGTACCTGTAGACGATCACCTTCAAACTGAAATAACTTTTGATTTTCCCAATATCTCACTTGTTCTGTCCGCCTATCTTGTAGCTGACACTTTTTCCTACAATTTCCATTCATTCATGATCAATTTTCTTACACGCTGTCCTGACATTTGTGACCAACGTAGATAAGATGATATTTGGGCTAAAATGCGGCACCTGTAGACGATCACCTTCAAACTGAAATAACTTTTGATTTTCCCAATATCTCACTTGTTCCGTCCGCCTATCTTGTAGCTGACACTTTTTCCTACAATTTCCCTTCATTCATGATCGATTCTCTCGCGCGCTGTCCTGACATTTGTAACCAACGTAGCTGGGATGATATTCCGGCTCAAATTCACCCCCTGTAGACGATCACCTTTAAACTCAAATAACTTTTGATTTTTCCAATATCTCACTTGTTCCGTCCGCCTATCTTGTAGCTGACACTTTTTCCTACAATTTCCATTTATTCATGATCGATTCTCTCGCGCGCTGTCCTGACATTTGTGACCAACGTAGATAAGATGATATTTGGGCTAAAATTCACCCCCTGTAGACGATCACCTTCAAACTCAAATAACTTTTGATTTTTCCAATATCTCACTTGTTCCGTCCGCCTATCTTGTAGCTGACACTTTTTCCTACAATTTCCCTTCATTCATGATCGATTCTCTCGCGCGCTGTCCTGACATTTGTAACCAACGTAGCTGGGATGATATTCCGGCTCCAATGCAGCTCCTGGAGACGATCACCTTCAAACTGAAATAACTTTTGATTTTCCCAATATCTCACTTGTTCCGTCCGCCTATCTTGTAGCTGACACTTTTTCCTACGATTTCCATTCATTCATGATCAATTTTCTTACACGCTGTCCTGACATTTGTGACCAACGTAGATAAGATGATATTTGGGCTAAAATGCGGCCCCTGTAGACAATCACCTTCAAACTGAAATAACTTTTGATTTTCCCAATATCTCACTTGTTCCGTCCGCCTATCTTGTAGCTGACACTTTATCCTACAATTTCCATTTATTCATGATCAATTTTCTTACACGCTGTCCTGACATTTGTGACCAACGTAGATAAGATGATATTTGGGCTAAAATGCGGCACCTGTATACGATCACCTTCAAACTGATATAACTTTTGATTTTCCCAATATCTCACTTGTTCTGTCCGCCTATCTTGTAGCTGACACTTTTTCCTACAATTTCCCTTCATTCATGATCGATTCTCTCGCACGCTGTCCTGACATTTGTGACCAACGTAGCTGGGATGATATTCCGGCTCCAATGCAGCTCCTGGAGACGATCACCTTCAAACTGAAATTACTTTTGATTTTCCCAATATCTCACTTGTTCCGTCCGCCTATCTTGTAGCTGACACTTTTTCCTACAATTTCCATTCATTCATGATCAATTTTCTTACACGCTGTCCTGACATTTGTGACCAACGTAGATAAGATGATATTTGGGCTAAAATGCGGCCCCTGTAGACGATCACCTTCAAACTGAAATAACTTTTGATTTTCCCAATATCTCACTTGTTCCGTCCGCCTATCTTGTAGCTGACACTTTTTCCTACAATTTCCATTCATTCATGATCAATTTTCTTACACGCTGTCCTGACATTTGTGACCAACGTAGATAAGATGATATTTGGGCTAAAATGCGGCCCCTGTAGACAATCACCTTCAAACTGAAATAACTTTTGATTTTCCCAATATCTCACTTGTTCCGTCCGCCTATCTTGTAGCTGACACTTTTTCCTACAATTTCCATTCATTCATGATCGATTCTCTCGCACGCTGTCCTGACATTTGTGACCAACGTAGCTGGGATGATATTCCGGCTCAAATTCACCCCCTGTAGACGATCACCTTTAAACTCAAATAACTTTTGATTTTCCCAATATCTCACTTGTTCCGTCCGCCTATCTTGTAGCTGACACTTTTTCCTACGATTTCCATTCATTCATGATCAATTTTCTTACACGCTGTCCTGACATTTGTGACCAACGTAGATAAGATGATATTTGGGCTAAAATGCGGCCCCTGTAGACAATCACCTTCAAACTGAAATAACTTTTGATTTTCCCAATATCTCACTTGTTCCGTCCGCCTATCTTGTAGCTGACACTTTTTCCTACAATTTCCCTTCATTCATGATCGATTCTCTCGCGCGCTGTCCTGACATTTGTAACCAACGTAGCTGGGATGATATTCCGGCTCAAATTCACCCCCTGTAGACGATCACCTTTAAACTCAAATAACTTTTGATTTTCCCAATATCTCACTTGTTCCGTCCGCCTATCTTGTAGCTGACACTTTTTCCTACAATTTCCATTCATTCATGATCGATTCTCTCGCACGCTGTCCTGGCATTTGTGACCAACGTAGCTGGGATGATATTCCGGCTCAAATGCAGCTCCTGGAGACGATCACCTTCAAACTGGAGTAACTTTTGATTTTCCCAATATCTCACTTGTTCTGTCCGCCTATCTTGTAGCTGACACTTTTTCCTACAATTTCCATTTATTCATGATCGATTCTCTCGCGCGCTGTCCTGACATTTGTGACCAACGTAGATGAAATGATATTTGAGCTAAAATGCGGCCCCTGTAGACGATCACCTTTAAACTCAAATAACTTTTGATTTTCCCAATATCTCACTTGTTCTGTCCGCCTATCTTGTAGCTGACACTTTTTCCTACAATTTCCATTAATTCATGATCGATTCTCTCGCACGCTGTCCTGGCATTTGTGACCGATGTAGCTGGGATGATATTCCGGCCCAAATGCAGCTCCTGGAGACGATCACCTTTAAACTCAAATAACTTTTGATTTTCCCAATATCTCACTTGTTCCGTCCGCCTATCTTGTAGCTGAAACTTTTTCCTACAATTTCCATTCATTCATGATCAATTTTCTTACACGCTGTCCTGACATTTGTGACCAACGTAGATAAGATGATATTTGGGCTAAAATGCAGCTCCTGGAGACGATCACCTTCAAACTGAAATAACTTTTGATTTTCCCAATATCTCACTTGTTCCGTCCGCCTATCTTGTAGCTGACACTTTTTCCTACAATTTCCATTCATTCATGATCAATTTTCTTACACGCTGTCCTGACATTTGTGACCAACGTAGATAAGATGATATTTGGGCTAAAATGCGGCACCTGTAGACGATCACCTTCAAACTGAAATAACTTTTGATTTTCCCAATATCTCACTTGTTCTGTCCGCCTATCTTGTAGCTGACACTTTTTCCTACAATTTCCATTCATTCATGATCGATTTTCTCGCACGCTGTCCTGACATTTGTGACCAACGTAGCTGGGATGATATTCCGGCTCAAATGCAGCTCCTGGAGACGATCACCTTCAAACTGAAATAACTTTTGATTTTCCCAATATCTCACTTGTTCTGTCCGCCTATCTTGTAGCTGACACTTTTTCCTACAATTTCCATTCATTCATGATCGATTTTCTCGCACGCTGTCCTGACATTTGTGACCAACGTAGCTGGGATGATATTCCGGCTCAAATGCAGCCCCTGTAGACGATCACCTTCAAACTGACATATTTGTTGATCTTCCCAATATCTCACTTGTTCTGTCCGCCTATCTTGTAGCTGACACTTTTTCCTACAATTTCCATTCATTCATGATCGATTTTCTCGCACGCTGCCCTGACATTCGTGACCAACGTAGCTAGGATGATATTCCGGCTCAAATTCAGCCCCTGGAGACGATCGCCTTTAAACTGAAATAACTTTTGATTTTCTCAATATCTCACTTGTTCTGTCCGCCTATCTTGTAGCTGACACTTTTTCCTACAATTTCCATTCATTCATGATCGATTTTCTCGCACGCTGTCCTGACATTCGTGACCAACGTAGCTAGGATGATATTCCGGCTCAAATTCAGCCCCTGGAGACGATCGCCTTTAAACTGAAATAACTTTTGATTTTCTCAATATCTCACTTGTTCTGTCCGCCTATCTTGTAGCTGACACTTTTTCCTACAATTTCCATTCATTCATGATTGATTCTCTCGCGCGCTGTCCTGACATTTGTGACCAACGTAGCTAGGATGATATTCCGGCTCAAATTCAGCCCCTGTAGACGATCACCTTTAAACTGAAATAACTTTTGATTTTTCCAATATCTCACTTGTTCCGTCCGCCTATCTTGTAGCTGACACTTTTTCCTACAATTTCCATTCATTCATGATCGATTTTCTCGCACGCTGTCCTGACATTTGTGACCAACGTAGATAAGATGATATTTGGGCTAAAATGCGGCTCCTGGAGACGATCACCTTCAAACTCAAATAACTTTTGATTTTTCCAATATCTTACTTGTTCTGTCCGCCTATCTTGTAGCTGACACTTTTTCCTACAATTTCCATTCATTCATGATCGATTTTCTCGCACGCTGTCCTGACATTTGTGACCAACGTAGCTGGGATGATATTCCGGCTCAAATGCAGCTCCTGGAGACGATCACCTTCAAACTGGAATAACTTTTGATTTTCCCAATATCTCACTTGTTCTGTCCGCCTATCTTGTAGCTGACACTTTTTCCTACAATTTCCATTCATTCATGATCGATTTTTTCGCACGCTGTCCTGACATTTGTGACCAACGTAGATGAAATGATATTTGGGCTAAAATGCGGCCCCTGTAGACGATCACCTTCAAACTCAAATAACTTTTGATTTTTCCAATATCTCACTTGTTCCGTCCGCCTATCTTGTAGCTGACACTTTTTCCTACAATTTCCATTCATTCATGATCGATTTTTTCGCACGCTGTCCTGACATTTGTGACCAACGTAGCTAGGATGATATTCCGGCCTACATGCAGCTCCTGGAGACGATCACCTTCAAACTGGAGTAACTTTTGATTTTCCCAATATCTCACTTGTTCTGTCCGCCTATCTTGTAGCTGACACTTTTTCCTACAATTTCCATTCATTCATGATTGATTCTCTCGCGCGCTGTCCTGACATTTGTGACCAACGTAGCTAGGATGATATTCCGGCTCAAATGCAGCTCCTGTAGACGATCACCTTTAAACTGAAATAACTTTTGATTTTCCCAATATCTCACTTGTTCCTTCCGCTTATCTTGTAGCTGACACTTTTTCCTACAATTTCCATTCATTCATGATCGATTTTCTTACACGCTGTCCTGACATTTGTGACCAACGTAGATAAGATGATATTCCGGCTCAAATGCAGCCCCTGTAGACGATCACCTTCAAACTGAAATAACTTTTGATTTTCCCAATATCTCACTTGTTCTGTCCGCCTATCTTGTAGCTGACACTTTTTCCTACAATTTCCATTCATTCATGATCGATTCTCTCGCACGCTGTCCTGACATTTGTGACCAACGTAGCTGGGATGATATTCCGGCTCAAATGCAGCTCCTGGAGACGATCACCTTCAAACTGGAATAACTTTTGATTTTCCCAATATCTCACTTGTTCTGTCCGCCTATCTTGTAGCTGACACTTTTTCCTACAATTTCCATTCATTCATGATCGATTCTCTCGCGCGCTGTCCTGACATTTGTAACCAACGTAGCTGGGATGATATTCCGGCTCAAATTCAGCCCCTGTAGACGATCGCCTTTAAACTAAAATAACTTTTGATTTTCCCAATATCTCACTTGTTCTGTCCGCCTATCTTGTAGCTGACACTTTTTCCTACAATTTCCATTCATTCATGATCGATTTTCTCGCACGCTGTCCTGACATTTGTGACCAACGTAGCTGGGATGATATTCCGGCTCAAATGCAGCTCCTGGAGACGATCACCTTCAAACTGAAATAACTTTTGATTTTCCCAATATCTCACTTGTTCTGTCCGCCTATCTTGTAGCTGACACTTTTTCCTACAATTTCCATTCATTCATGATCGATTTTTTCGCACGCTGTCCTGACATTTGTGACCAACGTAGCTAGGATGATATTTGGGCTAAAATGCAGCTCCTGGAGACGATCACCTTCAAACTGGAGTAACTTTTGATTTTCCCAATATCTCACTTTTTCTGTCCGCCTATCTTGTAGCTGACACTTTTTCCTACAATTTCCATTCATTCATGATCGATTCTCTCGCGCGCTGTCCTGACATTTGTGACCAACGTAGCTGGGATGATATTCCGGCTCAAATGCAGCCCCTGTAGACGATCACCTTTAAACTCAAATAACTTTTGATTTTCCCAATATCTCACTTGTTCTGTCCGCCTATCTTGTAGCTGACACTTTTTCCTACAATTTCCATTCATTCATGATCGATTTTCTCGCACGCTGTCCTGACATTTGTGACCAACGTAGCTGGGATGATATTTGGGCTAAAATGCGGCACCTGTAGACGATCACCTTCAAACTGAAATAACTTTTGATTTTCCCAATATCTCACTTGTTCTGTCCGCCTATCTTGTAGCTGACACTTTTTCCTACAATTTCCATTCATTCATGATCAATTTTCTTACACGCTGTCCTGACATTTGTGACCAACGTAGATGAAATGATATTTGGGCTAAAATGCAGCTCCTGGAGACGATCACCTTCAAACTGAAATAACTTTTGATTTTCCCAATATCTCACTTGTTCTGTCCGCCTATCTTGTAGCTGACACTTTTTCCTACAATTTCCATTCATTCATGATCAATTTTCTTACACGCTGTCCTGACATTTGTGACCAACGTAGATGAAATGATATTTGGGCTAAAATGCAGCTCCTGGAGACGATCACCTTCAAACTGAAATAACTTTTGATTTTCCCAATATCTCACTTGTTCTGTCCGCCTATCTTGTAGCTGACACTTTTTCCTACAATTTCCATTCATTCATGATCGATTTTCTCGCACGCTGTCCTGACATTTGTGACCAACGTAGCTGGGATGATATTCCGGCTCAAATGCAGCTCCTGGAGACGATCACCTTCAAACTGGAATAACTTTTGATTTTCTCAATATCTCACTTGTTCTGTCCACCTATCTTGTAGCTGACACTTTTTCCTACAATTTCCATTCATTCATGATCGATTTTCTCGCACGCTGTCCTGACATTTGTGACCAACGTAGCTGGGATGATATTCCGGCTCAAATGCAGCTCCTGGAGACGATCACCTTCAAACTGAAATAACTTTTGATTTTCTCAATATCTCACTTGTTCTGTCCGCCTATCTTGTAGCTGACACTTTTTCCTACAATTTCCATTCATTCATGATCGATTTTCTCGCACGCTGTCCTGACATTTGTGACCAACGTAGCTGGGATGATATTCCGGCTCCAATGCAGCTCCTGGAGACGATCACCTTCAAACTGAAATTACTTTTGATTTTCCTAATATCTCACTTGTTCTGTCCGCCTATCTTGTAGCTGACACTTTTTCCTACAATTTCCATTCATTCATGATCGATTCTCTCGCACGCTGTCCTGGCATTTGTGACCAACGTAGATGAAATGATATTCCGGCTCAAATGCAGCTCCTGGAGACGATCACCTTCAAACTCAAATAACTTTTGATTTTCTCAATATCTCACTTGTTCTGTCCGCCTATCTTGTAGCTGACACTTTTTCCTACAATTTCCATTCATTCATGATCGATTTTCTTACACGCTGTCCTGACATTTGTGACCAACGTAGATGAAATGATATTTGGGCTAAAATGCCGCTCCTGGAGACGATCACCTTCAAACTGAAATAACTTTTGATTTTCTCAATATCTCACTTGTTCTGTCCGCCTATCTTGTAGCTGACACTTTTTCCTACAATTTCCATTCATTCATGATCGATTTTCTCGCACGCTGTCCTGACATTTGTGACCAACGTAGCTGGGATGATATTCCGGCTCAAATTCAGCCCCTGTAGACGATCACCTTCAAACTGAAATAACTTTTGATTTTTCCAATATCTCACTTGTTCTGTCCGCCTATCTTGTAGCTGACACTTTTTCCTACAATTTCCATTCATTCATGATCGATTTTCTTACACGCTGTCCTGACATTTGTGACCAACGTAGATAAGATGATATTTGGGCTAAAATGCGGCCCCTGTAGACGATCACCTTTAAACTCAAATAACTTTTGATTTTTCCAATATCTCACTTGTTCTGTCCGCCTATCTTGTAGCTGACACTTTTTCCTACAATTTCCATTCATTCATGATCAATTTTCTTACACGCTGTCCTGACATTTGTGACCAACGTAGATAAGATGATATTTGGGCTAAAATGCGGCACCTGTAGACGATCACCTTTAAACTCAAATAACTTTTGATTTTTCCAATATCTCACATGTTCTATCCGACTTTCTTGTAGCTGACACTTTTTCCTACAATTTCCATTCATTCATGATCGATTCTCTCGCACGCTGTCCTGGCATTTGTGACCAACGTAGCTGGGATGATATGCCGGCTAAAATGCAGCCCCTCTAGGCGATCACCTTCAAACTCAAATAACTTTTGATTTTCCCAATATCTCACTTGTTCCGTCCGCCTATCTTGTAGCTGACACTTTTTCCTACAATTTCCATTCATTCATGATCGATTCTCACGCGCGCTGTCCTGACATTTGTGACCAACGTAGCTGGGATGATATGCCGGCTAAAATGCAGCCCCTCTAGGCGATCACCTTCAAACTCAAATAACTTTTGATTTTTCGAATATCTCACTTGTTCCGTCCGCCTATCTTGTAGCCGACACTTTTTCCTACAATTTCCCTTCATTCATGATCGATTCTCACGCGCGCTGTCCTGACATTTGTGACCAACGTAGCTGGGATGATATGCCGGCTAAAATGCAGCCCCTCTAGGCGATCACCTTCAAACTCAAATAACTTTTGATTTTCCCAATATCTCACTTGTTCCGTCCGCCTATCTTGTAGCTGACACTTTTTCCTACAATTTCCCTTCATTCATGATCGATTCTCACGCGCGCTGTCCTGACATTTGTGACCAACGTAGCTGGGATGATATGCCGGCTAAAATGCAGCCCCTCTAGGCGATCACCTTCAAACTCAAATAACTTTTGATTTTTCGAATATCTCACTTGTTCCGTCCGCCTATCTTGTAGCTGACACTTTTTCCTACAATTTCCATTCATTCATGATCGATTCTCTCGCACGCTGTCCTGACATTTGTGACCAACGTAGCTGGGATGATATGCCGGCTAAAATGCAGCCCCTCTAGGCGATCACCTTCAAACTCAAATAACTTTTGATTTTTCGAATATCTCACTTGTTCCGTCCGCCTATCTTGTAGCTGACACTTTTTCCTACAATTTCCATTCATTCATGATCGATTCTCTCGCGCGCTGTCCTGACATTTGTAACCAACGTAGCTGTGATGATATTCCGGCTCAAATTCACCCCCTGTAGACGATCGCCTTTAAACTCAAATAACGTTTGATTTTCCCAATATCTCACTTGTTCCGTCCGCCTATCTTGTAGCTGACACTTTTTCCTACAATTTCCATTCATTCATGATCAATTTTCTTACACGCTGTCCTGACATTTGTGACCAACGTAGATAAGACGATAATTGGGCTAAAATGCGGCACCTGTAGACGATCACCTTCAAACTGAAATAACTTTTGATTTTCCCAATATCTCACTTGTTCTGTCCGCCTATCTTGTAGCTGACACTTTTTCCTACAATTTCCATTCATTCATGATCAATTTTCTTACACGCTGTCCTGACATTTCTGACCAACGTAGATAAGATGATATTTGGGCTAAAATGCGGCACCTGTAGACGATCACCTTCAAACTGAAATAACTTTTGATTTTCCCAATATCTCACTTGTTCCGTCCGCCTATCTTGTAGCTGACACTTTTTCCTACAATTTCCATTCATTCATGATTGATTTTCTCGCAACTGTCCTGACATTCGTGACCAACGTAGCTAGGATGATATTCCGAATCAAATTCAGCCCCTGGAGACGATCACCTTCAAACTGGAATAACTTTTGATTTTCTCAATATCTCACTTGTTCTGTCCGCCTATCTTGTAGCTGACACTTTTTCCCACAATTTCCCTTCATTCATGATCGATTCTCTCGCGCGCTGTCCTGACATTTGTGACCAACGTAGCTGGGATGATATTCCGAATCAAATTCAGCTCCTGGAGACGATCACCTTCAAACTGAAATAACTTTTGATTTTCTCAATATCTTACTTGTTCTGTCCGCCTATCTTGTAGCTGACACTTTTTCCTACAATTTCCATTCATTCATGATCGATTCTCTCGCACGCTGTCCTGGCATTTGTGACCAACGTAGCTGGGATGATATTCCGGCTCAAATGCAGCTCCTGGAGACGATCACCTTTAAACTGAAATAACTTTTGATTTTCCCAATATCTCACTTGTTCCGTCCGCCTATCTTGTAGCTGACACTTTTTCCTACAATTTCCATTCATTCATGATCGATTTTCTCGCACGCTGTCCTGACATTCGTGACCAACGTAGCTAGGATGATATTTGGGCTAAAATGCAGCCCCTGGAGACGATCACCTTTAAACTGAAATAACTTTTGATTTTCCCAATATCTCACTTGTTCCGTCCGCCTATCTTGTAGCTGACACTTTTTCCTACAATTTCCATTCATTCATGATCGATTCTCTCGCACGCTGTCCTGGCATTTGTGACCAACGTAGCTGGGATGATATTCCGGCTCAAATGCAGCTCCTGGAGACGATCACCTTCAAACTGAAATAACTTTTGATTTTCCCAATATCTCACTTGTTCTGTCCGCCTATCTTGTAGCTGACACTTTTTCCTACAATTTCCATTCATTCATGATCGATTTTCTCGCACGCTGTCCTGACATTTGTGACCAACGTAGCTGGGATGATATTCCGGCTCAAATTCAGCCCCTGGAGACGATCACCTTCAAACTGAAATAACTTTTGATTTTCCCAATATCTCACTTGTTCTGTCCGCCTATCTTGTAGCTGACACTTTTTCCTACAATTTCCATTCATTCATGATCGATTTTCTCGCACGCTGTCCTGACATTTGTGACCAACGTAGCTGGGATGATATTCCGGCTCAAATGCAGCCCCTGTAGACGATCACCTCTAAACTCAAATAACTTTTGATTTTCCCAATATCTCACTTGTTCTGTCCGCCTATCTTGTAGCTGACACTTTTTCCTACAATTTCCATTCATTCATGATCGATTTTCTCGCACGCTGTCCTGACATTTGTGACCAACGTAGCTGGGATGATATTCCGGCTCAAATGCAGCTCCTGGAGACGATCACCTTCAAACTCAAATAACTTTTGATTTTCCCAATATCTCACTTGTTCTGTCTGCCTATCTTGTAGCTGACACTTTTTCCGACAATTTTCATTCATTCATGATCGATTTTCTCGCAACTGTCCTGACATTCGTGACCAACGTAGCTAGGATGATATTTCGGCTCAAATGCAGCTCCTGGAGACGATCACCTTCATACTCAAATAACTTTTGATTTTTCCGATATCTCACTTGTTCCGTCCGCCTATCCTGTAGTTGACACTTTTTCCTACAATTTCCATTCATTCATGATCGATTTTCTCGCACGCTGCCCTGACATTCGTGACCAACGTAGCTGGGATGATATGCCGGCTCAAATGCAGCCCCTGTAGACGATTACCTTTAAACTGAAATAACTTTTGATTTTTCCGATATCTCACTTGTTCCGTCCGCCTATCTTGTAGCTGACGATTTTTCCTAAAATTTCCATTCATTCATGATCGATTCTCTCGCGCGCTGTCCTGACATTTGTGACCAACGTAGCTGGGATGATATTCCGGCTCAAATGCAGCTCCTTGAGACGATCACCTTCAAACTGAAATAACTTTTGATTTTCCCAATATCTCACTTGTTCTGTCTGCCTATCTTGTAGCTGACACTTTTTCCTACAATTTCCATTCATTCATGATCGATTTTCTCGCACGCTGCCCTGACATTCGTGACCAACGTAGCTGGGATGATATGCCGGCTCAAATGCAGCTCCTGGAGACGATCACCTTCAAACTCAAATAACTTTTGATTTTTCCAATATCTTACTTGTTCCGTCCGCCTATCTTGTAGCTGACACCTTTTCCTACAATTTCAATTCATTTATGATCGATTCTCTCGCACGCTGTCCTGGCATTTGTGACCAACGTAGCTGGGATGATATTCCGGCTCAAATTCACCCCCTGTAGACGATCGCCTTTAAACTGAAATAACTTTTGATTTTCTCAATATCTCACTTGTTCTGTCCGCCTATCTTGTAGCTGACACTTTTTCCTACAATTTCCATTCATTCATGATCGATTTTCTCGCAACTGTCCTGACATTCGTGACCAACGTAGCTGGGATGATATTTGGGCTCAAATGCAGCTCCTGGAGACGATCACCTTCACACTGAAATAACTTTTGATTTTCCCAATATCTCACTTGTTCCGTCCGCCTATCTTGTAGCTGACGATTTTTCCTAAAATTTCCATTCATTCATGATCGATTCTCTCGCGCGCTGTCCTGACATTTGTGACCACCGTAGCTGGGATGATATTCCGGCTCAAATTCAGCCCCTGTAGACGATCACCTTCAAACTCAAATAACTTTTGATTTTTCCAATATCTTACTTGTTCCGTCCGCCTATCTTGTAGCTGACACTTTTTCCTACAATTTCCATTCATTCATGATCGATTCTCTCGCGCGCTGTCCTGACATTTGTGACCACCGTAGCTGGGATGATATTCCGGCTCAAATTCAGCCCCTGTAGACGATCACCTTCAAACTCAAATAACTTTTGATTTTTCCAATATCTTACTTGTTCCGTCCGCCTATCTTGTAGCTGACACTTTTTCCTACAATTTCCATTCATTCATGATCGATTTTCTCGCACGCTGCCCTGACATTCGTGACCAACGTAGCTGGAATGATATGCCGGCTCAAATGCAGCTCCTGGAGACGATCACCTTCAAACTCAAATAACTTTTGATTTTCCCAATATCTCACTTGTTCTGTCTGCCTATCTTGTAGCTGACACTTTTTCCTACAATTTCCATTCATTCATGATCGATTTTCTCGCGCGCTGTCCTGACATTTGTGACCAACGTAGCTGGGATGATATTCCGGCTCAAATGCAGCTCCTTGAGACGATCACCTTCAAACTGAAATAACTTTTGATTTTCCCAATATCTCACTTGTTCTGTCTGCCTATCTTGTAGCTGACACTTTTTCCTACAATTTCCATTCATTCATGATCGATTTTCTCGCACGCTGCCCTGACATTCGTGACCAACGTAGCTGGGATGATATGCCGGCTCAAATGCAGCTCCTGGAGACGATCACCTTCAAACTCAAATAACTTTTGATTTTCTCAATATCTCACTTGTTCTGTCCGCCTATCTTGTAGCTGACACTTTTTCCTACAATTTCCATTCATTCATGATCGATTTTCTCGCAACTGTCCTGACATTCGTGACCAACGTAGCTGGGATGATATTTGGGCTCAAATGCAGCTCCTGGAGACGATCACCTTCACACTGAAATAACTTTTGATTTTCCCAATATCTCACTTGTTCCGTCCGCCTATCTTGTAGCTGACACCTTTTCCTACAATTTCAATTCATTTATGATCGATTCTCTCGCACGCTGTCCTGGCATTTGTGACCAACGTAGCTGGGATGATATTCCGGCTCAAATTCACCCCCTGTAGACGATCGCCTTTAAACTGAAATAACTTTTGATTTTCTCAATATCTCACTTGTTCTGTCCGCCTATCTTGTAGCTGACACTTTTTCCTACAATTTCCATTCATTCATGATCGATTTTCTCGCAACTGTCCTGACATTCGTGACCAACGTAGCTAGGATGATATTCCGGCTCAAATGCAGCTCCTGGAGACGATCACCTTCAAACTGAAATAACTTTTGATTTTCCCAATATCTCACTTGTTCTGTCCGCCTATCTTGTAGCTGACACTTTTTCCTACAATTTCCATTCATTCATGATCGATTTTCTCGCAACTGTCCTGACATTTGTGACCAACGTAGCTAGGATGATATTCCGGCTCAAATGCAGCTCCTGGAGACGATCACCTTCAAACTGGAATAACTTTTGATTTTCCCAATATCTCACTTGTTCTGTCCGCCTATCTTGTAGCTGACACTTTTTCCTACAATTTCCATTCATTCATGATCGATTTTCTCGCACGCTGTCCTGACATTTGTGACCAACGTAGCTGGGATGATATTTGGGCTCAAATGCAGCTCCTGGAGACGATCACCTTCAAACTGAAATTACTTTTGATTTTCCCAATATCTCACTTGTTCCGTCCGCCTATCTTGTAGCTGACACTTTTTCCTACAATTTCCATTCATTCATGATCGATTTTCTCGCACGCTGTCCTGACATTTGTGACCAACGTAGCTGGGATGATATTCCGGCTCAAATTCACCCCCTGTAGACGATCACCTTCAAACTGAAATAACTTTTGATTTTCCCAATATCTCACTTGTTCTGTCCGCCTATCTTGTAGCTGACACTTTTTCCTACAATTTCCATTCATTCATGATCGATTTTCTCGCAACTGTCCTGACATTCGTGACCAACGTAGCTGGGATGATATTTGGGCTCAAATGCAGCTCCTGGAGACGATCACCTTTAAACTGAAATAACTTTTGATTTTCCCAATATCTCACTTGTTCCGTCCGCCTATCTTGTAGCTGACACTTTTTCCTACAATTTCCATTCATTCATGATCGATTCTCTCGCGCGCTGTCCTGACATTTGTGACCAACGTAGCTGGGATGATATTCCGGCTCAAATTCAGCCCCTGTAGACGATCGCCTTTAAACTGATATAAATTTGATTTTCCCAATATCTCACTTGTTCCGTCCGCCTATCCTGTAGTTGACACTTTTTCCTAAAATTTCCATTAATTCTTGATCAATTTTCTCGCACGCTGCCCTGACATTCGTGACCAACGTAGCTGGGATGATATTCCGGCTCAAATGCAGCTCCTTGAGACGATCACCTTCAAACTGAAATAACTTTTGATTTTCCCAATATCTCACTTGTTCTGTCCGCCTATCTTGTAGCTGACACTTTTTCCTACAATTTCCATTCATTCATGATCGATTTTCTCGCACGCTGTCCTGACATTTGTGACCAACGTAGCTAGGATGATATTCCGGCTCGAATTCAGCCCCTGGAGACGATCGCCTTTAAACTGAAATAACTTTTGATTTTCTCAATATCTCACTTGTTCCATCCGCTTATCTTGTAGCTGACACTTTTTCCTACAATTTCCATTCATTCATGATCGATTTTCTCGCAACTGTCCTGACATTCGTGACCAACGTAGATGAAATGATATTTGGGCTAAAATGCGGCCCCTGTAGACGATCACCTTCAAACTCAAATAACTTTTGATTTTTCCAATATCTTACTTGTTCCGTCCGCCTATCTTGTAGCTGACACTTTTTCCTACAATTTCCATTCATTCATGATCGATTTTCTCGCACGCTGTCCTGACATTTGTGACCGATGTAGCTGGGATGATATTCCGGCTCAAATGCAGCTCCTGGAGACGATCACCTTCAAACTGGAATAACTTTTGATTTTCCCAATATCTCACTTGTTCTGTCCGCCTATCTTGTAGCTGACACTTTTTCCTACAATTTCCATTCATTCATGATCGATTTTCTCGCACGCTGTCCTGACATTTGTGACCAACGTAGCTGGGATGATATTCCGGCTCAAATGCAGCTCCTGGAGACGATCACCTTCAAACTGGAATAACTTTTGATTTTCCCAATATCTCACTTGTTCTGTCCGCCTATCTTGTAGCTGACACTTTTTCCTACAATTTCCATTCATTCATGATCGATTTTCTCGCACGCTGTCCTGACATTCGTGACCAACGTAGCTGGGATGATATTCCGGCCCAAATGCAGCTCCTGGAGACGATCACCTTCAAACTGGAATAACTTTTGATTTTCCCAATAATTCACTCGTTCTGTCCGCCTATCTTGTAGCTGACACTTTTTCCTACAATTTCCATTAATTCATGATCGATTCTCTCGCGCGCTGTCCTGACATTCGTGACCAACGTAGCTAGGATGATATTCCGGCTCAAATTCAGCCCCTGGAGACGATCGCCTTTAAACTAAAATAACTTTTGATTTTCCCAATATCTAACTTGTTTTGTCCGCCTATCTTGTGGCTGACACTTTTTCCTACAATTTCCATTAATTCATGATCGATTCTCTCGCGCGCTGTCCTGACATTCGTGACCAACGTAGCTAGGATGATATTCCGGCTCAAATTCAGCCCCTGGAGACGATCGCCTTTAAACTAAAATAACTTTTGATTTTCCCAATATCTCACTTGTTCTGTCCGCCTAGTTTGTAGCTGACACTTTTTCCTACAATTTCCATTTATTCATGATCGATTTTCTCGCACGCTGTCCTGACATTTGTGACCGATGTAGCTAGGATGATATTTGGGCTAAAATGCAGCCCCTCTAGGCGATCACCTTTAAACTCAAATAACTTTTGATTTTCCCAATATCTCACTTGTTCTGTCCGCCTATTTTGTAGCTGACACTTTTTCCTACAATTTCCATTAATTCATGATCGATTCTCTCGCGCGCCGTCCTGACATTTGTGACCAACGTAGCTAGGATGATATTCCGGCTCAAATGCAGCCCCTCTAGGCGATCACCTTTAAACTCAAATAACTTTTGATTTTCCCAATATCTCACTTGTTCTGTCCGCCTATTTTGTAGCTGACACTTTTTCCTACAATTTCCATTAATTCATGATCGATTCTCTCGCGCGCCGTCCTGACATTTGTGACCAACGTAGCTAGGATGACATTCCGGCTCAAATGCAGCCCCTCTAGGCGATCACCTTTAAACTCAAATAACTTTTGATTTTCCCAATATCTCACTTGTTCTGTCCGCCTATCTTGTAGCTGAAACTTTTTCCTACAATTTCCATTCATTCATGATCGATTTTCTCGCACGCTGTCCTGACATTTGTGACCAACGTAGCTGGGATGATATTTGGGCTAAAATGCGGCACCTGTAGACGATCACCTTCAAACTGAAATAACTTTTGATTTTCCCAATATCTCACTTGTTCCGTCCGCCGATCTTGTAGCTGACACTTTTTCCTACGATTTCCATTCATTCATGATCGATTCTCTCGCACGCTGTCCTGGCATTTGTGACCAACGTAGATGAAATGATATTTGGGCTAAAATGCAGCTCCTGGAGACGATCACCTTCAAACTGAAATAACTTTTGATTTTCCCAATATCTTACTTGTTCCGTCCGCCTATCTTGTAGCTGACACTTTTTCCTACAATTTCCATTCATTCATGATCGATTCTCTCGCACGCTGTCCTGGCATTTGTGTCCAACGTAGATGAAATGATATTTGGGCTAAAATGCAGCTCCTGGAGACGATCACCTTCAAACTGAAATAACTTTTGATTTTATCAATATCTCACTTGTTCTGTCCGCCTATCTTGTAGCTGACACTTTTTCCTACAATTTCCATTCATTCATGATCGATTTTCTCCCACGCTGTCCTGACATTTGTGACCGATGTAGCTGGGATGATATTCCGGCTCAAATGCAGCTCCTGGAGACGATCACCTTCAAACTGGAATAACTTTTGATTTTCTCAATATCTCACTTGTTCTGTCCACCTATCTTGTAGCTGACACTTTTTCCTACAATTTCCATTCATTCATGATCGATTTTCTCCCACGCTGTCCTGACATTTGTGACCGATGTAGCTGGGATGATATTCCGGCTCAAATGCAGCTCCTGGAGACGATCACCTTCAAACTGGAATAACTTTTGATTTTCTCAATATCTCACTTGTTCTGTCCACCTATCTTGTAGCTGACACTTTTTCCTACAATTTCCATTCATTCATGATCGATTCTCTCGCACGCTGTCCTGGCATTTGTGACCAACGTAGCTGGGATGATATTCCGGCTCAAATGCAGCTCCTGGAGACGATCACCTTTAAACTGAAATAACTTTTGATTTTCCCAATATCTCACTCGTTCCATCCGCTTATCTTGTAGCTGACACTTTTTCCTACAATTTCCATTCATTCATGATCGATTCTCTCGCACGCTGTCCTGGCATTTGTGACCAACGTAGCTGGGATGATATTCCGGCTCAAATGCAGCTCCTGGAGACGATCACCTTCAAACTGGAATAACTTTTGATTTTCTCAATATCTCACTTGTTCTGTCCACCTATCTTGTAGCTGACACTTTTTCCTACAATTTCCATTCATTCATGATCGATTCTCTCGCACGCTGTCCTGGCATTTGTGACCAACGTAGCTGGGATGATATTCCGGCTCAAATGCAGCTCCTGGAGACGATCACCTTCAAACTGGAATAACTTTTGATTTTCCCAATATCTCACTTGTTCTGTCCGCCTATCTTGTAGCTGACACTTTTTCCTACAATTTCCATTCATTCATGATCGATTCTCTCGCACGCTGTCCTGGCATTTGTGACCAACGTAGCTGGGATGATATTCCGGCTCAAATGCAGCTCCTGGAGACGATCACCTTCAAACTGAAATAACTTTTGATTTTCTCAATATCTCACTTGTTCTGTCCGCCTATCTTGTAGCTGACACTTTTTCCTACAATTTCCATTCATTCATGATCGATTTTCTCGCACGCTGTCCTGACATTTGTGACCAACGTAGCTGGGATGATATTCCGGCTCAAATGCAGCTCCTGGAGACGATCACCTTCAAACTGGAATAACTTTTGATTTTCCCAATATCTCACTTGTTCTGTCCGCCTATCTTGTAGCTGACACTTTTTCCTACAATTTCCATTAATTCATGATCGATTCTCTCGCACGCTGTCCTGACATTTGTGACCAACGTAGATAAGATGATATTCCGGCCTACATGCAGCTCCTGGAGACGATCACCTTCAAAGTGGAGTAACGTTTGATTTTCCCAATATCTCACTTGTTCTGTCCGCCTATCTTGTAGCTGACACTTTTTCCTACAATTTCCATTCATTCATGATCAATTTTCTTACACGCTGTCCTGACATTTGTGACCAACGTAGATAAGATGATATTTGGGCTAAAATGCGGCACCTGTAGACGATCACCTTCAAACTGAAATAACTTTTGATTTTCCCAATATCTCACTTGTTCTGTCCGCCTATCTTGTAGCTGACACTTTTTCCTACAATTTCCATTCATTCATGATCGATTTTCTTACACGCTGTGCAGACATTTGTGACCAACGTAGATAAGATGATATTTGGGCTAAAATGCGGCACCTGTAGACGATCACCTTCAAACTGAAATAACTTTTGATTTTCCCAATATCTCACTTGTTCTGTCCGCCTATCTTGTAGCTGACACTTTTTCCTACAATTTCCATTCATTCATGATCAATTTTCTCGCGCGCTGTCCTGACATTTGTAACCAACGTAGCTGGGATGATATTCCGGCTCAAATTCAGCCCCTGTAGACGATCGCCTTTAAACTAAAATAACTTTTGATTTTCTCAATATCTCACTTGTTCTGTCCACCTATCTTGTAGCTGACACTTTTTCCTACAATTTCCATTCATTCATGATCAATTTTTTCGCGGGCTGTCCTGACATTTGTGACCAACGTAGATAAAATGATATTTGGGCTAAATCGCGGCCCCTGTGAACGATCACCTTTAAACTCAAATAACTTTTGATTTTTCCAATATCTCACTTGTTCCGTCCGCCTATCTTGTAGCTGACACTTTTTCCTACAATTTCCATTCATTCATGATCGATTTTTTCGCACGCTGTCCTGACATTTGTGACCAACGTAATTGAAATGATATTGCGGCTCACATGCAGCTCCTGGAGACGATCACCTTCAAACTCAAATAACTTTTGATTTTTCCAATATCTCACTTGTTCCGTCCGCCTATCTTGTAGCTGACACTTTTTCCTACAATTTCCATTCATTCATGATCGATTTTTTCGCACGCTGTCCTGACATTTGTGACCAACGTAGATGAAATGATATTCCGGCTCACATGCAGCTCCTGGAGACGATCACCTTTAAACTCAAATAACTTTTGATTTTTCCAATATCTCACTTGTTCCGTCCGCCTATCTTGTAGCTGACACTTTTTCCTACAATTTCCATTCATTCATGATCGATTTTTTCGCACGCTGTCCTGACATTTGTGACCAACGTAGATGAAATGATATTCCGGCTCAAATGCAGCTCCTGGAGACGATCACCTTCAAACTGAAATTACTTTTGATTTTCCCAATATCTCACTTGTTCCTTCCGCTTATCTTGTAGCTGACACTTTTTCCTACAATTTCCATTCATTCATGATCGATTCTCTCGCGCGCTGTCCTGACATTTGTAACCAACGTAGATGAAATGATATTCCGGCTCAAATGCAGCTCCTGGAGACGATCACCTTCAAACTCAAATAACTTTTGATTTTCTCAATATCTCACTTGTTCTGTCCGCCTATCTTGTAGCTGACACTTTTTCCTACAATTTCCATTCATTCATGATCAATTTTCTTACACGCTGTCCTGACATTTGTGACCAACGTAGATAAGATGATATTTGGGCTAAAATGCAGCTCCTGGAGACGATCACCTTCAAACTGAAATAACTTTTGATTTTCCCAATATCTCACTTGTTCTGTCCGCCTATCTTGTAGCTGACACTTTTTCCTACAATTTCCATTCATTCATGATCAATTTTCTTACACGCTGTCCTGACATTTGTGACCAACGTAGATAAGATGATATTTGGGCTAAAATGCAGCTCCTGGAGACGATCACCTTCAAACTGAAATAACTTTTGATTTTCCCAATATCTCACTTGTTCTGTCCGCCTATCTTGTAGCTGACACTTTTTCCTACAATTTCCATTCATTCATGATCAATTTTCTTACACGCTGTCCTGACATTTGTGACCAACGTAGATAAGATGATATTTGGGCTAAAATGCGGCACCTGTAGACGATCACCTTCAAACTCAAATAACTTTTGATTTTCTCAATATCTCACTTGTTCTGTCCGCCTATCTTGTAGCTGACACTTTTTCCCACAATTTCCCTTCATTCATGATCGATTCTCTCGCGCGCTGTCCTGACATTTGTGACCAACGTAGATGAAATGATATTTGGGCTAAAATGCCGCTCCTGGAGACGATCACCTTCAAACTGAAATAACTTTTGATTTTCTCAATATCTTACTTGTTCTGTCCGCCTATCTTGTAGCTGACACTTTTTCCCACAATTTCCCTTCATTCATGATCGATTCTCTCGCGCGCTGTCCTGACATTTGTGACCAACGTAGCTGGGATAATATTCCGGCTCAAATTCAGCCCCTGTAGACGATCACCTTTAAACAGAAATAACTTTTGATTTTTCCAATATCTCACTTGTTCCATCCGCCTATCTTGTAGCTGACACTTTTTCCTACAATTTCCATTCATTCATGATCGATTTTCTTACACGCTGTCCTGACATTTGTGACCAACGTAGATAAGATGATATTTGGGCTAAAATGCGGCACCTGTAGACGATCACCTTCAAACTGAAATAACTTTTGATTTTCCCAATATCTCACTTGTTCTGTCCGCCTATCTTGTAGCTGACACTTTTTCCTACAATTTCCATTCATTCATGATCGATTTTCTTACACGCTGTCCTGACATTTGTGACCAACGTAGATAAGATGATATTTGGGCTAAAATGCGGCACCTCCCGTGTAAAAAAAAAAGTTCGAAAAAGTACGACAAAGTTCGAAAAAGTTCGACAAAGTTCGAAATTTGTTACAAAACCGAACTTTTTTGCGAACTTTTTCGAACTTTTGTGAGACCATACATATAGCATAACAAACTAATATCTTGGATGCCTTTGAACCTTTGAGGGTAAAATGGACCGCCAAAATTTTTTGGATGAAAAGTGGAGAAGGAGGGGGTGGGGGGCAAAATGACCCCATAGGGTAAAATAGACCCGCGAAGGCAAAATGATGCCCCCAAGTTTTTAACATTAAAAAAGTTGAGGGGCGGGGGGGGCATTAGAGCAAAAATGTCCCCGAGGGACAAAAAAGTATCTCTAAAATTCGTGACATGAAAAGTGGGAGGAGGAGTGGGTTCTGGGGGAGGGGGTTAATGGGTCAAAATGTTCAACTTTAATTTTTAACTTTTTCGATTATTTTTATCACCGAAGTTCGGAAATTTCAGAACTTTTTCGATACTTTATATCACCGAAATTCGGAAATTCCAGAACTTTTTCGATATTTTTTTTCACTAAGTTCGAAAATTTCAGAACTTTTTCGATAATTTTTAAGAGTAAAATTCTAAAAAAGTTCGATAATTTCAGAACCTTTCTGATACTTTATATCACCGAAGTTCGGAAATTTCAGAACTTTTTCGATATTTTTTATCACTGAAGTTCGAAAATTTCAGAACTTTTTCGATAATTTTTAAGAGTAAAATTCTAAAAAAGTTCGATAATTTCAGAACTTTTTCGAAATTTTTCATCACTGAAGTTCGAAAATTTCAGAACTTTTTCGATAATTTTCAAGAGTAAAAGTTCTAAAAAAGTTCGATAATTTCAGAACTTTTTCGATAATTTTTAAGAGTGAAATTCTAAAAAAGTTCGATAATTTCAGAACTTTTTTGAAATTCTTCATCCCTGAAGTTCGAGAATTTCAGAACTTTTTTAGAATTTTTATTCTTGAAAATTATCGATAAAGTTCTGAAATTTTCGAACTTCGGTGATATAAAGTATCGAAAAAGTTCTGAAATTATCGAAGTTCGGTGATAAAAATAATCGAAAAAGTTAAAAATTAAAGTTGAACATTTTGACCCATTAACCCCCCTCTTCCCGAACCCACCCCTCCTCCCACTTTTCATGTCACGAATTTTAGAGATACTTTTTTGTCCCTCGGGGACATTTTTGCCCTAATGCCCCCTCCCCCGCCCCTCAACTTTTTTAATGTTAAAAACTTGGGGTCATCATTTTGCCTTCGCGGGTCTATTTTACCTTATGGGGTCATTTTGCCCCCCACCCCCTCCTTCTCCACTTTTCATCCAAAAAATTTTGGCGGTCCATTTTACCCTCAAAGGTTCGAAGGCATCCAAGATATTAGTTTGTTATGCTATATGTATGGTCTCACAAAAGTTCGAAAAAGTTCGCAAAAAAGTTCGGTTTTGTAACAAATTTCGAACTTTGTCGAACTTTTTCGAACTTTGTCGAACTTTTTCGAACTTTTTTTTTTACACGGGCTGTAGACGATCACCTTCAAACTGAAATAACTTTTGATTTTCCCAATATCTCACTTGTTCTGTCCGCCTATCTTGTAGCTGACACTTTTTCCTACAATTTCCATTCATTCATGATCAATTTTCTTACACGCTGTCCTGACATTTGTGACCAACGTAGCTGGGATGATATTCCGGCTCAAATTCAGCCCCTGTAGACGATTACCTTTAAACAGAAATAACTTTTGATTTTTCCAATATCTCACTTGTTCTGTCCGCCTATCTTGTAGCTGACACTTTTTCCTACAATTTCCATTCATTCATGATCGATTTTCTTACACGCTGTCCTGACATTTGTGACCAACGTAGATAAGATGATATTTGGGCTAAAATGCGGCACCTGTAGACGATCACCTTCAAACTGAAATAACTTTTGATTTTCCCAATATCTCACTTGTTCTGTCCGCCTATCTTGTAGCTGACACTTTTTCCTACAATTTCCATTCATTCATGATCGATTTTCTTACACGCTGTCCTGACATTTGTGACCAACGTAGATAAGATGATATTTGGGCTAAAATGCGGCACCTGTAGACGATCACCTTCAAACTGAAATAACTTTTGATTTTCCCAATATCTCACTTGTTCTGTCCGCCTATCTTGTAGCTGACACTTTTTCCTACAATTTCCATTCATTCATGATCAATTTTCTTACACGCTGTCCTGACATTTGTGACCAACGTAGCTGGGATGATATTCCGGCTCAAATTCAGCCCCTGTAGACGATTACCTTTAAACAGAAATAACTTTTGATTTTCCCAATATCTCACTTGTTCTGTCCGCCTATCTTGTAGCTGACACTTTTTCCTACAATTTCCATTCATTCATGATCGATTTTCTTACACGCTGTCCTGACATTTGTGACCAACGTAGATAAGATGATATTTGGGCTAAAATGCGGCACCTGTAGACGATCACCTTCAAACTGAAATAACTTTTGATTTTCCCAATATCTCACTTGTTCTGTCCGCCTATCTTGTAGCTGACACTTTTTCCTACAATTTCCATTCATTCATGATCGATTTTCTTACACGCTGTCCTGACATTTGTGACCAACGTAGCTGGGATGATATTCCGGCTCAAATTCACCCCCTGTAGACGATCACCTTTAAACTCAAATAACTTTTGATTTTCCCAATATCTCACTTGTTCTGTCCGCCTATCTTGTAGCTGACACTTTTTCCTACAATTTCCATTCATTCATGATCGATTTTTTCGCACGCTGTCCTGACATTTGTGACCAACGTAGATAAAATGATATTTGGGCTAAAATGCGGCCCCTGTAGACGATCACCTTTAAACTCAAATAACTTTTGATTTTCCCAATATCTCACTTGTTCTGTCCGCCTATCTTGTAGCTGACACTTTTTCCTACAATTTCCATTCATTCATGATCGATTCTCTCGCACGCTGTCCTGGCATTTGTGACCAACGTAGCTGGGATGATATTCCGGCTCCAATGCAGCTCCTGGAGACGATCACCTTCAAACTGAAATTACTTTTGATTTTCCCAATATCTCACTTGTTCCGTCCGCCTATCTTGTAGCCGACACTTTTTCCTACAATTTCCCTTCATTCATGATCGATTCTCTCGCGCGCTGTCCTGACATTTGTGACAAACGTAGCTGGGATGATATGCCGGCTAAAATGCAGCCCCTCTAGGCGATCACCTTCAAACTCAAATAACTTTTGATTTTTCGAATATCTCACTTGTTCTGTCCGCCTATCTTGTAGCCGACACTTTTTCCTACAATTTCCCTTCATTCATGATCGATTCTCTCGCGCGCTGTCCTGACATTTGTGACCAACGTAGCTGGGATGATATGCCGGCTAAAATGCAGCCCCTCTAGGCGATCACCTTCAAACTCAAATAACTTTTGATTTTTCGAATATCTCACTTGTTCCGTCCGCCTATCTTGTAGCCGACACTTTTTCCTACAATTTCCCTTCATTCATGATCGATTCTCACGCGCGCTGTCCTGACATTTGTGACCAACGTAGCTGGGATGATATGCCGGCTAAAATGCAGCCCCTCTAGGCGATCACCTTCAAACTCAAATAACTTTTGATTTTTCGAATATCTCACTTGTTCCGTCCGCCTATCTTGTAGCTGACACTTTTTCCTACAATTTCCATTCATTCATGATCGATTTTCTCGCACGCTGTCCTGACATTTGTGACCAACGTAGCTGGGATGATATGCCGGCTAAAATGCAGCCCCTCTAGGCGATCACCTTCAAACTCAAATAACTTTTGATTTTTCGAATATCTCACTTGTTCCGTCCGCCTATCTTGTAGCTGACACTTTTTCCTACAATTTCCATTCATTCATGATCGATTTTCTCGCACGCTGTCCTGACATTTGTGACCAACGTAGCTGGGATGATATTCCGGCTCAAATTCACCCCCTGTAGACGATCGCCTTTAAACTGAAATAACTTTTGATTTTCCCAATATCTCACTTGTTCCGTCCGCCTATCTTGTAGCTGACACTTTTTCCTACAATTTCCATTCATTCATGATCGATTTTCTTACACGCTGTCCTGACATTTGTGACCAACGTAGCTGGGATGATATTCCGGCTCAAATTCACCCCCTGTAGACGATCGCCTTTAAACTGAAATAACTTTTGATTTTCCCAATATCTCACTTGTTCCGTCCGCCTATCTTGTAGCTGACACTTTTTCCTACAATTTCCAATCATTCATGATCAATTTTCTTACACGCTGTCCTGACATTTGTGACCAACGTAGCTGGGATGATATTCCGGCTCAAATTCACCCCCTGTAGACGATCGCCTTTAAACTGAAATAACTTTTGATTTTCCCAATATCTCACTTGTTCCGTCCGCCTATCTTGTAGCTGACACTTTTTCCTACAATTTCCATTCATTCATGATCGATTTTCTCGCACGCTCTCCTGACATTTGTGACCAACGTAGCTGGGATGATATTCCGGCTCAAATTCACCCCCTGTAGACGATCGCCTTTAAACTGAAATAACTTTTGATTTTCCCAATATCTCACTTGTTCCGTCCGCCTATCTTGTAGCTGACACTTTTTCCTACAATTTCCATTCATTCATGATCGATTTTCTTACACGCTGTCCTGACATTTGTGACCAACGTAGCTGGGATGATATTCCGGCTCAAATTCACCCCCTGTAGACGATCGCCTTTAAACTGAAATAACTTTTGATTTTCCCAATATCTCACTTGTTCCGTCCGCCTATCTTGTAGCTGACACTTTTTCCTACAATTTCCATTCATTCATGATCAATTTTCTTACACGCTGTCCTGACATTTGTGACCAACGTAGCTGGGATGATATTCCGGCTCAAATTCACCCCCTGTAGACGATCGCCTTTAAACTGAAATAACTTTTGATTTTCCCAATATCTCACTTGTTCCGTCCGCCTATCTTGTAGCTGACACTTTTTCCCACAATTTCCCTTCATTCATGATCGATTCTCTCGCGCGCTGTCCTGACATTTGTGACCAACGTAGATAAGATGATATTTGGGCTAAAATGCGGCACCTGTAGACGATCACCTTCAAACTGAAATAACTTTTGATTTTCCCAATATCTCACTTGTTCTGTCCGCCTATCTTGTAGCTGACACTTTTTCCTACAATTTCCATTCATTCATGATCAATTTTCTTACACGCTGTCCTGACATTTGTGACCAACGTAGATAAGATGATATTTGGGCTAAAATGCGGCACCTGTAGACGATCACCTTCAAACTGAAATAACTTTTGATTTTCCCAATATCTCACTTGTTCTGTCCGCCTATCTTGTAGCTGACACTTTTTCCTACAATTTCCATTCATTCATGATCAATTTTCTTACACGCTGTCCTGACATTTGTGACCAACGTAGATAAGATGATATTTGGGCTAAAATGCGGCACCTGTAGACGATCACCTTCAAACTGAAATAACTTTTGATTTTCCCAATATCTCACTTGTTCTGTCCGCCTATCTTGTAGCTGACACTTTTTCCTACAATTTCCATTCATTCATGATCAATTTTCTCGCGCGCTGTCCTGACATTTGTAACCAACGTAGCTGGGATGATATTCCGGCTCAAATTCACCCCCTGTAGACGATCGCCTTTAAACTGAAATAACTTTTGATTTTCCCAATATCTCACTTGTTCCGTCCGCCTATCTTGTAGCTGACACTTTTTCCCACAATTTCCCTTCATTCATGATCGATTCTCTCGCGCGCTGTCCTGACATTTGTGACCAACGTAGATAAGATGATATTTGGGCTAAAATGCGGCACCTGTAGACGATCACCTTCAAACTGAAATAACTTTTGATTTTCCCAATATCTCACTTGTTCTGTCCGCCTATCTTGTAGCTGACACTTTTTCCTACAATTTCCATTCATTCATGATCAATTTTCTTACACGCTGTCCTGACATTTGTGACCAACGTAGATAAGATGATATTTGGGCTAAAATGCGGCACCTGTAGACGATCACCTTCAAACTGAAATAACTTTTGATTTTCCCAATATCTCACTTGTTCTGTCCGCCTATCTTGTAGCTGACACTTTTTCCTACAATTTCCATTCATTCATGATCAATTTTCTTACACGCTGTCCTGACATTTGTAACCAACGTAGCTGGGATGATATTCCGGCTCAAATTCACCCCCTGTAGACGATCACCTTTAAACTCAAATAACTTTTGATTTTCCTAATATCTCACTTGTTCTGTCCGCCTATCTTGTAGGTGACACTTTTTCCTACAATTTCCATTCATTCATGATCAATTTTCTCGCGCGCTGTCCTGACATTTGTAACCAACGTAGCTGGGATGATATTCCGGCTCAAATTCACCCCCTGTAGACGATCACCTTTAAACTCAAATAACTTTTGATTTTCCTAATATCTCACTTGTTCCGTCCGCCTATCTTGTAGCTGACACTTTTTCCTACAATTTCCATTCATTCATGATCGATTTTTTCGCACGCTGTCCTGACATTTGTGACCAACGTAGATGAAATGATATTCCGGCTCACATGCAGCCCCTGTAGACGATCACCTTTAAACTGAAATAACTTTTAATTTTTCCAATATCTCACTTGTTCCGTCCGCCTATCTTGTAGCTGACACTTTTTCCTACAATTTCCATTCATTCATGATCGATTTTTTCGCACGCTGTCCTGACATTTGTGACCAACGTAGATGAAATGATATTCCGGCTCACATGCAGCCCCTGTAGACGATCGCCTTTAAACTGAAATTACTTTTGATTTTCCTAATATCTCACTTGTTCCTTCCGCTTATCTTGTAGCTGACACTTTTTCCTACAAGTTCCATTCATTCATGATCGATTCTCTCGCACGCTGTCCTGGCATTTGTGACCAACGTAGCTGGGATGATATTCCGGCTCAAATTCAGCCCCTGTAGACGATCACCTTTAAACAGAAATAACTTTTGATTTTTCCAATATCTCACTTGTTCCATCCGCTTATCTTGTAGCTGACACTTTTTCCCACAATTCTCATTCATTCATGATCGATTCTCTCGCGCGCTGTCCTGACATTTGTGACCAACGTAGATGAAATGATATTTGGGCTAAAATGCAGCTCCTGGAGACGATCACCTTCAAACTGAAATAACTTTTGATTTTCTCAATATCTCACTTGTTCTGTCCGCCTATCTTGTAGCTGACACTTTTTCCCACAATTTCCCTTCATTCATGATCGATTCTCTCGCGCGCTGTCCTGACATTTGTGACCAACGTAGATGAAATGATATTTGGGCTAAAATGCAGCTCCTGGAGACGATCACCTTCAAACTGAAATAACTTTTGATTTTCTCAATATCTCACTTGTTCTGTCCGCCTATCTTGTAGCTGACACTTTTTCCTACAATTTCCATTCATTCATGATCGATTTTCTTACACGCTGTCCTGACATTTGTGACCAACGTAGATAAGATGATATTTGGGCTAAAATGCGGCACCTGTAGACGATCACCTTCAAACTGAAATAACTTTTGATTTTCCCAATATCTCACTTGTTCTGTCCGCCTATCTTGTAGCTGACACTTTTTCCTACAATTTCCATTCATTCATGATCAATTTTCTTACACGCTGTCCTGACATTTGTGACCAACGTAGATAAGATGATATTTGGGCTAAAATGCGGCACCTGTAGACGATCACCTTCAAACTGAAATAACTTTTGATTTTCCCAATATCTCACTTGTTCTGTCCGCCTATCTTGTAGCTGACACTTTTTCCTACAATTTCCATTCATTCATGATCAATTTTCTTACACGCTGTCCTGACATTTGTGACCAACGTAGATAAGATGATATTTGGGCTAAAATGCGGCACCTGTAGACGATCACCTTCAAACTCAAATAACTTTTGATTTTCTCAATATCTCACTTGTTCTGTCCGCCTATCTTGTAGCTGACACTTTTTCCCACAATTTCCCTTCATTCATGATCGATTCTCTCGCGCGCTGTCCTGACATTTGTGACCAACGTAGATGAAATGATATTTGGGCTAAAATGCAGCTCCTGGAGACGATCACCTTCAAACTGAAATAACTTTTGATTTTCTCAATATCTTACTTGTTCTGTCCGCCTATCTTGTAGCTGACACTTTTTCCCACAATTTCCCTTCATTCATGATCGATTCTCTCGCGCGCTGTCCTGACATTTGTGACCAACGTAGCTGGGATAATATTCCGGCTCAAATTCAGCCCCTGTAGACGATCACCTTCAAACTGAAATAACTTTTGATTTTTCCAATATCTCACTTGTTCTGTCCGCCTATCTTGTAGCTGACACTTTTTCCTACAATTTCCATTCATTCATGATCAATTTTCTTACACGCTGTCCTGACATTTGTGACCAACGTAGCTGGGATGATATTCCGGCTCAAATTCAGCCCCTGTAGACGATTACCTTTAAACAGAAATAACTTTTGATTTTTCCAATATCTCACTTGTTCCATCCGCTTATCTTGTAGCTGACACTTTTTCCTACAATTTCCATTCATTCATGATCGATTTTCTTACACGCTGTCCTGACATTTGTGACCAACGTAGCTGGGATGATATTCCGGCTCAAATTCACCCCCTGTAGACGATCACCTTTAAACTCAAATAACTTTTGATTTTCCCAATATCTCACTTGTTCTGTCCGCCTATCTTGTAGCTGACACTTTTTCCTACAATTTCCATTCATTCATGATCGATTTTTTCGCACGCTGTCCTGACATTTGTGACCAACGTAGATAAAATGATATTTGGGCTAAAATGCGGCCCCTGTAGACGATCACCTTTAAACTCAAATAACTTTTGATTTTCCCAATATCTCACTTGTTCTGTCCGCCTATCTTGTAGCTGACACTTTTTCCTACAATTTCCATTCATTCATGATCGATTTTTTCGCACGCTGTCCTGACATTTGTGACCAACGTAGATAAAATGATATTTGGGCTAAAATGCGGCCCCTGTAGACGATCACCTTTAAACTCAAATAACTTTTGATTTTCCCAATATCTCACTTGTTCCGTCCGCCTATCTTGTAGCCGACACTTTTTCCTACAATTTCCCTTCATTCATGATCGATTCTCTCGCGCGCTGTCCTGACATTTGTGACAAACGTAGCTGGGATGATATGCCGGCTAAAATGCAGCCCCTCTAGGCGATCACCTTCAAACTCAAATAACTTTTGATTTTTCGAATATCTCACTTGTTCCGTCCGCCTATCTTGTAGCTGACACTTTTTCCTACAATTTCCCTTCATTCATGATCGATTCTCACGCGCGCTGTCCTGACATTTGTGACCAACGTAGCTGGGATGATATGCAGGCTAAAATGCAGCCCCTCTAGGCGATCACCTTCAAACTCAAATAACTTTTGATTTTTCGAATATCTCACTTGTTCCGTCCGCCTATCTTGTAGCTGACACTTTTTCCTACAATTTCCATTCATTCATGATCGATTTTCTCGCACGCTCTCCTGACATTTGTGACCAACGTAGCTGGGATGATATGCCGGCTAAAATGCAGCCCCTCTAGGCGATCACCTTCAAACTCAAATAACTTTTGATTTTTCGAATATCTCACTTGTTCCGTCCGCCTATCTTGTAGCTGACACTTTTTCCTACAATTTCCATTCATTCATGATCGATTCTCTCGCGCGCTGTCCTGACATTTGTGACCAACGTAGCTGGGATGATATGCCGGCTAAAATGCAGCCCCTCTAGGCGATCACCTTCAAACTCAAATAACTTTTGATTTTTCGAATATCTCACTTGTTCCGTCCGCCTATCTTGTAGCTGACACTTTTTCCTACAATTTCCATTCATTCATGATCGATTTTCTCGCACGCTCTCCTGACATTTGTGACCAACGTAGCTGGGATGATATGCCGGCTAAAATGCAGCCCCTCTAGGCGATCACCTTCAAACTCAAATAACTTTTGATTTTTCGAATATCTCACTTGTTCCGTCCGCCTATCTTGTAGCTGACACTTTTTCCTACAATTTCCATTCATTCATGATCGATTTTCTCGCACGCTCTCCTGACATTTGTGACCAACGTAGCTGGGATGATATTCCGGCTCAAATTCACCCCCTGTAGACGATCACCTTCAAACTCGAATAACTTTTGATTTTTCCAATATCTTACTTGTTTCGTCCGCCTATCTTGTAGCTGACACTTTTTCCTACAATTTCCATTCATTCATGATCGATTTTCTCGCACGCTGTCCTGACATTTGTGACCAACGTAGCTGGGATGATATTCCGGCTCAAATTCACCCCCTGTAGACGATCGCCTTTAAACTGAAATAACTTTTGATTTTCCCAATATCTCACTTGTTCCGTCCGCCTATCTTGTAGCTGACACTTTTTCCTACAATTTCCATTCATTCATGATCGATTTTCTCGCACGCTGTCCTGACATTCGTGACCAACGTAGCTAGGATGATATTTGGGCTAAAATGCAGCCCCTCTAGGCGATCACCTCTAAACTAGAATAACTTTTGATTTTCCCAATATCTCACTTGTTCCGTCCGCCTATCTTGTAGCTGACACTTTTTCCCACAATTTCCCTTCATTCATGATCGATTCTCTCGCGCGCTGTCCTGACATTCGTGACCAACGTAGATAAGATGATATTTGGGCTAAAATGCGGCACCTGTAGACGATCACCTTCAAACTGAAATAACTTTTGATTTTCCCAATATCTCACTTGTTCTGTCCGCCTATCTTGTAGCTGACACTTTTTCCTACAATTTCCATTCATTCATGATCAATTTTCTTACACGCTGTCCTGACATTTGTGACCAACGTAGATAAGATGATATTTGGGCTAAAATGCGGCACCTGTAGACGATCACCTTCAAACTGAAATAACTTTTGATTTTCCCAATATCTCACTTGTTCTGTCCGCCTATCTTGTAGCTGACACTTTTTCCTACAATTTCCATTCATTCATGATCAATTTTCTTACACGCTGTCCTGACATTTGTGACCAACGTAGATAAGATGATATTTGGGCTAAAATGCGGCACCTGTAGACGATCACCTTCAAACTGAAATAACTTTTGATTTTCCCAATATCTCACTTGTTCTGTCCGCCTATCTTGTAGCTGACACTTTTTCCTACAATTTCCATTCATTCATGATCAATTTTCTCGCGCGCTGTCCTGACATTTGTAACCAACGTAGCTGGGATGATATTCCGGCTCAAATTCACCCCCTGTAGACGATCACCTTCAAACTGAAATAACTTTTGATTTTCCCAATATCTCACTTGTTCTGTCCGCCTATCTTGTAGCTGACACTTTTTCCTACAATTTCCATTCATTCATGATCAATTTTCTTACACGCTGTCCTGACATTTGTGACCAACGTAGATAAGATGATATTTGGGCTAAAATGCGGCACCTGTAGACGATCACCTTCAAACTGAAATAACTTTTGATTTTCCCAATATCTCACTTGTTCTGTCCGCCTATCTTGTAGCTGACACTTTTTCCTACAATTTCCATTCATTCATGATCATTTTTCTCGCGCGCTGTCCTGACATTTGTAACCAACGTAGCTGGGATGATATTCCGGCTCAAATTCACCCCCTGTAGACGATCACCTTTAAACTCAAATAACTTTTGATTTTCCTAATATCTCACTTGTTCTGTCCGCCTATCTTGTAGGTGACACTTTTTCCTACAATTTCCATTCATTCATGATCAATTTTATCGCACGCTGTCCTGACATTTGTGACCAACGTAGATAAAATGATATTTGGGCTAAAATGCGGCCCCTGTGAACGATCACCTTTAAACTCAAATAACTTTTGATTTTTCCAATATCTCACTTGTTCCGTCCGCCTATCTTGTAGCTGACACTTTTTCCTACAATTTCCATTCATTCATGATCGATTTTTTCGCACGCTGTCCTGACATTTGTGACCAACGTAGATGAAATGATATTCCGGCTCACATGCAGCCCCTGTAGACGATCACCTTTAAACTGAAATAACTTTTAATTTTCCCAATATCTCACATGTTCTGTCCGACTTTCTTGTAGCTGACACTTTTTCCTACAATTTCCATTCATTCATGATCGATTCTCTCGCACGCTGTCCTGGCATTTGTGACCAACGTAGATGAAATGATATTCCGGCTCAAATGCAGCTCCTGGAGACGATCACCTTCAAACTGAAATTACTTTTGATTTTCCCAATATCTCACTTGTTCCTTCCGCTTATCTTGTAGCTGACACTTTTTCCTACAATTTCCATTCATTCATGATCGATTCTCTCGCACGCTGTCCTGGCATTTGTGACCAACGTAGCTGGGATGATATTCCGGCTCAAATTCAGCCCCTGTA
This sequence comes from Microplitis manilae, assembly GCA_030273425.1. Classification (NCBI taxonomy): domain Eukaryota; kingdom Metazoa; phylum Arthropoda; class Insecta; order Hymenoptera; family Braconidae; genus Microplitis; species Microplitis manilae. The sequence continues at coordinate 21,650,295 of CP092726.1, forward strand.
GACGATCACCTTTAAACAGAAATAACTTTTGATTTTTCCAATATCTCACTTGTTCCGTCCGCCTATCTTGTAGCTGACACTTTTTCCTACAATTTCCATTCATTCATGATCGATTTTTTCGCACGCTGTCCTGACATTTGTGACCAACGTAGATGAAATGATATTCCGGCTCACATGCAGCCCCTGTAGACGATCACCTTTAAACTGAAATAACTTTTAATTTTCCCAATATCTCACATGTTCTGTCCGACTTTCTTGTAGCTGACACTTTTTCCCACAATTTCCCTTCATTCATGATCGATTCTCTCGCGCGCTGTCCTGACATTTGTGACCAACGTAGATGAAATGATATTTGGGCTAAAATGCAGCTCCTGGAGACGATCACCTTCAAACTGAAATAACTTTTGATTTTCTCAATATCTCACTTGTTCTGTCCGCCTATCTTGTAGCTGACACTTTTTCCCACAATTTCCCTTCATTCATGATCGATTCTCTCGCGCGCTGTCCTGACATTTGTGACCAACGTAGATGAAATGATATTTGGGCTAAAATGCAGCTCCTGGAGACGATCACCTTCAAACTGAAATAACTTTTGATTTTCTCAATATCTCACTTGTTCTGTCCGCCTATCTTGTAGCTGACACTTTTTCCTACAATTTCCATTCATTCATGATCGATTTTCTTACACGCTGTCCTGACATTTGTGACCAACGTAGATAAGATGATATTTGGGCTAAAATGCGGCACCTGTAGACGATCACCTTCAAACTGAAATAACTTTTGATTTTCCCAATATCTCACTTGTTCTGTCCGCCTATCTTGTAGCTGACACTTTTTCCTACAATTTCCATTCATTCATGATCAAGTTTCTTACACGCTGTCCTGACATTTGTGACCAACGTAGATAAGATGATATTTGGGCTAAAATGCGGCACCTGTAGACGATCACCTTCAAACTGAAATAACTTTTGATTTTCCCAATATCTCACTTGTTCCGTCCGCCTATCTCGTAGCTGACACTTTTTCCTACAATTTCCATTCATTCATGATCGATTTTCTCGCACGCTGTCCTGACATTCGTGACCAACGTAGCTAGGATGATATTTGGGCTAAAATGCAGCCCCTCTAGGCGATCACCTCTAAACTAGAATAACTTTTGATTTTCCCAATATCTCACTTGTTCCGTCCGCCTATCTTGTAGCTGACACTTTTTCCCACAATTTCCCTTCATTCATGATCGATTCTCTCGCGCGCTGTCCTGACATTTGTGACCAACGTAGATAAGATGATATTTGGGCTAAAATGCGGCACCTGTAGACGATCACCTTCAAACTGAAATAACTTTTGATTTTCCCAATATCTCACTTGTTCTGTCCGCCTATCTTGTAGCTGACACTTTTTCCTACAATTTCCATTCATTCATGATCAATTTTCTTACACGCTGTCCTGACATTTGTGACCAACGTAGATAAGATGATATTTGGGCTAAAATGCGGCACCTGTAGACGATCACCTTCAAACTGAAATAACTTTTGATTTTCCCAATATCTCACTTGTTCTGTCCGCCTATCTTGTAGCTGACACTTTTTCCTACAATTTCCATTCATTCATGATCAATTTTCTCGCGCGCTGTCCTGACATTTGTAACCAACGTAGCTGGGATGATATTCCGGCTCAAATTCAGCTCCTGTAGACGATCACCTTTAAACTCAAATAACTTTTGATTTTCCTAATATCTCACTTGTTCTGTCCGCCTATCTTGTAGGTGACACTTTTTCCTACAATTTCCATTCATTCATGATCAATTTTATCGCACGCTGTCCTGACATTTGTGACCAACGTAGATAAAATGATATTTGGGCTAAAATGCGGCCCCTGTGAACGATCACCTTTAAACTCAAATAACTTTTGATTTTTCCAATATCTCACTTGTTCCGTCCGCCTATCTTGTAGCTGACACTTTTTCCTACAATTTCCATTCATTCATGATCGATTTTTTCGCACGCTGTCCTGACATTTGTGACCAACGTAGATGAAATGATATTGCGGCTCACATGCAGCTCCTGGAGACGATCACCTTCAAACTCAAATAACTTTTGATTTTTCCAATATCTCACTTGTTCCGTCCGCCTATCTTGTAGCTGACACTTTTTCCTACAATTTCCATTCATTCATGATCGATTTTTTCGCACGCTGTCCTGACATTTGTGACCAACGTAGATGAAATGATATTCCGGCTCACATGCAGCCCCTGTAGACGATCACCTTTAAACTGAAATAACTTTTAATTTTCCCAATATCTCACATGTTCTGTCCGACTTTCTTGTAGCTGACACTTTTTCCTACAATTTCCATTCATTCATGATCGATTCTCTCGCACGCTGTCCTGGCATTTGTGACCAACGTAGATGAAATGATATTCCGGCTCAATTGCAGCTCCTGGAGACGATCACCTTCAAACTGAAATTACTTTTGATTTTCCTAATATCTCACTTGTTCCTTCCGCTTATCTTGTAGCTGACACTTTTTCCTACAAGTTCCATTCATTCATGATCGATTCTCTCGCACGCTGTCCTGGCATTTGTGACCAACGTAGCTGGGATGATATTCCGGCTCAAATTCAGCCCCTGTAGACGATCACCTTTAAACAGAAATAACTTTTGATTTTTCCAATATCTCACTTGTTCCATCCGCTTATCTTGTAGCTGACACTTTTTCCCACAATTTCCCTTCATTCATGATCGATTCTCTCGCGCGCTGTCCTGACATTTGTGACCAACGTAGATGAAATGATATTTGGGCTAAAATGCAGCTCCTGGAGACGATCACCTTCAAACTGAAATAACTTTTGATTTTCTCAATATCTCACTTGTTCTGTCCGCCTATCTTGTAGCTGACACTTTTTCCCACAATTTCCCTTCATTCATGATCGATTCTCTCGCGCGCTGTCCTGACATTTGTGACCAACGTAGATGAAATGATATTTGGGCTAAAATGCAGCTCCTGGAGACGATCACCTTCAAACTGAAATAACTTTTGATTTTCCCAATATCTCACTTGTTCTGTCCGCCTATCTTGTAGCTGACACTTTTTCCTACAATTTCCATCCATTCATGATCAAGTTTCTTACACGCTGTCCTGACATTTGTGACCAACGTAGATAAGATGATATTTGGGCTAAAATGCGGCACCTGTAGACGATCACCTTCAAACTGAAATGACTTTTGATTTTCTCAATATCTCACTTGTTCTGTCCGCCTATCTTGTAGCTGACACTTTTTCCCACAATTTCCCTTCATTCATGATCGATTCTCTCGCGCGCTGTCCTGACATTTGTGACCAACGTAGATGAAATGATATTTGGGCTAAAATGCAGCTCCTGGAGACGATCACCTTCAAACTGAAATAACTTTTGATTTTCTCAATATCTTACTTGTTCTGTCCGCCTATCTTGTAGCTGACACTTTTTCCCACAATTTCCCTTCATTCATGATCGATTCTCTCGCGCGCTGTCCTGACATTTGTGACCAACGTAGATAAGATGATATTTGGGCTAAAATGCGGCACCTGTAGACGATCACCTTCAAACTGAAATAACTTTTGATTTTCCCAATATCTCACTTGTTCTGTCCGCCTATCTTGTAGCTGACACTTTTTCCTACAATTTCCATTCATTCATGATCAATTTTCTCGCGCGCTGTCCTGACATTTGTAACCAACGTAGCTGGGATGATATTCCGGCTCAAATTCACCCCCTGTAGACGATCACCTTTAAACTCAAATAACTTTTGATTTTCCTAATATCTCACTTGTTCTGTCCGCCTATCTTGTAGGTGACACTTTTTCCTACAATTTCCATTCATTCATGATCAATTTTATCGCACGCTGTCCTGACATTTGTGACCAACGTAGATAAAATGATATTTGGGCTAAAATGCGGCCCCTGTGAACGATCACCTTTAAACTCAAATAACTTTTGATTTTTCCAATATCTCACTTGTTCCGTCCGCCTATCTTGTAGCTGACACTTTTTCCTACAATTTCCATTCATTCATGATCGATTTTTTCGCGCGCTGTCCTGACATTTGTGACCAACGTAGATGAAATGATATTGCGGCTCACATGCAGCTCCTGGAGACGATCACCTTCAAACTCAAATAACTTTTGATTTTTCCAATATCTCACTTGTTCCGTCCGCCTATCTTGTAGCTGACACTTTTTCCTACAATTTCCATTCATTCATGATCGATTTTTTCGCACGCTGTCCTGACATTTGTGACCAACGTAGATGAAATGATATTCCGGCTCACATGCAGCCCCTGTAGACGATCACCTTTAAACTGAAATAACTTTTAATTTTCCCAATATCTCACATGTTCTGTCCGACTTTCTTGTAGCTGACACTTTTTCCTACAATTTCCATTCATTCATGATCGATTCTCTCGCACGCTGTCCTGGCATTTGTGACCAACGTAGATGAAATGATATTCCGGCTCAATTGCAGCTCCTGGAGACGATCACCTTCAAACTGAAATTACTTTTGATTTTCCTAATATCTCACTTGTTCCTTCCGCTTATCTTGTAGCTGACACTTTTTCCTACAAGTTCCATTCATTCATGATCGATTCTCTCGCACGCTGTCCTGGCATTTGTGACCAACGTAGCTGGGATGATATTCCGGCTCAAATTCAGCCCCTGTAGACGATCACCTTTAAACAGAAATAACTTTTGATTTTTCCAATATCTCACTTGTTCCATCCGCTTATCTTGTAGCTGACACTTTTTCCCACAATTTCCCTTCATTCATGATCGATTCTCTCGCGCGCTGTCCTGACATTTGTGACCAACGTAGATGAAATGATATTTGGGCTAAAATGCAGCTCCTGGAGACGATCACCTTCAAACTGAAATAACTTTTGATTTTCTCAATATCTCACTTGTTCTGTCCGCCTATCTTGTAGCTGACACTTTTTCCCACAATTTCCCTTCATTCATGATCGATTCTCTCGCGCGCTGTCCTGACATTTGTGACCAACGTAGATGAAATGATATTTGGGCTAAAATGCAGCTCCTGGAGACGATCACCTTCAAACTGAAATAACTTTTGATTTTCTCAATATCTCACTTGTTCTGTCCGCCTATCTTGTAGCTGACACTTTTTCCCACAATTTCCCTTCATTCATGATCGATTCTCTCGCGCGCTGTCCTGACATTTGTGACCAACGTAGATGAAATGATATTTGGGCTAAAATGCAGCTCCTGGAGACGATCACCTTCAAACTCAAATAACTTTTGATTTTCCTAATATCTCACTTGTTCTGTCCGCCTATCTTGTAGCTGACACTTTTTCCTACAATTTCCATTCATTCATGATCAAGTTTCTTACACGCTGTCCTGACATTTGTGACCAACGTAGATAAGATGATATTTGGGCTAAAATGCGGCACCTGTAGACGATCACCTTCAAACTGAAATAACTTTTGATTTTCCCAATATCTCACTTGTTCCGTCCGCCTATCTTGTAGCTGACACTTTTTCCTACAATTTCCATTCATTCATGATCGATTTTCTCGCACGCTGTCCTGACATTCGTGACCAACGTAGCTAGGATGATATTTGGGCTAAAATGCAGCCCCTCTAGGCGATCACCTCTAAACTAGAATAACTTTTGATTTTCCCAATATCTCACTTGTTCCGTCCGCCTATCTTGTAGCTGACACTTTTTCCCACAATTTCCCTTCATTCATGATCGATTCTCTCGCGCGCTGTCCTGACATTTGTGACCAACGTAGATAAGATGATATTTGGGCTAAAATGCGGCACCTGTAGACGATCACCTTCAAACTGAAATAACTTTTGATTTTCCCAATATCTCACTTGTTCTGTCCGCCTATCTTGTAGCTGACACTTTTTCCTACAATTTCCATTCATTCATGATCAATTTTCTTACACGCTGTCCTGACATTTGTGACCAACGTAGATAAGATGATATTTGGGCTAAAATGCGGCACCTGTAGACGATCACCTTCAAACTGAAATAACTTTTGATTTTCCCAATATCTCACTTGTTCTGTCCGCCTATCTTGTAGCTGACACTTTTTCCTACAATTTCCATTCATTCATGATCAATTTTCTTACACGCTGTCCTGACATTTGTGACCAACGTAGATAAGATGATATTTGGGCTAAAATGCGGCACCTGTAGACGATCACCTTCAAACTGAAATAACTTTTGATTTTCCCAATATCTCACTTGTTCTGTCCGCCTATCTTGTAGCTGACACTTTTTCCTACAATTTCCATTCATTCATGATCAATTTTCTCGCGCGCTGTCCTGACATTTGTAACCAACGTAGCTGGGATGATATTCCGGCTCAAATTCACCCCCTGTAGACGATCACCTTTAAACTCAAATAACTTTTGATTTTCCTAATATCTCACTTGTTCTGTCCGCCTATCTTGTAGCTGACACTTTTTCCTACAATTTCCATTCATTCATGATCGATTTTTTCGCACGCTGTCCTGACATTTGTGACCAACGTAGATGAAATGATATTTGGGCTAAAATGCGGCCCCTGTGAACGATCACCTTTAAACTCAAATAACTTTTGATTTTTCCAATATCTCACTTGTTCCGTCCGCCTATCTTGTAGCTGACACTTTTTCCTACAATTTCCATTCATTCATGATCGATTTTTTCGCACGCTGTCCTGACATTTGTGACCAACGTAGATGAAATGATATTGCGGCTCACATGCAGCTCCTGGAGACGATCACCTTCAAACTCAAATAACTTTTGATTTTTCCAATATCTCACTTGTTCCGTCCGCCTATCTTGTAGCTGACACTTTTTCCTACAATTTCCATTCATTCATGATCGATTTTTTCGCACGCTGTCCTGACATTTGTGACCAACGTAGATGAAATGATATTCCGGCTCACATGCAGCCCCTGTAGACGATCACCTTTAAACTGAAATAACTTTTAATTTTCCCAATATCTCACATGTTCTGTCCGACTTTCTTGTAGCTGACACTTTTTCCTACAATTTCCATTCATTCATGATCGATTCTCTCGCACGCTGTCCTGGCATTTGTGACCAACGTAGATGAAATGATATTCCGGCTCAATTGCAGCTCCTGGAGACGATCACCTTCAAACTGAAATTACTTTTGATTTTCCTAATATCTCACTTGTTCCTTCCGCTTATCTTGTAGCTGACACTTTTTCCTACAAGTTCCATTCATTCATGATCGATTCTCTCGCACGCTGTCCTGGCATTTGTGACCAACGTAGCTGGGATGATATTCCGGCTCAAATTCAGCCCCTGTAGACGATCACCTTCAAACTGAAATTACTTTTGATTTTCCTAATATCTCACTTGTTCCTTCCGCTTATCTTGTAGCTGACACTTTTTCCTACAAGTTCCATTCATTCATGATCGATTCTCTCGCGCGCTGTCCTGACATTTGTGACCAACGTAGATGAAATGATATTTGGGCTAAAATGCAGCTCCTGGAGACGATCACCTTCAAACTGAAATAACTTTTGATTTTCTCAATATCTCACTTGTTCTGTCCGCCTATCTTGTAGCTGACACTTTTTCCCACAATTTCCCTTCATTCATGATCGATTCTCTCGCGCGCTGTCCTGACATTTGTGACCAACGTAGATGAAATGATATTTGGGCTAAAATGCAGCTCCTGGAGACGATCACCTTCAAACTGAAATAACTTTTGATTTTCTCAATATCTCACTTGTTCTGTCCGCCTATCTTGTAGCTGACACTTTTTCCTACAATTTCCATTCATTCATGATCGATTTTCTTACACGCTGTCCTGACATTTGTGACCAACGTAGATAAGATGATATTTGGGCTAAAATGCGGCACCTGTAGACGATCACCTTCAAACTGAAATAACTTTTGATTTTCCCAATATCTCACTTGTTCTGTCCGCCTATCTTGTAGCTGACACTTTTTCCTACAATTTCCATTCATTCATGATCAAGTTTCTTACACGCTGTCCTGACATTTGTGACCAACGTAGATAAGATGATATTTGGGCTAAAATGCGGCACCTGTAGACGATCACCTTCAAACTGAAATAACTTTTGATTTTCCCAATATCTCACTTGTTCTGTCCGCCTATCTTGTAGCTGACACTTTTTCCTACAGTTTCCATTCATTCATGATCAATTTTCTTACACGCTGTCCTGACATTTGTGACCAACGTAGATAAGATGATATTTGGGCTAAAATGCGGCACCTGTAGACGATCACCTTCAAACTCAAATGACTTTTGATTTTCTCAATATCTCACTTGTTCTGTCCGCCTATCTTGTAGCTGACACTTTTTCCCACAATTTCCCTTCATTCATGATCGATTCTCTCGCGCGCTGTCCTGACATTTGTGACCAACGTAGATGAAATGATATTTGGGCTAAAATGCAGCTCCTGGAGACGATCACCTTCAAACTGAAATAACTTTTGATTTTCTCAATATCTTACTTGTTCTGTCCGCCTATCTTGTAGCTGACACTTTTTCCCACAATTTCCCTTCATTCATGATCGATTCTCTCGCGCGCTGTCCTGACATTTGTGACCAACGTAGCTGGGATAATATTCCGGCTCAAATTCAGCCCCTGTAGACGATCACCTTTAAACAGAATTAACTTTTGATTTTTCCAATATCTCACTTGTTCCATCCGCTTATCTTGTAGCTGACACTTTTTCCTACAATTTCCATTCATTCATGATCGATTTTCTTACACGCTGTCCTGACATTTGTGACCAACGTAGATAAGATGATATTTGGGCTAAAATGCGGCACCTGTAGACGATCACCTTCAAACTGATAAACTTTTGATTTTCCCAATATCTCACTTGTTCTGTCCGCCTATCTTGTAGCTGACACTTTTTCCTACAATTTCCATTCATTCATGATCGATTTTCTTACACGCTGTCCTGACATTTGTGACCAACGTAGATAAGATGATATTTGGGCTAAAATGCGGCACCTGTAGACGATCACCTTCAAACTGAAATAACTTTTGATTTTCCCAATATCTCACTTGTTCTGTCCGCCTATCTTGTAGCTGACACTTTTTCCTACAATTTCCATTCATTCATGATCAATTTTCTTACACGCTGTCCTGACATTTGTGACCAACGTAGCTGGGATGATATTCCGGCTCAAATTCAGCCCCTGTAGACGATTACCTTTAAACAGAAATAACTTTTGATTTTTCCAATATTTCACTTGTTCCATCCGCTTATCTTGTAGCTGACACTTTTTCCTACAATTTCCATTCATTCATGATCGATTTTCTTACACGCTGTCCTGACATTTGTGACCAACGTAGCTGGGATGATATTCCGGCTCAAATTCACCCCCTGTAGACGATCACCTTTAAACTCAAATAACTTTTGATTTTCCCAATATCTCACTTGTTCTGTCCGCCTATCTTGTAGCTGACACTTTTTCCTACAATTTCCATTCATTCATGATCGATTTTTTCGCACGCTGTCCTGACATTTGTGACCAACGTAGATAAAATGATATTTGGGCTAAAATGCGGCCCCTGTAGACGATCACCTTTAAACTCAAATAACTTTTGATTTTCCCAATATCTCACTTGTTCTGTCCGCCTATCTTGTAGCTGACACTTTTTCCTACAATTTCCATTCATTCATGATCGATTCTCTCGCACGCTGTCCTGGCATTTGTAACCAACGTAGCTGGGATGATATTCCGGCTCCAATGCAGCTCCTGGAGACGATCACCTTCAAACTGAAATTACTTTTGATTTTCCCAATATCTCACTTGTTCCGTCCGCCTATCTTGTAGCCGACACTTTTTCCTACAATTTCCCTTCATTCATGATCGATTCTCTCGCGCGCTGTCCTGACATTTGTGACCAACGTAGCTGGGATGATATGCCGGCTAAAATGCAGCCCCTCTAGGCGATCACCTTCAAACTCAAATAACTTTTGATTTTTCGAATATCTCACTTGTTCCGTCCGCCTATCTTGTAGCTGACACTTTTTCCTACAATTTCCCTTCATTCATGATCGATTCTCACGCGCGCTGTCCTGACATTTGTGACCAACGTAGCTGGGATGATATGCAGGCTAAAATGCAGCCCCTCTAGGCGATCACCTTCAAACTCAAATAACTTTTGATTTTTCGAATATCTCACTTGTTCCGTCCGCCTATCTTGTAGCTGACACTTTTTCCTACAATTTCCATTCATTCATGATCGATTTTCTCGCACGCTCTCCTGACATTTGTGACCAACGTAGCTGGGATGATATGCCGGCTAAAATGCAGCCCCTCTAGGCGATCACCTTCAAACTCAAATAACTTTTGATTTTTCGAATATCTCACTTGTTCCGTCCGCCTATCTTGTAGCTGACACTTTTTCCTACAATTTCCATTCATTCATGATCGATTCTCTCGCGCGCTGTCCTGACATTTGTGACCAACGTAGCTGGGATGATATGCCGGCTAAAATGCAGCCCCTCTAGGCGATCACCTTCAAACTCAAATAACTTTTGATTTTTCGAATATCTCACTTGTTCCGTCCGCCTATCTTGTAGCTGACACTTTTTCCTACAATTTCCATTCATTCATGATCGATTTTCTCGCACGCTCTCCTGACATTTGTGACCAACGTAGCTGGGATGATATGCCGGCTAAAATGCAGCCCCTCTAGGCGATCACCTTCAAACTCAAATAACTTTTGATTTTTCGAATATCTCACTTGTTCCGTCCGCCTATCTTGTAGCTGACACTTTTTCCTACAATTTCCATTCATTCATGATCGATTTTCTCGCACGCTGTCCTGACATTTGTGACCAACGTAGCTGGGATGATATTCCGGCTCAAATTCAGCCCCTGTAGACGATCACCTTTAAACAGAAATAACTTTTGATTTTTCCAATATCTCACTTGTTCGGTCCGCCCTTCTTGTAGCTGACACTTTTTCCTACAATTTCCATTAATTCATGATCGATTCTCTCGCGCGCTGTCCTGACATTTGTGACCAACGTAGCTAGGATGATATTCCGGCTCAAATGCAGCTCCTGGAGACGATCACCTTCAAACTGGAATAACTTTTGATTTTCTCAATATCTGACTTGTTCTGTCCGCCTATCTTGTAGCTGACACTTTTTCCCACAATTTCCCTTCTTTCATGATCGATTCTCTCGCGCGCTGTCCTGACATTTGTGACCAACGTAGCTGGGATGATATTCCGGCTCAAATTCAGCCCCTGTAGACGATCACCTTTAAACAGAAATAACTTTTGATTTTTCCAATATCTCACTTGTTCCGTCCGCCTATCTTGTAGCTGACACTTTTTCCTACAATTTCCATTCATTCATGATCGATTTTCTCGCACGCTGTCCTGACATTTGTGACCAACGTAGCTGGGATGATATTCCGGCTCAAATGCAGCTCCTGGAGACGATCACCTTCAATCTGAAATAACTTTTGATTTTCCCAATATCTCACTTGTTCCGTCCGCCTATCTTGTAGCTGACACTTTTTCCCACAATTTCCATTCATTCATGATCGATTCTCTCGCGCGCTGTCCTGACATTTGTGACCAACGTAGCTGGGATAATATTCCGGCTCAAATTCACCCCCTGTAGACGATCGCCTTTAAACTGAAATAACTTTTGATTTTCCCAATATCTCACTTGTTCCGTCCGCCTATCTTGTAGCTGACACTTTTTCCCACAATTTCCCTTCATTCATGATCGATTCTCTCGCGCGCTGTCCTGACATTTGTGACCAACGTAGATGAAATGATATTTGGGCTAAAATGCAGCTCCTGGAGACGATCACCTTCAAACTAAAATAACTTTTGATTTTCTCAATATCTCACTTGTTCTGTCTGCCTATCTTGTAGCTGACACTCTTTCCCACAATTTCCCTTCATTCATGATCGATTCTCTCGCGCGCTGTCCTGACATTTGTGACCAACGTAGATGAAATGATATTTGGGCTAAAATGCAGCTCCTGGAGACGATCACCTTCAAACTGAAATAACTTTTGATTTTCTCAATATCTCACATGTTCTGTCCGACTTTCTTGTAGCTGACACTTTTTCCTACAATTTCCATTCATTCATGATCGATTCTCTCGCACGCTGTCCTGGCATTTGTGACCAACGTAGATGAAATGATATTCCGGCTCAATTGCAGCTCCTGGAGACGATCACCTTCAAACTGAAATTACTTTTGATTTTCCTAATATCTCACTTGTTCCTTCCGCTTATCTTGTAGCTGACACTTTTTCCTACAAGTTCCATTCATTCATGATCGATTCTCTCGCACGCTGTCCTGGCATTTGTGACCAACGTAGCTGGGATGATATTCCGGCTCAAATTCAGCCCCTGTAGACGATCACCTTTAAACAGAAATAACTTTTGATTTTTCCAATATCTCACTTGTTCTGTCCGCCTATCTTGTAGCTGACACTTTTTCCTACAATTTCCATTCATTCATGATCGATTTTTTCGCACGCTGTCCTGACATTTGTCACCAACGTAGATGAAATGATATTTGGGCTAAAATGCGGCCCCTGTAGACGATCACCTTCAAACTGAAATAACTTTTGATTTTCCTATTATCTCACTTGTTCCGTCCGCCTATCTTGTAGCTGACACTTTTTCCTACAATTTCCATTCATTCATGATCGATTTTTTCGCACGCTGTTCTGACATTCGTGACCAACGTAGATGAAATGATATTTGGGCTCAAATGCGGCCCCTGTAGACGATCACCTTTAAACTGAAATAACTTTTAATTTTCCCAATATCTCACTTGTTCTGTCCGCCTATCTTGTAGCTGACACTTTTCCCTACAATTTCCATTCATTCATGATCGATTCTCTCGCACGCTGTCCTGACATTTGTGACCGATGTAGCTGGGATGATATTCCGGCCCAAATGCAGCTCCTGGAGACGATCAACTTTAAACTGAAATAACTTTTGATTTTCCTATTATCTCACTTGTTCCGTCCGCCTATCTTGTAGCTGACACTTTTTCCTACAATTTCCATTCATTCATGATCGATTTTTTCGCACGCTGTCCTGACATTCGTGACCAACGTAGATGAAATGATATTTGGGCTCAAATGCGGCCCCTGTAGACGATCACCTTTAAACTGAAATTACTTTTAATTTTCCCAATATCTCACTTGTTCTGTCCGCCTATCTTGTAGCTGACACTTTTCCCTACAATTTCCATTCATTCATGATCGATTTTTTCGCACGCTGTCCTGACATTTGTCACCAACGTAGATGAAATGATATTTTGGCTAAAATGCGGCCCCTGTAGACGATCACCTTCAAACTGAAATAACTTTTGATTTTCCCAATATCTCACTTGTTCTGTTTGCCTATCTTGTAGCTGACACTATTCCCTACAATTTCCATTCATTCATGATCGATTTTCTCGCACGCTGTCCTGACATTTGTGACCAACGTAGCTAGGATGATATTTGGGCTAAAATGCAGCCCCTCTAGGCGATCACCTCTAAACTAGAATAACTTTCGATTTTCCCAATATCTCACTTGTTCCGTCCGCCTATCTTGTAGCTGACACTTGTTCCTACAATTTCCATTCATTCATGATCGATTTTCTCGCACGCTGTCCTGACATTTGTGACCAACGTAGCTAGGATGATATTTGGGCTAAAATGCAGCCCCTCTAGGCGATCACCTCTAAACTAGAATAACTTTTGATTTTCCCAATATCTCACTTGTTCCGTCCGCCTATCTTGTAGCTGACACTTTTTCCCACAATTTCCCTTTATTCATGATCGATTCTCTCGCGCGCTGTCCTGACATTTGTGACCAACGTAGATGAAATGATATTTAGGCTAAAATGCAGCTCCTGGAGACGATCACCTTCAAACTGAAATAACTTTTGATTTTCCCAATATCTCACTTGTTCTGTCCGCCTTTCTTGTAGCTGACACTTTTTCCTACAATTTCCATTCATTCATGATCGATTCTCTCGCGCGCTGTCCTGACATTTGTCACCGACGTAGATGAAATGATATTTGGGCTAAAATGCGGCCCCTGTAGACGATCACCTTCAAACTGAAATAACTTTTGATTTTCCTATTATCTAACTTGTTCCGTCCGCCTATCTTGTAGCTGACACATTTTCCTACAATTTCCCTTCATTCATGATCGATTCTCTCGCGCGCTGTCCTGACATTTGTGACCAACGTAGATGAAATGATATTTAGGCTAAAATGCAGCTCCTGGAGACGATCACCTTTAAACTCAAATAACTTTTGATTTTCCCAATATCTCACTTGTTCTGTCCGCCTTTCTTGTAGCTGACACTTTTTCCTACAATTTCCATTCATTCATGATCGATTCTCTCGCGCGCTGTCCTGACATTTGTCACCAACGTAGATGAAATGATATTTGGGCTAAAATGCGGCCCCTGTAGACGATCACCTTCAAACTGAAATAACTTTTGATTTTCTCAATATCTTACTTGTTCCGTCCGCCTATCTTGTAGCTGACACATTTTCCTACAATTTCCCTTCATTCATGATCGATTCTCTCGCGCGCTGTCCTGACATTTGTGACCAACGTAGATGAAATGATATTTAGGCTAAAATGCAGCTCCTGGAGACGATCACCTTTAAACTCAAATAACTTTTGATTTTCCCAATATCTCACTTGTTCTGTCCGCCTTTCTTGTAGCTGACACTTTTTCCTACAATTTCCATTCATTCATGATCGATTTTTTCGCACGCTGTTCTGACATTCGTGACCAACGTAGATGAAATGATATTTGGGCTAAAATGCGGCCCCTGTAGACGATCACCTTCAAACTGAAATAACTTTTGATTTTCCCAATATCTCACTTGTTCTGTCCGCCTATCTTGTAGCTGACACTTTTTCCTACAATTTCCATTCATTCATGATCGATTTTTTCGCACGCTGTCCTGACATTTGTCACCAACGTAGATGAAATGATATTTGGGCTAAAATGCGGCCCCTGTAGACGATCACCTTCAAACTGAAATAACTTTTGATTTTCCTATTATCTCACTTGTTCCGTCCGCCTATCTTGTAGCTGACACTTTTTCCTACAATTTCCATTCATTCATGATCGATTTTTTCGCACGCTGTTCTGACATTCGTGACCAACGTAGATGAAATGATATTTGGGCTCAAATGCGGCCCCTGTAGACGATCACCTTTAAACTGAAATAACTTTTAATTTTCCCAATATCTCACTTGTTCTGTCCGCCTATCTTGTAGCTGACACTTTTTCCTACAATTTCCATTCATTCATGATCGATTTTTTCGCACGCTGTCCTGACATTCGTGACCAACGTAGATGAAATGATATTTGGGCTAAAATGCGGCCCCTGTAGACGATCACCTTTAAACTGAAATAACTTTTAATTTTCCCAATATCTCACTTGTTCCGTCCGCCTATCTTGTAGCTGACACTTTTTCCTACAATTTCCATTCATTCATGATCGATTTTTTCGCACGCTGTCCTGACATTTGTCACCAACGTAGATGAAATGATATTTGGGCTAAAATGCGGCCCCTGTAGACGATCACCTTCAAACTGAAATAACTTTTGATTTTCCCAATATCTCACTTGTTCCGTCCGCCTATCTTGTAGCTGACACTTTTTCCTACAATTTCCATTCATTCATGATCGATTTTTTCGCACGCTGTTCTGACATTCGTGACCAACGTAGATGAAATGATATTTGGGCTAAAATGCGGCCCCTGTAGACGATCACCTTCAAACTGAAATAACTTTTGATTTTCCTATTATCTCACTTGTTCCGTCTGCCTATCTTGTAGCTGACACTTTTTCCTACAATTTCCATTCATTCATGATCGATTTTTTCGCACGCTGTCCTGACATTCGTGACCAACGTAGATGAAATGATATTTGGGCTAAAATGCGGCCCCTGTAGACGATCACCTTTAAACTGAAATAACTTTTAATTTTCCCAATATCTCACTTGTTCCGTCCGCCTATCTTGTAGCTGACACTTTTTCCTACAATTTCCATTCATTCATGATCGATTTTTTCGCACGCTGTCCTGACATTCGTGACCAACGTAGATGAAATGATATTTGGGCTAAAATGCGGCCCCTGTAGACGATCACCTTTAAACTGAAATAACTTTTAATTTTCCCAATATCTCACTTGTTCTGTCCGCCTATCTTGTAGCTGACACTTTTTCCTACAATTTCCATTCATTCATGATCGATTTTTTCGCACGCTGTCCTGACATTCGTGACCAACGTAGATTAAATGATATTTGGGCTCAAATGCGGCCCCTGTAGACGATCACCTTTAAACTGAAATAACTTTTAATTTTCCCAATATCTCACTTGTTCTGTTTGCCTATCTTGTAGCTGACACTTTTTCCTACAATTTCCATTCATTCATGATCGATTTTTTCGCACGCTGTCCTGACATTCGTGACCAACGTAAATGAAATGATATTTGGGCTCAAATGCGGCCCCTGTAGACGATCACCTTTAAACTGAAATAACTTTTAATTTTCCCAATATCTCACTTGTTCTGTTTGCCTATCTTGTAGCTGACACTTTTTCCTACAATTTCCATTCATTCATGATCGATTTTTTCGCACGCTGTCCTGACATTCGTGACCAACGTAGATGAAATGATATTTGGGCTCAAATGCGGCCCCTGTAGACGATCACCTTTAAACTGAAATAACTTTTAATTTTCCCAATATCTCACTTGTTCTGTTTGCCTATCTTGTAGCTGACACTTTTTCCTACAATTTCCATTCATTCATGATCGATTTTCGCGCACGCTGTCCTGACATTTGTGACCAACGTAGCTGGGATGATATTTGGGCTCAAATGCAGCTTCTGGAGACGATCACCTTCACACTGAAATTACTTTTGATTTTCCCAATATCTCACTTGTTCTGTCCGCCTATCTTGTGGCTGACACTTTTTCCTACAATTTTCATTCATTCATGATCGATTTTCTCGCACGCTGTCCTGACATTTGTGACCAACGTAGCTGGGATGATATTCCGGCTCAAATGCAGCTCCTGGAGACAATCACCTTCACACTGAAATAACTTTTGATTTTCCCAATATCTCACTTGTTCCGTCCGCCTATCTTGTAGCTGACACTTTTTCCTACAATTTCCATTCATTCATGATCGATTTTCTCGCACGCTGTCCTGACATTTGTGACCAACGTAGCTGGGATGATATTTGGGCTCAAATGCAGCTCCTGGAGACAATCACCTTCACACTGAAATAACTTTTGATTTTCCCAATATCTCACTTGTTCCGTCCGCCTATCTTGTAGCTGACACTTTTTCCTACAATTTCCATTCATTCATGATCGATTTTCTCGCACGCTGTCCTGACATTTGTGACCAACGTAGCTGGGATGATATTTGGGCTCAAATGCAGCTCCTGGAGACAATCACCTTCACACTGAAATAACTTTTGATTTTCCCAATATCTCACTTGTTCCGTCCGCCTATCTTGTAGCTGACACTTGTTCCTACAATTTTCATTCATTCATGATCGATTTTCTCGCACGCTGTCCTGACATTTGTGACCAACGTAGCTGGGATGATATTTGGGCTCAAATGCAGCTCCTGGAGACAATCACCTTCACACTGAAATAACTTTTGATTTTCCCAATATCTCACTTGTTCCGTCCGCCTATCTTGTAGCTGACACTTTTTCCTACAATTTCCATTCATTCATGATCGATTTTCTCGCACGCTGTCCTGACATTTGTGACCAACGTAGCTGTGATGATATTTGGGCTATAACGCAGCCCCTGTAGTCGATCACCTTTAAGCTTAAATATTTTTTGATCTACTCAAAATCTCACTTGTTATGTCCGCCTATCTTGTAGCTGACACTTTTTTCTACAATTCCAAGGCCACTCAAACTGTATTTATATTTCTCTGAATACAAAATAAAGGTTTATCTATCTATTTATTTAAAATTTCTTATAATAAAAATATATAATCTATAGAGTATGTGTCACGACGATTTGTTGTATAAATTATTCACTCAGTATTGTTAAGACGCAATAAATATTAATATATAAATTTCAAATAGAGTTTAAATGCGCGCCTATTTATGTATCCTAAGTTCACTTATCATTTAACAGGCGGAGGCGCCTGAGGCACCTGAGGACATAACACGAGCGTTCTCGTAACTTTACAGTGACTAGGCTCTTTTTAAGTATTGAAATAAAAATTAAAAAAAAAAAAAAGTATAGTTGTCGCACTGCCGATTATTTGGTATAATATACTGCTGCCACAGAACCGCACGAGAATAAACTTCTACTTGCTACAACTTTCGATGCTGCCAAGTTTGTTGGCAACATACAATCGCTGACTCGAATTTATTGTTAACTCAAATATGGCTAGACAAAAATTTAACTGGCATTATAAGTAAATTGCTTTCAATCAATTTGACTTATTTTAAAAAAAGTATAAAATACTAATGCATCAAATTATCGTTGTTTTAATTGATTAAAGACTATTGTTCATGATAGCAACAAATACGAATGTCACATTTTATATCCGACTTAATCACTGTATGCAAATACATGACATCAGTTCGATGTACAACTGTTCATAATTGGAAATCTTTCCACATTACTAAGTCACCATATCGTAGTGCTTTTATCAGTCATCTGTATTTAAAGGAAACAACATTTAATACAACTGATTAATTACAAATCTGTCTTAAATATCTACTTGAAATAAATACAGTCGTTATTAACATCATTTGACTCTTAATTATACCGGGAATAATTTTCAATCGAAATATTTCTCGACTCGAAAGAACTTGTTGTTAGGACAAAAAGATGGCACCCATCAGGGTACTCTGATGCCTAGTGCCTAGTTATGTGAGGCTGACCGTCAGGTCATTTTTTGACCGTCATGTCATAGTCACAAGACCGTCAGCGGACCGTTCATAAAATGACGGACCGTCACAATTGTGGTGACATCTTACAAACGCCGTTCTAACTTTTAGACAAATTCAAATTTTGAAACCGCCATTTTCTTAAAAATACCAAGAGATATGAATACGAAGGGAAACTAAATTTCTCAATCATTTGCAAAAAAGATTGCGTCTTATTATCTAGCTGGTTGTTACTGACCAAATTCATGACCAAGCCCAAATCTGTGACCGAAAATTTAATGACGGTCACAAATCATCTAGCTAGATGCGACTGACCAAATTTATGACAAAAAAATTTTTGACGGTCCGAAATGACGGACTCTGACCGGAAAATTTGTGACGGTCATTTCGCAATAGAACAGGCTCGTCATTTAGGTCCGTCGGTCACAAGACCGTCAGCGGACCGTCTTGTGACCAAAACTCAAAATGACGGTCATTCCGCATCACTACTGATGCCAGACTCTGATCAGAGAGTTGGTGCATTAGTTGCAACCAACTTGACAACAAATTGTCGACAACTTTCAGCTTTTGTAACTGTTGACTACAAGTTGCTATAAGCTTTCTGAGAAAATTCAAGGCGAATTTCCATCAAATAATGTGATGCCAGCTTTTGTCATCAGCTTTCTGAGAAAGTTAGCAATAGGTTGTCATCAACTTATGAAAATATTAATTTTTGTGGCTAACTTGGCAACAAGTTGCTGCGGTAAATTGTCACTAGCTTGCTGCCAGCTTGGCTATCAGAAAAGCATAATCCTCGTTAAGGGTGAGGGTGACATTAGACTATCCAACTATTGGCTACAAGGTGGTTTTAAACTTTGGGTAATTCATGCCCCAAAAACACACTTTCGATTCCTTGACTATCGACAGTAGATTCAATAAAAAAAAGTATTCCCTGATATCCACCCTAACCATAAGTAACTTCAAGCTACTGCCGTATTTTACAAGTTACGGTCAAAACCTGCGCTCCAATTCTTGCAATCATTTTGACATCTGAATGTAGCTGCAAAGTAAGATTAAGTTGGAACTACCGTTTCACGTCAACTTGCAGTCAGAGTGGATATCAGCCGTGATAGCTAGACTTTTTGATCAGAAAGTTGACGTACATAAGTTGCGGCCAACTTGACAACTAGTTGTCGACAACTTTCTGCTTCTGTAACTATTGACTGCAAGTTGCTACCTACTTTTCCACAAAGTTGGTGATAATCTACTGCCACAACCTGTTGCCAACTTTCTGATAAATTAGCGGCAACTTTCTGTCAATTAATGTGATGACAACTCTTGCCATAAACTTTCTCAGAAAGTTGGCAATGGAGATGCTCTTTGCGGCCAACTTGGCCACATGTCGCTACAGCTTGGTCACCAGCTTGCTGCCAACTTAGCCATCGGAGAGGGTTAACCATAAATTGATGTTGCGGACAAAATGGGGAGTCCAATTTACTACTGTCGGTAATTTTCCATCTTTTTGTAACGAACCCTGATATCCGCGTACGTTCAAAAAGTTTTCTCTCTTCAATTTGACGTCAAATTGTGCTATTAACTTACCTTCCGACTTTCCAACATTTAACAATACTATGTTCTGACAAGACTTCTGGTCAGAAACTTAGTGTTCATTCATAATCATTAAAATTAACTTATCGACAACAAGTCTTTATAACTATTGACTACAAGTTGTTACCAGCTTTACCAGACAGTTAATTACAATCTACTGCCATAAAGTGCAGGTAGAGTTTTCTGTAACTTTTTGATAAGTTGACACAGAAATTTGTCATCAAGTTGCTAAAAAAAAGTTTAAGAACATAAGTTACTTTAAAATTGACATCAAATAAAAAAGACGTTTATACATGAATAGCTGAACCGGTTAAGGAAAGAAATGATTAATTTTTCTATTATAATCATTAAAAATAAAGAAAAAAAAAGTGAGGACTCCCTCAATAGCGCGACGAACGAAAGATTAAGATACTAACATGATTAAAGGAGGTTCGACCGAATCTAAAAAGGATTTTCCAACTTTAAGATTTGAAACTTAGTATACATGTAAAGAAGTACTTTATCTATGTATTCCCAAAATTTGAATATGATCCACCGTCTAGTTTTTTAGAAAAAAATATTTAAAAATGACGTTTTCAAAGTTCTTATACACAGGCTCTTATGGCGGACAAGCTCCCGTCATGACTTGTTCGATTATTTTCATTATTAACCTCCCAAGTTTAAGAAATAAAAAACCACATGCCATAAACTTGAATATTTTTTGAATATGATAAGATTTTAACAATATAGTGTTACCGTTGTAATTATTTAAATAATTCAAGTTAAACTTTATTTTTTAATCTCGTTCATCGACAGAGATACATATTATTGAGGGTTTGGCAACGTCGCAGAAGCAGCTGAGAGAAAAAACAAGGATAGAAATACATTAATAAGAGAGACGAGATTATAAAGGTTGTACAACTTTCATCCTAAAAGCTAGTTTGTCCAAATCGTATGAAAAGTTAAAAATTGTTGGACATCAGACTTGTATACGATAATTATAGTTTGAAAGAAGTAAATATGTTTTAATAATAGATTGACGAGGAGTTATAGTAAGAATATCAGAGCTGGATGCAGTATTATTAAGTCATATGACTAGGTGCGATGACAAAACAATGATGCCAACTAATATAGAACGATGTAAACTGTATGGTTTTTTGATTTAAATATTAAGATACTTTAAACCATATTGTGAAGGAGTCGGTATGTTGAAATTAGAAATTTATTTAGAACGATTATGGTGAATAAATCGTAAGCAATTGTAAAAATTATAGTATGGTTTAAAAAGTTTATGTCAATTATTTTAAAGAAGTTAGGAGTTGATGGAACAGTTGATATGTAAGAAAAATTAGCAATAGATAGGATCTCATTGAAACTCAAAACAAGTTTGAACCAATGTCAGTTTGGCGCGTAGTGATTGAGACGCATAGCTAGTTGTCGAGATTGATAGTTTGTTCTTTGCACAGTTAGAACGAAAGTGTGTAGGTATCTGAAGCCTCCTTTGTGCTTACCTGTCGAATAAGTACCGACCGTCGTGATTGTATTTTGCTGATGATAAAGTAATTTTCAAATGATAAATCGAAGATAGAAAGAGACAGTAATATGACAAGTGATATAACTATCTCTTTCTATCTTTGATTTATCATTTGAAAATTACTTTATCATCAGCAAAATACAATCACGACGGTCGGTACTTATTCGACAGGTAAGCACAAAGGAGGCTTCAGATACCTACACACTTTCGTTCTAACTGTGCAAAGAACAAACTATCAATCTCGACAACTAGCTATGCGTCTCAATCACTACGCGCCAAACTGACATTGGTTCAAACTTGTTTTGAGTTTCAATGAGATCCTATCTATTGCTAATTTTTCTTACATATCAACTGTTCCATCAACTCCTAACTTCTTTAAAATAATTGACATAAACTTTTTAAACCATACTATAATTTTTACAATTGCTTACGATTTATTCACCATAATCGTTCTAAATAAATTTCTAATTTCAACATACCGACTCCTTCACAATATGGTTTAAAGTATCTTAATATTTAAATCAAAAAACCATACAGTTTACATCGTTCTATATTAGTTGGCATCATTGTTTTGTCATCGCACCTAGTCATATGACTTAATAATACTGCATCCAGCTCTGATATTCTTACTATAACTCCTCGTCAATCTATTATTAAAACATATTTACTTCTTTCAAACTATAATTATCGTATACAAGTCTGATGTCCAACAATTTTTAACTTTTCATACGATTTGGACAAACTAGCTTTTAGGATGAAAGTTCTACAACCATTATAAATAAATTTTTCCCGCGTTAATTTGAATATCTATGTGTAAGAAGTTAGAACGCGCTGTTGTCAAATCTTTTTATTAAATCATATGAGTCAAAAATAACCAAGTCATTTCATTACTTTCTTTAATTAAATAAATAATAAATATTAATTTATGAATTCGTTATGTTATTATAAATTAAAATAATGAATTTTCATAACTATTAGGAAAATTCAGCAAACAAAAAAATTCAAACACTACTTTGACTCACTAGTTGCAGTCGAACCTCCTTAATAGTTATCCCGCCGTTGGTTACAATAAAAAAAATTATTTTTCAGTAAGATCCGGTTTTAAATAAAATAGTCATGTTCATTAATAATCATGATTTATTAATTATTGTAGTGATATAGATTTATAATAATGATCCGTAATATTACTAACTACGGTGATATATTTATAACTAATAATGACGTTTATACACGGATTATACAATATTTACAGTAACATAATCATAAGCAACACTTTTCATTCACAATTTATTACTTTTAATCACGTTCATTTTTATTCACAAGTCAAATCAGACACGAGCGATCATCACATCTTTATTATTATTATTTTTTTAAAATGTTTAGATAAAAACTTATCGTGCGTCATATATTTAATAGTCCAAAAAAATGAACAAAAAAAAAAATAAAAAAATGAATTAAAAATAATTAACGCACTTATCTAACACTTTATACCGCAATATTTAAAATTCGTTACTTTTTAAGTTATTTTAATTATTCTATTTTAATTAAATATATATTTACATTCCTATTGTATATATTATCATCATACGTTTAATAATAATAACTATAATTATTGTTGTAAATATTAATTGTCATCAAGTTATTGATGCAGAACGACAAAGTTACAAAGACTTTTGTTGTGTGTATGCTTTATATTTTAATATTTATATGATTTATATAACATCTGTTATTTTTTAATTATTTATTTTTTGATCGCCTTCTTAAATTGCTAACGCTTTGGATCTTTTTTTATTAAACTATACAAAGAAATTTTAATAATTAAAATAATAAATTAATTAAGCGATAAAAAAAATATATTAAATATTAAGATTTATTGATTGTATCAATTTTTTAAATTTAAAGTTTAAAATTATGAAAAAAATTTATGATCCTCGTCAACGGACAATTTAAAATTTTCGGATTTTTTTTCAAGACCATTAAAAAAAAAAAAAAAAATGCACATGTAGAAAATTAATAAAACTATAAGTGCATTTTTTTTCTTTGTAATTTATCGTTTTGAAAAAGAATCAAAAAATTATTAAATGTCCCGGGTCAAAAATAAAACTTGATTCAGGCTCACTTCGCCTTTCCTTTTGAAGTTATCGATTTACCGAGGATTTTTTGATAAGATCTCGACTTTTTCGACTTGAATTTAATTTTCTTCAACTTTTTTAACTTTTTTCATCTTAGTTTCAACTTATTTCAACTTATTTAAATTTTTGGTCTTAGTTTGAACTTATTCGTCTTTACTTCGAGCACGATAGTCATTCACCTTACTTTTGACTTGCTGAACCAAGACGAAAAAAAGTTATTTATTCGCCTTACTCTCGCCTTAATATATCAAAATTATTTCACCTTAGTTTTTACTTTTTCGCCTTATAATTTAAGTCGAATAAGCCTACATCAAGTCAGTTTCGACTTGATTTAGACTTTCTCGCCTTACATTTTAAGTGGAATAAGTCTAAACCAAGTAAATTTCGACTTGATTTAAACTTTTTCGTCTTAAATCGCGACTAAGTAAGCCAGTTAAGTCTAAACCAAGGCTCAAACAATGTACACGGAGAAAAATGTTGGCTCAAAATCTACCAATTTTTATTATGCTGCCGACCAAACTTGAAACAGGAAGGGAAGCACCCAAAAAATTATTATGCTCATACGAAAATTATTATGCCGCATCACAATTATTATAATGTATAAAAGTAATTATTATTAAATCTTATCGATAAGTTTCTCGCTCGTAGTAAGTATTGTGATACAGCATAATAATTTTTCGTATG
Organism: Microplitis manilae; assembly: GCA_030273425.1. Taxonomy (NCBI): domain Eukaryota; kingdom Metazoa; phylum Arthropoda; class Insecta; order Hymenoptera; family Braconidae; genus Microplitis; species Microplitis manilae. The sequence goes on from CP092726.1 coordinate 21,675,168, forward strand.
AGCATAATAATTTTTTGGATGCTTCCCTTCCTGTTTCAAGTTTGGTCGGCAGCATAATAAAAATTGGTAGGTTTCGAGCCAACATTTTTCTCCGTGTATTTCATATCTCCGTAACAAAAAGTCGAGTTTGTCTTGTAAAAAACGGCTCCAAATTTCGACTTGGTAAACCAAGTCTAAATCAAGTTTTATTTTTGACCCGGGGTCGGCTAACCAGATCATAAAAATTTGACCGATTGCCATTTTAATAAATATTTTATTATTTAATTTTTTTTGTTATTTCAAGTCTACAAAAAACGAAGAAAAAATTCATGTCATTACAATTTTTTTTTTTTGCAGACACATTTTAGATTCTAATTAATTAGAGCTGATTTTAATAGAATTAATGACCAATGTATAAATATATCTCAATATTGATTTATTCAATTTATTATTATTATTTTTTAAAATATAAAAGTGTATCGATATGATTCGACATCGCCGTCGTGATTTCCTGTTTATTATTACAACTTATTCTCTTTCTTTCTTTCTTAAACTTATTTTTAAAAACTTTTGTTTAAATGACATTGTAATATGGAAATTAAATTTATAATTATTGACGCAATAGCTGACGAAATACGGAAGAATAATTTATAATTTATTATATTGAAGTAATAAAAAATCAGAGATATAAGTATTTATTATTTATTTTTTTTTTATATATTTTTAAAAATATTATTACCTTAAAAAATAATTATTTTTGATTGTATGTCTCATTATTATTTGTTTTTTTTTTTTTTTTTTTTTTTTTTTAAATTGCGCAACTTCCTTGTGCATTAACATAAAAACAAAAATTTTAAATTTAGTAATTTAAAAAAATGCAATTTATTTCGTAACGATGAACATTCAGTTATTAAAATTCATTAATTTTAAATTTTAATAAAAATGCACAATAAATAAATAATAAAATATAAATATATGTTGAACATAGATAAAAAAATTTAAAATAAAACTGAAATTGAATAAATTTTTTTAACTGCTCGGGAAATAAATTTTAAAAAATCACACAAAGGAAAGAAAAAAAAAGGAAAAAAAAATTAATTTGTTTATTTTTTTGTTTAATTTTTTTTTTCGTTAATATTTAACAAAGATAAAATCATAATAATAATTTTGTCTGTACATTGATGCAATTATTGATTGCACTGCGCTACAGTTTGATGGATACGTACACCCAGCATATATATATTTATATCAATTAATATTACATATGTATATAATAATTAATTAATTATTAATAATAATAAATTTATAATAATGATAATACTATGGTACAGAAATATAAGTACATTGGTTTAGAGATTGCAGGCTGCTCCTCTTATATCACAGCGAGGGGCATCGCCGGGCCGGCCTCAACTTACAAGAACTTGCCTGTCTTTTCAAATTATATATATATATAGATATATATATGTAGGGTAGAGTTACCGTTTTTGGCTACTTTAGAGTCAGTTTTTGCAAAATACGCAATAGGAGAGGGTGGGGCAAAGTAGGCCCCCCTAAAATTTTGAAAGCCTTAAAAATTTTGGGGTAAAGTGGTCCCCCTAAAATTAGAGAGCAAAGTGAGCACCCTGAAATTTTCTATGAACGAGGCTCATAATAAGTCACCTTTACTTTTTTACGACTATTTATTTATTACTTATTAGCTTATTTATGTCTTACCCATTTTTGCCCACTTTGCCCCATATTTTAAAATTCGTAATTTATTATGAACACAGCTTACTCATAACATTTTCAAAGTGAAGAATTTAAAAAAAGTAAAACGAGCAATAAATTTGTCTCACGCAATTTTTATAGATGGGGGCCCACTTTGCCCCTAATTTTGGATTTTTAAATTTTAATGGACACCTTATCAATGTTAAATAACAAACAAGGGCCTATAAAGTAGTGTAATGAGTAAAAAAAAGTAAGGTAATACCATTTCTAGCTTACCGGACCCACTTTGCCCCACCCTCCCTTAAAACTGTAAAAAATTGGGAGTGATTACGAATTTTATTTAAATCCGAATTCACTGAGTTTCTGAGTTTTTAAAAAAAATTACTCTGGATAAGGAGTAAACAAGAGGTTTGTCTTTTCAGTGAAATAATTTCGGAGTGATCTACACTGAATAAAAAAATCAGTAGCAGCTACCGATTATTTTTCGGTAGCCGCTACTGATCATTTTTCTGTAGCCGCTACCGATTATTTTGGAAGTCGTTATTGATTATAATTGGTAGCAGCTACCGAAAATTAGGTAACTGGTACAAAATAATCAGTAGTGGCCACCGAAAAATAATTGGTAGTAGCTACCCCTTGTCAATAGGTAGCTGCTACCGATTATTATTTTTAATGAAGATTGTATTCAAATCCACATTAACTCCAATCCGGAGTTTTAATATTAAATTAAACTTCTCTTTGGAGTAAATTTTATTCCAAGAGGGTTAAATAAATAAACATCTGCTCCGCATTCACTCCGAAAATTTTTTACAGTATGATTGATTTTTTAAATATATACGAAAATACTTTTATCACACTTTTGTGTAAAAAAATTTTTCTAAAAAGATTCCAAAAAAGGTCGACCTGTGAAACTTTTTTTGAACTTCTGTAATTTGATAGTAAAAAAAAAGTTTATTTAGGACTTTATATGAGCGAATTTCATAAAAGTTCAAAAACCTCAAATTTTGAACTTTTTATGAAGTTTTTGATTCTTATGGAGTTATTTCAGGGGAACTTTTTTAGAACGAAGGTAAAATGTTGTAAAAATACATTTTGAGAAATATGTTTTAAAAGCATACTTTTTACTAAAAATTCGCTCATATAAAATTCTAAAAAAATTTTTTTTACTATCAAAATTACAAAAGTTCCACTCGAGAGTCTACTGTCTCAAATTTAAAACTCCCGCATGTAGAATTTTTTTAGAACGACTTTTTTTACACGGCCTATTAAAAAGAACTTTTTTATACTTTTTCATTAATTAAACTAGTGTATTAAGTATCCAAAAATGCAGCAGTGGCCTCAAATGGTACTTTTACCCTCCATATATATTTACATACATACATACATTTATATATACACATACATATTTAAATGTTCCTCATCATTCGACACATTCATACGGCTTAACTTTGTCCATTTAATAATTTTAATAATATTTTATAAAGTATACAAGTCACTTCACACTATCGCTCACTCATCATCGCATTCAATATGTATATGTACGTATAAACACATATATATATTTTTTAAATGTTTATATATATATTTATAATAACATTTTAAGTAAATGTTATAAATTAATCTTAATTTTTTTTATCAACCTAACACAATATATTTGACCCATCAATGACGCAAACGGACGGTCATATGCGTAAAGTGCAATCGTATCTACAGCACCACGTGTCTTGTGGCTCAAAACTTTTTTTTTAATAATAATAATAATAATAATAAGTATTTATAATAAATAAAATAATAGCCTGAGCTCAGTCTAGGTGCTGTAGCTTAATAATTAAATCTTGTACGTACAATAAATACGTACGAGTAATTTCTTAATATAATTTTAATTAAAATTTCATTTTCGGAATCAATAATCGTTCGAGCTTTTTTTTTTATTTTTTGTTTTAATATTTAAATAAATAATTAAAAGAAAAAGCTTGACGATTTATCTCACAATATTTAGACTAGTGTTGTAGGAAGGACACGAGTCCTTAAAAATTTTTTTAAATTTATAACGCACGCACACACGCACACACGCACACGTCGCATACAATACTTTGAGTGTATGAGGAAGAAAATGCAGTTTAAAAGTTTAAGATATTTTAGTTTTCTTGAGGAATTGATTTGGGAAAATAATTTACTTTATCTTTTTAGGAGGAAATGTAAATCGACAAACGTAAAAAGGAAATAAAATAGTGATGATAAACTGATAATGATGATGTGAATTAATGAAAATAAGTGAATAAATTTCACGCGGCTAGTCCTTCGCCTCTTGGTGCTGAAGCTGGTGGCAATCGTGCTGCAGGTGGAGAATTATTTTCAGATCTCGATGACGGACCCTCACGTTCGTAATGATGCTGAAGAGTTTCACCACTCCAGGCTGGTACACTGGCGGAGTTTTGATTACCGGTATTGGAAGACGGTGTACCTGGTGAGTGTGATGGCGATGGTGTTTGAAAGAGCATTGATCCAGATGGTATTATCGGTTTCCCATCACTTATTGGTCCATTACTCGGTGCCATCGGCGGTTTTTCCATTGGGAATCCCCCAGGAGCGCCACCGTAAACTGATCCAAAGAGACCTGCGTATTTACTCGCATTTACTGGATGCGTACCAGGCAAACCATTGTTACTTTGGATCACTGATATCTCGTTCAACTGAAAGTAATTATTATTATTTATAATAAAATTCATTATTTTATTTAAGATACAAACATGTCTTAATTTATACGAGAAACCTATAGTCACTATATACGTGACTGCGCGAGTATATTACTGCTAAGTTTATTAAGTATAATTTTAATTTAACTTTTTATTAAAATCTCTACTCTAAAATTTACTCCAGCATCTTTTGTTTATTTTTATTATCATTGAAATTTAATTAGAGAAATCTCATCTTAACTCGAAAGCTTATTAATTTCGATGATTGTATAATCATGGGATTTTTGAAAAAAAATAAAACTATATACATACTGGAATGGGTGAAAAAAATTATCGTTCAAGTTTGAGCCTTTAATACTAATATTAAGAGCTATATTATTGCAATTTTCGATTTTCTTTTAATGAACGGGTTTTTGTCTCATAACTCCCAAAAAATCAAGGTAAACGAAATTAACTCGAATGCATTTCTTGTAAAAAATCTAATGTTTTACGAAAAAGGTCTGATTGAAATTTTTCGTCAGATGAATTGTTTCTTCATATTCATGTCTTGAACATTGGTATGATTTTACCATTTGATTGTTCAACTTTGAAATTTTGTAGTTAAGGAGGTTCGACCGAAACTAGTGAGTCAAAGTAGTGTTTGAATTTTTTTGTTTGCTAAATTCTCCTAATAGTTATGAAAATTCATTATTTTAATTTATAATAACATAACGAATTCATAAATTAATATTTATTATTTATTTAATTAAAGAAAGTAATGAAATGACTTGGTAATTTTTGACTCATATGATTTAATAAAAAGATTTGGCAACAGCGCGTTCTAACTTCTTACACATCGATATTCAAATTAACGCGGGAAAAATTTATTTATAATCTTGTCTGTCTTATTATGTATTTCTATCTTTGTTTTTTCTCTCAGCTGCTTCTGCGACGTTGCCAAACCCTCAATAATATGTATCTCTGTCGATGAACGAGATTAAAAAATAAAGTTTAACTTGAATTATTTAAATAATTACAACGGTAACACTATATTGTTAAAATCTTATCATATTCAAAAAATATTCAAGTTTATGGCATGTGGTTTTTTATTTCTTAAACTTGGGAGGTTAATAATGAAAATAATCGAACAAGTCATGACGGGAGCTTGTCCGCCATAAGAGCCTGTGTATAAGAACTTTGAAAACGTCATTTTTAAATCTTTTTTTCTAAAAAACTAGACGGTGGATCATATTCAAATTTTGGGAATACATAGATAAAGTACTTCTTTACATGTATACTAAGTTTCAAATCTTAAAGTTGGAAAATCCTTTTTAGATTCGGTCGAACCTCCTTATTTCGGCCGAATACTCTACAAGAAATGTATTATACAGCAATTTTCGCTAAATTTACTCCTTCGAAAGTTGTTCAAGGTTTAAGTTAAATGAAAATCTATAAAAATTGTTAACAGTAAATATTTTTAAAAAAATAGTTAACAACATACTTTTTGTTGAACACCATTAAGGAAGGGCGCGGGTAGATATGGATAAAAGAGATCCGGTCGTCGCTGGAGGAACTCCGAGTCCTTGGGTGTGATGGGAAGTGGCGGTAGGTCCAGTGACATTCTGCGACCTCGACGTGAAGCTCCGTTCGTCCACATGTGTGTCCCCATGTGAACCTGATTAAGGTAACAGAACAATTCACAGTAACATTATACACATTAATTTTGGTGTATATTTTTTTGTTGCTATATCAGATTCATAAGTTAAATATAATACACAGAAAATTAGTACCAAGTAAAACGCGGGCGTTAGTGCACAAGCAACAGTGGTCACTCTGATGATTAGTTATATTAGAACACTGACTGAGCAATTAATCATTATATAGAAAAATAAAACTACACTAACTAACAATGTATATAGATAATATATATGTAAATATATTTTATATAAACACATTAAAAAATAATAATAAAATATGTATTAGTGTGTGTGTGTACCTTAAGATTGCCTTTGGTGGTGAAGGCCTTCTGGCAGACGGTGCATCGAAAGGGCTTGTCACCAGTATGCGTTCTCATATGGATTTGTAGCGCCGAGGATGACGAGAAATTCTTATTGCAAACCTGGCACAAGTGCTTGCTGGACATGCCTGTAAATACACCCACACACTCACACATGTGTTTGTTTTTTTTGTCCACCTTTTGTTTCTTACATTTTTTTTTCTAGTTTACTTTAGCAAATATAATACAGTTTATATTTATTTTATTGTTCAGCAGAGAGAAATTTATCCGTTACCATTTTTTAAATTTTTTCAAGCGTCGATAGCAAGATTCAAATGGATTTATTATGTGGAAAGCTGATTTACTTTTTACCCGGGTCAAAAATAAAACTTGATTCAGGCTCGCTTTGCCTTATTTTCTTATTAAGTTATCGATTTGCCGAGGATTTTTCGATAAGATCTCGACTTTTTCGACTTGAATTGAATTTTTTTCAACTTTTTCAACTTTTTTCATCTCAGTTTCAACTTATTTGTAATTTTTGGTCTTAGTTTGAACTTATTCGTCTTTACTTCGAGCACGATAGTCATTCACCTTACTTTTGACTTGCTGAACCAAGTCGAAAAAAAGTTATTTATTCGCCTTACTTTCGCCTTAATACATCAAAATTATTTCACCTTAGTTTTGACTTTTTCGCCTTATAATTTAAGTCGAATAAGCCTACATCAAGTCAGTTTCGACTTGATTTAGACTTTTTCGTCTTAAATCGTGACTAAGTAAGCCAGTTAAGTCTAAACCAAGGCGAAAACTCAATGTATTTCATATCTCCGTAAAAAAAGTCGAGTTTGTCTTGTGAAAAACGGCTCCAAATTTCGACTTGGTAAACCAAGTCTAAATCAAGTTTTATTTTTGACCCGGGTACTTAAAATATATATTGAGAAAATTTTTCATTCTTTTATTTTTTAAAAAAATGTATACTTATTAGGATGGGCCAAAAAATAAATTAATTTTTTTTTTTTCATTCGTTATTGTGAAAATATCGTTCAAGATGATAAAAAAAAATTTGGGAAAGTTTGTCTCTTAATATTAATATTAAGAAGTGTCTTGTGATTTTTTATTTCCCATTTGAATAACATGGTAAAAAAATTCGTTTGGAATTTTATACCCCGACAATGGCTCATTGTATAGATAAGTTCAGGATATGTTTTCGTAGAGAATCAAACACTAAAAAAAGTTTCTTTTAATTTTTTGATAAATCTGTTCAAAAGTTATTGGAGCTTAAAGTCAAATTTACAATAATTTTTGAGATTTTTTTACTTTTCCAGCGAAACTATCAGACTTATCACAAAATATCATAAGACCTTTTTTGTAGACAATTTTATTTCCTACAATTTACCTCTGATAAAGTTTTTCAAAATTCCGCATTGTTTTCTAGTTATTTCTATTTTAATGTCCAGCTCTTAAAAAGGTAGTGTTTTGATCGATTTCAAGACTTGACATTAAAATCAAAATAACTCGAAAACAACGCGGAATTTGAAAAAATTTTACTGTGAATACTTTGTAGGGAATGAAATTGTCTACAAAAAAGGTCTGATAACATTTTGTGATAAGTCTGATAGTTTCGCTGGAAAAGTAAAAAAATCTTGAAATTTACTGTAAATTTGACTTTAAGCTCCAATAACTTTTGAACAGATTTATCAAAAAATGATAAGACTTTTTTTGTAAAACGTGTAATTTCCTACGAAATTATATCCTGAGCTTATCTGTACAATGAGCCATTGCCGAAGTATAAAATTCCAAACTTAAAAATTTTATTTAAATGAGAAATAAAAAATTTTTCGATACTTTCACGGTAACTAAAAAAAATAAAATTAATCTTTTTTTAACCCACCCATATACAAATGTATATAAATAATTAAAAGTTGAGAGTGAGTTAATCATTACTAAAAAATTTTCTTATATATTAATATAATATATATTTAAATATATAATGATTGTAAATAAAAAAAAGTAGTAAGAGAGTAAATAATAGCAATGAAAGCTGCGAGGTAAAGCGTGAGCGGTCTATTGTCTTAAAAAAAATATATATATATGAATAAATAACGACCACTTTCTATGATAGTGAATAAATAAATTTATAGTCCCTCAAAAAAAAAATAATAGTAATAAAGAAAGAAAGCATGCTGTTGAAAAAAAAAATTTATAAAACTTACTAGGTCTCTTTGGCGCAGGAAGATCACCTTCGGGTGGCGAGCGTTTTATGGGAGGCATCGCGGACTCAACTGAAGACGGAGGCATCGGTGGAGGGATCGGTGGTGGTGGCGGTGGAGGCGGTGGCGGCGGAGGAAGACTGGAGTCATCATTTATCAGCGAACTTTGTGAATTTTCCTGGTCAAGCTGTAGCTGGGATTGCTGCTGTTGCTGAGATGGAAGCTGGGATCCAGGTTTCGCATCACTGAACAAATGCGCCGGCATGTCTCTTATTTTGTGAGTGAGCATATGCTGCTTCATGTTACCCTACCAATTAAAAAGAAAAATTAAAATTAGAAAAGGGATTTATTTTAAAGTTTATTATATCAGTTGCTTATTAATGCGTGTTTATTTAGTAGATAGATTATTGTAAAAGCTTAATGAGGTGTAATACGCGCGTGCATCCGGTCATTTATGATTTATATATATAAATATATGTAATATATAATTTGATGAAGCAGAGACCCGTGTCAATGGTGACTCTTACCAGGAAGACGTGGTCCGAGGTAAGAAGTCCGAGGGCGGGTGGCATCAACGGGGGCAAGTGGACTGATGCAGTAGGAGCACAGGTAGAGGTTAAAGCCCACCGGCCTCCGTTTCCTGATGACCGCCCCCGGGTTTTCTTCTCCTCGGTCCTGCGTCGCCTGTTGCGTTTTGGTTTAACTGATGCGGGTGTTGTTGCCCCGCGTGATAATACATCTTGAGTATCCAAGCAGTTACACGTTCTTATCATCGTGTCGTCATTCTGAAATTATTTTCAGTTTGTACACATACTTAATATACATCTTTTGCTACTGTAATCCCTCTATTCAAATAATTTATGACCGGACGCATTTATTTTTTATTTATTTTTAAATTTAGTGTTGGTGCTTTGTCAGAAAAATAATGTTTGTCTCTTTTTATGCACGTCAATTGTAAAAGAGAATAGAATAGAATTAAAAAAATCAATCGCGTTATAGGGATTACATGTATCAAAGTGTACTCACCTTTGTCGAGAAGCCACGGTCGCAAATGGTGCATTTGAACGGCCGCTCCTTCGTGTGACTCCGATAGTGTATCTCCAGTGCGGAGTTACACGCAAACGTTTTGTAGCAGATATTACACGTTGTGTTGCCACGTACTGCAACAGAGCGTGTCAAAGTTCAGTTAACATTGTAAGCCCATACGCTCGACAATTTATTTTACTTTATTTACTTATTTATTTTTTGTCTATTTTTTAGTTTTATTTTTATTTAAATACTATACTCATTACTCTATACTTAATTATTCAAACTAATTTTTTTTTTTAATCAAAATTTTTTTTTCTAATTGCCAATTTTTTTTTTTTTTTTTTTTTTTAATTAATGAGCTTTATATATGTATAAATATAATTAATTGCAGTACAATAAAAAAAAAAAAAATAATGGGAGAGGGATTTTAGCTTGAATTGATTGTTCATTTTGTATTTTTGTTTATCAAATGATTTATTTTTTATCAGTACAGTTGTATGCACTCGCGAATAAAAAATTATTTTTAAAATTGATAATAAAATAATAATTTTTAAAAAATGATTATATATATATTTTTTAATATTAACATAATAATAACTACAATAATAATAATTACTAATAATAATAGTACAATATTAAATATACATTAATGACGTAGTAAAAAAATATAACACATGAAAAAATAATCGCGAAAAAAATTATTGTACATATATAATTGTTCTTTTTTTTACTGAAGTGCATATAATAATATTAATTATATTTATAATAAAAATAATACCATTCATATATATTTATGTATATACAAATGGTATGACATAAAAATAATTAGATGAAACAATTATGAGTGGGATAATACAAGAGAGATTACAGAGGGGAGTGCTAGGTCCAGCTACACCACGCTAGGAAAAAATATAAAAGGAAATATATATAAATATAAGGGAGGGGGGGAGGGCAAAACGGGGGACAAGGACGTTTTTCAAGGACTCAAATATGCTAATTTTTTTTTTATATTCAAATTAGAAAAAATTTTCAGTTGCCGGTAAAAAAAAATTTGAATTTTCGCGGGAAAAATGGGGTACCCCAAAAAGGGAGAAGAAAAGTTTTTGGATACGAGGGAAGTCTATGGTGACCGTAGCGCCGCCAAATGACCGCAAATTCTTGTGTGTAGAAGAAAAAAAAAATCTTGACTGAAAGTAAATTTTCTTGATTCAAGAAAATTTTTTTGGAGACCTAAATATTCTGAGATAAAATAGAAATCTCTGACCAAGACGAATTTTTTTTAACCAAGACATATTTTCTTGGCTCAAAAAAATCTTGACTTGGTTCCCGAAAACGTTTTTCTTCAAAAATATTTTCTTGACTCAACTTTTTTTTCTGTAGAACTCGACGAAAGACTTTTTCTCAAGTAGCTGTCTTGTTCGAAAACGGACTAAGAGATTTTTTTTTTTTTTCAAAATTTTCCAGAAAAAAATAGAAGAATTTAAAATTTGAAATTTTTTACTTTTTTTAAAAAATATCATTTTTCTCAAAAACTAACCGAGATATCGAAAAATTTTATTCTTTAAAAAAGTCTTATTTCGTCGAGTTCTACAAAAATCCCCGGTCATTTGGCGGCGCCACGTAAACCGTAAAATCCCCAATTATTGGATACAAAAAAAAAATTTTAAGTTTTTATCATAAAAGTCATTAAAATTTCTCGACTGACAAAAGTAATTTTTGAATGTTCGAAAAACATTTAAAAAAAAAATTTTTTTTTATAAAATTTTTGGGGTACCCGTTTCGCCCCCACCCCGTGCCCTATATACACACATATATTCAACAAAAAAAATATTCAAAAAAGTTATAGCAGTGGATTGAGTAGTTAAGGAAAGAGACATCGGCTAATGGACGTCGGGTTGACCGCAGACGGGAACAAACTTTTTTTGGGAGTTGATTTAGCAATCGAGGTAGTACGTTGAACTCGCGTAAAAAAGGAATACAAAACAATAAATAAAATAAAATACATTAAACAATAGCTAACAGAAAAAAACAAAAAAAAAGTCTAGACAAAACGGAGTAAGCGAGTGGACGCGCGATAACGTATATAATAAAAGTTATACAGAAGGAGAAAATACTAATTGCGAACTTTAGTAATTGTATTTTATATTAAACTTTTATTATTTAAAAATATTAAATTTATTAAATATGTTTATATGGAGAGGAAGGTGTAGCGGGAACTGCGGCTCGCCCTGGCTAGCAGCGCCTACCTGCTGGCCCTCCAACAGCGAGGCCGAGCGGATTGTAGGTCGAGGATGCAGCGAGTACAGCGGACGTTGTTAACGATGCAAGTGCTCCTCCACCAGTAGTACTACTATTACCAGGTGGACTAACAGCATTGATTGTTGTCGCAAGGTTGTTAATAGTTACGCCCGTTGTCGTTTGGATGCTATTGCTATTGCTGTTGCTATTGGTGTTGATAATATTAATGTTACTACTGCTGCTGTTATTGTTGGCGGTGGTGACGTTGGTACCGGTGGTGTTGCTGACGTTGTTGATACCAACCGAAGACGAAGGTGATGATGTTACTGCCTGCAATAGGCCTGCAAACATTCCGAAAGGATGCGGATGATGCTGCAACGTTGGTGGTGGTGGTGGTAGTGATAGTGGTGTTGGTAATGGTGGTGGTGGTGTTGAAGTGGAAACCACGGAACCGGGTGTGGAAGAGGCGCGAGGAGTTAAATCAAGTGGTCCACCGGCTATCGAACTCGGAGGACTGGTACTTTTTTCACTGGAATTGTAACGATCTAATGGTGATGTCGAACCACCTGGTGTTGCTAATCCACCAGTAGCTACTGTTGTTATTGTACGTACTTGATTTTCCAATGCCGCTAGTGAGGTAGAAAAACACGGTGGCATTATCATCGACGGCAATTCTTTAGTCTCATCTCTCTCATTTTCATTGTCATCATCAATGTCCGTTGTCGAAGGACGGCGATTTATTCGTTGGCGTAGATCTTCCAGCCTCTCGTCGTCGTCATGCCGATCTTCGTCATCATCATCCTGGTCTTCCATGTCCTCAGAGTGTTCGTCTAAGTACGGGGGTCGTGGGTGCTGGAACGGATTGTGAAATTGTAAATTTTTCGGATGGTAAATGTTCATGTCCTTGACATCCATGTCGTTGTCTTGCAAATGTCGCTCGAGAGCTGGATGTCGTGTTGGTGGAAATCCCAAAGTAAATCCACCACCACCTGGATGATGAAGTCCTGGGAAACCCTGGGGCAGAAACGATGCAAGTGGATGCGGGGGATAACCAGCCGGGAAATCGTTTACTTCCGCGGCTTGAATTTGCTCAGGACTTAGGTCCGTTGGCTCTCCTGTATGCAGCCGTATGTGTTGCTGCAGTACAAGTGCATTTGTAAATTTTTTATGACACACCGGACACTGATGTAGTACACGAAGTGGTGGCTTAGCACGATGTACACCCATGTGCGTTTTTAAATTACCTTTTGTTGTAAAAGCGCGGCCACAAATTTTGCATTTAAACGGACGTTCACCCGTGTGCGTTCTGTAATGCATTTGCAGCGCGCTTTTGCATGACAAGACACGATGACAAATCACACACTGGTTCGGATCCGTAAGTTTGTGTTCAATATTGTCAACTAGTTGTTGTAATTTAGATGTCTCGGATGTTTTCGTGATTTCAATAAGACTCTCCCATGAATTGTCGTTGCTACCAGGTCGCGGCAATAAATTTGAATAAATCGCTGGGTCTTTAGATGGGTCGATAATCATTGACTCATGGGCAGAAGTATTTGTACCTTGGGTTAGTGAACTTGATGTTGGAATAAATGGTGGCAAGTGTTGATGATGACCAGGAGGTGCGGTAGGAAATAGTAAGCCGGCAAATGACGTTTGCAAACTACCACTGCTGGCAGTACTACTTGCTGGAGATGCACCGGGATGATGATAACCCATAGTTTGCTGATGAAACATATGACCACCTCTGCCTGATAAATTTTCTGGCTGTTCTTCCATCTCCTCATCACCGTCCATATCACCATCTTGCTCTAATCTCCCACTCATTTTGCTGTCCATACTGCAGTCCTCATAAGACTGTAAATGCGACATATGGACATTCTGATTGGACATAATCAGTGGTGATGATCGGTCAAGATAACTGCGTCTAGGTGATGGCGAATCAAAGTCATCGGTTTCATCTTCTTGAGGTTCTTCATCTACTGGCTCTTCAGGTTCACGTTTTGGCATTATCGTCGTCGGTGTCATAGTAATCGTCGTCTGGGTCATCGTCGCCGTCGTCAAATCATCAGGACCTTGATTTGTATTATCATCGATCCTGTTTATTTGAGGAGATGGTGATAATTGTTCACGTTTCATTTCTTCTTGTTGTCTGTCAATAAGACATGGATGAGCAAGATGGGAATTTTGTGAATAAATAGAATTTGTTGGTGGTGTTGTTGCTGTTGTTGGTAGTAATGATGCGTTATTTGTGTTGACAGGCGACCTGGGTGAATGCATTAACATAGACGGTGATGTAGACGTTGAAGCCGCTGTCGAAGTGGTCATTGTGGTAGTAGCGGTTGAGATTGAGACTGTCGGTGGTTGTGATGGTGGTAGTGATGGTAATAATGGTGGTAGTGATAGTGGTGGTAATGGTGGTGGTGGTGGTGGTGGTGGCGGTACATTACTATTATTATTATTATTATTATTATTATTATTATTTATATTGTTACTATTATTATTACTATTATTATCAATATTATTATTATTACTATTATTATTATTATTATTACTATTATTATTATTATTATTATTAAGATTATTATTATTATTATTATTAGGAGTAGTAGTAGTAGTACTATCAGTAGTAGTAGATTTGCTAAGGTTCTCCGGGAGATCCTGATCGTCGCGTTGACTAACGATTGGTCCTCGGTGGTAAAGGGTTGGTGGCAAGCCAGCAGCGGCTGCGGCTGCTGCTGCGGCGGCCGGTAGGGCAAGACTCAGGGGTAAAGGAGGCTGTGGGTGGTGTGGGGGTGGGAGAAAACCGTGAGTCGAGGCTGGGTGAAACGAGGCGTGATGAGGTGAGGGTACCGAGCCAGCGGTAGGCGGTGCCGCTGAGGGTAGTGGAGGCGACGGAAGGGGTCTTTGACCGGAGGCCGCGAGCTGCTGGAGCAGAGGAGGATGGTACTTGTCGAGGTGTTCAGGCACGGGATTTGGATTCATCTTAACGTGCGGAAACTTTGCCGTGTGCCTCTGGAAGTGGACCTTGAGGTTTCCCTTGGTGGTGAATCGGCTTCCGCAGACGTTGCACTTAAAGGGACGCTCACCTGTGTGGGACCTTATGTGGATCTGAAGGGCTGAATCGCTGCCGAAGACTTTCCCGCAATATCGACATCGGTGCTTGAAGAATGGTTCGCCTCTACCGCCGCCGGATTTTGAATCGTACGGTGATAAACGTGAGCCACTTTTGCCGCTGCGAAACGCCAATTCATCCGCTAAATTATTTGCCAATAGACCTTGACTCGCGTTATCTAGCACTTCTTGGGCGCGTTTTTGGAGCATCTCCAGTGTATTTGGCTCGTTCAGTGGCATCGGATCATTGTTGGTGATGATGGACGAAGCAAGTGACGAACTTATAGAACAAAGTGCCGGCATTTGATGCTGTGACAACACCGGTGTCTGTACGCACGTCATGGTATTACTGGAAGTCGTACATGTATTTACACTAGTTGATGCTGATATTGAATTACCAATACTAGGTACCGTGGGAATCGTTAAACTTATCGGCGATGTACTTGTAGATGAGCCAGACGGTCGTTCTGGATGGGATACGACCGGCACATTGAGCGGCGATGACGGCGGATGATGGCTTGCAGGTCGTGAGGATGGCGGTGAATTCAAACTTGAGGATATCGATGATTTCTGATGATGTAAAGATGGAGACGGTGGGGTTGATAACTCTTTTGTCTCAGCGACTGTTTCACTTTGCACTAAACCTACAGCACTTGGTTGACCTGGCGCACCGGTCGTGTGTGTTATTGATAACTGTTGCTGTAGCTGACTTATCAATTGTAATTGAAAGACTTGCTGATGCTGTAGTGTGTAAAGTGTACTTTGTAATAATGCTAAGTCTTGTAATGCTGCTTCACTATCTGCACCACCGGCAAGCGCCGTTGCTGCAAATTGTGCCACTGCGACTTTGGTATTTTGTAGTGCTTCAAGGGTAACGTGACTCGTACCCGCGGGCACTGAAAATAACCCGCTTGACGTTCCACTTTCAATAAAACTATTATTATTTTCAGCATCCTGACGATTACGTATTTGCTTACGTGAACCCTCTTCATCTTCATCCTGATCATCTTGTTCATCCACCGCTTCCTCATCGTCTTCCTCCATTGGCAATTCATCCGGCTCACGTTCATCTTCGTCCTCTATATTTGATCTGTTCGAAGTCAAATCAACGGCTGACTCATTGACAGCTACTCCACCGCTGCTGTCTTCACCCTCTGACCCCGTCTCATTGTCATCTTCTGTAACAATTTTTTAAAAATTCACCGTTAATTATTTTATTTCAACAAAACAATTACACTTAAAATAAATAACACTAAGCTTATTAAAAAGATAATTTTTTTTCTCAGATTTATATAAAAATAATCATAGTGATAAATTTTCATATTTAATCTTCGGAGTACACACGGGGTCAAATTTACCCCACCTCACTTTTGAAGAGATATTTCAAAAACTATGCATTTTATCGAAGTGCAGGTCATGACGTTTTTTGTAGGTAAGACAATGCTCTTTCGAATACAACTGTCATAATTTCTAATTAACTAATTTTAAACGGTGATAAATAAATTAAAATCAAACCTAACGATAAATATTTTAGGGTAAAAACTACCCCGTGTACTCCGAGGGTTAATAGTAAATAATCACATCAATAAAAAAATCCCATTTAAATATTTAAATGTAAATCTAACCAGAGTAACGTGGCGACGTTAATCGCGATTGATTAATTCCATTATTATCTTGTTGACAATTTTTCGAATCCCGTCGCTTGATATTCCGATTCTCGAGTCCTCTCGTAATACTCCATCTCATAAGTTGCATATCGCTATTAAGTAACATAAATCCACCGTCTACTTTCGCGTATTCATTTAACAAAATTTTTAAAAAATTTTTTTTAAATAAAAAATAAAATAAATAAAAATCTCACGCACTATTTGTAATATCCGTCGGCGCGGAACTTTTAAACACACGTCCGTTACTTGACATTTAAAGCAATAATAATTATCCTACTTTAAATAAATTATTTAATTGACTTAAAGCGGTCACTTATAACAGTATAATATAATGTACATGTATATATATATATATGTATATATATTTAATCACCAATATATAATGATGGATTGTCAACATATGTGATGATATTTGACAGTATTCCGTGTATCATGTGTGTAGTGTAAGCCGACGGTCTCGTAGAATGATACATCCGAGACTGACGAGAACAAACTGAATGCTGTGGAAAGAACCGACTCAAATGTTAGTCAGTGTTGGGGTATATCCTACAATCGGTTATACTCCTCTCCACTCGTGAAACTCCCCCACCATTCGGGCAATTTAACCCCCACTTTTGCCCGCGACTACTCCGCGACTCCTACGCGCGTCGGTGGTATAGTACAGAACCAGACACTACTACTACTACTACTTTCACTAATACTGAGGCAACTACACAACTACATCTACGATCAGTAAAACTACATGGTTGGTACACCTTGGATTATGACAGTATGGGCGTTGCAATTCATAAATCAGAGGGAGAAAGGCGGAGCTTAAACTAACCATTCACCGTCGAGTTTATTAATTATTATACGTATTTCAGCACCCCCCTTGTGCTGTTCCACCTACGCTATACTTTACGAATTTACCCTCATATTCCCTCCCCGGCATCGCCGAACTCCTTTTCACGGTCTCAAGCAACTTTTATACAACCGTAACATCGCGACCATTCTTTTGCACATGCCAACATACTGTATCTCCTTTTTTTATTTTTAATGTCATTTTTTTTTTAGTTAATTTCATTTTTTTTCCTTATGATCGTTTCATCGTTAGATCTGCCGGAGATTAAAATCTTCATTTTATTATCACGGAGGATGTACGGCTATTGAGGATTTTTTAATGTTGGAATTTTAATATATATGATATTGTTTTTTTGTTTTTGTTGGAGCATTAGATATAGATGGATTTAAGTCGAACATATTATATGGGATGATAAAAAAATTTATACCTGGAAATATTTAACAGGTGATTCATTTTATTTATTGTGCTGTCGAAAATTTTCTTATTCTTTTAGTCTGGGAAATTTTTTTTTTTTAGAGAAACATCAAAATTTTGGTTAATTAATTATTTTTATTTGATAAAAAAAATAATTTAATTTCATTCGCTCATAAATTATTTATTTTTTACTCTATTAAAATTACAAAATACTGCCATTAATTATTTAATTATAAGATAATTTTATTTTCTTACACTCATTATTTTAATGAAATATTTTAATTAGCGCAAAGAAAAGGGAGGGGGCAAAATGAGTTTTTTTTACTGCTTCCATTTTTTTTTCTCCCAATAAATATTTGGTATCAACATTACGTAGCCTTAAAAAATATTCTGAATGTGGGGCATAATGGACTTTTGAAAAAAATTAAATTTTTGAAATTTCTCAAAATTAAATTAGCTTCTCTCGTGACAAAAATAATTTTGATACTGAATTTTTTTTTAAAAAATAAACTTTTCTGATTTCAAATCTGTTATTTGACTCAGTCTTATCTATACAAAAATTTGTTTTCAACTCTGTCGTAAAAATTTATGATAGCCGACGTCTTATAATTTTTGGATTCTTTTAAAAACGATAAATTACAAAAAAAAAATATTTAAAATAATTGCACTTATAGTTTTTTTAATTTTCTACATGTGCATTTTTTTAGTTTTTTTTTTTTTTTTTTTTAATTGACTTGAAAAAAAATCCGAAAATTTCTAATTTAGTAAAAAATTTTTCAAAATAATTTTTGGTAGCCCAAACTACTCTCTGTCCCAACTTCCCCCGTGTAAAATAAAAACAAAATTCCGACGGCCCATTTTACCCCTCCTACCCTAATTATTACAACGAATCACTAATATTTTAAATTATACTACGAAAGTTAGCCATGATCCTGAAGTTAGCAGACAATTAACAATTTAAAATTTTTTTTTCTAAAATCAAATACAAAAACAAAGAAAACTCAAAAATGCACATGTAGAAAATTAAAAAATCTGAATGTGCAATTTTTCAAAATATTTTTTTTTTATATTTTATCAGTTTAAAAACAATCCAGAAATTATTAGACGCCGACTAACTTCAGTATCATAAGTTAGCCGAGGTCTAATAATTTTTGGATTCTTTTTAAAAATAATACAATGAAAAAAAAAAATATTTTGAAAAATTGCACTTATAGTTTTTTTTATTTTCTATATGTGCATTTTTTTTTTTTTTTTTTTTTTTTGTAATTGACTTGTTGAAAAAAAATTTTGAAATTAATTGTCTGCTAACTTCAGGATGATATTGAAAGATGTCTTTGTCAAATAAGGAATAACTTTCACTGACTCAAGTATAATGTGGCGCGTGGCTACTTGTGTACGCCAGTATACCTGAATTATGATTTATGATCTAGGATAATTTACCATAGTGACATTTATCTAAAGTCAAGGTTTTCCTCACACTAAATATAATAACTCAAGCAAAAGATAATGTATTTTCATTTTTACATTGCGTAACTTTCGAGTAGCATCGTAAAGCTCCTATACTACTTATTATTATTATTATTGAAGGACCATACGTCCTTGTCACTAGCTGGTGGTATGAAGAGTGAGAACTAAATAAGAAAACGGAAGCTATTGTTAAAAATGATTTATATGTTGTGTCAAAAGTTGTAAATCATAATTTTCAAGTAATAAAGTGAACGGTTATTGAAGGAAGAAAAAGTTTTATGGTTCGAATTTTTAAAAATTTTAAAAATAAAGAAAAAGTATTATGAATAATCTATTTCTCTTTACTCAGATAGAAATCCAGTCTATAGTCTATAGTCAATAGTTAAGCGGTCTTTAACATTAACTCGTCGCTTAACTTGAATTCCAGAAAGGACACTGAGAAATACTGGTTGACTTACGGCCGACAAACGTACATAGTGACAATAGTGAAAATGGGTCGGAAGTAATAATTTATACCCAGCACAGACTGCTATGGCGTTTGGTGTCGCGTCTGTCTGCTGCCGAAATAACTATACCAGTCCTGGCTCCATTCTCTCCGTGTCTCAGCTAGGATTCATATTTTCAAAACTGGATTCTAATACTACTGAGAGAAAAAATAACTTTTGGAAATATTGTATTTTTTTCTTATAAGAAATTATGCTATTCAAATTTTCAATCTGATATATTTTTAGTGAAAAAATTTGATGATTCAAAATAATTTTCTTGATCGGAGAAATCTGAGCTCCGAGATAGGCCGATCTTTTTTTTGAGTATTGTACAGTCGGACCTCGTTATAAGACTACGTTATAAGACTCTTCTCCTCAATTTGTTTTCCCCACCAATAACCCAATGAAAATTTTGCGCCGAACCTCGCTATAGAACTAATGCGCAGTACAACTACAGAGAAAAAATTTTTCGTATTTGTGTAAAGAAAAAGGTCTGTGTTAAAAAAAAATTTTTTTCAACAGATACATAATGAAAAAAAAAATTTTCAAAAAAATGCACATATCGAAAATTTCATAAACTATAAGTGCAATTTTTAAAAATATTTTTTTTTAATTTATTTTTTTCTTAAAAAAAATCAAAAAATTTTTAAATGTCTGCTAACTTTGTCATGAAGTTAGCGACGTCTTATAATTTTTGAATTTTTTTTTAAAGCAGCAAATCATAAAAAAAAAATATTTGAAAAAATTGCACTAGTAGTTTCTTCAATTTTCTACATGTGCATTTTTTTATTTTTTATTCTTTTGTAATTCATCTGTTGAAAAAAAAATCCAAAAATTTTTAATTGTCTGTCAACTTCTGGATCATGATAACTAAGCTTACTTTTGTGTTGTTTGATCAGTTCATTTTTCACACAAAAAAATTTTAATTGAAACAAATGTAGCAGTTATACTCAGGTTACTATGCAAACAAGGGTTAACACTTTTAAATGTAAGTTTAACATCGAGCGTGTGTTAATTCATTAAAGTAACACAAAGAATGTTAAATTTACCGTAGTCAAATATTGTTTTTATAAATTTTTTTTTTTTTTCAAAGCATAAACTATACCTACTTAGATATAAATGTATATAAGTGAAGGTAAAAGTATAATAGTGGACCTCATACTCATCAAAATTTAATTCTGGTGTGTAAAAAATTTTGGTTAATCAAAAAAATTTTAAAAGCCTACACATCCTACCAGTAATGTATCACTTTTTATGTCTTGTATTTTTGTGTGTATAGGTACTGAATAGTCAAGTTTAACTAAAGAATGCTGCTGCCAACTTGAATGGATACTTTTTGCTTTAATTTCTCATCTTTAAATGCTATACAAGGTCATTTCAAGTATATTTCTTTAAAAAAACAAAAAAAAAGTACCGTTAAATTTTTAATTTTTCGGTAAATTTATTTTATTAGAAAAAAAAATATATGTATGTATACATATTATGATTAATGATAAATAGTTATGTGATTTTTATGCCTATTCATAGATATAATATAATTTATATTCATAACTGATGACAAATAATTAATGATTATTATTTTATTATTTTAATTAAAATTATTTAGTTTTTATTTTTTAATTTTTTTACACGCAATTTTATTAGTTTAATACCAGATAGCTAAATATATATGTATATATATATTATTACATAAAATAATGTCAGGTAATATTTCAATGAACTTTTAGCTTTTGTATTAGTAATCTTTAAATTATATTAAAATTTATAAATTAACATTGCAAATAAATATTTTATATACTTTTAATATACGATATATCTATTCAAACAATAAAGTTTAGTGTTTACATATTTAAAATTTCTAATTAATTATATTCTTAAATTATGTATTTTAAAACTATGCGACTTCCACTGACCCTGTAGGCCAATCCCGAAATTTAATTCTGTATTTTTAAGTTGAGCCAGACCTGAATGATAATTAAATTTTTTTATTAATATTAAATTCGTTAGAGTTGATTTTTATTTTCATCAACGATCTACAAGAGAAAATTTTCATCAACGTTTTATTGATTTTTATATTTTGAATTAACTTAATATACTATACTAGGGGGTGGGGCAAACTGGGTCCCTTGGGGCAAAGTAGGCCCCCCTAAAATTTGGAAAGCCTCAAAAATTTTGGGGCAAAGTGGGCCCCCTAAAATTAGAGAGCAAAGTGAGCACCCTGAAATTTTCTATGAACGAGGCTCATAATAAGTCACCTTTACTTTTTTTCGACTATTCATTTATTACTTATTAGCTTATTTATGTCTTACCCATTTTTACCCACTTTGCCCCATATTTTAAAATTCGTAATTTATTATGAACACAGCTTATTCAAAACATTTTCAAAGTGAAGAATTTAAAAAAAGTAAAACGAGCAATAAATTTGTCTCACACAATTTTTTTAGATGGGGGCCCACTTTGTCCCTAATTTTCGATTTCAAAATTTTAATGGACACCTTATCAATGTCAAATAACAAACGAGAGCCTATAGAGTAGTGTAACGAGTAAAAAAAAGTAAAGATAATACCATTTCTAGCTTACGGGACCCTTGTTTTGTACAATAGATTAAAATTTTTTTTATTTTTTGAATTTTATTTCCTGTTCAAAGCATTGCAGTCTCTTTCAAAAATACATTCAAGTGTTTCATACATTTAGTTATTCTTACAAAAGTAAAAAGAAATCAAATATTTTCAACGTTAGACAAAGTAAAAATTTTTGACAGTTTGCAATCATTAGTGATTACGGATTTTATTTGAATCCGCATTCGCTCCGATTCAGAGTTTCAATATTGAAAGGGGTGAATTTCACTAAAACAAAAAAAAATTATTTTTTGAATTTTTGTTTTTAACCTTCTATAAATATACGTATTATAGTTGACGTAATTTGTCAGTCTGAAATGAATTATTTCAGATTTCAAATGTAATACTCTATCACATAGATTAATCTAGATATATAAATTGTCTAAAAATGTCAACTACTGAGACATTCTATTCATAAATAAATCAACTAAATTTAACATCATTTTGTCAGATATCCTTTTATAACTTAAAATATATAACAATACATTTATACTCATCAACATTTATCTCTAAACTGTCAATTTTTTTTTTATAATACATGTTCCAAATGAACGCCGTTAAATATACCCCACATTAGCCTCATAATTTTTTCATTCACCACAAATCATTTCTTATTGGTCTGATGCAGTGTATATAATTTTTTATTAAATCTCTTATGCATCCCTTCTATTCCGAAATTTGACAAAAGTATACGTGATATATCCCTCTATAACCAAGTTATCAAAATATTCAAGGTTAGTTTCACCTTTACGCAAAGCTACATCATGATAGCAAAAAGCAATCCGAAAAATGGTTGACTTCAAAACTTCCCGCTGTTTTCGAACTCAGAGAGCTAGAAACTGTTATTATTGGCAAACTTTTGAGCTCTTCGAGGTCAAAAAATGATTGGATCAGAAAAACATACCCTTCGCTAAAAAAAAAGTAATTTTTGTTCGACGATATCTTTGGAACAAATCAACCGATTTGCACGTGCTTTGAATGCGGCAATCGAAAGAGCTTCCCGGGTCAAAATATCTAACCTCAATCTAACCTCATCGAATCTAAATGAGCCTCAATCTAGCCTTACTGAGTAAAAAAAAGCATTTTGAGCCTAGCTCAAATGATGTTCAAAACGCCTTAATGAACCTCAAATAGTGATCAAAGAGCCTCAAATAATACTAATCGAATTTAAATTACATAGTCGAAACTAGATTCATTTGAGTCTCATCGAGGCTTTTTGAACATCATTTGAGGCTCAAAATGCTTTTTTTCCTCAGTAAGGCTGGATTAAGGCTCATTTGGATTCGATGAGGTTAGATTGAGGCTAGATATTTTGACCCGGGCTGTGAGATTTTGATTTGATCAAACTTAAAAACAAATTGGTTGAGCAATTTTTGAATTATGCAACAAAAACTTAAAAATATTTTATAACTTGTAAGCTACTGGACTAATCGATTCGAAAATCTAATCCTAAGTCTTGATGAGCCCTTTTGATTCCCGCCAAATTTCAAATCGGTAGATTCGTTCTATAAACACATACCCACTCACGCGCGCATACGCGGTCGGACGTCTATCCGGAAATAGTCAGAGTAACTTCCCAAAACGTCGAGGTTAATGAAAACTTGATTTTCGAAAATCGGGCCTAAACCAATAACTTCCTTTCTTTTGAAAATTTTCAATTTTCATAGCGGAAAGTTACAAAAATTCTCTAGATTGCATATGAAGCTTAAATTTAATGACAAACGTCTAGATCATCATCATACTATACCAGAAGTTTCTAACCTTATTTGTAACAGACATAATAGTATATTACTCACCTAGGGAAGGAAAGTAAGAAATGTCTCAGATCACATGTAATTGTTGGCCGAGGCGAAGCCGAGGTCAACAAACATGTGATCTGAGGCTTTCTTATTTACTTCCCGAGGAGTGTATACTATTTTTCTCGTCGACGGAGGCGGAAAGCGGCATCTTCGTTTTGCACAGCGGGACGAAAGTTGACGCTTTCCGCCCGGAGGCGAGAAAACTATGTATTAGACTTTTTATCAGGTGAGTGTTCATGTTTGCTAATTAATAAAACAAATTATTAGATGATTTTAATTTCGATAAAATGAAGAAATATTTAATAATTAAACAAATAAACTTAACAAAATAAATAATCATTGATATTTATAAAGACAAATTATCAGAATAGTTGGGACTGCATAACACCGGGTTTAAGAATTTAACTGCAGTTTATTTTGATTTTATTGGTTATATAAAACATCGTAGACAAGTAGTAGCATTGAGTGTAACCCTCGAAGAAACTAGTTACCTAAGATACTATTATCACATAAATTAATAAACATAATAATCTAAATGCACCGATAATAACCATAACCATTACGATAATTAAACTGCGCGTTAAAAAGACTAACACAGATCGTTTAGCATCAATATTGAAGATAAAAATAAAAAATGTGTATCTCAACATAACCAAAGCGTGTATTAGTTAGGTAATAAGTATGACAAAAAATGTAAATAAGTAAAAATATAAAATGTAAAATCAGCGGAGTTACTTGTAGGTTATCTTATCGTAACCAGTGACGTTGGAACATCGACCACAGCATCGAAATACTTATTTATTCGGAAATGAATAAATAAGTTCGATCGATGTTTTAAAGATCTTATATGTATATGTATATGTATATATATTATATAGTATACCAAAGAATCAGGGGATGTTAGTGATTTTAACCAACAAGCTTGTTGGTAGACAGCGATCAAAAAACCAACGAAACAAAATAAAAATAAGTATAAGTATAAGAGCATCTGAAAGTACACAGTCAAGTATATAAGTATAAGTCGAAGAATATAAGAAGTGAAAGAACAAGAATAAGAATAAGAAGAGACTGCATCAGAATAACCGAGTGAAAGAAAACTTTGGCCATGTCATACGTAGCATTCTTATCTTTTACCGTGCGAAATCATGATCGTTTCGCCTGCTTTGAAACTTGGTCAGAGATACCCTTAACACGAAATACCTCCACGGTAACAGGGTAAAAGGCTTTTAATGTTTGTTGTACTATATATTTATTTATTTATTTATGTGTGTATTTATTATTTAAGAAGATTTTCGATGTACGAAAAAAATAATACTGGAAAAATTACAGTTTTAAGGGGGATTACTAGTGTGACCGCCTGTAAAAAAGATGATTTTTGGGATTTTTTTTAAAGAAAACTACTGCATGATATAATAAGTACATGATATTCGCTTTCTCTCAAGGCTCCAAAAAAAGTCTTCTCATTGCTGTAGTGATAGCGACCTTTACAGTGCATGAAATCTAAAAAACTAAAAAGTTTATTAAACTAGGTGTTGCCCATGACTCACGATTGAAAAGAAAAATTTAAATTTAACGAAATGGCGGAATTTTGAAAAAAAAGTATTAAATTTCCCAGGTTATAATATCTAGCCTCATCGAACCTCAATCTAGCCTCATGAAACTCAAGTAAGCCTCAATCAAGCCTCACTTAGCTAAAAAAGTATTTTGAGCCTCAAATAATGCTCATAGAGCCTCAAATAATGCTCAAAGGGCCTCAATGAGCCTCAAATAATACTAATCGAATTCAAATTACATAGTCGAGATTAGGTTCATTTGAGGCTAATCGAGGCTTATTGAGGATTTGTGAGCATCATTTGAGGCTCATTGAGGCTATATGAGCATTATTTGAGGCTCAAAATACTTTTTTAGCTAAGTGAGGCTTGATTGAGGCTTACTTGGGTTTAATGAGGCTAGATTGAGGTTCGATGAGGCTAGATATTATGACCCGGGATTCGTGCGAAAATTTGATGATTTTTGGCCTGACGAAATTACATTTGCTATTCAATTGGAAAACTGGAGGTTCGTGGTATGAAGAACATATAATAGAAGCGGCAATGAGCATCAAATCAATCGGATGACTTATCTAAAAAAAAATTAAATTCTTTCAACAAATTCACTTCAATAAAAATGTTCAATACACAGAAAAAATAATTTCTCGCGTAAGAAATTTTTACTCGCTCCAAGAAAATTTTATTTAAAAAAAAAATAATTTTTCCTTATATTTATTGTCTTGTATTTTATATTCTCATCCTACATCATCACAATCGTTTCTCATCTAATTAATATTTTTTTGTTAAGTAGTTAACTAGCTTAAACATTTTTATAGAAGCAATAATCGTAATATGGAGCCAGAATTAACCGCGAGATGATAAAGAAGGTTATATATATATATATATACATATATATAATAACAGTAAAAAAAATAAAGATAGTATATAAGGCCTCAAGGCATATAGACACGTGATTGCATATATATATATATATAGTATAATATAACATGTGCGTGCAGCCGCCGAGTAAAGTATTATAACCCATATATACAGCCGATTCTTTTTCTTTCTATGTATCCATACCACGGCAAATTATTATTTAAATGGCTTCAGCAGTGCCCTCACAAACATTATCTTCTTCCGGAGGTTGTAAAATTAACCCCGAGGAGCTCAAATGACGACAATCATCAACGTCAATGTAAAACTGATGTATTATTCATCAGAACTTATGTATAATTTTTAAAAAAATTCATAAAATATTATTTCCAAAATAAAAATTTTAATTATTTGGGCGGCGTTTATTATGTGACACGTGAAGAATATAATGCAATGAGTGAGGGAGTTACATTGATGGTGAATGCACAACTATTATGTGTTTTCACAAAGGAAATAATGAAAGCGAGCAAAGTAGTAGGCAGGTATTGAGTATATGTATATAGAGATGCGGGGGACGATATTCTTGTAAAAGAATATAATGTGAATAATAACAGGAGGATTGTGGATTTTTATAACTGTGTCACACAACAGGGAGACCCGTGTCCTAATAGTTATAGTGGACAAAGGTCACTCACTGAAAATCTGATTTACTGTAGAGTAGGCTGATGTAGCAATATATAACATAAAATATATTTATTATATTTTACTATATACATTATAACAAGTAGAGTGAAAATTTAGATGGTCAAGTCACATCAGCTGGCCTCATCTACAAAATCTGGACATCTGCGTTCTTAACATAACCAACTGACCAACAGCCGCCCACGCTTTTCCCTTCATTATTAAATAAGAAATAAAATTTAGACACAATAACTATTCGTCAAAGTTCACGATAATAAATTATATTTATACTATTATTGTGTGCATGTGTGGGTGTGTGGATATGAATAGCATAAAATGGGTTCTAATCGATGGATTGTTATAAATATAATTTCTTCTGGATGACAATCACTATAGATATGGAGTAAGCTAAAGTTTTAAATGGCGCGAATAGAGTCGACGGTCAAGAGGGTAAAGACAAATACTAGGCAATAGGTTTTTGACCGGGTGCATTTTGGCTTCATTGAGATATATATCAGTATATATGTTGGGTCATGTTTAAGTGTATTGAAGTGTGTATATGTAATAAGAGCGCGAGGGTGGAAAAAATGAGTTAATAGTATGTGTGTGACATATATGGATATGGCTGTAAGTTGTGGGGAGACGCTGGTGGCAAAAGAGAGAAAGAAATAAGTATAGGTGGCGCGTGCCCGACACCCTACTTTACTTTCAGCCAGATCCCAACACCCATAAATAAATAGGGTTTCCGTCTTCGGTTCCAATGTGGAGAAAAATACATGAGTAATACTGAGTTGAAGGAAAAATACTTTTAAAAGTTATTAGTCTTTTGAAGTGTGCTATCTGTAAATATATATACAGTACAACTGGGATCATTGGAAAAATATATATTTAATCTAATGGTTTTGTTGATTTTTTTTAATTTCTTAGTATTTTTATTTATGACGAGGGTTCATAAAGGGGAAATCGGGGGAAAAAGACACTATTTTTAAAAAAAGAAATTTCTTTTTTTTTAGGGTTTTATAACTGAATTTTTTTATTGAGAACTGAAAAAAATTTAATTTGAGAAAAAATGAGATGATACTGAAGTTAGCCGACGGCTTATAATTTTTGGAATTTATTCAAAACCATAAATTATAAAAAAAAAATATTTGAAAAAATTGCACTTATAGCTTTTTAAATTTTCTACATGTCCATATTTTTAGTTTTTTTTTTTTTTTGTAATTAATTTGTTGCAAAAAAATCCATAAATTATTATCTGTCTTCTAACTTCATGATACTAAAACTAGCCGACGTCTCATAAGTTTTTGATTTTGTTTTAAACAATACATTATAAAAAAAAAATATTTGAGAAAATTGCACCTATAGCTTTTTAAATTTTCTACATGTGCATATTTTTCTTTTTTTTTTTGTCATTAATTTGTTGAAAAAAAATCCAAAATTATTAATTGTCTTCTAACTTGATGATACTAAAACTAGCCGACGTCTCATAATTTTTTGATTTTGTTTCAAACAATACATTACAAAAAAAAAATATTTGAGAAAATTGCACCTATAGCTTTTTAAATTTCCTACATGTGCATATTTTTCTTTTTTTTATTTTTTTTTAATTAATTTGTTGAAAAAAAATCCAAAAATTTTTAATTATCTACTAACTTCAAACTAACAAAAAAAAGTAGTTTCTTTAAATTTCTGAACTAGTTTACAGAAAAAAAACAAACTTTTTTTACCAAAAATAGCCTCGTTATGCACCGGTCGCCCCAATGTATATAAATGTATAAAGAAATAATATATATATAATTATAAAGTCATTGGTCATGATGTGTATTTTAAAATATTTGAATATGCAGACATTAGCGGGCATTTTTACACATTTCTCGATAAAAAAATATATATGTAGATATGAGTAGGGAGGAGATGAAAAAGACATACGACCTATAATGTGTACGGTAAGAATGTTTTCAAGTATAAGTATATATAAGAGCATAAGGGGACGACTATCTATAGAAACGACGTTTATCCCTCATTACGGAAAAGATTCGTGTGTGCGATTTAATCGGGAGTTATATACTTAACTCGCAGTGCCGCGGCCCGGTTACTTTTATTATATATCTATTTAGTTATTTTTATTTTTTGACTTTAAATGGATAAAGAAATAACATGTGTGATAATCATGTGCACAATCCCTGTGGAATATTACCGACTTTACGATTTATATGTGATATTTTTGATAAATAGTGCGTTTATGTTAATTTTAACAACACTCGCGACACAAAGTACATATAAGTTTGTATGGGCAATGAGTTTTACGTAAACGCTGATCATCACAAGAGAGTATAGTAGATATATAGGTATATATGTAGAGTATTTCCACCTGCAGCGAGAGTAGTATAAGCTGTGTAAAAAGGTGTCACGCGATAATCCTTCCAGCGAGTAATTAAATGCCGAAGGTAAGTCCACGAGTTGATTTTCCAGATAAATTCACAGCTACTACTTGTGTGTGATACCAATCCATATGTACATTTATTCATACTATGTACAAATATATATATGTTTAGCGTGTGTTTGGCACGTGCTTATACTGAATCACTGTTTTTTTATCTTAGTCGCCTATTTTTTTATGCTAAAATTATGTCTGTCTCTGTTTATACTTTTATTGGTATATATATTTTTTTTTTTAATTAATTTAGAAATAAATTAAATCTTTCATTGCTCGTTCTTTTATGATCAATTGCAATATATGGTATTAACGTCACTGATCTGAAAAAATACTATTTTTAAGAGGATGTTGTTTTAAATACGAGTGCGAATGTAGCGGACAAATTTAAAATTATAAATAAGTAGAGGAAATAATTAAAAAAAAAATATTTACAAAAAATGCACTTGTTAATTTCGAAATTTTTTAAATGTGCATTTTTTTTTTAATTTTATTTTATTAATTATTTACTCTATTCACGGAAGGAAAATTATAGGGAGTATTCCTATGCATTATAGGAATGGTTCCTATAATAGTATAGGAATTGTACCCATACTATTATAGGAATGGTTCCTATATATTATAAGAACCACCCCTATAACATTATGGGAACCATTCCTATACTATTATAGGAACCATTCCTATAATAGTATAGGAACCATTCCTATAATAGTATAGGAACCATTCCTATAATATTATAGGAACCATTCCCATAAACTATAGGAACCATTCCTATGATATTATGAAAATGGGAATAGTTCCTACAATTATAGGAATGGTCACTATAATAATATAGGAACCACCCCTATACTATTATGGGAACCATTCCTACACTATTATAGGAACCATTCCTATAATATTATAGGAACCATTCCCATAAATTATAGGAACCATTCCCATAAATTATAGGAACCATTCCTATAATATTATGAAAATGGGAATAGTTCCTATAATTATAGGAATGGTTCCTATACTATTATATGAATGGTTCCTATACTATTACAGGAATGGTCACTATAATAATATAGGAACCACCCCTATACCATTATGGGAACCATTCCTATACTATTATAGGAACCATTCCTATAATATTATAGGAACCATTCCCATAAATTATAGGAACCATTCCTATAATATTATGAAAATGGGAATAGTTCCTATAATTATAGGAATGGTTCCTATAATTATAGGAATGGTCCCTATAATATCATAGGAATTTTTTCTATAATAGTATAGGAACTATTCCTATAATATAATAGGAACTATTCCTATAATATAATAGGAACTATTCCTATTATAGGAATGGTTCCTATACTATTATAGGAATGGTTCTTATAATTATAGGAATGGTTCCTATACTATTATAGGAATGGTTCCTATACTATTATAGGAATGGTTCCTATACTATTATAGGAATGGTTCCTATACTATTATAGGAATGGTTCCTATACTATTATAGGAATGGTTCCTATAATTATAGGAATGGTCCCTATAATATTATAGGAATTTTTTCTATAGTAGTATAGGAACCATTTCTATAATATAATAGGAACCATTCCTATAATATTATAGGAATGGTTCCAATAATTTATAGGAATCGTTCTTATATATTATAGGAACTATTCCTATAATTTTGTAGGAACCATTCCCATAAATTATAGGAACCATTCCTATAATTATAGGAACTATTCCCACAATAATATAGGTATCATTCCCATAATTATAGGAACTATTCCTATTATTATGGGTAATATTCCTATATCTATAGGACGTGTTCCCATAATTTATGGTCGTCATACCTATACTGGTATAGAATGAAATTTCACAAAATTATAGGAACCATTCCCATAATTTTCTTTCCGTGTTTATAAATAATTTTAAATTTGTCTGATGTCTGCTACATTCATGATACTGAAGTTAGCAGACGTCTAATAATTTTTAGATTTTTTTAAAAACGACAAATTATAAAAAAAAAAAAATATTTAAAAAAAATGCACTTATACATTTTTTAATTTTCTACATGTGCATATTTTTCGTTTTTTTTTTTTTTTTTTTTGTAACTAATTTGTTGAAAATAAAATCCAAAAATTATTAACTCTCTTTCAATAAAAAAAAATAATTATTAATATTCTTTTTTATCAGTTTAATAAATGATTATATATTTTTCCTTAAGTATTTATTTATTTTATTATTAGTTTAAAGAAAAATATTTATTAGTGTGAGATCACTATGTGATTGTAATTAATGTAGATAAATGAGTTCGGTGAAAGGAATATAAGAAGAGCTACAGCGAAACTCGTTAGAACGGTGTACCTTGAAATTATTAGACGGCACAGCGGAATAACTCGCATTGTGCGCCGGCAAAGTAACAAGCACGGAAATATTTCATTCGCATCGTTAAAGAATCGTTGGAAATTCTAATTACCAATATAATAAAAATAATTACAAGACTTAATAATATATACCATATACACACGACATACATATGAGAATATATTATTTCATTTTTAAATTCAATTATGGAAAAATATAGCATACAATATATATGACTGCTCTTTAATTATTCGCATTAGAATTAGTCAGTCATAATAATGAGATTTTTGAAACCCATTGATTTTTGAAAGCCGATAATTAAAAAGCATTCAGGAATTTTGAAAAGTATGTAAGAGATAATTTGTTGGAATTGAAACGGTCTACAAAAAAGGTC
Organism: Microplitis manilae; assembly: GCA_030273425.1. Classification (NCBI taxonomy): domain Eukaryota; kingdom Metazoa; phylum Arthropoda; class Insecta; order Hymenoptera; family Braconidae; genus Microplitis; species Microplitis manilae. The sequence goes on from CP092726.1 coordinate 21,707,667, forward strand.
CTATGACATTTTCCGATAAATCCGATAGTTTCACCAGAAAAGTGGAAAAATATTAAAAATTCTACAACTTTGACTTTGATCTCGAATAAATTTTGAAATATTGAATTTATCAAAAAATGATAAGAGACTTTTTTTGTAGATCATTCAATTCTCTACAAAAATAAGCATTGATTTTTTCAAAATACTATTTCACTGATGAGTTAAAAATTCTTTTCTCATGTTATTTGAATGGCAAATGGAAAATCGCAATCAGGAAGTTCTTAATGCTGATATTGAGCTCTAATTTTAACGGGAGTTTTTTTACCCTGCTGAAAATTTTGGAAGTGTCATTGAACAACAAAAAATGATCGATTTTTTTTATTCAGTCTGCATATATTTTACACTAGTGTAAATTTTAAATATATTTCTATGTAACTAAACAATTTTTGTTATTAATCTTGCGAATACTTAGTATATATCATATATATTTACGTTAATTTATATTTTTATCTCAGAGTATACCCGCATAAATATTTAAAAAATGACAAATAGACAAAAAAAAGGCATGTGGTTATTCCGTTGCCATATGCGTATACAAAAATATAAAAATAAAATATATGTACTAAAGAATACGAACGAAATTTTAAAAAAAGTATCTATGTATATATATATATATATATATATATATATATATATATATATATACATATAGATATAAATTTAGCGTCACGGACATTCACCAGAAGCATTTTGACGCCAGACGACGAATTGTTATCCCAAGTACGCGAATGCGAGAAAATATTCTGGTCGCTCCTTTTAATGGAGCTCAGAAAAAAAAAAAGAAGGGAAAAAGAATTAAAAATAAAGAATATAAAAACCGCAAAACGTTTTATTTACTTATTCACCCGTTGACGACGACGGAAGGACGTCCGCGTTACGAATAAATATTTAAATGTCTTTTACCAAAATGACTAAAGATCTCTCGTGATAAAGTAAAAAAAAAATTTGATGTAAGATATATCCAAAGTGCTGTATGTCATACTTCTATAAACTATCGTAATGGTTATATACATTCGAATTGAAGAAGGTCAGGATTTGCAACACACGTGTGAAGCAGCTTTTAACTCCAATCTTCTTTCCCTAACACTGTTTTGACAATTTACAACTTCTTCTTTGTTTTTATTTTTAAACGCTTTTTTGGCCATAAAAAAATTAACTCTTTTTTTTTAATGAGTTTAATTGCCTGTATATTTACTGAAAAAGTTATATTAATGTTAATAAATTTTGGATAATTATCACTCGTTGTACAGAAGAGATCGGGGCGAAATGAGACACCCTTCTTGATGCAAAAAAATTGTTTTTTTCTTTTGCAAAAATGCATAGTTAACTTTTCTAGAAAAAAAGGAGACAAGTTGATCAGCCGTGCAATCTGGGCAATTGAAAATTTTCACGAAATTTTTTTTTAAAATATTTTATGAAACTGAGAAAAGCTGATTGAGGTAAAATGGCCCACTGATGAAATCCCGAGTCAAAATTAAAAAGGTGATTTGAGCCTCCAAATCCTACATGAGGGTAAGGAGGTTCAAATCATCCTTTAGAATATGAAGATCCATATGCATTAAAAAGGTGATTTGAACCTAAACGTGGTAACTTTGTCCGCTTTTACCAAGTTTAGGTTCAAATCATCTTTATAAAAAGGTAAAATAAGCCTCCAAAGCCTAAATTTATAGATCGAGAAAGACTCTCATCGGATCGCGTACGATTGGTAAAGAAACAGAAGGGAAAAGGGGGTCACTAATTAGAAATGGCAACCATGATCGAAACAAATTTGAAATTTAAAAATTCCAAAAATAATTTCTAAGTCATAAATGTTTTGTTGTGAGTTAAAAAATAATAAAATTTAAAATATTAATAATAACAGCTAAAGTTATACAAGTAGGCGTTCGAATAGAATATTACTGTCATTCGAAATCCGAATTGAATAATTAGAGCCATTGACTTATTAGTAAATGATAAATTAATTATTTTATGTGATCAATAAATACGAATGATGCATTGGATGACGGAAGCTGCCGAAGAAATTGAAAAAAACTGCTGAAAAATAATCTGCTGCTGCCGGGATTCGAAACCAAGACCTAACGAATATCAAGCACAAGCACTGCCACACTGCTACTCGGACGCTCACGATCAGTTGGAAATATCTTTATCTATTTAGAACGCGGATATTATTATAACAATAATATCTTGCTAAAAAATTGAGCTCATTAGAAGCTACAGATTTAAAGTATGGTAGGCTTTGGAGGGTTAAAACATCTTTTTAAAAAGGTGATTAAGTCCTCCACGCGCTTCGTTTAGGGTATTGAGGACTTGAATAGCATTTTAAAATATATGGTAGGCCATGGAGGGTTAAAATACCATTTCAAAAGGTGATTTACTTCTCCATACGCTACTTTTAGGACATCGAGGACTTAAATAACATATTACATTCAGCGACAAGTTGAACATCAAAAGAACTGAGGCTTTGGAGGCTCAAACTACCGTTTTAATTTCGACTCGGGATATTAATAAAATGTTATTTTTTAAAAGGATATCAAATAAATAATTTACACCGCCATAGCTTTCGATTCGATAACTCGTTGTAATATAACATTACCCAGGTAATTAAATTACAAAACATGTATAATAATAAATTAATTGGATTTATTATATGACTATATATAATAGCGAGTGTAACTTTATATTGTACTATAGTTAAGCCATAATATCCCAGTATATGTGAAATAAATGATTTTTTGACTGACACAAAAGTATCAGGTCATTCCGTGTATGGTTTCCAATGAAAGTTATGACCAATACGGTAGATAAGGTTTTGATCTCTCGTGGGAGCATACGAGTATTGAGCATATAGGTATCAACCAGCATACGCTGTACAGAGCGATCTACTGGTGTGCGCACTCTGTTCTATGTTCAGATCTCGCGAGGCATTATGTTATATGGGTATAAATAACCGAACAGGAGCAATAATACGTAATAATATATCAGTCGGGATTTTAGTACTGCAGCAAGGACGTTTGGACCCAATGGTCGTAATTCATCGCAACTCACTTCTTTCTCGCGCCCCCGTCTTTTTCATCTTTACTTCTATATACTATTATATTTTTCTTATGGTATCCCTATGTCTCATATATATGACTGAGTGCTATGCCCGATGTCCGAACAAAGAAAAATTCATCACTGTTGACATTATTCATAATAAAAAATATTTTTATAAATATATTTCCGGTTATATATTTTGTCATTTATCTTTGTTTAGAATATTTATGACCCGAAATTCTATTAACGAAAATTAAATTTTTAAAAAAAGTTTTTAATAATTTTTCTTTTTAATATATTATCGTAATATATATAAGAATAAAATTGAAACCAATTTTCGTAATCGTAAAAACGGCAACCCCTAGTTATATGTATATATATATTTATCGAGAGGAAGAGGGTAGAAGAGAGAATTGAGTCTAGTCGCAAGTCAAAAGTCAAGTTTGGGATACTTGCCAGAACGAGAAAAAGCTAATAAATGAGAAAGAAAGAGAGATTTTGATCGTAATAATTTTCCAGGCCATTAGAGAGTTGTGTCTGGGTGGCATACGATGTCTTTTATGCATAAATGACTTTTGACAAATCACGAAATTATAATAAATGACTACTAATAAATATTGATTATATATTATATATTTTTTTGTTTGTGAGCTCTGTTAAAAATTTAGATTTTAATTTTTTTAAAATTAATTTAAGTTTAAGTCAGTCTACATTTAAAAGTATGTAAACATGATAATAAATTAAATCATTTATACATATATATATTAGGGTGTTTCAAAAAAACAAACAATTTTTTTTGTTATGGTGTACAAAAATTGAAAGTACAACTAAAAATAAAAATTTTGGCACCAATCCGGGCTCTTCCCGGGTCAAATATAAAACTTGATTCAGGCTCGCTTCGCCTTATTTTCTTTTTAAGTTATCGATTTGCCGAGGATTTTTCGATAAGATCTCGACTTTTTCGACTTCAATTCAATTTTTTTCAACTTTATGAACTTTTTTCATCTTAGTTTCAACTTATTTTAACTTATTTGTAATTTTTGGTCTTAGTTTGAACTTATTCGTCTTTACTTCGAGCACGATAGTCATTCACCTTACTTTTGACTTGCTGAACCAAGTCGAAAAAAAGTTATTTATTCGCCTTACTCTCGCCTTAATATATCAAAATTATTTCACCTTAGTTTTGACTTTTTCGGCTTATAATTTAGGTCGAATAAGCCTACATCAAGTCAGTTTCGACTTGATTTAGACTTTCTCGCCTTACATTTTAAGTCGAATAAGTCTAAACCAAGTAAATTTCGACTTGATTTAAACTTTTTCATCTTAAATCGAGACTAAGTAAGCCAGTTAAGTCTTAACCAAGGCGAAAACTCAATGTATTTCATATCTCCGTAAAAAAAAGTCGAGTTTGTCTTGTGAAAAACGGCTCCAAATTTCGACTTGGTAAGCCAAGTCTAAATCAAGTTTTATTTTTGACCCGGGTTAATAATGATACTAAGGTTTGCCTCAATCCATTTTTCTATTTTCCATTTAAATAACACGGGAAAAAAAATTTTTTTTTTTCAGAATTTTCGAGTTCCCAAACTAATTAACGGATTTTTATGCACAATACACTATTTGTAGGAAATTGAACGCTCTACAAAAAAAGTCTCTTATCATTTTTTGATAAATCCTACTGTTCAAAAATTATTTAAGCCTAAAGTCAAATTTATAGTAAATTTTGAGATTCTTTTACTTTTCCGGCGAAACTATCAGCCTTATCAAAAAATGTCATTAGAACTTTTTGTAGATAATTTTATTCCTTACAAATTATTATAAATAAAGTTTTTCGAAATTCCACATTATTCACATGTTATTCTCATTTCAATGTTAAGCTCTTAAAAAATAGATTTCTGATTGATTTCATATATATATATATATATATATTTTTTTACATTACTTTGAATTTTCTAGTTATAAATCTATGAAAATTTGAATTGCTGTATATTTTATCCGATTTATCTTTGATTCCAGTTTTTTAAGTGTCTATAAGTTGACAAAAAAAGTTTACAAACATTTTATCAAATGATATATTTTTGATAACAATTCTTTAAAACCGAATTGTAAAAAAAATCGATTTTTGAAAATCGGACCGAAACCAAATAACTTTCCTTTCTTTGAAAATTTTCAATTTTCTTGGCGGGAAGTTAAAAAAAAATTAAATTTTGGGTTTTCTGAATTTTTAATACCAAAAAATAAAAATTATACACAGAAAAAAATGATTTTTCAACGGGAAAAATTTTTACTCTAAAAAAAATTTTATTTGTTCTAAGGAATTTCTTTTATTATAAATTGACAACGAAAATTTTCTTGGAATGAGAAAAAATTATTTGAGGCGAAAAAAAAATATTGCGTCAAAAAATTTTCACTCATCAGTATTAAATTTTCAAAGGTTCAAAAATAGCACAAAAAATTTTTCTCACTATAAAAAAATTTTGTTTTCAATTTTCATAAAATACAATAAATTTCTTAGGATCAATAAAAATTACTTGCGCAAAGAAATATTTTTTTTTCCGCAGAATGTGAATGTGAAAAATTGATATCCATATAAAATTAATAAATTCCATTAAATTTCAATGATAATTATCTTAAGAAAAATTACAATATATATCTATGTATATTTATGGAATTACGGATATTAATAATAATAAAAAAAAAAAAACCGGTTTCGTTTTTCACTTAAACGTTTTTGTTTGATTTTAGTTAAGCGTAAGAAAAGTATTAAGTGCAGAGATATTGCCGCAGAATATATTGAAGAATATTTACAGTCAACGAGCGTGCCGAGCCGAGGCACCCGAGGCATTAATATTATATAATATCAATGAAGGCTTTGAAAAATCGAGTGTTACCGAAGGGTGCAATAGCAAATAGATATCCACCACGCGGTGATTCCAAGATTCGCGTTTCTCCGCAAACAGCCCGCAGTTCTTTTTCATTTTTTTTTTTTTATTTTATATCCTATATATATACATATATATTTATACCTATCACTACTGTCTACTGATATTCTTTTCCCTATTGAGTATAAAAAATCCCAATATAGATATACTTTTATCACTTTTCCTCCCTTGACACGCGCTTCATTCCCGCCACTGCCGTTGCCGTAAAATCCCATGAGATCAAATTCCATATATACCGCGACATGTACTAAAGTATATAGAGACCACCAGTGAGTCTTTTATTCGTCATTTTGTCCCAAAAATCGATCATCGGCTGTAAAATTTATATATTTATTTTATTACACATTTTTCAAATTTCGCGGGAAAAAATAATTTGAATTTAAAAAGTCGGGAATTAAATTGATAAAAAAAAAAGTTGAACTTATTTCGAAACAGTAAAGAGGAGCAGACGGTAACGAGACTTATGTGCAGACTAAAGCAAAATCTACGATTCTATTTTGGAGACGCATTTCAGACGACGAATAGCCTCAAGCACAATAGTGACGCGTTCGATGTCACTGAGTACGATATGTATGGTAAAGTTTATCGTGTGTGTAAATATATGTATAATAGAGACAGTATAAAATAAGATGGTGATATGGAGATGTGTTAAGAGAAAAGAGGTAAAGAGTAAGAAGCTCTTGTGGTGACTTAACGTGAAAGAAAGCTCGAAAGTTTAAAGACTTGTGCTGCTGGCGTAGCAGGAAAGGGAAGAGATGCTTCAATAAATCAGTAAGCTGCGGCGTTTCAACCGCATATATACATCATGCTGATGCTTCTGCTACTTTACTAGTGCTACTACTATATGCCGCTGCTGCCCGGCCGGCTCTGACTACTTTTTTTTATTATTTTTTTATTCATCGTGTCTCGTGTCTCCTAAAGTATTTACACTAAAATAGACTCGACACGTCATCCGAATCGTCCGATAATTTTTTAAAACATATTTATTAATATTTTACTGAATTAACGGGAAAATTATTTTACGAGACAATTTATGGCTCATTCTTACTAAAATATATATATTATTTTATTTATTTATTTTTTTTTATTTATGGATGTTTTTTTTTTTTTTTTTCAAATCTGTCTGCACTGAGTCTCATATATTTATTGATTTATTGTTATAATTTAAGAGATAAATTTTAAAAACAAACTCTACCTAAAATTAACTTGAGTTTTCAAAGATTTTTTTTTCGATAGTTGTTGCGAGTGACTGATTAAGATGAAGAGAAAAATTTAAAAAAAAATTATGAAAATAACCATTAAATTTTTTTTAATGCAGAGTAAAATTAAATATTCAAATTAATAATAAATATATATAACTATTTACTTAAATTGCAATTAATGAATTTATCAGTGACTATTATGATAAAATAATCTTTAATTATTGTTATAAATTATTTATAAATAATAAATTGTCAGTATTTATATTAATAATTATTACATGTCTCAAAACGAATGTTTAAAATAATAAATATTACGTATACGAATTAACATTTTATATATTTATATATAAATGTATGTGTTACATGTCTCGTAATTGAATTATTTATAAAACTAGTATGTTATGACATATTTTATAACAAATTAATTATGTTAAAACAACACTAAAATTCATAACCATTTCGATTTTTAAAAAATGATATAAATATATAGACATATATGATAATATTATTCTTCAGTATCATTAAATTAATTTTAATCTTTCATATTATTTAGAATATTTATATTAATATTAATCGACTCAAAAAAAAAATTGTTCGTTTGAACGGCTGTTACAAGGTTGATGACATGTGTCAGGAGAAGTGCGTGCGCTCACGCCGCTGGAATCGATTTGTAGTTTCAGGAGTCACCACTAAGCGGCGCATGAGCGCACAGGCTTTTCCTCCTTAGACACATGTCATCAACATTTTGGCAACCGTTCAAATGAACGATTTTTTTTTTCATTCAAACAATCACTATTAATAAATGAGCAAATCATAAAAATTATATTAGTCTATTTTTTTTTTTTTTTTTAGGCCATCACTGTTAACATGTGCACATTGTATTATAAACGGCAAAGTTCTATGGTGTAATTTGTTAATGGTGATTTACTTAGGGCCAGGACGCATTTACTTATGTATATGCGCATCTATCGCTTTCGATAGGTGTGGTGGAATACCTATGGAATATTATTCTAGGGGAGGGTGGGGCAAAGTAGGCCCCCCTAAAATTTGGAAAGCCTCAAAAATTTTGGGGCAAAGTGGGCCCTCCTAAAATTTGAGAGCAAAGTGAGCACCCTGAAATTTTCTATGAACGAGGCTCATAATAAGTCACCTTTACTTTTTTACGACTATTCATTTATTACTTATTAGCTCATTGATGTCTTACCTATTTTTGCCCACTTTGCCCCATATTTTAAAATTCGTAATTTATTTTGAACACAGCTTATTCAAAACATTTTCAAAGTGAAGAATATAAAAAAAGTAAAACGAGCAATAAATTTGTCTCACACAATTTTTTTAGATGAAGGCCCACTTTGCCCCTAATTTTCGATTTTTAAATTTTAATGGACACAGCTTATCAATGTTAAATAACAAACAAGGGCCTATGAAGTAGTGTAACGAGTAAAAAAAAGTAAAGATAATCCCATTTCTAGCTTTGCCCACTTTGCCCACCCTCCCCTATTTGAATTCTATCGAGGGCCACTGGCTAGAAAATAACCAATTTTTATTTTGTCAACTGTGGAAGGGTTACGTTCGAGTCACGGGGTTCCCTGGGTTACTGGTAAGTAGTAAAACGACTTCTGTCTTGACGAATTGGAATGCATATTTTACTGCCGTAATACAGTAATGTATTAATCTACTGTTGTATATATAATTTAAAATACTTGCTATAAATATATATATGTATATATAACCCAGTTAACTCCGATAAGCAGAGACAGTAAGTGATCTATAATTACATACAATTAAGACTTTATAATCAATTTCTATTAGGGAAATTTATTGCAACCACTTTTATTAAAATATTTTTATCAATCATTTTAATACATACATTTTATAAAGTAATATATATATTTTATATAAACACATATTAATAGTTATCACGTAGCTTTAATTACACGGTTGTCATTTAAAACTCAATATAGAGTTGACATATAACCGCATGCAGATGCAATACTCTCACATTACATTTTATTTCGAAAATTACAGTGTCCCGCATTAGTATCTACACTAGTGCACTATATAAACTATTATACATAGGGTGTCTGCGGTTATAGTCGCATGACACGCCGAGAGGTAATACATCATCATGAGCCCGTCGAGACACTCGGAGATTCAGCACCAGACAACTAAGAGATATTATATAGAGAGAAATGGTGTTCAACTATGTTCTTAAGGCTGCTGTACTCTGATATGCTGTTTCTGAAAGCACATCACTAGTTTCAAAATGCCGTGGACGATATCGTCGACGAGCCGTAGCTAATTGCCGGGTGGTTACAAAAAGCTCATTCCTTTTAGCAAACTTATATGCGACGTGTGTTTTATACTCAAACTATATATATATATATATATATATATATATATTTTTTAACATGGACTATTAATTGTTTTATATATTTTACTATTATACACATGCTTTCATCTACAACTCAGGAGGTTATCTTTTAAGTACAAAGTATGATAGATTGAATATTTATTAACCCTCTGCTAGAAATTTTTAGTAATTTTGCGTTAAGTTATGACTTGAAATAATTTTAATTTTACCATCTAATTCATCACAAGTGTGAATTTAAATTACAGTATGTGTTGGAAATTTTGAATAAGTACTACACAGTCATTAAAATTAATATCGCGATTTGTTGACGTAATTGTATAATCATCACTCGACAGCCATTTGCGATTCTTTTGGTAGTCTTAAAAAAAAAAAACTGATATTTTGCGTATATTTTTAATGGAATAGATAAACTTATTAAAAAAATCAAAATAATTGCAGTTATGAAATTAAAACTACCAAATATATATTTTAAAATATTTTGTTTACTAGGATTAAGTTTTAGAAATTTGCTGAGTGGTTCTATAAAAGTAAGGTACTAAATATAAAAAACGAGTATTATAGTACACTAACGTTACGATATCTTGTATGGATTTGAAGATAATTTTTTATGAGTTTATTAGTTTTTGATCGGTAATGGCTCGACGAAAACCATCTTATACAAATTTTATAAACTTGTCGTTTCATTTAAACTGAAACAAATATTAGAATTACCCATCAATATCTAGGAATAGACATTTCTCTACACGAAGACCCTAGTTAAAAAATAGAACCTCATTCAAACTTCTATAGTACAGAAACGGAAATAAGCGCAGCATAGAGGTTCAAATGAGGCTTTAGAATATTTTTATTTGCAGCCTAAATTTGAGGTACAATTTCTTGACCCGGGGAAATTATTCTTGTTTGAAATGCTATGGTATTATAGAAAAGCCGAACCAGGATGGTCATCTGACGGAAATTGAAATAAACACATACAAAAATTGCTATGACCATAGTAAAACTTCCAATTGTTACAGTAACTCGTGATATAATCGTTGCCAATTTTACTATGGCTATAGTAATTTTTGTATATCGACACTGTCATTATAATACGTCGTATCCCACATTTGAGAAATTTTTCAGGAGACGATAAAAACGTTTCACGGTCGGCAAAGAAAAATTATTTGTATTATGCTTACATTAGTATAACCTAAAAATTTATTTTCATGTTCTCATAAAATACAGGCACTTGTAATGAATAAATAATTTTGAATTATATGCTGTAAGAAGAATAAAAAACTATGCATAATTACCTTCTTACTCATGTCGTTAATTGCTTCCTTAAAGTTAACTTAAAATCAAAAATGTTAAGCGTGACTAAACCTATACGAATGGGACATATTAGAATGCGCGAAAGTCTGCGCGTGGAATACGACATTAGAATATTTATTTAAAAATACTAAATAAACAATTTGACCTCGAAAATTTTTGCATAAGCTGCACATTGTTACAATGATTCCATTTTTAAAAAAAAGTGAAAATGTCAACTTTTGTGGGATACAACGGTGACCGGCCAAAATAACTCACACATAAACAACTCCGACCATAATAACTCACCAAATCAGGTGATAAACGTGACTCATGATATGTTGCATATATTCACGTGACTCTTTAGTATGTTAGTTAGTCAAAATAGCTCAGCAACAATAGCTCAAACAAAAAAAAACTATTGTGAGACTCATTATTTTCCGAGTTATTTTTGTTGGAGTTATTATTGCCGAGTTATTTTGACCTAGCACCGGATACGACGTATTAGAATGGCAGTATCGATATGTAATTAATTAAATTTCCATTAGATGGCCATCCTGGTCCAACTTCACTATGACACCATAACATTTCAAACAAGAATAATTTCTCCGTGTAAAAATGATAATCCTTACTTACTATAATAAAGTTTATGTTTGCTCACAATATCCTATTACTGCAGTTTTAATTAATATACCCTATTATGATTTTTTTACTGCAACTGATTTAATTGAAAATTAATCAGCTATATAATAATTTTAATAACAAGTAGTGTAATTTCAAAATACAGTCAAATTTTTTTTATGACACAAAATTGAGTGATAATTTTATGACACAAAACAGATTTTTGTATCGGAGTTTTTAACAAAATTATTATTTAAATTTTTAGCCGTCCTTCTTTTATTTGATTATATTATATTATGAAACTAATTTATTATCACTGTCACAGTAGCAATTTCTATTACTGCAGATTTAAGATATCAAGTTTAAATAATTGTCTGCGATAAGCGTAAACGTGTATTAAACCGGTCTTTTAAGATTCTTGATAAAACTAAACAATTCACCGTTTTTTTTAAAATAAATTTATATATTTTTTTATTCAAATACTTTTTAATTATACTTTATAATTGTTTGCAAATATTATCATTCATTTTTTTCCATAGATAATATACCATATTTTTTTTTTTTTACTAAATTCTTCCATAAGACATTTTACAGAAATAATTAAATATTGCAACTTATTTTTAATTGGATAAAATTTTTTAGTCGAAATATTTTTATACATAAACATAATAATTATTTCAACTTGAGTATTATATTTTTAACTCTGAAATTTATAAAAAATATTTTTATTTTATAAATTATTTTTAGAAAGTCAAATAAATTTACTTTTTTAATATTTAAATTCTATTTATATTTTATATTTTATTATATTTCTGTAATGTAAACAAATAAATATACAAACTTTATTTAATTTAACTTTTAAATATTTAATCCACCAAATTTATATTTTTTAAATAAAAAACAAAATTTTTTTTTTTTTTTTTTTTTTTTCATCTAAAATTTTTAATACAAAGGTATAATTATATACTTTTCAACAAATATCTTTAACAATTTAAAAGGAATGTATGCACATGTTTCTTGGAATTTGATATCCCGCGGCCTGACAAAAAGACAAAAAATGTCTCTCAGTTCTGAGTTGCTCGTACGGATGACGACAATTTTACTATACTGTCCTACTTCGTCCCAATACGTTTCAGCACTACATATATATATATACATACATACATATACACATATATTGCCCTTGCGATTGTTTGTTCAAAAAGTAATCCTCAACCGCACGCAATAAGGACACGTCTTAAATTTTTAAGTAAAGCACGGACACTAAATAATAATAATAAAATATATAAACCAACAAACCTAGACTAAAACTGAGACTGGACCCAACTAAAAGCAGATCCACAATCCCTATATAGTTTCGCCATACCCGCGACCGCTTCACAAAATAATATTCTCCCTATTATATGTCATCATGTTTGACACCGCTCTTTACTTATAAAAATATATATATATACCAGCACATATATCTACTTACTAGCTTATTATATACAGCTCTCAACGAAAAAAAAAAAATAATAATAATAAAAAAAAAACATCAACTTAACATTGACATCAGGACAAATTTTCCGCAACGAAAATTTTGAATAGAAAAACATCATAGAATTCTCTACATCATCGCTACACATATATATGTCTATATATATATGTATTACCCCGGGGGTACAAACGTATTACATTTTAAAATGACAAAAAAGAAAGCGGCTAATAATGGACAGACTATGGGATAATATCAAGTATACGATAGATGGGCGACCCCCAATACATTGATATATATGTGCATGTACATGGAATTAGACTCAGAAGCTGTACGGTTTCATTTGCTGTCTCTTTTGCTCCGAATAAGTTTTTTTTTTATTTTTTATTCAAAGTGCAGTCTTCCGAAAACCCATGTGTAAACACATACTCCCTTTACTTCTTAACCTCATATATCCTCCCTTCCATTGATATTATTATATATATTACGATACGACAGAGTCATATATATAAATATAGTATGTAGTATGTAGGAACCCTGAAATGTACTGGATTTGAGTTTGAATCAAACATCAGCCACGACATCCTGTCAATTCTGCGTTATTCCAGGACTCATGATTTTTTATATTTTTTATATTAACCTCCCTTCTGCGGCATTCCTACATCTCAAACAATACAACCCCAATGGGTATTATTAGTATACAAAAAAGAGAGAGAGAGAGAGAGAGGGAGAGAAAAAAGGAATATAATAATACATAAATGAAATAAAGAAAAAAAATGTCACGGGATATTAATAACATGTCTTATTTTTGTCAAGAGACGTTCAAGAGGGTAAGATATTCAAGTAATTTGAGAAGATGTAACAAGGCCAGCAATAATACATATACTGATGAAAAAGGTAGTGGTTAAAGGTTTGCGTAGGGCTTTGAGCTGTCCGGCTATTGGGCAGACAAATGAACGGGCCAAGTGGTTTAGGTGGAGTCGCCCAGTTTATTATATAGGATTATAATAATACCGACAACAAGATATACCTATGTACATATACATATGTAAAGAGAACTTTAGTCCTTACACAGATATATGTGTATGTGGATGTACATTGGTACCTGTGGTGTGAAATAAAAGGGCCGAATACGGCAGATAGATTGTTATTGGTCGAGATATCAACCCCTTTACTTTGAGGATACGCCTCAACCGGTATGTTAAAACCAACTGCAGTCCGCGCTGGAGAAAACCCTCGAGGGTTGATAAATGAGGGTGGATTTATATATTGAATGTTTTTAAAATTTTAATTTTTTAAAACTCGTATTGAAAAGTTCTGGTGGAATAAAATATAATTGATGATAGCCTACTCGAAAATTTAGAAATTTTTTAGAGATTGCGTCTATAATTTAGGGTATATCAAGGGGTTGAAAGCGAAACGGAGTATATGGGGTAAAATGAGACACCAGGAAAATTTAATTAATATATTTGTTTACAGAAAAACGAATTATAAAATTGGATAATTTGTAAGGGTGGAGTGTTGCATCTCGTTTTTAGGTAGATTTCATTGAAATCTATCTATTGCATTTGTCCTAAGGGATATTTTAAAAAATTTTATAATCGATCATAATTAGTCGAGTTGGTTCCAAAAATACTATGTTCGGAAATTTATATATATATGTAATATCAGTGGCCTTGTCGCCATAGTGCCTACAATTCTTATCGGATCTGAATGAAATTTTTTAGGCTTATTCATGGAAAAGAGAGCAGTTGAAAAATTGAAGTCATATCTGTATATACAGTTTCGTATAGTAGTAAAGCGCTGCGACTCTGAAAATGTAAAAATTACATTTTTATCGGCATAACAAATATTTCAGTTTCAAACTCGATATTGTCCAGCTCTCTATAGTAAACAGATTTTATAATTTTAAATTTTATTCTAAAATTAGTTAAAATTACATTTTCGATTGTTAATATTACTATTCTGTATAGTAGTGTTCTTCTTAAGAGATAGAATTTAAAAATTACAGTGTGAGCTGTGATTTTTCTCAGATCATTCATCATTATCGACAATTGATAACTCACAATGTAATTTTTAGGTTATGAATAAATAAGAGGTATTATTTCAGAAAGCAAAAAATACATAACCAATAAATCTTCATTTTTACAGTTTCACCTATCAACTATTAATTTTTAAATAAAGCAACAATTCAAAATAAAAAGTAAATAATACTTTAAAGATTTATTTAACTAAAATTACATTTCAAACTGTAAAATTTGCTGCTTAAAATTGTATTAATTTTATTACTATAACAAATTTCTAAAATTACAGTTTAAGCTTTAATGTTTAAAGATTTTTGCTCGAAGGCCTGTTTTCTGTAGAAACTGTAATTTTTCAACTGCTCTTCTTTCCGTGCATTTGTCTTCCAAAATATTTTCTTGACTCAGATTAATTTGTTTCTGTAGACAATTTTTACTAAGTGTATTTTAAACTACTTTATTATAAGTTTTAATTTTTACCTTGAACTCAAAATTTTGAATATTTTTTTTTAAATTTGAAAGCTTTGAAAATTAAAAAAAAACATCTTTTATGGTTTCAACTTCTAATAACTTATTCACGGCACATTATATGTATGCTGTCACTTATATAGTTCAAATAATACTACTATAACTTCATTGACAAATGCGTCGTTTGTTTTATATGAGGTTTCATAAGCACGAGTATATAGTTTGTTTTATACGTCGATAGTAATTTTTATGGCAAGTCTATAACTTTGGTTTTATTTAGTAATTAATTCCACTACTTTTATAAGGCTTCAAAATTTACAAACTTCTCTTGAGGAATCTCTAGCTTCTACTTCGGCTGCCAGATGTCATTTTTTCTATTTAGTTAATAATTTAAATATTTATAAAAATAAGCGCTATATTTTTAAAGTATGTAAAATAAATATTTGAATACCTTGAACTAAAAAATAAAAATATATTTAAAATGGAGTGCATTAATTAACGGCTATCTAATTCGAAAAATGCAAAAATATATTTTTATCTTACATATTTATTTTGTTAACATATATGTTAATTACAATAACTGTATTTATTATAAAATGATTTAATCAAACAGCTCTTTAAATTTATAATCCAGCCAATTAAATCGCTGCAGTAAAAAATTTACAGTATTTTATTGCTTGTAAATTTTATTTAAAAATTCTAATAAGAAAAAAAAGGAAAAAAAAAAAAAAAATAATCATAAATAATAATTTCATTTGTTATCCCATAACTTCTAGTTGAAGTTTAATAAAATTGTGTATTCACTGGACGTGAAAGATAAGGATGAAAGGTGTCCGGAAATGAAGCATAGATTACATTGGACGAACGACACAACAGTACAGTAAGAGTAGCATAAAGCTTTAGCATAAAGGTCGTTTTGTACTTATCTATAAACTTTGTTTATAAAAGCACCATGTATAACATATATTGCACTGGTTGTTCACTATAATGTACGCTTGTAAAAAATAAGATAAGTAGATTTTTTAAAAAAAATTATTTTATAAAATTTAAGTGTCATCGCGTCATCAATATACTCATGTTTACACTGTAAAAAATCGGAGTGAATTCGGACAGAAAAAAAAGAATTTTTCAGCACAAGAAATTTTTTTCTAGTCCTAAGAAAATTTTTATTTTCAATTTATAATAAAAAAGTTTCTTGGGGTAAGTGAAAATTTTTCGTGCTATGAAATTCCCTTTTTTCTGTAGAGCGATTACTAGGGTAGCCCAAAAAACCGACTATTTTTTTTCGAGTCTCTTATGAAAATTTGTTGGTTTACGATGCTTTAAGAAGCCTCTCAAAAATCAGCTCGATAAAAAATTTTCAAGAGGTCGCACGAATTTTGAAAAGATCAAAAATGATCGAAATTTGAACTTTTATTTCAAATTTTTTTCTTTCTCGTGGCAATAGTTTATATTTGTGAAATCATGACTACGTTGAAAATTTGAACCCAAAATTTAAATATTTAAACCTCGCTCAAGTATTTTGAATGTTTCCGAGTGCTGTCTTTCGAACGCTTTCGAGCGACCCTTGAATATTAACAATAAAGCTTCTCGATTTTTTCACATCAATTTAAATCACAATGAATGAAAATATAACCTGAGAAATAGAAATGATAAGTTATTTACATACTTTTTTATTTTTTAATTCAATTTTTAGGTTTTTAGCTTATTCAAAACTTACCAAATTTTATTGCTTAACACTGTCCTTTATTTTTGGTTAAGCAAAAGTTATATTTTAGTGAAATGACAATCTCTGAGTTATAAAAAAATACAAAAACTAATTCAAAGTATTAGTCCCATATTATCAGATAATATTCAAAATTCTTGAGCGCCGTTTAAATATTTAAATTTTGTGCTGAAATTTTCAGCATAGACATGATTTTACAACTTTAAACTATTGCTGCCACGAGAAAGAAAATATTTAGAATAAAAAAATCCAAATTTCAATCATTTCTGGCATTTTCAAAATTCGTGCGACCTCTTGAAAATTTTTTATCGAACTGAGTTTTGGAGAGGCTTATTAAACTAAGTCAACAAATTTTCATGCGAAATAAAAAAAAAATAGTCGGTTTTTTTGGGCCACCCTAGTGATCACGGATTTCATTTAAATCAAAATTCACTCTGTCACTCGGACATCCAAAGTTTCAGAAAAATTACTCTGTAAACAGAGTAAATAAGGAGTTTATTTTTTCGCCGTGATTTCGGAGTGACCTGAATTTTATTTCAGTCTGCATTTACTCCAAACCAGAGTTTCAATGTTAAAATACTCCCTTCGGAGTGAATTTTACTCCAAGGGCATTAAATAAATAAAAAGTCATTCACTCCAGATGTAATCCGCGTTCACTCCGAATATTTTTTACAGTATGTAGAGTAACAACCACCTGGTGAGCGTTTTTTATACGCGTATAGTTTAACATAACATATATATACATACATTTACACACACATACATAAATATATATGTACATAGAATAGTTGTACATTATATTAAACTCTGGCATATCACGGTTCAACGCGGCAGAGTGAAAGACCTGATGAAGATGAGAAAGAAAAAAAAAGCAACACAAAACAGAGATAGCAGCCCATGCGTTCATGTACGCGTGGATAAAAAAAATCGAGATGCTAATCTCCATCGCATTTAAGGGGGAGGCAAAGAGGGGAAATATGTGCTAATGCGATCCCGTTTAGCCAAGTCACCCGGAAAACGGGACACCCGCCCTGGTTTTTACTTTCTTTATTCATTCTTTTATCCTTCTTCTTCCCTAGCTACTCTTTTTATTTATTTTTTATCATTATGATTATTATACTTTTCTTTATATACTCCCTATAAAGTCTTTTGTCTTTGTCTGACGCATGTCCGGATAGATTTATATATATTTATATACCACTGGTACCGCGGGAGAAATCATAACAGTGGTATGAAACAAGACAAGGTGATGAGATGACAAGGCCAAATGATCAAGAGGAGGAGCGATTTCTGATGCATGTACAATATGTATGTGCACCCAAGTTCCCGTCCCCTATTTGTTCATCATCAAGCCTCGAGGCGTGTTCTCTATAGCGGTTATGTATCGTCATGTATTTTGCTGCGGCTATAACAATTGTTCGCTTATATATATATACATATATGTACATGTATGTTCTCATTGTCATTTTACGTATGTGATTGTCATTATTTTGCGATTTTCATTGCTACAATGATTGCTGTTCAACCATGCAGAAATTTGTTTGGACATATTGAGTTTATTACCATTCAATTTTTTTTCATCCTGTATTTTTTATTTTTTATTCAATCGACGGATTTTATTGACTATTGAAGATTACTGACCATATGTGTAGGGTATGTTTATTCAAATTTTTTCGATAAGAAAATTTAATATTCCCGTCATAAAAAAATTTGTGTATAAAAAATGTCTAGGATTAGTCGTCAACTTTCAGCTTGGAACTTAATAACTGCTTTATCTAAATGAATAAAATTTTAGAGGTTTTGCACGAAAAAAACAGAATATTAAAAATTAATAAATAATTATAAAAAATGGAATTTGTTATCAATAATTAGTACTATTATGTGCTTAATGCAAAGTAGTTTACTAATTTTTGTAGATTCCGAAAAACTACTATCAATTATTTCAAAAAGTAACTAAATATTATTACTTTTAGGTATAATACGTGACTTGTTAGTGAAATTTAATTAATTTATGGCATAATCTAGTAAAAAGTAATGATTGGTCAAATTAAGAATTGCTATCTTCGATACTGATTTTTCCAGCCGAAAATTCCAAAAGTTACAAACTTTTATTTTATAAATTCGATATCAGTGATCAATTATTAGCTTAAAATATCACTTATTCATCATTATAAATTAATTTACAATATACATAAATCGAATAAGTGGTAAATAATAAAATGAAAAACTAGTATACTAGATACTGATTTTGTTGCTCATAAAAATACCCAAAATTTTTAACTCTTATTTTATAAATTCTATCCCATTGACTAATAATTAATATAAAATGTTATTTATTCGTTATTATAAATTAATTTATTATATACATATATCAAATAAGTGGTAAATAATAAAATGAAAAATTCGTATATTAGATCTTTATATATTAATATGTACGTTTACTAATTTTTCGGTTCCTCATTTTTTAAATTTTTCTATGTTTATTTGAATAGTAATATCTAGATACCAATTGATCGATTCTTTTTCATGTTAATTTTAATATACGAAATTACAAATTTAGCTCTTCTATGTGTATCAAATTTTAATATAAATAATAGCCATTTTGTAATATATATAATGATCCTGGTTTGATATTGGTATCGAATATACTAATTTTAAGTAGAAAATAAACTACAAACTATTAAAAGTTTGAGCATCATTTTTTCCGTGTGGATAAATATTTTTGGAAATAGAGTTGTAGAAAAAAAATTATTTATTAATATTCAGATTTGGTGATTTTAGTTTTAGATGATGTTTATTTATTTTAAATTGCTTGGATTATCAAGGCGATGATAAATAATTTTTTTTGAAAATATTTTATGTCCCCTTTTAAGATAATTCACTAGGTCTTTGATTTTGACGTTTTAGTGCCTTTTTATTTGAAGTCAAATGTTATTAAAAGATGACAAAAAATGACAAGATACTTAATAATTTTGAAATATTATTTATTTTTTTTAGGTACGCAAGATTATCTCTTAAGCTCATTTTTATTTTCTTGGGAATATAAATCATATGGCGATGGAAAAATGAAGAAGTAAAATATGTAGGACAAGTTAAGAAATTTGAATTACTTTCTTTTTATATTGATTTAATTATAGAAAAAAAATTTTACTAAATAAATAACTAAAAAATGCACATGTAGAAAATTAAAAAATCTAGAGGTGCAATTTTTCAAAATATTTTTTTTTTCATAATTTATCGTTTAAAAAAAAATCAAAAATTATTAGACGTCGGCTAACTTCAGAATCATTAAATAATTATACAATTAAGGCATGAATACTTAAAAAAAAATTACTCGGTACAGTTTATTTACTATACAGCCACGAAAAAAAAAATATTTCTTGGTACAAAAAATTTTATTATCACAAGATTAGAAAAATTTTTATTTTCAATTCATAAAGCAAAAAAATTTCCTGCGCCAAAAAAATTTTTTTTTGTATATTATATATTTACTTCGTTCAAACAAACGCTTGAAACTCAAAATTATTTTTCTTTAGTATATTTTCTTTAGTATATAATAACTTTGGCCTATAGTATGAGAAGCGAAATTGAGGATGCAAAGGAGCATAGAGAGAAGCATCGGAAAAAAGTAATAAAATATGAGGTGAAATAAAAATGTAACAAAAGTAAAATAACTGTAGGATAGAGGACGAGTGGAAGAAGATGAGGTATAAAGAGACGAGAAAACGAGAGATAGTAGGCGTCGGATGGGCTGGCAATAAGCCCAGGGGGTCCGTTTAGCTTCAGCTCGAGCTGGTTATTAAGCAAATACGCCCCCAAGCCTTTCTACCGCATCGTCACCGGCACGCCCGTCGTGGTGGCAGCGGCTGATAACCCTTTCGCGCCAAATAATATCAACCCTTTAAACGACGGCTTTTGATGTGTCGTCGCTTGGACGCACATTTTAGGCACATCTACTCACACTCGGCCAATTTAAACACATAACTCCCTTTCCTCATTTCGTCTCATTTTCCTCACTATATATCACCGTCTACCAGTTTAAATGTCTCTTATTCTCTACTATTTTATACTCTACAAGTAGACACATTTAATTCGTCCTTACTCGTCGCTAGTGTTCGTCAATATATATTTATATTTCCCATCTACGCCAATAACCCGGGGGTTAATCCGGCTTTTCGCATCACCCACACGTCATAATCATCGCTTTCATCCCTTTTATATTAAAACACTTTGCCTATACGATTTTATCATCAGTAATCTCTAGTATATACATCAAGCTTTTATTTTTACACTTTAAATATTATCTTTATATATCTATATATCTATATATAAATAGAATTAAATAATTTTTAATTTATTTATTACAAAAAAATTATTCTAGTATTTAATTTTGAATTACTATTAAAATTTTAATGAATATTTAGTGGGGGGGGGGGGAGGGGGTTTATTAGTTTATTGAAAATATGATCAATACATTATGAGGATCGACAAAAAGTAGATTTTTTATAATTTATGTAATAGGTCTCGGAAGTTTTAAAAAACGGACAAGATGGCAGTTCCAAAATATTAAAAAAAAGTAATTTTTTGGATTTGTGTAATTTGTCGAGATAAAATGGTTAATTGAAGCAATATAGGGGAGACCGAGGCACGACGGCCCCCTTAAGCCGGTAATTATTTTTTATGGATTTTAGTCTATAGGTCAACCTAATTTGGTCCTTTCTTAAACAAATTAATTAAGGTTTTACCAAAACTCAAAAAAAAAAATTTTCTGGGGCACGACGCTCACCTCCAAAAAAAGCTTAAAATAAAATTTTGTTTTTAGTTTATCGAAAAAAAAGGTTTTAAGCACAGACATACTATTTCCGTACCTATATAACCCCATGGACTTCGAATTTATTAAATAAAAAATTTATTTAGCTGATATAACCAGTTTTATTGAAATTTTTATTTTTTTATTTTAACCACAATATAATCTATCCCACCAAAAACAGATTCTCTGTTATAAGGTCGCGCCAAGTATACATTCAAAATTTATCCCTTACTGCATAAAACATAATTTTTTTTACAAAAAATACTGAAATCAAAAAAAAAAATACCAAATAACTGGAATATCGTAAAGATAAAAAAATTTATTATTTTGAAAATATATAAATAAAAAAAAAGTTATTTGAATGTACTTGGTGTGCGCTAACGCAAAAAATTTATATTCTTTAGTGACGTCATACCTTTTAATTATTTTATATTTAGATCGTATTTTGAATTGAATTTGGTTCAATATATATTGGCCTAAAAGAGCTTTAATCAATAAATTTTTCAAATTCATTTTAGTTTAGAAAAAAAAATTATTTTTCTGAAGTAAATTTTGTTTCAGGTAGTCTATTATGCCCCAGATATTGCAGATTAGCTTAAAACATCTTTAAAACATCAGAGATAACATGATTTGACCAAAAATGAAAAAAAAAATTTTTTATCAAATTTTTGAAGGGGGCCGTAACCCCGATCTCCTCTAGTCTGTTGAGGTAAGTTGGACATTCCGAAAATAAAAATCAAAAATTTTTCTAGTTTTTTTTCTCTTTTTTGAATTTACGATCTTGTTGCTTATTATTTGTATTTCTAAAAAATATCATTTTTTAAATTTCGCCACGGGTCCAACTTGCCCCAGTCAGTAAACTCGCACTGTTGGACTATTAAAAGTCCTTTATAAAGACAAACATTTCAAATAAATTTTTTTTTAAGGATTTTCTCTAAGGAGGAATTCACAGAATAGGGGGTTGACTTGCCCCCTCCCTCAAATGTATTTTTTAACATATATTGTGTATTTTTACGTTAGAAAAAAAAAGAAAGTCAAAAAATGTTTTTTAGCAGAGTACGTGTTAAGAATTATTTGTCAAGGTTTTTTACGGTCGTTCTATAATTTAAAAAAAAGTAATCTTTTGTCCTTGGAAAACCCCATCGTAAATTGTCTCGTTTTCGAAGAATTTTAAAAAACATCGGTTGAAATTTAACGCGTGTAAACTAATAACAAAAAGCATCCTACATTCATGCCAAAACATATGTTTTAAAATTGCTAGACAAAAAAAAATCGTACAACTTTTTTTTTATTTACGCGAGTTTTGAGTTCCTTGAAAAAATTCTTAAAATACAATAAATTAAAAATTTTTAAATTTATTGCTCACTTTTTTACAGACTTATTATTTATTTTACAAATTAATACATCCGTTAAATCTAAATTAAATAAAAAAGATAAAATATTGACGATTAATCTCATAAGACGAGGGGATTTAAGTTTAGATTAAAAGAGCATAAAAACTGTAGACATAATTTTAAATAAAAATAAATAGACTAAATCAATAAAAAAAAAAACTAAATTTAATTATCCGTAATTATAATTGAACTAAAAGGCATTTAATTAAATTATGAAAAAAATATATCATTTATATAAATTCGCGTAAATTATCGCAGGCTACAGATAACAAAATCGTTGCATACATCCCGGACATTGAAAATATTTTTCATTTGGCTAAGTGCCAATTGGGTTCACGTGTGCCCTTCACCCGAGCCACAGTCAACGCTATTTAATTCCCAATTGCTCCTCTTAATATATTCTCATTCAAAACAAACCAACAGCAAAAAAAAAAATATAAAACCAATATTTTTTTAAGCATTTTTATATTTCCCCAAAAAATACATTCAATGACATTTTATGTATAATAAATCTCTAAAAAAAAACACTATATATGTATACATATACTGTAAAAAAAATTAGGATAAGTTCAGGCGGTGTAGGTGTTAAAATTTTCGGGGTTAAATTGCACGCCTCATAACGCGAAGCGTTTGAGGTTGTGCTCTACTCTCAACACATCAAGGCCAAGCAATTTTCTGGTCCTAAAATGACTCTTAACGTACATCTTTCATTCATAGGATAAATATGAGTACACGTATATCAAGAATAGACTTTAGAGAACTTATTTAATGTTTTTTCAAAAACATTTGTTTTGTTAGTTTAAAGAAAAAAAAAGTTTAAAAAAATTTTACTTGGACGTCCGGATGTCTGTATGTATACACTTTTTTAGGATGTAGTCATGATAACTGCCGAAAAAATTATCGTATCGAAAGCGGTTTTTTTTTATTTTGTTCAGAATTTTCTCAAGATGAACCCTTTCGATATTCACTATTGTAGTTTCTATAGTTTTTTTTATATTTAATTAAAAGTGATGACTGATAGCATTTTTGTTTACAAAATCCCGTATAAATCTTTTCCGCTGGTGCTACCTCTGACGGATATTTTTGCAAACATATATATAGATATATATTCTGCGGTGGGCCTTTTACCGGTGCTGCATCCAAGCGGCTAATTTTTGCACAACTCTTTTTTAATTTTCCTTCTATTTTTTCGACGTCAAATGTTGACGTAAACAGTGGCGTAATAGTAGCGAAAATGTTTTTTTGAAAAATGAAAACGTATGTTGCTGAATTATAGAACAATGCATCGAACCTCGTTCTTCTTTTTGCGTTTAGAGGTTGTGTTTGACAGAAAAGCTTGGACAAAAATCGCTATAGACCCTACTTAATATTTTTCAACTGACAATTGATTTTTGAAAAAGTTTAACAAAAAAAATTCAAAATAACGCTCAATTATATTTACAAAAGTGATTTTGGAATGTTTAAAAACCATTCAAAGTATAATTTTTTTTTTTTTTATAAAATTTTGGGGGTACCCCGTTTTACCTACTTTACCCCCTCCCCCCTTCTCCTAAATTTTTATATGTAATAAATTTTTTTTCTAATATCTATACGAAGAATTTTTTTTATACCGATTTAACACTAGTATTTTAACACCACTTGTACCGGTGTTATTTCATTTTAACACCGCTTTTTTTACAGTGCACAGACGGATTTCGAGAATTTATTGACTAATTTTTTATATATTTATAAACTATACAAACTCGGTGTTAGCTAGACACTTGACACTTAAACGAGAGTAAAAGCACGAAAGAGCGTACGCGTAATTCCCGAGGCGTCGGATCGGTAACTTCCGACGACGCACTTGACTTTTGCTGGGTTATCGACCGTGAAACGAGACACCTGCTTTTCAGACTCCGCCTCTATACCTAGAGAAGACTAAGAGAAGACAACAACAAACAACTAACCAACCAACAACACATTATACCAACAATCAAATTACTTGTATGTAACAGATAGAAAATTACTAGACAGATAAGTTTCCAAGACGCACCTTAAATTTGTCTTCAGGATAAAAAAGGAGTACACTGAGTTGTTTATAACGAGCAATCGAGCATTGAAATAAATACAAAAACTTATAACTAGTTGCTGTAGTAAATAACAAAGTACTTAGACCTATCAAAGTTACAAAGTTACAAATAAATGGATATATATTATATACACTGTACAAATTTTTTTTGTTTTTATTAATACAATTAATTAACAGAAATATTGTGTTAGCTGTAGTGGTCAAGTAGGTAAAAATATTTTTAACACCTACATCGTCTGGACTTCATTTACTCCATTTTTTTTTAGAGTATATATTGGGCCAAATCAAAAAAATAATGCAAATAACTAAAAAGCATTGAAGAATTTTGAAAAATTCATGAGAGATAATTTGTTGGAAATATACACTGAGAGAAAAAACTGGTTTTCTGATCTATGAAAAACATAGTTCAATGAAGCCTCCACTATTACCCTCAGTTCCGATAACTAATATATAGTTGTAAAATGTACGATGATATCATAGTTGTTTTAACTGTGTTATAGTTCAATGAACAATGACAATAGCGAACGTAACTAAGTCAAAAATGCTATTCTTATTACAAAAAAATAATGAAGAAAAATTCTTAATTATATTCGTCGACGACTTAAATGATGCTAAACTAATGAAATTATAATCGTACGATTGCTGAAACACTTGTGATTCTGCTAAAGTATAAGTTCTGAGAAATAATATTAAATAGTTAGCACAACAAAACAAATGGTAAGTTAAAACTACTACTTTCAAATAGTTTCGGGCACTATGATATAGTTCAAGAAACTAGAAATATTAGTTAAGGTGACTATTTTTTCATTCCCATCCCTTTCTAGTTACCACAACCAGTGTTACCAACTCACATTTTTTCAAATCCGTAGGTTGGCGTCAAAATTTCTGTAGATATTTCAAAATATCTGTAGATCTCCAGACGCTTCTTAAGGGTGAAAAATTTTTGGTTTTGTGATAGAATAGATCAATTTTTCAGAAAATAGATCTACGGAAAAATCCGTAGAGTTGGCAATACTGATCACAACCATGCACTTTTCTCTCATTATGATCTACAAAAAAAATCCCATAATATTTTGTAATCAGTTTGATAGTGTCACCAGAAAAGTTGGAAAATTCTATAAATTCAACTTTGACCGAATATCTCTTAAAACATAGAATTTATCAAAAATTGATAACTTTTTTTTGTCGTGTTCAATTCTCTACAAAAACATGCATCAACCTTTTTAAAAAACTAAGCCATTGGTGAGTTATAAAATTCAAAATTCAAAATTTTTTTTCCCATGTTATTTAAACAGGAAATGGTAACTTGCAATCAGGAAGTTCGAATATCGATATCAAGAGTTCGAATTTCAGTAGGCGTTTTTTTCCCTGCTGAAACTTTGGCAAGTCTGTCATCGAAAAATAAAAAATAGTCAATTATTTTGAATCAGTCTAATATACATACTATAATAACATGTAATTTCTTTAAACTCTTTATTCATTGGTATTCACTGAGTTAAATAACATTAATAAATAATAGTGTCAATTGCCTTTACATATACATATATATTTATGTAATAAATATACATTTTAGTTGCATCAGAGAGTTTGGCCTTTTTGACACGCACTTGAATTACAAATAAATACCCTATTCATATATATTCTATTGTATTTATTTATTTATTTATGGATTTATAAAATAATATATTACGTGATAAGTATTTATGATTATCGGCGTTTTTAATGTTTAATAAAAAAAATATATTTTTATAAATAATAATAATATAAGGATTAAGTGAAAGGCGCGACGAATACAATGACGAAAGGAGAGAAGAGAATTCTTTTAAGAATATATATATATATATATATATGCATATATAAAAGTTAACATTGCAAGTCTCGCACGTCTTTGTCGTTCGATCCTCTCACGATATTCATCACCGATCAAACAAGAGCGAAAGAATTGCGGTGCTACTTCTGCTGTATAGTGACAGCCATATATAAATATATATGTATATATACATAAGAGACGAGTGCAGAATCATTTTGCGGAGAATGACAGCGACGATAGATTTTTTGCTAACAGATCTCGAAGAAGTCGAGTTTAAGCTAACCGCTAATTGGGCATACTCAGTTTATCTCAGTATATGTACAGTTGCTTTATATACATTTTATATTTTATATACATGTATTTATATATATATGTAATATGTAATGTTTGTGTATAATGATCGAGAAAGCGGCCTGCACGCACACAAATCGAGTAATTTGTTGTCAATTTCGAGATGATCTGTTCTCGAGAACAATATTGATGGCCCGCGAGTTTTTGAACTTATCGCGCCTCAATACTCTGCATAAATTACTATATATTCACAGAAAAAAAAAAATTCTTGGTTGAAGGTAAATATTCTTAATTCAAGAAAATTTTTTTGGAGACCTAAACTTTCTCAGATAAAGTAGTAATTTTATCTGACCAAGATAAATTCACTTAGCTCAAGAAAATCTTGACTTGGTTCCCGAAAACGGTGGTCTTCAAAAATATTTTCTTGACTCAAGATAACTTTTTTTTCTGTGTTGAAATGAACAAAATTATTTATAAAGTAGTGATACATATTTTTAGATTTTAAAAAAGTATTTTTAAGTTTTAGGCATTCACTAGAAAGTATGTGTCAAAAATATATTAATTTTTAAAAAATTACTTTAACCCGGGTCAAAAACAAAACTTGATTTAGACTTGGTTTGCCAAGTCGAAATTTGGAGCCGTTTTTCACAAGACAAACTCGACTTTTTTTACGGAGATATAAAATACATTGTTTGAGCCTTGGTTTAGGCTTAACTGGCTTACTTAGTCACGATTTAAGACGAAAAAGTTTAAATCAAGTCGAAATTTACTTGGTTTAGACTTATTCGACTTAAAATGTAAGGCGAAAAAGTCTAAATCAAGTCGAAACTGACTTGATGTAGGCTTATTCGACTTAAATTATAAGGCGAAAAAGTCAAAACTAAGGTGAAATAATTTTGATATATTAAGGCGAGAGTAAGGCGAATAAATAACTTTTTTTCGACTTGGTTCAGCAAGTCAAAAGTAAGGTGAATGACTATCGTGCTCGAAGTAAAGACGAATAAGTTCAAACTAAGACCAAAAAATACAAATAAGTTGAATTAAGTTGAAACTAAGATGAAAAAAGTTGAAAAAAATTTAATTCAAGTCGAAAAAGTCGAGATCTTATCGAAAAATCCTCGGCAAATCGATAACTTGAAAAGAAAATAAGGCGAAGCAAGTCTGAATCAAGTTTTATTTTTGACCCGGGTTAATACACTGTCAAAAATTGGTAATGAATTTGGAGTCATTAGAGTTCCGGAGTTTAAAAAAATGTCATTCCGCATACAGAGTGAATAGAGAGTTGGTTTTTTCAACGGAGTGATCTGAATTTTATTTCAATCCACAATCACTTCGATTCGGAGTTTGAATATGAAAATAAACTCCGGAGTAAATTTTACTCCAAGGGGATTAAATAAATACACAGCCACCGTTCCGCACTCTCCAAATTTAATCCTCAAATTTTTTAGTGTCAATAAATTCTAAAATAAAAAAAACTAATTTTTCTGTACCCAATTTTCGGAGCAAAAAATTACAATTATTTACAACAAAAAAACCTGAAAAATATCTGTAACATGTGTACTACAGCTTGTATTAGTAAATTTCAGTGGCTTTGAATGAATCTCGGTTAAAAATATAGTGCGTATATATAGAGCCTACAAAATGAAAAGTTAAAACAAAAGACCACCCCAAGTGATTCGTGAACGATCCATCGAGTCGTCGAGTAATATAACCGTGCATTTCGTCATTCCTCAAGACTTGTCGGGCCTTCCGTCATTATGTCACGCGAGTTCCCGGCGTTTCTTCGGGCTTCCCGACACCGCCGCCTCGCTCTTCAGATCGACAAAACACACACAGCACCGACGATGAGCCGCGCACGCGGATTCCTTCGCAGAAGAGCCAAGGTCGCCAATTATCGCTACACGGTCAAAGCCGCGAACGCGCTCTAATACACCAATTCTCTATCACGGGTCATATTCCTCCATTTTATTTTATTTTCATATTTCATCCTCTCTCTCTCTCTCTCTCTCTCTCTCTCTCCTTCTCTCTCACTTGCACTCTTCTCCTATCGTTTATTTGTTTTTTGCTCCTTTTGTCTTTCTCTGGAGCAAACCACCGAGCTCCCACGGTTCGGTAAACGCCTTGTTCCCAGGGGACCAACTTCCTCGCTTCTCTTTGATACGTATTCAATTTTTACATTATATTCCACCTGGATAAACCAACAATTAATTTCCTATATCTCGTATAATAACAATAACAATAATAATTTCCATAATAAAATGAAGTTAATTAATAATTAAAACTTAATTAATACAGGAATTTTAATTGTTTTTTAAATGGTACTTTATTTATACAATACTATGATTATTATTGTTGTTATTTAGAATGAGCTGGGCGTCGAAGTATAGAAGCAAAACTGAAATAACGAGCATACGCGGAGATACGAGCTGTCTTAGCCCGTCCCAAGTGATCAGGAACTGACACGTTGACAGACGCGCACCAAAGATGTCCTGTTAGTAGCCAACTACTACATATATGTGTGTATAATATATACTTATATGTATATGAAACCACAAGTATACTGATTCTTAGTATTTACATTTATCCGACTTACATATTTGATGGATTTTTAAGTAAAGAGCCTGCCAGACTGGAGATGTCTCCACATTTCTTATTTTTTTATATTTTTAATTTTTGTTTTTGTCCTCTTTGCACTGTCATGCGGTAGATCGAGCCAATGAACGACAGCACCCACGCAGTACGAACCATTGAAATTATTACCGCTCAAAAAAAAAAATGTAAGTCAAGAGTGCAAGCTTTTTTTCAAAATTCCAATTCGATGGAGACTCGATGCTTTGTAGATGTTTTTATTCTTGTTCTCTTTTATAAATATTTTTTTTTTTTTTATCTCTTTCTTTGTCATTGCCGCCGCTTTCTTTAATCCCCTCCAGTCTCAGTTTGGTCTTTGGGCATTTACTTAGTGTGTATGTGGTCTTTACTTCAAGGTGATAGTATTGAGGATGTATATATATATACCACATTATCTTTTGTTCGTTTAAATCTCATCGTAAAGGATTTTATAACCGATCTCCGCCTCTATTGATACTGCAGTATACTCCCACAATAATTGCGACAATCCACCTTCAATTTAATTCATACATGAGATAATTTTGTAGTTAAAGTTATCATCTAGTTGAGTGAAATTTTTAAACTGAATTCGATAGTAGTGATCATTTAAATTATCAGATAAAAAATTTGAATTTTCGTATCTATTAAATATACGGCAAAATCTGCAATTATTGATGGTAATCAGAAATCATAACTTTTATTATCTTAACTAATTATATCATCAACATCGTAGTTCTTAATAACCTGGTAATAGTTACCATCAGTTGAAATACACGCAAACAATTTTTGAGTAAAAATTACCCATAAAGTTTGGTTCTGTAAAGACATCTAGCCAGTAACTAAATTTTTACTGTTGTTAGTAGAAATTGCATTTCATTTACATGCTATTCGAAGTATATTTTACAATGTGCATGGGACAAATTTAGATATTTACAGCATGTACTCACAGTATCAAACGTTTTGGGTAATTTTTACTAAAAATTTCTTTGCGTATAATAATTATTCCCTGGTCAAAAATAAAACTTGGCTTAGACTTGGTCGTCAAATCGTGACTAAGTAAGACCATTTAAGTCAAAATCAAAGCGAACTCACGGAAATTCGCCTTGGTTTCGACTTAACTGGTCCTACTTAGTCACGATTTAAGACGACCATCTAAACCAAGTTTTATTTTTGACCCGGGCTATCTAAACTAATAAAGAATTTAAATATCGGAGTTATAGTCTGAAGCTTGTCTGCATGTAATTTTTTCTTTGCTTAACTGTGTATGTGATGAATTTCACTAAATACTTGGATGATTGCTATTTTGATGATCATATTCTCTATAAACATGAATACTACTCTCTTAAAATGAATCAGTGAAAAGTGTTGCAAATCACACTGAGAAAAAAAAATACTGTTTTCAAGTATCTGCGTGCTTGAATCGTACCGAGTAAATATTTGTTTAATTATAGTAAAAATATACTCCAACCAAGTAATATTTTCTTGGTTTAAGAATTTTTATACTTATTTTAAGAAAATATTCTTGGTTGGAGTACATTACTACTAAGATTAAACAAATAATTTTCTCGGGAGGATTCAAACGCAGATACTTGAAAACAGTATTTTTTTTTCTCAGTGCAGTGAATATTCACTGTATAAACAGTTATAAGTATACCACTGTTTGAATAAATGGTATACTTATAACTGTTTATACAGTGAATATTCACTGATTTGCAGCACTTTTCACTGATTCATTTTAAGAGAGTATACATGTAAAGAAGTACTTTATCTATGTATTCCCAAAATTTGAATATGAACCACCGTCTAGTTTTTTAGAAAAAAAGGTTTAAAAATTACGTTTTTAAAGTTCTTATACACAGGCTCTTATGGCGGACAAGCTCCCGTCATGACTTGTTCGATTATTTTCATTATTAACCTCCCAAGTTTAAGAAATAAAAAACCACATGCCATAAACTTTAATATTTTTGGAATATGATAAGATTTTAACAATATAGTGTTACCGTTGTAATTATTTAAATAATTCAAGTTAAACTTTATTTTTTAATCTCGTTCATCGACAGAGATACATATTATTGAGGGTTTGGCAACGTCGCGGAAGCAGCTGAGAGAAAAAACAAAGATAGAAATACATTAATAAGAGAGACGAGATTAGAAATAAATTTTTCCCGCGTTAATTTGAATATCGATGTGTAAGAAGTAAGAACGCGCTGTTGCCAAATCTTTTTATTAAATCATATGAGTCAAAAATAACCAAGTCATTTCATTACTTTCTTTAATTAAATAAGTAATAAATATTAATTTATGAATTCGTTATGTTATTATAAATTAAAATAATGAATTTTCATAACTATTAGGAGAATTTAGCAAACAAAAAAATTCAAACACTACTTTGACTCACTAGTGTCGGTCGAACTTCCTTAAATTTGTGTTTAAATATTACAATATATTTTTTACTAAGATAAAAATTGTTTTGAGGTTGTTAATCAAAAAAATTAATACTACTGTTAAAGACTAATTAAATTTTATTTTGGAGCCACTTAAAATATTATTCAGAGAGTAAGTTTAAAAGCAATGTATACAGATAAAATAATAAATAAAGAAAAAAAAAAAATAAGAAACAAGAAATTCGATATCTAGGGGATTAAAATAATAAATTATAAATTTATGAGAATTATTTTGTTGAAATTTCTTTAATTGTTGAGTATACAAATACAACAAGCATAAGATAACCAAATTCACAGAATTCACAGAGTTTCATTGATAAAATCGCGCATAAATTTGATAAATATTTAAATATCTAACAACATAGACGAGCCGTGTGCACGCTTTCGAAAAAAAAAAAAAAAACTAAATGTCCTAATAAATAGTTTAACAAATTAAAATAACTATACTTGTTAATTGCATATATTAAATATATATACATATTTATTTCTATAACTCAAAATCCATTAACGCGTTATTTTATTTTTTATTAATTATAAATCTTAAAAAATATAAAAACTCAAATCAAATATTTAAATTTAATATCTGTAGTATTTTTTTTATAAGTATGAATTTATTCACTTTCTTATCAAAATATGTATAAATTAATATTCATCTACTCATATTAATGTTAATTTCTTTTATCGCTGTTTATTA
This sequence comes from Microplitis manilae, assembly GCA_030273425.1. Lineage (NCBI taxonomy): Eukaryota > Metazoa > Arthropoda > Insecta > Hymenoptera > Braconidae > Microplitis > Microplitis manilae. Next base: position 21,740,966 of record CP092726.1, read on the forward strand.
AAATTAAAGTAGTTTTTTTTTGTAATAAATTTTTTTAATTATTTCATTAAAGAAGTATTAATTTAAAACTTGTTATTTAATTTTTTTTTAATTTTTACACTGCATGCAAGAATTTAGTTCTCATCAACTGTAACGTCTATTAATTGCTTTCTATAAATATATATAATCATAAAAAATGAGCGTGAATGTAGCAAACATCAGAAAAATTTAAATTTATTAATAAGTAGAGTAAATAATTAATAAAATAAAATTTATAAAAAAATGCACTTATTAATTTCAAAATTTTGTAAATGCCCATTTTTTATAAATATTATTTTTTTAATTATTTACTCTATTTATTTATACTTTTAAATTTGTCTGTCTGCTACATTCATACTCATTAAAAAAAATTTTTTTTATTACACGGAGAAAAAAATATAGTAAAAATTACAATCTTATAGTAAAATTTACTAACAGATATGAAAAAATACATTCTGTATTGTAATTATTACTAAACGTTTAGTAAAATTTACTAGTTAGTAATAATTACATAATAAGATATTAAAAATTACTATGCGTAATGCATTTTTTACTAACACAATTGTATTTTTTACTATCTGTATAGTAAATTTTACTATAAGTATTTTTAATAAATACAAATTTAAGAAAGTTAACTTTCTAATATAATATAGGATTTGTTACTATACAAAATATTAAAAATTACTATACGCAATGTATTTTTTGCTAACACGATTATGTTTTTTTACTACATGTATAGTAAATTCTACTATGTATAGATAAAATTAAAATTTGGTGGGAATAGCATATACAAATATGTATTACAAGTTCTGAAACATTTGTCCAAAGGAGACATCGGGCCGTCAGACATAGGAAAGGACTCGCGCGCGGGAGATCAGGGTTCGAATCTCGGTTGGAACAAGTGATTTTTTAAAAAACAAATTCTACACCATCACCAATACAGATGGCATAAATAACAATAATAATTAAAATGATAGTAATAATAATAAAAAGTTAACAGCTAATAAAAATTTAATTTTATTTTTTTCCATTCTAATATAGTAAAATTTACTAAACCGGATAGTAAAATTTACTTATCTGTTTATGAATTTTTCCTATAAATCTTAAGCGTTTCAAGATTACTATCTAAATTTAGTAATTATTCCCATATTTTTGAGTAAATTTTACTATATTTTTTCTCCATGTATAAATTGAAAACCAAAATTTAATTGCAAAAAATAGTAACATATTTGAATTTTCTAATGTACTGTATAAAATGAATGCTAATACGATTAAAAAATAAAACAAAACAAATGTGATATATTAATGGTATATATTATTATGATTATTTGAGAATTAGATATCATATATAATTGTTTTAGCATTCAAAAAACGTTTTTAGCTTGAGAGCTGTTGGTTAAAGCTTATGTTTGCCTGTCACGAATACAATCGTGACAGTCAAGCCACCTTCTCACCCACCCGCAATGCGTGCTTCTTCATGTACACATGTTCTATTGTGTTCTTTAATCGTGTCAACGAGCCAACCCATCCATAAGTATTATAAACTATACTCCGTATCACTTTTTTTACTTCAACGCAGGCGTGAAAAAAATAAACCACGCACAATATCAGCTAAAGTAAATAATAGTAAGTAAAAAAAAAAATTTTTGCTAAGTAGTCGATAAGATCGTGAGACAATGATTTAAAATGTCCGTTTTTCACAAAGTAAAAAATCGGGAGTAATTATGGATTTTATTTAAATCCGGATGTACTCAGAGTTCCGGAGTTTTAGAAAAAAATCACTCAGCATACGGAGTAAATACAGAGTTTGTTTCTGCAGCCGAGTGATCTGAATTTTTTTTTAATTTGCATTAATTCTGGTTTCGTGTTTTAATATTAAAATAATATTCTTTTACGAGTAGATTTTACTGCGAACCGGAATTTTAATATTAAAATAAATCCTTCTTCGGAGTCAATTTGACTCCAAAGGAATTAAATTAAAAAGAATCCACTCCGGATTTAATCCGCGTTCACTTTGCAAATTTTTTACAGTAGGACATTTATCACTAATAAATTCTTTTTATATCTAGGGAAAGGGAGTAGAGTAGGCAAAACGGGGTACCCTTAAAATTTTAATTGAGTGTTATTTTGAATTTTTTTTGTTAAACTTTTTCAAAAATACACGGAAAAAATGATGCTCAAAATTTTAATGGTTTGTAGTTTATTTTCGACTTAAAATTAGTATATTCGATACCAATATCAAACCAGGATCATTATATATATTACAAAATGGCCATTATTTATATTAAAATTTGATACACATAGAAGAGCTAAATTTGTAATTTCGTATATTAAAATTAATATGAAAAAGAATCGATAAATTAGTATCTAGTTATTACTATTCAAATAAACATAGGAAAATTAAAAAAATGAGGAACCGAAAAATTAGTAAACGTACATATTAATATATAAAGATCTAGTATACGAATTTTTCATTTTATTATTTACCACTTATTCGATATATGTATATAATAAATTAATTTATAATAACGAATAAATAACATTTTATATTAATTATTAGTCAATGGGATAGAATTTATAAAATAAAAGTTCAAAATTTTGGGTATTTTTATGAGCAACAAAATCAGTATCTAGTATACTAATTTTTTATTTTATTATTTACCACTTATTCGATTTATGTATATTGTAAATTAATTTATAATGATGAATAAATGATATTTTAAGCTAATAATTGATCAGTGATATCGAATTTATAAAATAAAAGTTTGTAACTTTTGGAATTTCCGGCTGGAAAAATCAGTATCTAAGATAGCAATTCTTAATTTGACCAATCATTACTTTTTAATAGATTATGCCATAAATTAATTAACTTTCACTAATAAGTCACGTATTATACCTAAAAGTAATAATATTTAGTTACTTTTTGAAATAATTGATAGTAGTTTTTCGGAATCTACAAAAATTAGTAAACTACTTTGCATTAAACACATAATAGTACTAATTATTGATAACAGATTCCACTTTTTACTATTATTTTTCAATTTTTATTCTCTTTTTTCCGTGTATTATTGACTTTTGTTTTATGATAAAAACTATTAAAATTTTTTTTTCTTCTTTTGTACCCAATAATCATGTAAAATATAATTTTTTTCAAACTTGCAAAAAAGCTTAACTCAATCAAATTCATTTAAAATCCAGAATTTTTTTTTACCTTTTTTAGGCAGTACCCATTTTTCCCGCAAAAATGAAAAATTTTTTTTTCAACGCTAACTGAAAATTTTTTCTATTTTGAATATCTTAAAAAAAAAATATTCAGTGTATTCGAGTTCAAAAACTTGGTATTTCCTAAGTACCCCGTCTTGCCCCTCCCTCCCCAACATAATTCATAAATAGTAAAAACAAAAAAAATTTTAAAAATCATTCATAAATTATAATTATATAAAATGTATACAAAACTACTCTCTAGTTTTTAATAGGCCGCATTTACATGAATATTCTAATAATTTCATATTAATTTTATTCATATTTTTTTATTTTATGAATCACTAAATTTATATTCAAAAAAAAAATAATCATTTGTCTTTATTTTATTTTCGCCTGTAATTTAAATTCAAAATAATTTTATTATTAAATTCTCTAATACCTTTTTATATTTTTCTTTAAGCTAATTACCCATACGAAGTCGCCGATGCTCGAAAAAAATCTACGATCGACCGAGGCTCGGCAACCAATGCTCGGTCGAGCGTCAGTGCACTATCATCAGCCTATGGTTGTCACACCATCGGTAACCGAACTATATTCATAACAATGACATCCGATCATCGGCCGTTCCTCGGTCGATGATATGATAAATTTTCTTTTGCGCATGCGCGGTAAATATCACGTCAGCTATTTTTAAGCATTATATTTACTTGTATATACTTTTCATTAGACAGAAACATTACTGAATATAACAGAAAATAAATTTATCGTTGTGATTAAAAAAAATTCTGTAATTTATAAAATCGTGTCTGACCGTGTAAGAAAACATCGGGCATTAAACAAATACATGGACAATAGATCTCAACCGCCTAATAAACCCTCAGTGTAAATTGTTAATGATAATAGTACAAACGATCGTGATCATGATAATTTACACAGTGAAACAATCGTAAATAATGTTGTAAATAAAGAAATTAATTATAGTGTATTTAATAGTAATAATGAAAGTGATGAGAATAGTTTTAGTGATTTTGTACACTGAGAAAACATTTCTCTTCGGACAATTAAATTGATTTTGTTAAATTCTGTTAAAGTAAATTTTATTACGTCAACATAATCTATTTTGTCATTTTTAACAAATGATTTAATAGATTCTATTTAGTTGACATTAATATTTCTCTTTCTTAGATAAGAAAACTATTTGGTAAAGTTAAGAAAATATTTATTTAATGGACAACTAAACTATTTTATAGTGCCAAGAAATTCAAATATTGAAGCAAAGTATTATCTTAACTCTAATAAATATTACTTAGACACCAAAAAATATATTCATTTAATATAAATATATATATTTGGTCGAGGTTAATAAATATCTATTTAAACCTAATGATTATTGATTTAAAAAGTTATGGTGCTAGGCAGCAGCAGCGGAAGTAGTGCGGTGCTTGCCACTAGATCGCGCCCACCAGTTGTAATGTGTCCCTGGTAAGAAACTTATTTCAGAATTATTATATTCCCAACTTGAAGCATATATGGGACTGATTACTTGCTGTAAATCAGCAGAGTGACGATTACCTATTTTTGATAGTAATACAGTTATTCTGTATTACACTGACTCTAATGTTTCCCTGAACAATTTTGTCATAGTATAAAAAAAAGTACGCGTCAAAGAAATAAATTATTTAATTTATTTTTATTATTATTATAAAATTATAAAATTATAATAATAATTAAACTATAATAATAATAATTACATTATAATAATAATTAAATTATAATAATAATTATTTAATTTAAATTTAAAATTAAGCAAATAAAATTATTTGTCTAAATATGCATTTATTCAATTATTAAATAAATATTCTGTGATTTTTAAATAATATTTAATTATTGTTAATAACTCATTCTCTAAGGCTCACTAATATATTTCATTATAACAAAAATTAGTTGTCAGAAGAAAATTTTGTTCTCAGTGTACAATAGGATAATCCTCGGATCCTATCCTCGGCCGATACTCGGTTACTATCCTCGGCCGATGCTCGGTTACTATCCTCGGCCGACGCTCAATAGGCAGTCTTGCGCTGATGTTAACATCCGATGCCCAGCGAGTCTTGCGCCTATACATATTCCGATCATCAGCCGATGCTCGAGGATCGGACGGCGATCATAGCCCGATGATCGACCGATCACCGTTCTTTGTATGGGTAATATAATTAACCAGAGAAAAATATTTATCTTAAAGAAATCGCTGCTTTGACAAATATCCTGGACTGATTAAAAGATCGATAAAAAATTTCTACCGTACACTTTTTTTAAAATTTTATTCTTATGTTTGTTTCGCACAAATATTTAAGATATATAAGAGTTTATTAAAAAATAACTGAGAAAAATAAAAAATTAATATACGAGATATATATAAATGTGTATAGTATACATACATACATGCATACATATATATAACTTTAATAGCTATTGAGTATATGAAAGAGGACACCTGCGGCCACTTATATAGTCATATCGCGATATTACGAGGTTATAATTCATTGAGTTGATATTAGAAATTCGCAAAAAATCCATTAAAATAAATAAAAACGTGAGGTTTTGAGAAAAAAAAAATAAAAAAGTAAAAATATTCGATGAGTCAACAACCGCGCGTTCGACGACAGCTCAATTTCTAACATTTACATTAAAATAATTTCTCATAAAATATATGACGAAAAAAAAATCTATATATTTACTGAGATATCTCCATATCAAATACATTTACAATTAAAAATAATAAATAATGATAACATATATTTATACTTATATCCAAGGATTAATAAGTAAAAAAATAAAGACACGAAAAATATTTAAAAACGTGAATATGCATGCGCGATTAACGAAAGGAAGTAGTCTTTCAAATTAATCGAAATATTTTTTTAAAATCTCTCATCGGATCACTATTTAAATAATTTTAATTTTTGCGGTTTAAAATCCTGTTGACAAATTATTGCACTGTAAAGAATTCGGAGTAAATTCAGTGATGACGGATTTTATTTAAATCTGAATTCACTTGGACTTGGAGTTTTAATATTTAAATAAATAATCATCTAAAAGTTATTGGACAATCAAAAATTTTTTGATTTTGTTTTCCACCAATTGATTTGCAAAAAAAAAAAAAACTAAAAATATGCACATGTAGAAAATTTAAAAAACTAAAAGTGCAATTTTTTAGAATATTTTTTTTTGATAATTTATCGTTTTTAAAAGAATCTAAAATTTATCAGACAGCTGAGTTCAGTATGATACTGGTTAGCCGGCGTCTAATAATTTTTGGATTTGTTTTAGACAATAAATTATTAAAAAAATAAATATTTGAAAAAATTGCACTTGTAGTTTTTTAAATTCTCTATGAGTGCATTTTTTTAGTTTTTTTTTTTTTGTAATTTATTTGTTGAAAAAAAATCCGAAAATTACTAATTGTCTCCTGAGCAGAATTATGACTCCGATTCTTAAGTCAGCAGACAATTAAAAACTTTAAAATTTATTTCCAACTCAATTTCAAAAAAAAAAAAAAATAAAATAAAAATATGCACATGTAGAAAATTAAAAAAACTACATGTGCATTTTTTCAAAACCCTTTTTTTTTAATTCGTCGTCTTAAAAAAAAAATCAATTACTCCACGTCGGCTAATTTCAGTCACTCCGTTATTTTTTTGTAGTGCGCTCAAAAAAATTTTTTTAACTTAAGGGTCATTAAATTTACAAAAGTAAGAACAAATATGACTTACGAAGTGTAGTCGGTTGATCCTGAAGACTCGACAAGGGATTACTTCTAAGAGGTCCATGTACCAGATCCTCTTCAAGGTTGGCACGGCTAGGTCGTGCCTGTTTTCTTCTCGACATCCCTCCGTGTCTATTAACAACCACAGTACGCTACGTTAATCTCCCTGACGTAAGTCTACTCCGTTTCATCCGACGGTTTATGTGTTTAACCGTTCGACAAAAATCCTCAAAATAAAGGATTTTATAAAAAAAAGAAAAATAAATTTAAAAAAAGACCAAGTCAAATCTCAAAATCCAGTACACTATAAGTATACCTAAAATATATAAATCATATTTTCATATCTATATATATTTATACACGTATCCACTAAGTCTCCATCCCCAGTAAAACAAATAATTATTAAATATATCACAAGCGTTTTACTCGAGTACGTACAAAACACTAAAAACACACAACATATATGTATATATATTTATATATATATCATACACTCGGGAATAATACACCCACGTAAAATCCACTTGGTTATATCCGTTTCAATTTACTTTTAATCACTTACATTTAAATAAATGTCACACTGTAATCCATATCACAAATAAGTCCTTCCATAAAAACGACAAACTTGGAAAAAAAAATAAATAAAATAAAATAAAATGAAAACAATAAATTTTATTTGTAAAAAACAACTGTACACTTATAAACAACCACTTGATGAAATAATAATCAGCATGAGATTATTCGACGCACGTGCCTATTCGTATATATAATATATATCGTATATATAATCATAAGAAATCCTCGATCGACTGGACACTGGATCGAGTGAGAGCCAGAAATGCGTCAGTAGTAAAAGACCGGTGTCTTACTCAAAATGGGTTTATCTACTTTTCTTTCTCTTCTTCTTCCTCTTATTATTCCCAAGCTTTCGTTTGCGTATTCTGCTGACTCGGTTGCAAACACCAAATTCAACTACTGCTGTCTTACTGCACCATAGTACTCCACTGAATTTATCACCATGCAACTCGTAATCCCCCTGTTGATATTTATCCCAGATATATTTTTTATGCTTGTCATTAAAATAATAATAATAATAATAATATATATTAGTATTATAATAATCATGATAATTATCCTCCTCACTAGATGTCGGATGAATTAACGTCTTAAACGTTTTAAGCCGACACCAATGAGCACCAGGTACTCTCAACATGCGTGGCTTGGAGCATTACATATATCCGTGTACCGGCGCATGTACAACGCGCCGATCACACACGCGTGTACACGACATGCGTGTCGGTTTAGATTCACGATTAAACAGAGTCTGTCTTGTTACAATAAACAACCATCAACCACCCCCGGCATACAATTGTTATTATTCGTATACATGTAGATACACCTTATTAAACAACCCTCATGTATATTTACACACGTGTATATCTATATACATTATATACACTCCGTATACACACGTACATACTGTATGCATACATATACACATATACATGTATGTATATAACTATATATATATGTTTATATATTATCTTTTTTATGTGACGTTTGTGTATATTAAATCGCGAATATCCGCGGGGGCTCGGATACTTCGAGTCGTATCGGCCGGACGACGGACGGACCAGCTCTGGGGGCCCGACGTCGCGACGCCCCTCTCCGCCGTACAATTTTATCTACTGTGGTAGGGCGAACACCCTGCGCGCGTTTTTCCCACCACCTTTTAAAATCACCACTGCTTCCACCACTACTGTCAATAACGCCACCTCCAATAGCTCGGCTATATTTCAAATATATATAGAAATCTATATCCATATATATATCTATATAGATGATATGACACTTTAACACCCTCACGCAATCTACCCTACCACCATGATATAGAACCCCACTGCTGTCATATCCAAGGTCCACCCTCAGAAATATCACTCTAAATAATATTTTAATTTAACTGACTCGGGCTCGAGTTAATTTTTTAATTACATGCCGTGATTAATTTTTAAAAATTTTTTATTGAGAAAATCACGAGACGCAAAGGGATGTAATATCTCGTGTAAATTTGTGAGAAAAAGCTCGCGATGTAACTACTGGTACTGAATACAACTAAAATTCTCTTTATCTTTCTACTCAGACTCTCCCACTTTAACAACATATTATTTTCCCCTCTTGCGCTTTCTCACTTGTAACTATCATTCTCTCTTCTCTTGTCAACTCTGTCTTTATCTTATTCCCTCTCCGCTGACGTTCCCGTACCGTCGCGATATATATTTCACCCCCACTTTGCCAGCACCAAAACGAAGGCGGGGCTTGCGTTATACTCCACCCCCTTATGCATTATTATCGTTAAACCACTTGGGGGCTCTATGATTTTATATGCACGCCGTATTGCATGAGCTTTTAAAACTATATCATTTTTACTGTATGCGCAAGTATATCAAATTATACTTTTTTTTTTTTAAATTTAAAAATTTTTTCCCATAAATACTTATCACTCATACAACATATATAGTAATTGTTTTTTATATATATGTAATGTAAAAAATATACAAAAAAATATTTATATATATATCTATATATATATATATATTTTTTTTTTATTTAAAAATGAGGATTTCGGCGCCGGCGCCAACTGGAACTTTTCGCACCTGTGATCTCCCACTTTTACACTCGCCGACCAGCATCTCTTACACACATATATGTATACATATATGTATATATATTGTAACGTATAGAATGAAAACCGTAAACACTAATACTTTGAGCTTTGATGGGTCTCTGGGACTAGTCACTACTGTGACTACTGAATACTCTTATTTTCTCTTCTGTTCTCTTCTTCTATAGTAGTACTGCCACACGGGGCCATTCATGAAGTCTAGAAGTGTGACGTAGTAAGACAGTAGGGACACGAGGGCATGTAGTTACAGGTAGACTTAATCTGACCTCAAGGGGTCTAGTCAGTAGACTACTGACTAGACTCCGTCTATATACGTAACGTACAAACAATTTAGACTGTGATTTATTTTATCCTTTCAAATACTCAGTCATTTATTTTTTTATGCTACAAAATTTAAATGAGTACTAAAAGTAAAGTAAACGAAAAATTATTTTAATAGATTAGATGAGGTAACTGTCCCAATACTGGAACAAGACCCAGTACCGGAACGATTTGACAATCATTATACTATATTTTCACTCGTATGCGATGAAAGGAAATAAAACTGTCGTTATTTAAAAACAATCTTTTAGTTATGAAATAGGATATTAAATAGATTTTAAAATGTATCCGAAATATGAAAAAAAAAGGTCATTGAAGCAATAGTCTCAGATCCATGAATTTTTCATGTCTTTTGAGGAGGTTCTAATCTAATGTAAAAAGGATTTTCCAACTTTAAGATTTGAAAGTTAGTATAGGTGTAAAGAAGTACTTTATCTATGTATTTTCAAAATTTGAATATGATTCACCGTCTAGTTTTTTAGAAAAAAATATTTAAAAATGACGTTTTTAAAGTCCTTATACACAGGCTGTTATGGCGGACAAGCTCCCGTCATGACTTATTCTTCAGTTAAAAATATTTATTTTTTATTAAATACTTAATCATTTAAAAATTTTAAATGCATTTTACATTAATATTACACGGAAAAAAGAGCAGTTGAAAAATTACAGTTTCTACAGAAAACAGGCCTTCGAGCAAAAATCTTTAAACATTAAAGGTTAAACTGTAATTTTAGAAATTTCTTATAGTAATAAAATTAATACAATTTTAAGCAGCAAATTTTACAGTTTGAAATGTAATTTTAGTTAAATAAATCTTTAAAGTATTATTTACTTTTTATTTTGAATTGTTGCTTTATTTAAAAATTAATAGTTGATAGGTGAAACTGTAAAAATGAAGATTTATTGGTTATGTATTTTTTGCTTTCTGAAATAATACCTCTTAGTTATTCATAACCTAAAAATTACACTGTGAGTTATCAATTGTCGATAATGATGAATGATCTGAGAAAAATCACAGCTCACACTGTAATTTTTAAATTCTATATCTTAAGAAGAACACTACTATACAGAATAGTAATATTAACGATCGAAAATGTAATTTTAACTAATTTTAGAATAAAATTTAAAATTATAAAATCTTTTTACTATAGAGAGCTGGACAATATCGAGTTTGAAACTGTAATATTTGTTATGCCGATAAAAATGTAATTTTTACATTTTCAGAGTCGCAGCGCTTTACTACTATACGAAACTGTAATAAATACAGATATGAATTCAATTTTTCATCTGCTTTTTTTCCATGTATACTATATGATGTCATAAATTATTATGGTTTATAATTTATTTGAAAATTTCTGTAACGATAAAAATCAATCGTATACCCTTCGTCCCGGTATTGGGACATTTACCTTATTTAATAAATAAATTAATGAATAGAAAAATTTTGATATTTATTTTTACTAATTAACAAATATGAAAATTAAATTATGAACATAGATGTGATGTAGAATAAACTAATAAGCCGATATCTGAGTGAAAGGGTAGAAAAAAAGTATATGTATGATGTATGACGTATTCATGAACGTAGTAGAATATATTGAATATATATTCCCGAGTTAAACTCTGAAACTCAGACGTAGAGTTTGTCAAGCAGATGGCGAATAAGCGATAGCGCTGTTCTCCCTTACGAATGTAAGAAAAACACGAAATAGTTTAGCCTCGCTCAAGGCGAGACCAGACCTGTTTTCTATCACCTTTCTTTGGATCCTCTTCGTCCACTATGACAACGATGACAACGACACAGGATATAGGAGAAAAGCCCCGCGACAATAAAATCCATTCGGACATATCATCGATTTATATCATTCCTTTCGATATATATATATATATATATATATATATATATAACATATACATTTTTTTCTTTTTTTTTTTTTTGAAATCAAAAGCATCGCGTCACGGTTGTCGTTAAATTATAATCGAATAGTAGTATGGGAACTGAGAATTCGTACAAGACGATAAACGGGTTATAATGTTTTGTGGAATAATTCGGCAATTTGGATGGAATTGATGTTTGGACGACAGGTGTCGTTGTTATTCTTTTCAGTAAAAAGTTTAAACCCTTTTATTTTACGAATATTTTTTTCAATCTGTATCTTTTTTATACTACAAACACCGAAAAAAATAATTTCTTGGTGTAAGAAATTTTATGCTTATGAATTGAAGACAAAAATTTTGTTAGGACTACAGAAAAAAAAATTCCTAACTGAAAGTAAATATTCTTGATTCAAAAATTTTTTTTTTTAAATTTTAATTTTCTTGGATCAAGTAAAAATCTCTGATAAAAACAAATTCTCTTGACTCAGGATAAATATTTTTTCTGTGTAGAAAAAATTTATTGGCACAAGATTTTTTTTGCTTCTATCAAGAAAATTTAAGTTTTAAATTTGTGATGCAAAAAATTTTTCGCGCCAAAAAACATTTTTTTTCTATATTTAAATATATTTTATTTATTTTTTTTTGTAGTTTGTTTTGTCATGATGAGCATTACGCGCAGTCGCGTAATTTCTTTGCACTACAGTAGCTCTCTCATCGCATTGCATGTAATGTAATGTATTTTATCTAGAGTTGAAAGTCATCTACAGTCAGTCGGTCTGCATTTTATTACGTCGCGGACGATCGAAGCGATTACAAGTGAAGTAAAGCGCGCGGCAAATAAAATAACGCGACAAAGAGAGCGAGAGAGAAAGATAAAGAGAGACGATAGTATTTTATATATACATATATATAAATAAAGTGAATAAGTATAAAGAGCAGTGAGGGAGTTAGGAATACACTGTCGAAGTAGTTTAAAAAGATCAGCTAAACAGAATAAAGGAGAGAGATACAAAAAGAAAAAAACAAGTTAAAAAATGAGAGTAAGTGAGGGAGAGAAAGAGAGAGAATTTGTTGGATGAGAATGAGAAAAGAGTTGCCGATATAGCCGACGAGAGTTGGAAGAGCGACAAGAGAATCGGGAATGTCCGAGTGACGTTGCTTTATGAGTCGCGGCAGTCGCGAGCCGTATTTGTTGACTCGTCTTTGTAGGCTTTTGATCTCGTCAGAATGCGAGATTTTCTCTCTTCCTCTCTTACTCCCTTTACTCTTCAGCTTCAGTAGCATAGATATATATGTATATATATATATATATATCTCATCGTGTCGCTGTCTCGCTCTTTTTCTCTGTGGGTCTTGGATCCGCCACCTCGTTCTGTCCACTTGATTCGCTCCTACATAGCTTTACACCTGTATTTGTAAAACTGATTTTTATACGATTCAAAGGCAGATACAAAGTAGTTGATTGTTGGCAAATATATTCCGTATACATATATGCATATTGAATTTAAATTTTTTTATTTGTTACATACATACGTGGTTTTATGCTAATAAATATTATATTCGATTATTCATATGAAAAATATCGCTATTGTTTATATATATTATTATATATACAAAATCATTTTATTTGAGTTTTATTGTAATAAAATATTTCATGTTATTTTTATTTTTAATACCAGATTAAATTTTTAATGCTTGACATGGAATTTTTGTTTTTGAATTTTGGGAAAAAAGGGTTTGTTTGTATTTTGATGCAAACTTCAATTTTTAATTTTAAAATAATTGACGTCAATAAATTAATTACAATGCAGGGTAGAGTAGATCACTCTGTAAATTTGGTGAGAAAAGAATTTTTTTCTGTTAAGTTTCTATAGGCTCAAAATGCATATGAGGTAAAAGGGGACATCTAATGAACCCAAAGAAAAATACAATTATTTGTTACACGGAAAAAAAGTGTTTTGAATGGTAAAAATTTTTACTCGCCTCAAGAAAAATTTTCTTATCCCAGGAAATTTTGTTGCATTATGGATTGTAACGGAAAATTATCTTGGAGCGAGAAAAAATTTTGTAGCCAATAAAATTTGGTAATTGTGTACTTTCACGGAGAAAAAAATATTGCGCTTATCGCTCACCAACGGAGAGCGACAGTTGTATCGTGATTAGTACTAAATTGTTACTTGATTTTCACGATATATATATCAATATGAATGAAACACTATACTCCAAGAAAAAAAAAACATTAATATACATTGAAAATTCAACTAATGTTAGTAAAATTTAAGTGAGCAAGAAATCTAAAACCATTAAAAAAAAATCTGGGCATCGGTTGACCCTGCGGGCCAGCCCCAAAACTTCCCGCTGTTTTCGAGCTCCTTGAGCTCGAAAACATCGTTGTAAATACATTTTCGAGCTCTTCGAGCTCGAAAATACTTTTGCATGCCATTATTTTCGAAAAAAACAGTTTTTAGCATTTCTTTCTCCCGCGATAGCTCTCGAACGAATTATCTGATTTTTAAGTTTGAGGTGGCAATCGACGCGTTTTAATAGATTCTAAAGCTCATTAGATTTTTGGATTTTTTGGTTGAGTCGTTTCAAAGATATTCGCAAAAAACTGTTTTTTACCATTTCTTTCTCCAACGATAACTCTCGAACGAGTTATTCGATTTAGATGTTTGAGGTGGCAATCGACGCGTTTTATTGAGTTCTAGAGCTGATTAGATTTTGAAGTCGATCGTATAAGTCGTTTTCGAGAAATCAATAAAAAACTAAAAAAAAAAAATTTTTTTTTTTCGTAATTGGCCAATATCTTCGGGTCTACTCGGTCAAATGATCTGAAATTTTCAGAAAAGTTGATGGCCAAAAAACTCTTTCGATTGCCGCCTTAACCATCCAAATCGGTTTATTAGTTAAAAAGTTATAAAGAGTTTACATACATACATACACACACACACACACACACACACACACACACACACACACACATACATACAGACACTCGGACATCATTCTAAAAATAGTCAGAATAGCTTCCTAGGACCTCAAAACGTCGACATCTGATGAAAACTCGATTTTTGAAAATCGGGGTGAAAACAATAACTTCCCGAAATTTTTGAAAATCATCGATTTTCTAAGCGGGAAGTTAAAAATTAGAAGCTGATAATTTTCTAGACTGGACTGTCATACCCCTAAATGAAAAAATAATTTTTATCAAAATTGTTGTGAGATAATATTGAATTTCTTCGGAGTAAATAAAAATAATTTGTCTGTTTAAAATACTTTAAGTGGTCCAATGAACTCCAGTCTCCTCTGATAGTTAATTAAATTGTGAAAATTAATTTTCAGCGGTTGAAACAATTTTGAGTACCCTTAAAATATCGAACTAATATTGGCTAATTTCATAAATTTTATAATACGAAATCAATACATTGGAGTCATACAACATATTCCAAAGATCAATGACCCGTCTAATTTAATTTTTACTGAATTACATTTTTTATTTAATGCATATTAATTATTACAAGCATTGGTATCAATAATACATTAAGTTTAAAAAATTTGTAAAATGAACGTGGAGTGGAAAAATTTTTACTTATTCTCTCTCAGTCGGAGTGAATGTCACTCTAAAGGGGAGGTTCGGAAAATATTAATAAAAAAAAAATTACTAGTAGGGGTGGATGGGGCAAAGTGGGTCCCGTAAGCTAGAAATGGGATTATCTTTACTTTTTTTTACTCGTTACACTACTTTATAGGCTATTGTTTGTTATTTAACATTGATAAGGTGTCCATTAAAATTTAAAAATCGAAAATTAGGGGAAAAGTGAGCCCCCATCTAAAAAAATTGTGTGAGACAAATTTATTGCTCGTTTTACTTTTTTTAAATTCTTCACTTTGAAAATGTTATGAATAAGCTGTGTTCATAATAAATTACGAATTTTAAAATATGGGGCAAAGTGGGCAAAAATGGGTAAGACATAAATAAGCTAATAAGTAATAAATGAATAGTCGTAAAAAAGTAAAGGTGACTTATTATGAGCCTCGTTCATAGAAAATTTCAGGGTGCTCACTTTGCTCTAAAATTTTAGGGAGGCCCACTTTGCCCCAAGGGGCCCACTTTGCCTCACCCTCCCCTACACAGTGAGGTTAGGTCTTCTCTATTATCTAAAGTAATAATCAAACAAACAGTAAAAATAATATTTCTAATTATTGCTTTCGTATGCAACATACACTATAACAACAACAATAATAATAATAATAATAATAATTTTCATCTGCTTAATTTATTTCTCTTTTGTTTTTTCAATTGTCTCAACTTTTAACGTTGTATTTATGGAGAATTGTGGGACAAGAATATATATGCTAATCTCTCAAAGGATCTTTGAACAGTGGGACAGATCTCGATTGGCTAATGAGAATTCATGCTCGTTCTCTTTGGCTCTCATATATATACATATATATGTACATAAAATACTTACAATTAAATCACCCTAACGAAACCCAAAACCTCCTCCGTCAAAAAAAAAAATATATAATATATAAATATAAAAGAACAATAAGTACATATTTATCAACGGAATTTTTTCTTAAATATTGACAATATAATTCTTTAAAATATATGCATATATATATCTATACATATATATTTTCCCTTCGTAAGCATATACATATTACGATAAGAAATCGTAAGTTGGATTGCTGACAAGTGGTGTTTGTAGTTGTTACTTCTATATATATATATATATATATATATATATATATATATATATAACAATAATAAGTAACAATAAATATATATATACAAGAAACAACGTTGGTAAACGCACAAGAGTATCAAGTAAAGTAGACAGCGCGGTTGTGCTGGCCAGAAGCAGCAGCAGTAGTATAGTAGGCCCGGGGCAGTTCCTCGGGTCGCCCGATCGTGGATCTCGGTCGCATAAATTTGTTTTAATTGCCAGCGACGTTACATTTTGCTTTAATTATGCCGCATTATCTGGGAGGTAAATTAGGTAGGTCCAGCTCTCGAACCGTCTCCTCATTCCCTTTTCCACCCTTCTTAAAATCCCCCCTTCTCTTCCTTCCCCTCATCGCTGTCCTCTGGCGTCTCTCTCTCCGCTCCTTTCAGCCCAATCCTTCTTTTCCCTTCCCTTCCCCCTCACCACTAAAGTTCTGCTTATTTTTTTTTACCCTTTTTTACCTCGGACGATGAAAAAAAGGACGAGGTAAATAAATCAATAAATAAAGGAATAAGATCTTTTAACTTATTTTACTTTTATTTATTCATTTTTTATTTTCTCTCTTTTTTAAACAGAATTTGAGATTTTTATATTGGATGCACATGGGCCTTTACTTTCTTCTTCTCCTTATTCTTATTCTTTAGCTGCGTTCATTCCTTTAAAAATCGAAAGAGCGTGTGACAATTTACTCGAGCAATCTCCAAACTGTATGCAAGAAAAAGATTGTTTGCCATTATATATATATATATATATACACATATATATTTTTTTAAAATTTATTTTATAATTTTTTCTCTCTGTCTTGAGTTGCGAATTTCGTGTCCTCTTAACTCTTTCTTTCTTCGTGGTGATTCGTCGAGGACCGGGACTATAACACAACCCACCAACCCGAGAGTCAAAAGTCTATGTAGTCAATGCATGGGTTTTATTTCCCCCCGTTGATATGTTGGGTTCACCCTCACTCACTTACTCACTCACTCACTCACTCACTTTTAAACATCAGTTCACGAATAAGCAACCGCCTCCACTACTACGACTATTGTGTGTATGCTACACTCTGCCATGCATTTCACCCTTTCTTCTCTCGTTCTTATACCTTATGGCCACGTTATTTATGCCGGGTCCGGCTAATAAACATATGAACGCCCGTGCCTTCCCACACAACGTCACTACTCTGTGTGGACGTGTACACTAATACACACGAGAGTTGGATTACTATTGTATACATATATATAAATGGTTAAATGGATGGAAGAGTAGAGTATAAGAGAAGAGAGGGATGGATAATATATATATGTACATGTATATATGTGTGTATGTGTGTGTACATTACATCCGCTGCATGCCATACCACCGACTGCATTGTCTCGTCTTATTAACAGCCGACCAGACGATATATCTCGCCTCCTTTTCCTTCCTTCCTTTCTTATTTTATTTTACTTTATTCCCTTTATATATATATATGTATATATATGTATGAATATATATTTCTATTTATTTATTTTTTGTTTTATTGCACAGAGTGCGTTTTTGTCGTGATTTTATTAAGTGGATCGTATGTCAACAAATTATTATTGTTTTGATTATAACTTGGGCAGGTTGATGGTTTACTTTTTTCGATTTATTAATCGACCCTTGAAAATTATTCTCAGATAATAAAATCGATTTATGAAGATGTATGCAGAAGGAATGATAGCATGAGGATTGTAAGACAATTGTTTGAGTTATAATTTTGTGGTGTTGAAGTATAAAAATGATTGAGATGGTTAAGGCAGCGATCGACGTGTTTTATAAAGTTCTAGAGCTGATTAGATTTTGGAGTCGATCGTTTAAGTCGTTTCTGAGAAATCAATGAAAACTAAAAAAAAAGTGTTTTTTTTCCGTAATTCGCAAATATTTTCGAGTCTACTCGATCAAATGATCTGAAATGTTTAGAAAATTTGATGGCTAGCTCTTTCGACTGCCGTAAGAACAATTCAAATGTTCACTAGTTAAAAAGTTATAGACCGTTCACACACATACACATACCCTTACACACATACAGACACTCGGACATCGTTCTAAAAATAGTCAGAATAGCTTCCTAGGACCTCAAAACGTCAAAATCTGATGAAAACTCAATTTTCGAAAATTATGGTGAAAACAATAACCCCGAATTTTTTGAAAATCATCAATTTTCCCGCTAAGAAGTTAAAAAAAAAGCACATGTAGAAATAAAAAAACTACAAGTGCAAATTTCTAAAATTTTCTTCCCTACGATTCATAGATTTGAAAAAAAAAAAACGAAAATTATTAGACGTTGGCTAACTTCAGTATCATTTTTTTCACTGGTTCATTTTAAGAGAGTATGAATAAGTGTATATACATTTTTTCAAAAAAGCCTAATTTCATAGTGACATTAAATATTCAAATTAAAAGTTGATTCCTTCAACGTAAAATTTTGTTGCGTAGAGATCATAAATAGGGGAGGGTGGGGCAGAGTGGGCCCCTTAAGGAAAATAATTATAATATCGTTTATTTTTTCACCACGTTTACTTATTTTTAGACCCTTGATACTTATTTTCAATTCATTATGCTGCGTCGATTAAAATTTAAAAATCCAAAATTAGGGGCAGAGTGGGCCCCTCACGAAAATTAGCCAAAAAATTTATTTATTTTATTTCCCGTCAAGTTATGACCTCCATAATGTTTTTATCATATTCAAGGCAAATATGTGATATGTGGGGAAAAAAGGATCACTCGGAAAAAAAAATTGTAACGAGAAAATTTTTTATTTTTCGTTTTCAATTTTTCTTTGAGTGGTCCATTTCACCCCCAAATATTACATATTGGCCTTAAATATGATAAAAACGTTATAGAGGTCATAACTTGACGGAAAATAAAAAAAAATTTATTTTTTATAATTTTTTGAGAAAGGGGCCGTCGTGTCCAAGGCTCTCCTATCTTTAACTTTCTTGATAAATTATATTTAATGAACAGTTTTGGTGGTCTATTTTATCCCTCATTATATAAGAAATTTCAATAAGCTTATTATCCGTCCGAATTTATTGACACATAGAAAATTTTGAGGGGTCCACTGTGCCCCATGGGGCCCACTTTGCCCCTCCCTCCCCTAGTGTTTTGGTACTATATCATTCTAGTGTCGTAATGCACCTTTATAATAATATTATTAATAATATATTCTTTGAAGAAGTATAGGAGTATATGTGATTTTAAGTGGGCGTGAAGGTAGTTATAAAGTGAAAAATTGAAAAATAATGATCATGGAGCTCGAGCAATATACGATAATAAAGTATGTAACATCTTGGTAGCATAGGACTGTGTATCTCTAGGCGGATTAAGTATATCAAGTAAAGTATACGAGAAAAAGAGAGAGATAGTTATAAATTTATATATATATCAGATGGGTGGAGGTTTGTTGGCTACTCAGAGCTCCTTTCCTCTTACCTCAACTGAACTCAAGTCGTGTTATTCTCTTTGCCTCTTCTCTCCTCTGTTGCTCAGTGTCCGCACACGGCTCTCGAGCGAGTGATTTGTGAAGACGCTCCCGCGCTCGTAATCACGTGGGATCTCCTTGCTGTCGCTTCGCGGAGACAAGGAGAGAAAGATTTTAGAGAGAAGCGTGATACGGCATCCAACAAGAGAAACCGCGAGGGACTCTTATTGTTATTATAGGGAGTGATGGGCGTCCGCGATCATGGCATGTTTATGCGTTCAGATTCTAAGTGGCCTTGAATGCATTGCTGCCACATCCCGAATCGAGGGCCTTCGGTCTTCGTCCAAGAACTCGCTCTTTTCTCTTCTCTTCCATCAGTCCCATTCGCTTATATATGTACCCTGTTTATCTCTCCTCTCTCTTATCCTTTTATTTGCTTGACATCTTTCTTTTTTTATTTATTCAACTCTTTATATATATATGTATATATATATAGTTTATTCCTTTTTTATATTTTTTCACAAGACGAGCCGTTCTGGATGCCAGTCGATCCACTGGGGTAGGCTCTTTGTCACCAAGTCAAGTGTCGGGGGTGGTTTTTCAGTTCTCACGCCGGAATCAAACTACTTAACTACCAACACGCTATAACGAGATGTCGATTATCGTTATCGCGTGCTTTTAAAAAGTGTCTGGTATCTCATGAGCAAAACAAATAAATTATCAAACAAAAACCTAGTAAAATATATACTCTATAAATTATTACCTTTTGCACTCATTCGTTCACCTGTATATATAAGGGAAGGGGAGGGGGTGAGACTGAGTACTTAAAGAAATTAAGTATTAAGAGTTTTCGGAGACTCAAATACACTATATTTTTTTTTTAATGAAATTTAAGATAGTTAGAAAAAGTTTTTTGTCAAATTTTGTAAATGCCCCGTTTTGTTCCATCCTCCTGCTGAAAGCTTAAATTTTATAAGTGGAATTGAAAATAAAAAAAGACAGTTTTAAGTATAGAGAAGATCGGGTAAAAATGGGACACTATTTTTGAGGTACGAGAAAAGTTTCTGTTCCCGGGTCAAAAATAAAACTTGATTTAGACTTGGTTTACCAAGTCAAAATTTGGAGCCGTTCACAAGACAAACTCGACTTTTTTTTACGGAGATATGAAATACATTGAGTTTGAGCCTTGGTTTAGACCCTACTGGCTTACTTAGTCACGATTTAAGACAAGAAAGTTTAAATCAAGTCGAAATTTACTTGGTTTAGACTTATTCGACTTAAAATGTAAGGCGAGAAAGTCTAAATCAAGTCGAAACTGACTTGATGTAGGCTTATTCGACTTAAATTATAAGGCGAAAAAGTCAAAACTAAGGTGAAATAATTTTGATACATTAAGGCGAGAGTAAGGCGAATAAATAACTTTTTGTCGACTTGGTTCAGCGAGTCAAAAGTAAGGTGAATGACTATCGTGCTCGAAGTAAAGACGAATAAGTTCAAACTAAGACCAAAGAATACAAATAAGTTGAAACTAAGATGAAAAAAGTTCAAAAGGTTGAAAAAAATTAAATTCAAATTAAAAAAGTCGAAATCCTATCGAAAAATCCTTGGCAAATCGATAACTTCAAAAGAAAATAAGGCTAAGCGAGCCTGAATCAAGTTTTATTTTTGACCCGGGCATCTTAGTCTTAACTTATTTATATTTTTTGGTCTTAGTTTGAACTTATTCGTCTTTACTTCGAGCACGATAGTCATTCACCTTACTTTTGACTTGCTGATTCAAGTCGAAAAAAAGTTATTTATTCACCTTACTTTCGCCTTAATATATCAAAATTATTTCACCTTAGTTTTGACTTTTTCGCCTTATAATTTAAGTCGAATGAGTCTACATCAAGTCAGTTTCGACTTGATATAGACTTTTTCGCCTTACATTTTAAGTCGAATAAGTCTAAACCAAGTAAATTTCGACTTGATTTAAACTTTTTCGTCTTAAATCGTGACTAAGTAAGCCAGTTAAGTCTAAACCAAGGCGGAAACTCAATGTATTTCATATCTCCGTAAAAAAAGTCGAGTTTGTCTTGTGAAAAACGACTCCAAATTTCGACTTGGTAAACCAAGTCTAAATCAAGTTTTATTTTTGATCCGGATTGTTTGAAAATGATTGGTTACAGTTCATATAAAAAGATGGGGTAAGTTGATCAGCCCAGATAGTGCAAGCAATTAAAAATTTTTAGTGGTTTATTTTTGATTCCAAGTATTCATTACCTGAATTAATCTATCCAAAACTAGAAAAGTCTAACTCTAAGTATAAAATGGACCACTATTAAAATTGCCATTACTATTTAATTTGTCATATAATGAGCTTTAATTCTTTTACAGCAAACATTGTTTTTTTTTTTTTACGATCGTGGCTCATTATACCTCAGTCAAATTTATCTGTGTATGTATACATATCTACATATATATTATTAATAAAATAAATTTATAAAATTTAATTACACATTACTTTTATAGTCTTAAAAAAACATTATTGACACTATATAAAATAAAAAAAATATTTTTTTTTGTCATACAATTTGAAAGATAATATTATAATAAGTTTATAAATTTATGAATAATAAAAAAGTATGCGAAAAAAAAGTTAACCAAAAACCCGCTTGTTTCACTGAATATATAATGAGATTCCTCTCATCTCGGAAGTTATAAAATTAACGTACCGTGATAAAAAGAATAAAAAAAAACAACCAATAAAGTCATAATTCTTTTAATCACATAAAATAAATCTACACCTTTTGTAAGAAATATAATTAATTTATTATTTTGACTCCACAATATTAATAAATAATTAATGATTTTAATTAGTATAAAATAATAAATTTAAATTAATGAATTAAATTTAAAATGAAAAGCGTGTTTATGACAGATTCATTTTCGGATGGTACATTATATATAAACAAGTTACTTTAGTATCAGGATTCAAGCGTATATCTATATACTTTATATAATAATAACAACAATAACATTAAACCCAGTGAGTATGAAATGAAGCGACGATTCAGGGCGTGGCAGAAACCCGCGGGGAGCCCCCGTTGGGAATAAATTATCAGCGAGCGAGATAGGCGGGACTCGCAGTTATTATTTCCTAATAGACGAACAAACAAACTGTTCACACCTTGTCTCAAATAATCTCATGATTAAATCAACTTAGCTCTGCTAATGTTTTTTTTTATTTTTATTTGTTTGGCTTTCATATATACATATATATGCACTGTAAAAAAAACGGTGTTAAAAATGGACTCAATTTAACACCACGTGGTGTTAAAATGAAATAACACCGGTGCAAATGGTGTTAAAACGGTGTCAAAAAAATGTATTACATTTTAAAAAATATAAAAATTTAATATCATCTGGAAATTTTAATTTTGCTAGATACTTATTTGAATAACTGTTTATGTTATACGTAATTTATTTAAAGATTACATAATTTTACTTACACCATTTCAATCAACAATAGTTTAATTAATTAATAAAAATACTGTTTAATTGTATAGTGATCGAGTGAGTAAAAACATTCACAGAGTAAAATATTTTAACACCAGGAGATTTTTTAACACCAGTAAAAAATATTTACACCGGTGGCGAAGTTGGAATTTGACACCAAAAATGTTAACACTTACACCACCCAGACTTACCCTGGTTTTTTACAATGTAAAAAAGCGGTGTTAAAAATGGACTGCATTTAACACCACGTGGTGTTAAAATGAAATAACACCGGTGTGAATGGTGTAATTTGGCAGTGTTAAAATACTGGTGTTAAATCGGTGCAAAAAAAATTTATTACATTTTAAAAAATATAAAAATTTAATGAACATCATCGGAAATTTTAATTTTGCCAAGTACTTATTTAAATACTTGATTATGTTATATGTAATTTATTTGAAAATTACACGATTTTACACCTAAAATTTCAATCACCAATAACTTAATTAATTAATAAAAATACTAATTAACTGCAGTGATCGGGTACTTAAAAATATTCACAGTGTAAAGTGTTTTCAACACTGAAAAATATTTTAACACCCGTGGATTTTTTTAACACTAGTGAAGAATATTTACACCGGCGGTGTAGTTGAAATTTAACACCTACACCATTCAGACGTACTCCGGATCTTTACAATTTTTTTTTTTTAGTGTAAAAAAAAACGGTGTGAAACATAGCCTCAATTTCACACCACGTGGTGTTAAAATGAAATAACACTGGTGTAAACGGTGTAATTTAGCAGTGTTAATTCGGTGTAAAAAAAAAATTCCACCTATAAAAATTCGAAAAAAAAATCTATTATACATAAAAAAATATAAAAATTTAATGAATATTATCTGGAGGAAATTTAAATTTTGCTGCTTGTTTTAAGAATGATTTATGTTATACGTAATTTATTTAAGAATAACATAATTTTACACGCACCAATAATTTAATTAATGAACAAAAACACTGTGTTAACTGTAGTCGTCGAATAAGTAAAAATATTCAAGAAGTCAAATATTTTAACACCGGGAAATTTTTTTAACACCGACAAAGAATATTTACACCGGTAGTGGTGTTATTTTAACACTGCTTACGGTGTTAAAATTTAACACCGAAAATTTAAAAATCTGCACCCGGTTTTTTTTACAGTGTAGTTTAATTGAATTGAATTTTTAATAAAATTCTAGGATCATCTGATTCATAATATTTTTTTAACACATATGCTTAAAATTATTTATAATAATTTATTTTTATTAAATAAAAATTCATTGACGTAGGATCGATTTATCGCGTAACCAACATTGGCATTTGTATATCGAATAGATAGGCGGAATTAATTAGTGATATCAGCGCTATCTCTTGTGTCATTAGCAAGAGCCGCACGCCGTCTGCTACCGCGCAATTCCCCTTTTAATGTGTGCTTTAGCATATACATATATATACATAATATAAAACATGTATTGAAAACGAGTATTTGAAAACAATACAGTGTTGAAATAAATAGCATATTTATTTATTTTGATTTATTTATATTGTACTGCAAATAAAATAAAATTAAATTAAAATAATTCCTATGTAATCAATTATAATTAATCAATTATAATTAACGTATACAGTGTATTCATTAAATACATAATTAAAAAAACAACCCCTGACTGTTGTATCGTTCGTTAAAAGTTATGCAGAGCTCAAGCTATGCTAGTGTAGTGTAGTGTAGTGTAGCGATGGACCGATCGTGTCCAGCAGCGCCCTGGTTGCTTGCTCGATCCCGGTGGTCCCACGCCGTGTGTGCTTTCGATCGATAATCGCGCGCGTACGCCAATCTCCAATCGACTACTACCATTTTACCTTTTTTTTTTTTTATTTATTTATTTTTCCCATTGATAAATTTTTTTATTCATATGTTGAGAAAAAAATTCACTGAGGAATTAGTTTTTTTTTTTTTTTTTAATTACAAATTTTTTTAAATTTAAATTATTAATTCGAGTTAATGAGCACTCATTGATAGAACTAGTAATTATTGGCACTTTGATATAATATATAGTTAGTGATACTCGAGAGGATTTTTAATTTTTTTTTTTATTTTAAGATGTCAATTAATGGTTTTATTCAAATTTCAGATAAATATATTTATACTAATATACCAGCATTTTTTAAGTCAAGTAAATTTTATTGGAATTCTGAAAAAATCGAAAATTTTAATTAGTAAAAATTAATTGCTTTGGATAGTTATTAACTTAATGGAAA
This sequence comes from Microplitis manilae, assembly GCA_030273425.1. Classification (NCBI taxonomy): domain Eukaryota; kingdom Metazoa; phylum Arthropoda; class Insecta; order Hymenoptera; family Braconidae; genus Microplitis; species Microplitis manilae. The sequence continues at coordinate 21,766,769 of CP092726.1, forward strand.
TATTTATATTTAGGAAAAAAAGGGGAGGGAAGGAAAATTAATTTTACCTGCATAAAGAAAGCTTATTGTGAAAAAAGTTTTAAAAATATTTACTAAATTAAAAGAAATTCTGTACTTTGAAATTTGAGTTTTTTTGAAAATCTCGCAAAAATTCGACTATGATAAATTTTCGAATCGGTTCTTTTCAGTCACGATTTTTGAATTTTCTAAACAAAAATATTTTTTTTTTTACTTTTTTACTATCAGTCTACTGTTCAAGAACGAGAATAAGAGATTGAAAATTTTTTTGCAAAAATAATCAAATCAAAGATCACTCTTTAAATCTGAAACAGTGGAAACCACTGAAAAGTAATGTATATATGCTGTTTCAAAGTCATAAGTATACCACTTGGTACCCGGGTCATAATATCTAGCCTCATTGAACCTCAATCTAGTTTCATCAAACCCAAGTAAGCCTCAATCAAGCCTCACTTAGCTAAAAAAGTATTTTGGCCTCAAATAATGCTCATAGAGCCTCAATGAGCCTTAAATGATGCTCAAAGGGCCTCAATGAGCCTCAAATAATACTAATCGAATTTAAATTACATCTGATCGAACTCGTAAAATTATTATTATTTGAGATTCATTGAGTCGAGACTAGGTTCATTTGAGGCTAATCGAGGATTGTTAAGGCTCTATGAGCATTATTTGAGACTCAAAATACTTTTTTTTACTCAGTGAGGCTTGATTGAGGCTTACTTGGGTTTGATGAGGCTAGACTGAGGTTCGATGAGGCTAGATATAATGACCCGGGTATACTGATGATAACTGTGAAACAGTGAAAAGTCACTGTTTCAGATTTAGAGAGCACAATTGTCCAAAATTTGGAAGTTCTGTTATGAATTGTTCGGAGCATTTTTGGAACGAATGTTTCTTACACATGTCGAAAATCAAATGCAAATCAAGAATATGTATCAGGTTAATGAGCCAATAATGCATTTTTCAAACTATTGATATATATTGGAAGTGTTAATAATTGCCCGGAACATCAAAAACTGGTATATAGAGTACAAAATCCGGAATCTCAATGATTGAAGCATTAAAGCATTCTACTTCTTATAAACCTTAATATAAATATAAAAAAGTTATTATACATCCCAATGGACCACGAATCAAGATGAATTATAAATATTCAGTTAAGAGTAATTTATAAAACCATAAGTAATATATCAAACTGACTTACACATTTTTTTCGTTTTTATAAATTGATACATTTATTCAATTAATTCCTTCAAAATTTGGAATAACATAAAAGCAGTATTTTTCTATGTGAAAAACTCCGTTCAAAAATATTGACTATGCTGATCTTAAAAATATGAGACAATGACTAACTATTTCCAAACTTTTGGGAATAGAAGAAGGGAAACACTGATCGATTAAAGAATTTTTGCTGAAATTTTTTCGATTTTTTTTTGTGAATTTTATTCGATCCCATTTTCAAAGTCAACCCTGTACATTTTTCTGTTCATAAAAAATGTTCAGAACAGCTTCGTTTTTATTTTTCCTGATCATGTTTTAAATCCGGCTTTAAAGCATTTTTTTGAAAAATTTTTTTGTTCTTGAAAATTTTTGCAGAAAATCGTTAATTGTTTCCTTTCTCGTATTTTCAGACATTTAAAATCAAATTTTTTTCTCGGACACACAGAATATTATTCATTAATTATACAAATTTAATTTCTTCAACAAATAGTTCATGTAAATATGAGTAATGGAAATTTGATCAGCAAAACAAAAATTATATTAATGACATATGTAGTAAAAAAATCTACACGGAAAGAAAATTATGGGAATGGTTCCTATAATTTTGTGAAATTTCATCCTATTCCAGTATAGGAATGACGACCATAAATTATGGGAGCAACTCCTATAATTATGGGAATATTACCCATAATTATAGGAATCGTTCCTATAATTATGAGAATGGTTCCTATAATTTATGGAAATACTTCCTATAATACTATGGGAACCATTCCATAATATTATAGGAACAGTTTCTATACCATTATGGGAACCATTCCTATCATATTGTGGGAACCGTTCCTATACCATTATGAGAACTATTCCCATAATATTATGGGAACGGTTCCAATAATATGATAGGAACGGTTCCCATAATATTATGGGAATGGTTCCCATAATGGTATAGGAATGGTTCCTATAATATATAGGAACCATTTCTATAATAGTATGGGTACAATTCCTATACCATTAAGGGAACTATTCCCATAATAATATGGGAACGGTTCCAATAATATTATAGGAACGGTTCCCATAATATTATGGGAATGGTTCCCATAATGGTATAGGGATGGTTCCTATAATATATAGGAACCATTTCTATAATAGTATTAGTACAATTCCTATACCATTATGGGAACTATTCCCATAATAAAATAGGAACGGTTCCAATAATATGATAGGAACGGTTTCCATAATATTATGGGAATGGTTCCCATAATGGTATAGGGATGGTTCCTATAATATATAGGAACCATTTCTATAATAGTATTAGTACAATTCCTATACCATTATGGGAACTATTCCCATAATAATATGGGAACGGTTCCAATAATATGATAGGAACGGTTTCCATAATATTATGGGAATGGTTCCCATAATGGTATAGGGATGGTTCCTATAATATATATAGGAACCATTCCTATAATAGTATGGGTACAATTTCTATACCATTATGGAAACCATTCCCATAATACATAGGAATACTTCCTATAATTTTCTTTCCGTGTATACTATTAAAGATAAATTTTTCTACATTTATAACCTCTTTTGAATAATTCAAAGGTAGTCTAGTTAAAGAATTTAAATCTATTAAAATATTTAAGAATTATTTTATTCAAATATTTCTTGATGACAATAATTAACATGAGAAATGTAACGACAGTATTATAAATTGTAGTAAAAAATCACCGGATACACGATGACAAGACAAAAGTGTCTGAAATATGTAAATTTAAAACTTTTTAATATGAGGTATACATTTTTATCATAAAAAAAACTAAATTTATATCTATAAGGTTGAAATTATATATATATTTATTTTTATACCTGAACATATTATATTTTACAATATACACATTTAAAATTCTAAAACTTAAAAACTTCCTCCCTTCTTAGCTCGTTGTATGTTGAGCTCTCATATCGTCGGACCTCAATTTAGATTCTAACGAGAACGATATATTTCAGATGATCGCGTCCCACGTTTTTTTTTATTTTTTCTCAAAGATTACCATCAATATATAGCCATATTATTCCTTAAAAAGCTTTCATGTATATGTTATATTTTATAACTAATAATAATTCTCACCTGGACCCTTTCCGTCATATTACACCCGAATATAAAAATATAAAAAATAATAAATTTTATCTTTTACTACTTTTTTGAATTATACTTCCTGTCCAACCCCCCCCCCCCTCTTGGTCTTCTGACCGACACCCTCATATTTTTTCTTCAACCCCCTGCACTACAATCTTGCGGACAATAAAAGAATAAAAATAATAATAAAGAAAAGAAAAATGTAAAAATATCACTGGGCGTGCGTGACGATAAAAATACATAATAATTTTTTTAACGTTCTATAAGGTACCATCGTAAAGTTTGAGATAACTAAAAGCATCGTTGGACGTGAGTCTGGACGTCTTTCCAAGAATGTATAATTGATAGAGTGGTAAACTGACGAGGGCGAATGGTTACACGAGAGTTAAAATAATAATAATAAAATGAATAAAGAATAAAAGGAGTCAAGACTCCATATAGCTTGATTTTATATATATGTGTAATATAAATCCATATATATATATATGGATATGGAGGTATAGTTATAAGAGGGTTGTCTTAATACGATCATAAACGTGAATCGGCAAATAATAAAGTGATAATAAAAGTAAAAGTAACGGTCGATCGTCGCCACAGGGAGTTTATTGCAATCACGTGATACAAATTCTTTAAAAATAATTATTGAGTTATCGTTTTGTGTCGATTAATTTTTTAAATGTTGCTGAAGGAATAAAACACTCTCTAAACATGAATAAGTGAAATAAGTGAATATTCACTTATTCATGTTTAGACAGTGTGTAATCAAAATTTAAACAGTCGCCAAATCACACTGCAACGTCACAATTGAAGGCTCATAGTACGTAGAAACAAATATAAAAGAACCCATACAAAGAAAAAAAATCGGCCTATTACTGGGTCGTGAATGGCTGCTAATTTTCAAGCATCGGCCGAAGATCGGCTGAATATCGGATGATCACGGTATGCCAGGCATGGCAGTCGTCAGCATTGGTCAACTTGGTATCAAGAGCACTCGATCAAACCGTCGGCCAACAAACGGTGGTTAATTGTGCACCGTTTTTATAAGCAAAAAGACGGCTGCCAATGATTCACCATGCACGGGTCAGTATAGTTAGCCATTTATCGGCCAATCATCAGAAAACCAGGCATCCGCCGATCTGTAGGAAAATTTCGAAGCTCGGCGACTTTGTATGGGAAACTGCAATTCAAATCAAATCGCTCGCATGATTTGTTTTCGAGTCATAAATGCAAAAATGCGTTGGGGGATTGTGAATAACTCGCTGAATTTTAAATTTTTTGGTCCGAAAATTTTATCTTGCGTTCATTATATATCCACAAATATATCCTTAAAACATTGAAGCATTCCATGCAGTAGTTTCCTTTAAAAAAATTCCTTAAAATCATCTTTTTTTCAGGCGGTCACACTAGTCTCACTTAAGAAAAATAAAGTTTTGGCGTATTTTCAGTAAATTTTCTACCTGCTCCAATACAATTATACAGCTTCAGCGAGATTTCAGCCAAATTTCGGTCTCTTTCAATAAAATTCTATGATTTTGGCAAAATATTTTCATGCGGGTAATTTTTATTTCTCTTCAGTATTAAAACTTTCCAACACGTATCGTAATTTAAATCCACATTTGTCATGAGTTCGATTTTAAAATACTTGTTATTAATTTATGCTAATTTTTTGTCCCAATATTTTCTAAAATCAGCAAAAATTTCCGACAGTGACAAGAAGTTAATGAGATATTTATTAAATTAAAATGATCGTGGGAAACTATTAATGCAACAGTAGACACGTTTAACAGTCGGGGGTCGGTGGCTTAAGTCAGAAGCCAAAAATTCACAACATCCGGCGCTAACTCATCTCCGAGATTGCTCTTTACGTATTTTTAATTTTAACTGGCTCTGAAAGACAGAATGAGCAACTAAGAGAGAAACGTTTATGGGACCTAGCGTATAATTTTTATCATCGGTGCCGATCTTAGTGGGACTACGGTTTGGGCCAAATATTGTATACCAGTGGAGTCTGTTTGATACTTATAGAAGGAAGGAGGGACTGATAGAGATTAGTGAGAGTGAGAGTAAGTAAGGAAGAGAGTGAGAGAGAGGAAGGAAAGGAAAAAGAAAGTGAAAGGTTGGAAGCTGGTCTCTGTATCTTTTGCCGCTTAAAAAAGAGGTGGTGAGCTGCTCTGAGGTCTCCTTTATAGATTTGTAGAAAGTTGTAAATCAAACGTTAATGGGGTACCATGTCCAAGCATAAAGAGCTTGAAACAACGACGCATATAATGATAAAGATAGGAGGGACACAAATAATAATAAAGAATGACATTGGGATACTACTTTCAGGTATATATATATATATATATATACATATATATCCGTATATATTTACTGATGAATTTCCTTTAATTTATCGGTTTTATGGATTCATCAACCTCACTAAAATGCTAGTTTTTTACTTTTTTGTAATATACGGCCTTGAAATTTTAAGAATATGTCGATGATTATTTAATTTATTCAATAATACTAAATATTACAATGATAGCAAAGTATATGATTTTTTTTTTGTTTAAAATTTAAAAAAAAAGTAAAAGATAATATATTGGAATTTTAATGCACTTATCAGATTTTTACTGTTATTTATGATTTTTTATTATTTTTAGGCAGAAAATTATACTTAAAGTGATTCAATGATCTTAATCTTATTTTATTCTTTAAAGTTTTTTTTAAAAAAACGCGGGCTGAATTTAAAAAAAAATCACTGTGAAAATTTAATAATAAAAATGCGGTTTATTGTGCTTAACAAAAATAAATATTTGTTTTAGTATTACTATAAATATTATAATGAATTCATTTTTTAGTAATTTAATAATGCGATAAAATATAAAAGCAGATATAAATTTGAACGTATATGAAACAAAAGATTTTTTAGCGGTTTAAAACTAGTGAATTTTAGTTAATTTATCTACAGATCATTTTTTTTTAATTTGAAGAAATTTTTTTTTCACGAGACCGGGGCATGAGGGTCTATTAAACGAGTTATTAACTCCAGTGGGTTTTATGCACACACTGTAAAAAGACGGGGTTAAAAATGGACTCATTTAAACTCCGCCCGGTGTTAAAATGAAATTATACCAGTGTAAGAGGTGTAATTTGGTGGTGTTAAACTGGTGTAAAAGCGGAGTAATATCAATGTAAGAGCAGGGTCATTGGTGTAAAAGCAAGGTAATTGGTGTAGGAGCAGGGTAATTGGTGTAAAAGCAGGGTAATTGGTGTAAAAGGTGAGTAAGATCAATGTCAAAGCAGGGTAATTGGTGTAAGAGCAGGGTCATTGGTGTAAAAGCAAGGTAATTGGTGTAGGAGCAGGGTAATTGGTGTAAAAGCAGGGTAATTGGTGTAAAAGGTGAGTAAGATCAATGTCAAAGCAGGGTAATTGATGTAAAAGCAGGGCAATTGGTGTAAAAGCTGAGTAAGATCAATGTCAAAGCAGGGTAATTGGTGTAAGAGCAGGGTAATTGGTGTAAAAGGTGAGTAAGATCAATGTCAAAGCAGGGTAATTGATGTAAAAGCAGGGTAATTGGTGTAAAAGCTGAGTAAGATCAATGTCAAAGCAGGGTAATTGGTGTAAGAGCAGGGTCATTGGTGTAAAAGCAAGGTAATTGGTGTAGGAGCAGGGTAATTGGTGTAAAAGCAGGGTAATTGGTGTAAAAGGTGAGTAAGATCAATGTCAAAGCAGGGTAATTGATGTAAGAGCAGGGTAATTGGTGTAAAAGTGGAGTAATACTGGTGTAAAAGTGGGGTAGACTGCATCCACTTGGAGTATTAACTTTAAAGATTATGAAACACAAAAAATATCAGTTTTTTATGAAAATTAATAAAAAATATCATTTATTAACAAGTGTACTGATTAAGTAAGTAAAAATATTCACAAAGTAAAATATTTTAACACCGGTAAAGAATATCTACAGCATTGGCGGCGTTATTTTTACATCGTTTTCGGTATTGAAATTTAACACCGCCGATTTTAACACCTTCACCTCTTGGACTTACCCCGTTGATTCTTTACAGTGCAGAATTCAAATTATTTTTGTCAATTTCGAACCTATTAAATATGATTTACTAATAATTACGACAAAAAATTTTTTTTTTCTAGAGTGTACCCACCCCTAAAAATCATTAAAGACAATTTGTCCAGATCTTCTACTCTCTCATTTTACTCCAGATACTCCGATTTCCTCCTAAATTCATAAACCTAAAATTACCAAAGAATTTTCTACAATAATATTTTTCTTCTCCCAAATTCTGGGACTGAGCCATCATACCCCGATTTCTTTTATAAATATGCCATAAATTAATTATAAAACTCATTAGATTACTAAATAAGCACATACATAAAAATCTTTGGATGCCCGAGCTATGGAAGTTTCTCCCCAAGTATTTTATTTCATATAATTATAATACCAACTATGATAATGATCATAATAGTTACCCATAATAAGAACCAAACTCGCGTTATGTCCACATTGGTAAAACTCGTTGTACTGTGGCACGTTCTCGCCCCAACAAACCCATATATAATCTTTATGCCGATGCATCATCATCACAATATAAGGAAAATAACAATAATAAGTACGCAAAAACAATACTAAATATCCACATACAAGAAAGCAGAAGATCATGTATCATACAAAAAGCAAACGTTTGCTTATGTCAAATGCCAAAAGTATTCTACCGCATACCCAGTATTATCCTGTGTCCCTCTCTTCTCATTTCTCATCTCTGCTTATTGAGATTGTTTCATTTGTATGGTTAACTCTTAGCGATTATTTTTCCCAAGTAAAACAACCACAACAGCAACCAGAACAACGGCAACAACGTTAAGTTACAGATGCCGTTTAGGGAATGTTGACCAATGGCATGATCATTTATAGTTTCTTCCTGAGTTTAGTACAGACTTTAAGTTAACAGATATTTAGTGTATGTGTGCTGAGCACGTGCGTGACTCGCGACTACTTACGATCCATTTTATTCCATAAACGCATCTATTTAATAGTATTAACTTATACTTGAAGTTGATATCTGGACAGAGTGCTGCTACTTGTAATCAAAGGAATTAGATACCAGGGTGGTCTACATGTATATATATATTATTGGTATGAGATATAACTATATAACGTGTGTTATGTATGTATGTATGTATACAAGAACTTAAAACAGAGAGTACCCGGTCTGCGTAGTGAGGTCTCTGTAGTCTCCAGGTGGCAACTGTTTGCTGTTGCATTGCACATGGGACGTCCCGTTTCCGTACATAGATCTCTTAACTTGGAGAACCTGATGCTGACTAGTCTTCAATGTATCCCAGCTTGGTATCACTCCTTATAATACTATCATCAACTATTTAATGACAAAAACTGCTAATCATTTTTATTCAACTTTTAACATATAGACTTCGGTGACTTCAGGTATGGCTTGTTCTTAACTTCGACATCTTTGGACATTATATAAATTTTATTCTTATATCTATACATGTCTTAGTTTTAATCGATTATATCCAATAATAGTACTCGTGTAAATATATTTTTTAATCGGCCTAATGTTATTTTGATGCTAGAAAAAATTTTAATTATCCAATGCCTAACCTATTTAACATTTCTACATTTCTTTTTTTGACGCTCATTAAATTTTCATGTTTAGATATATTGCGGTACTAGTGCCAAAAAGGAGTGTACTTATTTTTTGCTTATTCACGGATTAGTTTATACTAATCCCAAAAGTGTAAAAATATAAATCGAGTGAATAGTTGGAATATAGAATCCCGGGTCAAAAATAAAACTTGATTTAGACTTGGTTTACCTAGTCGAAATTTCGAGCCGTTTTTCACAAGACTAGCTCGACTTTTTTTTACGAAGATATGAAATCCATTGTTTGAGTCTTGGTTTAGACTTAACTGGCTTACTTAGTCACGATTTAAGACGAAAAAGTTTAAATCAAGTCGAAATTTACTTGGTTTAGACTTATATGACTTAAAATATAAGGCGAAAAAGTCTAAATCAAGTCGAAACTGACTTGATGTAGGCTTATTCGAATTAAATTATAAGGCGAAAAAGTCAAAACTAAGGTGAAATAATTTTGATGTATTAAGGCGAAAGTAAGACGAATAAATAACTTTTTTTCGACTTGGTTCAGCAAGTCAAAAGTAAGGTGAATGACTATCGTGCTCGAAGTAAAGACGAATAAGTACAAACTAAGACCAAAGAATACAAATAAGTTGAAATAAGTTGAAACTAAGATGAAAAAAGTTAAAAAAGTTGAAAAAAATTAAATTTAAGTCGAAAAAGTCGAGATCTCACGAAAAATCGCCGACAAATCGATAACTTCAGAACAAAACAAGGCGATCGAGCCTGAATCAAGTTTTATTTTTGACCCGGTATGGGCAAAAATGATAATATCGAATTTATTTTAAGAAAAATATTAACTTTTAGTTTTATAAAGTAATTTAAATTTTTTTTCATGAGTAAGTTTTTATGACCTTGGGGCAAAACGGTCAGTTAAAAATTCTTGGTTACGTAAAGATAATTTATCGGTATTTTTATAGGGAAAATTTATAGGAAAATTACTATGCAGAGTTATATGAGTGCAGTACACGGAAAAAAATAACTAGGTGGTGCAACATGAACCAGTCTAGGTGAGCCACTATGAAAAAATCATGTTAGTGCAACATGAATGTAATGTTACTACAACATGAAAATTCATGCATGGGTAAAAGAGTTTCGTCCTCATAACAAAAGACGGGAGAGCGGAAAATTTTGTTACCGTGACAAACATGATTAGCTTACGATTGCCAATTTGTTATAATAACAAATGAATTTATGTCGTAATTAAGGGGGGGGGGTTTGGAGGTGGAAAACCCCTTTGGTGTAGAAAAAATTCAAAAACTCAACGTTAGGGGGAGGTTTATTATACGTAGAAAGTGTGTACCGAGTTTGAAATAAATCGGCTGTTGTTTTTAAATGGCAGTGCTCAGGGACTGTGCAAAAAATTGTTAAAATCATATTTTTCTTCAAAAATTTTATCTTAAATAATCGTAAGTAAAAATAAAATATCAAATTTCGATTTAGAATTTTTAAAAATTTTTAATTATTATATAAATCCAATATATTTCTCATAAGCTATGATTTTAAACTAAATTGGCAACATCTGTTAGGATAAAAAAAAAAAATATTGAAAATTCGTTTTCAAAAAATGACAGATTCATCCAAGCGATGTTAAGATCCCCAACGTCGTTGACATTCCCAGGATACTTGTACTCCCCATAATTTCTTCTATTCCACAAGATTATTTGCCATAGCATATAGTTATAAGGTATATGTATATATATTATATGTTTGTATTAAAGTTAGCAAAGAGGGACAGCTGTTACGATTATCCGTTGCGACAACTACGACAGAATATTATGAAGCATGAGCATGTCATTATACATGGATATATATATACAGGGAGGGTAAGTTGTGACAGGCTCTCAGGCATGAATTTTCATGCAACAAGTTGCCTACTTAGCGATCTACAAAGCTATCCAACCGTACCAATATCTTCTTTTCTTATCCGACCTTTTTACACTCACCCTCTTTCTCTAACCCAGACAGAGACACACACACAAGCGAATACTTACATACATACGCACTTTTCTTTAAATCACCGCGAGAGTTTTTCATGTGACAAAAAAAAATGTTTTTCTATTTAAAAAAGTATAAGTTTATATTTATACACACAGTCACATACAGAAGAAAAAAAATGAGACCACCACTTTTAAACCACTTACTTACGGTTCATAAGAGTGTTCAAAATATTGTCGCGTGTATTTCATCTTCACATTTCACAGATGATGGGGATAAAGATGACGATGATGATCCGTAATCCAACAATGTCCTAACAAGCTATTTTTAAAATTTTTTGACAAACCAAATAATATATTTAGATACTCAAATACTATACCCGCTATATTACTATTATTAGTTCAAAATTTTCTTTTGTTAAAAATATGCTTCAGCAAAAATATAAATTATGTCCTTTTATCCCAACTAGTACACAATATTTTTTTTATTTTCACAGGACATGAAGGTCTTTCAAAAATATTTGGAAGAGGGGGGTAAGAAAGTTTTCTATTCAGATGGCCTCCTTCCAAAAATTTTTTTTTGTCATTTTCATGTTTATTAGGGACTAAATGGTCCATCGGCAAATTCACTGACCGGAGCAAATTGGACAGTTGACAAAAAAATTTTTGAATTTAGTTTCTTATATTTTTCTGTTTGTCAGAAGCAAAATAATTATTTTGTCTCTTATAAGTAATCGGGACTATTTGGACCAACTCAAAAAAATTAAAAAAAAATTTATACTTAATTTTATTATTGTTCTAAATAAAAATTTCATTTATGAAAAAATTTTAGTACTTACAGTCTACTATTCAATGATTCAACTCCCCGGAAGAGTATAAATGATATTTGGAAAAATAAAAATAATATGCGGTGAAATCGTAAATTTGAAAATCAGAAAAAAAATTTTTTTATTTTCAAATAAATCCAACTTAACACAGACGACTATTATATACAGTATTGCTTTAATGAACTATTTACTTTCGAAAACCTCCGTGTAAAAAAAAAATGTTCGAAGTTCGAACGTCGAAACGTGACACAATTTCGCATATTTTTCGAACATTCAATGATTTGATTTTTTCGTTCCGAAAATTTTTTACAAAAAATTTTTTGTATTTTTTTATTGGACTCAGTTTTTCAAATTTTTTTATTGTTTCAATCTAGATGAGCAAGAAAATTTTTATAATATCTAATTTCAGAGATTTTGAAAATTTTGCTTAGAAATCTTAGAGAAATTTACCTAGAAATTTGGAACAATTTTTGGATATTTTCCGGACAAATTTCGTACATAAAATTTTGTGGATTTTGAGTATATTTTTGGATTCAAAAGTCCTAAAAAATTGATTTTTCTTTATTCAAAGGAATCCTCTGTGTAAAATAAATCTGTTCCAAAAAAATTCCAAAAAAGTTCGACATGTAGAACTTCTACACTTGAGACAGATTTGAACTTCAAGTGAAACTTTTTTTGAACTTTTGTAATTTTGATAATAAAAAAAAAAATTGTTAGTGAATCTTTAGTAAAAGAAGAACGTTTGTAAAACATATTTTTCAAAACATATATTTACTACATTATATCCTCGTTTAGAAAAATTTCAAAAACTTCAAATTTGGAACGTTTTTTGAATCTTATGGGCCTCTAATAGGAACTTTTTCGGAACGAGGGTAAAATGGAGTAAAAATACATTTTCAAAAATATTTTTTAAAAATGATATTTTTTTACTCAAAATTCGCTCGAATAAAGTCTTAGGTAAACTTTTTTTTAATTATCAAAATTACAAAAATTCAAAAAAAGTTCTACTCCAAGTTCTAATCAGTCTCGACTTCAGAAGATCCATGTATGGAACTTTTTTGGAATCTGTTCAAAATGGATTTTTTTTTACACGGATGATAATGCTCCTATTTAAAAAATTTTGAAACATCTTAAAATTATCAAAAAGCTTCTTTTTGTTCAATCATAATAAAATGTCCTCAGTCCCTTTCCCCCTCCCTCTTTTCACCTTCGATGTTGCAACAAATTCACACACTCATTTAGCAAAGAAGGGCTGCGTATAGAAGCATTAAACGAAGAGGTAAAAAATAAAATGAATAAATAAAAAGTAAAACAAAATTTAGCCAAGTATTATTTTCTCAAGCCACCCCCAATCGCGGTATACATGTATGCCATTTTGAAGCCAATAAATCACAATTAATTAGCCGAGCGTAATGATGTGGCATGTCGGCTCCAATTGGTACGAGCTACAATGTCATGTGTGTTGGTGGGCCGTATTCACTACAAACCTTTGCACACAGATGTATTTCGTCCAGCCGCAGTCGTCCTTTTTCCTTTTTTTAACCGCAATCCATTTTTTATTACCTTTTTTTTTTTATCCATTACTCGCACTTCATAAATTCAAATTACTAAATAAATAATTAAAATTAACTCAAGTACTCGATGAAAAGTCAAGTAATTAATAAATAAAAAATAGATTCGTCTTTTCCTTGAATCGATAATTATCACCGCATATATATATATATATATATATGCATATATATATATATATGCATATATATATGTAGGTAGCTAGATTGAAATTAATTGACGAGAATGGCCGCGGAGGATCGATGCAGCGATCGGTGAGTCATCGAGGCTTGCGTCGGCGGTGCAAAGCAGTCGTGCTAACTGGCAGTAGCAGTAGAAGCAGAAGCAGAACCACCATCAGTATACATAGTTCCAGGAATTGGATGTAAATCGATTCGATCCACGGCTATATCCCTTTTCCCACCGAAAATAATGGTCCAACTATATACATACATACATATATATTGAAGGACTACATGTATTGGTATTGGACGTACGGCAAAACGGACGATACGACGGGTCTCTGTACTCTCTGGCAAGCCGCGTAAACCTTGTAGAGTATCAAACGATTGAGAGTGAACATGAGTAAGAGAGTAAGAGATAACCATATGTATATAAATATACATGTATAAAGTAGTGAGGAGAATGGGAGTAAAGTGAGTGAGTGAGTTACAAGCAAGAGTAAGAGCGAGAATACTCGTGTACATAGCAGAGCAACACGAAGGTGTTAATACAGAGCTCGATCTCCAGCATGGGACCATACAGATGAGACTACTCTATATACCAACAGAGTAGTTCCTCTACCCAGTTTCATGCAATATGCGCATGTTTAACTGACCAAAGCTCTGTTATATTACTGTACATATATATATGTACATATGAACAGTACGATAGAGATCCTCGATTCTCGTTCCTCTGGTAGCAGCAAGGGACTTGTGATGTTGGTATTCTCTGGATACCCTAGGCCCGGAAGGGATTCCACTTCTATACTACTATCATCTCTTCTTCTCTTTAGTTATTCAGACAGTCCTAGCAGTCCATAGTCTTGTCCTATAGTCTGTAGGCTACTGCTGTTATGTAGAGAAGATCCAACCTACAAAATCTACTTGTCTCTCGCTTTATTTATACACTCACGTCTCATCTTGTACACTCTGCTAGACTACACAAGACCTCAAGCTTCCGTCTCGCTTATATTACAGATAGGAAACACTACTGTATACATTTGTATCGTCTACATATATATATTCAATACATATACATGTCTAGTGTAAACCAGTGATGCTGGTCAACCGGCACTCGACACTTCTACTTCCCATTATATACGACTATATAAAGATATCCCGAAACTACGTATGCAAATATTAGACTTACTGAAGTTTACAAATTTAACGTGTTTACTTTGGTAAATCAACTTACTTCTCAATTTAAATCACACAATATAATTTTTCATTTGATATTTAGTCAAAGATAATATAATAAAGAATATATTTTTATATTAATGAGTGGGAATTTTAAATAAATGGTGGGTTTATATAATATGGACAATGGAGATCGAGTGCAGAGTGCATTTGAAATTTGTAGACTTTGAAACTAGTGTAGAGAATGGACAGTTTAGTAGTTGGAGAATGGTAACATGATGACCTGGGATGAGACAGGTCAACGTTGTTTACTGACGGTACTGTACACTGGATTGAGTTGAATACATTCTCGATGTAAACTATCCCATTTGCATCGATTGCAATTATATTTTAAAAAGTTCATTTTCGTTGATTGAGACTCAAATGTCGAGCTTATACACAGTATAAACTATTCTGCATTTGGGTTAGAATTTTTGGGCTGATTATTTTGGCTTACTTCATGGAAAAAAAAGAATCACAAATTAAGAAACGATAGGTAATAGCTCTAGTAGATCTGATTTACGGAAAATTGCTGTATTTCACCGCAAAATAGTGTAATTTACTGAAAATTTGCCGTAAATTGGGCAATTTACTGTAAGATGACCACAGATTACCGAAATTACAGCAGGCTACTGCAATTAACTGTAAATTGCCGTAATTTACGGTAAATGGTCTAAATACTGTAAATTAGGTAAATGGATGTAAGAGCTCGCAATTCTACGGCAAATTTGCGGTAAAATACGGCACTTTTGCCGTAAAATACGGAATTTTAACGTAGTTTGCCGTAAAGTACCGCAATTTCCCGTAAATTAGACAAATTGCGGTAATTTATGGAAAACTACGGCGAGTTAAGGTAAATTAGATAAATTAAGGCAATTTTTCCGAATACCGTAATTTATAGTAATTTACGGTTATTTACGGTAATTTGACGTAATTCGGATCTGCTAGGAATAATGATACAATGATCAGTTAACACTATCATTCTAAATATAGTAACTTGTGACTTTATACTCGCAGATAATTTTTGGGTGAAAATTACCCATAAAGTTTGGGGTAACGCGCGTTTTAATCCCGCGACAAAATATCCTCGGACAAAATATTCTACGGGCAAAATATCCCCTGGCAAAAGATCCCCCGACAAAATATTTCCAGCCATAATATCCCTACCAAATTATCGTTCGATTAAATTTCCAAAATTTTCCTGAAAAACAAGCACCCAAATGAGGTGTAAGTAGTACAAATAAACATTTAAATTTTGTCGGGGATATTATTTCCAGAGATATTTTGTCGGAGGATCTTTTGTCAGGAGATATTTTGTCCGTAGGATATTTTGTCGGAGATATTTTGTCGTAGGATTTTTTGTCGTGGGATGAAAACGCGCGGAACCAAAGTTTGGTACTGTAAGGACAACTAGCCAGTAATTAACTTTTTACTGTGTTTTCAGTAGGAATTGAACTTGACCATGGTCAAAAATAAAACTTGGTTCAGGCTCGCTTCACCTTGTTTTGTTTTGAAGTTATCGATTTGCCGAAGATTTTTCGATGAGATCTCGACTTTTTCGACTTAAATTTAATTTTTTTCAACTTTTTCAACTTTTTTTATCTTAGTTTCAACTTATTTTACCTCATTTGTATTTTTTGGTCTTAGTTTGAACTTAGTCATCTTTACTTCGAGCACGATAGTCATTCACCTTACTTTTGACTTGCTGAACCAAGTCGAAAAAAAGTTATTTATTCGCCTTACTTTCGCCTTAATGTATCAAAATTATTTCACCTTAGTTTTGACTTTTTCGCCTTATAATTTAAGTCGAATAAGCCTACATCAAGTCAGTTTCGACTTGATTTAGACTTTCTCGCCTTACATTTTAAGTCGAATAAGTCTAAACCAAGTAAATTTCGACTTGATTTAAACTTTTTCTTCTTAAATCGTGACTAAGTAAGCCAGTTAAGTCTAAACCAAGACTCAAACAATGTATTTCATATCTCTGTAAAAAAAGTCGAGTTTGTCTTGTGAAAAACGGCTCCAAATTTCAACTTGGTAAACCAAGTTTTATTTTTGATACAGGTAATTTAAATTATTCAAAAAATTGCAATGGCAAGTCAAGTAACAAAATTCTAAAATTAACCATGTTAGTAAATCACAATATTGATTTCAATTATTATGTAGTATGAAAAATTTCCAACCCCTATCGTGATTAAAATTCACATTTTTTCCCAAATGAGATTTTAAACACTTTTTATAAAATTACACTAATTTTTTTTCATATCGCGTCATCTTAGCATCAGAATTCCAAGAATGTAATTTTCCGGCACCTGAATTCACGACCTAGGGTAAAGTATTTTTCGACTCAATAACAGCTATTCTATTATTGTATCTCGTATTGTGTTGTCTTGAGGGATTTTATAAACTGCCACATGGCGTGTGACCAAAATCCCGAAAGGACGACTAAAAGGAGCTCGCACTAAAGTGTTGCACTCTTTTTTTCGGCATTCCTGTATATTCTCATTTATATTATTTTATTTATTTTTTTTATATTCCTCCTTATTCTTTTTATTCTTGATTCCCCTCGGTCTTATTCCTTCTTTATAATCCTTACATTCTATATCATCAACTTAAAGATTTTTTATTTTATTAAACCGCGCGGCGATCTTGAACACAGGGAACAACTTAGCGATGCGAATTCAAGTTTCCGAAACGACGAAGACGCGTCGACATTTCCATAATATTCAAATGTATAAAATACGTGAATCTCTCATGTGGTCACATGTGCAGATAAAAGCTAAAAGACGAAAAAGAATAATATAACGAGAAGACGACGGAGGAAGAAGAAAAACTTTAAGACGAATAAGAAATTAAAGAGAGAGGCAGAGTAAAGTAAGAGAGGAAGCGTTTGGAAGAGTGTGGCGAACCGCGCGCGGTCTTGGCCGCTCATGGTGTTGCTCGTTGACATATTTATCGACGGCCCCGGCACCTGCGAGACCGGCACCGGCACACGGACCCGTATAGCGCGCGCGGCATTCTTATACTCTTATACTACTTTGCCGATTCTCTCCATCGTTGTCCCCACATCACAATGCCATGGACACCAATGCGCTTCCTCTTTCAATTTTCGTCTCACGGCCTCATGACATATTGGAACTTCCTCCACACTCTCTACACTCTACTCGGTTTACTTTGTTGCTGCTCATTCCCTTTATCTACTCCATCCTTATCCTTATCCTCCAATATATATATATATATGTATATATATATATATATATGTATATATATATATATATATATATATATATATATATATATATATATATACTGAGAGAAAAAATATTGTATTTTCTTCTTATAAGAAATTATGCTACTGGAAATTTTCGATCTAATACACTGTAAAAAATTCGGAGCGAATTTGGAGCAATTTTGAATTTTGTTTGAATTCAAATTTACTGTCACTCGGAGTTTTAAAAAAAATTATTCTGCTTATGGAGTAAATAAGGATCCTGAAATGAGTAGACAATTAACAATTTTTTGAATTTTTTTTTCAACAAATTTATTCTAAAAAAACTAATAATATGCACTGGTAGAAAATTTAAAAAACTGTCAAAAATTATTAGACGTCGGCTAACTTCAGTATCATAGTAAACAAAGAGTTTGGTTTTTTAACGAAGTGATTTTGGAGTGATCTAGATTTTATTTGAATCTACATTTACTCTGATTCCGAATTTTAATATTAAAATGAACTTTTTTCAGGAGTGAATTCCACTCCGAATTTAGTCCGCAAACTTTTTACAATTTTATTTTTGACCCTAAACTGTAAGTAGTAAAAAGAGAGGGGTACAGGCATTTGTCGAAAGACTTCTCATAACTTTTTTTTTATACTTCACTTTTCCCGTAATTTAAGTGATCTAATTTATAAAATTATATGCTCAAAAATATAGTCGATTAAAAAATTGATTGGCCGAAAATCCAGCGCTAAAACAATGCATGGTAAAAAATGCATGGCGTTCAACACCATGCTGGTATGGTCTCAAGACAGATACTAAAATAGTATGTGAAATATTCCAAGACAGTATTGTAGCGAGTCCCAGAAGTATGGCGTTATTTACTATACTGTATAGTACTGGTGCTATTGTATTGCTCACACGTATGCATAGCAGGCACGGCGAAACAGCATGGCCCTGAGATCCATACTACAATGCGAAGGCACAATGCTACTAGTTTTTCCCGCCATAATTTTTGGCGCGTTAATCAATGTATACTATTGTATTACCGCCAAAACTATATAGATGTCGTTAGACTAGGTTTCTCTGCCAGAAGCATTGTGAATACGGCAACGCAGTAAGGGCCTGACGGCCAAACTGACATTGCGGCGTCCGCGCCAACTATCGCCAATGTTACTATTCCGCAATGGTCGAATCATCTAGCATACAATTTTACAACGTATAAAAATCTTCGGTACCATACAGTATGGCGTTCACGCCCATACTGGCATAGTGATATCCGCAAAATATTTCTTACCGTATACCACTATTTCTTTTCATATTTTATCATGTGTCAAAAAATTATACTACGTTCGATATGAAATCAAGAAAATGCAATAATATGTACTGCCTTTTTACTTAAGAAGAAAATACTGTTTTTACATTAGTTACTTTTTTTTTCTTATGTAAGTATATACATATATATTTATATAATATATTTAATACTTATTATTTATTTATTCGTACTCGTATTAGTATTCGTATTTTATATCTATGCATATCTTTAAACGCTCTAGAAATTCCTAAATCTATTCGATAAATATATTTTGAATAAAAGTTTTATTTAATGGCGCTGTTGTTATTTTAAAATCTTTTTATTTCGTTTACAGATGCACCGGTCAGCCTTACTTTCACCGTTCCGCTTGCCACTGAACTCTCAGCGTATCTGCTGTCCCGCACCGGAACCCCATGGGTAAGTATATATAATATATTTTTTTGTTTATTTATTTTGCCACCAGATGGACAATGGCTTATCGGAAATTCGCAAGCGATATTTTGCATCGGTGGTGTATATCGGTCGCGGGGATCTCTCTTGATTTCACTTTGATCAATATCTTGCCTCGATTTCAACGACGGATCTTTATAAATTGCTCCTTTCGCCCTATCCTACGTATAAACTATATATTGAATAATAAATATATAAATATATATATATATATATACACATAATATATGTATATATATGTAGAAAAAGCGTGAATATATGCAAACACGTGAGAACATTTGTTTTTTTATTTCATCGTTTATATTTATTTATTTATATACATATATACAAATACATATATATGAATAAATCTCTTAGTATCGAAGAATGAGTTGCCGCGTGCGATTATTTGGTGGACTCTATATAAGCTCGTTCCCAAGCTATTGTACAGCCGCGCACGCGGCAAAATGAAACCAACAGAGAATTTGGAGTGCGACGGAGTTGATATCTGCAGGAGCCAGAAGTTTAACCACCAGCAGCATCAACAGTAACAGAGAGTCTGGTTCTTCTCTTTACTTGTTGTGACTCTACCACAGCCGGTTATAACCACGATGATATATATCTCGGGTGCTAAACGGCCCATTGTTCACAGTAGCCTCTGACGAATTTGTATATGTTTATAACGACGGACCGCCGACGCCCGTTTAGTTTTGCGGCTTTTGTGTTATATGTTATATGTTATGTGTATTATATATCCGATGAGAGTACCATCGATAAAGAGACCAAGTAAGAAATAACTTGGGTGCTATTGGTTTATACACGAGCCAACAATCGTCCTTTTCCGTTGTCACTCGACTTGGCTACTCGCCAACGCGTCTACGACTTCTGTTACTCTTTCTCTCTTTTTTTAAATCTCTTTACACCTAACCCAGTGTTGAATACACTCTGTACTAGTGTACCGTACCCATGCAACATACTCAGGTTTTACTCTCGGTACCGTACGCCTTTGAGCAAATCCTAAGATCCAATTTAGTTTTTTTCTTCGCTAAACTTTAGGTCTCTTCTTTATTCTTTGCCCCTCAAGGGAATGCGTATATTCCATTTGAATTCTTCAACTCTATTCGTTTCAATGCCGCCGCATAGTGAAAATGAACCGTTGACGGGCTGACGGGGAATACGCATGTACATGATCGTAAATAAAATAATCGTATCTTGTCTCTAAGCATTTCGGGACTGAGCTGAGGAATCTTTCAGTCTTTTTAAATTCTGCATCCAATCCAACTTTAAATACTTGAATCGTCTCACACATATACATATTATTCTCATCTTCGTCGACATTCATATGTATGCATGGATATATATATGCATTGGTCCAGCTATTATATTGAATGCTTTAAATGTATATGGATTGTGGTATGGTGTCAGTTGGTAAAAATATTTGGATAGTGAGAACGAGAGAGATGAAGCGAGAAGAGGCATGCAGTTGAGAATTGTCAAGATCTTTTCGAGCTGTGGATCTTCCAGCAGCAATACAAATCCAAACAGAAGTTGCAGTATAAGTAGATAGAAAGAGTTTTAAAGAAGAATAAGAATAAGAATAATAATAAGAAAAATAAGCTAAATGAAAAGAGATGAAGAAGAAGAAAAAGTAAAAGAGTGAGACCAAGTGCATGGACACTGTTGAGAAATAAAACCAAGGGAATGTCGGGTGTCGAAC
The DNA here is from genome assembly GCA_030273425.1 of Microplitis manilae. Classification (NCBI taxonomy): domain Eukaryota; kingdom Metazoa; phylum Arthropoda; class Insecta; order Hymenoptera; family Braconidae; genus Microplitis; species Microplitis manilae. Next base: position 21,788,181 of record CP092726.1, read on the forward strand.
CCGGCGCGGATTTACGGGGCGCTTTGTAATACCGCCTTCCTCAATTCAGCAATATACCTAACCTCACCCTTTTTTATTTTGTATACATTATTATTATTATTTTTACTCCGTTAGCATTAACATTCTCTCTCACTATTTTTTTTCTCTCTCTTTATACTTGAGCTACTGCCACTTTATTAATATATATTACTAATACTAACTGTTACCCGCCCGCTTCGCTGGACATGTTGCAATGTTAAGCGACTACATTTTGTTTTGATTATTGATATCAATATCCTAGCATTGACCATTCAAACATCCGTAAATATACTTATTCTCGCTTTTTTCTGAGTAAAAGAAAATTGTAAGTGGTTTGATAGATAGGAGTAAATTTCCTGTTGAAAATTTTTAATAAGATTGTTGTTAATTTTTGTAACTAATATTCATTTCAAATATCAACATTGAGTCATTGAAGGTCTTATTATTGCGTCGTCGCAAACCATTAAAGAGGATGATTACCATTTATTCATATATATATATATATATATATATATACATATATCTATATATACTTACTCAGGCAGTTTTTGAGCAATCGACTTGTTTTTGGTCTCGTTTTGTAGGGGTTGAAGTCCTCTTCAAAATTACTCTGAGGACATAGATGCATTTTCATGAAAGTAATTTAATTTCAGTCGTAATGACTGAGATTTTTGGCTGGTACACGGAAAGAAAATTATGGGAATGGTTCCTATAATTTTGTGAAATTTTGTGCTATACCAGCATAGGAAAGACGACCATAAATTATGGGAACACGTCCTATAAATATAGGAATATTACCCATAATTATAGGAATAGTTCCTATAATTATGGGAATGATACCTATACCATTATGGGAATAGTTCCTATAATTATAGGAATGGTTCCTATAATTTATGGGAATGGTTCCTACAATATTATAGGAATGGTTCCTATAATATATAGGAACGATTCCTATAAATTATAGGAACCATTCCTATAAATTATAGGAACGATTCCTATAAATTATAGGAACCATTCCTATAATATTATAATATTATAACATATATGTTATCATAAATTAAAAATTACAAAGTGTGTATCTTTCACTTACACGGAGAGAAATGTCAAGTAAATATGCCTATGCAGTGTCTGGGTTTTGCTGATACTCAAGACAAAGCAAGCTAACATCCGTTTGTCCATCTTTCTCACAAGCCTGACGTTCATTAACCCTCAATTATTGTCGTTATAAATTCATCCAAGGTAAATCAATAATTTTATTTGTTTTTTTTTTATTTTTATTTAATTTAAGTAACCTTTCAACAAGTAAACCTGTTTCTAACTGTCGTTACTGAATATTATATATTTATTAATGAATTCATATTAAATTATATTTATGATAAGCACTTTTATTTTATTTTATAATTAAAGGTGTGCTAAAATATTTAAGTTCTTTATTTTATTTATGTGTCGATTATTTTTATTATATATTTATTTTTTAGTGAATAAAAAATTTTTTCTTAATTTAAATTTATTGTTATTTTTTTTTTTTTTTTTTTTATGAGTATTGAGTATTTAATTATTTTTTAAATTAATTCTATAGGATATATATTTAAGTACTGGTGTCATAAAAAAATATACATGTATATGTATATGTACTTGTATATGGCTATGTAATATAAATAAATAAATGTATCTGATTTCCGTAAAATTACTACCGCGGAATTCAAAAGTGCAATAGCATGGTGAGTAATTGGATCGGTACCAAATGGAATTTTTGTTACTGTCCCTATGGTCTCTCAAGTTAAATTGGTAGTGTGGAATCCGCACACTGGTAATCGCAATCACTCTCTCGCGATTATTGCTAATTACGTTTAAATTCTTTAAGATATATATTTTATTTTTTTTTCTCATATATATTCTTAATTTTATTTTTATTTTTATTATTCATTTCTTTTTTTATAAGGAGTTTCATAAAAGGAACTTAAATAAGAGATAAATATAAATCTTAGAAATAAATCAGTGTCAATACATTACATTTCCTTGCTTTTATTTCTTGGCGGTTGTTAATTAATTTAATTAAAAATTAAAAACTATTATTTGTGACTGCTTAATGCATAACAGAAAATTATATATATTATTGATTACTGATAAGAAAAACGCATTTCAAAGAAATATTTTACGATATATATATAGAGAGAAAGGTAGGTAAAATGGGACCATTCAAGCAAAACGGGACTGTATGGGCAAAACGGGCCGCTTGATAATTTTTTTTGTACAATTTTGGGATTTTCAAAAATTTTCTCAGAAATTTCTTAGTGGATTCTATGTATTGCAGGCCATAAAAATATATACGATGACACCTTTGCTATAGGGTAGAGATATTGTTTTTGGCCACTTTAGGGCCGGCTTTGGATACTTGAAAAATTCAAATAAAATAATTTGCAAAATACGCAGACATAATTAATTTTTCAAATGTGTAAAACAATACTTTTATTCCACTGCGACAATGAAAATTTTATCTTATAGGGGAGGGGGGGGGGGCTTAAGGAAAATAATTATATCATTAATTTTTTTTACGCGTTTACTTCTTTTTAGACCATAGATACTTATTTTCACTTCATTATGCTGCGTCCATAAAAATTGAAAAATCGAAAATTAGGGGCAGAGGGGGCCCTCCAAAAAATTTCGGATTTGATATTAAAATGACGATTAAAACGACGAAGACAACAATCAAAGGAAAGGGAAAAGGAAAAAGCAAATCAAAACAATCGTGGATGATACGGCTTGTAATTTTTGTGGCAAATTATACTCAGAATCTTTAGAGCCATGGATTCAATGTGGCCAATGTAAAAATCGGGCCCATGATTCATGTGCCGGTGTTGACAACAAAGTTGGGCGAAGCTGCACGTGATATTTGCGAAGAACTATAAAACAATTGTACTTTAATAATATAAAAAATCATTTTTAAGCCTGCTGCGATATAACTTTAAAACGTAATTTTATTATCTTTCTTTCTTAATAATTTATATTTAATGAACAGTTTTGGTGGTCTATTTTCCCGGGTGAAAAATAAAACTTGATGTAGACTTGGTTTACCAAGTCGAAATTTGGAGCCGTTTTTCACAAGACAAACTCGACTTTTTTTACGGAGATATGAAATACATTGAGTTTTCGCCTTGGTTTAGACTTAACTGGCTTACTTAGTCACGATTTAAGACGAAAAAGTTTAAATCAAGTCGAAATTTACTTGGTTTAGACTTATTCGACTTAAAATGTAAGGCGAGAAAGTCTAAATCAAGTCGAAACTGACTTGATGTAGGCTTATTCAACTTAAATTATAAGCCGAAAAAGTCAAAACTAAGGTGAAATAATTTTGATATATTAAGGCGAGAGTAAGGCGAATAAATAACTTTTTTTCGACTTGGTTCAGTAAGTCAAAAGTAAGGTGAATGACTATCGTGCTCGAAGTAAAGACGAATAAGTTCAAACTAAGACCAAAAATTACAAATAAGTTGAAATAAGTTGAAAATAAGAAGAAAAAAGTTCAAAAAGTTGAAAAAAATTGAATTCAAGTCGAAAAAGTCAAGATCTTATCGAAAAATCCTCGGCAAATCGATAACTTAAAAAGAAAATAAGGCAAAGCGAGCCTGAATCGTTTTATTTTTGACTCGGGTTAACCCTCATTATATCAAAAACTTCAATAAGCTTATCCGTCCGAATTCATTGACGTGTACAAAATTTTGAGGGGCCCACTTTGCTCCCAAATTTTTTGAATTTTTAAAAATTTTAAGGGGCCTACTTCCCTCCCCCCCTCCTACTTTTTCATCAATTAAAATAGTGTATTAAATGTCCAAAAATGGAGCAGTGGCCACAAATGGTACTTCTACCCTATTAAAATTTTTTACAAGTTATAAATATCTCAAATAATTTTGCTTTTTGGCATCTGTGTTTACTTACACTCTTCCAATCTCTTTTTTCATATCAGATATAAACAATCTTACTATAGTTATTTTTTTTTTTTTCAGTCTTCCATTTTTTTTTGGAAGCGGTCTGTTTTGTACGCTCCCAAAAAACCTTTTTTCTACGCCAACTGAAAATTTTGTTTAATAATCAAATGTAAGTCAAAAAAACCGACCGTATTGAAATGCACAACAATCGATTATTTCCTCAGCAGTCCCGTTCCGCCTGCCTTCCCCTACACATTAAACTGTGATTAAAAGATAGACTTAGCTCATAATATCCTGAGTATAAGTGTGCATATGATATTAAATAAACGAACGAATCTGATGTTGAGTGGGTTGTGCCGGCGGCATCAGCAGTCTCGAGAGCCCTCATTAGTCCTGGGTTGGTCAGCCTCAATTATATAATAATAAGCTGGTAATAATTGCATCACCGGTGCATCTGTCGAGAGGACGGGATAAATTAAGGAGCAACTTCCCACTTAGATCACCCTCATACGTTAGATTGTTTACAATATAACATACTACTGTCTCGATATTTATTCTATCTACACATTAAATGTACACAATTAATATGATAAAATGACAATAATAATCCATAATTGCATGACTAATATGTGTACAAATCTCCTAGATAAATTTATTTTCCCACATCAATTAATTTCTTAAAATTCGTGACTTTATTACATAGAAATAATTATTACTTATATATATAAAAAAAAAAAAAATATAAAAAAATAGTCTGACAAGATAAAAGCTCGCGTGTTTAGTCACCTATATATGCCACTGTACGGGATACGGTGTGTTCTATCGGTGCTTGAGATCTTGCAATTAGCTTTATCGTTTGCGAGTTACGATTGCGAGATACATATAACGATATATATATATATATATATATATATAACGATATATATATATATATATATATATATATATATATATATATAAGACAAGTATGAGCACTGACTTATGCAATCACCAAGTGTCCCGTTTAAATCATACCATCAATAGCGTGTGTATATACAATTTTATACAAACTGCTACTACTTGAATAGTTGTTTATATATTAGTGTATATAACGAATCCATGAATCCTTAAACGGCGAATGTTATATCTTATATCACTATAAACTATAGCGAGAATATATCCACGGCAACTGTGAGCAACATCGATGAGTTTTAGATAATAACGATGATATGTGCTATTACTATTAGGTATTTACGTTCAAATGCGACGAATCCATTATTAATAGGAGAGACGCATTGATTTATTATACGCTGACGACAAGTCATGTTTTTGTACCACATGCATCGTTATTTAATCTTAATCTCTTTTGATATCAATTGTAGTTGGATACTAATCGCGGTTATTAAAATTAATTATTATTTATTTTTTATATAATACGGGCACACCTTTTTTTATTGGGAATAATTATAGTTAGAGAAGAAAAGAGGGGCAAGACGGGCCCCTGAAAAATTTTATTAGTTGATTATTATACAGTAGGGTGGCCCAAAAAAAACGACTATTTTTTTTTTTAGTCTTGCATGAAAATTTTTTGGTTTATAATGTTTTAAGAAGCCTCTCCAAAAATCAGCTCGATAAAATATTTTCAAGAGGTCGCATGAATTTTAAAAGTATCAAAAATGATCGAAATTTGAATTTTCTATTTCAAATTTTCTTATGCGTGGCAGCAATAGTTTATATTTGTGAAATCATGACTACGCTGAAAATTAGAGCCCAAAATTTAAATATTTAAACCTCGCTCAAGAATTTTGAATGTTTCCGAGTGCCGTACGAAAATAACATATGTGGTCAAAATATATGATAAATATCGGAAAATATATGTGGTCAATTTAACTATATTTTCTGATATATTTTTTTTTACATTAAAAAAAAAATATTCATCATATATGAGTCCGTATATGTTTAGCATATATAAAATATATATGTCAATATACAAGAAATATATTTTTATCATATATGAAAATATATATTCTTGTCATATACGAAAACTATATTTTTATCATACATAAAAATATATATTTCTATCATATACGAAAAATATACTCTGATCATATATAAAAACATATATTTATATTATGTATGAAAAAAAAAGTTTCTTATTCGTATGACCTACTCCAATTAAATTACATCTAAATTTTAATATACTCTTTAAATTGCAGATAAAATTTTCAAAATTAGTTAATTTGATGCGAATATATGATATACCCATATACATATACATACACCGAATAAAATATATGCTTAAATATAACAAACAAAATATATGGTGCCATATATAATATGAATCATATGCTACCACATATTTCATTTCATATAAAAATTTTATATTTTTAGAATATAAAAGGAAATATATCAATGCAATATATTATAAGATAAATGTAAATGTATATAGCTTAATATAAAAAACGTATGTTACATATATGGAATACATATATTTACTACTATATATAATTTTATATTAAATTGGCCAAAATCGCTATATGATTTTTTATAATATACAATATAATATATCATATATTTTTTTGCTGTAAACATATATGATTTTATATATTTCAACCATATATCGTTTTTTCATACGGGCTGTCTTTTGAACGTTTTCAAGCAACCCTTGAATATTAACAATAAAGCCTCGATTTTTTCACTAATTTGCATGACAATCAATGGAAATATAACCCGAGAAATATAAATAGTAAGTTATTTCGGTTTTTTCGCTTATTCATAACTTACCAAATTTTATTATTTAACACTGTCCTTTATTTTTGGTTATGCAAAAGTTATATTTTACTGAAATGACAATAATTGAGTCATAAAAAAATACAAAAACTGATTCAAACTATTCTTGTCAACTGTCCAAATTGCTCCGGTCAGTAAGTTTACATCAATGATCCATTTAGTTCCTAATAACAAACATGAAAATGACAAAAAATTTTGATTATTTATTGGAAGGGTCAATGCTGAATCAGACCGTCGTGTCCTTCCCCAAATTAAAAGACGGATTAGTCCACTATCATTACAGCCGAGGTATAAATGTCTTGACGAACATTAGTCGAGATAATAATAAAATTTGAGTAGACACCGGGCTGTGTCGCGAGCCAAAGTAAATCGTCTTTAAAACAAAAGAGCAATTATTCTTAAGCTGGTAATTATTTCCTCGTACGTGCTGCATAATTTAGCCATTCGGACGGGCGAGCTATGCGGGGACACGGTTATCGTGATACTGGAGGTGAAAGTAATAAACATAAGTCTTGCCTTCGACGATCATAAATATTCGATATTAACGTTTGATACGTCCTGAGAATTAGCATAAACCGTCGTCGTTGTGCTTTAACTTTTTACCGATATCACTGTAACATTGCCTAAGTATCCACACACACACACACACACACACACACACATCCACAAACACATAAGTAAAAATTTAATATATAATAAACATATATTTATATTTAACGATAAATGTTAATTTATAATTGTATATTTATTTTCTCAAATGATAATAAATTTATAAAATGTATTAGCATGATCACGTTTATCAAATCCTCCAACTTTATATGACGCAACACACATGTACATATATATACATACTCACAATTATACAGTTATAAATATATAACTTTTAAATGTGAATTAAAAGTGAATATAGATGATGCGAATATAACATTTCTATTCGTTGTAACATCGTCCTTCGTTATAAGTACCCAAGACATTAATCATGTTCCGTTACTCTCGGTACTTGTTAGTGGAAATCTTGTGCTAAAGCTTATCTAGAAGAGAGCATATATATATTTATGTATATACAAATATAAATAAATATATATATGTGATGTTGATGATGATTCTAATGCTGATGTAGTTGCCCAGTCAGAATGTATTAAATATATATGTATATATACATACATACATATATATATATATATGTATTTATAATACGTGTCTCTTGAGGTGGCTTATAAGCCACATCTGCGGCAAACGATTACTTTCCAAGTAAAACCATCATCGACGAGATCATAAATTCAATTTGATAGAGCGCGGATGCTTTACGCGTCTCGGCTCATCGATTTATGTTATGCGCGACCGAACCGAGGACATAATGAAATAGTCCCGACGATCCCATACACCGATTATATATCCCTTTTTTCCCAGTCACTCCAACTATATAATAACAATAATAATAATAATAATAAAAATAATAACAACAAATACTAATACAATAACAGCAACTTTAATCGCGAGAGACTGTAATGTCATGAGTATATATATATATATATATATGTATATATGAGAAGCTATAAGCTGTTACATTGTATAGTACAAATATAAAAAATAAAAAAAACCAATACATTGATACGTAACATATACATATGATGATTAATGGCTTTTCGATGGTCGTGATCAATCGATAGTTTATTAATGCGATAAATATTATAGATACTACTACTTAATTTCAATCATGATTACATTAATTAGAAAAGATTTAATACATTTCTTACATCAGTTTTATATATATTTAATAAATGCATGAGTCTTTTAGCGTTGTCGGTATATGTATATAAAATATATATATATAAATTTTTTTTTTTACTTTGGATATATTATATGAGTATGTAGTTATTATTGAATTATCGATTTCATTAAATGGATGCATTAAATAAAAAATGAATAAGATGAATGTTTAAATGATTTTAAATTAAATTGGAATCATGATTTCTGCGTTTCTTGCAGCGCAGTATTTCGTATCATCAGTATAAATAAATCTGTATGGATGTAAATGTATATGTATATATATATATGTATGTATATGTATATATATGGAAGAGTATGAACGTAATATAACCTCTGGTTCGTAGAGTACTCGAACTCTAGTCGACGACGTTGGGTAGGAGAGTACGACGACGACGACGACGTAGCAAAAGTTTTCTAATTTAAAAGTTACCCTTCTACCCCTGACTTTCACGCTGGCGTTGCTGCTGAGCCAAACAGGTATCTTTATTGCATTTAACAACACTGCAACGAGGTTACTATTGTGGATATGCCTTGACGAAAACTCTCTCGAGAAATTTATACTTTATAAGTGAATATATATATGTTTCATTGTCCACTGTCTATAATGAACTTAATAAACTTCTGTTCTGATATTATTATTTATTTTAAATTGAATTTATTTATTTTAAAAACCAATTATTGACAAAACTTTTACCAGTTTGTCTAAAAACAAAAGTTGTCTAGTGTGAGCTGATATGTATATAAATATATATGTGTAAAAATTTCATAGATTTATTAATAAATTTATTGACTTTTAATATCACACTGAAATAAAAAAAATCTGCCTATCAGTTGACCCCAAAACTTTTCCCTATTTTTGAGCTCCTTGAGCTCGGAAAAATACTTGTGGATACATTTTCGAGCTCAAAAATACTATTGCATGCCTTTGTTTTCGAAAAAAAAAACGATTTTTACAATTTTTTCTCCGATACCTCGAACGAATTAACAGATTGAGACGGTTGAGGTGGTAATCGACGCGTTTTATTGAGTTCTACAGCTGATCAGATTTTGAAATTGATTTATCTAGTCGTTTTTGAGAAATTTTGAAAATACTAAAACAAAATTTTTTTTTAAATTCTTTCGACAATGGTTTCTCTTGAAAGAATGAACCGATTTTGATGTTTGAAGTGGCATTCGACGCGGCTTATGATGCTTCAGAGCCCAGTTGATTTTGGAATCAATCCATCGAGCACATTACAAGTTATCAAAAAAAAACATTTTTGAAAAAAGTTTATTTTTGGAATATCTCTGAACGAGCCCTACCGATCAAGTTCATTTTTCCACAGCTTTTAGATATTGACAAGCCACGTCGAATGATATCTTGACGATCAAAATCGGTTCATCCGTTCAATAGTTACAGATACTTACATACGTATGTAAGGTACCGGCGGGTAATAAAGCCTAAAAAAGGGAGATTTTAAATAGAATCGAAAATATTGCATTTAATTATCGAAATGTATCATTAATCTTTATTTCAATACATTAGCCATAAAATGTAATGAAGTAATGGTAATTTTTACCATAAACAAACAAGAAATTATACTTTTACAAAAACCATACGAATAGGCCTTATTTTACTACGGTAGGGTAATAAGGCCTACGGGTTAAACAAACTGGAATAGTTTATCTATACTTAATGAAATTGGTAATAGAGATGAATCATCACTTAAATGTAGCAGCAATACTTTTTAAGAATCAGAAGACTAGATTGTTTTTTATAGTTTCTTCTGCGCTACGGCAGCATATGACGGATGATGAAACATAGAAGACAGGGAACGTGGTATCGGGACTCTATAAATTTGTCGTAACATCTCTATGTAAGACCCTTCTGCTAGAGTAGCCTTCAGCGGAGGCGATTATTTTAAATATCATTTCTGCCAGCACTTATGCTTTATTACCCGACAGGCCTTATTACGCGCGAGTACCTTACGTATATACATATATACATACAAACTCTCGGATATTATCATAAAATTCGTCAGAATAGCTTCCTAGAACCTCAAAACGTCAAGATCTCTTAGAAATTCGATTTTCGGAAATCGGACCGAAACCAATAACTTGCCTTTTTTTGAAAATTTTCAATTTTCTTGGCGGGAAGTTAAAAATTGTTTTTTTTTTGCCTCAAAAATGGTGTCTTATATACTTTGCTCTCCCTAAAACGTTACTTAAAATAAGGTAATATTTATTAAAAATGAAAGCTATTATCTCATTGTCTCATATTAAGTTATATGAGTCTACAGAAAGTAATATTATAGTTTAATGATCACTTGAGGGCTGACTACACCAGGAAGGTTACGCTAGTAAGACTAAAGGTGAATATGATATTGCTATGGGGGGCTTCAACAACGACACTACCAAGTATGTGAACTCGAAACCGTCTGATGCTTATTAGCCCTTGTGCCACGCGTTATTAATCTACTAACTTAACCACCGCCGTTTTACTTTTCCCTTTTACTCTCTTTCTCTTCCTCTTCCTCTTCCTCTTTCTCTATCTTTATATATATCCACTTGATACTTAATCCTCGAGGTCTTTAACAGCTTGAGTCGTTTACACGCACACACATCGTTAGCATGGTACTTGCCAATATTCAATTCGTCTCACAACTCGGTATACATTTATAATATTGATTAAATGTTGAAACCGTCTATCACGAAAAATAATCTCAATCTACATTGATATAACTTTTATTTACTATTACATTATATAAATTTTTTTAAATAACATACTAAGCAGATAAAAATTTATGCTAGTGCTAGTTGTGCTTTATGAGGTGTGTAACATATTTCAGGGGAAAAAGCCCAGAGGAGACGTTAAAGTCCCACTGACGAAGATGAGAGTCTGATCTTTTGCTTATTTCTATACGGTTGGCAATAATAAAATTCCGTGGATCATGGTAAAAAAAAATAGGGATCGTATATATGTATATTTATAAACTATATATATATATATATATATATATATATATATATATATATATATATTTGAGCAGGGAAGACTAGTTGAATTTGACTGAGAGATATTATACGGATTTTTTTGTCGTCACATTTATGTACATGAGTTGTAAAGTTACCAAATGTTAAAGTTGTAAAAATTTCCTGCAATCCATAAATCCATGGCCTAGATTTTGCTCTTTTTTTCATAAATTTAACGAGCTTGTCTGAAACTAAAATAGACATTAAAATATACATATACATAAAAAAAGGGATTTCTTGGTGGAATATTTTACGTTATGAAATGAAAAAAAAATTTTCTTAGGACTAGAAAAAATTTTTTCTTGCCCCAAGAAAATTTTTATTTTCAATTCATAATGCAAAAAATTTTTTTTCTGCATACATAGGGGAGGGAGGGGCGTAATGTGGTACTTAAGGCAATACTAAGTTTTCGAGGACTCAAATACACTGATTTTTTTTTTTTAATGATATTCAAAATAGAAAAAAATTTTGAGTTAGCGTTAAAAAAAAAAATTTCATTTTTGCGGGCAAAATGAGTACCCTCTAAAAAAGGTAAAAAAAAAAAATTCTGGATTTCAACTGAAAATTGATTTTTGAAAAAGTTTAACAAAAAAAAATTCAAAGTAAAGCTTAATTATATTTACAAAAGTGATTTTGGAATGTTCAAAAACCATTTATAATATAAAATTTTGGGATTAATTCGTTTTGCCTACCCTACCCCCTTTTGCTCCCCCTCCCCTAATTTGAGTCCTCGGAAACTTCTAAAGTACTTCTTTAAGCCCCCCCCCCACATAGCCCTCGAGTTAATATTTAGATTATTTAAAAACGTACTATTTAAAATTCAAATAAAACTTACTCAAGATATATATTTTTTGATAAATTTTCTTATTAATATATTTTAAAAACAATAATTAGCATATCAAACTGACGTACCAAGGTACCAACAATTCAAACTAGTTGACATCATAAATAATAGGTAAGTAAGATTATATCACAGGTTTAATATATACGAGAATTGAAATGAATATATATGGGTATATATGTATATATATACTTATTATTATTATTATTATCACAGAACTACAACTTGCCCTCTCTGATGGCTTTTGTACGGTTTCATTGTGACCCCGTAGGTAATCTAACCCCCGAGCCGTCGAATTGATCTTGCCCGGACGTTCCGTAGCGTAGTCATCAGAGATTGACAGTTAAAAATATGTATAATAGCTTTTCATCTATATATGTTTAAATGAACACTACCCTAACCTTTTCCCTACCAACGGATTAAATTGGACGCCATGAATTAATCGGCTTCTGTTTGAGTTAAATTGGGCGAGTGTTGTTAGGAAAGACGATGAGCATCGACCCTTATACCATAACTATTGTCGTCGATTGACCCACGACTATTCTCTCTTCCCTTATCTTTAATTTTACAATCACTCTCTTTGCAATCATTCTCATTTTAAAATTAAATATCCTGCCATTATTATTTTCAACAAAACAAATAGAATGCAGAATCTAAGGGAGACAGGGGCGAGTTGGCCCAGCCCCAAATTTTGGAAAAAGAAAAATTATTTGACGTCATCAGAATATTTTGTATCCATCAAAACCCATGTAAAAAAAAACTGTTCCAAGAATGCTCCAAAAATGTTCCTGATAGTGAACTTCCAAAATTGAGTCAATACTGAACTTTGAATTAAACACTTGGAAATTTAAAATAATTAGAGGAGACCGGGGCACGACGGCCTTTTTAAGCTGGTAATAATTTTTTTTATAATTTTTAATCTATAGGTCAACCTAATTTGGTCTTTTCTTAAACAAATCCATTGAGATTTTACCAAAACTCAAAAAAAATAAATTTTTTCTGGGGCACGACGGTCCTTCTCCAAAAAAAGCTTCAAAAAAATTTTTGTTTTTATTGAAAAAAAAGATTTTAAGCAGAATTATACTATTTCCGTACCTTTATGATCCCATGGACTTCAAATTTATTAAAAAAAAATTCATTAGCTGATATAACCATTTATCATGAAATTTTAATTATTTTATTTTAACCACAATATAGTCTATTGGCCTAAAAGAGCTTTAATCAATAAATTTTTTAAATTCATTTTAGTTTAAAAAAAAATTTTTCTGAAGCAAATTTTTTTTCAGGTGATCCATTATGCCCCAGAGATCGCAGATCAGCCTTAAATATTTTTAAAACATCAGAGATATCATGATTTGACCGAAAATGAAAAAAAAAATTTTTTTCAAATTTTTGAGCGGGCCTTCGGGCCCCAAGTTCCCCTCAATTGTGAAAAATTTGCAACTAGCGTAAACTTTTCTTGATAAGTTCATAAAAAGTTCATAATTAGTTCCAATCACTCATTTCTTAGATTATTTTCAAACAAATCAAAAATGAAAACAAATGACTCCCGAAAATTTCTAATTAAAGTCAAAAATACTTATACTTTAAAAATTTTGGTACGAGCCATAAATGTTCATAATTCTCAATTCATTCCATGTTTTTACTGTTATCCAAATTCAAAAAATTATTAAATCAAATTATTTTTGCTCAAAAGAAGGAGGAAAAGCCTCCACTAGAAAATTTTTTCAAAGTTCCAAAAATGTTCAGCTTAAAGTTCACAATTATCTCAATTTTGGAAGTTCAGTCACAAAAATTTCTGGACCGTATTTTTTTTACGTGGGATCACAAAAAATAATTACTCTCAGACCATGCTCCATTTTTTTCCAACTATTAATTACACAAAATCGAGATAAAATTTTTTGCTGGCCATTAAATCTGTATCAATTACCTGGCTCATTATAATTATACAAGCGTAACATCATTGAAATAGAAGCAACGTAATAAGGCTCTGAATGCACTTACATCCATACGTACCTACATAAAAAAGGAAAATGAATTCTCTAGGGTAATCAGCGTGGGCGTAGACAGATCAGCTGTCTTACCTCTCATTGAAGGTTACATCTAGAACCCATAGATCAGCTGTTGGACCGATATCTCCTTGTTTACTTATACACTAATTTTTATCTTGCAACGTACATGGATGTTCGTACATATAGTTCCAACTATCAAGCACAAAGCAATAGCAATAACAGTGGCAGTAAATGTTGAGCAGAGTAGTCCCCTATCATCATGATAGATGAATACTGACAAGAACCAAAGATCAGCGTTCTCGTTATATTGAGAAGAAACAACTCGGTGCTCTACAACGAACCGATATCCCATGATGAAGCAGCAGTTAGAGTACCCGTAGCTCCCGTACATTTTATTTACATTAAACACCAGGCAAGTTAAATTTTTCTTGTGCATATAAAACAATGCCAACTTAAACCCAATGTTAAATATATATTAGATTACATTAGCATGTGTACAATGTGACTTTGAGGCTCCACAGTGACTGAGTCTAAGTCATTGCCCTGGAAAAGCTGTGATGGCACGCAACAAAACACCATATCAACAACAATTGTGTAACGCAAATGAATATCCAAACAGTCCAAGATGCATAATTGTAAATTACCTGGGTGCTATTTAAGCAGTTTTATAACGATCGCCTTGGCCACCACCGTTGTTTAACAGAAAAATAAAACAGTAAGAGCTGGTGACATATCATCAGACAAGCACACCCGAGTCGCATCTAGATCCCTCACTTGCTAACACTTGTCCTTCTCTCATCGCTACATACACGTGCTTTGCTTCCAATCTATCTCTTTATATATAAATATATATAGAATTAGTATCATCAGTTTTGCTTGTATATATTTATTTATACATTATCCGCAGTGTTGTTTTATAAGCGCGTGACTTTTATTTGTAGCCATGATATTTAAGTTGTGTATAGCACACAACCATATAATGTAATGCAATGTAAGTAAATTGTTATTCGTAATTCCCACATTGGTGGCGCATCTTCGTCACGTCCCCGTCATTGATGAATCCTGGAGACTATGGTCATTAATAATTCATTAATCATCATCATCATTATCATCATCTTGGAAAAGGAAGACAATGTAAAATTAACGTGAAGGGGATTTATATATATATATATATGTATATGTGTATGTGTAAATAAATATACTAAGTGTATGTATGTACAGTAAGGAAAGGAGTAAAATAAAAAGGCAGTATAGGCAAACGAATCCATATCTTCAGATCGATTCTCTCCCGCATGGAGCTCTCGCTGGTCGTCTTGTTGGTTCATTGGTAAAGCTGATTTTTAAGTTGTGCAGTTCTCAGTTCTGCAGTTCAGCTATAGCTGGTTACCCCTTAAGACGTAGAGAGATGCATCCAACCTTCAGCCTTCCTATCCTTCTCCTCCACTCAACTTATTTGCATATAAAGGCATTCCTTCGTTTCGCAGGCTCTCCCTGTCCCAGCTACATAACTGTAAGTCCCAGTTGACAGGATCTGCCAACAATCTGCGTACATGATTTGCTGGCATACCTTATTCCTCCTTTACCTCTTTACCTCTATCTATATCCATCTACGTTAAACCACGTAGAGAGCTACCACCCTGAGTTGAAGGAAAAGACGAGTCTTTTATTTCGTTTATAAGTCTTTTCTGCATACACCAGAGAGGAGAGACATTGAAGCCACGAGACATGCATCGATTACTCCTGTCACGGTCAATGTACCTTCTTTTCTATTCTCGTCATTAAAATTTTAAACATCTCCCTATATTCTCTTCAGTAAGGCGTTCAATATATTACGCGCATATTCGTTACACTGTAAAAAGACCAGTGGTAAAAATGGACTCATTTTGACTCCACCTGGTGTTAAAATGAAGTTACACCGGTGTAAGAGATGTAATTTGGGGGTGTTAAGTCGGTCTAAAAAAAATTCCACGTACACACTGTAAAAAAAGATGTTTTAAATATAGATTCATTTTAACTCCGCCGGGTGTTCTGATGAAATTACACTGGTGTAAGTGGTGTAATTTGGGGGTGTTGAAATACTGGAGTTAAGTTGGTCTAAAAAAAATTCCACGTATACACTGTAAAAAGAGCTGTTTTAAAAATAGACTCATTTTAACTTCGCCTGGTGTTAAGATGAAATTATACTGATGTAAGTGGTGTAATTTCGAGGTGTTAAAGTACCGGTGTTAAGTCGATCTTAAAAAAATCCATGTATCCACTGAAAAGAGCGGTGTTAAAAATGGATTTATTTTAACTCCGCCCGGTGTTAAATTTAAATTACACCGGTGTAGGAAACGTAACCAGTGTAAAAGTGGGGTAAACTGCGTTTGCTTGGAGTATTAACTTTAAAGATTATAAAACACCAAAAATGTCAGTTCTTTATGAAAGTTAATAAAAAATATCATTCATTAACAGGTATAGTGGAGTAAGTAAAAATATTCACAAAATAAAATATTGTAACACCCGTAAAGAATATCTACACCAGCAGTGGCATTATTTTAACACCTGTCTAGAATATTTACACCGGTGACAACGTTATTTTAACACCGGGGAATTTTTTTAACACCGGTACCGAATATTTACGTCAGTGACAGCGTTATTTTTACACCACTTTCATTGTTGAAATTTAACAACACCGAATTTAACACCTACACCACTTGGACTTACCCCGGTGATTTTTTACAGTATATTTTAAATTTATCATTTTCGGTTAATATCTTCGATGACTTTGTAAAGTTTGAGAAATACTTACACATATACATATACATATACATATACATATACATATACATATACTTCTAAAGGAGTTACATACAAAAGTGTAGTGCAGCCTCGAGGCCAGAGAAGCCGCCCATGAATTTCGGCTAATGAGAACATTTGGAGATACGTCAGTTCCAGTATGCTAATGGCCAAAGAGATGCCGATACAATTTCAAGATGGATCTGTCTGCCTACTCCTTTATATATATGTATATGTATATGTATATACATATCTATATACTTACCCTTTTACTCTTTTATATTAAAATCCACATAAGCGTATCTCACTCTCTTATTCTTTGTTCAGCAAAAGTGCTGGAGGAAGGACTTTTGCTTCGGCCTTACCCTATATTACAACTGTCCACCATATATCTGAGTTAACTATTCGTTTAAAAGTTTACGAATACACTTGGTCGTCGTTGTCGTCGTATTAATCTCGATATCGTCGTCGTTCTTGTTGTTATATTCGGTCAGTAATAGAAAGTGAGAAAGAATATATATGAAGAGAAACAACGTCGTTAGTTAGATTTTTTAGTTATCTTTTGAAATCGTCTAGACCAAGGCATAAAAAATAAAAAAAAATTTCTCGGTTCTCATACATCGTAAAAAATTTAAACGTCATGTTTTCGACAATATTCTTTTTAAATTTTCACAAGAATTTTTTTTCGCTACTGCAAGCTTACGAAGTAAATAGAAAACTGGCCTTGACTGTGACTTGTAATGATGTAAAAATAGTAAACGAGGGATGTTGGGGTAAATATTACGTAAAAAAAAATCAACGGTGTCTAGGTAGTGGTGAATTGACCTGTACATACTTACAACAGTCTAGTGTAAGACTGAAACAACTTACGGATGTTGTAAATAATATTCAATAGTGGATCGTAAAGCTGTGTCACGGTCTACCGCCTTGACGATTACTACAACTACGATAACCCAAGAGTGCACCGGTGTCCTGACTCTATAACTAAGGTGTAGAAAAGAGAGGGGCACCCTCGTGTGATTGTCGTTAAATTATTTCTGACTTAACTTCTTCACCTTCATATTTTCCGTTATAACTTATAACCTTTATACTTTTTAAATTTACTTTGGAATTTCGGTAGAGCCTTGGATTTAAACATTTTTTTTTTGTCGGAAAATTCTTTGCAACAGGTAAAAAAAAATGTATAAATAAAAACGAGTGATTTTGTGAGAGAATAGAGAGAAAATTTAGTTTTAAAATTTGGTCTAGACCCTGAGTCGTGTCGTAAAATAAAATTTTTCTTCATAACTCCACCGGAAATCTCAATCTTTTTGTTCTTTTTATTATTTTTAACGTGGGTGGCATCACACTAAATCTAACAATATAAGAGTTAAGTAAAGTCGTAAAACGTTAAGCTTCATTCTATTAGCTTTTGCTTATATAAGCATTAAAGTCGATGTCTTACTTTCACAAATTAACTTAAACTTTGGCTATAAAACGATCAAGCTTTTAATTTACCTCTGAAAATGCAGTAAAATGTAATTAAAAAATATTAGCTGATCAAATAATTGTTGGTAGATTTCTTTAGAATTCGGACTATTGCAATGGGTCTCATGATCGAATTATCGAAGAAATTTGCCACCATATATCTTATTTTACCTAGTAGAGTCAAAAAACCATCCGTCCAAAAGTTTGTATATGTATGTATACTAGAGTGTTTCAAAAAATCGACTTTTTTTTTTCTCGAAGGACATTGAAAAATCGACAGAGTATCTCTAGACAAAGACGCTGTTAAAATATGAGACCTTAATATTAATATTTAAAGGTGGCGATTCACGATTTTCTATTTTCCATTTAAATAACATGGGAAAAAAAAAAATTTTAAGTTTGGAATTTTATACCTCGGCGATGGCTTATTGAACGGATGAGTTCAGGACATATTTTTGTCGAGAATTAAACGCTCTACAAAAAAAGTCTTTTATCATTTTTTGATAAATCCATCTGTTCAAAAGTTGTCCGAGCTCGAAGTCAAGTTAGAGTAAATTTCAAGATCATTTTATTTTTCCGGCGAAACTATCGGACTTATCATAAAATGCCATAGAATCTTTTTTGTAGACAATTTTATTTCCTACAAATTATGTCCTATAAAGTTTTTTTGAATTCCGCATTGTTTTCTAGTTATTTGCATTTTAATGCCAAGTTCTTAAAATCGATTAGAACACTATTTTTTTAGGAGCTTGGCATTAAAATGGAAATAACTATAAAACAATGCAGAATTTAAAAAAAATTAATCAGTACTAATTTGGAAATCTACGTTTCCATTCCGGGTAAGGCCGGATGGCTCTTTTTTTTTTAATTATTAGACATCAGTAGTTAACGGTGATATATTTGTAGGAGTGTATAAATAGCCAATCTGTGTGAAAGTATACGAGGCATGATTCCAATCGATCCTCCTGCATCTGTAAGTTGGACAAGTTATATAGCATCACCCTAGAAGTGAGTTTCCATGCGTTACCCCAAATATCTCTGAGCTCCTGGGGGAGGATATTGATGACCGGTGTGAGCCGACAAATCAAGAAACTATCGACATAAATATATTTGTGGCTCGCCAGGGGTTTCGCGTGAAAATATCTTGGATGTGAGTTAGGCTATCAAGTCACTGCCAGAACATATAAGTCACATATCTTACCATGACTTTCTTGTCTTATCTTATTTCCAAAGTTACACTAAATTACGACTAATACTTTTTACATTAAGTTAAACTATATATATAATATATATATATATATATATATATATATATATATATATATATATATATATATATATATATATATATATATATATATATATGAGTATACTATAGCGTTATATGATAGTATATTTTATCTATACCTATAAATGAAGAGATGTTTTATTTGTTATTCCGAAACCGCGAAAACTATAACTGAGATATTTGCAGAAAACTTGGGCTATTAAATTTAACATACTTTGAAAAAAGTTTCAGTTAATAACCAGCAATGGAATTTTTGGCGCTATAAGTTCTTTTATGTTTAGATAATAATTTATATTTAACAAACAAAAACGCACAGATTTTGAATAAGCTCCGTAAAAAGGAATGAGTGAAATAGGTGAATATTCACTAATTTCAAGTGCAAACCGAACCACTTATTTTAAAAAGTGGTTCGATTGGCACTTAAAATTAGTGAATATTCACCTATTTCACTTATTCATGTTTACAGAGAAGGTTTTGATTTTCCAATAGATCTTTCTAAGTTCTTCTTTGTATATGTTTCGTTTTTTTTAAGGAATTCGTTGAAATTATGACTTGTAATTTATTAAACTGTCGAAATAAACAATAACAGTAAGGAAAAAAAGTGTCTTTTCTGGTGTGGACAGTAAGTCCCGAATTCCCATCGAACTTCTTTGAAATCGGATTTTATTGAAGGGAAGGCTATACTTTCTAAAAACGAACTACTCTTTAAATCTAAAACGGTGCAATCACTGAAAAACAGTTGTATGCACTGTTTTACAGCTATAAGTATATCACTTAGTATACTTATAACTGTGAAACAGTGAATAAACACTGTTTCAGATTTAGAGAGTAGTCAGAATCACGTAACAATCACTATTTCGCAGTGAATAGTGAATTATTGCCAGTGACAAGTATACCACTATGTGAATTAGTGACATACTTTTCACTGGTAAACAGTGAAAAGTCACTGTTTTCACTATTTTAAATTTAAGAGAGTACACTCTAAAACCAAATGTGTAGTCAAAATTAACGCACTTCCAAAATAATATTGAACCGCAATAAGCAATCCATATATATCGAATATACCATGAAATGTGTTTTAAATCACTACAAAAAACTATAGTTTCGCTTATAGCCTTACTCTCTTAAAATGAATCAGTGAAAAGTGCTACAAATCAGTGAATATTCACTGTATGAACAGTTATAAGTATACCACTGTTTGAATAAGTGGTATACTTATAACTGTTTATACAGTGAATATTCACTGATTTGCAGCACTTTTCACTGATTCATTTTAAGAAAGTAAACATAGAACACACTTAATATGTGTTAAAAGAATACATTTGTAATACACTTGATTTTAGAGTGTGGGATGCTCACTTTTGCCATTCGAAAATGCTACTGTGGTTTCTCGGGTCAAAAATAAAACTTGATGTAGACGTGATTCACTAAATCGAAATTTAGAGCCGCTTTTCACAAGACAAACTCGACTTTTTTTTACGAAGATATGAAACACATTGTTTTTGCCTTGGTTTAGGCTTAACTGGCTCACTTAGTCACGATTTAAGACAAAAAAGTTGAAATTAAGGCCAAATTGATTTGGTTTAGACTTTTTTGACTTTAATTATAAGGCGAAGAAGACAAACTAAGGTGAAATGCGCAAAACACATTATACACTAAAAAATACTGCTTGCCTTTGACTTCAGCAAAGTTTAGAAAGTCAAAAGTAAGGTGAACTGTCATGCTTGAAGTGAAGACAAGTAAGATCAGAAAGTTGACAAAAATTTAATTCGAGTCGGAAAAGTCGAGATCTTATCGAAAAATCGTCGGCAAATCAATAACTTCAAAAGAAAATAAGGCGAAACGAGCCTGAATCAAGTTTTATTTTTGACCCGGGTTGGAATGGAATCGAAAAATCCTAAAATAAAAAGGAGATGAAAAGTATGTTATGCCTCTTTTCCGAACACCTGATTGACTAAAGGTTGATGACATTATAAAAATAAACACAGTTTACACAACGATATACTCACATGAAAATAAATCTATGAGAAGCGTTTATTTTCAAAATTAAATTAATTATCACCAGCTTAGAAAAAAACATTTTTGAATCATTTTAATTGATATCAGAAATTCGAGCAAGAGTATTGAATCAAAAAGACAAAACACAAAAAAAATTTAATTTATAGACTAGAGAAATAGTTTGTTCAAGTAATTCAGGAATTATTAATTGCGGCTAGTCGGTAATTCGATCTAAATCTTCGTTCCAGAAGATCCATGTATTATCTATGTATATGTACATTAGATATACATATACTAGAGTAAATACATAAGACCGTGATACAACCCCCTCTACGTCTAGATTCGCCCCCACGTTCATCCAGTGAATTACTTCGTTAGTGGCTACCTTCAGAGGGCTGTTAATTCCTGCAGGGCAGATTATACAGATAGGTTTATTGCGCTCGTGTCCCAATCTAATGTCCGTAATGCTCGTGTAGCTGTATACTCATGGCTGGTACCTCGATTTCTCGCTACTCAATATCCTCATCCTCATCTTTATCTTTATCCCTGTTCCTTGTCTTGATTTTCCAAACCACCATGACCTCCAGATACCGAGAAATCCGTTCCCGAAATACTACTACATAAAATATAACATTTTAGCTACATACATACACTGGATTTTGGAGATTTATTACTCTATAAATGAATCATCCATTTAAATTTATGGACGAGGAGGAAAATTTTAATTTATTGCCAATCGTTACATATGAACAGTTATATCTTAAATGTACAGGGTAATAATTATAATCTTCATTTTTTTTAATTTTCGGTATCAGTATAGCACTCATTAGAAAATCTGTCCGTTAAAAATAAAGTAGAAATATTGCCATCAAATAGCTGCTTGAAATTTTTTGAATTTTAATTGATAAAGATAGAATTTTATTTTATTGCGATCGAGGCTCATTTTAAAAATATTTTTAATTGTCCGTGCAAAATATTCGTTGAAAAAAATAAAATTGTATTTATTAAAAAAATATTTATTTTATTATCAAAATTTGAGGTAATTATACGCAAAATAAGACTTGATATTTTTTTAAAGCGTCGGAAAAAAATGAGACAATATTTTTGAGACGAAAAAAATTCTCTTTTTATTAAAAAATAACTTTGAATAGGCAACTATTATAGAAAAAAATTTTGTTTTAAAAAAATCTGCCCATTTTGTCTTGAGTTCTCTTGTTTGGTTAAAACCTCCTTAGAAATCAACTCAAAATTTAAATTTATAAAAAAAACATGGAAATTATCAAAATAATACAAAATATCATACTTTTGCTCCCTTTTTAGCAGATAAGTTCATAAATTTTGAAATTTTGAAGAAACTTAAAAATAGTTGACCACACTAAAATTATGAAAACTCTTTTTTGCGATAATCCATGTCAAAAAAATTCCTTCGACATGTCATGCATGATTCCAAAAAAGTTCCACATATAGAGCTTCTAAATTTGAAACAGATTATAGCTTCGTCGTCCATTTTTCAAACTATTAGCATTTTAACAGTAGTATAAAATAGTTGATTTCTAACTTTATGTGGTAAATTTTGAGTTAAAAATACATTTCGAGGATTATGTTGCAAAAACATTTCCATTTGGCTTCAAATTCATTCACTTTAAGTTTTAAGTCTTACAAATTTGTTGCTATCAAAATCCTCAAAGTTCGAAGAAATTTCAATAAAGTTCTAATCCGTCCGAAATTTTGCAATTCTACATGTCGAATTTTTTTGGAACCTTCTTGAAACAAATTTTTTCTACACGAGAAAAATGAGCTCATTTTTGCATGGGATGAATTTTGAAAATAAGGAATTTTATTATCACCCTATTGTACAGACAATGTGTACATATATATATACATATACATATATATATATTTTTGTTCTCTAATGGAAAGATAGAATTTATATAAAGCTTACAATTGGATAAATGCATTAATTTGAAAAGTTTTAGTAATATGTGTCGAATGCAATGAGCGTATTACAAGGGAGTGGAATCTGATTTTAATGGGTTGGACACTGGCAAATGGCACGCGATACGTTCAGTGTTCATCGGACTTGAATTTGCTGAGTCATACGCTAGATAAATTGGATTGAGTGGTATTAAGAATTCTAGAACATTTTCTTCATTGTAATTTAATAATTATCAAGAGAAAAATATGTTTTCTTCAGTAAAAATTACTTACAAAGTTAATTATAAATGAAATTAATTATTTTTTTATTAAAATTTAGTAAATTAAAAATAAAAGACAATGGGTAATACATAGAGCATGATATTTAGTTGGTTATGTTGGTTTTCCTAGCAAGACTACGGCTATAATTACACTCAGTTTTAATTAACTTGTCTTGAATTTAAACATTTACTCGGTTGGACGAGAAGTGGATCGCGAAATGTTGTAGTAGTGAATGGAAGTCAGAGAGAATAACTTGGGTTGAAGATAGTCTACTCTTACTCGCCTTCTATACTTCCGTACGTATAGCAGTTGGTTGGGGTTGCAAGGAGATTGGGATTCTCAGTCTGTGCGACAAGAAAACAAACGTCTTTGTTCACAATCTGCTTCTGAATAACACTATATATGTATAGATATATTTATTTGATCCTTTTCTTAATTGATCTATTTTCTCGTAGACGTTCTGAATCCTATATCTTACAGAATCAAGACTCTGAATGACAAATTTATCAACTCATTTATTTTATTTAACTTTTATAATTATTTTTATGCTTCAGTTGATACTCCTAAGAATTAATACAATGATTTTATAACAGTCTGTGAACCAAAAACTCATTTCGAGAATGTTTGTTTTACAAAATTTCGATAAAGTTGTTACTAAAAATGACACAAATTTTAAGAGAAATTCATTTCCATAATTTTCTTTCCGTGTGAGATTTTTTGTGTTTTATAATCTTTAAAGTACATTCTCCAAGCAGACGCAGTTTACCCCGCTCCTACACCGGTTACCCTGCTTTTACGCCGGTTACCCCACTTTAACACCGGTATTTTTAACACCGGTGAATTACTCCTCCTACACCGGTGTAATTCCATTTTTACACCGGGCGGAGTTAAAATGAGTGCATTTTTAACACCACTCTTTTTACAGTGTACCAATACCATTATGGAAATAGTTCCTATAATTATAGGAATGGTTCCTATAATTTATGGGAATGGTTCCTATAATATATAGGAACGACTCTTATAAATTATAGGAGCCATTCCTATAAATTATAGGAGCCATTTCTATAAATTATAGGAAACATTCCTATGATATTATAGGAATGGTCCCTATAATATTATAGGAATGGTTCCTATACTATTATAGGAATAGTTCCTATAATGGTATAGAAGTGGTTCCTATAATATATAGGAACGACTCTTATAAATTATAGGAGCCATTCCTATAAATTATATGAGCCATTTCTATAAATTATAGGAAACATTCCTATGATATTATAGGAATGGTCCCTATAATATTATAGGAATGGTTCCTATAATGGTATAGGAGTGGTTCCTATAATATTATAGGAATGGTTCCTATACTATTATAGGAATAGTTCCTATAATGGTATAGGAGTGGTTCCTATAATATATAGGAACGACTCTTATAAATTATAGGAGCCATTCCTATAAATTATAGGAAACATTCCTATGATATTGTAGGAATGGTCCCTATAATATTATAGGAATGGTTCCTATACTATTATAGGAATAGTTCCTATAATGGTATAGAAGTGGTTCCTATAATATATAGGAACGACTCTTATAAATTATAGGAGCCATTTCTATAAATTATAGGAAACATTCCTATGATATTATAGGAATGGTCCCTATAATATTATAGGAATGGTTCCTATAATGGTATAGGAGTGGTTCCTATAATATTATAGGAATGGTTCCTATACTATTATAGGAATAGTTCCTATAATGGTATAGGAGTGGTTCCTATAATATATAGGAACGACTCTTATAAATTATAGGAGCCATTCCTATAAATTATAGGAAACATTCCTATGATATTGTAGGAATGGTCCCTATAATATTATAGGAATGGTTCCTATACTATTATAGGAATAGTTCCTATAATGGTATAGAAGTGGTTCCTATAATATATAGGAACGACTCTTATAAATTATAGGAGCCATTTCTATAAATTATAGGAAACATTCCTATGATATTATAGGAATGGTCCCTATAATATTATAGGAATGGTTCCTATAATGGTATAGGAGTGGTTCCTATAATATTATAGGAATGGTTCCTATACCATTATAGGAACCATTCCTATAATATTATAGGAATGGTTCCTATAATATATAGGAACGACTCTTATAAATTATAGGAGCCATTCCTATAAATTATAGGAAACATTCCTATAATAGTATAGGAATGGTTACTATACTATTATAGGAATGGTTCCTATACTATTATAGGAAAAGTTCCTATAATAGTATAGGAATGGTTCCTATACTATTATAGGAATAGTTCCTATAATGGTATAGGAGTGGTTCCTATAATATTATAGGAATGGTTCCTATACTATTATAGGAAAAGTTCCTATAATAGTATAGGAATGGTTACTATACTATTATAGGAATGGTTCCTATACTATTATAGGAATAGTTCCTATAATGGTATAGGAGTGGTTCCTATAATATTATAGGAGGGGTTCCTATAATATTATAGGAATGGTTCCTATACTATTATAGGAAAAGTTCCTATAATAGTATAGGAATGGTTACTATACTATTATAGGAATGGTTCCTATACTATTATAGGAATGGTTCCTATACTATTATAGGAATGGTTCCTATAATAGTATAGGAATGGTTCCCATAATGGTATAGGGGTGGTTCCTATAATATATAGGAGCCATTCCTATAATAGTATGGGTACAATTCCTATACCATTATAGGAACCATTCCTATAATGCATAGGAATACTCCCTATAATTTTCTTTCCGTGTATAAAATTTAAAATATTTCAAACAATTGAGTGTTTGTTTTAATTTTCCTTCTGTTCAGTTATCTATGTATATAATTTATAACAAAACTATGTATTGTGAAGCCTTAAGTCTAAGTTTAGATATATGACTATATATATAATTTAGCGATGAACATTATGAATATAAAGCCGCGTCCTAATTGCTCGTACGCCTGGTAATTTAGTCTGGCAGTAATGCCAGAAGGGTGTTCCATAATTATGCAGTTAATGTCAACATTATTATCCAGCTTGGTAAGTCTTACTATAGTATGTATAGTATACATTACATTATATCTTAAATTATAATTGTAATTAAGATAAAACAAAAATAAAAGATGCTCGGGAATAGTATTTTTTAAGGAAAAAAAAAAAACAATGTCATTTTTCGGTCTTAAAAATTTTTGCTGTAAAGATATTGGTGAGTTATAAACAGGTATATAGGTGTTATTTTCAAGGACTTTGAGAAAAAAAACTAAATATTAAAGAATGTGTGTATGTATCGAGAAAGAGAAATACGGACGAGAGATAAAGTTCGTTAATGGGTGAAAGGTTAAAAATAAAGCGAGTTAAGGCAGACCGTCATAAATTTAGTGATCTCCAGTGAAAAGTAGCATAGACATATAGAATATACACTCTCCCTCGAAGAAAATATACGTTATACTAAAAAAATTGGAGATATGTTTCATTTCTACGTTAAGAAGACTGCTTACAGGCGGACTGGCGGACATATACGAGATATATGAAGAAAAGAGGAGGATATTTATGATTTTTTTTTATGAACAAAATTCTTATACACATTTAGATTATATTAACTTGCGATTCTCTGGTGGGTAAGAAATTATTTTTGGACTGTGTTTATGTACAAAGCCAGTCAACAATTGATTATTTATTCAATTTTAATATTATTGTTGTTCTTATTGTTTGCTAAATATAGAAAAATCGTTAAATGGAAGTTGATATTAAAATTTTAATTTCTCGGATGAGAAAATATAAAAAGATGTGTGCAAAAAAAATTCGGTGAAAAAAAATTAAACAGTGATGACTATAGTAAAGTTCAAGAAATATTTTTTAAGCTATTTTCAAATTTTTGAAAATACAAAAAAATGCAATAGCTGATTTTAGTCGACTATTAGATTTTTCCAAGTATATTACACAAAAGAAAGACCTCTTGGCACAAAAAATTATTGCTTGCCCGAAGAAATTTTTTGTATTGTGCATTGCAAACAAAAATATACTTGGGGTAAGAAAAAATTTCTTCTATTCCTAAAAAAATTTTGTCTTCATTTTGTAATGAAAAATTTTTTCTAGGCAAGAAATACTGTTTTCAGTGCATGCATGGAAAAAAACTATAGAATTGATCACTTTGAACAGGGAGTTCAAAAAAATTTGCAGAAGATTTAAAAAACGTTTTATTTATTAATAGTATCAAATCAACCTTTGTTTTTTCCTAGTATTTTCAAAAGTTCAAAATAGTTATGCGTTCACTGAAAAATAAATTTTTTTTCAAAAAAGTGAATTTTTATTGGTCAATACCCTGGTCAAAAATAAGATTTGATTTAGACTTGGTCGTCTAAAATCGTGACTAAGTAAGACCAGTTAAGTCAAAACTAAGACGAATTTGTGTGAGTTCGCCTGGATTTCGACTTAACTAGTCACGATAACCATTTAAGATTTAAGATAACCAAATCTAAACCGTTTTATTTTTGACCCGAGTACTCGAAGAAATGAATTCTCATATAGAGAAAATATGATACTGAAGTTAGCTGACATCTAATAGTTTTTCGAATTTTTTTTAAAACGATAAATTGTAAAAAAAAAATTATTTAAAAAAATTGCACTTGTAGTTTTTTTAATTTTCTACATGTGCATATTTTTAGTTTATTTTTTTTTTTGTAATTAATTTGTTGAAAAAAAATGTGAAAGTTGTTAATTATCTGTTAACTTCAGGATCATTGAGAAAATGCTTAATTTAGGTTTTCAAAAAAATACTTTTGCGTCGAGCTAGTGTTCTATAATTGCTAAGATAATTTTACTTTATCCACAAAAATATTCTATATGTCAAGTGATTTATTTGTTACTAATTTCTAATAAATTAATTTTTCACTACAAGAATATCCTTTTCAGAATATTACTATTGCACACCTCAAGCGCGAAAGCGCTGAGGTTGCTTTATGATCGCTCTAAATTTTTTGACTCATTCACTCACATTAAATTATCTCTAGACTTTTTCAATTACAATAAAATGGGTCAAATTATATACTAACACAAAGACAATTTATTAAAAAATAATTTCGACCCAATATTAAGTCGATTAATTATTCCATTAATTAAATATAAATTATTTTAATCCCCGTGACACGAGTTGTCAATTGTCGTGTATGAAACTTAGGAAACCAAATAACTCTCGATAGAAACAATTAATCGGTATAACTTTTTTTTTGTTATCTTTGTATTTTCGATCACAAGAACCCTATTGACAATTACTATCTAAATCCTTTTAGTTTAATTGTAATTAATTAAAAACGTAAAACTAATTATTCACGAAAAGTTGAGCGGCCATTTTTATTTTTACTACTGTTATTATTACAAAAGTAGATTTTTTTTTCTTTTTTTTTCCCTATCAACTACTGGTGGCAGCACTAGCATAAAACAGTAGGATTGAAAAAAAGCGACATCTACAACAAAAATGCGGTATATTTAGAAAAAATTTAAATAAAAAAAAAAATTAAACTGGGATTGAGTAATAAACAAATCGAATTAATAATTTAAAAGTTGAATAAAAATTCATGAAAAAAAAAAAAAATAAAAGTAATGATTCAAAATAAAATGAGTGATTGAGGTGTGCAATTTTGGATTTTCCAACGTTTTTTTTTTTCTTAGTGTTCTATCACGTTTTGAAGTTGAAAATATACAGCCACCCCTTCTCCAACGTTTCTTCTTTTTACACAAGGACACCACGAAAAAAAGTAGAAAGTAAAAAGTGAAATTTCTGGAATATCCATAGAAAATGAATTTCAGAATAACAAGCGAATTTTTCATACTAGTCATATTTCATTTTTTTTTATTTTTTTGAAAATGAAAGCTAAAAATTTATACGATTTGATAAGTATTCCATTACGGACATACTAAAAATGACAAATGTTTATTATTTTAAATTTATATTGTTGATGAAAAATTCATAAATAACAAAAACACATATATCAATAAATCCATGAATAATAAGAATATGTGAACTGCTTTAGACATTAATAATTTTTCAGACGTTAGTACTGACAACAAAGCAAATATTGATATTTATTTATCAATAACTTATGATAGTATTTATGGCTTGCATACAAATTATACTGACATTGATTCCCATAGTATAGAAAGGTGGAAAAAGCCAACAATAGGTAAACACATTAGCTCGATTCGCTATGGTCTGTATTTTTATATAAATATACGGGAAATTTCATCGTAGAGCATCAGTAAGCCAAGCGTCGAAAAAGTCTCTTGAAATAAAGTTCTCTGCTGGTAAGTGTTTTACTCAAATTTTTTTTCTTGTTCACATTTGATTACATTTTTAAATTTTATTTACTGTTCGAATAGTTTTTCAATATATTGTTTATATATTTTGCAATAAAACATTAAAGTTTCTAATTTCATTTTGATAAATATATATATATATTTTTTTTTTATTTTAAATAAATTAATGATATTATAGAGTTTTGGAAAAAAATTAGAAGAAAAAATCATATATTTATATATAAGAACAATCGATTCATTACATGTATAGAATAATAGTTTTTTGAATTGCGGGATCAATTTCGCGCCATTTTTACCTTATAAATAATTACGAGAATACTTCTTATAAAACTATGCAGTAATTTTGAAAATGGTTCTCCTATTTTATGGGATAATTTTTGAGTAGATTTAGAAATGCTATGGGACTTTTTTGTATTGTAGTATTAAGGGTATGGTTCCTATAGAATTATAAGAAATGATATTCCCATGGCTTAAAGAAGAATCTATTCTTCGAAATTCTGTAAATCAAATGTATGTTTCAGAAATAGTGATAATCAAATTTTTTGCAGTTGTCTAAACACCAACTATTTGAAAAATGGCCAAAATTCTGTGCATGGTTTTCATTGGATTGATCGTAGCCTTGATGGTAACAAACATCTATGGAGAGACCAACATATGTGACAATAAATCTGTAAGTGAATCAAAAAAGCGATAGGTTAGAAAATGAACTGAAACATAATTTTCCAAAATTATGTTCTAGTTTAGTTATATTAAGAGTGTGCAAATAGTTGGTAATTGTTAACTATATTTGTACTATCGAATATCATTCAATTATGAAAATTCGGGTTATTCAAAAATGATCACAAAACGGTTTTCATAATTTGATACATGTGAGTTGCAAATTCAATAACCATAGTTCAAATCGAATAAAATGATTTGAAAGATTGCAAAATACTGATCATTCGAAATTTTTAAAATAATTCAAATATCTACTCTCTTAAATTTGAAATAGTGGAAATAGTGTCTATTGACTGTTTATTAGCGAAAAGTATGTCACTAATTCAAATAGTAGTATACTTTTCACTGGAAATTAGTGATTATTTACTGGAAATAGTGATTTTCACTAGTTTGTTTTCAGAGAGTATGATACATTTGAAAACTGTCGAATGATTAGAATTTTTGAATTCATAGAATCTTGAAATAAATGATCATATTTAATTTGACTATCGTATACCCCACTGTCTAAAGATGAATAAGTAAAAAAGAGTGAATATTCACTAATTCCAAGTGCAAATTGAACCACTAATTTCAAAAATTGGTTCGGTTGACACTCAGAATTAGTGAATATTCACTTACTTCACTTATTCATGTTTAGAGAGCATATTTATGTTTTTCACTATAATTAATTATATTTAAAAATTTGTATTGTTACAGTGTACAACGGATGAAGATTGCGGAGTTTGTGGTAGATATTATACTTGCTCATGGTACATATTCAAATTTGGATACGCTTGCAGACCTAATAATTATCCGATGAAACCTATTCCTAAACGAAGCCAAAAATTGCATTATAATTAAATTGTTCCATCTCAAATGATAATTGAACAATGTTATTCTACGTGTTTCAAGCTCATTATATCTTTTTTGTTTACATATACATACATATTTTTGAATCCATAATTATTTTGAAAACTGCGCCTATTACTACGAGGATGCGCTTAATAGTTAATAATCAGTCAGGTGTTGGGACCAATTTATACAAGAATTTTTGTAAAATAAATCAAAAGTTGTAATCAGCGATCAATATTAATTATACATTTAAAAATTTTTAAGAATTGAATGTCGAGTATTGTTAAAATATAAGCTACTACAAATTAATAAAATTCTATGAAAATGAATGAAATTTTGATTCTACCAGAAATTTATCATCGAGTGACAATATAATAGGGGACTTCCCGGATCAAAAATAAAACTTGGTTCAGGCTCGTTTCGCCTTATGTTCTTTTGAAATTATTAATTTTTCGACGATTACTTAATAAGATCTCGACTTTTTCGACTTAAATTTAATTTTTTTCAACTTTTTGAACTTTATTCATCTTAATTTCATCTTATTTCAACTTATTTGTATTTTTGGGTCTTAGTTTGAACTTATTCGTCTTTACTTCGAGCACGATAGTCATTCATCTTACTGTTGACTTGCTGAACCAAGTCGAAAAAAAGTTATTTATTCGCCTTACTTGCGCCTTAATATATCAAAATTATTTCACCTTAGTTTTGATTTTTTCGCCTTATAATTTAAGTCGAATAAGCCTACATCAAGTCAGTTTCGACTTGATTTAGACTTTTTCGCCTTACATTTTAAGTCAAATAAGTCTAAACCAAGTAAATTTCGACTTGATTTAAATTTTTTCGTCTTAAATCGTGACTAAGTAAGCCAGTCAAGTCTAAACCAAGGCGAAAACTCAATGTAATTCATATCTCCATAAAAAAAAGTCGAGTTTGTCTTGTGAAAAACGGCTCCAAATTTCGACTTGGTAAACCAAGTCTAAATCAAGTTTTATTCTTGACCCAGGCTTGGATTTTGAGATTATTTATAATGGCTAAATTTCGTTTAAGATTATTTTGGCTTTGGATGATATTAATATTTGGAAATTTATAAATTTTATAAATTTGGTTATAAAATCATTTTTTTCAGTGAAATGTATCTTCTGTTGGTCTAACAGTTTTTTGAACTCGCAAAGCTCAAAAATTTACAAATAATAATGTTTCCGAGGTCAGGGAGCTGGAAAACAGCAGAAAGTTTTGGGGTTGTCCCGCATAATTATCACGATCCATTGTTTTGACAAACGCGTCCTATTCAGTCAAAAAAGCGATTACGTGTTAATGACACGTTGATACGATATGTCAACTATCAACTTATCCAATCTTTTAATTAAATAAAGCGAGGTAATTAATCGCTCGACTAATGTGTTTCAATTTCAATTATATAAATCTAAAAATGATTTATATAATCACTTTATTACAAAATTTTATTAATTAAAAATTTTTCAAGTATACTTATGATATGGTTGATAATAGGTTTTTAATAAATTGCAGTATAATAAGTAAAAAAAATATATATACATACGTAGGTAACCACTTAAATTATCAGTAGCTTTTTTGAGCGACAGCGACAATTTCAATCATAGAAAAAATCATTGGAGTTTTAATAAATTTGAGCGAAACAATAATCAAACGATCAAAAAATTTATAAAGAAGCATTTTCAAATTTTTAATTTGACAACCATCATATCGTCGTTGAAAGTATATTTTACGTATACATAAGTATACTTATTGGACAAAAATTTTTAGCCTGCTAACACGGGTCAAAAATTTTGATCTGTTTTGAATCAAATAATAATTTTAAGTTATCTCGATTCAATTTTTCTTTTTATATGTTTGCAGACTTATATTCAATAATTTTTAAAATTGGTCTAGTTTGAGTCGCCTCTAGATCAAAATTAGACTTTTTTTGCCTAATAATTTTTTTTTTAGTCATTTTGATCGTCTTTAGATCAAAAACAGTTTAAAATGTTTATAAAAATTAAAAGACAGATCAATTAGTTCAAATGGAGACCTGGGTAGTCCATATACAGTCTATAATCAGACTGAAATAACATCAAATTCTTGACCCGGGAAATTTATTAAATATAACTTTATTTTGAGATTTTCTATTAATTTATTTTTCAGAATAGAATAAATTCCTTTCAACATCGCAGGATGGAAAAAAATTTCCGCATATTTTGCATTGGATTGCTGGTTGTTTTGATGATAGCAAACACCTTTACATATGATCAATGTCTGCGTAAAAAGGTGCGTATAGAATTAAGAATCGCATATTCACTGTAAAAAAATGAAAGTAAACACGGATTTTATCTCAATTCGTAATCACTCCATCTCTCGGAGTTTCGGAGTTAAAAAAAATCACCGCAGACGGAGTGAAAAGGGAGTTTTTTTAACGGTATTCCGGAGCGATGGTGATTGAGTTTCAATTTACATCTACACGGAAAGAAAATTATAGGGAGTATTCCTATGCATTATATTAGGAATGGTTCCTATAATGGTATAAGAATTGTAACCATACTATTATAGGAATGGTTCCTATATATTATAGGAACCACCCCTATACCATTATGGGAACCATTCCTATACTATTATAGGAACTTTTCCTATAATAGTATAGAAACCATTCCTATAACATTATGAAAATAGGAATAGCTCCTATAATTATAGGAATGG
Organism: Microplitis manilae; assembly: GCA_030273425.1. NCBI lineage: Eukaryota > Metazoa > Arthropoda > Insecta > Hymenoptera > Braconidae > Microplitis > Microplitis manilae. The sequence continues at coordinate 21,822,840 of CP092726.1, forward strand.
TTCCTATAATATTATAGGAATGGTTCCTATAATATATAAGAACGACTCTTAGAAATTATAGGAACCATTCCTACAACATTATAGGAACCATTCCTATAACATTATAGGAATGGTTCTTATAATAGTATAGGAATGGTTCCTATAATATTATAGGAACTATTCCTATAATAGTATAGGAACCATTCCTATAATAGTATAGGAATAGTTCCTATAATGTTATAGGAATGGTTCCTATAATTTATAGGAATGGCTCCCATAATTTATAGGAGTCGTTCTTATATATTATAGGAACCATTCCCATGAATTATAGGAACCATTCCTATAATTATAGGAACTATTCCCATAATGGTATAGGTATCATTCTCATAATTATAGGAACTATTCCTATAATTATGCGTAATATTCCTACATCTATAGGACGTGTTCTCATAATTTATGGTCGTCATTCGTACACTGGTATAGGATGGAATTTCACAAAATTATAGGAACCATTTCCATAATTATCTTTCCGTATACTCTCTTAAAATGAATCAGTGAAAAGTGCTGCAAATCAGTTAATATTCACTGTATAAACAGTTATAAGTACACCACTTATTCAAACAGTGGTATACTTATAACTGTTTATACAGTGAATATTCACTGATTTGCAGCACTTTTCACTGATTCATTTTAAGAGAATACTCCGATCCGGAGTTTTAATGTTAAAATAAACTCCTCCCCAGAGTTCTTTTCACTCCGGAGGGGGTTAAATAAATATAAAATCCTTCGCCTCGCATTCCTGAAATTTTTAAACAGTGTTGTATTCTACTAATGTAGAAGCAAATATATAGTTTTATATTTATAAACAATGATAAATTAATTCTTTGCAGTGTCACACTGATGAAAATTGTAAAAACTGCCGTGTTAATTCTACTTGTCAATGGAATCTTTGGCATTGGGATTACGTTTGTTCTCCATTTTATCCATTCAATCCGAATCCTGGAGAACGTTATTAATTGTAAATCTATACAAAGGAACAGCGTCTGTATTAAATAGAGACCATTTTTATACATCATAGAAAAGGAAAGGATTTAAACCACTCTGGACACGTCGTTTCAAATTTACTAATTTCATCTATTTATTAAAAAAAATGTAATCAATCCAAATAAAATTACCATTGAAACAAAAAAAATTATTTTTTTTTCTGTAAAAAATGTTATTTCTAAATTTATATTTTTTTTTATATTTGTTGGATAAAAATAGTCTCAATTATCTTTTTTATGCCTTTTATACATCAATTTTAAAGTAATTTATGATCAATCATCATTAAATAAAATAAAAAATAAAACAACCAAAAATACATATTTGCTGATACGTAACCAATAGAACGGTTGTTATCGTGACGTGTCGCATTGATGTCATGACTATTATTAGTATTATTACTATCCTGTATTTATAGCGAGATTTATCTATTAGTGAAATGCTCTTTTGAAAAGTAATACACAATATTATTACGGGTGAGTGTTATTATTTTATTTTTTTAATTCTCATATATAAGTAAAATGATTTTTGTAAAATTTCATAGCGATTTATTGATTTAATGATTCTTTAATAATATATTAGCAATTGAAATATCAATGTTATACAGAAAAAAAGTAATTTTCCTTGGCTCGAAAAAATTTAACTTGCACCAATAAAATTTTTACTTACGTTAAGAAATTTTTTGCATTATGAATTGAAAACGAAAATTTTCTTGGGGCGAGAAAAAATTTCTAGAAGAAATCCTCTTTTTCTATGTACATCATGAAATCAATAATTTTATCCCGGGAAAAAAAATTCATATCTGGCCATATATAATTAGATTTGACCATATAAGATCATATATGAATCATATATAATCATATATGATTCATGTATGTTAGTATATGAGTCATACATGTTCATATACGATCATATTTGGTCATGTATGGTCATATATGATACAATCTAAAGTATTTTTACTTAATATCCAGTCCATATAAGATCATATATGGCCGTATATGATCATATATGATTCATATATGTTTATATAAGAGTCATACATGTTCATATATGACCATATATAAAGGCAAAGAAATTTATTCTAATTTATACACAAATCGTATAAGATCATATATGGTCATGTACGATCACATATGATATAACATAAAGTATTTTTACTCGATATTCAATCCATATCAGATCATACATGATCATATAAGATCATACATGATCATAGACATATATGCACATATATGAAGACACATAAAAAGTTTTTAACCGATATACAATCCATATAAGATTCTATATGGTCATGTATGATCATATATGAACGAACATAAAAAAATTTTACATGATGCTCAACTCGTGTAAGATCAGATATGATCAGGAATGAACATATATGAAGAGACATACAAATTTTTACAATAATAGAAAAACTGAGTCTAAATTGGTTGATCCGTTCGAAAGTTATAGAATATTTACATACGAACGTACATAGGTACATACATACATCACCCTGAAATTAGACAGAATAGGTTCCTAGGACCTCAAAACGTCGAAATATGTTGAAAGCTCGATTTTCGAAAATGGGTTCAAAATCAACAACTTTCTTTAATTTTAAAAATGTTCAATTCTCTGCGCGGGAAGTAAAAAAATGAAGCCTTAAGTTTAAATTTAATTTTTATTCCGCATTAGAAAACTTAAATTTTTCGGATACCGTGTAAAATATCAATATAAACGTAATGTATGTTGAGGTTTCTAAGATCAATATATAACTCTCTCAAGATCACTCTCTCTAAGATCAATATATATCTCTCTATTGAATAGTCTCGGCTATTAAGTCCATGGTTTGGCAGCGTAGTACAATCTTCAACTGGTATGCAGAAGGATCCAGGTTCAAATCCCAGAAAAACACCGAATATTTTTTCATCGATAGAAAAATTAATAAGAAGTGAACAATAGCCATATATAAATAAATTTCTATGAATGTTAATGAACAATAAAATTAAAACATTATTTTTTTAGTTTAAATAATTTTTGTCAAACCTATATGTAATCATATATGATCATATCTAATCATATATGATCAGACATGGCCAATTTTCATATATGGTCATATATAATTGCTCATATATGATCATATAGTCAGACATGAATTTTTTTTCCCGGGTAGAACCTTATGATTTGTTGGATCTAAAATGAAGCACTGAAATTTAACAAAATTTTTCGAATTTTATTTTTAATTACCACTATTTATTAAATTATAGTTTCTTGTTGGATAACAGTAAGTCACATCATGTCGAAAAATTTTCATCCATTCTTATTTGGAATATTTATCATTTTGATGATAACAGTTATCTTTGCCTCCAACACGTGTTTCAAAAAATCAGTACGTAGTTGAAAAAAAAAATATTTCATCGTTTTTTTTTTTCTTATTCATGGTAAGAAATGCATGGCGTTCAACACCATGCTGGTATGGTCTCAAGACAGATACTAAAACAGTATGTGAAATATTCCAAGACAGTATTGTAACGAGTCCCAGAAGTATGGCGTTATTTACTATACTGTATAGTACTGGAGCTAGTGTATTGCTCACACGTATGCATAGCAGGCACGGCGAAACAGCATGGCCATGAGACCCATACTACAATGCGAGGGCACAATGCTACTAGTTTTTCCCGCCACAATTTTTGGCGCGTCAATCAATGTATACTATCGTATTACCGCCAAAACTATATAGATGTCGTTAGACTAGGTTTCTCTGCCAGAAGCATTGTGAATACGGCAACGCAGTAAGGGCCTGACGGCCATACTGACATTGCGGCGCCCGCGACAACTGTCGCCAATGTTACTATTCCGCAATGGTCGAGCCATCCATGCATACAATTTTACAACCTATAAAAATCTTCGATACCATACAGTATGGCGTTCACGCCCATACTGGCATAGTGATATCCGCAAAATATTTCTTACCGTGTTAAATAAATGCTGGATTGCTTGTTTAGAAAATAATATTTAACTTAAAAAGTATGTTAATGAATTTAGTCCAATTTTTTTAACATTTTTAGTGTAATTCGTCATATGATTGTAAAATATGCGGTGATGGATATGCTTGCGAATTTATCCTTTGGACGTGGGACTATTCTTGCCAATATCGACATGTATATCGTAACAATTTAACATCTGCATCCTATGGATATCCGTTAAGACGTCAATATTGAGTAAATTCATAGGCATAGGAGTTCAATTCAATGGAAGCCAATTACTCGACTCTTAATATAAAACATTTATTTACGATTACCTAATTATTTTCGCCTCTTTTTGTTCGAATTTTGTCGTCTTCGTTTCAAAAAGTCCTTACGGCTGCTATAATTTTGAAGCAATACATCTGCAGAGGATCTTTGAAAAAAATATCATTAATAAAAAATATGAATACATAATTGTTTATTTATTATTGTTCAAAAATCACTCACTTTGTAAATCCCAAAATCTATTTTTTTTTTAAATCTGTTAAAATAATTAAAAAAAAACGAATTTCTTAAAATCTACTATCTACATGTGATATTATGATTAATATATTAATATATAGGGGGGAGGGGCAACATGGGCCCCCAAAATTTTTGTTTAATTTAAATGAAACCATAATCGTCGCACCTCGAGTGAACTACAGCTGCAATGCCTCAAAGAAGAATACTTTATAATATAAAACATATAGAGGCTAGGGGGCGAAATGGGCTCCCCAAAATTTTTGTTTAATTTAAATGATTCAAGAATAAGAAAACGTTGCGAAGTATTTGAGATTGTGCTTTTAATTTGTCTAGATAAAATAATTTTATGAACTGAAATTTGAAACTAATTTTATTTTTTTAAATTTGAAAATAATCTGGAAGTTAAACCGACACCAAGCTCTTCCAGTTGAGCTATTGGAGCTTATACTATAGTCCGTTTAATGTATCTGTATACAAAATATTAAAATAATTCCGCGCGAAAAGTCAATATTCTGAAAAATTTATTAATAAGCTGTTGAGATGAAATAAAATAGAGGGCCCATTTTTCCCCAAATTTTAATTTTTCATTTTTGAAGCATATTGATTACGAATACATGGCAGAAGACTAGAAAAAGTTAAAGGGGTAAAAAATAAAATATTAAAACTTTTTTTCGGGGGGTTCATTTTGCCCCAAATTTCGAGATTTTTGATTTTCAACAGAAGCGGCATATTGAAAACAAAAATATAGTAAGGGCTAGCAAAAACTAAAACAAGTAAGCACTGAGGATATAAGCCCTTTCTTAAGGGGCCTATTTCACCCCCTCTCCCCTTCCCCTACTGGGTCTTCAAAAAATTAAAAATGATATATTATATCCTCGATTATAAAGACAAAATTATCATTTTAGTAATTTACTTCTTAAAAAAACCAATCATTAAAAAAAACGTCGAGTACATTCCTCAATATTTATAAATGGGAAATAACTGAATAAAATATATGTATTTATATACATGTCATTTATACGACGGAATAAACAGTGATAAGTAAACATTCAAGAATATATAAACTCCAAAAATCGAAACTGTTCTGCTCTACCTGTGCCTGAAATCGTTATTTTTCTCAAACGCATACATTTCAATTTTAATATTTCAACCATATTTCGAACGCGTATGTATTTAATTTATATAAAATTTAATTAATTATTTAAATATTTTTTATGTGGAGACTGCTAATTCATAAGTTTCAGTAAAAATTTTTCTAACTTTTTTTTTCGTGGCCCATTTAATCTTAAAATCAGCGTTTTTCGATTTTCAATAGAATTTTTTATAAACTACAAGGGCCTGACGGCCAAACTGACATTGCGGCGTCCGCGCCAACTATCGCCAATGTTACTATTCCTGCAATGGTCGAGTCATCTATGCATACAATTTTGCAACGTATGAAAATCTTCGATACCATACAGTATGGCGTTCACGACCATACTGGCATAGTGATATCCGCAAAATATTTCTTATCGTGATAGGTCCCTGAACCCTACCGGGGCTTCGTCCCTGAACCCCTTATTGAGATACTCTTTTTTCACGGAAAAAAAAAACAAAGAGATGTTTTTCTCCTGTCTTATTTTTTTTTAATTGGTTGTCGGAATGAATTGTCTTGGTCCCAAAAAGCGTCACACCGTGTCGCAGGTATTTTGTCGCGGGTGATTTGTCTTCGGGTCAAATGTCGTGTCACCTTGTTCTTAATGTTTTTTGAACATTCCAAAACAAAGTTTGTAGATATATTTGAGCATTGTTTTGAATTTTGTGTATTAATAACTTCTTTTGAGTTTATGAATTAATTTACGTCCATAGTATTATATTTTCATTAAAGGGGAGAGATTTTTATACTTACTTCTCTTTTACACCAGCGTAAATGAATGAAACAGTCATTGTCACACTTGTTCAGTATATACAAGTTATCAAAATTTTTTCGCAACCGAATGAAAATTTCCAATAAAGTGAAACGAGGATCAGTAGATTATTAAGTAGTGCATCGAGCCTTGGTATGTGATAAGAGCTTTAATTTGTGAAAAAGCCTTCAGCAAAATTATTTGCAAGCCCCTTTTAAATTATCACATAGGGGAAGTAGGGGCAAAATGGGCCCCTGGGGGCAAAATGGGCCCCCTAAAATTTTGGGTGCTTTGAAATATTTGGGGGCAAAATGGGCCCCCTAATATTTTTAACATAAAAAGTGTTTGGGGCGAGAGAGGGGCAAAATGGGTCGTTGAGACAATATGGGCCACTGAGGCAAAATGGACCACTGGGGCAAAATGGACCACTGGGGCAAAATGGACCACTAGGGCAAAATGGTCCCCCAAATTTTTTTTACATATAAAGTGTTTGGAGTGGGGGCAGGGACAAAATGAGACATTGAGGCAAAATGGGCCACTGGGGCAAAATGGGCCATTGAGGCTAAATAGTTCCCCCAAAATTTTTAACATGAAAAGTATCGGGGGGGGGGGGGGTAAAATGGGCTGCCCAGACTTTGAAAACCTACAAATATTTTTAGGCCAAACGGGTTCCTAAAATTTTTTTAACAAAAATGATTAAAGAATTATGATAAGGGACAAACTAGGTCACGAGTTCAACAGCATTACTAACTATAATTTTTTTCAAAAACAATTTATTCTATGTCAACAAAATTGATAAAAATATAAGTAATCAAGTAATGAAATTAGTAGTTATTACAACGAGTGATTAAAAACTTTGAATTGAGTTATTTTAAGGTCCAAATCTGCACTATCAACTCGTTTTTATGCTAAATACATAGCAAAAAATTTCAAAACATAAAACAAGCGAGAAACATACATTTTAGTAGGGGCTCGTTTTACCCAGATTTTCAGGATTTTTTAATTTTGATAGACACAGCAAATTAACACCAAAATCTCAGCAGAAGGAAAAAAAAGTAAAACAAGCTGAAAAACTTACATTATAAAAACTTTTTTGAGGGGAGCCCATTTTGCCCCTTATTTTTAATATTTTTTTTTTTAATGGACAGAACAAATTAATACCAAAAACTCAGCAGAAGGAAAAAAAAGTGAAACAAGCTGAAAAATTCACATTATGAAAATTTTTTGAGGGGGGCCCATTTTGCCCCACATTTTCATTTTTTTTTTTTTAACGGACAGAACAAATTAAGGTCAAATACTTGGGAAGGAAGTAAAAAAAAGTAGAACACGTGAAAAAAACCGAGAATTTGAATCTTTTTTTCTTAAGGGGCCCATTTTGCCCCACCTTCCCCTACATGAAAAATAAAATTTGATTATTGATAGATGATAACTTTTCCATAATTAATTTCCAATCAGTATGGAAATAAACTAATTAAAATAAGAAATAGATAATAATACTGGTATAAGTAATAAATAATTACAATAAAACCTAAAAAATAAGTATAATTCTTAAGTAAAAAGGATTCAGCACCATACCAATACTTTTTCACTCCCACTCATGACGATACAATCTTTCTTTCACGGCCAATTAAAAAATTCTTCAAATAATTCAAGGATCAGATCTCTATGCGTTATTGCATCTGCATGCGAACAGAGTGACTCTCGCAAAACCTGAAAAACCGGAGTTGGAATCGCACTCTTGTATATAACCTCATATATATATAATTTTATACATAAATATAAATATATATATTCCCGCCCGCTGAAGTATCCAAAAGTATTATTCGATTATATTTCTACTCATAACCAAAAATTAACTGAATCTTACAAAAAAAAAAAAAAATCAATTTCCAGCCTCTGTATATTCGATACCTGATATATCTTTTTCCATGTCCACATAAATAATCTAAACATATATATTTATATTATATGTATGCAATAATAATACACATTTATATAAATTCATATATATATATATATATATATATATATATATATATATATATATATATATATATATATATATATATATTTATATATATATATTTATATACATTATAATACAATAAAATATAAACGACAACATAAAAAAAGGAGAGTGTGTATGTTTCCGTTTATATTTATTGTCACGACTGGCAAGCTTGGATAAGAGTTTAAGACTGCGGGATTATTTATTCGATTGTGCATTTTAAAAGTTTGCGTGAAAATGATACCTCCACAGGACGAATATAAAACGCTCGGGACTCGCCCACGCGACAACAACATAGGCCGCGGACGTTTCTCTCTAACGCCTTTGGATATATTATACGAGGTCCTGTTCACACTTACACATAAGCTAGATTTCTCACCAATATTTATATGTATATATATGTATGTATGGATATATTTAACTATATTTAAAAATATTTGTTTATTTTACTTCTTTAGAAACCTGTTCACACCTTTTATTTTTTCGATCTCTTTGTCTTGGACTATTCACATGACAGACGCCACACCTTGGCTGGTGCCACTAAATCATTTTTTTGTCCATTCATTTCATTGCAGTAAATATTAAATATTAATTACAAACGCCATCAGAGATAATTAATTAAGGGAAAGAATGCTAAAGGCACTAGGGAAAGAGTGGAAGAGGCTAAATGCGCCCCCTCAGAAAAAATGTCAATATAAATTTTTTTTTTACTATAGTTATACTTTCTTCTAGTTCTCAAGTAAGTATTTGATATCAAGTCCCGTTAAAAAAATGTAACAATCTCAATTCTTTTAACTCTTTGATGTTTCAATTTTATTGTTTTCAGCATTATGATAGAAAAAAAAAGAAGAAGATATTTATAATAGCTAATATTATTTAAATGATAAGACGGAAAAAAGTTTTAGGTTATGAATTATCATAAGATAATTATGATCATTAAATAATACACGTGAACCTGTTTGTATAAGTATAACTAGTGTAGACTAGACGATGTGTTGCGGTTCAATGTGCGGTTTCCAGCCCACCACGATGAAGACATAACATCAAATTAAGCTCTCAGCGTGTGCCTTCGGTGGGTTCGCGTGCGTTCAAACAATATCAAACCCTTAATAGATCAACTTGCTGTTTGTATATCAGCCCAGTCAGAAGTCGATATCAATAAAGGCAAACATAAATTATTTAATAATAAAATTAGATAGAAAAAAAACATATATCATATGATAACTCACTTATTATTTTTTATTTTAATTGATTTCTAGTGTATAGTCGCAATTACGACCTTGTACTCTCTAAATTTGAAATAGTGAATTATCACTAATTCACAGTGCATATTCACTATTTGCCACAGCTAAAAGTCGACCACTTGGGATTAGTGCATATACACTCATTTACCCAGTGAACTGATGCTTTTATGAAAACAACGAAATTCGCTGTAATTATTAGTAGTAAATAGTTTTAATGATAATTACTTATTAAAAAGAAATGTTTTAAATCTACTGTGTAAAAAGTAAAATTTTCACTATTTATACATGAAATTCACTTTTTTCCGGTGAATTAGTTGATCACTAGGAAAAACAGTGAAAATTTCACTATTTCAAACTTAGAGAATGAAGCTCCAATGATCGATAAAATTCCCATTTTACCGATCACTGGATCTTCATCCCGCGCGTAGCGATCAGAGACCTTCGTTCGAACCCGACGCGTGGCTAAACGGTCACCCTGCCAAGTAGCGACCATGCTCGATGCTACTTAACTTCGGTGATCGCCCAAGCTACACGCGGGCCGAACGGCTGCCTCAGCCGCTTTTAACTCACTTATTATATACTCTCTAAATTTGAAATAGTGAAATTTTTACTGTTTTTCCTAGTGATCAACTAATTCACTGGAAAAAAGTGAATTTCATGTATAAATAGTGAAAATTTTACTTTTTACACAGTAGATTTAAAACATTACTTTTTAATAAGTAATTATCATTAAAACTATTTACTACTAATAATTACAGCGAATTTCGTTGTTTTCATAAAAGCATCAGTTCACTGGGCAAATGAGTGTATATGCACTAATTCCAAGTGGTCGACTTTTAGCTATGGCAAATAGTGAATATGCACTGTGAATTAGTGATAATTCACTATTTCAAGTTTAGAGAGTACATAAATACATACTAAAAGCTTTTATACATATATATATTTATTAGTTTATAGATAATATTTAAAAAAAATTTCATTTCTGAAGAGACATTTCAAATGATTAAAAATTTATGAAATAAATCATAGTTAAAAAAAGTTTTCCCAACTAAAAATTTTTAACTAAATTTCTTGACTTTACATCTTTTTACATTTTTTTAAATTTATCATAGTAAGATATTTTTGTGCACTTCAAACGTGAAAGCGCTGAGGGTGCTTTAATAACACTCTATTCTGTACGACTATTTTACTTACGTTAAATAATTTCTATACTTTTAATTGTATACCAAGAATTTATTGAACTCACTACTCAAATTCTGTTTGTTTATTTGTAAGTATACGGAAAAAAATAAACTTTAAAAAGTAATGTTTGAAATTATAACCCGGAAGAAATAACTGAAAAACGATAATTCATGAAAAATTTATCTGCCATTTTTATTTTTACTGTTGTTATTGTTTGTTTCTTTTTTTTCTCTTCATCAATTACTGGTAGCAGCACTAGCGTAACAGTATAGGTTTGAAAAAAAGAGCGACATCTAAGACAAAAAGGCGGGATATTTAAAAAAAAAATTTAAACTGAAAATTAGAATTTGAATTTGAAAGTAATAATTTAAAGGTTGAATGAAAATTCATAATAAAAAAAAATTGGTAAATATTACAAAATATCAATAATGATTAAAAATAGAATGAGTGATTGGGGTGTGCACTTTTGGATTTTCGACGTTTTTTTTAATTACTGGCAATAATTATTTTAATGTAAAAAAGTTTATCGCTAATTTCGCATTTTTTTAGTGATACATTTTCATGTTCATACATGACAAGGACGAAATTTTTCATTTCCTTTAGATTGAAAACAATATTTTTAAATATAATTTATTAAGAAACAATATGACTTATACTTTATATTTGATTATGCCCTCATTTCGTAAGCTTATGATTGAAAATTTTACCAAAACTAAATATTTTTCAGTACACGGAAAGAAAATTATGGAAATGGTTCCTATAATTTTGTGAAATTTCATCCTATACAAGTATAGGAATGACGACCATAAATTATGGGAACACGTCCTATAGATATAGGAATATTACTCATAATTATAGGAATAGTTCCTATAATTATGGGAATGATACCTATACCATTATGGGAATAGTTCCTATAATTATAAGAATGGTTCCTACAATTTATGAAAATGGTTCCTACAATATTATAGGAATGGTTCCTATAATATATAGGAACGATTCTTATAAATTATAGGAGCCATTCCTATAATAGTATAGGAATGGTTCCTATACTATTATAGGAACCATTTCTATAATTATAGGAACTATTCCTATAATAGTATAGGAATAAATCCTATAATATTATAAGAGTAGTTACTATAATATTATAGGAATGGTTCCTATACTATTATAGGAACCATTTCTATAATTATAGGAACTATTCCTATAATAGTATAGGAATAGTTCCTATAATATTATACGAGTAGTTACTATAATATTATAGGAATGGTTCCAATAATTTATGGGAATGGTTCCTATAATTTATGGGAATGGTTCCTATAATTTATGGGAATGGTTCCTATAATATTATAGGAATGGTTCCTGTAATTTATGGGAATGGTTCCTATAATTTATGGGAATGGTTCCTATCATAGGATAGGAATGGTTCCCATAATGGTATAGGGGTGTTTCCTATAATATATAGGAAACATTCCTATAATAGTATGGGTACAATTTCTATACTATTATAGGAACCATTCCTATAATGCATACACAGAAAAAAAAGTTATTTTGAGTCAAGAAAATATTTTTGAAGACAAACGTTTTCGGGAACCAAGTCAAGATTTTCTTGAGCGAAGAGAATTTGTCTTGGTCGGAGAGGATTTCTACTTTATCTGAGAAAGTTTAGGTCTCCAAAAAAATTTTCTTGAATCAAGAATATTTACCTTCAGTCGAGAATTTTTTTTTTTCTGTGTAGGAATACTCCCTATAATTTTCTTTCCGTGTATAATGATTATTGAATAATAAAAAACTACAGACTTTACTACTCAGAAACAAATTAACTTACAATCTAAACGATAAATAAATTTTTTTAGTACTAAACTTTAATTGCGTAAAACATCTAAGTTTATATTAACACAATTTTTTCATTATAATATTAATGAAATTGTCAGTATAGACCCAGACCTCTATCTATACACACATATACAATACATTGTTTTCATCTAATACAAACTATATCAAAGTTTAATGAATTCGAAATGATCGATAAACTTTATCATTGATCAATTAAACTTTGTACCGTGTGAGTGACGGGGCCCGTAGATAGACGACGTTAGCACGAGAATGAGGGTGGAATTGTTTTCTCTCTCCTTCTCTTTTTCTTTCCTATTATTATGATTAGAGCAAGAGAGAGAAAGAGAGAGAGATGATAATCGAGAGATACGGAAGACTAAAGTGTGCAGAGTATTTAATGAAAATTAAATGTTGTGCTCATGGCAGGATAGAGTTTCGGAACATACTCAATATTTAATCTCATCAAAGACTAATTTAAAATTTAAAACACAGGTTATGGGTTTCATCATAATCATCATTTGAATTTCCCATACGCTGTAAAAAAACTCGGTGTAAGGCTACACTATTTTGGTGTAAAATTATCGGTATCAAATTTAGCACTGGAAAATGGATGAAAATAACATCAGTAGCGAAGTTAAAGTTGTTCCCGGTATTAAGCGGTGTAAAACAAAATTTTTCCCTTAGATCGGAAGTCGAATTGTAAGGTTTTCGCGGGTAATAAGGCTTGTCGGGTAATAAGGCCTAAGTGACAGAAATGGTATTTAAAATAACAGCCTCCGCTAAAGGCTACTCTAGAAGAAGGATCTTGCATAGAGATGTTACGACAAATGTATAGAGTCCCGATACCACGTTCCCTGTCTTCTATATTTCATCACCCGTCATATGCTGTCGTAGCGCAGAAGAAATTATAAAAAACAATCTAATCTTCTGACTCAAAAAGGATACTGACAGTTTTAAGTGCTGTCGAGCAAGGCAATCTAGTCTTCTGACTCTTAGAAAGTATTGTTGCTAAATTTAAGTAATCCCGGGTAAAAAATAAAACTTGATTTAGAGTTGGTTTACTAAGTCGAAATTTGGAGCCGTTTTTCACAAGACAAACTCGACTTTTTTTTACGGAGATATAAAATACATTGAGTTTTCGCCTTGGTTTAGACTTAACTGGCTTACTTAGTCACGATTTAAGACGAAAAAGTTTAAATCAAGTCGAAATTTACTTGGTTTAGACTTATTCGACTTAAAATGTAAGGCGAGAAAGTCTAAATCAAGTCGAAACTGACTTGATGTATGCTTATTCGACTTAACTTATAAGGCAAAAAAGTCAAAACTAAGGTGAAATAATTTTGATATATTAAGGCGAGAGTAAGGCGAATAAATAACTTTTTTTCGACTTGGTTCAGCGAGTCAAAAGTAAGATGAATGACTATCGTGCTCGAAGTTAAGACGAATAAGTTCAAACTAAGACCAAAAAATACAAATAAGTTGAAATAAGTTTAAACTAAGATGAAAAAAGTTGAAAAAAATTAAATTTAAGTCGAAAAAGTCGAGATCTTATCGAAAAATCCTCGGCAAATCGATAACTTGAAAAGAAAATAAGGCGAAACGAGCCTGAATCAAGTTTTATTTTTGACCCAGGATGATTCATCTCTAATACCGATTTTATTAAGTGTAGTTAAACTATTCCAGTTTGTTTAACCCGTAGGCCTTATTACCTTACCGTAGTAAAATAAGGCTTATTCGTATGGTTTTTGTAAAAGTATAATTTTTTGTTTGTTTATGGTAAAAATCACCATTACTTCAACACATTTTATGTCTAATGTATTGAAATAAAGATTAATGATACATTCCGATAATTAAATGCAATATTTTCGATTCTATGCAAAATCTCCCTTAGGCCTTATTACCCGCCGGTACCTTATTTCAAATTCAAAGAAAAATTTTTAATTCCTTCAAAGATTATTACTATTACTTTTTTCTGTTCTGCAGATCTCATAACACATACACTTACCCACATCAGAATTAATTTACCCCGCATGTTATCCGTTTCAACACCATTTAGATAACACTATTACATCGGTGTGAGTTGATTTGAACACCTTTTATTCTGCAGTGTAATAACTTTCATTTACATTCTTCCATTCATATAAATATATACGTATATACATTTAAACCAACCAATCAACCACATAAATACATCCAATGTTCATAAAACATGATCGCCACAAGTCGAAAATCAATCAGTAGTGCACCGTGAAATGAGAAGAGTGAGAGAGTCTGTAATATGAGATGAATAATACTATACGTTTTAGCTATCTCTAGTATATATTTTATCCAACACTCATATATTTTCAATAAAACAAGCTTCTCACACACAAAACTTCTTCATACCAATGGATTAAAGAGTAAGCAAGCAACCAAGTAATATATATATATACATTTATAATACATGCAACCAATACCTGATTTAAAAATGTATACGATAGCCAGAAACTGGATGTTAATGTTGATGTTGTTAATGGCAGTGGTATTAGTGGTGGTGGTTAAACTAAAGAGACGAAAAGATATGAGCACGCAGGTGAAATGAAAAGAGGTGAATTGGTTGCATGATGAGGGGGTGGTTGAACTCAGCAGCAGCAGCAGCATCAGCAGAAACAGGAACAGCAACAGAAGAAAAAGCAAAGAGGATGAAGGACGCCTGAGGCACAGGTGAAACGGTTTACGAGCTCATTCCAATGCTTCAAAGGCTAATGAAAATATAAGTTGTAACGTGATGGATTTAAATAAGTATAAAAATAAATAGAAAATAAAATAAAATATATTTAACACGAACCTTTAATAGCAGGTCTAACCTTTCAGCTAATTTTTATTTTTAACTTTTTTATATTTATATATTTTTTATTTTATTTTTACTCTTTCTCAATACTTTACTTCATGCATTTCCTCTCTACGACTCATCAACTCTCGTATAGTGTAGTCTCGTGTCTTGAATTAAGTATAACTAATATCAGAGGCGAAACGGCATTCAGTAACTTTTAGTATTCATTGAAAGACAGAAGAAAAAAGGGGCTGAGAGAGAAGGAGATAAATGCAAAGAGAGTGAGAGAGATAAAGTGAGCTAGGTATAATATGTATTTGGAAGTAGAGCGTTGAAAGGACCTTTGAATAAAGGATGATACCTAACCTATACCTTGCTCGTTTTACGTTTAACTCACCCCTACCCTACACTACCCGCTATGTTATTTTACACAAACTGACATCTTTCTGTCTAATGGATACTGCTGTAATATTTTATAGCCTTTTTTATTTATTTATATTTTATTTTAGTTTAGTTTACTTTTATTAAGTTAATTTTATTTATTGCACTGATACGGGTACAGTGAGACGGGTATTTTAGGACATCGATATTGGTCTCTACGGAGTACTTTAATATGTCTGATGGTGATTAATAACTGTATTGCGGACTTACTTTCTCTTTATTGGATAAATGGTTTACTTAACATTGCAGGTTGTCATTTTAGTTTGTTTTTTTTTTTAAATCAACCATGAATTGTGTCACAGTCTTATGACAGTTTCAAATTTAATGTTGAATTACTTCATTTTTACCTGGAGTACTCAAGCTATGTATTGGAGCGTGAAAAAAAATTATTTATGACCTACAGACTGGAGCGAAGGTAGAATTCTATGTAAAATAATTTTCATTGAAAATTTAGCCAAAGGTGCTGGTCCGCTATTGATGGTTCACTTATTCAGAAATAGCCCTACTGACGCTTTCTTTTTTTTTTTCATCATTTTTCATCAATGGTCAATGCCAACTGACCTACTTTACAACAAAATAATTTCAATAGGAAAATATTTTTGCACAGAAAGACTCATCTTTCAGTTTTTGGTTATTATTGTTTATGAATATTTTAAGATTTTTAAATCATTTATCATTTGACGGAAATTTTTTTTTGTTACAAATTTTTTTGATTGATGAATATATAGAAGAATTCGGGGTAAAATGATTCACCATTTTTAAGAAAAAATTAATTTTTTGATGTCTGAAAATGCATAGATAATTAGTGTAGTGTGATTATGAACGTTTCTTGATTAAGAAATCTAATTTGAAATAATTTGGGATTACGTAACTCTAAATCATTTTGAATCAATCCAAATTGTCTGAATTATTTTGCTTTCGAGTATAAATTTTGGAAAGAATCATTTTAAATCATACTGAATTGAGAAATAACGAAATATTATTTTATAAATTGAGATCATTGTAAATGATTTGAACTCTCGAATCATTTAGAATTAAATCAAACTAGAAAATAATATCGCAATTTCTGGTCCCTCGGACAATTTAGAATTATTTGAAATAATTTGAATTCGTGAATCATTTTAAATTAAATTAAATTAGACAATAATATCGCAATTTTTGGCTCATAATTTTATGATTTAAAACAATTCGAAATTGAGAATTTTTAATTATTTTGAATTATTTAAAATTATAATTTTATGATATGATACAATATGAAATAATTTAGATTTTTCAAACCGTTTCAAATTAGATTTTTTAATCAGGGTTGGGTAATCTTGAGCATGATTGTTAGTCCTTCAAAAAAAATTGTTTTTTTCTACACTGACAAATAAATTAGTCAAAATTTTTGTAACAAGAAATTTTTTGAAATTTGAATTGAAAATCAAAATTTTCTTGAGGCGAGGATAAATATTTTACGTCAAGAAATTTTTTTCCTAGGTAAATATAGTTCCTTTGTTTAAATAATTATAAATACACAGTTAGAAATCTTGCGTATTTGTGTTAAAAAATTATTTGGTTAAATTTTTTGTTGATTTTTAACACAGAAATCTGTTAATTCAACACAAATCGTTTGTCTTATTTTCCCGGGTCAAAAATAAAACTTGATTTAGACTTGGTTTACCAAGTCGAAATTTGGAGCCGTTTTTCACAAGACAAACTCGACTTTTTTTTACGGAGATATGAAATACATTGAGTTTTCGCCTTGGTTTAGACTTAACTGGCTTACTTAGTCACGATTTAAGACGAAAAAGTTTAAATCAAGTCGAAATTTACTTGGTTTAGACTTATTCGACTTAAAATGTAAGGCGAGAAAGTCTAAATCAAGTCGAAACTGACTTGATGTAGGCTTATTCGACTTAAATTATAAGGCGAAAAAGTCAAAACTAAGGTGAAATAATTTTGATATATTAAGGCGAAAGTAAGGCGAATAAATAACTTTTTTTCGACTTGGTTCAGCAAGTCAAAAGTAAGGTGAATGACTATCGTGCTCGAAGTAAAGACGAATAAGTTCAAACTAAGACCAAAAATTACAAATAAGTTAAAATAAGTTGAAACTAAGATGAAAAAAGTTCATAAAGTTGAAAAAAATTGAATTGAAGTCGAAAAAGTCGAGATCTTATCGAAAAATCCTCGGCAAATCGATAACTTAAAAAGAAAATAAGGCGAAGCGAGCCTGAATCAAGTTTTATTTTTGACCCGGGTTTCTTTAACAGATTTTTTAAGTTAAATGATTAGAAAATCTAGAATGTAACACACTTCTTGTGTTATTCGAAAATTAACACAAAATTTGCGTTGTTTAGCTAAACTCCCGCGCGTTTTTTCAGTACTATAACCAAGCAAAGCATTGTAGCAGCGTTGTCTGCAAGGAAACTTGGATTACAATTGATTTACAATTAAATATAATCATAGATAACTTGAATATTTTTATGATCAGGTTCAATGATTTTTTTATTCTCATTTTACGGTAGGATAATTCATAGCTCCGTTTTTTAGAAAAATCACTGAAAATCGAACTATTGTTTGCTAAAGTGACATAAGTTGTACTAAGGTTAGATCAGTATACTTGAGTTGGTTAGGTTATGTGCTTATATTTATTAGTTAATTTTAATACGAAAAGTCTGTTAAATTTACACAAATTTTCTGTCAAAATAACAGATTTTGTGTTAAATTATTTAACATAAAATTTGTGTTAAAGATTAACACAAACGCAATATGTTAACTTAACACAAAAATTTGTGTAGACCGTTCGCAACACTTATTTGTGTTGAGTTTAACACAAAATTTCTAACTGTATGATAGTTAAACTGATAAAATATTCAGTAAATTTGTTGACCCAAGTCGGGGTCAGGGTAAGCGGATATATAGATAGTCTCATCTTGTCCTATATTTGTTTGTATATATACAAAATATATATATGGCCGGATGTCGACGCTATGGTATACACAGTCGCTTACAAGCAATTTCTGCCTTATTAATCGTTTCGAGTGATTGATTCCAGGAAGTTGATGTTCTTGCAAGGGGGGTATATCAGTACCGTTTAACGTTAGCTATAACACCAGTGTTTGAACCATAACGGAGTGGTAAGGTGGTATAGGATAAAATAGGATCCAGAGGAATGATCTCGCATTTCAACTTTTTTTTATTTATGTTATATATATATTTTTTTTTTTTTATTAGCTACCTATTATGGTATTATGAACATTTAGTTGCGTCGTCATCGTTACGCTCAACGAACATTTAAAGACTATTTTATTTCACCTACTGTATATTCTTTCTTATTCTCATCGGGATTTTACCTGTTCTATAAACAATCTATCTATAACCGACTGTATATTAATTGATTCGATGATACAACCAATATTCAAAATGTTATGCTTCAATAATCGGCTGTTACTTATTTACTTCTTATAATTCATTTCATAATTTCATTTCTAATTTAAATTATTCATTTATTTATTATTTCTTCATGCTTTTTCATAATTTATAATACCTTTTTTACTTACACTTTTTTTCAGTAACCGAAAAATTTAATTATCCCATCTGCTCATCTGTAATATTACTAAATTAAATTTTTTTTTCTACACAAAGTGAAAATCTCTTTACTTGAAACTTTCCGAAATGAAAAATCGAACCAATATTTCATTAAAAATTTATTAATTTAAATTCGAATTTGATATTTCAGTATATCTACAATAGAACACTACATATAGATCTTTGAAAATTTTTAACTGAATTTAACAAAGTTTGGATTGAAGTGAAGGTTACTTTTTCAAAACTAAAGGAAAGTGAATACCCGGGTCAAAAATAAAACTTGATTCAGGCTCGCTTCGCCTTATTTTCTTTTTAAGTTATCGATTTGCCGAGGATTTTTCGATAAGATCTCGACTTTTTCGACTTCAATTCAATTTTTTTCAACTTTATGAACTTTTTTCATCTTAGTTTCAACTTATTTTAACTTATTTGTAATTTTTGGTCTTAGTTTGAACTTATTCGTCTTTACTTCGAGCACGATAGTCATTCACCTTACTTTTGACTTGCTGAACCAAGTCGAAAAAAAGTTATTTATTCGCCTTACTCTCGCCTTAATATATCAAAATTATTTCACCTTAGTTTTGACTTTTTCGCCTTATAATTTAAGTCGAATAAGCCTACATCAAGTCAGTTTCGACTTGATTTAGACTTTTTCGCCTTACATTTTAAGTCGAATAAGTCTAAACCAAGTAAATTTCGACTTGATTTAAACTTTTTCATCTTAAATCGAGACTAAGTAAGCCAGTTAAGTCTTAACCAAGGCGAAAACTCAATGTATTTCATATCTCCGTAAAAAAAAGTCGAGTTTGTCTTGTGAAAAACGGCTCCAAATTTCGACTTGGTAAGCCAAGTCTAAATCAAGTTTTATTTTTGACCCGGGTATATACAAAAAAAAAAAGAAAACAATGAAAATAATTTTTTCAATGCATAATCGTTCCCGTTAGTCATTGAATCGCGATTCTTAATCCCAAAAATTTTATTAACCATTAAAATTTTATTTTTTATGCTGAATATTTAAATCGGCCATAAAATTTTTTTTGCAATCCACCATATTTCCATTGAAATTAAAAAAAAAAATTAATGTGTTACTTTTTCATTAAAAATTTTATAACTCTTGTCAACATTTTTTACTAACAAAAAAAAAGTTTTTCATAAATTTCTTCATAACTTTTTTTTCTCATACAATGAATAAAAGTTTATAATTAATAGGCAATAAAAATATTTTTAAATTGCTGGTGATGCCCAAAAACCAAAAAAAAAAACTCAGAATATATATCTATATATATAAACATCGGGAAGAGAGGGGCAAAATGGGGAATTCCCTAAAAAAGGCGAAAAAAAAAATGCTGCATATTAAATAAAATTGATATAATTAAATTTTTTCGTGAGCAATTTACATAAAGAAACATTACATTTTACAAAATTATTGGATGCAAAAGAAGAAAAAAAAGTTTTACTGGTTTTTATCATACATCAAAAGCCATCAACATTTTTTGACTGAAACTCGATTTTTGAAAAAGCTTAACAAAAAATATTCAATTATGTTTACAAAAGTGATTTTGGAATATTTAAAAAACATTTAAAAAATAAATTTTTTTTTTATAATATTCTGGGGGTACACCCTTTTGCCCCGCCCCCTTCTCCTATGTTATTATTCATTTACATTCTTTAAAAAAAAATATGATATGAGTTGGTCACCCTAAATAGAACAACCGTTTTGAAATTTTGAATAAAAAAAAAATTTTATCGTGTTTATTAGAAGAGGATGGGGCATAGTGGGCCCCTTGGGGGCAAAGTGGGCCCCTAAGCGTTTGGGGATCTATTTTACCCCCAAATCATTCGGGGAACTCAAAATTTTAGGGGGCCCACTTTGCCCCACCCTCCCCTATCTGTCATTTTATTACAAATCCGTAAAAAACAGTTCATTAGAGAGCGGAATGAACTAAAAAAACTTTTTTTTTTTTCATTAAATTTCTTATCGCATCGAGTATTAACATTTAAATTATTTTTAATTTTGATAAAGAACTTAATAATTTTTTTTTTTATTTTTTATATCAAAAAAATTCTAAAATGGTCGCACTATTCGTGATGACCAACTTACCAGTACTTTTTCTATAGACTGAAAAAAATTTGAAAATAAAACCTTCACTTGATTTGTTAAGAAATAATGTCTCATTTTACCCTACCTCCCCTTTCTATCTTCCCATGCTTTACTCGGTCGCAATTAAGGTATTTTACAAAAAAAAAATATATATATATATATATATATAAAACAATAATTTATAAGATTTTCTTATGCCATTGCTATATATTTGGACTGTATTAACTCAGAATTGATGACTTTTTTAAAATATTTAAAACGGTAATAAATTTGAAATAAAAAACAAGTAGCGAGATTGTGAGTAATACATTAAACAAGATAATTAAACAAAAAAATGTATTTTTTTGTACGACAACAATATGAAATCGAAAAGGTAGAATATGTTAATTTAAAAATATATTTTATCAAAAATGGCAGTGATCAAAGTGTTCAAGTGCATTCGTCGAATTGAGAACCAGACTGATGCTGGTGGTGGTTCTGTTGGATCGAGTCACAGCAATAAGCAGAATCCCTCCAGTTGGATTGATCCGATCTTGGTAGGTGTATTTATACGGGAGCATGGTTCTTCCAAGTGGCACTTATACGGCAAGGAGACTACAAGTTATGGTTTGCTTCAACAGACGACGAATCGTAATAATATAATATCCTGTTTTCTCTTATACCCTTTTCTTTTATTTACATCTTTCTCTCTTATTCTCTTTTATGCCGTGAAACCTCAAGTAGAGAAAATAATATAATAAAAGTTTGGTAAAAAAAATTTTAAAATGATAAAAATAATATAACAAATGTTGAGAAAAGAATAACAAGTAAGTAAGTGAGTAAGTAACTAAGTATAAGTAAGAAGAGAGATGAGAAGGGAAAGAAAAGGAGAAGGAGGAGAATAATAAGCTGGATAATAATAATGATAATAAAAATCTACCGCGGTTTTATTTTCTCAGTGAAGGAGAGGGGTGTCATCGTCTCCTCGTTAATTGGTATTTATTATAATTGGGAGTCGTACTTATCCGTTTGCTGGTAAAATAGAGGTCTCAGACGATCGGATGGATGACCGTGTGTGATGCAGACCACTTGTATTTATACAGATCTACTACTTCCATACTTATATATATGGCCTTCGGGTTTTTTAATGATAATTCCATAACAAGGGCGGTAAAGGTCCATTAACATGTTTAAAGTCAGTGTGAAGACTGCAATAAAACTGCTCATACATTTACATATAAGAAAATTCTTTTTTTTATTTTAATATTACAATACATACATAAACATTTTCATCGCGCTCATTTATGTTTGTTATTATCTTTAGAGGCATTGAAGTTTTTTAAATAGTAATTATTTATTGTCATAATTAATTAATGCACAGAAAAAAATAATTTCTTGGCGGAAGGTATTATTTGATTATGAATAGAAAATTAATAATTTTCTTGGGACTAGAAAAAAATTTTTCACTAAAAAATTATTTTTTTGCTTCTAGAAAATTTTTTCCCGATCCTAGAAATTTTTTGTTTTCAATTCATGATGAAAAAAATTTCATGAGACAAGTTAAAGTTTTCTTGGGTCGAGTGAAAATTTTTTACGACAAGAAATTATTTTTTTGTGTGTAGAAATAATATTTATAGGGGAAAGTGGGGCAAAACGGGCCCTCCTAAAATTTGAGAGCAAATTGAGCACCCTGGAATTTTCTATGAACGAGGCTCATAATAAGTCACCTTCACTTTTTTACGACTATTCATTTATTACTTATTAGCTTATGTATGTTTTACCCATTTTTGCCCACTTTGCCCCATATTTTAAAATTCGTAATTTATTATGAACACAGCTTATTCATAGCATTTTCAAAGTGAAGAATTTAAAAAAAGTAAAACGAGCAATAAATTTGTCTCACACAATTTTTTTAGATGAAGGCCCACTTTGCCCCTAATTTTCGATTTTTAAATTTGAATGGACACCTTATCAATGTTAAATAACAAACAAGGGCCTATAAGGTAATGTAACGAGTAAAAATAAGTAAAGATAATCCCATTTCTAGCTTACGGAGTCCACTTTTCCCCACCCTCCCCTATTATTGTGTTACATAAATAAATTTAAAATAAAATCTACACGGAAAGAAAATTATGGGAATGGTTCCTATAATTTTGTGAAATTTCATCCTATACCAGTATAGGAATGACGACCATAAATTATGGGAACACGTCCTATAGATATAGGAATATTACCCATAATTACAGGAATAGTTCCTATAATTATGGGAATGGTACCTATACCATTATGGTAATAGTTCCTATAATTATGGGGATGGTTCCTACAATATTATAGGAATGGTTCCTATAATATTATAGGAATGGTTCCTATACTATTATAGGAATAGTTCCTATAATATTATAGGAATAGTTACTATAATATTATAGGAATGGTTCCCATAATGGTATAGGGGTGGTTCCTATAATATATAGGAACCATTCCTATAATAGTATGGGTACGATTCCTATACTATTGTAAGAACCATTCCTATAATGCATAGGAATACTCCCTATAATTTTCTTTCCGTGTAGTTGGAAAATTTACAAAATTTTTTTTTTCGAATAAAGAAATTTAACTAAAAATTTTGGCTGACCATATTAACTCACGAAAGTATAAAAATGATATTCATCAATAAAAAATGACATACCAGAAATTTCACTGGCCATTTTGCCTCAAATGTCCGACTGCCTCATAGTTGTACATAAGACCATTTCTTAAAAAAAAAATGATTTTTCATTTTTTCCGGATGTTCCTTTCAATAAAAAAATTATATTCTTTAGTTTCATTAAGTTTTTTTTTTTTTTTCATATAAAAATCAGAAGTTCTTAAATTAAAGGTGAGTAGAATAAATCGCTTAATGTATCATCGATTTTTAAGTCATAATCGATTATTAAATTTCTTGTTCCGAGTATAAAAAAACTATTTATTAAATTAAATCAGAGATCATGACTTTCACATTAACCAATTAGATAAAAAAAGGAGTATTCAGTACCTTTTTTTTTTTTTTTTTAAAGAAAATGAATGATAAAAAAAATTTTTCATGATCAAACAAAATATTTTATATATAATTAAACACTATTTATTTTTTAATAATTAATCAAGACAATAAATTAAAATTTTTTCGTTGCAATAAACTCTAGGTCAACGGTCAAGATTAAAGTAACTAGACCTTGTGCTTAAATCTTGAATAACAAAAAGTGAATATACGTATACGAAATGAGTTTGTCTGTAAATCTTTACAGAATAATCCTCACTTACCCTCTCACCTTGCTTTCACATTGAATGCTGGTGATTCCGATACAACTGAATACTGAAACTGAAAACTATGCAGTATAAACACATAGTAGTACTATACGTACATGACAATACAGTAACAGCATGAGAATTGTCGACTGTCGACTGTTGGCATGAGCATGAACCAGCGAGAGTGAGTCCTTGTAGCAAAGTAGCGGTAGCATCCCCGGGATCGGCCTCGAACCAAACGAAACACGCGCCACATAAATTGTCTCTGTCTGGCTGGCTGGGTGAAAGCTGGATTTGTTACAGTTTGCACTACTCGAAACCAACCGACGTGTCTAGTGTAGTCTCATCTTTACTCTGCCTACTATACTGCCTACTACTACTATTACTATCACTACTCTATTACTACTTCTACTTCTACCACTACTCTTATGTGCCAGCAGCTCAAGAATCCATAGTCTCTGAGGAAGAATCACAGTCTTATCTCTTGTTTCCATTCTACCTTCTTTAACTTCTTTATTTATTTTATCTCCTCTTCTACTGCCTCATTATCTTCCTCTTATTGTCCGTTCAGCCGTTATAAGTTCCTCTATATCCCTTTAATCATACATAAGTCTTTTTAATAATTCCACAACATTTTTATCTCCGACAAGTTTGAAAAATAACAAATAGGACAGGAGAGAGAAAGGGTCGGACAGTTTGAGAAAAAATTATCAAGTGCACAGTAAAAAATATTGTGTTAAAATCAACACAATCTGTGTTAAAACCGGGCCACATACTATTTGTGTTATTTTTCAACACAGACTATTTGTGCTGAATTTCAACAGAAAATTTGTGTTAAAATTTCAACACAAAATTCGAGTAATATGAGAAGTAACTTCAATGCTTTTTAAATGTTAATGGCGACACAAAAAAAATGTTAACTTGTACATTTTATTTTTGTACCATGAATTATTTTTAGGTTATCAAAAGTGTCAACAATTATTAGTTAACATTGAACTATTTTGTGATAGTAAACATGATCCTAAAGTTAGCAGACAGTTAACGATTTTCGAATTTTTTTATCAACAAATCAATTACGAAAAAAATAAAATAAAAAATAAAAATATGCGCATGTAGAAAAGTAAAAAAGCAACAGATGCATTTTTTTAAATATTTTTTTTTAAACTATACGAGTCATGAACTTTGTCAACTTAATTTTTTTATGTCCAATTGAAAATAAATAAAATCAATGTCACAAAAATAATAACTAACCCGGGTCAAAAATAAAACTTGATTCAGGCTCGCTTCGCCTTATTTTCTTTTTAAGTTATCGATTTGCCGAGGATTTTTCGATAAGATCTCGACTTTTTCGACTTCAATTCAATTTTTTTCAACTTTATGAACTTTTTTCATCTTAGTTTCAACTTATTTTAACTTATTTGTAATTTTTGGTCTTAGTTTGAACTTATTCGTCTTTACTTCGAGCACGATAGTCATTCACCTTACTTTTGACTTGCTGAACCAAGTCGAAAAAAAGTTATTTATTCGCCTTACTCTCGCCTTAATATATCAAAATTATTTCACCTTAGTTTTGACTTTTTCGCCTTATAATTTAAGTCGAATAAGCCTACATCAAGTCAGTTTCGACTTGATTTAGACTTTTTCGCCTTACATTTTAAGTCGAATAAGTCTAAACCAAGTAAATTTCGACTTGATTTAAACTTTTTCATCTTAAATCGAGACTAAGTAAGCCAGTTAAGTCTTAACCAAGGCGAAAACTCAATGTATTTCATATCTCCGTAAAAAAAGTCGAGTTTGTCTTGTGAAAAACGGCTCCAAATTTCGACTTGGTAAGCCAAGTCTAAATCAAGTTTTATTTTTGACCCGGGAACCCAGCAGAACTAATGCTTAATGGCGCTTCCCGCGTGAATAGAAGGAAGACATTTTTTTTAACACAATTCAACTGTCGCTTCAACACTTTTTTTGTGTTGATTTTAAAGTAACACTTAATAAATGTTGATAATATCGATTTTTATACTAGGTAACACTTTTAAAGTGTTGAATAGTAAATCGATTTAAAATTTTAAAGTAACACAGAGAATTGTGTTGATTCGACACAAAATAATCAACACAGAAAATTTAACACGGACCGTTTTTAACACAAATACACAATATTTTTTACTGTCGAATTTTTTTTACTAGTTATACTTTTTTTTAGTCCACCAAAGAAATATACAATATCAGTATAGACCAGGCAGAAAAATAATCAAGTCTGGGGTAAAATGCCCCTCCCCCTTCCCCAGCCTTAAAAAAGTCCCATTGTTTTACCCAATTTTACTTAAAATATCAACTTTTTCAAGTTTCTTCTTAAAATTAATTTTACTTTTTCTTCTCTCATGATAAAACTAATGCTTACATAAAAATTACTTTTACAAAAATAAATTGTAAAAATTTAAATTGAGTTTGAACAAAAACTTGGGTTAATTTCAGATTCAAAAATTTTTTCAAAGAATTTTTCGATGCACCCATGGCTCAAATCGCCTGAGTCACCCCATTGTAAAATTTTTATAAAAAAATTATGGGGGTCCAGTTTCCCCATTGGGTCTCATACTTGACCCTTCTGTTTATTGCTAAATTTATCTGTTTATTTGAATTTTTTTATTGATTTTTTTTGGTTCTTGTAAATTTTCACACCAAAGACTCAACTATTCTAAGATACTATATGTAACTATATATGAAGTATACAAGATTATGTATTTTTTTTTGCGTGTCAACTCAGCATCAGAGTAGCACGGCGGTCTGTCCATAATACCATTATAATATAACCCCAACGTGTTTTTAATTCTCGGCATGCCTCCACATCGATTCATATGAACTCGACGATGCGTTTATAGCTTATACGCGAGTGTGCCGGCACTAACAGGTGTCTCCGATATGGCATGTTGCTGCTGCTAGTTACACTTAAGTATATATTACATATATATATTTATAAACAAGAGATTCAGCATTAAAGTGCAACCATAACGAGAATAACTGTTTGTTATCTTTGTATTAGAGACAGGTATGTTTGACAAACGAGACTTTGATATACATAATATCAAATTATTTTTTTTTAATAACGATACTAAAAAATTACTTTAGATTCAAGTTAACCTTGGACTTAATGACTTTTAATCATATATTTATGGCTTATTAAATTTTTTCCCTACAGCTAAAAATTAAAATTGATTTTTAAAATGGAATTTAAAAATTTTATAGACCGATTTGAAATCAACATTCGCAATTTCAGTTTTTTTTCAAGGTTCCTGAATAGAATGTCTAATTTCTTTAATAAAATAAAAACACACCGCCTCAATTTAACGATATTTGGTGTAATTTTCACATCAAAATTTGTACACTGAGTCATTTACGCTACATCAAGTATAAAAATTTTTCAAAGTGTAAATCGCACTTTAAGCTGCTTCAATAAATCTAGAAAAAATTTTTCTCCTTAATTTAAATTTCCCGCAAAAATTGAATTTTTATTTTTTAACAGCAGCTCAAAATTTTGTCTATTTACTTTAAATTTCATTAAAAAAAAAAGATGCAGCACATTTGAGTCCTCAAAATCTTAGTATTTCCTTAAGTATCCTTTTTCGTCCTTCCCGCTCCCCTATGTCAGGATGTAAAAATTAACGTTGGGTAAATATTGATCCATTGATCTCAAACATGGAAAATATTCTATTGAAAATACATACCGTTCTTTAATTACGACCCATCACTTCATGCCTCGCATAAAATACACGGAAAAAAAAATATTGTACCTCGAACGATCTAAAGTATAGCAACTCGTAGATTGTTACCACAACGACACGTATACCTATGGTAAAAATATCGTACCGTTCCTGTAACTATCTATTAGATAGCTGTGAGCCCTATACGGCTTTCTGTAATCGTCATCTCACACACCACCGTCTAACCTAATTAAACATCCATTTTGGCGCCAATTTTCAAATATAACAATTCGAGTTCATTTTTTTAAAAATTTGTTAACTATCTATAACCTTACTGATTATTTACCTAATGATCAATCTAATAAAACTGCTATATATTTCAACTGTGAAAATTATGTTAAAATCAATTTATATTAATTTAATTAATTAAATTTATATTATATATAAATATTTATATGTATAACCTCAAAAATGAAAAGATATATTTATATTTATATTTTAAATTTATTCAGACTGCAAATGATAAATCAGTTTTATAAATTATTTTATTTAATCAAAATTATTTATTAATCATTTATTTATTAATGATAAAGATTTCCAAACATGTGTCAGATAGGGCTCAGAACGATACGGTATAAGTCTCAGAGTTATCTACCGTATTGTTATCAAAACGATACAGTACCCGATGAAAAAAGTTTTTGTCTAATCATATATAATTATGCATAATCATCTATATATGATTGGATCCAAAAATTGGCCAGGTCTAATTATATATAATCAGATCTGTTTATACATGATCATGCATGAATGAATATAGTCATTTTTAGAATCTCATTTCGAATACCTTTAAATTATTAATTAAGTAATTTAATTAGGATTTATTGTTTTCATCAATATAAATATTGATTAAATTTAAATAAAAAAAAAAAAAAAAATTACTATTCGTTGACCACCACTTTACTACGAGGTCACCCATCCAATCAATGACCTACGCCGATGCTGCTTAACTTTGGTGATCGCTGGATTGTAGTCTGATCCTCTAGTCTGTTATGAACTTACAATAAAGGAAAGTTTATGGCATTACTTGACTCAAATAATCAAGTCAATACATCATACGTAAATAATGCACCTAATAATGAATTTGATTTTGTACATAAATGACAATAGAATTCATTAGATACATATAATCAAATCTATTTATCTATAAACTTATAAATATTCGTATATAAATCGATATCGATTAATACTTTTAAATTGCTGCCGAAACCTTTGAACATTTTTTAAGTATTGGGGATTTAAGTTTATTTGATAGTTGACAAAATAAAAATTTAATAACATTTATATTAAAAAATTGTCATATTATGTAATATATATATATATATATATATAACTACATATAACTTTATATCAGTCATGTCTGATCAGATCCAATCATATATAAACTTATGCACGACCATACATGAATTTATATTAGCCATGTCTGATCAGATCTAATTATATATGGATTTGTATCAGTCATGTCTAATCAGATCTAATTATGTATAGACTTATATATAATTAGATCTGATCATATATAGACTTATATATGGTAGTAAATGGAGTTGACAGCCAAGTATTATCATGTCTAATTATATATAGAGTCATATATAATTAGATCTGATCATATATAGACTTATATATGGTTATATATGGAGTTATACCAGCCAAGTATGAACATATCTAATTATATATAGACTCATATATAATCAGATCTGATCAGATCTAATTATATATAGACTTATATATAATTAGATCTGATCATATATAGACTTATATATGGGCTAATAACAGCCAGGTATGATCAGATCTAATTATGCATGGGGTCATATATAATTATATATAATTAAATATGACCCCATATATAATCATGCATGATTATATATAACTTCATATATGATTATATATAATCATATATGATTATATATATGAACATATATAATCATATATAATTAGACAAAAACTTTTTTCATCGGGTAGATCATTGCAGCAACAATCTAGTAGATAAATATTGCGTATTGTTACTGTAACTATACAGTATACTTCTCAGAACAATATTTTTTTCTCCGTGTACCAACTCGTTTAGTAAAAAGTATTTTACAAGGACCCAAAATTGCGACAAATAATTTGATACACTACACTGTTATGTCCTAGAACTACTTGAATTAAATCGTAAGATAACTGTCAGGTGATCGATATTAATAAATAACTATTGTGACATAAGCACAGTAGAAGTTATTACAATGATTTAAAAATATGACTTTAGTTTGAATTTATGAGTAAGGAGTACGTATTGAAAGTATGATAGAAGACATGGATATTTAAAAAGGTTTTGTGCCTTTGTCGGTTTTATTAAAGTTATCCACATCAGTTTAAAGCATAACGATATGACGGTCATATATATATGTATATATATATATATTATGTATAAGCGCCGGTTGGTTTCTCTCCCTCGCATCGCTTTACTTTGAGATTCCCGAGCGACGAGTCACTCGGATGTAAATCAGTGGTCCTCGTGATGACATGTTGTGACGCAAGGACCGGTGGCCGTTCTTGCCAGACTAATGTAAGAGAGTAAAAGAGAGTATATATAGAAAGTATATAAAATGAAATAAATAAATGAATAAAAAATAAAATATATATATAATGGAAAGAGAGATTTAATAAAAGAGAGAAAAATAAGACCACCGGGTTTATTGTTATTATTATACATATATATATAAATATACCGCGATCGAACCACCGAGCTTGACATACCGTCCTAATATGCCGAGCGGCATCTTATACTCTCCTCTCTACTCCCATCACCCCCAACCTTGAAACTCCCGCGTCCCGCTTCGTATCGGTCTTTCGTCAGTTAGTGTAGCAAGCTCGATGCCTTCTTATTCCTTTGTCGTTGCGGAAAGCCGACTGCTTCCTTACCGCTCGTATATTATATCGCAATGCAACCCAAGAATGCAAGGATCGCACAGCCTCTTTGCTCCTATCCTCTTACTCTGATGCTTATGTCCTACTGTCCCTCGCCCTGTCTTTCTTATTCGTGTATAACTGTCTGTCTATCTGTCACTTTTACTATAATACAAATCAAATTTCCTTTAAATATATTTATTTTTCTCTAAATTATAACGGGTCCAGAGTATTATCATCCTTTTTTTTTTTTTTTAATTTTATTAAAAAATTTATTTTTGACAGCGGAAGTTGAGATCCCTCAAACAAATTTCTTGTACTGATTTCTTGTCATTATTTCATTTTTTTTAAATCATTGAATAAATGATCGATATTAATATTTATTCTGTCATTAATTTTAATGACCCGTTGAAAAATAAAAAAAAAAAAAAAAAACAATAGAAATGAACTCATTGTCGAATTATTACTAATTGTATTATTTTTGATAAAAAAATTTGACACACCCTAAATTACCTCATAATATTTATTGCAGAACACCATTGCGAAGCGATGAGATGTGTTCTGCTTACGCTTCAAATATACTCAGCTAGAACAAAATTTGTACCATTTGAAATTTACACTCTCTTAAACTGAATCAGTAAAAATGTTACTGATTTTTGCAGTAGTTACAAAATTTACTGAAAGATTAGTAGCTTTGAATCAATTTACACGAAAAAAAAAATATTGTGCTCATCACTCAACGGTATCGTGATATTCACTCTCCTCGGTTGGTTATACGTTGTATACGGAAAGTCTTGGTCTATTGGATCGTGATTATCGCGATCCAGGCGGATCCCGAAATCATAAGATCATTTGAGGAAGTCATAAAGACATTTGAGGTTAAAATAGATGAATTTTTAACTTTAACTTCATTACAATTTTATTTTTAGTTGGAATTAATAATTACATGTTAATAATTCTAATAAGCGCAATAAAAAATTATTATTTAATATGAAGAAATGTAATCAAGTAATAGAATATACGTAAGTAATTGATGTAAATTTTTTATTAAATAATTTGGTTATGAGTGGTGGCGCTTGAGAAGTAGAGAGCGATAATCACGATCCGTTTTGGTATGATATGGATACGTTAACTGACGATCACTATACATTTAAGTATATTCACAATCCGTAGGATCATTATAATAAGTATCTAGTGTTTCATTCATATTGATGTATATATAGTGAAAATCAAGTAACAATTTAGTACTAATCACGATACAACTGTCGCTCTCCGTTGGTGAGCGATAAGCGCAATATTTTTTTTTCCGTGTACTGACTAATCAGTGAATTTTGCTTCACGGCAGTAAATAGTGTCCTCTATACTTGGGAGCTCGTTCGTTAGACAGAGGTTGATTGCAAGTTACAATTAGAAGTTATTATTTAGGGAAGAGTGGGGAAAAATGGGCCCCTTAAATTTTGGAGATCCATTTCGCGCCAAAATCATTCGAGGCACTCAAAATTTTAAGGTGCCCATTTTCTCCCCTTTTCCCTATTAGGGGGAAGTGGGCAAAATGGGCTGACGTTTATATTGCATATAAGCCCTCATTTCTTAAGGGGCCCATTTCGCCCCCCCCCCCTCTTTCGATATTACACTATTATTACGGTAAGTTTAAAATATTTTAACAAACAAAAGTTAATTTATAATTTATATACTAATGAAACTTATTTATTTTTCGCAATTGAATATCAGTAAAATAATTCTGAAATGTTTTATTGTGTATGTAGTTGATTTAGATCTAAGGTAATGCATAACCGGAAATTGTCTTATCAATTATTTTATGTTTATAAATAAATAAACATTATTACTATTTTCAAATAAATATTTATTGAAGTGGAAAGACTTATTAAATCAATTTTTTTCCAAATGTTACTTTCTTTTTACTTTACTTTTCAAGAATTTCATGAAACTCATTTAACCTCAGCCCCTCTTGCCCCTAATTTATTGTAAAAAAAAATATCTAGGATAAAAAAATAGTCTTAAGTATAAATTGTTTACTGTTTGAGTGGATTTAGTCATCAATGCTTATCTGATATAACATTAACACATTTTTAAAGTCAATGATTTATTATCAAATGGTTTTACAAATAATTATTTAATATATTAAAACAACTATTTTCACTTTTAAAAACGTTTCTAGAAAATGATAAAAAAACAATTTATGATGCCTTATTTACTGGTGGCCCTTAAAATGTTTGACAGAATTTAGGAATACCGGACAAAAAAATAAATTCTTTTTTATTTCCTTTCATTAAAGAGAAAGTTTTTTTTCTTCATCGTAAATCAAAAATAAATTATTTTGAATGTATCGATAGAATGGGGATGGATTACACTGTAAAAAAAACCGGGGTAAGTTAAGGCGGTGTAGGTGTTAAAATTTCCCGGTGTTAAAATATTTAACTTTGTGAATATTTATAGGGGAGGGTGGGGCAAAGTGGGCCCCTTGGGGTATAGTAGGCCCCCTTAAAATTTGGAAAGCCTCAAAAATTTTGGAGCAAAGTGGGCCCCCCTAAAATTTGAGAGCAAAGTGAGCACCTTGTAATTTTCTGTGAACGAGGCTCATAATAAGTCACGTTAACTTTTTTACGACTATTCATTTATTACTTATTAGCTTATTTATGTCTTACCCATTTTTGCCCACTTTGCCCCATATTTTAAAATTCGTAATTTATTATGAGCACAGCTTATTCATAACATTTTCAAAGTGAAGAATTAAAAAAAAGTAAAACGAGCAATAAAGTTGTCTCACACAATTTTTTTACATGGGGGCTCACTTTGCCCCTACACTGAAAAAAATAATCGCTAGCAGCTAGCGATTATTTTCTTTAGCAGCTAGCGATTTTTAATCGCTAGCTGCAAGCGATTATTTCGCTAGCAGAAAGCGATTTTTTCTTTAGCAGCTAGCGATTAAAAATCGTTAGCTGCAAGCGATTATTTCGCTAGCAGTTAGCGGTTTTTTCGCTATCAGGTAGCGATTAAAAATCGCTTGCTGGAAGCGATTTTTTCGCTAGCCGTTAGCGATTTTATCGTTAGCAGGTAGCGATTAAAAATCGCTTGCTGGAAGCGATTATTTCGCTAGCTGCTACAGATTTTTTCCTTGTAGGGAAAGGGGGGCTAAATGGGTCGCTGAAGCAAAATGGTCCCCCAAAAATTTTTGACATATAAAGTGTTTGGTATGGAAGAAGGGGTGGGGCAAAATGGACCCCTTAAGAAAAAAAAGATTCAAATCTTCAGTTTTTTTTACTTGTCTTATTTAAAAATTTTTGGGGGACCATTTGCCTCAGTGGCCCATTTTGCTCCTCCCCCACCCCAAACACTTTTCATGTTAAAAAAGTTGGGGGCCCATTTTAACCCCAAATATTTCGTCATCCAGAATTTTAAGGGGCTCATTTTGCCCCTTTTTCCCTACAAGGAAAAAATCTGTAGCAGCTAGCGAAATAATCGCTTCCAGCAAGCGATTTTTAATCGCTACCTGATAGCGAAAAAACCGCTAACTGCTAGCGAAATAATCGCTTGCAGCTAACGATTTTTAATCGCTAGCTGCTAAAGAAAAAATCGCTTACTGCTAGCGAAATAATCGCTTGCAGCTAGCGATTAAAAATCGCTAGCTGCTAAAGAAAATAATCGCTAGCTGCTAGCGATTATTTTTTTCAGTGTAATTTTCGATTTTAAAATTTGAATGGACACAGCTTATCAATGTTAAATAACAAACAAGGGCCTATAAAGTAGTGTAACGAGTAAAAAAAAGTAAAG
Source organism: Microplitis manilae (assembly GCA_030273425.1). Classification (NCBI taxonomy): domain Eukaryota; kingdom Metazoa; phylum Arthropoda; class Insecta; order Hymenoptera; family Braconidae; genus Microplitis; species Microplitis manilae. The sequence goes on from CP092726.1 coordinate 21,858,095, forward strand.
ATAATCCCATTTCTAGCTTACGGGGCCCACTTTGCCCCACCTTCCCCTACTTACTCCATTACTGCAGTTAACACAGTGTTTTTATAAACTAATTCGGTTTTTGATGATTGAAATTTTTTCCAGTTAATGTTCATTAAATTTTATATGAAGGGAAAGGTGGGGCAAAGTGGGTCTTCATAAAATTGTATGAAGGCCCACTTTGCCCAAAAGGCCCATTTTCCCCCAGCCTCTCCTAATACATTTTTTTCTAATTTCAATCCGTAGAATTTTTTTTTTTCACCGATTTAACACTGGTATTTTAACACCGTTTACTCCGGTGTTATTTAATTTTAACACTGCGTGGTGTTAAATTGCGTTGATTTTCAACACCGCTCTTTTTACAGTATACAAATAAAAGTCATGATGATTATCCGGTAATACGGATAGGAATAGAGGTAAAATGTCAAGAAAGAAGACATGGAACTGGAGAAAGAGTGTGTAGTAAAGAGAGGAAACTGCAGTGGTCATGTTGAACGAAAAAGCGATAGCATTGAGCGCACGAGGGCAGGTAATAATTTTTAAAGGGTGCGTTTAAAAGGAGTCGGGTGTCTTACAGTCTCTTCCGAATCGTGGAAACGTCACGATGTAAGCGGCAATTTGGCAAAGAAGTAAATAAATAAATAAAAACTAAGTATCTGCGCAAATAAGTGAGAGACTTGTTGGTATATATTGAATATAAAAATGTACATCGTTTAAAGATACTATATATTTGCGATGTGCGGGCGAGTTAAAGAGATGCCAAAGAAGAGTCAGTATGGAAAGCTACCAAGGTAAAGAGTAAGTGAGTAAGTGAGTAAGTAAGCATACGTGTAAGAATATCTGGTAAGAGGTGAGATAGCTACTCGAATCGTACATAAATCTCTCAACGTAAATCGAGAGCGATCCGATCGATTCGTTGTTACACCAGATGAGAGACATTTGCTGTTGAGCTCACTTTACAGTTTACAGGTGAGAAAATACCTTGATTATATTTTTAAAACCTCAACGATAGACATATCGCGAGATATAAATACACCATTAGTAGACTTATATAAACAAGTGGGGCAAGATGGATCGTCTTAAGGAAATAGTCTTAGTTTATTTATAATTAACATTAATTCACGTTTCAACTACATTTTTTTATTCGTTTTATATTTTTATACCGAAAATAGGGGAGATCAGGGCAGGATTTTTAAAATCCCCATCTAAATCTTTATGGCATAATTATAATTATTAATTAATAAAGTCTTACAACTGACAATTCATGAAAAAGCTTAGCTGCCATTTTTTTTATGATTATTTTATTTTATACTATTATATTATCCAAAGACGCGGTAGTGTCTCGCGCCAAGTACACGTTCCAGCACATGTGTGTAAATGTGTTTTTTTTTTGTTCAATACTTCTTGCATATAAGAGCGCCATCTATTGATCACAATTGTATGAGTTCGCCTTGGTTTCGACTTAACTGGTCTTACTTAGTCGCGATTTAAGACGGCCGAGTCTAAATCAAGTTTTATTTTTGACCAGGGAATATTTTTGTTTTTTTACGCGTGCAAGCCCTTTTGCTACAAATGTACAGATATTCAAAATTCTCCATTTGCATTATTGGACGCATGTTATAAAGCTCAAAGTTTAGGCTATGTTAATAAAAGTTTTTCGTAATGGACGACAAATCAAAATTTACGTTGGCTTATTAGCTTTATAGGAGTTTAGAATAAGGCGTAAAACAAAAAAACCAAGCAAGTTTTCCATTGAAACACCTCTCCTTTACCGCAATTCTTTATTGTAAATACAGCTAGGATGAAATTATGGACACGCGGTCATTGGGAATAATTATTATTCCGCCCTAGAGAGAGCGTTACTGACATGTTTAGTATTTTATATACACATATATAGATAAAGATATGTATATGCAGCACACAGGAGATGGAGAACCAAACAAATATATGCATATAGATATATTTGTATATAACCTCTATAGCGTGGCAGGGAAACGAGCCGAAACGAACAGAAACGAAACGAGCGTTCACGTAGGGCCATATATAGCTAAAACGCGACACACTATATATGTATGTTTGGTGGATAGGTTAGGACGGCAATCAATAACTTTAAAACACACCGACGTTTGGGGAAACAAATTCAGCAAGTTGGTTGATTGGAAAAACCGTCGGGCGTTGTAGCCTGCTGCCATTTCAATGCATTGAGCTTGTGATGCCAAAACTATAAAAGCCTCTCTATATTACCAGTACACACCCTCATATGTTATACGACTCAAACTCGGATAACCTATATATACATACATACATACATATGACTAACCATATACACACCACGCCATGTTGTCTCTCACTTGTGCACTCTCGTGTCATCCTCAATAAAGATCTCCATAGAGTAGAACCAAGACAATGCACATTCATTTTCTATGACCACTACTTCCTAACAATAATCCATCCTATATATGTATATATACATATATATTTTTTTCATGTCCGATTCCAATAGAACAATAAACTATCTGGATTTTTTGAACGTATGCTCGATAGTTTGTACCATAATAAACTATTGTTTAAGAATGAATCGAAAAAAAAATGATGTCAATAGATCACCCGCGATTTACTTTGTACATGATAATATATATACACTGTAAAAAGCGGCGTTAAAATGGACTCACACCACTGTACGCTGGTGTGTTATCTAACAGGTGTACATGCAGAGTGAAATAACTTCGGTCAGGGTATGAGGTTGTATTAAAAACATCATGTTTTTATATTTTGCACACCTCAAGCGCGAAAACAATCTGCGTGTGTGCCGCCCTCGCGTGTAGAACTTTTTGTACATTTTTATTAAACTTTTTTTTAGTATAAATGTGTACATTGTAGAAATTTTTGGTGTGAAAATGGTCCCTGAAGACTACATGATCTGTTCGGTATGAAAATTTTTCGGTGTAAAATATCAAGCGGTTTATTTTTGATATGGTGTGAGTGTTTTCTCTCACACCCTCCGGTGTTATTACCTCAAATATTGTCTGATAATATCACCTATAGTTAAAAACTATCAAATAATATATGCACTGTAAGAAATCACCGGGGTGTTCAAGCGGTGTAGGTGTTAATAGTTAAAGTCGGTGGTGTTAAACTTCAACACCAAAAGCGGTGTGACAATAATGACGTAGTCGGTGTAAATATTTTGTACTGATGTTAAAAAAAATTTTCCGGTGTTAAAATAACGCGCCGATGGTGTAAATATTCTTTACCGGTGTTAAAATATTTTACTTTGTGAATATTTTTACTTACTTGAGCACTATACTTGTTAATAAATGATATTTTTTATTAATTTTCATAAAGAACTGACATTTTTGGTGTTTTATAATCTTTAAAGTTAATTTCCAAGCAAACGCTGTTTACCCCGCTTTTACACCAGTATTACTCCAGTTTCACATCGATTACCCCACTTTTACATTGATATTACTACGCTTTTACTTCGGTTACCCTACTTATACACCGATATTATAACACCGCGGAATTACACCTTCTACACCGGTGTAATTTCATTTTAACACCGGGCAGAGTTAAAATGAATCCATTTTTAACACCTCTCTTTTTACAGTATACATTTACACCATTGGTGGTGTGGACGTTCTAATTCATACTGTCCAATATTCAACACCGTCGCAACTTTCACACCGGCAGTGTTGGAAATTTTACACCAAATAATTCACACCACACCACGGACTTAAAATTTTTTACAGTGTATAACACTCTAGATTTCATAGAAATTTAACGCTACACTTCTGTTCTCTTTTATACATGACTAGTTATTCGTAAAATGTGACATGTCACATTTGCCATAATGTTCGTCGTATTCAGAGACAGGAGAATGAGAATTAAAGACAAGTATGTACATATACATAATATGTTGTAAGTAAAAAAAGGGAAAATATATGCAAGAGTATTATTTGTGTTTGTTGTATAGATGTTTAGTTGTTTTGTGTATGGGATAGTAACAAGAAACGAGTGAAGGATCTTGTTTTCACTATATACAACAGAGGCAATCGATTCTTGTCTCTCGCTGCTCACATTGCTTGATATTGCTGCATAAAACGATTATTGTCGTGGATGTTAGTATTAAACAGAGAGTAAAAGAGAGAGAGTATGTACATATACATATATTTAACTATATGATTATGGCATTGTTATAACATTAATAAATAGTCCTAGACGTATATGAGACGATTAACCAATATTACTAAAGTAATATATACATATTTATGCATGAGGTAAGTCAAGGTTAATTTTACAACGCTGTTATATATCTTATGTACACATCCGCTATTGTTAATTTATGGATGATGATTTAATCGATTTTATTATCTATCATTAACATTATCATATTAACTTTTACTTTATTGCAAAGAGACATGACTTTTCTTACTGCGGATTTATTTAGTATCCGAACAAAAAAATACATTTGATAATCCTAAAATGCGCTAGTCTATTGTTTGTTTTACAGTAAAAAATAAGTAACAACTAAAATTCAATTGTATATGCCTCTAATAGAAGGATTTCTTAGCATTTAAAAAGATTTTTTAGTATTTAACAAATATTTCTTACTATTTGAGAGATAATTTCTTAACATTTAAGAAATCATGTCTTAAGAAATTATTTCTTTAATATTAAACACTAAAAAATCCTTCTACCAGTGTGTAGAGGAAAAGGGGGGGGGGAGGGCAAAATGGTCCACTTAACATTTTGAGTACCTCGAATGATTTGGGGGTGAAATGAGTCCCTAAACATTTAGGGGCCCATTTTGCCCCTTCCCTTATATGAACCCCTGTTGTCATAATAACCCTAGCAGATCCAAATTACGGTAAATTATGGCATTTATGGCAAAATACCGTATTTCTATAGCGAATTGTTGCATTTTACGGTAAGATACGGTAATTTACCACATTGCGGCAATTTTTAACCGTATGTAACACAGGGCAACACTTCACTTTAAGATGAAACACCGTAAGTTTTCTGTAAATCTGCACAGTTATAGTGAAATGCCGCAAATTTACGGTGAATTATCACACCTTTACTATATAAAATACCGCAATTTACCGTAAAATTATGCAGTTCTTCTAAATACCGTAAATTACGGTAATTACCGTATTTTGGATCTGCAAAGAAGACACTTTTTGAAAAATCAATTTTTTATAATTAACCCTGCTATTTTTTTTGTAAAGGACATTATTTTTTCAACTGACTCACTCGCGTTAAATTATTTTTGCGCCCTTTCTATTGCACTAAAATAGGATAAATTGTATATTGATACAAAGACAATTAGACAATTAAGGTAAGTACTGGTATGGAAAAAGTTAAAAAATAGATTATAAATCCAATCATAAAAATTTTTTAACTTTTATCAAAACTGTTTGAGAACGAGATTAGATTGAGAATTTTTTACATTCTTTAATTCTTTTGAAGCTCAAAAGATAATCAATTCTACATTCTGAAAACTGTCTTCAATTTTAAAGTTCACTGATATCAATTTTTTGGGAACATGTTTCCGAATCATTTTACATCCCGAGTCAAAATTAAAAATGTTATTTGAGCCTCCAAATCCTACAAGAGGGTAAGGAGGTTCAAATCATCCTTTAGAATATGAAGATCCATGCATTAAAAAGGTGATTTGAACCTAAACGTGGTAACTTTGTCCGCTTTTACCAAGTTTAGGTTCAAATCATCTTTATAAAAAGGTAAAATAAGCCTCCAAAGCCTAAATTTATAGATCGAGAAAGACTCTCATCGGATCGCGTACGATTGGTAAAGAAACAGAAGGGAAAAGGGGGTTACTAATTAGAAATGGCAACCATGATCGAAACAAATTTGAAATTTAAAAATTCCAAAAATAATTTCTTAGTAATAAATGTTTTGTTGTGAGTTAAAAAATAATAAAATTTAAAATATTAATAATAACAGCTAAAGTTATACAAAGTAGGCGTTCGAATAGAATATTACTGTCATTCGAAATCCGAATTGAATAATTAGAGCCATTGACTTATTAGTAAATGATAAATTAATTATTTTATGTGATCAATAAATACGAATGATGCATTGGATGACGGAAGCTGCCGAAGAAATTGAAAAAAACTGCTGAAAAATAATCTGCTGCTGCCGGGATTCGAAACCAAGACCTAACGAATATCAAGCACAAGCACTGCCACACTGCTACTCGGACGCTCACGATCAGTTGGAAATATCTTTATCTATTTAGAACGCGGATATTATTATAACAATAATATCTTGCTAAAGAATTGAGCTCATTAGAAGCTACAGATTTAAAGTATGGTAGGCTTTGGAGGGTTAAAACATCTTTTTAAAAAGGTGATTAAGTCCTCCACGCGCTTCGTTTAGGGTATTGAGGACTTGAATAGCATTTTAAAATATATGGTAGGCCATGGAGGGTTAAAATACCATTTCAAAAGGTGATTTACTTCTCCATACGCTACTTTTAGGACATCGAGGACTTAAATAACATATTACATTCAGCGACAAGTTGAACATCAAAAGAACTGAGGCTTTGGAGGCTCAAACTACCGTTTTAATTTCGACTCGGGATCGGACATTTCTCACAATTACTTTGGGAGTTAAATATAAATTTCAGACGATTTCAATAGTTACCAAAAAGCTAACTATCAACTAATGCTAAATTAGGGAAAACAATTTTAAATTGATGAAAAAAGCTTTCATAAACTGTGACGGTTAGGCATATTTTTTTATGCGTCGTATTACAAAATCGATACTGGAATAATCATAAAATCTAAGAGTTCTATGCATGCGACAAAACATAATTTAATAAAATATAAAATAAATATATGTATTTCGTTAGTATGTGGGAGTGTGTGTTTCATTGCAAGAGAGCGCAAAAGTAATCATAGTATTTCAAAGTTGACTCGAAGTGGTTGCAAACATTCGAAGTAGCGAGGGTAAAAGAGTTGGCTTCTGAAATAGACTTTCGAAGTATTGTTGTTGTATTGAATGTTTTATACACTATGTTATAACTATATATATATAAATATATATATAACATGATTCAGTTGTTTATGTTTATGTATTTTTATTGCAAAATATTGTGCAATTTTATATTCATACACATTCCACGTTATTGCATTATTATACAAATATTATGTACATTATTGTTTTTTATTAACGTTTCGTTATTTTTTACAAGTTTAATTGGTATAAATCATTCATTGACAATACTTTATTTTATTTGAGCATAAAAGATATGTTATTGATAAATATTTTATATATTACTGTCCAGAATAAATTATTAACTTTTTAAAAAAAATAGTTTCGAATTCCATAAAAAATTTTTTATTTAACTAGGATAGTATTTTTTCCAATGATCAAAAGATCACTTTTTCAGAAATTCCACACCTCGATCGCGAAGCTCTACTGCCGCCGAATTTAAAAGCCGGGTTGTTATCAACTTGAATCATCTTCACAAATTTAATAAAAAAAAGAGCCATCCGGCCTTACTTGGAATGGAAAGGTAGATTTCTTATATATGTAAATATAATAAAGCTAAAATAGGGTAATTGATACTTATTTTGTAAGCTTAAACATGAATTTCAAGGAAATGAGTCATGCCTTATCATTCCGAAGTTATTAAAGGACTATAAGCTGCAAAAATAAGCCTTTTTAGGTTTTTGTAAAATTTTCGAGATCATCAAATTGTTAGACAAGATCTTTGAAGAAACAAGTAATATAGTGAAAATTAAAGCTAATCGTACGAATTTTGAGATACTTTTAACAGAATTAAGTTATCATTTTCGGTTAAAAAGTTATTTGAGGATAAAGCCAGAAAATTCATTTTTATGATAATTTTAAAAAATTTCAAACACCCACAACTTCCAAACTAATTGACCGATTGGGCTCATCTTCAAATTTGATTAAGGTAATCGTCTAATAAATAAGTGTATAGAATTTCATTAAGATTCGCTAAGAATTGCGGGCGCTATCGTGATGACAAGGTGTGTTATATCGTATATATATATATATATATACATACACATAAACTTTTGAGTGGATGGTATTTTTTGACTCTATTAGGTAAAATAAGATAGGGGAAGAGGGGGGGGGGCAAAATGGGCCCCTTAAGAAATGAGGACTTATATGTAATATAAATTTCAGCTTATTTTGCTTCGGGGGTCCATTTTGCCCCGCTTTCTCCTAATAGGGTAAGGGGGGAATGGGCCACTTAAAATTTTTGGGCCAATTTTGCCCCCCCCCCCTTTCCCTGTATGGTGGCAAAATTCTTTAATAGTTCGAACATGAGACCCATCGCAATCGTCCGATTTCTAAAGAAATCTACCTAAAAACATCATTACAATTTATAAAATCTAATTATAACAAATATACAATATCATATTATTATTATTATTATTATTATTATTATTATTATTATCATTATTATCATTATTATCGAAAAAATGATAATACAAGTCGTATATAATTTAATTGTTATCTTTTAAAAGAATAAAAACTCAGCCTTAGTGACTATCTTTCTAGCAATCTGAAGCTTTATCGATCCACAGCCACAGGCATATCTCGGCGCACCCTGTCATTACTGTCCAAAGATATAATATTACGGCTTCCAACGATTATTAAGTTATCCTCTTACGTACATTTAATTTATATACACTCAAGTCACATTGTCTCATCCGTACCCAGCAATTAAATCTCGTAAATTTTTTTTTATCCTTTAAAATCATAACAGCATTAATTAATTAAAAAAAAATATTTATAAAAAATATATGAGTAGCTTTATTTATACAAAAATCAAAATATTGAGTGATAGATTAAATTTTATTTTCTTGGTAACTAAAAATGCACAAGTAATCTCACTAATGGCCCCTTTATTTGTCCCCTTGGTGGATCGCACATCGTCCAGTATCACTATAGAACAGAACTATATAACAGAACCAGGACGCAAAGCATGAATATTTATTTGAGCAACTCGGTAGGTTGTATTAAAACTAATAAATTGCTATGGAATCGGGTGCAGAGTAAATAGCGCGGTGTATCTCGCAGTTTTACTTTAGAACGCGCTTGATGATAGCTTAAAGGTGATAGAGAAAGAGATAGATGCAAGTGAGTTGGAGTGAGAAGGAGAGAATGAGGGTAAAATTGAGCCGCCGTGTATAAAAGCTACCAAGTTATACCACTGGTATATATATATATATATATATATATATATAGATGCGAAAAGCTATATACTGTATATATATATGAGTATAGGGGAGAGCGAAAGACTGAAACGAGATTGCCTCTAATCCAACGAGATTTAATGCGAGCGACAAATTTTCAAGAGAATTAATTCAATACAGAGATCGGAGTTATCTAACGCAGATTTTATTGAACGTCCATGTTATAAGTTTGTGAGCTTTTAATTAATTTTAAATTATTGCCACTCACAAATTACTTATCTTGAAAATTCGCTTACATCTATTGCTTTTATTACCCGCTCTGCTCTTACATTCCTCCATTTTATTTTTATTATTCAATCTCTCCTTTATGTTAATTATCGCTTTCAATTAATTATTGAAAGTCAATTCATTAAATGTTTTATAGCAACTTTAAATAATAGCGTGATTATTATATGCGTATATTATTAGTCAAATTTATGGAGTCATTAAAATTTTAATAAGGTATTTAAATTGATATATGCAATGATTTATTTAAATTTGTAAACTCGGATCATTATAAAACTAGTTTTGTTATTTATAACTTTATTTTCGTTGCAAGTACGCTGTTAAAAATTTAAAAAACAATTTGATGACAAAGTGTGAGATGATAAATTTAATAGTTTAGTGTCATGAAATTATGACTTAAGGGTAGTCTAGTTCGTCGGCTAAAAAAATAGTCTATTTTTGGGATTTTGTTGTGAACGTTATGAAAGATAAGTATACAAACACTGTTAGAGATGTTAAATGAAAGTCTTGAATTATAGAAAAAAATTTTTTTGTTCATTTTTATAAGTATGTTCATACAAAAGGTGTACTCTAACAGAATGCCATAATTGAAAGACAGGTCGGCTCGATCACAACATCTCAGCAACGGCTTATCTGTAACAAAAAAATCAAAGTGTTTTAGAATCGGTATGAGAATTTTTGGAGTTACTCAATGAAAGTAGAGACTAGTCAGATCACGGTATACCGATATATCAAAAACAAATCGATCGAATAAGATAACTTTTACAGAGTCAACGTGGCTTGTTATGAAGGATAAAAATTTTAACCCATTCTACCAAGCTATTTATAAGTTTAGATAATGAAAATTGAGGAAAACCTTTTTCTAAATCTTTTATTCACGTTATCTGTCGAGCGTATATAAACCAATTTAGATTAATCTCGTGGCAATTGAAAGCGTTCATCAAACTTAGGAATTGAATTGATTTTGGAATTGCCTATCTAAGTAGTTCTCGAAACACGTACAAAAAACTTTTTTTTTTTCTTATTTTCGGAATTGTTAATCTGAAAAACTAATGTCTTACAAACTTGACCTTTGCTGATGATATTTATACGACCATTATAAGGTATTTTATGATTCGAAGTTGATAAATTAATGAGTCTATTAACGTACACGGTAAAAAATGCTTGACGTTCAACACCATGCTGGTATGGTATCAAGACAGATACTAAAATAGTATGTGAAATATTCCAAGACAGTATTGTAGCGAGTCCCAGAAGTATGGCGTTATTTACTATACTGAATAGTACTGGAGCTATTGTACTGCTCACATGTATGCATAGCAGGCACGGCGAAACAGCATGGCCCTGAGACCCAAACTACAATGCGAGGGCACAATGCTACTAGTTTTTCCCGCCATAATTTTTGGCGCGTCAATCAATGTATACTATCGTATTACCGCCAAAACTATATAGATGTCGCTAGACTAGGTTTCTCTGCCAGAAGCATTGTGGATACGGCAACGCAGTAAGGGCCTGACGGCCAAACTGACATTGCGGCGTCCGCGCCAACTATCGCCAATGTTACTATTCCTGCAATGGTCGAGTCATCTATGCATACAATTTTACAACGTATAAAAATCTTCGATAGCATACAGTATGGCGTTCACGACCATAGTGATATCCGCAAAATATTTCTTACTGTGTAGGTATTTAACAGTTACACCTTTGGCGGTGTGACCGTTCTAATTCACACGGTAAAAAATTTAACACTGTACATCGTATAACTTTCACACCGACAATGTTGAAATTTTTCACATAAAATCATTCACACCAAATCGCAGACTCAAAATTTTTTACAGTGTAGTCTATCACACACTGTAAAAATTTCTTGGTGTAGCGTAAATTTGGTACAAATATTTTGGTGTAAAAATTACAGCAAAAATCGTGTTATATTTAAACATCGAAATTATAACGAGTCACATGAAATGGTGTAAAGTAGATTTTGCACCGTGCTAAAATTACATGGCCGTGGAAATTTCTCGGAGGCCATTTTTATGCCAAAATTTTTTATATTGTATAGTTATTCTTCTCTAAATTTTTTATGTAAAAAACCGATGAAATTCTCTGAGTGTGCTCAAAATATGACATATTTTACAAGTTCTGCTTAATGTGACCAGGCATCAGCCACAAAATCAGTTTGCCAGAAGTACATACAAAACTATACTGCCTTATATTACATTTTATATTTTTTTCAAAGATAATAATATTTATAACTCATGACAATAATCTTGATGAAGACCTAAAACTTTATTTTTTATAAAATTATATGGTTACTCTACAATTATTTAAATCAAGACCCGGAATTCGTAGTTGGCGGAATGAAGAGAACGAAAAACAAATTCTTAACTTTTTGTATTTTTTTTTAAATTTAATTACACAGTTATTAAGAAAGACTCTAATTAATCAAGCGAAAATAAAAATTATTATAATTATTAATTAAATTCAAGTATAAAATATATTTTTTAATTTTTTTTTTGACTAATTTTGATTACTTTTTTATTAAAAATTAAAAATTAAAATTAAAAAAAAAGTAAATAAAAGTAATGAAAGAATAAAATTGAGTATAGAAAAAAATGATTGAGAATAAAAAAAAAAAAGTTATATCAGGATAACGGTAGTCTCGAGTATCATCGGCCGGTGTTAATGCTTACGCCTTGGTCATAATCCCCTGGTGATCAAATTAATTCGCAAATATTTCAATTTCGTCAACATAAAAGGATGTAAATTACATTTTTGGTCGAGCGCTCACGATGAGGGTGAATTTACAACAGTTGCGACAAATACGATCGTGAATTATATTGGGAGCATCGAAAGAGAGTGAGTGAATGAGCGAGTAAGCGGGTGAGTGGGGGAAAAAGAGAGGCCGAGAGGGAGGTAAAGAGGAAAAAATAAAAAAGAGGGGATAATCGTTTTATTAACTAAATAAAATTGATGATTGAATGAACGACTCCCTCTGGATACTCTCTGCTACTGATGCTGCTGCTGCTGCTCATCGGATGGGTATAACTAGTGTATTATTGAAGTTGTAACGGTAGTAGTGGTTTATCATCCACCAAAATCCCATAAGAATTGAATCGTCTACTTATATTGACACAGATGTCACTAAACGATTGTTGGGATAGAGTTTTTTAGATTGTCATTATATATATAGCAGACGCAGCCAAATGGTTATTACTTTGAAAATTTTATAATTTGTAGCAACTAGATAACTAACAATGGTTTTTCGATATAAAAATTAAGTTCTATGAATGGCCGATGTCTTCATAAGAGAGGTAAACTCGAATTTGTTATTCCCCGGGTCAAAAATAAAACTTGATTCAGGCTCGCTTCGCCTTATTTTCTTTTGAAGTTATCGATTTGCCGAGGATTTTTCGATAAGATCTCGACTTTTTCGACTTCAATTCAATTTTTTCCAACTTTTTTCATCCTTGTTTCAACTTATTTGTATTTTTTGGTCTTAGTTTGAACTTATTCGACTTTACTTCGAGCACGATAGTCATTCACCTTACTTTTGACTTGCTGAACCAAGTCGAAAAAAAGTTATTTATTCGCCTTACTCTCGCCTTAATATATCAAAATTATTTCACCTTAGTTTTGATTTTTTCACCTTATAAGTTAAGTCGAATAAGCCTACATCAAGTCAGCTTCGACTTGATTTAGACTTTTTCGCCTTACATTTTAAGTCGAATAAGTCTAAACCAAGTAAATTTCGACTTGATTTAAACTTTTTCGTCTTAAATCGTGACTAAGTAAGCCAGTTAAGTCTAAACCAAGGCTCAAACAATGTACTTCATATCTTCGTAAAAGAAGTCGAGTTTGTCTTGTGAAAAACGGCTCCGAATTTCGACTTGGTAAACCAAGTCTAAATCAAGTTTTATTTTTGACCCTTGACTCAAGAAAATCATTTTCTTCAAAATGGAATTCTTGGTTCAAGAATTTTTCTCTGGACTCAAGTCAACTTTTTTATCAGTGTACTAAGACAAAATTATTGTCATGTTAATATTTGACCAAAAATTCATATTAAATTAATGCTACACATTTTTTAAATTAATTTGAAATTTTTAAATTTTAAGTAGTCCTTTTTGCCCTTATGCCTGTTTGCATTCGTGGAATTTTCAGAAAAAATATAAAGCATTTTACTCATCCTAATTTTATAATGAATTTTGAGGTGGCTAATTTTGTTCTCTTTCATCCAGAGTAAAAAAATTCTAAAATACAAGATTACCATTTTTTTTGTTTTTTCAGACTGAAAAGTTTCAACTGTCACCAACAAAAAATATGAGGGTTAATTATAGTATTATTTAATATATTTATTTTAAAACAATTATAAAATTGAAAAAGGAATGCTATTTTAATCGATATTGAAAATATCCTTTTAGAGGGTGTTTGTTGATTTACTGGGTATTTAGAATTGAAACGATTGATTGGACTCTACACGGATGTCGTTGCAAGCGGCGTTAACGTTTCCTGAGCGGAGACAGTCCAACAAACACACGTAAATACACACAGAGATAAACGTATATGTTTATAGATGGATTTATATTTATATATATATATATATACATGTAAAGGTATATGGTGTATGTGAATGTCGAGAGCCCGAGAGCGACGACGAACGAACGACAATGAGAATCGAAAGGGAGACTATAGATCTACGACGTGCACGCGTCATCCTCGTCGCTCGACAGCCAACCATTCACGATCGCTCGGTCATTAACTATGTGCGGGAGACACTATATGCTGCACGAAATCGTCCAAATTTAGCCCCTCATCCCTTTTGGACCTTTCAGTCAAGAGGCTCGGACTTCCGTTTTGTCTTGTCGCTCCATTGACTCGTACAACTTTATATTATTAAATCATATATTTTATATTTATAAATCTTCCTTTTATTAATATCCTTAACCATTTATCTCATTTATCTTCTGATATATATGGATATAATATACGTTCAAAATTAAAAATTTTGGATTTTAATCGAAAAATGCAAGAAATTTATGTGTTGTAAAAATTTTAAAAAATTATGATCCTAAAGGTAATAGAAAGTTTACAATTTTTGGATGTTTTTTTTTTTTTGATAATTTAATTTTTAAAAAATAAAATAAAAAATATGCACATGTAGAAAATTTAAAAAACTAAAAGTGCAATTTTTTGAAATATTTTTTTTTTTTATAATTTATCGTTTTTCAAAAATACAAAAATTATTAGATGTCATTTTTGATTTTTTAGACTTTGTCCCAAATTTTTTTTTTTTTTTTTTGTGAATAGATAGAAAGTGAACAGAAAATTTCAAAATTTTGTTAAAATTTTTTTGGTGAAGTTTAATTTTGAAGTGTTAAAAAAATATGCTGGTGTCATAATTAAATTTATATATTTGACGGTATTTATTTGAAAGAAAGTCAATGAATATTTGAATTGCGTTTATCAGAATAATGATGATTCATTAATGTTAAATTATTTTAATCAATAAAATGTTACTTTACGCGTTGTTAATGAGATGTGAATAAGTAATACCGTCTGTTAACTCCGTAATAAGTATTCTGAAATAAATTTAATTTAAATTCGTAGTAGCGTTAATTGTTGGCTATTGTGACTCTGTTTAAGTATAATATGGGCTAAATAATTTTCGAAATTTTTTTTTGTCATAATTTTATTTTTTTTTTAATTATTTTTTTTTTCTAAAAAAAATACCTCATTTTATGAGTACGTTGAACACATATAAATCTTATTTATTTTTTGGTGACTTGTTTTTCATATCAGTTTCAAACCAAAACATATTTTTTCTCTATTTTATGACAGGAAAATTTTCTTTATTTTGGAGAAAAAAAAAATTGAATATAAGTCGGTATCGAATTTTTTTTTTGTTATTTTAGAAATCCAATTAAATTAAAATCTTGAATAATATCTCGATTCAAAGAAATTAAATAAAACATTATAATCAATAAATTTACTTTATTATTTGTTTTAATTTTGACTCCGTTCAAAATAATTAATCTCCTAAAAATATGAATAAAAATTTTTCTAGAAATTTCATAAATTAGTTAATAATTTATTTCAGATATTGTATCACTATTATATGCATATAGGGGAGAGGGAGTGTGCAAAGTGGGCCCCCGAAGGAAAATAATTATGTCATTAATTTTTTTTACGCGTTTACTTCTTTTTAGACCCTAGATACTTATTTTCACTTCATTATGCTGCGTCCATTAAAATTGAAAAATCGAAAATTAGGGGCAGAGTGGGCGCCACAAAAAATTTCGGATTTGATATTAAAACGACGATTAAAACAACGAAGAAAACAATCAAAGGAAAGGAAAAAGGAAAAAGCAAATCAAAACAATCGGTGGATGATACTGCTTGTATTTTTTGTGGCAAATTATACTCGGAATCTTTAGAGCCATGGATCAATGTGGCCAATGTAAAAATTGGGCCCATGATTCATGTGCCGGTGTTGACAACGAAGTTGTGCGAAGCTGCACGTGATATTTGCAAAGAACTATAAAACAATTGTATTTTATTAATATAAAAAATCATTTTTAAGCCTGCTGCGATATAACTTTAAAACGTAATTTTATTATCTTTAACTTTCTTAATAAATTATATTTAACGAACAGTTTTGGTAATCTATTTTAGTCCTTATTATATAAGAAATTTCGATAAGCTTATTATCCGTCCGAATTTATTGACGTCTAGAAAATTTTGAGGGGTCCAATTTTCCCCCTCCTCCCCTATATATAAATA
This sequence comes from Microplitis manilae, assembly GCA_030273425.1. NCBI lineage: Eukaryota > Metazoa > Arthropoda > Insecta > Hymenoptera > Braconidae > Microplitis > Microplitis manilae. The sequence continues at coordinate 21,874,372 of CP092726.1, forward strand.
TTTTAAAGTTCAAATTAGTTGAATTTTTTTCTACTAAATAAACAAAAACTAAAAAAAATTAAAGCACTATTTTTGTAAGAAAAGTTAACTGTTGCTCTTTCTTGAGATTCGATTCCAATAATAGAAAGTATATATTTGTATATCAGCATAAATATAAGGGTCTTTTAGGTTTATGAATGTATTTTATAAGGGCGCGAGCACGTGACATAAACCCCTGTTATGACAGACGTTATTTCCACACTCCTTGGCATGGAAATCAAGTCGACTAGCCGTAAGATTTATCACAGCGACGCGTGGACACAGTAGGGGTAACTAATTGTCCCACAATTCTAGGCTACGCAATATTTCTTTTTAAACCTTTATATTTTTTTTCTTTCTATTTATACTCTGTATATACATATACACATATATTTTATTTATTGCACTTCAAATGTACATATGCATCATTAAATTATAATCATTACTCACGATAAATAATCTTAATGTAATATCTTTTTCAATGTTAGTTATATAACATACCAACTTGCGCATATATTATTGTTATTTCGCTTATTTGTATATATATAATATACCATCGTTTTAAGTTGTTGATTTCATTAAATCACATTTATAATTTATAACATCATACTAACAATCGTTAATATATAATGAATTAATAAATATAAATCATTTCCGTCTTACAATACCATTTTTATTCAAATGTTACAAAATATACGTGACATAGGTAAGATACAAATAGTAAATAACAATCGTCATATATATGTAATACTTATATAAACTATTTTATTTTAGTGACCATGTGGGTCCTGATTAAATTTAAAATTTCTATGAATATTAATTCACTCTTTGATTTATCAAATATATATAATTAGGGGAGGGGGGACAATAGGGGCAAAATGGGCCCCTAAAGTTTAGGGAACCCATTTTGCCCCTCCCACCTTATCAGTCATATTTTGTTTCATTTATTTAACGATTTTGAATTATTAATGAATTTTCTAATTTTATCAAATTCTTTTTGAATTAATTGAAAATAATATCGCAGGATATTATGGAATTTTTACACACTGTAACAAATTTACGAAGTGAAGCGGGAATTTTTACCAAGTGGATTATTTTTTATTTATTCAATCTCTTCGGAGTAAATTTTATTAAATAAAAAATTTGGAAAATGTTATAATAATGAAAAAAATTGCTAATATATAGTAAGGTGAGTCTTTTATTTTGAGTACGGAAATAATTATGATTCCTCTTAAACTGTAAAGCATTTTGAGTCTGCGTTGTGGTGTGAATTATTTGGTGTTAAAATTTTTAACACTGTCGGTGTAAAGGTTACACGACGTACAGTGTTCAATTTTGGAGCACGGACCCGGGAAAAAAAGATCAGACCTGACCATGCCTGTTCATGTATGATTAGGCCTGAAATTAGATATGATCAGGCCTGATCATACCTATTCATGTCTGTTCATGTCTGAAGCGTTGAATACGCTCAGGCCTGATGATGTCTGTTCGTTCCTGTTCATGCCTGTTCATGTTTAAAGCGTTGAATACGCTCAGGCCTGTTCATGTCTGTTCATGCCTGTTCATGTCTGTTCATGCCTTTTCATGTTTAAAGCGTTGAATACGCTCAGGCCTGATCATGTCTGTTAATGTCTGTTCATGTCTGTTCATGTCTTTTCATGTCTGTTCATGCCTGTTCGTGCCTGTTCGTGTTTAAAGCGTTGAATACGCTCAGGCCTGATCATGCCTGTTCATGTCTGTTCATGCCTGTTCATGCCTGTTCATGTCTGTTCATGCCTGTTCATGTTTAAAGCGTTGAATACGCTCAGGCCTGTTCATGTCTGTTCATGCCTGTTCATGTCTGTTCATGCCTGTTCATGTCTGTTCATGCCTTTTCATGTTTAAAGCGTTGAATACGCTCAGGCCTGATCATGTCTGTTAATGTCTGTTCATGTCTTTTCATGTCTGTTCATGCCTGTCTATGTCTGTTCATGCCTGTTCGTGCCTGTTCATGTTTAAAGCGTTGAATACGCTCAGGCCTGATCATGTCTGTTCATGTCTGTTTATGTCTGTTCATGCCTGTTCATGTCTGTTCATGCCTTTTCATGTTTAAAGCGTTGAATACGCTCAGGCCTGATCATGTCTGTTAATGTCTGTTCATGTCTTTTCATGTCTGTTCATGCCTGTCTATGCCTGTTCATGTCTGTTCATGCCTGTTCATGTTTAAAGCGTTGAATACGCTCAGGCCTGATCATGTCTGTTAATGTCTGTTCATGTCTGTTCATGTCTTTTCATGTCTGTTCATGCCTGTTCGTGCCTGTTCGTGTTTAAAGCGTTGAATACGCTCAGGCCTGATCATGCCTGTTCATGTCTTTTCATGTCTGTTCATGCCTGTCTATGTCTGTTCATGCCTGTTCGTGCCTGTTCATGTTTAAAGCGTTGAATACGCTCAGGCCTGATCATGTCTGTTCATGTCTGTTTATGTCTGTTCAGGCCTGTTCATGCCTGTCCATGTCTGAAGCGTTGAATACGCTCTAAATTGAAAAAGCTCTATTTAATTTTAGATTCGAATCATCGACTCACATTTTACAAATTATTTTTGATTATTAAAATAATTTATTTCTCACAAAATATATCCTAAATAAACGCGTTCATTTCCATTGATAAACAATAGGTTACATTATAAACAGTGACACCCGTAAAAAAATATATGTACATATATGCATATTTATATACAAAAACAAATTAACAAACTACATAAATATTCATGTAATCGCGAATTAAAAACTTTAAAATGGTCTTATAAATTTGAGTGCCTTTATAAATATAAAATATATATTAACATCAACAACGTTAAAAAAATAAAATAAATAAAGTTGCCGGTGCCCCTATAATATGCATAACAGTTGACATTTACTACCTTATAATTATTATATTGTTTTTTTTTTGTCAAACATGCGGGTAACGTGCATCGAATTTATAATTAATTATAATAAAAACATAATAACAATAATAACATTAATATACATTAAATATCGACTTATATATAAATATATATGCGTATTAAAAAATAAATATCCATTTGTATGTTGACAATCGAATGTATTTATTCATAGAAATCGTATCATGCCAGCTGTATATCGAGACAGTCCTAAAAAAAATAAAACAATTCAAAAAAGTTTAAAAAATAAAAAAGGAAGAATTATACGTATATATATATTATATATGAGTATCGTAGACGGGCCGAAATTCGGCAGATGCATTCATATATTCTTAGGTCAACGGTTAGGTGGAGACTAAACGCGTTAGGCCTTGACCACATCGGACACCGTCACCGTGATACAGATCTTATAAATACAAATGATTCTAATAATAATAAGCATTAAAGAATTATTTATTTAGTTTTTTGACAAAGGTTAATTTGATTTTTAAACTATCTTCCTTTTTTTTTGTTTAAAGTAGATCTGGGCATGATTGTAAAACAATATTATGCATCAACAATTAGCTTTGCTAATTTTGTGTACACTGTATATATTATATAAACATAAATCAAGTTGTAAATTATTGTTATGTAGAGTACTGTATTAAATGGGGTCTTATGTATGTATATATAGATATACATGTATGGAGAAAAGTATATTGTCTAAATAGAAGTAAACGAAGAGAAATAGTTTCCAAAAGATTCTAATTTTAATTCAGTCTTTATATATATTTATTTAAAACGTATGTTTGCTAGAGTGTAAAGGAGTATATATGTAATGTGTTATATTTCGTAAAAATGTATTTATCGGTGTTAGATCTCTAAGGTATTGTTCTACGATCAAATGAAAAAGGAGATTTTAAGAGTTAAAATAAAGTATAAATATAAATGTTAACAGTAAGGAAGAGTGAAGAAAGAGAGAGAGAGAGAGAGTGGGAAAGTGAATAGAAAATTAAATAAATGAGTTTAACGTACGTCGACCGCGTGTAAATCCTGCACGAGTTGGTTTAATCGTACACTATAAAAATAACGGGGTAATTCCAGGCTAGGTGTTAAAATTTTCGGTGTTAAATTTCAACACCAAAAGCGGTGCTTTTTTCTAATTTCTAGACGTGGAGTTGTTTTTTCACTGATTTAACACCGGTATTTGAAACCCTAAGTAACACCGGTGTAAGCGGTGTTATTTTATTTTTACACCACACGGTGTTAAATTGAGTTTATTTTTAACACCGCTTTTTTTACAGTGTACACTGTAAGGAACCACCGGGGGAAGTTCAAGAGGTGTAAGTGTTAAAATCAGCGGTGTTAAATTTCAGCACCGAGAGTGGTGTAGAATAACGCTGCCGCTGGTGTAAATATTCTGTGCCGGTGTTAAAAAAAATTCCCCGGTGTCAAATAACACCACCTGACATTTTTTGTGTTTTATAATCTTTAAAGTTAATACTCCAAGCGGACGCACTTTACCCCGATTTTACACTGATAGTACTCCACTTTTACACCGGTCACCCCACTTTTACATCGGTTTAACACCAATATTTTAACACCTTCGAATTACACCACTTACACCAGTGTTATTTAATTCTAACACCGCATGGTGTTAAAATGAGGCCATTTTTAATACCGCTCTTTTTACAGTGTATACGTCAAATATTTTTAAGACCAATTTAACACCGGTATTTTAACACCTTCGAATTACACCACTTACACCAATGTTATTTAATTTTAACACCGCTTGGTGTTAAAATGAGGCCATTTTTAATACCGCTCTTTTTACAGTGTATACGTCAAATATTTTTAAGACCAATTTAACAACAGTATTTTAACACCTTCGAATTACACCACTTACACCAGTGTTATTTCATTTTAACACCGTGTGAAGTTAAAATGAGTCCACTTTTAATACCGCTCTTTTTACAGTGTATGTATGGTATTACACTCAAAGAAGAGTAGTGATATTGCACACAAGACTACAAATAAATTTATATAAATCTCGGTATATATTGAGAAGGTAAAGGGATATAGTTCAAGTGACACGAAGGCTGTATATAAAGGAATCATGGCCATGGGAGGCCATCGAATATTCGAGGGCGTATATAAGGGATTCAAGTAAATAGATATATAAACATAGATATGTATGTATGCATTATATATGTCTCTATATATTTATAGGTATATATTTGTACATGTATATATAACGTTTGAGCTGTGGTACTTTAAGACCGTACTGGTTTACAAGTATAATGAGTCTTGCGCGCCGCATAACATTACGCCGCTGTTTGCTCTGGATTTAGATTAACTGTTTACGCGAATGCGGTGACTAGTAGAAAAGTCCAACTGCCGTCAAGTTATTTATATTTATCATTGTATTTCATTTTTTATGTTTTAACAGTTTTATAACTTTTTTAATTAAATATATGCAATCCACTTTTTATTTTGAATGTCACTGATTAATTAAAGTTTATATTAAACGCGGGAGGAATTTTTTCATAAAAGTTATTTTACAGCTCGAAGTAATTTTGGGACATTACAGTCTTGTATAAAAAATTATTTGTCGCAATGTTTGGTCATTTTGAATTATTTTTTATTCTATGACTTAGTATTTTAGCGGGCATAAAGTGTTATAGGGTCATATACGTAGACAACAGTCAATTTTTAGAATAATATTGCCTATGAATTGCCAAAAATAGCAAATATATTGATTTTAGCTCGCTCAGTAAAATTTTTACTCTCTACTGAAAAGAATGATTTTATTTAGGAATAAATAATTGACTAAGATTTATTAAGTCTAAGGTGTATTTGGATTCAGAGGAACAATCTGTTATTATTAAAATACTCACTCAATAATGATTTTCGTCTAATAAATAATTTTGTTTAGTTGTTTTTTTTTTTTTGTCAAAAAATTTGAGTGGGGAGGGTGGGACAAAGTGGGCCCCGTAAGCTAGAAATGGGATTATCTTTACGTTTTTTTACTCGTTACACTACTTTATAGGCCCTTGTTTGTTATTTAACATTGATAAGCTGTGTCCATTCAAATTTAAAAATCGAAAATTAGGAGCAAAGTGGGCCCCCATCTAAAAAAATTGTGTGAGAACAATTTATTGCTCGTTTTAATTTTTTTAAATTCTTTACTTTGAAAATGTTATGAATAAGTTGTGTTCATAATAAATAACGAATTTTAAAATATGAGGCAAAGTGGGCAAAAATGGGTAAGACATAAATAAGCTACACGGAAAGAAAATTATGGGAACGGTTCCTATAATTTTGTGAAATTTCATCCTATACCAGTATAGGAATGATGACTATAAATTATGGGAACACGTCCTATAGATATAGGAATATTACCCATAATTATAGGAATAGTTCCTATAATTATAGGAATGGTTCCTATAATTTATGGGAATGGTTCCTACAATATTATAGGAATGGATCCTATAATATATAGGAACGATTCCTATAAATTATAGGAACCATTCCTATAATATCATAGGAATGGTTCCTATAATATTATAGGGACCATTCCTATAATTATAGGAACTATTCCCATTTTCATAATGTTATATGAATGGTTCCTATATTATAATAGGAATAGTTCTTATAATATTATAGGGACCATTCCTATAATTATAAGAACTATTCCCATTTTCATAATATTATAGGAATGGTTCCTATACTACTATAGGAAAAGTTCCTATAATAGTATAGGAATGGTTCCTATAATATTATAGTAATGGTTCCTATACTATTATAGGAATGGTTCCTATAATAGTATAGGAATGGTTCCCATAATGGTATAGGGGTGGTTCCTATAATACATAGGAACCATTCTATAATAGTATGGGTACAATTCCTATATTATTATAGGAACCATTCTTATAATGCATAGGAATACTCCCAATAATTTTATTTCCGTGTAATAAGTAATAAATGAATAGTCGTAAAAAAGTAAAAGTGACATTATGACCCTGGTAGGAAGGGACCATTGGACAAGGCTTGGACCAGGCATTGGCCAGTCGTCATGCCAGAGTTCCGAGCCTTGGCACCAGCCTTGGCTAAGCATTGGGCCAAGGATTGGTCCAGGCCTAGGATGATAACAATGTCCCCAAGCCTTGGCAAACAAAAAAACTAGGCTTGGGCCAAGCCTTAGGAAACGAAAAATTGAGCCTCGGCCAAGGCTTGGGAAACAAAAAACCAAGCCTCGGTCAAACCTCGGGGAGCAAAAAATCCACGGCTCACCCAATGCTCGATCTAAAATATTATTATTTAAATTAATAAATATAATTAAAAAAAAGTTTGATCACACTTTTATCGACATTACATTAGAGGGTAATTAACTAATTACTGAATTAATGGGAAATAACGAATAAAATTATTTGGGGGCTACCGGGGTTCGAACTGAGATCCTTCTGATTACTAGGCTGGGACGCTATCCACTGTGCTAAATCTGATGTTCAGATAATTATGATTTTTTTGCTTGTTAAATTGTTTAAATACAATTTAATTCAAAAATATTAGATCGTAAAGATGAGATGAAATGTAGTTTTATTTAATGAACTTAAAATTGTCTGATGCATTTTTAGGCCTACGCATGACACCTGGGGCAAAATGGACCATCCGAAAATTCTGAAAAAATGATTCATATTTTTATCGTTAAATTAAAAAAAATTTAATATATTAATCCATTTTTCGGCTGATTCTCTATAGCCGGGGCAAATTCGGTCACTAAAAATATTCGGAAATAATATTTCATTTTTTAATTGATAAAATTTTTGAAATAATGCAAAATAATCTGTAATCTAAAAAATCAAAAATCACGTTTCTTGGGTTCATAATAATGACAAATAAAAAGTATAGAATTGTTTTTTTTTTATTAAATAAAAAAATTAGTAAGTAAGATAATCGAGGAGAAACAATTTATTAAACCAATGATGTGAAATGTAATTTTTCTTTATGTATATTACATACAAAAATTTTGAATTTAATGAAATTTGATCAACTTTCAAAAATTTTTTTTTCAACTTTTTTAAAGGGTACCCCATTTTGCTCGCCAAAAATAAAAATTTCATGTTAACTAAAGTTTTCTACATAGCAATAACTAATTAAATGAAAATTATTGATATTAATCGTATACTCGGTAGACGGTTATGCCCTGGTCTTCTCTATATACATATATATAGATACATGTAAAGTTGATAATTTTACTATTAAAATATAATTTAACCCAGGCTGAGGCATTGGCCAATGGTCAGCTGCCAAGGCTCGGCTTGACAAAAATTAAACTATCGGACCCAGCCTGGGCCGATCCTTGGGCCAATGGTCAGCAGCCAAGGCTCAATTTGACAAAAATTAAACTATCGGGCCTAGCCCTGGCCGAGGCTCAGACCAATGGTCACTACTCAAGGCTCGGCTTAATTTAATGAAACCAATGGGCCAAGTCTCGGCCTAGACTTGGGCCAATGGTTAGCTGCCAAGACTTGGCTTAACGTAATCAAACCATTGGATCAAGCCCTGGCCGAGGCTTGGGCCAATGGTCAGCTGCCGAAGCTTGGCAAGTGACAACAGGGCCAAGACTCGGCCTATTGTCAGCCTTGGCGATTCCTACCTGGGGAGCCTCGTTCATAGAAAATTTCAGGGTGCTCACTTTGCTCTCAAATTTTGAGGGGCCTACTTTTCCCCAAAAGGCCCACTTTGCCCCACCCTCCCTTAATTAATTACATGAATACACTTTCACTTAAAAAATAAAAAAATTTTTACTTCACTAAACGCAGCATTAAACATTTTATTTAACTTCTATAGATATCCAGATAAAAAAAGATTTTATTCGTCAATCGTTCTCTATTCCGTAGCAATTTCCACGCTTAAATCTCTCTATCTATGCTATGAACGTCGAGCAGGATAACCCGTGAGTCCAATTGCACTCTCCATTCCGATCACCGTTCAATGCGTGCATCCGTAAAAGGCCCCGCGAGTCTTTTCATTCCTGTGATAAAAACAAAAAAAGATGTATATACATATAGAAAAAAAAAAAAAAATGACCGAAAAATATAAAGAGGATAATATAACGATAAAACTAAAAAGCAAAGCGTATAAAAAAACTAAAAGAAAAAAGGGTGAATTGAAAAAGTGAGAAATCAGCGATATTTTGCTCGATAAAAATGAATAAACGTTTGACCTCTCGCCGCTTTTATATTACTATATTCTAGTATATATTTTTTGGCATGAATCCCAGGCATATTGATACCAAGTAAAGTGAAGGGATGAGCGATCCAAACAGCTACACCACGGTCCACTCGTTCTGACTGAGGGTGGTTATGGTTTTAGCTAGATATATTACTTCTATATATATTTTACCACTACATATATCTATTCCAACACTTTCTACCTATATAATACCTATACAAATATATATACATTACAACAAACCATCAGCTTTACACTCAGGATGAAGTAGTAGAGTAACACACGATACTTTTACGAGGTTCCTTTATGAACATTACGAGACTACACTCTACTATTATGTACTACGTTTAGTTTCTTTTATTATTTTTATAACATATATGTATCTATGATATTTTTTTTTATTTTTTTCTACGTAAGAATCGCATTTTGCCCCAATGAAAAAAAGCTTTTTAAATTTTTCTACTCAGATCTACACTGAAATAAGAAAAATTAGCTGTAGCCAAGAAAATTATCATGAAAAAAAACTTTAGAGCATTTTTTCTCATGGCAAACGACTTTTTATTACGGAGGTATGAATAAAGATAAAAAAGTATGAACAAGGCTAAAATAGGAAGAAGCTCTAAAAGTTGACAAAAATTTATTTAAGTCGAAAAAGTCGAGATCTGATCGGGAAATTGTTGGTAAATTGATAACTTGAAAAAAAAATAAGGCGAAGTGAGCCTGAATCAAGTTTTATTTTTGACCCGGGTTACATAGTAAAAAATATTGTATATCTGTGTTAAAAACGGTCCGTGTTAAATTTTTTGTGATGATTATTTTGTGTCAAATCAACCCAAATCTCTATGTTACTCTAAAATTTTTAATCGATTTACTATTCAACACTTTAAAAGTGTTACCTAGCATAAAAATCGATATTATCAACATTTATTAAGTGTTACTTTAAAATCAACACAAAAAAAGTGTTGAAGCGACAGTTGAATTGTGTTAAAAAAAATGTCTTCCTTCTATTCACGCGGGAAGCACTATTAAGCATTAGTTCTGCTGGGTTAGTTATTATTTTTGTGACATTGATTTTATTTATTTTCAATTGGACATAAAAAAATTAAGTTGACAAAGTTCATGATTCGTATAGTTTAAAAAAAAATATTTAAAAAAATGCATCTGTTGCTTTTTTACTTTTCTACATGCGCATATTTTTATTTTTTATTTTTTTTTTTTTCGTAATTGATTTGTTGATAAAAAAATTCGAAAATCGTTAACTGTCTGCTAACTTTAGGATCATGTTTACTATCACAAAATAGTTCAATGTTAACTAATAATTGTTGACACTTTTGATAACCTACAAATAATTCATGGTACAAAAATAAAATGTACAAGTTAACATTTTTTTTGTGTCGCCATTAACATTTAAAAAGCATTGAAGTTACTTCTCATATTACTCGAATTTTGTGTTGAAATTTTAACACAAATTTTCTGTTGAAATTCAGCACAAATAGTCTGTGTTGAAAAATAACACAAATAGTATGTGGCCCGATTTTAACACAGATTGTGTTGATTTTAACACAATATTTTTTACTGTGTATACTATAAAAATAATTTTTTTATCCCTTAGAGTATCTTATATTTCTGATTTTAATAAATATCAAATTTATTTGAAATTTTTATTTTAGATCTTTCTGTAAAAGTTCTCATTCATTATTTTATGAATAATTTCTTGAATTAAGAAGACAGTGATTCGATTTAAGAATTCAAATTTGAAAAAAAAATTTATATGTAAAGAAAGAATGAAAAAAAAAAATAATACAAATTTTAATGCCTCCGAGATTTATTACTCTGTCTGAAAAGGTATTCGTCAAAAATAGTTTGGAATTCAAAAGTTGTATGTTGGTAATAAAATCATTGAATTTAAAATGTATACACATATATACATGTATATTAGTATTATATATATATATATATATATATATATATATATATATATAATAATAATAATATACATGTATATATGTGTATATGTAATATATATTGAGAATGAAGTATACAATTATGTTCAAAGACCAAGACCAAGTTACGTGAATGTATTATATTTTTATTATTTGTCAGTCAACTACTCACCGGACATACCAGACGACTTTTCGTACGCGATTGCTCGTGTCCCAGCGGGTTATATCGTAATGTAATGGTAAGAGAAGTTCCATCAACCTTTTATAAATCATTCTGATACGTGGATGTATTAAAAAAAAAAAAAAGTAAATAACTAAATAAATAAAAAAAAAAACAAATCAACAGTCATCGAGCATTATTGATGGTCAATAGCAACATTATGCACGCGTCACTAGGACGCCGATCATGAGAGTGAGTGATTGATGGGCAGTATCACGGAAAAACATAACTTGGTAACTTTGTGCATTGCCTTATTCTCAACTCGATCAATAATACCCGGAACTTTAGTCCAAACTCTTATGTGTATCGATATCTTGCAATTTTAATCGAATGTAAAAAAAAAAATTCAATTGGATAATTTTTGTAATATTGATCGTGCTCGTAATATTTGTATTGTAGTGTATTGAATTTTTTTTTTACGACGTTAAAAGAAGAAGAGATACAGAAGTAGATACATCCGAAGTGCGTCTAACGTGCGTGTCACCAGATGACTAACGGTAATGGATAACGCTTGTAACTTTCAGCCAAATTGGACCTCACTAATTGCTTATAAAATACTTTTCCTTATTGTTTATTATCGACTTTTTAAATTGACGCAGATGTTACTCTTCGTCATCAGATATATTTATATTAAATTTTTTTTTTTTACTTTATTGAAGATTCAATAAACTTATCTAATCAGGAATAGATATATAAGGGTACACGGAAAAAAAATTATGGAAATGGTTCCTATAATTTTGTGAAATTTCATCCTATACCAGTATACACGGAAAGAAAATTCTACCAAAATTTACGATGTTAACATCGTAATCGTGGACTAGACTTTCATTGGCGTCAAATTTTAAATGTCTTATTTCAAAATTTACTATAGTCTTTGTTAAGACTACAATGTAAGTTGTATTCTTTACTATTTAACATCGTAATTTTAACAAAGACTATAGTAAATTTTGAAATAAGACATTTAAAAATTGACGCCAATGAAAGTCTAGTCCACGATTACGATGTTAACATCGTAAATTTTGGTAGAATTTTCTTTCCGTGTAGGAATGACGACCATAAATTATGGGAACACGTCCTATAGATATAGGAATATTACCCATAATTATAGGAATAGTTCCTATAATTATGGGAATGATACCTATATCATTATGGGAATAATTCCTATAATTATAGGAGCTATTTCCATTTTCATAATGTTATAGAAATGGTTCCTATAATTATAAGAATAGTTCCTATAATATTATAGGAATAGTTCCTATATTATTATAGGAACCATTCCTATAATATTATGGGAACAATTCCTATACCATTATAGGAACCATTCCTATACTGCATAGGAATACTCCCTATAATTTTCTTTCCGTGTACTCTCTTAAATTTGAAATAGTGAAAATAGTGACTGCCGGGGTCAAAAATAAAACTTGGTTCAGGCGCGTTTCGCCTTATTTTCTTTTGAAGTGATCGATTTGCCGAGGATTTTTCGATAAGATCTCGACTTTTTCGACTTAAATTTAATTTTTTTCAACTTTTTCAACTTTATTCATCTTAATTTAAACTTATTTGTATTTTTTGGTCTTAGTTTGAACTTATTCGTCTTTACTTCGAGCACGATAGTCATTCACCTTACTTTTGACTTGCTGAACCAAGTCGAAAAAAAGTTATTTATTCGCCTTACTCTCGCCTTAATATATCAAAATTATTTCACCTTAGTTTTGACTTTTCCGCCTTATAATTTAAGTCGAATAAGTCTACATCAAGTCAGTTTCGACTTGATTTAGACTTTTTCGCCTTACATTTTAAGTCGAATAAGTCTAAACCAAGTAAATTTCGACTTGATTTAAACTTTTTCGTCTTAAATAGTGACTAAGTAAGCCAGTCAAGTCTAAACCAAGGCTCAAACAATGTATTTCATATTTCCGTAAAAAAAGTCGAGTTTGTCTTGTAAAAAACGGCTCCAAATTTCAACTTGGTAAACCAAGTGTAAATCAAGTTTTATTTTTGACCCGAGTGTTCACTATTTACTACACGCTGAAAAAAAAGTGGTAATACTTCCCATCTTAATGAAGTCACTATTTCCATCTTTACTTTTTAATGATTCCATTCTTTCATGTTAACTTTACCTATTAGAGATAGTCATCGTTCTTATCAAAGACGATAATCATTACTATCGATCATTACTAATTTTTCGGAAATTTTTCTTTAAATCCAACAAATCATGATAAAATATAATATATTATGAAAAAAAAATTCCATTGAAATTATTGTGAAATTACGAAAATACAAAAACTTTCTTATAAATAAATTTTCAAGATTTTAATTTTAAAATATCTAGAGCAACTCTTTTATAAAGAAAAAAAAAAAAAAAAAAAAAAAAATACATATAATGAAAAGTTACTTGTATTTAAATGTATCAATTAGTGGTAATTTAAATGAATAAAATGAAAAAAAAAAAATAGCTAGTAATTTGAATAAATAAAAACAAGCAAAAAAAGGCTAAAGCTAAAATAAAAATAAATTGCCAGTGATTTAAATAAATGAAATTGAACAACAGAAAAAATGACATGTAAATGACAAAGGGTACAGTGTTAACGAAGCATCCCAGCCAGTGTAAAGCACAATGATCGCGGTGTTGCACCTTGCACAGACTAAAAGAACGAGGGTGAGAGAGTAAGCTGCACAGTGCACGTGCTCATCGTCAGTCACCCCACGCATGCCGTTTCTGACCGTACGCTAAGGGGGTAGTTTTACCGATATACATACGTATAAATATATATGCTATAGAGTGAAGAGTGTAGGGTAGATAAAAAAGGGGGCCCGTACCTACACTAGTTTTATTTAGTTTTCTCTCTCGGATTTTTTATATTTTTTCCTGCGTGTCTGTAGTGTTAAAATGTATATACCTAGTGTATAAAGTGTCGTACACGACGAACGACTAGTGACACAACTATGTGCCAAACTCTACTATCGTACAGTCCCTGTTGTACTTCTTGCACGTGGACATTCTCAGCTTACCGAGACAAATCCGTGATTCTGCGTGCATAAACTATTGATCCGCTTTAAATTTATTAAAACACATTTGTCACTTCGTCGCACGTTGTATTTTAAAAGCTCTACTGCGCCTGCTACTCCTGCTTAAAACCTTTAAATAAATATTTCAATTTTATGCCTTCTTTTATTCATAACAACCATAAAGATGTAAGGGATTAAAAAAATTTTTAATAAAATTTCAATTTATTTTTGATTGTGACTCTTAAAGAATAAGTCATTGGATAATTTTCAGTGGCGACCAAATTTTTTTTCATTTTAGTTTTACATGTAATTTAAAATAAAAAAATTTATACACTGAAAAAAACGGGTGTAAGCCCAGGCGGTGTAGGTGTTAAAATTTTCGGTGTTAAATTCCAACACCGAAGGTGGTGTTAAAATAACACCGCTCGGTGTAAATATTTTTTACCAGTGTTAAAAAAATTTCTCGGTTTTAAAACATTTTTTTTTCTAATTTCTATATGTGCCCGGGTCAAAAATAAAACTATTCAGACTTGGTCGTCTTACTTAGTCATGATTTAAGACGACTAATGGCTGATTTCTTCATGAGAGAGATAAACTAAAGTTTGTTATTCGGCAGATAAACTTATTCCCGGGTTAAAATTTCGATGGTTGTCTTCAGCAAATCAATGGGTTAGCTATCCTATGGTCATGATGTGTAACTGTGAGCTATAGTACCTACTCTAGAGGTTCTCTAAGCCTAAACTTCATGTATGTACTTGAAAAATCTTTACTACTCACTTCTCCGTTCTAAAAAAAATTTGTTATTATTTATTTATGCTAAAATATCTAAAGAAAATGCAAACTATTTTAATGATATTCTTAATTGCATCTGATGAAAGTGTCGATTTTTGAAAAATTAAAAAACATTTTTCGAATGAATTAATTCCTTTTTTTGTTTTTTTTTTTTTTTTTGAATTTTTTTCTTTACATGGTTTTAACACCGATCTTTTTAAAGTGTAGTTAAACAATGCCAGTGTACATATTGTTATATTTATTTATATATAAAAAATAAATTAATTCATAGATATCCGGGGTATGCATCCCTTTGATGTAAGAAAATATTTTTTTTCTAACCAAGAAAATTAAAGTAAATAAAATTAAAATTTTCCAAGAAAAAAAAATATTTTAAGTATTTTGAATATACCAAGACGCATGTATATAAATGAAACGTCTTGAAGTCTCCCTAACATCATAAAAGGCATATAACATTGGCTGTCGGGTCACCCCAATATTGATATTGGAGTACAGGAGTAGGATCTTAGCGTCAGACCCCAAGGGAGACGCGTCGACGCGTTTATATTCGCACTTTGGACCCCCAGTGTTGACAACTAAACCAAACGCGTGTGCAGCGACAGTGCCTGGAGCATATCGACGGTGGGACGGGGCACACAGGGTTGTACAACCAATACCACCGGTTCATCTCGATTTGTGTCTGCTTATCAAAATAACGCTTACATCTTCATAAATATTTGTCTGGGCTTGAGCGTCAGTTTTATTAGAGTTGTCTACACAACTAGTGTTACGGTAAAACTGTAACCTACACTCCCTCGTGACTGTGACAACCGTGAAATCGGTATGGAAATAACCAGTCTGGCAAAACGAATTGTTTATGTCTTTATATTGATACTAATATACATGCATATATATTTCTATTGATATATAGGGGAATCGGGGCACGACTGCCCACCCTTAAAATTTGGTAAAAAGGAAAAATTTATTTGATGAAAATTTTTTAGTGACTTAGATTTTATTAAAAATTTTAAGCAGAGGATAATTTTATCAGGGGTGAAATGATACATACTCAAATATTTGAGAAATAAAAATTTATATTATATAAATTTTTTGGGGGTCAAGATCATCGTGCTCCGAACAAAAATATTTGGTCTTTTAAAAAATATTAGTAAATTCTTAAGGATTTATTTATGATTTGAGTGAAATTAAAGTTAAGCGGGAAAGCCACTGTGAAATTTCCCGGGTCAAAAATAAAACTTGATTTAGACTTGGTTTACAAAGGCGAAATTTGGAGCCGTTTTTCACACGACAAACTCGACTTTTTTTACGGAGATATAAAATACATTGAATTTGAGCCTTGGTCTAGACTTAACTGGCTTACTTAGTCACGATTTAAGATGAAAAAGTTTAAATCAAGTCGAAATTTACTTGGTTTAGACTTATTCGACTTAAAATGTAAGGCCAAAAAGTCTAAATCAAGTCGCAACTGACTTGATGTAGGCTTATTCGACTTAAATTATAAGGCGGAAAAGTCAAAACTAAGGTGAAATAATTTTGATATATTAAGGCGAGAGTAAGGCGAATAAATAACTTTTTTTCGACTTGGTTCAGCGAGTTAAAGTAAGGTGAATGACTATCGTGCTCGAAGTAAAGACGAATAAGTTTAAACTAAGACCAAAAAATACAAATGAGTTGAAATAAGTTTAAACTAAGATGAAAACAGTTCAAAAAGTTGAAAAAAATTAAATTCAAGTCGAAAAAGTCGAGATCTTATCGAAAAATCGTCGGCAAATCGATAACTTCAAAAGAAAATAAGGCGAAACGAGGCTGAATCAAGTTTTATTTTTAACCCGGGTACATTCAAAACATGTACTTAGAATTTTATATGAAAATTCCGAATATTTTTCAAGTTATAGTCATTTCTGTGACAGCGCGTCAACTGACCGTTGCATTAACTAAAAACTTTGATCGCGTTTTTCTCGAAACTACTTTTTTGAACAGGTCGCATCTCTAGTTTGCATGAATACGAACTGATTCGCAACTTATTTTTTTTCCGTATTCGTCTATTCAGTGGCTAAAGTTTCACAGGGGATTTTAAAAATTTTGATTTATAAGACTTTTTAAGGCTGTTTGAATTCAGAAAAATGAAAAAAAAAAATTTTTTTAATTCGTCGCTATTTTTTTTTCAAAACCAAATTTTCAAATTACCCTCATCAAATCAACTCCTTATCATCAAATTTTTTTTGTTATCCCAGTCAAAAAAATTCCCGAAAATCACCTATCTTTCCAGACCTCACAATGGCTATCCCCCTTAACATTGCTACCGATATTAGTCTAACACCTTTTCCGGTATTAATTTTAACACCGGGATAGCATAGACTTACACCAGATTTTTTTTTATTTACAGTGTACACATATTTTTATTGATATATGTTTAGATGATATATAAAGATTGTTAGAGCAATAATTGTACTTGAAATGACAGAGAGCACACAGATAAACATGGATAGTATTGTATAAAATAGTCCATATAAGCAGGAGTGTTATGTATAGAATAAACCCAGGGGCAAAATGAGTAGAGGGCGCGTGTTCCATAGCTGTATAAACATTTAAAATTAGTATTCAGATGCGCAGCTGTTGACTACTCGGCCTCTCAACTCACTACTCGTTTTTGTGGGCTTCCGAGGCTTCGTTTAATTGTCAAGCAGATGCCCTCCTCCCACTCTTACAATTGTTTCTCCTTAAAAAAAATTATGTATATGTATGTGTATATACATTTGATGTCATGTAAATAAAGTTATATGTATGCTTTATCTTCGTCTAATAGTCTTCTTATTTCCATTGTCGGACAATCGACCTCGCCCTCAACGTTTGCCTTCTCGACATAGCCACTCACCTATGGTTTCTTCTGAAATGTATATGTTGGTTGATACCTCATGTCTGTTCAAATATCAAATTACTTGTTACAACGTTCGTCATGAGAAAAATTTTTATTATTACAGGCGCATGTGAGTGTGAATCATGTTAATGTTAAATTTTTATTATTGTTATCAAATTAAATTCAAAATAACTATTTTTTCTACTTTTATGATTTTTTTTGACGGAGGAATTTTTTTTTTAAATTGACGTATTATTTTTAAATTATTGAGGTAATCAAAAACCCGCGATTCGGGGTCGAGGAGATATTTCATTGTTCTTTTCAAGCTTTCTTTAGAAGCATTAAAGAACGGATATTTTTAATAAAATGGTCCGAGTTATTCTTAGTCGGTAAGTTTACAAAAAAGATGGCCAAAAATATATAATTGTAAGGAAGGGTGGGGCAAAGTGGGCCCCATATGCTAGAAATGGGATTATCTTTACTTTTTTTTTATTCGTTACACTACTTTATAGGCCCTTGTTTGTTATTTAACGTTGATAAGCTGTGTCCATTAAAATTTAAAAATCGAAAATTAGGGGCAAAGTGGGCCTTCATCTAAAAAAATTGTGTGAGACAAATTTATTGCTCGTTTTACTTTTTTTAAATTCTTCACTTTGAAAATATTATGAATAAGCTGTGTTCATAATAATTTACGAATTTTAAAATATGGAGCAAAGTGGGCAAAAATGGGTAAGACATAAATAAGCTACACGGTAAGAAAATTATGGGAATGGTTCCTATAACTTTGTGAAATTTCATCCTATACCAGTATAGGAATGACGACCGTAAATTATGGGAACACGTCTTATAGATATAGGAATATTACCCATAATTAAAGGAACAGTTCCTATAATTATGGGAATGATACCTATACCATTATAGGAATAGTTCCTATAGTTATAGGAATGGTTCCTATAATTTATGGGAATGGTTCCTATACTATTATAGGAATAGAATTCTATAGTTATAGGAATGGTTCCTATAATTTATGGGAATGGTTCCTATAATTTATGGGAATAGTTCCTATACTATTATAGGAATAGTTCCTATAACAGTATAGAAACCATTCCTATAATATTATGAGAATGGGAATAGTTCCTATAATTATAGGAATGGTTCCTATAATTATAGGAATGGTTCCTATAATTATAGGAAAGGTTCCTATAATTATAGGAATGGTTACTACAATTCATGAGAATAGTTCCTATAATATTATAGGAATGGTTACTATAATATTATAAGAATGGTTACTATACTATTATAGGAACCATTCCTATAATATTATAGGAACTATTCCCATGAATTATAGTAACCATTCCTATAATTATAGGAACTATTCCCATTCTCATAATATTATAGGAATGGTTCCTATACTATTATAGAAATAGTTCCTATACTATTATAGGAATAGTTCCTATAATGGTATAGGAATGGTTCCTATACTATTATAGGAATAGTTCCTATAATAGTATAGGAATGGTTCTCATAATGGTATAGGGGTGGTTCCCCTATATGGTATAATATATAGGAACCATTCCTATAATAGTATGGGTACAATTCCTATACCATTATAGGAACCATTCCCATAATGCATAGGAATACTCCCTATAATTTTCTTTCCGTGTAATAAGTAATAAATGAATAGTCGTAAAAAAGTAAAGGTGACTTATTATGAGCCTCGTTCATAGAAAATTTCAGGGTGCTCACTTTGCTCTCAAATTTTAGGGGGTCCACTTTGCCCCAAAATTTTTGAGGCTTTCCAAATTTTAGGGGGCCTACTTTGCCCCAAGGGGCCCACTTTGCCTCACCCTCCCTACCACTAATTCAACCACTGCTATACTTATAGCTGGTTCCCACTGAATATTCACTAATTTGAAGTGAATCTCACTGATTCATTTTTAGAGAGTATTGTGACCGTAATGGAATATTAAATATCTAAATTATTGACAGTTACAGTATGTATGATACTAATTATAAAGTAATAAAATTTCTATCTAAAATACATACGTGACAAAAAAAATTATTATTCAGATTTATTAATAGCAATAGTTATTTTTGAATTTAATATTGATGTTGAAAATTTATATAATTGATAAAAAACCCAGATAACGAATATTAAAATGATAATTAATAGGATTCTTCGCAAGTATTTAAAAAGCCATAATAAGGACCAGCTATAAAATAAAATAATAATAATAATATTTATATAAATATAGTAAGTATCGAATAAAATTTTAATTCCATACTTAATTAGCTAAAAAAAATACATACATATAGATATATAAAAATACATATATTTATCTACAAAACAATAATTTACTCGATAAATTTATTTTTTGTTTTTAATCATCAGTTGAGATTGTGGTTTTATTTGGTGGTCATTGGATATATAATAGCCGTCGTTTTAGGTATCATAAAAAAATATACTGAAGGAAAGATTTTTGGGTAAGGTTATATTCTCACGAAAGTAAATATGTATATATATATATATACTTGACGAGAACATTATACAATTTTGTTGAGTTGACAGGTCACTATTAGAATATTAAATCGGTACAAAAAGCTCAGACAATTTAAGGTTCGATGTTAACGTGTGATATAGTCAGTAATCAGTCGATCAGTTGCCTTCATAACCCGGTATTTAAATCAATGCGATATCCACTTTTAAAGTTATATACCTACAGTCATTAATTATTGCCTGGTTGGGATACACTTAAAAACTACGGTGTTTTCGATCGGACACGATAAGTGCATATATGTTTTTTTAGTTCGCGTAAATATACAATATTAAACTTTATTTTGACAGATAATATTATGTAGAGCTACATCTGGCTAACGAATTCATATTATTTATTTTATATCTTATTATTATTATTATTTATTATTTTTTTTCATTCCCCATCGCGATATCTAAAATCAGACATCTTAAAACACGACACGAGCGATGATATTCAACAGACATTTAGCTATATTAAAAACAACATATATACAGACTTGCTATATATATGTTTATATTGTATTTATAAAAATATTTTAATAACAAAAATGAATAAGCAAAATTAAAAAGTTTAAATTGTTGATAAAATTAACAAGATGCAATTAATATATGTATGTATATATGTATATATGTACATGTATACATATATATGGATATTCGTCGAGAGAAAGTATACGTGTGTTATGACTATAGTCGTAAACCCTCCGTAACTCAAAATAAACTCATGTTATTAACTTCGTAAACATTATTGTCAAAACAAATCACGTATATTTAGTAAAGAATTGAGACTATATAATATGAATTCTGGGGTTAATTCAATGACTTGTGAAAAAAAAATAAATCATTGTATTTACAAATTATGAGTAATGTGTAATTATAGTTTGCACAAGCACATTATTTTTACACTGGAATTTTCGTTTTTATAAATATTTAGTTCATTTTATTACGTGAGGTATAAAAAAAAATTAGAAAGCAGCTGAAAAAAGTTGAGTGGAATTTTTCTTCAAATAATCGAAGAGAACGAAATCAAAATTTATTTTTTTATTAAGCTGACATTATCCAAAATTTATGTTTAAATTTTAATTTGAAATTTGAAAAAGTATGAAATAGTACACTGTAAAAAAACCGGGGTAACAGGTGGTGTAGATGTCAAAATTTTCGGTGTTAAACTTCAGCACCGAAAGTGGTGTTAAAATACCACCGTCGCCTGTGTAAATATTCTTTACCGGTGTTAAAATATTTTTCGGTGTTAAAAATATTTTACTTTAGGAATATTTTGACCTAACTCGATCACTTTTTCGACTTAAATTTAATTTTTTTCAACTTTTTTCATCTTAGTTTAAACTTATTTCAACTTATTTGTATTTTTTGGTCTTAGTTTGAACTTATTCGTCTTTACTTCAAGCACAATAGTCATTCACCTTACCTTTGACTTGCTAAACCAAGTCGGAAAAAAGTTATTTATTCGCCTTACTTTCGCCTTAATATATCAAAATTATTTCACCTTACACGGAAAGAAAATTATGGGAATGGTTCCTATAATTTTGTGAAATTTCATCCTATACCAGTATAGGAATGACGACCATAAATTATGGGAACACGTCCTATAGATATAGGAATATTACCCATAATTATAGGAATAGTTCCTATAATAATGGGAATGATACCTATACCATTATGAGAATAGTTCCTATAATTTATGGGAATGGTTCCTACAATATTATAGGAATGGTTCCTATAATATATAGGAACTATTCCTATAATATATAGGAACTATTCCTATAAATTATAGGAACCATTCCTATAAATTATAGGAATGGTTCCTATAATATTATAGGAATGGTTCCTATAATTTATGGGAATGGTTCCTATAATAGTATAGGAATGGTTCCCATAATGGTATAGGGGTGGTTTCTATAATATATAGGAACCATTCCTATAATAGTATGGGTACAATTCCTATACACGGAAAGAAAATTCTACCAAAATTTACGATGTTAACATCGTAATCGTGGACTAGACTTTCATTGGCGTCAAATTTTAAATGTCTTATTTCAAAATTTACTATAGTCTTTGTTAAAATTACGATGTTAAATAGTAAAGAATACAACTTACATTGTAGTCTTAACAAAGACTATAGTAAATTTTGAAATAAGACATTTAAAATTTGACGCCAATGAAAGTCTAGTCCACGATTACGATGTTGACATCGTAAATTTTGGTAGAATTTCCTTTCCGTGTACTATTATAGGAACCATTACTATAATGCATAGGAATACTCCCTATAATTTTCTTTCCGTGTAGTTTTGACTTTTCTGCCTTATAATTTAAGTCGAATAAGTCTACATCAAGTCAGTTTCGACTTGATTTAAACTTTTTCGTCTTAAATCGTGACTAAGTAAGCCAGTTAAGTCTAAACCAAGGCTCAAACTCAATGTATTTCATATCTCCGTGAAAAAAAGTCGAGTTTGTCTTGTGAAAAACGGCTCCAAATTTCGACTTGGTAAACCAAGTCTAAATCAAGTTTTATTTTTGACCCGGGTAGCAAAATTGAAATTTCCTCCAGATAATATTCATTAAATTTTCATATTTTTTTAACATGTAATTCCTTTTTTTTCCAATTTCTACGATGTAACAAATTTTTTGGACCATGTGTAGTGTAAATGTCTCGGTGTAAAAATTTTTTGTGTGAAAATTACACCAAATTGTGTTAAATTTAAAATTTTTACACCGTCAAACGTGTAAATGTATAATTTATGATAATTCTGCGTTACCAAAATTAATCATAGAAATATTTAAATATTCAAAATACTATTTAATATCTAAACAAAATTAGTGTTGCTATATATTAAGTAGTTAAAAATATTCAATGATCGTTTGCTGCTCATTAATCAAAATTATAACGAGTAACACGAAATGGTGTAAAAAAAGTAGATAACACCATGTTAAAATTACACAGATCGGAATTTACACCGAGATAATTTTACACTGTTATTTCACCTTACGTGTAAAGTTTCCGGGTCCATTTTACACCGAAATTTTACACAGTGTATACGTGGTATTTTTTTTACACCGATTTAACACCGCCGAATTACACCGCCTACACCAGTGTTGTAATTTTAACATCGCGCAGTGTTAAATTGAGTATTTTTAACACCACTTTTTTTACAGTGTACGAATATAGTTATCAAGGTGATATAGAAGGCTTAAAAATAGAATAAAAAAGTGAACCGGAAATGAGAGATTGTCTCGACAGGATTCAAAAAATATTAATCACTGTAATATTATCCTTGAGCATGATCGCGAGAAGAGTTGAAACTTACTAGCATAAAGGCATTAAGGTTTAACACGATTCTTGATACTTATAAAGTTAAGTTGATCGTTGAACGCATGCGGATAAAGATCACCGGAAGATCGTAGATCAAACACGTTGAAGGTATATATACGCCCCTCGGGGGTTGGCTTTCTTTTGTACAGAGCGTTCGCGTATAACCAGTCCAGCTCATAGTATAATCCAGAGTATATATAATACATACAACATACATACAGTGTTATTCCATTGCCGTCACCTTTACATTGCCACCAGTATAATACCCAACTGCAGTATGCACGGAACCCTGTCTCGCTTATTATACATTCACATGCAGTTAGATAAGCGTCGAAACGCCCGCGAGGTAAGCGTGAGTCTCGCGCTTTCATGATGCTTTACACCAGTAAAGGGGTAGATATGTCTGCGTTATAAATGTCAGTATTATACGAGGGGCATCTTCACCTTATACATACATTTATATAAATATATTTTAAATCTACACTGTAAAAAAACCGGTGCGAGTCCTCGCTATCATGGTGTTAAGGTTGTCGGTGTTAAATTTAACTCCGAAAACGGTGTTAAAATAATACTGCTAGTGGTGTTAAAAAAAGGAGGTTTTTTTAAAGTATCAATAATTAAATTGTATTTCAAATACAAAAAAAAATTTTGAATTTTTAAAAAAATTAATGATATGACGGATGAACCACTTTATGAAAAAATTTAAAAATATTTGTCTACAATGGCAAGTTAATGTTATTGTATAAAATGCGGAAAACAAATTTTTATTAGATAAGTCTCTTTGCAAACTATATAAAAAAAAATGGTTTTTTTATCATCTTTAAAAAAGTTATTACCTTATAATGTCTAGAAAACACCAGAGTTATGATAGAAAAGGAAGGGGCAAAGTGGGCCCCTGAAAATTTTCGATACGTCGATAAATTCGGACGGATAATAAGCTTATCGAAATTTTTTATATAATGAGGGCTAAAATAGATCACCAAAACTGTTCATTAGATATAATTTATTAAGAAAGTTAAAGATAATAAAGTTACGTTTTAAAGTTATATCGCAGCAGGCTTAAAAATGATTTTTTATATTATTAAAATACAATTTTTTTATAGTTATTCGCAAATATCACGTGCAGCTTCGCACAACTTTGTTGTGAACACCGGCACATGAAGCATGGGCCCAATTTTCACATTGGCCACATTGATCCATGGCTCTAAAGATTCCGAGTATAATTTGCCACAAAAAATACAAGCTGTATCATCCACCGATTGTTTTGATTTGCTTTTTCCTTTTCCCTGTCCTTTGATTTTTGTCTTCGTCGTTTTAATATCAAATCGGAAATTTTTTGGAGGGCCCACTTTGCCCCTAATTTTCGATTTTTCAATTTTAATGGACGCAGCATAATAAAGTGAAAATAAGTATCAAGGGTCTAAAAAGATGCAAACGCGTAAAAAAAATTAATGATATTATAATTATTTTTTTTAAGGGGCTCATTTTGCCCCTCCCCCCCCCCCCCCCCTTACAAATAATTATAAGTCATTCCTCAATGTTCAATTTAATAAGTGATCTAAAAATCATGTCTTTGATTTTTAGATCACTTTTTGAAGAAGATTTTAGATTTTTTTAAAGAAAAATTAGGTGAGGCTGGGGTAAAGTAGGCCCCCCTAAAATTTGGAAAGCCTTAAAAATTTTGGGGCAAAGTGGGCCTCCCTAAAATTTGAGAGCAAAGTGAGCACCCTGAAATTTTCTATGAACGAGGCTCATAATGTCACTTTTACTTTTTTACGACTATTCATTTATTACTTATTAGCTTATGTGTGTCTTACCCATTTTTGCTCACTTTGCCCCATATTTTAAAATTCGTAATTTATTATGAGCACAGCGTATTCATAACATTTTCAAAGTGAAGAATTGAAAAAAAGTAAAACGAGCAATAAATTTGTCTCACACAATTTTTTTTCGATGGGGGCCCACTTTTCCCCTAATTTTTGATTTTTAAATTTGAATGGACATATCTTATCAATATTAAATAACAAACAAGGGCATATAAAAAAGTGTATCGAGTAAAAAAAAAGTAAAGATTATCTCATTTCTAGCTTACGGGATCCACTTTGCCCCACCCTCCCCTATAATATCCGTATAACACCGCTTTTTAACAGTCCATTTATATAAATATATATTAAAAACCTAAAGATAAAGCAATAAAGCTTTCACCTTTCGAAATCTATATATCTACACACCGATGATCCAATTCACTCTCCATAACATCAGTATACATTTTAAACAAGTCGAAAATGTAATAATACATGTAAAAAAAATATATAAATGCACACATTGCACTTAACTGTCAGTTAGTACCGACTTTTAAATGCCTGTGTATATTTTCTCAAAAGACTTCTCATCACCATGATACTTATCACCCAGTACTACCACCTGTAGTGCTACTTCCGCGAGAACTCAACCATCACTTAAAACCATTTTTGATACTACGTGTATGTATATATAAATATGTATATAGCAAAGTTGAATAAGTATAATTACTAGTTACTAATTACGAAATAAAGTTACCCAGAGTACGGAAACAGCAAGTAGAGACTTTTGATTAATTATCAGCGATGAAATAGTGATGCAAGTTGATGAATGATGCAACGTCGAAAATCTAAACCTAGACTTGTATAGAAGCCAGTTGGGATGAAATAAATTATAGTTACTTATATTGAGCATTATATACTGTTACATCATCCAGTAAATTAATGTTTTTTTTTTTATCATTTATTTAATTTTCATAATAATAAAATGTATATGATAGTAATAGAGTATATATATACACGGAAAAAACAGAATATTAAAAGTTAATAAATAATAGTAAAAAGTAGAATCTGTTATCAATAATTAGTACTATTATGTGTTTAATGCAAAGTAGTTTACTAATTTTTGTAGATTCCTAAAAACTACTATCACTTATTTCAAAAAGTAACTAAATATTATTACTTTTAGGTATTAAACGTGACTTATTAGTGAAAGTTAATTAATTTATGGCATAATCTAGTAAAAAGTAATGATTGGTCAAATTAAGAATTGGTATCGTAGATACTGGTTTTTCCAGCCGAAAATTCCAAAAGTTACAAACTTTTATTTTATAAATTCGATGTCACTGATCAATTATTAGCTTAAAATATCGTTTATTCATCATTATAAATTAATTTACAATATACATAAATCGAATAAGTGGTAAATAATAAAATGAAAAATTAGTATACTAGATACTGATTTTGTTGCTCACAAAAATACCCAAAATTTTAAACTCTTATTTTATAAATTCTATCCCATTGACTAATAATTAATATAAAATGTTATTTACTCGTTATTATAAATTAATTTATTATATACATATATCGAATAAGTGGTAAATAATAAAATGAAAAATTCGTATACTAGATCTTTATATATTAATATGTACGTTTATTAATTTTTCGGTTCCTCATTTTTTAAATTTTTCTATGTTTATTTGAATAGTAATAACTAGATACCAATTTATCGATTCTTTTTCATATTAATTTTAATATACGAAATTACAAATTTAGCTCTTCTATGTGTATCAAATTTTAATATAAATAATAGCCATTTTGTAATATATATAATGATCCTAGTTTAATATTAGTATCGAATATACTAATTTTAAGTCGAAAATAAACTACAAACTATTAAAATTTTGAGCATCATTTTTTTCCGGGTATATATATATATATTATTATATATATATATATATATATATATATATATATATATATATATATATATATATATATATATATATATATATATATATATATATATATATATATATACATTATATACAATTATATACAATATATACATTATATATATATATATATATATATATATATATATATATATATAAGGCTTCCTGTTGACAGATATTATAATTGTGGAGAATCGTTTACAGGAAAAGAGGTGCACCACAGCTTTATATGTATGTATGTATATTTATATATTTATATATATGTATATATCATAATACCTGAGAGAAAAGAGAATATCCGGGAACGTCATCGATATCTTTTGTCATAATTATGGGAATAAAAAACCCGGAGATCATGTCAACTAATATGTGAATGTATGATCAGAATTATTTTTTTTGTGTGGATATATGTGTATATATATAGACATAGATATATATTACGAGAATGAAGAGTGGATGTAGGTAAAGACAGGAAGCTATTCCACGTGGTCTGTATACAATTTAAAATTGTGTGTTATGTTAATACACGTGGGAGCCAAAAATAAAAATAATAAAAAAAATAAAAAGAAGTATAAAGTATAGATATATACAATACAGAAGCTGGATTATAACTATTTTATATTTTTCACGGTTTTATAACATCGTAAAGTTTAGTGAATGTCTTTAATAAATAATGTATACAAATATAATTCATATCACGTTTGCTTTACTCGGAAATTGATGCGGGTGTCTGGTGCATAGGCACCATCATCCAATCCTTAATAAGCGATAAATTCCCAGAACAAAATGAAAAATATGTTTTTGCAGACACGCGCGTTACGTGGCGCGATTATATTATAATGTCGATATGTATTGGTCTGACTTTTTTTTTTATTTATAATCACGTATGTATACATTAAAAAATATTATTTGCATGACATAATACATCAAATAATAATAATCTAATGTAAAGAGTTCTTTATCCACAGAAAAAAAAAGTTCTTGACTGAAGGTAAATATTCTTGATACAAGAAAATTTTTTTGAAATCTAAATTTTCTTAAATAAAGTAGGAATCTCTGACCAAGACGATTTTTTTTTTAACTTAGACAAATTTTCTTGGCTCGAGAAAATCTTGACTTAGTTCCCGAAAACGTTTGTCCCAAAATATTTTCTTGACTCAAGAATGTTAAGTTCTCATAATAGATTAGAAGACTATTATTTTTGTGAGCTTGGCTTTAAAATGAAGATAACTAGAAAACAATGCGGAATTTTGAAAAACTTCATTGAAAATAATTTGTAGGAAATAAAATTGTCTATAAAAAAGATTCTATGACATTTTCTGATAAGTCTGATAAGTGATAGTTTTGCTGGAAAAGTAAAAAGATCTGGAAATTTATTATAGATTTGAATTCCAGCTCTAATAACTTTTGAATGGATGGATTTATCGAAAAATTATAAGAGACCTTTTTTGTAGAGCGTTAAATTCTCTATAAGATTATGCTATGGGCTTATTTATATGAGGTGCGGATGCCGAGCTAGAAAAATAGAAAAATAAAATATTTTTTTTCCCATGTTATTTAAATGGGAAATGGAAAATTAGAAATAGGCACCTCTAAATATTAATATTAAGAGCTCCGCTTCTAACGGGCTTCTTTTCTCACCTTCCTGCGAGTTTTCAGCCTGTTTTTTTGTTGAAAAAAAAAGTCGCCTTAAAATGGCACACCCTAATCCATATACATATGTAAACTTTTGAACCAATGGTATTTTTGGAACCTACTCGGCAGATTATGGCAAAATTCTTTGACAATTCCACCATGAGGACCAATGCGAAAGATATATTTCTATGAAATCTACTAATAAATTAATATATCTTTAGTAATAAACAGTATTTATTTTACGTTAATGTTATTTTGAATATGATATTTAAGAGATAATTTGTAAGCCACAATCGTCTCTTCTTTTCTCATATTTATTGGTAGATCATCATACCACACAAACCCTCTATTTGTAATAGACTTTTCAGCTATTTTTGTTCAAGCATGTTTAATTTCAATCATTTTATTGTTTCTTGTATTCAGCTATGTTTGATATTTATAAAGTCGATTTGATCAGATAGATATAATGGGGTTGTTACTATATATGGTTAATAACCATTTTATAGACCAATAAGCAACAATTAAGCAATCTTTGTTTGATAGACATCCAGCCCAACGTTTCAAGCATAAATATAAATATATAATAATAATAATAATAATAATAATAATAATAATAATAATAATAATAATAATAATAATAATAATAATAATAATAATAATAATAATAATAATAATAATAATTAGAGATAAGCAAAAAAAAACTAGTTATAACTTGATTTGATTGTAATGTATGTAAGTATGATCATTATTAGCCGGTTGAATGCAGACAAAATACTTATACTCATGTGTTTACATACATATTGATATATAGATATATATGTATATAAAAGAAGTATATAACAACTGGGTAATTCCGATAAACGATAAAAATTACGCAGTCCAAGTACGGTTGTGACTGGATGGTTGTGGATTTATACCAAATAGATTTGCCAAGGCGTAGCAGAGCTTCATAAATGGGTGATGGCACGCCTCATCCGCTCCAGTCCTGCTCGGGCAATCGACCCAACGGAAACCAGCAATTTGTCCTCTTTCACAAAATGCTGACTCTGTGTCTGTTCCTCGCCGTGTCATAATATCGTATCAATGTCGTTCGTTTTAAAATGTACAGGACATTAAAAGTCATTAGACACAAAACCATTCGAGTCATATTGCTCTTCCGGTTCTCTATCCATATATCCATATAAATGTTTGTGTATTAAATCGCAATTGATGACCTGTTATACGTTTCCTGCATTGTTATAATCATCGAGCATTAATAATCTTTTATATATTTTATCAAAGTGCAGCTGGCCCCGTTGGCTTTTGTGCGCTAAATTTTTTTGCTTGCTTTTAAATGCCCACCCACGATAAAATTACCAATGCTCATCCTAATTCTTATTCTTGCACCTGACTCCACTTCTGACCTCCTACATATTTTTCTTTCTTATTATTATATACATACTGATGTATCTTTTCATTTAGCACCTTAATTCCCGCTAGCCATTCCCAACATATGCCGTAAACTTTTTATATTTTTTCTTCTCAGTATATGTCTATTCTATTATACACTCTCACCTGCGTACTGACACGTGCGGCTGCTGATCGCATTACACACCTTTTTATAGTATTATACATTGATTAAATTTTTATCATATGACGATAAATCAGTTTTTAAAAAGATATATTTACAATCAACGAATCATATGTTCAATTGGATATGTCATATAGTTTGATGTCTTGTGTCAGAGTGACCGGGTGATAAATGAGTTTATAAAACTCGATGTTATTGCTACTTTATTTACTTTATCTGGATACATGTTAAGAAAAAGTTGTTCAACGGGTATCGTTTTCGAAGAATTTTATATTTCCGTTATGATTAAAAGGTAGATGGTGAAAATATTTTATTTTCACGGAAAAAAGAGCAGCTGAAAAATTGAAATATCTGTATTTATTACAGTTTCGTATAGTAGTAAAGCGCTGCGACTCTGAAACTGTAAAAATTACATTTTTATCGGCATAACAAATATTACAGTTTCAAACTCGATATTGCCCAGCTCTCTATAGTAAACAGATTTTATAATTTTAAATTTTATTCTAAAATAGTTAAAATTACATTTTCGATCGTTGATATTACTCTTCTGTATAGTAGTGTTCTTCTTAAGATATAGAATTTAAAAATTACAGTGTGAGCTGTGATTTTTCTCAGATCATTCACCATTATCGACAATTGATAACTCACAGTGTAATTTTTAGGTTATGAATAAATGAGAGGTATTATTTCAGAAAGCAAAAGATACATAACCAATAAATCTTCATTTTTACAGTCTCACCTATCAACTATTAATTTTTAAATAAAGCAACAATTCAAAATAAAAAGTAAATAATGCTTTAAAGATTCATTTAACTAAAATTACATTTTAAACTGTAAAATTTCCCGGGTCAAAAATAAACTTGATTCAGGCTCACTTCGCCTTATTTTCTATTTAAGTTATCGATTCACCGAGGATTTTTCGATAAGATCTCGACTTTTTCGACTTGAATTAAATTTTTTTCAACTTTTTGAACTGTTTTCATCTTAGTTTAAACTTATTTAAACTTATTTGTATTTTTTGGTCTTAGTTTGAACTTATTCGTCTTTACTTCAAGCACGATAGTCATTCACCTTACTTTTGACTTGCTGAACCAAGTCGAAAAAAAGTTATTTATTCGCCTTACTCTCGCCTTAATATATCAAAATTATTTCATCTTAGTTTTGACTTTTTTGCCTTATAATTTAAGTCGAATAAGTCTACATCAAGTCAGTTTCGACTTGATTTCGACTTTTTCGCCTTACATTTTAAGTCAAATAAGTCTAAACCAAGTAAATTTCGACTTGATTTAAACTTTTTTGTCTTAAACCATGACTAAGTAAGCCAGTTAAGTCTAAACCAAGGCTCAAACTCAATGTATTTCATATCTCCGTAAAAAAAGTCGAGTTTGTCTTGTGAAAATCGGCTCCAACTTGGTAAACCAAGTCTAAATCAAGTTTTATTTTTGACCCGGATTGCTGCTTAAAATTGTATTAATTTTATTTCTATAACAAATTTCTAAAATTACAGTTTAATCTTCAATGTTCAAAGATTTTTGCCCCCAAGGCCTGTTTTCACTGTAGAAACTGTAATTTTTCAACTGCTCTTTTTCCGTGTTGTATTTATCAAAACAGGAATTATAGCGTCTTAGAATAAAGCTTTCATATTTTTAATGCAATCCGTTGTACAATAATACATATATGTATGTATATGTATATATATATGGATGATAATAAGTAACGTCTGGACTGTCAATGAATGGGACATGGTTTCTGCATTAGATAGACGTGTTCTTGGTTTACTAACAGCAATAATGTAATTACATCCATATTGTAGTAGATTTAAGTTGTGTAGGTACCAGGAAATGTAGCTTCCTTCTTTGTGCAAACTATTAAAATCCGGGTGATGATATTTACCATATAGACTTATAGAAATAGACGATGCGCAGGTGCATGTTGTTCGGACGGTAGTTTAACACCGGACAATGTTCCCACTGGATTCCAAGACAAGTCATTTACCTCAAAAGCATATTCTTGGGACAGTAGTCATATGCTGGTTAATGGTAACTAACGGAGGATTTACGGATTGTCAATTTTGTAAGAGCTTTTTTAAATTACGCAACATGTTTAATTACAAGTGCATGTTTTTTTAAGATATTGTAATCTCGAGTTACTGGCCATTCAAACTGTTTCTAATGATGAACCTTAAGTCCGGTGATACATGAAAATTAATATTGAGTTTGATTTTGGAGATTTTTTATTATTAACTTTGTATCCAAACAACTGATACAATTACGTGGAAAAATAATTTTTTTTTAATTTTATAAATTAACTGAGGAGTCAATCTGGAATAAAATTTCTCAATTTATTTTTATTTTTATTACACGATATATTAATATAGGAGCCGGTAGAAAAATACAAGTCTTTAATTTTTGATAAATCAACATTTGGAAAAAAAAACGTTTTTGATATTTTTTTAGTTGATTTTTAAGAATAACACACGGAGAAAAAAATATTGTTCTGAGAAGTATACTGTATAATTATAGTAACAATACGCAATAGTTATCTACTAGATTGTTACTGCAACGATCTACTGTATCGTCCTGACAACAATACGGTAGATAGCTCTGAGAGCTATACCGTATCGTTCTGAGCCCTATCTGACACACGTTTGGAAATCTTTATCATTAATAAATAAATGATTAATAAATAATTTTTATTAAATAAAATAATTTATAAAACTGATTTATCTTTTGCAGTCTAAATAAATTTAAAATATAAATATAAATATATCTTTTAATTTTTGAGGTTATATATATAAATATTTAAATATAATATAAATTTAATTAATTAAATTAATATAAATTGATTTTTACATAATTTTCACAATTGAAATATACAGCAGTTTTATTAGATTGATCATTAGGTAAATAATCAGTAAGGTTATAGATAGTTAACAAATTTTTAAAAAAATGAACTCGAATTGTTATATTTGAAAATAGGTGCCAAAATGGATGTTTAATTAGGTTAGACGGTGGTGTGTGAGATGACGATTACAGAAAGTCGTATAGCGCTCACAGCTATCTAATAGATAGTTACAGGAACGATACGATATTTTTACCATAAGTATACGTATCGTTGTGCTAACAATCTGCGAGTTGCTATACTTTAGATCGTTCGAGGAACAATATTTTTATTTCCGTACACAAATAGTTTTAAACTTAAAAAGAACTACTGGTTTAAATACGAGAGGGATAAGTAATTAAAAGACAACAGTCAATAAGGGAGAGTCAGGCAAAATGTGGCGCCCAATAAATTTTGTAAAAATCATGTTCTTAAATTATAATTTTCCACAGAAAGAAAGGATGTTTTGGTGAAAGAAATACTTTGCATTATAATTTGAAAACAAAAAATTTCTTAAGACTTGAAAAACTTTCATGGCTCAAGAAAATTTTCGTTGCCCTAAAAATTATGTTTTCAACCCATAATGCAAAAAATTTCTTGGGGCGAGTTAAATTTTTTGCGACAAAAAATCCTCATTTTTGTGTACTTTTACATTTATTATAAAAAAATTTGAATACCCATGGCTTATTTTAGTAAAATAATTTTTTTCAAATTTTTTTAGAAAACTATTTTTTTTCACCGCCTGTAAAAAACATTTTTTTACAAAAATTGGAAATTTGTCTAAGTATATTTGACTAAAGTGCAATGTAAATAATTCAGCGTATATTTTAGTAAAAAAAAAAGTGTAATTTATCAGTAACTTTGACATTAAGGAAAAAAAGGTTCACATTTTTTCTCGGCCCTTCCGTAATAAGTGCAAAAGTATTTGTAATGCGTAAATTACTGTAAAAACAACAAATATTGCATTACTGCTTGGTATTTAGTACTCATTTAAAAAAAACTTAATTTCAACATATTTACACGGATCAAAAAAAAATATTCCCCTAGTAATGTATATAGTTATTTATCAGTACTCTACCTTTTTCGACCTTAAGTGTATTAAATACTAAAAAAAGATTAACGTAGAATTAACGGACAATCAACAATTTTTGGATTGTTTTTTTAATTCATTAATTATAAAAAAAAAAAAAAAAACTAAAAATATGCAAATGTAGAAAATTAAAAAAACTATAAGTGCAATTTTTCAAAATATTTTTTTTTACTATCTATCGTTTAGAAAAAAAATTCAAAAATTATTAGACGTCAGCTGACTTCAGTTTCATAAAAAAAGATATCTTTTTCCCCAAAAAATGTTTTTTCTCATATAGTCGAACATCTAGCTCTTTATATAATATAATATTTGATGACCTAACTCTAGATAAAGAGTAATGGTTTTTTGGGCGAGCACGTATCACCTAGGGTAAAAAAACACACGACCGAGCTTGCGATCCGTAAAGATAAGTAATAGCAATAATAAAAAAATCATATTTTCATTTATAACAATTTTTCCAGCTCGTCCGAACTAAAGGCAGCCTAAAAAAATGATCTGCAAAAAAGTAGTTTATAAAAATTAAAAAAAAAAAAAAAAAATGGTGTCTTTGAACTCTTGGTCATGTATAATATATGAATAAGTATCAATACAAATACATAAATCTATACGTGAGCAACAAAATACAAGATGGGGTCAAAGTGACGTATGGCAGGCTCTACTCCGGAATCACCCGAACGGACAGGAACTTGATAGAGTACTCGACTATTTACCCAAGAGTCTCGGTATACTAGACTACCAGTGAGTATATAACTATTTACAAACACTCGTCTACACTACTCTATACCGTTTTATATGGGATCGTGAAATTACACAGACTTACCTTTCCACTACTATACAGCTTGACCCCTACTCAATATAACTCACATCAGCTTTTCCACTACCGGACTTCTTATCATCAAAAATATCATTTTATTTCATTTATGACCATATCCAATATTCTTCAGCTTATGTTTTTTTTTATAGCTTTTCCGACTTATTGATATCTACAGATTATATATACACTATATATTATATATTATATACATACATACCTCTACAATTTATACAAACATAAATATAGTAGCAGTTATTTTTTATTCAGTTATATCTCTAGGTTATTATTGTTGTATTGTAAACTCACAAATATATGATGTAAATATAAATGAGATAGACGGCATATATATTCTGAGAATAAATATATCCAGGCACAAAGCATATCACATCGTAACTATTATTATTGTTATTGTTATGTCGTTGATATATAAACTACAACTCGATATGTATATATATATATGCCCGATATTGATCGGCATTCGTCAGATTTCACCGGATTCAACCTCGTTCTTACTAAATAGGAATATATGGACTTTTATGGAAAAGGAGGGCCCCACGGCCTTCGACAGTATCCACTGTTGGATACGTCAAAATTTATATTCCTTACTTGATCGTGAGTTAAAGTCTGATACATAATATAAATACCTAAAGACATTTTCTTATATTATTTCGTATATGTATATATTTATATGTTTGTTTTTATTTTTGCTAAAGTGGAGTAGTATGTAGTCGGTAGTTGGTGAAAATAAGTAATATATATATAGATATATTTTTTTGGTTTCATATATATTTATTATGTGGATATTCAGTTATCGTCTGGAATTTTTTGTTCGTCTTTTTACACGTTGGTGTGTCACGTACCTTACCTGCAATCATATCATATGTTTCAAATAGACAGTACGTGACTTGAGCCACTCCTAAACATTTCAAACATTTTTATTGGTTCTATTTTCAGAAATCATGAAATCTGTAATATCCATAAATTTATAATGGAATTTATTTTTATTTTATTGATATTGATTTTTTTTTTTAGTTTATGTTTTTTATTTACTCAAGTTATTATTTTTAATCAGGTTATCATTTTATTGATACGTAATTTTATAAATTGATTATTTAATTATACATAATTGATAAGGGATGGTAAAATTACTAGCATAAAATTTTTGGAAAATATGTAGAGGAAGGTGGGGCAAAATGGGCCCCTTAAGAAATGAGGGCTTATAAGTAATATAAATGGGCCTCTTAAATTTTTACCCCCTCCCCCCTCTTCCCCTACTGGGCAAAATAGGGCTTATAAGAATTTGTTAAGAAATATGCAAGAGCGCAATAGGGAAACGGAAATTGAGGGTATGAAGTTTTTAAAAAAAAATCTAAGAATCGGTAATCAAATAAATTAACGATTAAAATTTGTTTAGTACTACAAGTCAATTACTAGCCTTGCCATCATGATCAATGGGGTTAAAATTAATCGATACTTTATAAATAAAATTCCAAAGTTGAATAAAAATTTTTTTATGTTTCAATAAAATCGCGTGATATATTTGTTGAGTACTTAGAGATGGTCTACAGTAATTTTTGTTCAAGCTTTTCTTCAAACAAAGCCTCTAAACGCAAAATTAAGGACGAGGCTCGATACTTTACTCTATAATCTACCAATCTACATCTCCATTTTTTCAAAAATTTTCATTTGTTTAAGTGACAGACGTCGACAAAGTTTCCATTCACTGCGCAAGTGCAACAAGGATAGTTCGTTGATTTGAGTGTGATAGAGAAAAAAATTCAAACTCCTCTTAGAAAAAAAAGTAGAGCGTTAATTTTTGTTTCAGTTATTTTTATTCCAATTTATCAGAAATAAAAAATTTCTAATTAATTGGATAATAAATAATTATCGACCACACTAATAAATCGTGAGTTAATTTGAAGCGAACATGGATTTTATTTTAATCCAACTTCACTCGGAGTTTCGTAATTTTAAATAATCACTCCCTATATGGAATATATAGGAAGTTCTTTTTCAGCGCAATGATGTGGATTTTATTTCAATTCGATTCGGAGTTTAAATGTCAAAATAACAAGCCTTCGGAGTGAATATTACTCTGAGGGATTTTAATAAATAAAATACAATCGCTTCGTGTTCGATCCGAAATTTTTTGCCGTGCAAGTTATTTTGTTACCACAAATTGCTACGAAAAAGATTGAGTTGTTTTTCGTAAATATTTCAATAAAGAAACAACGTCAAATTACACTAGTTAAATTTTTTTTATATTTATTCAATTAAACTTTCTATTCTCTGCGTATAATAAACATGGAATTCTAGAACTATTTATGACTACCATATTATAAGATCAAAGACTACTATTTTGGCTAATGAAGCTGGCACAACTAATGTCTTAAAGACCTCCCAGTGTGATATCTACCATTAATACAAAGTATCCATGTTTTCATGTTATATATCATGTATATTCTATATAGACATATTCTATATATACATAGCAACACATCACCATATATACATAATATGTAATATGTAGGTGTAATATATGTAACCAGTAGTGACCAAATATATACTAAGAAGTAAAAAAAATGCGCATAGAATTGCACACGTTCGACGATATATACATGACAGGAAAATATGGAGCGAACGGAATTCCACGGGCGTTCACTTCGACTATCCGTTCGATTGGGTCAGCCACTCATTTCATTTTATTTTATTTCACTTCATTTCATTTGTAATCGTACAACTCGGGTCTTATTTTATATTCCAGGAAGCATAACTTTCTTCAAATATATACATATATATATATATATATTAGGGTGGCGCAAAAAAACCGACTATTTTTTTTTTTCAATCTCGCATGAAAATTTGTTGGTTTACGATATTTTAAGAAGCTTCTCCGAAAATTAGCTCGATAAAAAATTTTTAAGAAGTCGCTCACGAATTTTGAAAATATTAAAAATGATTGAAATTTGAATTTTTGATTTCTAAATTTTTTCATTCTCGTGGCAGCAATAGTTTATATTTGTGAATAAGGTACCCGCGGGTAATAAGGCCTGTCGGCTAATAAGGCCTAAGTGACAGAAATGATATTTAAAATAACCGCCTCCGTTAAAGACTACTCTAGTAGAAGGGTCTTACATAGAGATGTTACGAAAAATTTATAGAGTCCCGATACCACGTTCCCTGTCTTTAATATTTTATCATCTGTCAAATGCTGTCGTAGCGCAGAAGAAATTATAAAAAACAATCTAGTCTTCTGACTCTTAAAAAGAATACTGATAATTTTAAGTGCTGTTGAGCAAAACAATCTAGTCTTCTGATTCTTAAAAAGTATTGTTGCTAAATTTAAGTGATGATTCATCTCTAATACCAATTTTATTAAGTATAGTTAAACTATTCCAGTTTGTTTAACCCATAGGCCTTATTACCCTACCGTAGTAAAATAAGGCCTATTCGTATGGTTTTTGTAAAAGTATAATTTTTTGTTTGTTTATGGTAAAAATTACCATTACTTCATTACATTTCAAGGCTAATGTATGGAAATAAAGATTAATTACACATTTCGATAATTAAATGCAATATTTTCGATTCTATTCAAAATCTCCCTTAGCTAGGCCTTATTACCCGCCGGTACCTTAGTTTATATTTTGAACCTTTCTAGAACCTAGAAATTGTAGAATTAAGAACGAACAAGACTTAATACTTATTTTCTGTAGAGAATCAACTCCTATGTAAACCCTCTAAATTAAAAGTTTAGAAATTGAAGTGAATATTGCGATTTGTCTGCATAGTTAAATCTATAATCTTGTCGCTCGACTGGTCATTTCCGATTCTTCGATAATTTTAAGAAAAAAACCCGAAAATAAATGAAAAATAAACTTATTAAAAAAAAATCCAATTAGGTTTTTTTTGCCTCACTTTCATAGTCAATGCCTTTAATGAAACAATATGACTTATAAATATTTATAATTGATACTTATCAGTTCTTTTGTATTTATTATTCAATCCAACTTGTATATAGAAGAGCTAAAAAAATGAAAATAAAAAAAGAACATTATTTGTCACAGTATGAATCAACAATAACAAACAACGTTGTATATTCTAGAGTGCTAGTATGTTCTAATTAACGAGGACGTTTTCTTGGCACTTGGCACCCACGTATAGTCTAGGAGGAGTATTGCGAACATCAGACTAAGTAATTCATGATAATATATATATGTATGTATGTATATATATTTTTATTTTTTAAGTAATATGTATGTACATATCGTGTGTACAAAGTGTGTTAGAGTAGGGTTATATATCGATAGAGCATGGCGCCTTTGCTTGCATAGTAAACAACCAGGATGTCATTGTTTTCATTCCACTGTATTATAGTATACTATTTATTCTTGCACCTTTTATATTATCATTATTGTTATTATTATTATTTTATTCTTCATTTTCAGTAAAAACCACAGGAATCTACGGTAAGCTCTTTAACCCTAAGAAGGGAGGAGGGAGCTGTGTATAAGCTGTTGATCTTAGTTCTTTATGTTGATTTAACTTATATCTTACGTATGTAGTAGTGATTTTGTCTCTTCTCTGTCTTGTTATTCTTCGAGGCTCTTGGTCACGTCGGATACTACTGGTTGTACGGAAATAAGATTCACATTTCTTACGATTTATGGTAATTTTATTTTATTGTTTTATATATAAAAGATTTATTTTTAAATTGTCATGCTAATATATTGGTTATTTTGAATAATTGATTTTAGAATTTTTTTTATTTTCTTTTTTAAAAGTTGTAAGGTAAAAGCTTCTATACCTGCTCAGGACCATTAGTCGCTCACTTTAGTTGTTTAAGACGTTTTTTTATAATTTTTATAAAACCAAATTTCAACTAAAAAAATTGTTAGTGATAAATAATTATTTGTGAATCTGAATATATTAAAATATCATGTACCAAATTATTTTATAATAGATCATAAATTTAAATTAAATGACTGTTTTTAAAATCATTTAGCGTCATTAGTGCGTTTAGTGTCATTCATTTGAATTTCACAGTAGAGTAGTACCGACTATTCGGATTACTAATGAACACTAATAAAATTTGGTCAGCACTTATCATTTCCAGTAATATTGTAAAATCCAATAATTAGATTACTAATGATCATTAATAAAACGCTACTCAACACAAATCAGTATTTGGAGTACTAATGATCACAAATACAACACTAATCACTTCAAATAGTGCTGCAAGATTTATTAGCCAGAGTACTAATAAACACTAATAGAACAGTATTCAAAACTAGACACTTCCAATAGTGTTGGATGATTCATTAGTCGAAGTAGTAACTAACACTAATAGAGCATTATTCAAAACTAACCACTTCCAATAGTGTTGCAAGATTCATTAGCCACAGTACTAACGAACACTAATAGAACATTATCCAAAACTAGACACTTCCAATAGTGTTGCAAGATTCATTAGTCGAAGTACTATCGAACACTAATAGAGCATTGTTTAAAGCTAATCATTTCCAATAGTGTTACAAGATAGTGTTACAAGATCCATTCCCAGACAGCATTCAAGTCGGAATGACTGCTTTACGGCGTCTTTTTGAAGACTTCCTTCAGAAGTCTTAAAATGACTTCTTAAAGGTGTCATTTTTAAGAACTCTTAATTAAGAGTTCTTGCAGACTCCATAAATATGACATCAGTTTTGTAGCCTATAAATGTATTCTTTTTTTAAACTTCTTTGAAGTCAAAAGGAAGTCAATTAGGAGCTCCTTAAAACGTCATGATAAACTCATAATGAAGTCTTATTCACGAATTCAGAAAAAGAACTCTTTTTAAAGGCGTCTTACGGAGTTCGCTAGGTGGCTCATTCGACATCTTGAGAGATTTCTTAGACTTCTTTAAGATGTTG
Source organism: Microplitis manilae (assembly GCA_030273425.1). Taxonomy (NCBI): domain Eukaryota; kingdom Metazoa; phylum Arthropoda; class Insecta; order Hymenoptera; family Braconidae; genus Microplitis; species Microplitis manilae. Next base: position 21,915,863 of record CP092726.1, read on the forward strand.
ATAAGACGTCCAAATCATAAATAGGAAATTATTCAGAACTCATCAAAACGTCATTTTGCTATCTGGATTAGTACTTCGACTAATGAACACTTTTACAACACTAATCACATCCAATAGTGTTGTAAGATTCACTAGTCAGAATACTAATGGTCACTAATGATCACTCATAAAACACTTATCAATACTAATCAAGTAATCAATGATCAACAATGTTCATAAGTGTTCATTAGTTTTTTTTCCATAAGGCTCCCCGGGTCAAAAATAAAACTTGATTCAGGCTCGCTTCGCCTTATTGTCTTTTTAAGTTATCGATTTGCCGAGGTTTTTTCGATAAGATCTCGACTTTTTCGACTTGAATTTAATTATTTTCAACTTTTTCAACTTTCTTCATCTTAGTTTCAACTTATTTCAACTTATTTGTAATTTTTGGTCTTAGTTTGAACTTATTCGTCTTTACTTCGAGCACGATAGTCATTCACCTTACTTTTGACTTGCTGAACCAAGTCGAAAAAAAGTTATTTATTCGCCTTACTCTCGCCTTAATGTATCAAAATTATTTCACCTTAGTTTTGACTTTTTCGCCTTATAATTTAAGTCGAATAAGCCTACATCAAGTCAGTTTCGACTTGATTTAGACTTTTTCGCCTTACATTTTAAGTCGAATAAGTCTAAACCAAGTAAATTTCGACTTGATTTAAACTTTTTCGTCTTAAATCGTGACTAAGTAAGCCAGTTAAGTCTAAACCAAGGCTCAAACTCAATGTAATTCATATCTCCGTAAAAAAAGTCGAGTTTGTCTTGTGAAAAACGGCTCCAAATTTCGACTTGGTGAACCAAGTCTAAATCAAGTTTTATTTTTGACCCGGGTCGTTCCACAATATATTTCGTTGTAGGTCTAATTCATGCCTTCGTCAGACTAAATAGGTTCAGTTCAAGCTTTTACAATGATTATCTCCTGAGAGGTCTAATGTGAAATTTCAATGCTCATTTAGGTTCAAAATATGCCTTAGATTTCGACTCGGGAAAACATTTTCACTGTACATATTGTTAATTTTGATTTGCATCGTTTTCCTCATTTTTAAATTTATAATTATTTATTAAAATAACAACAATGGTAATTTATGGAAATAATACATTCATATACAGAATAAAACAAGACAAATAGTTTATTTTTATTATCTGTACAAATAAGTGTTTTGGTTGCACGCAAACACTAATCAAGAGTCTCATGTCAAGTGTGTATCGCGAGCGTAAGGGTGCTGGATGGACATAGTTGCTATACTATTACAGCCATTTCCATACAATCTTTCCTCAACAATACGAGTAAAGTAACAGCAGCAGCAGCAGCAACAACAATAACAGCAGCAGCAGCAAGTCGTGTGGCAGAACGTCGTAAACTTGGCGCCCGCGCGACTTGTAAATTTTAAGTCCTGGCGTTTTAATAGTCCACTACAGCACATGTATTAGTTTCAGGAACATTAATAACTCTATGGTGAAAGGCTATCGTCGATTAATTAGTCACTCACCGTCAGTGTACTTTCGTTCGTTAGCGCCCCAGATTCAAACGAGGTTTCGCGCTTTTATGCAACACAAAACGTTTGATTAATTTTCCACCCAAATTGATTGTGACTTTTCGTGTATTTAGTTTCATTTTATTTTATTTGCTTTTTAAATCAATCAATTACATCATTTTTTTATTGTCTCACTAAAGTATATACGCGTATTTATTTAAAACGAAAGTGGATTTATTGGGTTGATTTGTAAAAAAAAAAAAAAAGTAAATGAATGAAAAATAAAATAAAAATTTATATATTTGTAAAGTGTATTTCACAGGGTGTAGTTACCTAATTTGTATCTTCCTTTGTAAGTTGTATAATTCAAGCTGACAGACTGGAACCAAACGAAACGCATAGCACACACAACTACGGTAACTTGCGCAACGATAATTATACACTCCATCCTGCTTTTACCCCAACATATAAACATATATAACATAAACCAGGATAGGATACTACAAGTCTGCAGTCGGTTGGTGTTTTACCTGGTCGCCCTCGGCTCTCCACGTAACGCCTGTGCCCTTAAATTTCGGTTTATTTATGCCCGGAGCTAATGTATTCAACGCCTGGGTTTATCCGCGCTTGGGATTAATCTTAACGAGAAGCGCGCGCGATTTCCCCCTCGACACTCCCGGGATCACTGCATAGCACAGTCGCGTAAACTTATCTCTTGGATTCCCCCCTTGGTCTCTTCCTCTTTACCTCTTTACCTTCTCTTTTCTCATCCTCTCACAAATACACTCGACGACCAACCGTCTGTCTGTCCATTCCATGGATTCAAACAACCAACCCCGTGTATTAACATTCACGCTCAATAAATTTATATGAGATACATAAATTTTGGCTTTTCCTTATTTAGATAAAGATAAATAAAGGATAATTTTGTTTTAAGGATCCAGTTTTTGTTTCTTTTATTTTACATATTGGATTTATTTTTTTTTATGACTGGATAATTAATTCCTGCACGTAATTAGTTATATAGAGAAGGGGGGGGGGAGGCAAAATGGGATCCTAAACTTTTAGGGACCATACCAGCATGGTGTTGAACGCCATGCATTTCTTACCGTGCACTTTGATTACGAAAAAAGTGTTATACATCAAAAAATGTTACTAGAGCTCTTTACTCAAATGCATACAGAGTTCTATGAATGCATTAATCCCCCCACCCCTTTTTATTACGTACAGTCGAAGGTAAAATATATTTGGAACTTTTTTTCGAGTTTACACGGAAAGAAAATTATGGGGATGGTTCCCATAATTTTGAGAAATTCTTTCCTATACCAGTATAGGAATTACGACCATAAATTATGGGAGCAGTTCCTAGAATTATAGAAATGTTTTCTATAATTTATAGGAATCATTCCCATAATATTGTAGGAATCATTCACATAATATACAGGAACTATTCCTATAAATTATAGGATCAATTCCCATAATATATAGGAACCATCCCTATAATAGTATGGCTACAATTCCCATACCATTGTGGGAAACATTTCCATAATGGCATGGGAATAGTTCTCATAATATTATGGGAATGGTTCCCATATTGGTATAGGAACTATTTCCATACCATTATGGAAATGTTTCTCACAATGGTATGGGAATTGTACCCATACTATTATAGGGATGGTTCCTATATATTATGAGAACTATCCCTATAATAGTATGGCTACAATTCCTATACCATTATGGGAACTATTCCCATAACGCATAGGAATACTTCCCATAATTTTCTTTCGTGTAGGTGGTTTTTACGACTGAGTACGATTACTGAGTTTTTGTCACACACGTAAAAAATATTTGAACTTTCTTATTAAAGCGCATGTACTGTGAAAGGCAGACATTTTTTTATCATTAAATTTGTTTTTATTAAAACATTGTTTTGAATATTTTTTGTTTATTTATTTAGATCGATACATAATATTTTATTTGAATTACAAAACACTTTTAGGTTAAACCATGAAACCTGAAATTTGTGACCCCCATGCATTGGGGTAAATACAAATTTCTTGATAAATTTATAGTTCCAAAACAGCATTGTCAGATTTTTTTACAACGCCATTAATTTTTAATGTTACTTTTGCATTTACTTTTTTTGGATAATTATTTGTACAACTGATTGGACATAAAGTATCACTAATGTTATTTTTTCTATAACTTACATCTTCATGCCCTGATTCAACGTTGACTGATTCTAAATAATCGCTTAACTTTTGTTGAGTTTCATCGTAAATATTGGCAATATCTAAATAAGATTCATAAACTATCTGGGCATCTTCGTCACGCCGAAATTCAATTTTAGAGTCTAAAAATCCAACTTGTATAAATCTATCAGAATCAAAGTAGTGTTGACATACCACTGGACTCCCAAATCTTTCCTAAAAATATGAAAATGCAAATATAATAATATAATACATAGTGAATCGAAGTTTTTTTCATAACATTTATATTGAAATTTGACAAATTTGTTATTATTCCAACAATTAAATCATATTACTATCAAAATTTTGCTTTCTGATACTGTGCATGTTTCGTTTCTCTGTTGACTGTCCATGAATTTTCCATTTTCTGTTAAATATATTACTCCCAAATGATTTGTCATCTCTATTTTATATGAACTCATAGCTGATAGTAAAATATAATTTTTAAAATTATTTTATTGTATTTAAATTCATTATAGCGGAAGGGGAGGGGGGGGGGGCAAAAGGGGGTAGGGTAGACAAAAATTGGGTACCTCCAAAATTTTGCAAAAAAAAATCTTTAATTTTATATGGTTTTCTAACATTCCAAAATCACTTTTGTAAATATAATTGAGCGTTATTTTGATTTTTTTTTTTGTTAATCTTTTTCAAAAATCAATTGTCAGTTAAAAAATATTAATGACTTGTTTTATGATAAAAATTATTAAAAATTTGTTTTTCTTCCTTTGCATCCAACAATCATGTAAAATATAATTTTTCTTCATGTGGATTACTTGCAAGAAAGTTTAACTTAATCGAATCCATTTAAAATCCAGAAATTTTTTTTAAGCATTTTTAGGGGAGACTCCATTTTGCCCGCAAAAATGAAAATTTTCAACGGTAACTGAAAATTTTTTCTATTTACTTTGAATGTCATTAAAATAAAACAGATTCAGTGTAGTTGAGTCCCCGAAAACATGATATTTCCTTAAGTCCCCCGTTTTGCTCTCCTACCCCTATTACTAGCATTGAAACTTCCTCAGTGTCTGTACAGTCAGTAGAAAAATCACGTCACTAATTCCAAAAAGACACACTTTTATACGCCTTTTTGGTTTTAGGAACCTGTAAAGCCAAAAGAGTGTTCAAAAATATGCCTTTTTAGGAATGAATAACGCAAAATAGTGAATAAGTAAATTTCGAATGCTTTCAGTCAGCGGGCAGAAAGAAATTTATTTCATCCTTTGAGAAGAAACAAGTAATATTTCTCCCAGCTGAAAACCAGTTTCATTTTTAATTTCCGCTCTGATTTTATTAAGTTTGAATCTGACTAATAGTTGATCAAACTATTGGTCTTATGTTAACATTTCTGACTGGCTGCTAACACTGAAACTTTAAGTTTCAATGCAAGTAATCATGAAAAACATGGTATGTGACACAGGAAGAAACACGATTTCAGACTGCGGATAATATCAGCCTTCACCTGCGCCTCAGGTAGCCATCTTAATCATGATCTGAAACCGTCTTGTTTCGTCCCTCTTCACACAATATACTATTTATGTTGTATTAAAATTTCCTCTTACCTAATATCGGGTAGACTCCACGACTGGGAAAAGTTTTTAAAACTGATATAAAACAATTATTTTCATTTATCAGATCATAGTTATATAATTTGATTACGTCATTTCTTTTATTCAACTCAAATGGTCTTTCTAATATCAATAAACCATAGTACACTATTTTTGTACTTGGTGCGTTAATATTGTAAACTTCGTCTTGAAGAATATTTGATACTTTTCGTATTTGACAATTTTCTGCCAAGGTATCATTTGTAATGAAATTCGAAATTTCGAAATTTCGACAACTACCAAAAATGTATAGCTTATCTCTGTAAATAAAATAAATTAAAGATCAATTGAAAAATCCATGATTTAATTTTCGATTCAACGAAAAAAAAAAATATATATACATATATATATAAATATATATATATATATATATATATATATATATATATATATATATATATATATATATATACAGACGAAATGCAGGCAAAATGGACCACTCTAATAATTCCCTGAAATTTTTTTTTTTTTTTTTTTTTCAAAAATTGTTTTTAATCATCTTTTACACCCCTTATCTTCGTCTTTCGACAATTCTTAATGTCTTAAAGTTTCTCTTTTCAGATTTTTTTTCAGGAATTTTTTAATGAACTTAATGCATTGTACGCCACAAAAATTACATACGATATCTTTTTCGCAATATTTCAATTTTAAATAAGTTATTTATCATCAATAATTTTCATGATACCAGCATCGAAACTTGAAATTTCAGTGTCTCTACAGCCAGTCGAAACAAGCTAATTTCAAGCCGATGCTGCAAACAACTGCTAGCAAATTCGTAAATCACAAATTTCTTCACAGCGAGCAGAAACATGCGTGTTTCTTCCCTTGGGAAGAAACACAATTGTTTCTGGCCTGTGCTAGTTAGATTCAATGCTCATTTGCAGCCTTATTACTTTCATTTGTTTACTTGTCACTTCTGTTTACTCATTTAATTTTTTTAAGTGACAATTTTAATGAACCAAATAAAATTACTAAAAAATGAATGAAGATAATATTTTTGTATTATTTACTATTTATTAAATGACTGTAAATCACATATTTCTCATTTTCTAACAGTTCTTCTCATCATCGGCGTGAAATTATCTTCTTTCTTACTGGCTGCTGACACTAAATCTTCAAATTCCAATGCAGGTAATCATGAAAAATATATATTTTCCCGCCCCTCTCTTATATTTACATATATATGTATATCAAACTACATGTATGAGTTATGAAAGTTAATAAATAATTTTATAAATACCGTTTTTGTAATTTAAATGGTAATGTAACCAGAACAACTTGTCGATGTATCAATGATCCATAATAAATTTCTAAAATAATAAATAATTTTATAAAATTTTAGGGAAATTTCCCTACAGAAGAAACGGATCAGTTTTCGTGTGTTATATCGCATTGGTCTGAAATTGTCTGTTTCGACCAACAAAACAGAGATTGAAACTCACAGGTGATAGGAACACATTATTAGCTACTTACTTTCTACATGTAATTCTGCAACTTCCTTTAATTCCATTATCATCATCACTGTCCATGGGAATATTTCTGCATTATTTCCATTAACATCGTAACGTATGTCAGACAAAACATAACTTTGACTCGATCCGAACATGACAAAAACAATCAATAGCGTTGCGATAGTATTCACTTCCATCGTTCTGCATAAAATTTATTAAAAAATTATTGCTAACTTTTTCAATAATGAAAACAAAAAATGTCACGCTTTGCTACTTTTCATGTTACTGCTTTGACTGCTGAACACTCTCAATTAATTTTTTTTTAGACTCCATCGGAATAAAAAACTTATTTACTCATAGTTCTGACATAGATAATATTATCGAATTCTGATTAAGCAATATTTGTTGTACGGATAAAACTATTTGTAAACAGTATTTTGACAAGTGTGCATTAGTTTTTTTTTTAAACATAAAATTCGAAACGTTTTCTAATGTGATTAATATTTTTTTAAAATACTAGGTATACATTATTAGTTAACTATTATTACCATTATAGATCTCGAATATATTGTGTGATTATTGAGCAGCTTGATCGTTATGTTTATATATAATAGATTTCTTTAAGTAGATCGCTACTATGCGAAGCTCAAAAATAAAACGTTCGGGGATTCACTGTTATACTATATTAACAACTGTGCATACAAATCCAATGTCAAGGTAGTAGATTGTGTACCAGGTAGATTCCCAGGTAAATAATAAAACTTGATTCTTGCTTTGAACTTGAGTGACACCTTAACGATCATAATTAGTTCATCCGTTCAAAAGTTATAGATATTTGCATACGTATGTACGTACATACACATACATATACGTGGAAATCATCGTGAAATTAGTCAGAATAACATCCTAGAATCTCAAAACAAGATCTGATAGAAATTCGGTTTTCGAAAATCGGATGGAAACCATTAACTTCGCGACTTTTCGAAAATTTTCAATTTCCTCCCCAGAGAAGAAAGTATGACGGGCCCAGGCTTGGCCCAAGTATGTAGAACCTTGGCCCAAGCTTGTAAGCTAGCCTTGGCACAGCCTTGGTAGGTCTGGAATGATAACACGGAGCCCGACTTGGTTGCTAGACTTGGCCCATGCTTGGTTGCCAGACCTTGCCCATGCATCGAGAAAACGGATAAATTTAATTAACAAAAAATTTTATTATTATTAGCCTTGTAGAATTTATGATCATTAACGTTTGAGCTTTCTAAAGGAGGTAAATGATGTGAAAAAAACTTGGTGAAAATTCTGCTGAGCTCTGGGCGCGAACTGCCGTCCTTTGATTACTGGGTGCGAACGATTGCTACTGGACGAACCTACTAGTGTCGAACCGATACATTAATATGATCTACTTATTAAACCATAAGGTATAGCCAAATGGGTAATCCTACCTTGGCCCAAGTCTGGGTTGCCATTGAATGGACAAGCCTAAGTTACCCAGTCTTAGCCAAGCATGGGCCAATATAGGTGTGCCAAAACTAGGTTCCCCAGTGCTGGGCCAAGTAGGGTCCGTTGTTCAACTCTGGCAGCTCCTGCCTGGGTTAGCGGGAAATTGAAAATTGATAAACGTCAGTCACATCATTAAATAGTGTTGTAAGGTCCATTATTTTAATAATTTTTTATTATACATGTGTTCATAGTTTTCTAACAATATTATCAGATTTTGTTACAATGCCATTTATTTTAACTGTGAGTGTTATGTTAACTTTTTTTGGTTCATGACATCTGCAACTTATTGGACATTCCGTATCGCTAATATCATTTTTTTTTGAATTTACATTTTTAATACTCCATGCATTTTTTTGATTATTTTCATTTCCGTCACTCGGTTCAACGTAAATTGATTTGAAATGTTCGTTCAGCCATCGATAGATTACAGTGCTCCTTCTTGTCAAATCTATGAACGATTCAGAAACTCTCTGCACATCTCCTTGAGAATCAAATTTTATTTTAGCGTTAAAAAATCCAATTTGTGAATATTTTCCAGGATTATAAGACCGTGGACATACTACTGGACTTCCGAGTATTTCCTGTCAACATGAAAATAAAATTATAATACTTACGACACACTATAGCAACCCGAGTCAAAAATAAAACTTGATTTAGGCTCGTTTTAGACTTATTACTTCGATTAGTTTTTTCCGTAAGGATAATGTCACAAGTTTTAAGAATATTAATAAAGAAGGTACTCTGAAAAAAAATCACTAAAATTTGCTTTTTTTTGTACTTCAGACCCCCCCCCTCCCTCCCATAAGTCGAAAAAGTCGAGATCTTATCAAAAAATTTTCGGCAAATTATCAAATTCAGAAAAAAATTAGGTGAAGTGAGTCTGAATCTAGTTTTATTTTTGACGCGGGAAACTATAATATTCAAATTATTCTCATAGCAAATAAATTATATTACTATTGAAATTTTATCACTTCCTTGTACATCGAACACTTCTGTTCTCATTTGCTTATCCATAAATTTTTCATTTTCGGATAGTTCTATTTTTTCATTGTCACCTTCCATTAGTAATTTATATGAACCTATCGTTGTTACTAAAATATAATTTCTTGAAGTATTTAAAAAATTCATAATTTTTTAATCCAACATTAAAGATTAAATTATTTTACCTTCCTCATTGTTCGTCTCACTGTATAAATTCTTTAGAACTGAAATGAAACAATTATCTTCAAGACCAACACGTCCATTTTCTAAACTAATAACGTTGACTTTTGTATTTAACTCAAATGGACTGTCTAATATCAATAAACTGTAATAAACTCGTCTTGAAGGATCTTTGATGTAACCATCGAATTCTTCTTCAAATATCTTTGATACTCTTCTCGTTTGGCAATTATATGCCAAGGTATTATTGTAAATATCAATTTCAAAACTTTGACAACCACCAATAATGTTAGGCATATCTCTGCAAATAAATTGAGTTCAGGGAATATCTGTTTTTTCAGCAGAAATCTATATATTCAATGATATCATATGAAAGTTCGTAATTACTAGGAGAAGCTGAGATACAGTAAGACACCATTTTCAACATAAGAAAAAATTTATGGTAAAAATTGTATATTTTTACTGATGATTACACACCCGTATGAAAAAACAATATATGGTTACAATATATAAAATCATATATGTTTGCAACAAAAAAATATATGATATAGTATATTGTATATTATAAAAAATCACATAGCGATTTTGGCCGATTTAATATAAAATTATACACAGTAGTAAATATATGTATTCCATATATATAACTTATATGTTTTTTATATGAAGCTATATATACATTTACATTTACATTATAATATATTGTATCGATATATTTCCTTTTATATTCAAAAAATATAAAATTTTTATATGGAATGAAATATTTGATAGCATATAATTTATATTATATACGGCACCATACATTTTATTTGTTATATTTAAGCATATATTTTATCTGGTGTATGTATATGTATATGGGTATATTATATATTCGCATCAAATTAACTAATTTTGAAAATTTTATCTGCAATTTAAAGAGTATATTAAAATTTAGATGTAATTTAATTGGAGTTGGTCATATGAACAAGAAACTTTTTTTTTCTATACACAATATAAATATATGTTTTTATATATGATCAGAATATATTTTTCGTATATGATAGAAATATATATTTTTCTGTATGAAAAAAATATAGTTTTCGTATATGACAAGAATATATATTTTCATTTATGATAAAAATATATTTTTGTATACGATTGACATATATATTTTATATATGCTAAACATACACGGACTCGTATATGATGAATATTATATTTTTTAATATAAAAAAAAATATATCAGAAAATATAGTTAAATTGACCACATATATTTTCTGATATTTATCATATATTTTGACCATATATGTTATTTTCATACGGGCAGTACAAAATATACTATAAATAATTTGATAAATACCCTGCTTGTAATTCAAAGGTTGACGTGGCTAAAACGGCTTGTGGATGAACTAAGGACCCGTAATGAATTTCTAAAATAACAAATAATTTTTTTTTTTATTAAACCTCCATCATAAACATTACTAATGAAGTACGTACTTTCAATATGTAATTTTATTGGATCGCTTAATTCCGTTACCATCATCACCGTCCATGGTAAATTTTCTATATTATTTTTATTGACATCGTAATCTACTACCGACCAAAAATAACTCTGACCTAATCCGAATGTGACAAAAATAATTAATAACGTTGTTAATACATTAACTTCCATTGTTCTGCAATAAAATATATTTATAAATTATGATTTATGATAAATTTTTTTAATAACACAACCAAATAATTTTACACTCCATTACCTCACATTAATGTTTTGACGAATAAACACTCTTTCAATTTTTTCATTTTTTTTTTTCTTCGTTTTAGTAACTTTGTGTACTTACTTCTATGACGTACGACTGATAACACTATTTAAGTGTAACAAAATATTTCCAAGTTTTTAGACAAAATTACATAATCAATGTTGTGACAAGTGTTTTTTAAATAAAAAATATAAAAGTTCTTTAATAGCATTAGAATTTTTAATGTCATTGAGTAATAAATTTTTCACTTTTATTATTGATATTTGATGCATACCATTTTAGTATGTGCTTATTAAATAGTTTTATGTTTATGTTTACATACGATAAATTATTTTTAGTGTATCGCTACTATTATATCATCTGAACAGTAAAAACAAAACTATTGAGAATTCATTGTTAATTTATGCTTATAAACGTAATGATTTTCTTCTGACCTTAAACGTCATTAAAAATACATTAATTACAAAATTTGTATCTGTTGGTATCACTTTTGCTCACTTTTTTTCGTGTACAAGTGATACTTAAGAACTTTTCATTACATTTTTTAATTTTTTTCCGTTTATACTATTTTCAACTTCCCGCTAAGAAAATCGACGTTTTTCGAAAAATTCGAGGTTGTTGTTTTCGCCCCGATTTGCGAAAATAGAAATTTCATCGGATGTCGACGTTTTGAGGTCCTGGTAAGCTATTCTGACTATTTTCAGAATGATATCCGAGGGTGGGTGTGTGTGTGTGTGTGTAGTATACACTTATCCAGAATAAAATTTCTTTGAAGAATATGGAGAAAATAAAAGTCGATTTTTCCGTCATTTCTAAAGAAAGTGATCTCTTTGAAAGCTTTTCAAGTAGGTTTTGTGTTTAAAATACATCTACTAGCTTTTCTACTGATGTATTGGAAAAAACTCATTGCATAAATTTAATAAAATATTTACTTTTTTTCATTAATTATCAAATTTCTTATTGATTACCCACAAGATCGTAAACAACTCGATGTTTCAAAAAATCACTTTTATTTAGGGGAGGGTGGGGTAAAGTGGGCCCCCCTAAAATTTGCGAGCAAAGTGAGCACCCTGAAATTTTCTATGAACGAGGCTCATAATAAGTCACCTTTACTTTTTTACGACTATTCATTTATTACTTATTAGCTTATTTATGTCTTACCCATTTTTGCCCACTTTGCCCCATATTTTAAAATTCGTAATTTATTATGAACACAGCTTATTCATAACATTTTCAAAGTGAAGAATTTAAAAAAAGTAAAACGAGCAATAAATTTGTCTCACACAATTTTTTAGATGGGGGCCCACTTTGCCCCTAATTTTCGATTTTTAAATCTTAATGGACACAGCTTATCAATGTTAAATAACAAACAAGGGCCTATAAAGTAGTGTAACGAGTAAAAAAAAGTAAAAATAATCCCATTTCTAGCTTACGGGACCCTTTTGCCCCACCCACCCCTACGTTACAAAATTGTGAGTCATACTAGAAAAAATCATGTGATCATTGAAAATTTGCGCCCTGACCTCTCCCACTGCCTTCGCCAGTATTAAGATTCTCGTCCGTTATTATAATTCAAACACGAATAATTTATAAATATTTACCTAGAACTCATCAAATTTCTGTGTTATAACTAATAATGATAATAATAACAAAAAAAAAAAAAAACATAATAAATTTTTCTAATAACTAATGAATATAACCGGAAATAAAATAAATGTAATGCATATTCATTGATATGTTAACATAAATTAAAAATAAAAAAACTCGATTTCGTGCACTGTTTATAGATATATTTATACATAATAATGTTTAAAAATAATTTATCCGTTGGGTTTTATAGGGAGAAAAGTATGCGCAAAAAATTGATATGCGGGACGTCGAGAGACGACATAACGGGATGTAGCTCCGTTCGCAAACAGTCGTCGTGTCATTGTGCCGTCACGATGCAAGGTTATTCATTGGTGATTCTTCGAGCGATGTCATTACTATCACTCGATAGAAATCTCTCACGAGAGGTTGTCGGATGAGCGGTATATAGAATTCATTGAGAGACAACGTGTTAACGATTAACATCATTGTCTGTAGACTCATAATTTTTTGACAAGTAGTTAGACATTGCTTTCTTTTTTTTTTTTTATATTTCGTATATATGTGGGTACTAAAGAAATAAATTTAGGAAATATCGTAGGTAATTATTTCCAAGTTACTTTTTGTTTTTATTTTTTTCGTGTGAGATGCAGTATATGTTACGACAACGGTAATTTGTGGTACTTTTGAAGGGGATGAGTATACGAGTAGTGCTTTTCTCGTGAAACCAAGGGTGACTACTGCAGACTTCTAATATACCTTACCCATAATCATTAATCACACTGGACGAAGAAATATCTGACCGATGTGAAACTGTGGGAATCTCGTTGATGGTATACGGGTTTTCTAAGTATTTTTACAACTTGAGATGAAAAAAAATGCAATAAATAAAAAATTACGACAAATGAAAAACAATTTCTATGCATGGTTTTCAAAAAAAAATTTCATTTTTTTTTAATCATTTATCAAATTTCGATTTACTATTAATTTCATTAATGGGGATTATCAGGGATAATTAGTATCTCGTTCCATGGAAAATTTGTCACTTGCAACATTTTATTTTTTAGATTTATAGATATGCCATGAAAATTTAGAAAAATTTTGATATTGATTCGAGTATAATTAATCTGTATTTTTATGCTTGTCATTATTGATGAAATACCTTGTCAACATGGAAAAAAATAAGTAGGTGCTGCAGCATGAACTAATAGTCTAGGTGGGTCACCGTGAAAAATCATTTTGCAGTAACATGGCATGCATGTTGCACCAACATGAAAAATCATGTTTCGGCTACATGACATTCATTTTGCACCAAGATAAAAAATCATATAATGTTACTACATCATGGAAATTAATGTCTAAACACAATTTTTTCATGTTGGTGCAACATGCATGCCATGTTACCGCAAAATGATTTTTCATGGTGACCCACCTAGACTAGTTCATGCTGCAGCACCTAGTTATTTTTTTTCCATAAAAAATCGAAAATAGAAATCAGTCTAATCTATTTCTAGTGGAAAACCAGTACCCTATCTTCTTGGATTTTTCTATTAAAATGTTGAAATAGTATGGAACTGAAGTTAGCAGACGTCTAATAATTTTTGAATTTTTTTTTTAGACGATAAACTATAAAAAAAAATGTTTGAAATAATTACACCTGTAGTTTTTTAAATTTTCTACATGTGCATATTTTTAGTTTTTTTTAATTAATTTGGTGAAAAAGAAATCCGAAAATTACTAATTATCTGCTAACTTCAGGATCATTAGAATAGTTTAACTAATTTGAAATAACTAGTTATTAGCTCTAAACCCAAAGGGCGTACAGCTCAAATTACATGCCCTTTTGGCTTTGAAAATTTATTTTTCAAATTTTCAGTTCTTGAATAAGTCTACAATGTGATTTGCAATTAAAAAAAAATTATACGCCCTTTGGGTTTCAAACTTAGAGCCTAAAGCCATGGTTTTTGCAAAAGGGCGTAAAAAATTATGTCCTCTCGATATTAGTGACGCGATGTATGATTTTCGAAAAATTTTGCTGAAATATTTTACTTATGTTAGCAACTCCTACAATACTTAGAAATATTAATCCTAGAAAAATTAAATTTTAGTTATTTTTCATAAAAAAAAATATCAAATCGAAAAAAGAGTCACTTAATCATTTCTAGTAAAATAACATTTTTTTTTTTTTTCAAATGATGTTCGGCTATCAAATTTTTCTTGTGTCATTTATGATAAATTGAATAATTTCTTTCGATCTGATACTAATGATATACAGATAAATATGAAAAAAAATATACTCCAAAAAAAATAAAAAAAATAAAATTTCGAGTGAAAATTTTTATGTGGCCTAGCTCCAAGCGATCTGACTCACCCCTCCTTTGAATTTTCACATTGAAGTTAATTTAATAAAAAAATAATTAAACCTACATGACAGTCAAATTTTTATTACATAAAAAAAAAGTATCAATTAAAGGTGACTGCAAATAATTAAAATAAATAACAATAAAGTATTAATTAAAAAGTATGTTTGGTAAAAATTTGAATAACAAAATTAGTCAGCAAGTGTACATAATAATATATGTATATTGTATATAGTAAGGTATTAAAGATAACAATCTCATTGCATTGTAATTCAGCAAGTTCATCCTGACAAGCACGTCCATAGTCATAGACTTTACACTGTCATGAGACATGGCAAAATGTCCGTGTGAGAATAGACTACTGGATTGTGCGGGCGTCAACTCCGAGGCGGCGAAGCTACATTTTGCCACGGAACACGTATACACGTCGGTTGGCAACCCAGCTGACCGGTCATTAATAAACCGGAGCCATTACCAGGCTACCTTCATGTACGCATGCTATACTATACATATAACAACCCTGTATGTACTCTACTCTGTGCTGTTGGATATACATGGGCTATCTAAAACCACTATCCTCAGAGTTTCCCTCGTTGAACCAAATCCAACCCCTACAGCGTGCATGGCAGTACCATACCGCACCATACCACACTTTACCCCTTTCCCTTTACTTCTCCTACCCTTGACACCTCCTATCCACTATCTTTACTATGCTCAGTTTGACCTCGCGGTACGGCTATATTGTTGACCAGTTATACTACAGTTCCTCCTGTCATTTATAAATGTCCTCGGCTAAACTACCCGTCTATCTCATCTTTTAAACCTACGGTCACTTAAGCCAACTGCTTTTATATTTATATTGTAATTTTAATTGGACAATTTATTTTTTTTATGAATTTAAATTTATCAACAAGTTTAGTTACACACAGAAAAAAATATTGTGTTAAAATCAACACAATTGTGTTAGAAACGGTCCACACAGTATTTGTGTTATTTTTCAACACAGACTATTTGTCCTGAATTTCGACAGAAAATTTGTGTTAAAATTTCAACACAAAATTCGGGTAATATGAGAAGTAACTTCAACACTTTTTAAATGTTAATGGCGACACAAAAAAAATGTTACCTTGTACATTTTATTTTTGTACCATGAATTATTTTTAGGTTATCAAAAGTGTCAACAATTATTAGTTAACATTGAACTATTTTGTGATAGTAAACATGATCCTAAAGTTAGCAGACAGTTAACGATTTTCGAATTTTTTTATCAACAAATCAATTACGAAAAAAAAAAAAATAAAAAATAAAAATATGCGCATGTAGAAAAGTAAAAAAGCAACAGATGCATTTTTTTAAATATTTTTTTTTTAAACTATACGAATCATGATATTTGTCAACTTAATTTTTTTATGGCCAATTGAAAATAAATAAAATCAATGTCACAAAAATAATAACTAACCCAGCAGAACTAATGCTTAATGGCGCTTCCCGCGTGAATAGAAGGAAGACATTTTTTTTAACACAATTCAACTGTCGCTTCAACACTTTTTTTGTGTTGATTTTAAAGTAACACTTAATAAATGTTGATAATATCGATTTTTATACTAGGTAACACTTTTAAAGTGCTGAATAGTAAATCGATTAAAAATTTTAGAGTAACATAGAGAATCGTGTTGATTTGACACAAAATAATCAACCAAAAAAATTTAACACGGACCGTTTTTAACACAGATACACAATATTTTTTACTTTGTATTTCTAATTGAGGTCTGGCTGATTCACAAAATTTGTATGAATTTCAAAAATCTATTATTAGAAAATGAACAAGTTTTTTGCACCATTTGTCAGTTTAAAAGTACAAGTAATTAAAACCAACAAAAATATATTGCAAAAAATAATGTGTAATTTTTGGAGCTAGACTATATCGTACCCCGAAAGAAGTTTGTATTTTTTTATTTTTTGGATATGAGGGAACAGTTCTTATTTTTAATTCAAATAAAAAAAAAGCTATAATAGATTTGCATATGAAATTCTTAGCAAAATGATGACGAAAATGGATGAAAAATTTAAAAAATATAAAATAAAAAGGAATATACGAAAGTAGAAAAACTTGTACTTGTCACAAGATTAGATTTCGCGACACCTGTTACTGTTGCTGTTTGATCGATCGCGTTTCATTCCCGAGAGTTCATACAAACATACCAAAGAGTGACTAAAAAATGTAAAGAGAAAGAAAATACATGTACACACATACAAATATATGTAAAAAAAATGACTAACACTTTGCATATATGGCCAACAAAACACTAAATTGATGCGAAAAATCATTTACATGATGGACTATCGGTCCCTGTTATTTTTTTTCCATTTTTTCTAAAGTGTAAAAAAGGGTGCTGTCCCCTGAGTAGCACCCTTTCTATTCGCGACTCCCACCCCCTCCCCATCAATATTCCGAACACAAAAATCAGCTTTATTTCGACATGTCATAGGGTGAAGACGTAAAGGATTCTATAAATCCGAAAAAGCCTTAGAGTGTAAATACAAACTGTATGTACTTTTTCTTACGGATATATACGAGAGACCGGGTAAAATGGGACATCATTCTGAACACAAAGAAATTTTTTCCTTTTTTTTGGCTGGTCGAAAAAGATTGGGCAAGTTGATCAGTCCGAAAGGCGCAACTAATTTAAAATTTCAGTTAAATATATCGAGAATATTTACATATTTTTATTTTTTAAAGGGTTTATTACCTGGACTATTTTGTCAAGAACTGAAAAAAGCTGACTCAGAAATTGAATCAGCTACGATTGCAAAAAGGAAGATTTTTATTACTATAGTAATAAATATATATAAATATACATTTTTTTATTGCCTGAAAAATGGTGTCTCACTTTCCTGATTAAACGAAACGATTTACTCAATGATGAATGTATATCTATATATACCGAAAAAAATAACATGTGAAAATGACAGAAATAGGAATGTCAGAATGACATGGATAGATTTTGTTAGATTCACAAGGAAAAACTTTCATACTTACAGATATAATACGTAAAAAGTTGATTATCAAGTTATATAAAATTTACAAACCAAATTTAATTTTTGAATGAGATAATCTGCGTTGATTAATTGAGATGTAAGCTTTTTTACATCGATTAAAAATAAATATATAGTTAAGTGCGTGTGTGTGCGTGTCAAGATATTTTGTGCGGTTTATTAGTTTCCCAAAGTAGATACTCTCAGCGGGCGAAGTTTACCCCGCTTTTACACCGGTATTTTAACACCGCTTTCTATGGTTTGCAGATTTGAACAATTATTTTACATGAATACCTAATTTTTTTAGTTAAAACTTCAATTTTTTGAATATTTTTTTGTGTATTGATTACAGTTTACGAAATGTAAAATTCTTTTTCATAAATAACAATCTCAATTATTGTTCTAATATGAGTTTCACATTTTTATTTAAGTGAATTTTGAATTTTTTAAATGTAATCATTACATCGCAAAAATGTAAAATTGACAGTTTCAGATTGACAGTTTTCACAATGTGAAAATAACATTTTCAACTTTGTAAAATTGACATTTTTGGGTTGACAGCGGTAAATCTGTAAATTTGACAGTTTTTCCTGTAATTTTGACAGAGTCTTTTTTTTCATGTAGTATTAAAATTGAATTGTTTTGAATCATTTTTGGTAATCGGGCTTTGTTCTACTCGTTAAATCTGAAATAGTGTATATAGACTACTTTTCAGTGGCTTTCACTGTTTCAGACTTAGAGAGATATTCTTTCCTATAAAACCAAGCCATGCTACTTCTTGCAAATAATTAAAACTATTTTCCCAAGTACCATTTTTTAAAATTTATTTACTGTGAGTTGAATATTAATCGATTCGATACATAATCTGCAATAAATAATAATTAAATAAATCAGCTATAAATAAAAAATGAAATCAATAAATTGCATAGTCAGTGATATTATTAAATGCATGTATGATATGGTTGACATTTATTAATAAAAACAATAATGAATGGCAAGGTTGAAATACTATTATGTCTTACAACATCAATAATGTACTCAATATGTCATATGGATATAAATCTAATGTTACATGGCGCACATCGTACATGTATAGAATATGAGAATAAGAGAGAGGTGATGTATCAAGGTAATAGCAAAAACTCAGCGGTAAATTTAAATCATTTGAGTTAGACTAGTGTATTATAGATTATTTTATATATTCTATGTATCCAGTATACATACCGTGTAATAGATATATATCTGTATAAGATAAAAACGTGACGGCGAATACATATATATTATCGGAAACGTCAGGGGGTCATATTGCGGTTTGGAGTGTTTCATCTAATATTTAAAAAGCGTCGTGTTTGCTATCAGATATCTTTTAAAATTCATGTTGATCACCGCCGATTCTCGGTCTCGATTGAAAAGCTTTTTTTTATTTTTCGAAGAACATAACTTTATGAAGCATTCAAACGTAACGCGATCTAAATCGTGAATAAGAATATCAGTAGATGGGGAAAGTTGGCAGATTAAATATTTATGAATATAAGAGTGAAGTTGTACCCATGGGACTGCTCTTGTATAATTTATTTTTGGGGTTTTTTCGCACATGCTTATGGAAATATTTGTGACCACATGTTTTACTATTTACTATTTATGTGTTCAGCGGGCTCGTTTGATCCTTCAATTTTTTTGATTGTCAAACCGATTGTCGAAAACAGCGGGAAATGCAGAGACGCCCGCAAGGTCAATCATATTCCAGATTTTTTTGTTTAATGCAATGCATCATAATATTTATTAATTTATTTTATTACATGATAACAATATGACAGTTCAGAAAAAATTAATACAAATCATATTCATACATTATTTCTTGGATATCAAACTGTGAATAAGGTAAATGCTCAGTGCGGCTTCCAAATTCACTTAGTTTAGAGTTTATCCATTGTTCCATATCTCCGACGATTGCGTACATTTTCAATCCGTCATATGAAGTATTTATTAATAATCCAGTTATGACCGGAACATTATCCTTACCTCGGCAAACAAGAGGACTTCCTAAGAGAGCCTACATAAATTCATTTATTTTTAGAAGATTGATAATTTGTAATAAATAACTACACTCAAAAAAAGAGTACTTCAAGAGCAATACCCTTGGATTATAATTAACCATCTAAAGTTTGAATAGTTGTAGGTTGTTAGTCTAGTAATATACTTTATTTGTGTAAAGGTTTGATTGCTATATTAACAATACATATCCCGAGTCGAAATTTGAATCGTCAGTCGGACGTAATGAACGTTTGAATCGTTAGTCGGACGTAATAAACGTTGTAATCGTAAGTCGGACGTAATGAACGTAGTGGAATCGTCAGTCGGACGTAATTAACGTTGGAATCGTCAGTCGGACGTAATGAACGTTGGAATCGTCAGTCAGACGTAATGAACGTTGGAATCGTCAGTCGGACGTAATGAACGTAGTGGAATCGTCAGTCGGACGTAATTAACGTTGGAATCGTCAGTCGGACGTAATGAACGTTGGAATCGTCAGTCAGACGTAATGAACGTTGGAATCGTCAGTTGGACGTAATGAACGTTGGAATCGTAAATCGGACGTATTGGACGTTAAAATTGTCATCTAGATATTTAACGTTAAAAGAGATGGACAAAATCAATTTCCTTCGGCTTTCCCGTGGGGGGTTTTAGTGGGTTGAACAATAAAAATATTCCAGTTTTGCATTGTCCGACTTACAGACTTGAATTTTCACACAAATATTCCCAATAATCTTAACTTATTCTTATCATAAACTAGCGTACATGTTTCGCGCGCTCGTGTCGTTTTTCGTATATTTATTTTAATGTATATTTTCCTGTCGTTTGCATATATTTTTTTTCTTTCGACCAATCATGTTACTAATAGTTTTGCTTCACATATATTTCATCTAAATTTTCGATTATAGAGAATTTTTCAAGCATATGTAAGTGTGTGATATAGAAGACATTATTAATGTTACTAAACAATATCAAAGTGCTAAAAGAAAGGTTCCTTTATTAGGTCCAAAGAAACGATTTGAAACGATTAGAAAAAAACATTCTAAATGACTTTTTAATGCTTTCGAAAACTTCGAATACTTTTGAATCACCCTTCTTATAGGAAAGCCGAAGGAAATTAGATTTTGTCCATCTCTTTTAGCGTTAAATATCAGATGATAATTTTAACGTCCAATACGTCCGATTTTTGATTCCAACGTTCATTACGTCCAACTGACGATTCCAACGTTCATTACGTCTGACTGACGATTCCAACGTTCATTACGTCCGACTGACGATTCCAACGTTAATTACGTCCGACTGACGATTCCACTACGTTCATTATGTCCGACTTACGATTACAACGTTTATTACGTCCGACTAACGATTCAAACGTTCATTACGTCCGACTGACGATTCAAATTTCGACTCGGGATATTGCTATATTTACATTCCGAATTACTATGGAGGAATTACTCTTGTTTGGGTAAATCCGTAACTATCGGAAATTGAAGCAAATACATGCAAAAAACTATGACCATAGTAAAATTAACAATGACTATATCACAAATCACTGTAATCATTTGAAATTTTACTATGGTCATAGTAATTTCTGCATGTGTTTATTTCAATTTCCGATAGGTGGCCAATATCATAAGGCATTACTATGACACCATAGCATTTCAAACAAGAATAATGTAATGTCTTCATGCCTAAATCATTAAAATAGCAATACTAAGTATGGGGAATATAACCGAACAGTATGATTAACAACCATAGTTTTATTTGAAATTAGAGATCGTTGCCGATTTAATGATTCAATTTGTAATGATGAACATCTACCATTAACAATACTTTGGATGGTTACGATAGATGACACACTTTTTTTTCAGTGCATTACAAGTACACGAACAAAATATGCTATTATTTAGATACACATATATAAACACTTACCTCTGAGTTCGATGTTTCATTCTTTACAGTAGCAATGACGCTCACAAAGTCCTCAAAAGTTATGTCTGTAATGTTTTTGTCAATTGAATTATTTTCAAAACGGCTGTATGCATCGAAAAATTCAGTATAAGACGATAATTTTTCTGGAAATTTTTCCGAAGATATTTCTGCAAAATTTAAATGTATAATTATTTACACAATTGAACACTCAGATTAGTTCGGAATTTGACATTAAAAAACAAAAGACAAGATATTTACTGTTTTTAGAATCTTTTATCATAGAAACTCTCACGCACATTCTGTCGATTTCTTTTGAATATACTTCATACATTTTTGGTGATTGATCAACTGCTGCAGGTCGAACACTTCTTATTGCAGTGTCAAAAAATAAAATAGCGATACCAGGTATTATTTTTTTTTCAACCAAAGTAACGTTCTTAATTTCTATTAAATTAAATAAGATAAAATAAATGTATTGAGTATATGAAAGTGTCAGTGGAAGTTTGGAAAAAGGAAAAAGAAGTTTTACCACTTGTAATAGATGCTAATTCATAAGGTGCGTTGTGGACAGCAGGGTATAGTCTATGATGACCGACATAAGGAAGAATTTCATATCTTCCTGCACTTACACGTATCATATTAGTTGCGACTACATACGATTCACCACTGCATAATTAAAAAAAAAAAAAACAATTAATTGATTTTTTAGATGAGATGTGAGGAGAGCAAATTATGGTATCCATTCTTATTACGAGTCTGTAATATCATCCCTTACTGTTATAGTAATAATTATTTAGAATCACAAGATATAAATCCATAGCTTATGGGAAAAGTTCCCAAAACTATAAAAAAATTGTTATTATTATTACTCTAACATAAAAAAGATTACTTTTACTAAACTGAACTGTTTCTATAAATTTTTTACCACTTGTCATATTAAATATTTAGGAACAATATTTTATTTATTTTTATTATAGGAGAAGGGGGGGGGGGGGAGTGGGCCCCTTAAGAAATGAGGGCTTATATGTAATCTAGATGTCAGCCCATTTTGCCCCACTCTCCCCTAATAGGGGAATGGAGAGAAAAATGGACCCCTTAAAATTTTGAGTCCCTCAAATAATTTGGTGGTGAAATGGGTCCCCAAAGTTTAAGGGGCCCATTTTGCACCCAGGTCCCCCCTCCCCTAACTAGGATACCTCCTAATTTATAATTTCATTTTTCTCGCTAATTTAGTTTGCAAAGAGACTTGAATCATAAAAATCTGTTCCTCTATTTTATCAAGACAATTGTGGACAAATGTTCTTTGGATTTCTCCATCAATTGGTCAGTCTATCGTATCATAAATTTTGAAACATTGAAACTTTTAACTTTCTTAAAAAAAAAAAAATTGGAAAGTTACTATTTTCACGCCAAAACTTGATTTCGATTTTTAAAAATTGATTTTTCATCAGATGTCAACATTTGAGGTTCTAAGAAGCTATTCTGACTATTTTCAGAATGATGTCCGAGTGTGTGAATGTGTATGTATGGATGTAAAATTTCTATAAATTTTTAACTAATCAATCGATTTGAATGGTTTCGGTGGCAATCGGAATGGGCTTGTTAACCATCAACTTTCCTGTAACTTTAGTATTAATCATGAGATAAACTCTGATATATTGAAGAAAAACAAAAAAAAAATCTTGTATTGTTTTCAATTTTCTGAAAAACAATGCAATTAATCGATTTCAGAATCTAATCAGCTATAAAACTCGATACCACGAATCAATTGCCGCATAATCCGTCTAAATTGGATAAAGTGATTTATTCAGAATGAACATAGATGTTTTTATGATATACAAAAATACGTGTATGATATTAATCGAAGTAGGAATATTTTTTTAGTACCCTTCATATTCCAAAATAAAATATAAAATATCCGCAAATAGCGTTCTTTCTAGAACTGGATTAGTGAATATTCGTTATTTGCTAGAGAATTTGGTTAACTCACTTTTGGAGAACAAAGTCAGAATCAGTGATTCTACCCTATGTATCTAATAATTCATTTATTTGTTTGATGTGTAAATTTATTGAAAGATAATTACTCTTTTATACAAAGCGAAGAAGTGAGAACTGCATTGGGCTTAACCAAAACTCCTGTGCATTTGAACGTGCGGTTGTAACGTCTAGAAGGTATACCCGAATTCGTTAATTGAAAAATAGGCAGTACCCATGGAAAACGAGATTTGTTTATCCAATCCGCCGGTTCATCGGCTGTAATGTCGACTCGTTGATTTGCATGTTCATTTATTAATCGACCTTTGTTTATAGAACAAAAAAAAGTATTATTAAAATTGCAAACAAAATCGGATGCCCAAAAATTTTCATGGAAACCCGGGTCATAATATCTAGCCTCATCAAACCCAAGTAAGCCTCAATCAAGCCTCACTTAGCTAAAAAAGCATTTTGAGCCTCAAATAATGCTCTAGAGACTCAATGAGCCTCAAATGATGCTCAAAAGGCCTCAATGAGCCTCAAATAGTACTAATCGAATTTAAAGTACATTTGATCGAACTCGTAAAATTATTATGATTTGAGATTCATTGAGTCGAGACTAGGTTCATTTGAGGTTAATCAAGGCTTATCGAGGATATGTGAGCATCATTTGAGGCTCATTGGGGCTCTATGAGCATTATTTGAGGCTCAAAATACTTTTTTACCTAAGTGAGGCTTGATTGAGGCTTACTTGGGTTTGATGAGGCTAGATTGAGGTTCAATGAGGCTAGATATTATGACCCGGGGAAATTTCAAATAAGTCGTTATATTTTTTAAATTTTGTTGATGCTTTCAAAAAAATACTTTTCTTATTTTAGGCGATACTCATACTAACGAAAACAAAAAAATATATTTTGATGTTAAGAAAAAATTTGTCTGATTTCTTTTAAATATAAACAACAAGCTAGAGATCATGCATACTAAAGTTAGAATAAATGTGACTCCACTATTTGCAGGTACATGTAACAGAAAATAATTACCTGCATTGAGGTAATTTACTAAAAATCACAATGCA
Organism: Microplitis manilae; assembly: GCA_030273425.1. Classification (NCBI taxonomy): domain Eukaryota; kingdom Metazoa; phylum Arthropoda; class Insecta; order Hymenoptera; family Braconidae; genus Microplitis; species Microplitis manilae. The sequence continues at coordinate 21,941,070 of CP092726.1, forward strand.
ATCGAAAGCATTTGCCGATTTTTAATCAGCATTGATTACAAACTATTAACAATAATTAATAAATAAAAAAAATACTTACCATCTGCCGCAGGATATGAAACAATATTGAGTGATAAAAATAATAATGCTGGTAAATAATTAATTAATTTATTCATTTCTGAACTATTTTATTTTTTGATTATACAAATGAGTTCTCTGTAGATATTTTGAGATCTGAGAGAACCATATAAGTGTTTGGCATTTTATAGTAAGAATAGAGCTATAGGTTTTTCCCAGTTTTTATTATTGATAAAAGCGATTTATTAATACATTAACATTAATCTTAAATTTTTGGAGGGGAAAGTATATTTAAAAAAAATTAAAACTAATTAGCTAATCACTTTAAACACTTAGTGCTCGCGTGATCACTATTTTATTTTTGGAATAAGTTAGAGGCGATAATAAATTTTAAAAATAAATCTTATCGAAATTAAATGACTTTGAATTTTAAGACTAATAAGAGTAATAAGAAACTCATTGTATGAGTAAACGAAAAATAAAAAAATTTGTTATTCATTTATTTCAATAATTTTCGTAAAAAAACCAATATTAAGAACACGAAAAGAAAATTATGGGAAGTTTTGCTATGTATTATGGGAATAGTTCCCATAACGGTGTAGGAATTGTACCCATAATATAATAGGGATGGTTCCCATAACATATTAGAACCAACCCAATAATAGTATGAGTACAATTCCTATACCATTATGAGAACCATTCCCATAATGGTATGGGAACCATTCTCATAATGGTATGGGAACCATTCCCATAGTGGTATGGGAGCTATTCCGATAATATTATGGAAACCATTCCTATAATGTTATGGGAATGGTTCCTACAATTTATGGTAATAGTTCCTATAATTTATGTAAATTGTTCCTATATATTATGGGAATGATTCACATAATATTCCTATAATGTTATGGGAACCATTATGATAGTTAGAGGAACCATTCCTATAATGTTATGGGTATCATTCCCATAATCTTAAAAACTATTCCTATAATTATGGGAAACATTCCTATAATTATAGGAACTGCTCCCATAACTAATGGTCGTAATTTCTATGATGGTATAGAAAAAAATTATGGGAACTGTTTCTATAATTTTGTTTTCGTGAACGATATTTACTCTCTAAATTTGAAATAGTGAAATTTTTACTGTTTTTCCTAGTGATCAACTAATTCACTGGAAAAAAGTGAATTTCATGTATAAATAGTGAAAATTTTACTTTTTACACAGTAGATTTAAAACATTACTTTTTAATAAGTAATTATCATTAAAACTATTTACTACTAATAATTACAGCGAATTTCGTTGTTTTCATAAAAGCATCAGTTCACTGGGCAAATGAGTGTATATGCACTAATTCCAAGTGGTCGACTTTTAGCTATGGCAAATAGTGAATATGCACTGTGAATTAGTGATAATTCACTATTTCAAGTTTAGAGAGTAATGATAACATGATCGAAATCGAACAAATTTGTTTTAAAAAAATATCCCGTTTCAAAAAGTTATACTTTTGACCCATGATAGCGTTATTACACTAAGAGAACAAATTATAACTCTTTAAAACAGGTTTTATTTATTCAATAATCATTTTTAGTCAATTATACATTTTGTGCAGGAAAAATTTATTTGAAAAGAAATATCATATTTATTTTCGTTGCTTACATGTAAAAAAAAAACTATTGAATTTGTGCCATATTTGAAGAAGTTTTGACTTTCTTGTTGTGAAATTTTTTTGATTTGTCATATAAATTTTAACCATGAAGTTAATGTTGGATTTCAAACATACAATCACGGAATACAAATCTACGATTTCTTAATTTTCAAAACTCTATTTCGCCCTAGTTTCAACTTAACTGGTCTTACTTAGTCACGATTTAAGACGACCAAGTCTAAACCAAGTTTCATTTTGACCAGGGTATGAACAATTCTTAAACCAATTTTTTTTTTAGTACGGCTGATTATTATTAAATTTTACATTTTTGTGTCATTACTACTAATTGAGTCTCTTAAGTCAAAATCTTGATTATTTAGGGAAAAAAGTCTTCATAATTAAAACCGGTATTTAATGAATTGAGTCCTTGACTCGGAATGTATCATAGGTCCAATAACATTATTCAATTTTCTATTTAGCCACGATAAGTCTTGCGCTAGATTTGCGTATAAAAACATTCTTTCGTAATAAGTATTTATCAGTAATCCTGCCAAAACGTATTCATTTTCATCATTTTTACAAATTAGTGGACTCCCAAGCAGGCTCTAGATAATTTTATAAATATAAATCACATTATTTTTGATCAACAATCATTTAAATTATGAATAAATAACATAATTTTTTGACATACCTCAGTTCCCAATGACGAATTTTTTACTGTAGCAAATACACTTAGATCATGCTGTATGAAAATATTGATCAAATTTTTATCTATACTAAAAATAGAGTGAGCATCTATCCATCTATTAATAAATTCAAAATAAGGAATTACGCGTTCATCAAAATACGAAAAATATGGATCTAAAATTGGAACAATGATTGAATTATTGAAATCCAAAGATCGAAATTTTACTTATAAAAAAAATTAAATACTTACGAGGATTTGAATAATTTGTAATTGAAATGCGTGAGTACTTGCATTTGTTTACATTTTCATAAATACCATTAATTGATGGTGAATTATTTATCGTGATGGGATTGACATTATTGATTGGTGATTCTAGGAACAAAATACTCACACCTTGTATAGTTATTTTGCCTGAAGATTTAACGCCATGTATACCTGTATACAGTTGATAAATTGATTCGTACACGGTAAGAAATATTTTGCGGATATCACTATGCCAGTATGGGCGTGAATGCCATACTGTATACTATCGAAGATTTTTATACGTTGTAAAATTGTATGCTGGATGATTCGACCATTGCGGAATAGTAACATTGGCGATAGTTAGCGCGGACGCCGCAACGTCAGTTTGGCCGTCAGGCCCTTACTGCGTTGCCGTATTCACAATGCTTCTGGCAGATAAACCTAGTCTAACGACATCTATATAGTTTCGGTGGTAATACGATAGTATACATTGATTGACGTGCCAAAAATTATGGCGGGAGAAACTAGTAGCATTGTGCCCTCGCATTGTAGTATGGGTCTCAGGGCCATGCTGTTCCGCCGTGCCTGCTATGCATACGTGTAAGCAATACAATAGCTCCAGTACTATACAGTATAGTAAATAACGCCATACTTCTGGGACTCGTTACAATACTGTCTTGGAATATTTCACATACTATTTTAGTATCTGTCTTGAGACCATACTAGTATGGTGTTGAACGCCATGCATTTCTTACCATGTATAACGAAGTACAAAAAATCATTAAAATTCATGCGTTCAAAAACTTACCACGAACAAAGGACCCTGCTTCGTAGGAAGTGCTATCATAATCTAAGAAACTTTTTCGAATATGATGTAAAGATGTATTAAATCCATCTGTACTTGAGGTTCCATGAAAAATTCCAACTGCGTATGATTCTGTACTGTGGAATGAACAGGAAAAGTTAATAGGTATATTTTTCTCTATATATAGTATAGAAAAAGAAGGATGAGGTAAATCTGCTCTTCAAATGTATTTGAATACCTGTGTAAAAGAGCAAGATGGACATTATGAGCGAACCGAAGCTATAGCTCCGTGAAAAATGAATCGTATATCATCCCCTTTATGGGTAAACCTCGTAACTACATTTTTTTATAATTAAAATTATGAGTGAAAAACATTCTTTAGTACTGCTATTGCGTAAAAAAGCTTCAAATTCGAATAGACGTTTTGACCGATGTCTGATAAAATTATTATTTTGCAGTTATGAGATTTACCCAGAAAGGGAACGATATGATCATATATGCTTTATGTCCATCTATAAAATAAATGATTACACGGAAAAAAAAATATTGTGCTCATCACCCAACGGTATCGTGATATTCACTCTCCTCGGTTGGTTATACGTTGTATACGGAAAGTCTTGGTCTATTGGATCGTGATTATCGCGATCCAGGCGGATCCCGAAATCGTAAGATCATTCGAAGAAGTCATAAAGACATTTGAGGTTAAAATAGATGAATTTTTAACTTTAACTTCATTACAATTTTATTTTTAGTTGGAATTAATAATTACATGCTAATAATTCTAATAAGCGCAATAAAAAATTATTATTTAATATGAAGAAATGTAATCAAGTAATAGAATATACGTAAGTAATTGATGTAAATTTTTTACTAAATAATTTGGTTATGAGTGGTGGTGCTTGAGAAGTAGATCACTATACATTTAAGTATATTCACAATCCGTAGGATCATTATAATAAGTATCTAGTGCTTCATTCATATTGATGTATATATAGTGAAAATCAAGTAACAATTTAGTACTAATCACGATACAACTGTCGCTCTCCGTTGGTGAGCGATAAGCGCAATATTTTTTTTTCCGTGTAATATTTAAAGATTGAGTTCATGCCTGCTTAAAATTTTTTTGTCATTAACAAAGTAGTATAAGTCTATTTTTAATTATAAACTAAGTGACTGTTATTTGTTGTTTGAATCCCAAATAATCTTAATTACGGTTAACTATCCGTAATAGGTTGTCGTTAAAAAATAATTATCATCACTTTTCAATATCAGTTATTAATTTAAAATAATTACTTTTGAATACAAAGTCGGGCGGTAAGAGCCGCATCAGGTTTGACTAATATTCCCTGACATTTGTAGACATATTGATACAAATTAGATGACTCATTAATGTATTTTAGTTGAAAAACTGGTAAAATCCACTGTAGATTATATTCTTTTAACAACTCTGATTTATTGGGCTTACCATCAATCTCTTCAGCTGCAATTTTGCAAAAATGATTCAAACATTTCAAAAATAATACAGTTAAAAAAAAAATTGAATAATTTTTTTAAATTAAAGAAGAAAAATTACCATTTGGTTTTGAAACCGTCGAAACAATGTGACTGCATAATTGTAATAGTAACAAATAATTTATTGAATTTATCATTTTTATTCTTTTGAGCTTCTAATGTATTTTATCGAACAGCTATCACACCAACTAAACTTTTTATTGAGAACATTTATTATTTATATCGTTGTTATTGTAGCTATTCTATTTTTTTGATGGAATAACAATCGTTAAAACCCAATTATAAAGTATATTTATTCCAGGGCATTGTCCTTTTGGTTTTTTCTTTTCTTCGTAAGAATATTAATAAAACAGAAAAAAAATTTTCCATAAACAAATTGTGGCTGTAGGATGTTAATAATTAATTAAAGAAAGTCATTAATATTTATAAATAATATACACGGAAAAAAAATTATGGAAAGTTTTGCTATGCATTATGGGAACTATTCACATATCATTTTGGGAACCATTCTCATAATGGTATGGGAATTATTCCTTTAATGGTATGAGAACTATTCCTATTATGTATAGGGTACATTTCCATATGTTATAGGAAGTATTCGTATAAGCTATACACGGAAAGAAACTTATGAGAAGTATTCCTATGTATTATGTAAATGGTTCCCATAATGATATAAGAATTGTACCCATACTATTAAAGGGATGGTTCCCATACTATTATGGGAACCATCCCTATAATGGTATGGGAATACTTCCTATACCATTATAGGAACCGTTCTCATAATGGTATGGGAATAGTTCCTATACCAATATAGGAACCATTCCCATAATATTATAGGAACTATTTTCATATCATTATGGGAACCATTTCCGTAATGAAATAGGAAATATACCCATACTATTATGGGAATGGTTCCCATATTGGTATATAAACTATTCCTATAATTTTATCGGAACTATTCCCATACTGTTATGGGAATGGTTCCTACAATTTATAGGAATGGTTCCTATAATTTATAGGAATGGTTCCTATATATTATGGGAATGATTCCCATAATATTATAGAAAGTATTCCCATAAATTATAGGAACCATTCCTATAATTATAGGAACCATTTCCATAATAGTATGGGTATCATTCCCATAATTATAGGAACTATTTCTATAATTATGGGTAACATTTCTATAATTATAGAAACTGCTCCCATAATTTATGATCGTCATTCCTATACTGGTATAGGATGAAATTTGACAAAATTATGAGAACCATTCCCATAATTTTCTTTCCGTGTAAGAAGTATTCCTATAAGATGTATTAACCATTCCTATAATTATAGGAACCATTCCCATAATGTTATGGGTATCATTTCTAGAATTATAGTAACTATTCCTAAATTACGGAAAACATTCCTATTATTATAGGAACTGCTCCCATAATTTATGGTCGTCATTCCTATGATGGTATACGAAAAAATTTCACAAAATTATGGGAATTTCTTACCGTCATGGTTATGGTTATGTAGAGCAGTTATAAACAACTATGTACTACGTGGGTTGTCAATTCAATATTTTTGAAATTGACTAACATGTAAAACGTCAAATAATTTTTCAGCCCTGAAGAAGTCAACAAAGTGGACGAAACGTTGGCGATGAAATAAAAAGTTTTACATCAGTTTCATTCGTCCATCTATTCCGTTCGAACTAACTACGATTATTTAGTATATTAAAATCTTAAATTGAAAAATTTCAATTTAAAACTGTACTCATACAAAATGGTCAACATTCAAATTATCAGTGAGATAAAGTAACCGCGACGTAAAAGATATAAAAGTTGTTTCAATTGAGCAGACGGAACGTAGCAAAATTGTCGGCTAAGCTTCTACCCCTTTTTAACGAAACGAACGCGGGTGGATACACCTATACCATCTCTGTCTATACAATTCCTCATGTAGTGAACAGGGTGATGAAACCTTTTCGGGTCTGGTTGTCCGTAGGTAATCAGTTTAAAAGATATGGTAGTATTCACCATTATACCGTTGAGAGCTTTATCATAGTGTTAGCCGTCGCAAAAGTTAAAATCAGCCACTTTCCGTCTCTCTCTCTTTTTCTCTTATTCTCTCGTAGCTCACAAAATGGCTGGCGTTAATCCCTTTTGGGGTTTCCGGCATGAAATGAGATTTCTACTGAGGAAAACGGATATTTTGTGAGTGTGACCATCATCACCATCAAATAACGCACTCACATATATATATATATATATTCTTCACTCGTTTAGATATATACTCTCTCATCCTATTATATCCATTTATTCTCTTCATTCTTTCTCTCTCGTTCTCATCTATATATATGAGAATTCACAGATCCACAGTTAGACGAAAATGAGAGACGGAAAATTTTAGTGAGTGAGTTAGCAGCGAGTTGAAGCCAGAGTAGCCTGCTGACGAGCAACATACATACAAGGGGTAGTAGGAAGTAGGTAGTAGATTTAAGGCTAGAAGGAAACTCCTCCGCGTGGCCATTAGCCCACACACTCCCAAAGCCTTTCTGCAACACGATTCATACATTTCGCCTGGAAGGATGAAAATAAAATAAAAAAGAGTTCAGAGTTCAGTTGCTCCACAAGAGCCACAGCTATACTCTAACTATCTCCATCTTTTGTATAATCTATAGCTCTTTTACATTTTTTTTACTTTCAAACCCTTTCACGGTTCATGGCCGCGGAAAAGCCCGAAACATTTATTCATAAATTTAATTGTAGGAATTAGTATTGCTGCGCAGAATGGAACAAATTTAGAGGGACCTTGACTGAAAATTTCATTTTTAGCTTTTGAGCACCGGGTCAAAATTTAAAGGAGGGCTTCGGTTCCTCGATCCCCCTCTTTTAGGAATTAGCGATTATTGCAACACAGAACGAAACAGAGTTTTATATAAGTGTAATGAATCGAGCAATCTCGCTTAGGCGATTGAAGAGCGGATGAATACCCGTGGAAAAAGTAGAGACTAGTCCGCGCAAAAAGAAAGAATGAGATGAAGAGTAACGAAAAAATAAATAAAAAAAAAGAAGAAACATCGCGGGGATGATCAGGGATCGTTGGATCTGCGAAGGATACAATACGGGGAACTAATTCCAAGCATTTATCTGTCTCCCGCAGCACTCGACGTCCCTCACCTCTCGCGGAAACGATACAGCGTGCTATGGGTACGGAGCATCAGCGAGATAGAAATAATAAAATAAAACAGTGTATAGCTTAAGAGAGAGCTGGATGCAAGCATCGCAATACAGTACTTGCAGCAGCAGGCTCTTGTATTCTTTAATTCTCATTCGGTCTTTTTTTTCTCGCGTCGTTTCAGCTACTTTGCGTTCCCGTGGTCCCCCCGCAGGAGCTAAAGAGTAGAGGTTACAACCCGGAGTATCGGAGGCCAAAGCGAGAGACAGGATGGTAGTTGGAGGACAGTCGAGTGTGAGAAATCGATGAGTACGATCAAGGTGGCCAAGAGAGGTATGAGAAGTAGAGACGAACCAAGCACACAACAGCATCAGCATCACCACCAGTGCACCAGTAGTAGCCCGGGTGAAACAAAATCGCAGACAATTTCTTGCCACGTTGCTGCTTTCTATCCTCCTGTCCTTCGTCTCTTGCTTCTCGACGCTGTATCACTGGCACACCACCACCATCACCCTCTTCAACCCCACCCATCGGTTCAGTAAGTTCGCGAGCTTGATGAAGCTGGATAAGAATAGAGGGATTGTCTATATTTCTATCTTCTTTTTTTATTTTTTGTCTCCATTAATTTTTTGTTTTCTCCGTCTCTGTCGATTGAATACCTTTTTTTTATTTATTATACTTATTTATTTTATTTTTATTCATCTCGTTCGACCCCCTGATGCGGATACTGCTACTGGCAGTCGATAGCTCGCTCCCACCTAATTAAACATCCAGCTCGAATCCCGCGAGCCAAGTCGAGTTGGGTCGTCGATGCTACTGCGATATTAGTCCCTTGTCCGAGAGACCAAGTCTTTAGTCTTTTGCTTTCTTTCTTTCTTACTTTCTTTATTTATTTCTTCCTTACTTACTTACTTTATACATATTATCTTTTTCTTGGTCATCAACCAGACATTAACAATAAGAGACATGGATACGTGGAGACCACGACCTTCCTGGTCTTCTTCGCGCCTCCCGGACACTCGAGTCTCTGGAGAGAATGACCCTCGACTTATTGCAGTCTCCAAGAAGATCAAGAATAACAAAATGAAGAATAAGAATAAGAAGAATCGGGATATTGCTGGCGCCCGTCTGCACTCTGGCCCCGTCTCGAGATGCTGCATCGAGGTAAGCGCCGATAGTTATTCTTCTTCGTCTTCTTTACTTTTCTTTAGCTCTCTCACTCGAGAACTTCGTGAGCACCATCGTGAGAGATATACAAATTGACTACAAACAATGCCAATTGTGGCGTCCTCCAATCGTCCGTAGCTATACCGGGGATCGCTTTAGCCAAGCGTTAAAATTTGTTAATTGAATACGGCAATGAGTCGACGGTGTATATGTCCCTAATAGCACTCGCTGCAGAAACGACAACGACAACAGCAACAACAACGACAACAACAGTAACAGCAACAACACAACAACATCAACAACAACAGTAGAGACCAACAGAGACCAATGTGTGCGATGTAATGTGCGAACATGCCTTGAAGCGAATTCACTCTGTGTCCGGTATGCAGCGCAGTAGCGTCGAGCCGGATCCTACGGGCTTACCAACACGCCACGTTACCCATCTCAAACACGATCTTGTATTCCATGCACGCCGAAGCACGCCTGCCTACCTCCTGCTTACCTTCGCCCGTTAAACTCTCAGAATAGTCATTAACCAAATAATGAGTTCTATTCACCTCTCACTCCTTCTTATTCTTACAGCTCACCAATCCAGCTAACCACATCAGTACCTGTTTAAATTATCCCTTTGTCTCCTATTTATACAAATATAAATATAAGTAACCCATAATTTTTTTATTGTCTCACTAATTAAATAGACTACAATAATTCGTAAGACTACTTTTCCTTTGAAAGCCACTATTCAGATATGAGCTATGTTAAATGGTAACGAGGGGGTGCATGTCACGATTTCCGATAGCTACCTTATTGTCGAATAGCTATGATGAATAGTTCATAGTTAGTGCTATAAGAGCCTAGGATCGGTTACCTGAAAATTTACGTTACAGCATACCTTTCCAGAATTTCGACGAATGTGCCCCGAGTCGTGATCTAAGGCATACTTTGAACCTAAACGAGCATTGAAAACCTACATAGGACTTTTTAAGACATAATTTGTAAAAGCTTGAAATGAACCAACTTAGACTTATAAAGGCATGAATTAGACAGATAGACATAAGTTGTGAAATGAACGTAACTAGACTTAACAGACGGAAGGACTTGCAAGGAATACTATAAAAAGGTAAAATTGTTAAATTCGCGGTCTGCGATCCAGTCATCTTTTCAGTGGACTAATGACACCCAAGGGTGGATTGGGTTCCACAAGCCTGGGACTAACAGAGGCTCGATTTAAAAAATTTTGAGCTCATTCATTTCACGGAGTATGTCTTTGTAGGTCTTATTCATGCCTTTGTAAGTCTAAATTAGTTCCTTTCAAGCTTTCACAATGATTATGTCCTAAAAAGTTCCATGTTCTATCCGGGAACATTCCGGATTGAACCTGGAACGTTTCCGGAGCGAAAAAGAACTAGTTCCTGGAATCATATCCGTGGAACTATTTAATGTTTTTAATTCTTATGAGGGTTCAGTATTTAGAACGTAGACACACAAAATATTCTAGAATACACATCATTATGTTATGCGACCTACTAAACAGAAAATGAATTATGATCGGTATTCAACTCAAAGTTCCATAAAAAATCACCAATCTAAAATAATTCTGCTGCTTTACTGCTCGTTGGTAATGACAACAGTGACGAATAAAAAAGAACTAGTGAGTATACTAAAGTGAATTTTGAGGAACGATCGGATACTTATCCGACAAAAGACACAGTTCATGGAACTATACAAATCTGGAACTATCCACCTCTAAATTATGCCTTAGATTTCGACCCGGGTGTTATTCTTTCTTTTTAAATCGAAACTGTTAATATGTTGAATGTGTGATGAGCGCGTTTATATTAAGCACAGTATATTATACTAATATCATCTGTATCTGAATGGCCGCAAGGAATTTCAACCCCATGGCCTTAAAATAATAAATACTAATAATCATGTGTCTCAGTCTTAATATCAATAGTCTACAGAAAATAAAAGTAAAATGTCTAAGTCTGCGTGAGTAATAAAATGAGCGATAACAAAAAATGCATTGACACATATTGTCAATAAAAATGTGCAGTTGTGTTGTCGTTTGAATTTAACTCAACTATAAATTTTGATGTTAAAGTAACATCAACAGCAACAACAAGTTATATTGCTCTAGGGCTGTAGTGTATATCGTAGTACATATAGTTTCCCTTTTGTAACTTTGTATGGGTATATGTACATATATATGTAACCATGTTAAACTTTGATTGTCCAATATTATCAACATCATCTGTATGGAGAACAGATCAACAATCAAGTTGATTGAGTGTTGAGTGTACAGACGGTAGTATAGTATGAGTACAGTGTCTCCGCTCTGTTTTCATTTTGTCACGAAACACTTTTGTTAGATCTTTTAAAGGTATATATGTATATATAGATAGATAAAGTAACATAGTCAGAATAGGAGTGGAGTTTAGTTATAGTACTAAAACCTTTGGTATGCTAATTGATATGTTTTATGGTAGACAGGGAGGGCTTTGAAGTGGTCAAGAGGCGTTTGTATTGATGAGAATACTAAAGCATTGAGCTCTTTTGCTAGAACACCTTGTTTTCCTCAGTTGGTGAATGTAATATATACGAGTATGCTAGGCCATCTATGACATGGCCAGAATTTTGTTGTGTTGAGAATGAATTGGCCGTTTATATGAATACGATAAGCTTTTCTGCGGACTATAGGCGATACTGAGGTAGCGAGCATCAAGCCACGATGACATCGTCATGTACACTTGTATACCAGCTGCCTCAAACACGACCGACGATTAATCCATGTCGTGGTGAATCGCTGGACCATCATCCTTCTAGCGGCGGCTTTTGACACAACCCACTGGGCATCCAATCGATTGCTCGCCGATCGTCATTGATGGTTGTAACTATTATTAGTCAATGTCTCTAGGGTATAAGAGAGGTATATTTAAGCTTTTAACCTTTCGTTAGGGAATGTCATATAGAGTCCGATGTGTTCTATCACTATCATCCCTTGTGTGGTAATAAATTTACCAGTGTTCGTTTATTGAATCTGTCTGGTACATGATGGATATACTTATCAACAAATGTTTTCTTGTACAATTACATTAAAAATTTGCTGGATTAATGGGGAGTTAATTTTTTTACTTATTCAGTCTTTTCAGTATTGATTTTATTCTGAGAAGGAGTTTCAATAAAATTAATGATATTTGCATCCATAAATTCCTTGGTGGAAATTTTTCGGAATTTTCGATGAAAAACTCAGTTCTAAAGTTCTACACGGAAAGAAAATTATGGGAATGGTTCCTATAATTTTGTGAAATTTCATCCTATACCAGTATAGGAATGACGACTATATAATATGGGAGCAGTTCCTATAATTATAGGAATGTTACCCATAATTATAGGAATAGTTCCTATAATTATGGGAATGATACCCATACCATTATGGAAATGGTTCCTATAATTATAGGAATGGTTCCTATAATTTATGGGAATACTTCCTATAATCTTATAGGAATCATTCCTATAATATATAGGAACGATTCCCATAATATTATAGGAATAGTTTCTATACTATTATAGGAACCATTCCCATAATATTATTGGAATCGTTCCTACACCATTATGGGAAATATTTCTATAATATTATGGGAATGGTTCCCATACTATCATGAAAATATTAATTCACAGAAAAGTGTGGAAACTACTTCTACACGGAAAGAAAATTATAGGAAGTATTCCTATGTATTATGGGAATCGTTTCCATAATGGTATAGGAATTGTACCCATACTATTATAGGAATGTTTCCTATATATTATAGGAACCATCCCTATACCATTATGGGAACCATTCCCAAAATATCATAGGAACAGTTCCTATACCAATATGGGGACCATTCCCATAATAGTATGGGTATATTTCCCATACCATTACGGGAATTGTACCCATATTATTATAGGAACGTGTCCTATATATTATAGGAACCATCCCTATACCATTATGGGAACCATTCCCAAAATATCATAGGAACAGTTCCTATACCAATATGGGAACCATTCCCATAATAGTATGGGTACAATTTCTATACCATTATGGGAACCATTCCCATAATACATAGGAATACTTCCTATAATTTTCTTTCCGTGTAAAGAGTTTTTCAGAAAGTCCGAAAAATTTCTACCAGGGTTATGAATGAAAATTTTGCAGGCAAGTGGTCAACGAAATAAAATCTTAAATTAACTGATATCCCATCATATAGTCAAATTTATTATCACTTTATTTACTGTACACTGTAATAAAGATATTAAAATGAACTTACACTAGTATAGCGATGCTACTTGGTGGTGTAATCTATAGTTTTAAATAAATAACATACATTTGCACCGTTGATGGTGTGAAAGTTCTAATTCACACGGTTCAAAATTTAACACCGTGCATCATGTAACTTTCACACCAGCAGTGTTAAAAATTTTAACACCAAATCATTCACACCACACTGAGGACTCAAATTTTTTTACAGTGAGCTTATTTAATAGGTATTAAAAAATAATGTAATAAAAATAAGAGTAATAAATAATTAAAGGAGCATATTGCATTATCCTGAGATAATTTCACGCTGAATAATTTTCAATGCATTTAAATAGGAGGTTGGAAAATGTATATATATAATTGTCGTGTCATTCATTCGAGAGAAATTGGAAGATCTGAAATGTTTGAGGTAGAATAAGAAAAAGAAAGAAATATACAGTGAGTGAGAGTAGAGTAGAGTAACGAGGGGTTGAATTCACCAAGCGTTATGATTTGAACTCGCAGCAGACTTCCGTCAATAATTTTACGGTAAATTGAACTCTAAACTTTCGTGCCGCGTATTCTTGCCCCTCCACGTAGTAATTTTCGTATGGCAAACGACTCGTTCATTGAATTGGAATGAAAAGTTTCAAGTCTTTTCAAATGACTTCCAATAAAATATATGTATACATGATGAATAGGAATACATCTATTTTTATTATTTATCCAATAATCTCATTCTCAATTTAATTCCTCTTCCTCGAATTCATTATAGCCATTCATTTAATTTCATAATTATATAAATTAAATCGAAAACTTGTTTGATGTCGAAATATTGGGGGGGGGGGGGCTGAGTGAGCCTTTAAGGAAAATAATTATATCATTAATTTTCTTAACGCTTTTACTTCTTTTCAGATCCTTAATACTTATTTTCACTTCATTATGCTGCGTCTATTAAAATTAAAAAATCAAAAATTCGGGGCAAAGTGGGCAAGGTTTTGTAATTGATTTGTATATATTTGTAAACGTCTGACGAAGTCATGATACGCGACGAAATAATGCTCATTTGGAAAATTAAGGACCACTAGTGTGACCGTCTGAAAAAACGATTTTTGATAATTTTTTCAAAGAAAACTACTGCATGGAATGTTTTAATGTTTTAAGGATATATTTGTGGATATACATTGAATACAAGATAAAATTTCTGGACCAAAAAATTGAAAATTCAGTGAGATGTTCACAATCCCCCAACGCTCAAAAAAAGTCCCCCTGCTGCAGTGATAGCGACCTTCATAGTGCATAAAATCAAAAGAACCAAAAATTTTATTAAACTAGAAGGTATTTGCCGTACACTGAGAAAAATGTTGGCTCGAAACCTACCAATTTTTATTATGCTGTCGACTAAACTTGAAACAGGAAAGGAAGCATCCAAAAAATTATTAAGCTCATACGAAAAATTATTATGCTGTATCACAATACTTACTACGCGCGAGAAACTTATCGATGAGATTTAATTACAATTACTTTCATACATTATAATAATTATGATGCGGCATAGTAATTTTTCGTATGAGCATAATAATTTTTTGGATGCTTCCCTTCCTGTTTCACGTATGGTCGACAGCATGATAAAAATTGCTAGGTTTTGAGCCAAAATTTTTCTCCGTGTACCATGACCCTCAGGATAAGAAAAGAAATTTAAATTTAACAAAATGGCGTTTATAAAACAATTCAAATTTCGCGTGAAAATTTGATGATTTTCGGCCTGCCAAAATTACATTTTTGATGCGATCAAAAAACTGGAGGTTCATGGTACGTAGAAACATATATAAAAGAAGCTGCAATTAGAATCAAATCAATCAGATGATTTGTCTTCGAGTTATAAATGCAACAATTTTGAAAAATGTATTTTCGAGAACCGATAAGCGGCTGCTCTTCAGATGGCTGTAACTCAAAAAAACTATTCGAGACATGCACTAGAAATTGTAGTATGTTTTTTTGAAGGTATAGACTATCGAGATATGCCAGAAGAAAATTTGATTTTTTCAAAATTTCACACTAGTGTCCTTAATAACATCGAATAAAAAAATATCATTCAGAAGAACCCGAGTTTTCACTATTATTTTATTTAATTCTATAGATCTGAATGCAAAGGAATGAATAATTAAAATATTACATATAAATATATGTATATCCATATATAGCACGCAAGTATAGATATATAAAAAATGTCGACAGAATTGGATCGCTAACGTTGAACCCAGACCACGTGCATTGTTTGGTTAATTTTAGCCAGCATGTCGTGCTTTGTTCACATAGTAACAGACTAGTGTATAACGAATGGTCTTTTCTATCCTAAAAGCTCTTTATACTCTCTACTCACTCGTCTATAGTTTTAATACACATACACAAACAAATATATACATATATACTCAAAGGTACAAGTATACATACAACATGACGTACAACCGGATGAGAACTCGCGAGAAATTTAGATAGAGTTTTTCTGCAATGTCTGCCTCTATCATCACCATACCACGTGAAAAATCACCGACACAGAATAAAAGTGCAAGGCACAGCTAAAATAAACATCAGAATAAAATTAAAAAAAAAAAAAAAAAAAAATACGATAAAACAAAAAAATGTTAAATAAAATGAAACGAGTGGAAATGTTTTTGTATATATTGTGTGTATGGAGGACAGTGGGGTAGTGGTGGAAGTGGTGGCGATGGTGATGGTGGTGAGCTCGACAAATCCACGTCCATCCCTTTTACACCGCGTGGAACATTGTTTTACATGGACCAAAGGCAATCACATAAATAAGTCAAGAAGGAATCGGAAATCGGGACTGGGCAATTTCGCATTCACGGTCTGCAGGGAAAAGCGATACATTTGTGTATAGTATTATAGAGGACTCCAGAGAGAAAGTATGTATAAGAAAAAGAAAGACAGAAATAGTAAATATATATATTCACTGTTCCATCAAACAATATCAAGCCCCGAATGTCCCTTTCCGCTTTATTTATTTATTTTTTTTTTTTTTATTTCATCGTCCCTATCTCGGACTAAGATCAAGTCGATAAAAAAAAATAGAATAAGGAAAAAAAAGTTAGGCTTTTTTTAAGGCCGGGGAACGCGGAAAAACCTGAATTATCTGAGCTCGTTACATATTCCTTTTTATGTGTCCTCAGCTATAAATGGGTAAGGGGAAAACGTCGTAGCGGGGTTGATGCTTGGTGGGTTGTTTTTTTGCATGGCTCGCCACTCCATTGGGTCTCTTGGGGGTCATCGCTCACACTTCGGGGACAGAGTGTCCAGCCCAGGTCCAGAGTAGTCCAACGTAAATGTAGTTGTAGTGGTAGTCGTTGTTCCCATTCCCTGGCACTCTGTTCGACTCAGTTGACAACTGATATTGCGTGATCTATGGCCCCGAGCATTGGACACTCGGGACAAAACTGACCGGTGCTTTGGATCCTTGTCTATCTCAAGTCTGCTTACGAATTTTCTTCACTCTCGTTCCGGTTGCCGTGTGTTTGCTTCTTTACAAGTTTTCACCCTCTTATAGGTCGTAGAAATCGCGAGGTTCTTTTTTTCTTAGACGTATTTACTACGGAGTATTCACCTATACCCAAAGTAAAGAGATGTATTGGGGACACTGGGGTGTGGGTTCGCGCCAAAGAGGCAAACAACAAAGTAATAGATGTCTCGAACCGGTCAGTTACTTTCTCAGTAGTATAACCACCCCTGTCTGTGCTTTGCGCCCTGAGGGTCCACTTCGTCAATAAACAATCACGGTTTAATAGAAAAAGGAAAAAAAAGTAATCCCCTTTATTTTTTTATACTTACTTGTTGGGAGTGGTGATGCTTCATGAAAAACCGCTACGCTTGCTGGCTACGACCTCGTGAAAATTTTATTGGATGAGCATATGTGTCAATACCATCGGTTCCCTGAATATCAATTGAAGAAATGAAAAATTCTGTACACAAGAACCAGGGGCATGATGGTCCACATAAGCGAGTAATTTCTTTTTTCAGACTTTTGAGCATCAGTTATAAATTGCTTTCATTTCTTTACAACAAATTTAACATTCATGTAGGGGGGGAGGGGCAAAATGGGCCCCTAAACTTTTGGGTACCCATTTCGCCCCTAACTCATTCGAGGCACTTAAAATTTTAAGGGGCTCATTTTGCCCCGCTTCCTCTACAATAATTTTAAAAAAAAAAATTCTGGGATATGACCCACTTGTAAAATTTTTGTGAATTCTGATTACTTTGCATACTTCAATAATTTTTTTATAAATTTTCCGGGGTATGATGGACCTTGAAAAAAAAAAACTAATAAAATAAAAATTTTTGTTTTCACCCAAATTTTGAACACAGCCCATTTTGGCCCTCTTCCCCTAGAATAATTTTGAAAAAAAAAATTCTGGGACATGACCCACTTGTAAAATTTTTTTGACTTCTCATTACTTTGCATACTTCAAGATTTTTTTATAAATTTTCCGGGGTATGATGGGTCTTTCAAAAAAAAAATGATAAAATAGGAATTTTTGTTTTCACCCAAATTTTGAACACAGTCTATTTTGCCCCAGCTACCCCTTATGGTGTTAACCAATATGTGATCAAATTTTTTTTTTTTGAAATTGAAATTTAAATAAAAAAATTAGTTTATCATTGGGATAAAAGTTTATTGGAATAATTCACGTTTCATAGTTTAAGTGTTGAAATAAGAGGGGCGGAAATGCTATTACGAAAAAGCACTCGCTTCGGTATTTATATATATAGTCAATAATAGTACAAAGAAGGAATGCGCTAGTGAACTGTGTTCCGTGGGGAGCCACAAACTACGAAATATATTATATTACTAGCCGACGGGTCAGCGCAATGAAAACTAAGTGCATATGAGAATCCATGGGGTTATCCAAGGGGATGCTACAGTCGTATATAATGGTCAAGGCATGCGAACAGACAAAACTTTTTTCTTTACACTTTTGTCTAGTTTATTTGTGAAATATTTATATTTAACAAAATGAAAAAAGTTACTTTTTTCAGTGTTCAATCACAAATTTATAACATCCATTAGTTTCCCTTTCGTCTTATCGGAAGCTTAACTCGCCATAATAGAGCCAGCAGTGAAAGACGTTTTGAAGATTAATATCGCAGCTAGATTTCGGTTCTATTGTAAAATTTATTCCATGTGTGCGTAACTTTACACATCATACAACACACAACATAAAACTATAGCACATTACACTAGTCGTTCGGTGAATTTAAAGTGTGGCGATAAAATCTCACGAGAACGAATAACGTCTCGGAGAGTTGATGTAAATAAAAAATATGAATTCGTTAAAAAAAAAAATATAAGGAAATTTGGAGATCGGGGGTTTTCGCGTAGTCACAAAATGTTAGCGCCTTATGGCGGGTGTTTATATTTGCGTATAAGCATATGTAGTTATGTTTAATGTATATATGAGTAGAGGTTGAACATGTGGAGACAGGAAGTGCTCGAAAGCAGACTAAACTATCGTACAGTCTTTATGGTAATTTGTGGATTAAAGGAAGACGGTTTGTACTCGTAACCCTCATCTATACTGCATACAACTCTCTCAAAGAAACTTAACATCTTTCAAGGACATTTAAGTGTCCAATACTCAGCGCACTTAGATAGCAGTTAATTCGATGAGTATTATCCCAGTCTTATCTAAAAAGTGATGATCCCCGGATTTAGATTTAGAGACGTCTAGAAGCTTTGATCCGTCAAGGTCTGTTCGGTCGTGATTGTGGGCTCTTTGTCTTCTCTTATAATTGATATTGGGTTGTAAGGATGGTGAGAGAGAACCAGCTAACCAACCAACCAGCCCAACAACAAAGTTGTCGTAAAGGAGCCTCTTGTTGGTCTGAAAGTGAAGCTTCGATGTGAGTTCGATTGGAGAAACGAAGAAAGAGCAGCTAACCAACCAACCGAGCAAGTAAATAGACAACTTGTACATACATCTATATAGATATATATATGGTTTATATACAGTAATAGGGTATAAGGGAGAGTGCAATGAGAGGGAGTTATAGAATAGAAAGAGCAGTAGCGCACTAGCACCCGCTAGCACAAGAGGAATAGACTGAAGGAATGGGAAACAGAGGGAATGGAAGGCGAGCTCTAATCCCAAATGGCCTCGTCTTCGGGAATAGTTGGTAATCCTGGTGGATAGTTGGAGATCACCAAGTTACTGGACACTCGAGTGCGCAGACTTGAGAGTAGTATAGAGCTTTTCCGAACACACAACTCGGGCTAGCTACCTAGCTGGCTTCCTAACCTATTACTATGACTATATTCCGTTGCTGGCAGCGTATGTAAGTGGACTATATGGAGTGGACGAGCTTGAAGAAGATACCACCAATGGATATGTCTTGAGACTTTAGACTCCGAGAAACTTGAGTTAGCCATCGAGAAATCGAATGTAACGCGCTATCCTTAAGGTGAGCTAGTTTCAACCCTTTGCCAATGCTACTAATGTAGTGAGTTTCAACCCGGGATTTATCTTATCCATATTACAGCTTTAACCGATTTCTCAAATCTTTGGGTAATCCTACCGGAAGATTATATGCTTAACGGTAGAATTATGAGGCTACTGATTTATTATTGTTTTTTGTTTTTTTTTTCTCTTTTTGGCTCTTGTTGCTTTTTTCTTATACTGGATTTTTTTTATAAATATATTCGCTTGTCAGGTATTGCTTTATTTATTGTGACTTCAAGTTAAGAATAACTTATACGGACCAGGGATTTACGTACCAGCACGTTGTTGTAACGACATATTTTAGTAAGATTTATTTAGCATCCATCATGGGTTACGTGCTCTGCTCGATGATATTACCAAAAAATGGAACATTGTAAAAGATGTACATTATTATTTTTTTTAATAGTTTTGTAAAAAAAATATTTTATCAAATTTTTATTTTTTTAATTAGCTAATTTTGAAAATTATACATACATCAAATTTATTTTTAGTCATTTTTTGACAAATTTTTGATACGAGTTCCATGTTTTATAAAAGTCTTTTTAATTACGAAGTAAATTTCAACACAATTATTTTTCGTTTTTTTTTTTAATGATAAAAGTAATTTATAAATTTTATTTTAATGTAATAATAAAGTAATATTGATTGTAATTTAAAACACTTTTTTTATCAATTTCAATACTTCATAATTGATAAAAATAATTTCTTATCAGAATTGGCTGAATCGCTATTAGGAACTAATTTTTTTTTTTTAAGCTCATTACGATTCCGTAAAAAAAATTACAATTTTATGACATCATAGTATTCCATGTCCTATTGGTATACACTTTTTTAATGAATTGGTATTGCAAAGATGATATAAAAAAGTTTAAGTATTTTCGCAATACTTTGTTGAAGTGACTTAAATTTTCGGTATGATACTAATGCAAATCCAAAGAGTATAGTAAAAAAAATTCCCAGGTAAGACTCAGTGCCTTTTTCACTTCTTTTTCCCGTATTTATATTATATCTTTAACCTATACATAGTTAAGTATGATCATTTACTTGACTCCCGGCTACATTGTATAACAAAAAATTCTGATAAATCATTTATAATTGTACGATCAGTCATCACTAAAATTATTATTTTATCTTTAAAGATTTTAAAAACTAATTATATGAATATTAATATATTTTGTCACATAAAAGGTTAACACTTTGTGCCTTATATTATAATTATTATTAATTATCTATTAATTTTCAAATAAACTGGTTTATTGTCATTTCTTTAATTTATAGCAATATTTCTTATCATAACCTTTCTTTTCTGATTCTGTTAATTTATGAGTTTTGCGGTGGCGCTAAAACTCGGTATAAGTGTATGACTTAAATGAGTTTAAGGAGATTCATCGGATAATCACTTTTCTTACAATAACTTTCAATTTTTAAACACAAATACTTTTAAGTGTCCTGTATACGTAGGAATTTTTTAAAATAGTCCTTGCGGTATTAAATTTCGAAATATTAACAATTAAAAATCGTACATTTAATATGCATATCCTATATTGACCGTAGTTAGAGTGAGCATTTTATTAAATAACAATCATACTTTTCTTACAACATTTTTTTAAAAGCTGAAAATTATTAATTCAATTTATAACAAGTAATTTTTTTCAATAAAAACATAAACGAGCGGTATTCATTTTTTTGTAATCAAATTTTAAAGTTTGTTACTTTTAATGATTTTCAAGCTTTCTCCCATAACCTGACGAGTGAGAGATAGTGACTTGGCAACGTTGCAGTGCGCGGGAAATTCAAAACACAGTAGAAGCCCAACAGATTTAAATAATTACAAATTATTTTTTAAATTTAGAATTTTTTAAATTTAGTCGTGAAGTCATTGTTATTTATTATTTATTATTTGTTGTCTCCAACTACGTATAATCTTGAAATTATTCAAAACACTTTCTACAACACATGCTCAAGGGGAAAAATATTCTAAATTAGAATGCAACGTAGCCAAGTCTGAGAAAAGACACAATGGGATCATTTTTATACTTCTGCGCATATAAGAGGATGCGCAAAAGTGTACTGCATCTCAACCACTTCTTATTGTAGTTAGAATGTTTTACACGGAAGAAATCTTTCTAAAAGTTGCGAACTACTGCTACCGATGAACCTCCTTAAGTGTGGTGCTCAAAAATATTGCGTTGAGGCTCAAATATTGTATAAGAATATTCCCAATACCAAGTATTGCAATATCACTAAAATTTATCAGTGTGGACCTTATACTTTTTTTTCAGCGCACTGTAAAAAATTAGCAGAATAAACGCGGAATATAAATGCGGTAGAAGATGATTGCTTATTTTTTTAATACCCTCCGAAGGGAAGTTTAATTTAATATAAAAAATTCAGTTCGGAGTGAAATTCACTCCTAAAAGATGTTTATTTTGATACTAAAACTCCGAATCAGAGTAAATACAGATTGCAATCAAATTCAGATCACTACGAAATCACCCAGCTGAAAAAACAAACTCCTTATTTATTCCTTATAATTAGTGGTATTTTTTTAAACTCCGAGTGACGGAATGAGTTTGGATTTAAATAAAATCCGCAATCACCCTCAATTCATCCCCAATTTTTTACAGTGTATTTTTGGATTTAAAATTGTAATAGCAATGCAACATTTACTGGAGAACTATCAAAAGTTTATAATACGGTAGAATATGGTAAATGAATTCCGGCAATTTACCAAGTATTTGGTAGCACAAATGAATCATTTGAATGGGTTTATCATTGCCAAGGAATTGTAGTTAGTTAAAATGCTGTTTTTACTTTTGAAAATAGCGCCATTTCAAAAGTGATACTTTTATTTTCATAAAACTAAACAACCTCATAAAACTTTTAAATTTATCGCGATAGTTTTGAGCCATTTAACTTTTAAAAAATGTCTTCTATTATTTGAAAAAATTATACATATATTTTAAATTCCCTATATAATTTTAACATTTTAAATAAATCCCCATAAAATCTATTTCAAAAATGACAGAACCAAAGACTTGACCCAAAAAAAAATCATCTAAGCCAACTCATCGTAATATTTTTTGTTAATGTAATTATATTATAAAATTCTAGCAACATCTATATATCATAAACAACATCGAGACCTTACATATTAAAGTCAAGAGAGAATGAAACGATTATACTAAAATTCCAAGATTTCCAAGAGTTCTCATAACACTGTTCGGTTATCAATTATTAAAACCATGTGTAGTGTTTTAAGTATCATACTCTTTTGATTCCTTACATATTAATCTATCTCGACATTACATATATCCATCCATCCATATCCCAAGAGAAAAAAATCTACACTTTTTTTGCCCATTCATTGAATTCTTCGAACTCGTCAATAAACAAATTCATCATTTGAAATAAAAATACACTTACAGCGCAGTTATTCTTTAAAAATCGATCATTCGTGTATAGAATACTGTCCTCTAACCAACAAAACCATATGTGTCTTTTGAGTCGCTCTAAATTTAAGCAATAACGTTAATTGCATTGTACGAGGGTGTATAGAGTATTACTACTAGCACTATAACTATTACTACTATAGCAGTTATAACTATTACTGTATTATTGTATCTAGAAGAAATTTTTAGGGGTCAGCAAAAACGGCCAAAGCGCTTGACCCTTACTATACAATGATATGTGTACATATATACATATACACACAAGTATTAAGAGTACGTTGAGCAAATGAGTACGACTAGCGTGGGCGAGATGTACGTCATACATCATTAGAGCCAGCAATATACAAGGGGAAGATTCCGAAGAACTGCCGATGGGAGTTGGGGAATCGCCAGATGCTACGGCCAGCCACGATCGCATCAATTGCTCACTAAATAAAGTAGTCAACTCACTTTTACAATATAGATATCGAGTCTATTTTGTTACTATTGTTTTTATTTTAAAAATGTCAATCATTTTATTTCTAGATAATTTGCACTGTTTTAAATTTTACGTTGTGACAAAAAATTATTGTAATTTTAGGACAAGTAATTTAAAGTCTAATTCATGATAAATGTGGTTTTAACTTGCAATGAATGTTAGACATTTTTAATACTGTAGCATTAAATATGTATAGAGTAATTGAAAAAATATCGCGATTTGTTGACATGTTATTAAATTTGGTATCGTTGAAAAGGTGTTAACTTGAATTTGTCTTTTCAGTTTCAACTCTTGTTCATTGCAAAATATTGAGAAAAATGAATCTATCTATCTATTTATATCATTTGCAATGCATTTAAACTAAGCGCGAAAAAAAGATAATTCCTTATCTTCATAACAATTTTTTAAATCTACTCATAAATTTCTACAGACAATGCATTTGTACTAAATTCTTGGCACTACTTCGGTAAATTAATACTTAAATTAAGAAATTTTATTTGGAAACATACATTTTTTTCTCTCAGAGTAAGAGAATCCCCAGCTGAAAAATAATTCCGGATTTTGGTTTCAACAATGGATTTTGGACTCATTTAGGACATTCGGCAGTTTTTGGATAATTCTCAATTAAACCTAAACAGCTTTACTAATTAATTGTCTTATTTTGCCCTTAACATGAATATCATTAAATGAGGACAAAATCCGTTCAAAATTGGGACTTAGAAATAGTCTTAGCTTTATTTATTATTGAAGGCAAAATGAGTTTAAACTGAGGCTTAGAAAAAATTAGGTTTCATTTTTAGATGAGAATAAACTGTTAAAATTTTCAACTTAGTAAACTTTCGCTTTTCTCCGATAAAATAAGAAGAGTATATGCCATGTCTTCTCTATGTTATCAGAAACTAAAAAGATTTAATTTGATATCAGTAAAAAATAAAATATATTAGACGACTAATAATAAAGAATTTGACCGTGTGTAGATTTTTCTCAAGAATCCCACGATTATACAATCATCGAAATCAATAAATTTGCGAGTGAATGATCAGATTTGCCTCATTAAATTTCAATGATAATAGAAATGAACAATCGAGGCTGCCTAATTTCGAAACCTATCAAAAAAAAAATTGTCAAGAATGAATTTTGGTTCTTTTACTTGTTGATATCTTTTGTTATATTATTTTATTTGACTATTAAAATATCTTTCTGAAACCTTGAAAAGATCGATTTTTTTCCTTCCGAAGACTAATTCGAAACAAAGTAAGAATTGGCTCTTACTAGGTTACGAAATTTAGCAGCTGAGGTAATTAATAAAATAAAAACATTAATGACTTAGTTACAAGTCTTGAAGTCTGTAAAAAATGTTAATGATTACGCCACATGTTTTTACTCACGCTTGTCGATTAAGCTTACTCCCGAGGGGTAAAGAAGAAAGGGAAAAAAATAAGAGAATAAAAAAAAATTAAGTACTAGATTTTCAAGTCCATTTTGTGCGGACGGACAGTATTATTCACGTACGTGTATTTTAGTGCTTTTATATTCTATATTTGTCTGATGTATAGAGTTTATTTCGGTACTCCTGTATACTCTAGTCTTCATATATTTTGGCCCTAGAGTAGTACCCTTGACAAATCAATTCGGACATAACATAGCAAACATGATGCGTGTTAAAAGGTGACGAGGTAAGAGGAAAATCGTTTACACAACCAATGGGTTCTTAGTCCACTCTTCAAAGTCACTAGTGCACTGTAAAGATCAATTTAACTTTAAGTGTTTGCGGAATTAAAAATTATGCATTTTTAATTGTTTTATTTTTTTTTATTCGTTTTTTATAATCAATTAATTTTTGGCACACAATTTTTCAAAATATCAATTAAATTTATTATAGTAACTATACAGGTGGAAATTTTGGGTTAAATTCAACACAAATTATGTGTTGCAAACGATCTACACAAATTTTTGTGTTGAAGTTCGACCGATACTAGTGAGTCAAAGTAGTGTTTGAATTTTTTTGTTCGCTAAATTCCCCTAATAGTTATGAAAATTCATTATTTTAATTTATAATAACATAACGAATTCATAAATTAATATTTATTACATATTTAATAAAAGAAAGTAATGAAATGACTTGGTTATTTTTGACTCATATGATTTAATAAAAAGATTCGGCAACAGCGCGTTCTAACTTCTTACACATCGATATTCAAATTAACGCGGGAAAAATTTATTTCTGATCTCGTCTCTCTTATTAATGTATTTCTATCTTTGTTTTTTCTCTCAGCTGCTTCCGCGACGTTACCAAACCCTCAATAATATGTATCTCTGTCGATGAACGAGATTAAAAAATAAAGTTTAACTTGAATTATTTAAATAATTACAACGGTAACACTATATTGTTAAAATCTTATCATATTCCAAAAATGTTCAAGTTTATGGCATGTGGTTTTTTATTTCTTAAACTTGGGAGGTTAATAATGAAAATAATCGAACAAGTCATGACGGGAGCTTGTCCGCCACAAGAGCCTGTGTATAAGAACTTTAAAAACGTCATTTTTAAATCTTTTTTTCTAAAAAACTAGACGGTGGGTCATATTCAAATTTTGAGAATACATAGATAAAGTACTTCTTTACATGTATACTAACTTTCAAATCTTAAAGTTGGAAAATCCTTTTTACATTAGATTCGGTCGAACCACCTTAATTCAATACATTGCGTTTGTGTTGATCTTTAACACAAATATTATGTTAAATAATTTAACACAAAATCTGTTACTTTGACAGAAAATTTCTGAAAATTTAACAGACTTTTCGTGTTAAAGTTAACTAATAAATATAAGCACATAACCTAACCAACTCAAGTATACTGATCTAACCTTAGTACAACTTATGTCACTTTAGCAAACAATAGTTCGATTTTCAGTGATTTTTCTAAAAACCAAGCTAGATTATCCTCCCGTAAAATGAGAATAAAAAAATCATTGAACCTGATCATAAAAATATTCAAGTTATCTATGATTATATTTAATTGCAAATCAATTATAATCCAAGTTTCCTTGCAGACAATGCTGCTACAATGCTTTGCTTGGTTATAGTACTGAAGAAACGCGCGGGAGTGTTTAGCTAAACAATGCAAATTTTGTGTTAATTTTCGAATAACACAAGAAGTGTGTCACATTCTAGATTTTCTAATCATTTAACATAAAAAATCTGTTGAAGTAAAATAACACAAACGGTTTGTGTTAAATTAACAGATTTTTGTGCTGAAAATCAACACAAAATTTAACTACATAATTTTTCAACACAAATATACAACATTTGTAACTGTGTGATTAGAAGGACGAGGTAATTATTATTAGTATTAGTATTTTTTTTTTTTTTAGGATTTTAGTGGTATCACTTAATCAATCACTTGTTATCTTTCCTCACTTTCATCTTACAAAAAACAACTTTAGTAAAGTAGTAAAGTACACATGTAATATATATATATATATATTTATATATATATATATATATATATAAAATAAGAAAGAGGGAATTGCCATGACATCAGTGTAAATGCTATCATGCGTGAACATTAAACGAAACAAAAATTTATCTATGAAATGCGAAGAGGTACTCAAACGCGTCGAGAGCGCGAGTAATTGAAACTCTAGTCTATCGAGTTGAAGGGTGAGGAGTTGAGTCGGCGGGACGCGCTCGAAATAACAAAATGGGACGCGTACCGCTACTAACAACTGATGAAAGATTGCGATCGACACGAGCCATCTGATAGTCTCTGATAGTCATGCACATCAACTTAAAAGACATACATTTCAAATTAATCGTGATATAAATTTCCTACTTTTTTTTTTAACTCCGTGAAAATGTTAAATTTAAATTCTTTTACTACCACTTACAATGAACAATATATTTTAAACGTCAATTTATACGACTCAAGTGTGTCCAGATGTCAATCTTTTTAATTTTCACCTTTTTTTTTATCGTCAAATTAAAAAACTTTATTACTATAAATAAAAATCGTCGTTTTATTTTACTGTTTACTGACTTATTTTTTTTTCGTGACAGATAGATAAGATGCATCTGAAAAATATTTTAAAAGTTCAATTTTTTGAGAGACGAATTATCAAAAATATTTAATTAAGTTCTGAATAAAAAAAAAAATATCAGCTTACATCCTAAAAAAAAAAAAAAAAATTATGGCGTAAATAATTTCAATATTCAAAATTATGGGGGCCAAATTTTTTTGTTTCTCTAATAGGGAGCTATGATTTGAATTAAAACGAAAAAGGAAAATTTGAAAAGCTTTATATTTATAAACCACCTCAAGTCCCGCATTTTATTTAGATGGCGGACTTAAGGTGAAGTTTCGAATTAAATTTCTATATGAAATTTCCAAGTGGGTAAAACTGGTCCTAAAGTGGCCAAAATCACCTCTACCTTACTTCTCTATTTCATGGCACTTTTTATTGCTATCAAAGTTATATAAAAATGAAAGGATATTTTAGAATTAGACATAGCAACAACATTACAGTATATGCCAGAGTAGTATTGACCGCCATAGCCAGGCGGACACGCCTAGACATAAACCAAACAGAATCGTGTACTATGTTCGTGGTAAACGTATATACGTCAATACGTGTAATTCCGGAAACGGGAAATCGACGACGGGGTATATATATGTATATATATATGCAGATATCTATGTATGTATCTATGGTCAGTATAGACATAGAGGTGTAGAGGATAGGACGATATAGGAGGAATATAGTAAAGGGTACAGCAAGCTGCTATATTCTGCTTGCTAGCTAGCTAGTGTAGTTTAGTGTTGTATATACTAGTATACTATTGAAGTAAATGCATGCGAATACCTGATATATATACAGATGTATAGATAGATAGATAGATATATAGACAATTCTATGATGGCGGTCTATGGTATAGAATGGGTTAGCTATTGGTACTGTAGTATGTAGTGTAGTGTGTCGGTGCCGATGCTGCATTGGGGAGAATTTAGTTTCCCAGTATGTGGACTATGGATTCGCATCTAGGCGATCTAGGCGAGAGAGTATACCGGGGATTGAGGTATATAGAGAGGCATTGGGATTAGTGCTGATTGGTCCGCCGTTGCCGTGATTAGAGATGTTATCAGAGACTGCTGAACCAAATGCTCTTGCCACGTACACCGCAGGGACGTGTTTGCATCCTTCCACCCACTAAACCTTGTCCCTTATTTAACCGTTAATAATACTAGAGCAAAATATACATACCACGGATTATTTTTATTTTTATTTGCTTTTTCTAACTATGCGGTTTGTTATGCAGAGATCAACTCACTATTATATGGATTTATTTTAGTGGGATTTTTTTTTCGGTTTATAGATGGTAATTATTTTAAATAAATAGAATTATGTGGGGAAGACCAGAGCAAGATGGGAATTTTGATCAAGTTGTTCTTGTGACATTCGAAAATGGACATATATTTTATTTTTATCTATTTTGAAGACATATGATCATTTTAATAAAAAAAAAAAAAAAAAATTTTTTTAATTTTACAACCCGGGTCAAAAATAAAACTTGAATTAGACTTGGTTTACCAAGTCGAAATTTGGAGCCGTTTTTCACAAGACAAACTCGACTTTTTTTACGGAGATGTGAAATACATTCCCGGGTCAAAAATAAAACTTGATTTAGACTTGGTTCACCAAGTCGAAATTTGGAGCCGTTTTTCACAAGACAAACTCGACTTTTTTTACGGAGATATGAATTACATTGAGTTTGAGCCTTGGTTTAGACTTAACTGGCTTACTTAGTCACGATTTAAGACGAAAAAGTTTAAATCAAGTCGAAATTTACTTGGTTTAGACTTATTCGACTTAAAATGTAAGGCGAAAAAGTCTAAATCAAGTCGAAACTGACTTGATGTAGGCTTATTGGACTTAAATTATAAGGCGAAAAAGTCAAAACTAAGGTGAAATAATTTTGATACATTAAGGCGAGAGTAAGGCGAATAAATAACTTTTTTTCGACTTGGTTCAGCAAGTCAAAAGTAAGGTGAATGACTATCGTGCTCGAAGTAAAGACGAATAAGTTCAAACTAAGACCAAAAATTACAAATAAGTTGAAATAAGTTGAAACTAAGATGAAGAAAGTTGAAAAAGTTGAAAATAATTAAATTCAAGTCGAAAAAGTCGAGATCTTATCGAAAAAACCTCGGCAAATCGATAACTTAAAAAGACAATAAGGCGAAGCGAGCCTGAATCAAGTTTTATTTTTGACCCGGGTTGAGTTTTCGCTTTGGTTTAGACTTAACTGGCTTACTTAGTCACGATTTAAGACGAAAAGGTTTAAATCAAGTCGAAATTTACTTGGTTTAGACTTATTCGACTTAAATTATAAGGCGGAAAAGTCAAAACTAAGGTGAAATAATTTTGACATATTAAGGCGAGAGTAAGGCGAATAAATAACTTTTTTTCGACTTGGTTTAGCAAGTCAAAAGTAAGGTGAATGACTATCGTGCTCGAAGTTAAGATGAATAAGTTCAAACTAAGACCAAAAAATACGAATATATTGAAATAAGTTTGAACTAAGATGAAAAAAGTTTAAAAAGTTGAAAAAAATTAAATTTAAGTCGAAAAAGTCGAGATCTCATCGAAAAATCCTCGGCAAATCGATAACTTGAAAAGAAAACAAGGCAAAGCAAACCTGAATCAAGTTTTATTTTTGATCCGGGATTTTTCTAGCGTTAATTATTATGCGAACCCCCCAAAATCAAGTGAAACTATAGTTTTTGATCGTCACTCAAAACACATTTCACAATGTATTAAATATCTATAGATTGCTTAGGGCACTTTAATTATATTTGGCAAGTGTGTTAATTTTGACTACACACTTAGTTTTGGATTATACTTTCATTCCACTTTCATAGTTTTTTATCAGAATTTTTAATAACATTTTTTTTTTTCATTTTCAAAAATTTGATCTCGGGTATTTCATATAGTTTTGAATTTTAGAGTATTAAAAAATTTTTTTTTACCATATTTGTGAGATATCCCGTCATGCTCTGGTCTTACATGCTTATAATATCGATTAATAATTTTATTGTAAATTGAAATATTTTAACAAAATAATCAATTATTTTTTAAACTTATAGTAAGCTTTTTCATCACATGATCCGTCAAGTTTTTTACCCAACACACATTTCTCAGCAGATGTTATTAGTATTAAATATATTAAAATGATGACGAACATCATTAGCAAAAGTAATTTCGAATTTATCATTGTTTCGATGTATCTGAAATATTGATATTTCATAATTAATTTATTGAAAAATGGTAACTTTGTTTCAATTCTACCCGTGAAAAATGAATCATACATGGCCATATATGAATGCTTCATGCATGGCCATGTATGAAAATTGGCCAGACATGGCCATATATGACCATATATGACCATACATGGCCATATATGGCTATACATGGCTTGATACGGCCATACATGAATATGTATAGAAATTTTAACTAAATTAAAAAAAAAAATTTTTAATTTTTTTTTTTTTTATTATTTTGGTGACGCAGAGATTATTAGATTTGAGAATAATTGGTTTCCTACACGGAAAAAACGACTCTGTCAAAATAACAGTTAAAACTGTCAACTTGACAGTTTTTCGGTGTAATAATCACATTCAAAAAATGCAAAATTCAGTAAAAAAAAAAGTGTGGAATTTATATTAAAGCAATAATTGAAATTGTTTTTAATGAGTAAAAATTATACATTTCGTAAAATGTAAACAGTACATCCAAAAATATTCTAAAAATCGAAGTTTTAATTAAAAAAATTAGGTATTTATGTAAAATAATTGTTCAAATCTGCAAACAATAGAAAGTAAAAACCATTAAGATACATATAGGGGGGGGGGGGGCAAAACGGGGTACCCCCAAAATTTTATAAAAAAAAAAATTTTTTTTTTTTCGTCTAATTTCTATAAATCCGATCTATTTGTGTACTTCTACCCTTACGCATGACACCTGGGGCAATATGGACCAGCCGAAAATTCGGAGAAAATGATTTTTTTTAATTTTTATCGTCAAACTCAAAAGAATTCAATATATTAATCCATTTTTCAGCTGATTTTTTATAGCTGGGGGAAAATTAGCCACTAACAATATCCAAAAATAATGATTTATTTTCTTAACTGATTAAATTATTTAAATAATGCAAGATAATTTGTAATCTGTAAAAAATTAAAAACCACGTTCTTTGGGTTCAAAATAATTCATAGGAATGAAATTTGGTTTGTAAATTTTATATAACTTTATAATCAACTTTTTACAGATTATTTTTGTGAATTTGACAGTTTTTATCTGTAAATTTGACATATTATAGTTATGTTGATTTCACAGATTATATCTGTTAATTTAATAGTTTTTCTTTGTAAACCTAACAAATTCTATCCATGTCATTTTGACATTCCCATATCTGTCATTTCCACATATTATTTTTTTCCGTGTAATCGAAATGGAAATTTATTATTCAGAGAAAAAACGCTAGACTTAATTATGACCACTCCCGCTTTAGTAGGAGTCGAACCCGGGACCTTCCGTACGAGAGACTGACGCTTTGACGACTAGGCTATGCGACCGACAGTTACAACAAAGTTTAGTTGTGCTACGTAAGGTTCAAAGAATATAATCACTTTCGACAAAACAAAATATAATCATCAATATGCTGTTAGTGATATCAAAAAAATTTCCTATTTTTTTAACAATGCAACATCCTGTTTATAAGTAATTGTAATAGTCGAAAAATTAATCATACATGGCCATGCACGACCATACATGGAGCATATATGGCCATACATGGACATATATGAACCATACAAGGCCATGTATGACTGTGTATGGCCATGCATGGCTGTATTGAAAAAGTGTGTATGGCGTTCGAGGAGTGCATTCCCGTGAAAAATGGATCATACATGACGCATATATGGTCATGCATGGCCATACATAGAGCATATATGACCATATATGGACATACCAACTTTTTAAATACAGTCATACATGGCCATACATGAACCATACAAGGCCATGTATGGCCATACATGGTTTTGTATGACAGCATATGGCCATGCATGACTGTATTAAAAAAGCTCGTATGGCCATACATTCTTCATGTATGGCCATATATGCTTCATGCATGGCCATATATGCTCCATGTATGAGCCATATACGGCCATGCATGGCCATGTATGATTCATTTTTCACGGGTAAGCATATAAGGGAAAGGCGCCAAAATCTTTTTGAAATCAAATTTTTGAATGTTGCAGTTTGATAATTTTCTTATCATCCTAAATAGTTCAAATTTTAGATGTACGTAGATCTTAATTATTTTCGTTTTTTGGTTAAAAAAATAAAAGTTATTACTTACTAACCTTTAAAAATATACAATATCAATTGTAGTGCTGATAGCTATAAATATATTTAATGATTTTTTTTTGTATTTTCCAGGAATTACTATTGAAATAATGGAGATCGCGGTTGTTTTTATACTAGACAGCAACCGCTAATTTTAAAAGTTATACATAACAAAAAGTGTTTTTTTTACGTATGTATTTTTATTCAAAATTAAATGACGTTTTAATATTTTTTCGACAAATTTAATGGCTTAAATTTTAAATAAAATAATTTAATACCAAGTACAAATTTAAAAAATTACGTCCATTAATTACTATTAAAATTAAGAAAAATAATTACGAGTCTTTTTTCCTAATTAAAATAAAGTATAAAAATTCTAATATTGAATGCTTTTAGTATTTTAATAACTTTATTGACCCGATTCTAAAATATCATAGTTTTTATATCTTTATTATCAACCAATTAAGATAAGTTGAACAGTATTAATTATAAATTAATTGCAACAACCCTTTAGGCATAAAAACTTTTATAAAACATAAAAAGTAAAATAGTAGCAATCAATAATATATGTCGTATTCAAAATAAAATAAAAAAAAAATAATTCAAACATTTCGTTATTCTACATTTTATTTTTGAGTGTAAAAATATACGAGGAAAAAATCAGTTTCATACAAATGTATTTTGTATAAAAACAGATTTTTTTTTTTTTTTTATTTTTTTCCGTTATTTTAGGAACAGATGAATGTAGTTTATTTTATTCAATTTGTCTATGTTCCAATGAGTCTCTATTTTCAAAACATTTATATATTTTCTTTTTTTTTTTATCCCGAACGAGTATAAAACATGATACATGTAAAGCTCTATTAAATTTTATCTACAAAACTTTTAATAACTTTTAAGATAAAACATTGTACACATTTTTAAAAAGTAGAAACTAGAAAATGCATTTTTTTTGCAATTTTTTTTTTTGTTCTATTTCTCAGCAGGCTGATAAAAAAAGGCGAAAAAACTAATCGTTTTTAAAGTATTATCAGGTTATATAACCAGAACCGGTTTGATTTTTTCAACATATAGTATATTGTATGACAAGGTATGAAACAAGACGATTTTAGACCATGGTGAAGTTTGCTAAACCATGGTGAGATTATTTTTCACTCAGTGTCACATACTACATTTTTCATGATTACATGCATTATAACCTCAAGTTTCAGGGTCAGTAAATCAGGAAAAAATTTAATATATGAGCAATGGTAGGACCCACTATTAGCGTATGCATAAATTGTGATTTTCAGGATTAACAATGTACTATTTATCATTCACATTCATTTTCATGAAATTTAATCAAAGTCAGAACTGTCATGTAGGCAAATAAATTTAGTGATCTGAAATTACTAATACTGATAAGCGAATAATAAATATCACAGCTTATATCAGTAGTGAAACTGTCTTTCATTGCAGAAACATTATTTGTTTCTTTCCAAGTTACAAAAGAAAGTTTGTTTTTGCCCGCTTAATAAAAGCATTCGCAACTAACATTTTTCCGAGGCAATGGACTGGTATTAGCTTATTTGAATATCTGTACAGATTGCGCAGCCAACTTCACCCTGGTCTAAAATCGTTTAATTTCATCCCTTGGTACACAATATACTATTTGACCTACCGATTTGGATACATTTATATATATTTTTATCACCATACTTTCAGGAAAAGTTTGAATTCCTGCTCTGTTAGAGGGAAGAAAGGCGTCCTTTTATGAGAAAACAAATGATAAAAATTAGTGCATGCACTATTCTTCTTGTAAACAGAGACAAAAATCTAAACCTTCAGGTGCAGATCTGGTAAAAAATAGTACATACGACATGTAGGATGGTAGGATATCCTAATTCACATTTTTGCTATCATTACCTTCGATTCAGGCAATTACACTCACGGGTTGGAATGTCTCATTTCCCTCCCATGGCATGTAATATACTAATATGAAATATCAACCCATAACGGTACGGTAATAAATACTCCAAATTATGGGATATACGCCCATAATTTTCGAGAAAAGTTTCCATAACTCTGAGAACAATTTCTATAATTATGGGGATAGTTTCTATATCCTATGATAATGATCACTATACTTATGGAAATAGTTTTCATAATCACATAGGAATAGATCCTATATTCACATTAGTATAATTATCAATACTTAAGTCATATATGATCATACATGAATAGATACGATTATACCTGATTATTTTTCCTCGTAAATGGCTGCAGATATGATCATGCATGATCATACATGAAGTCATATATGAGCTCATATATAATCATACATGAACAGATATGATCATGTCTGAAAATTTTTTCCCTATTAGAGTGCAGATATGACCATACATGATCATACATGGCTTCATATATGAGCTCATATATAATCATATATGAACAGGTATGATCATGCATGATAATACATGAACAGACATGATCATATCTGAGCTCATATATGATCATACATGAACAGATATGATCATATCTAAGCATTTTTTTCCGGGATTGTAACGGTTATCAATTGCGAACGGGAATAAAGTCATACATTATAGAAATCGTTCCTATACTATTATTGTAATAGATATCATAACATTAATAAATTCCTCATATTATGGGAATTTCTATCACAACATATGGTAATTTTTACCATGATTTTCTCTCCGTGTTCACATACATATTTAATTAATCAGCAAACACTATTAGTAAAATAATGAATAAAATATTTGTGTACATGTATATATATGTGCGTACATAAATATTAGGGCGTTTCAAAAAATAATAAATTTTTTTTTTCTTCTCGGCACCAGGTTCAAAAGTTTCATTTAGATATAAAAAGACGCCTGTGAAAATTAGAGCTCTTAATATTAACATTCAGAGGTTCCGCATTGCACTTTTCTATTTCCCATAAGAATAACATGGAAAAAATTTTTTTTGCGTCTTCTGATTTTTATGACTAGCTAACGATGCACCGTAGGAAAAATCTGCAGATGTAATTTTGCAGAGAATTGAATGCTCTACAAAAAAAGTCTCTTATCATTTTTTGATAAATCCATCTGTTCAAAAGTTATTGGAGCTTGAAGTCAAATTAATAGTAAATTTTAAGATCTTTTTACTTTTCCGGCGAAACTATCAGACTTAGTACAAAATGTCAAAGAATCTTTTTTGTAGACAATTTTATTTCTCAAAAATTATCTCTGATAACGTTTTTGAAAATTCCGCATTGGTTTTTAATTATTCCCATTTTAATGCCAAGCTTCTGAAATCGATCAGAACACTCCTTTTTTTAAGAGCTTGGCATTAAAATGGGTATAACTAGAAA
Source organism: Microplitis manilae (assembly GCA_030273425.1). Taxonomy (NCBI): domain Eukaryota; kingdom Metazoa; phylum Arthropoda; class Insecta; order Hymenoptera; family Braconidae; genus Microplitis; species Microplitis manilae. The sequence continues at coordinate 21,977,829 of CP092726.1, forward strand.
CCAATGCGGAATTTCAAAAAACGTTATCAAAGATGATTTGTGAGAAATAAAATTGTCTACAAAAAAGATTCTTTGACATTTTGTACTAAGTCTGATAGTTTCGCCGGAAAAGTAAAAAGATCTCAATATTTACTATTAATTTGACTTCAAGCTCCAATAACTTTTGAACAGATGGATTTATCAAAAAATGATAAGAGACTTTTTTTGTAGAGCATTCAATTCTCTACAAAATTACATCTGCAGATTTTTCCTACGGTGCATCGTTAGCTAGTTATAAAAATCAGAAGACGCAAAAAAAACTTTTTCCATGTTATTCTTATGGGAAATAGAAAAGTGCAATGCGGAACTTCTGAATGTTAATACTAAGAGCTCTAATTTTCACAGGCGTCTTTTTATATCTAAATGAAACTTTTGAACCTGGTTCCGAGAAGAAAAAAAAAATTTATTATTTTTTGAAACGCCCTAATAAATATATATATATCCAACTCATGAAATACTAATGTTTATGAGAATAAAATCAATAATTATCTCGAGTTGTCTGTCTACCCGTCAATTACTATGTTATTGCTTGTATAGATTTTCGATATTTTTTTAATTAATCAGTGCTATTTCATCGGTCTCTGGGATTACGATTGAAATGTTGATGTTTTCCGAGCACTCAACGCTAAACTTTTAGCTTTATAGATAATTACTACCGATAACGATAACATGAAAATCTATATTCTGTATCTATATATAAAATATATATATATATAATAAAAATAAATACCGACAGCTAATCGTTCGGCTGCCAATTTAATACTTGGCATATCATCCGTTAAAATAGACAGAAGTCGAAGAAAAAAAAAATAAATAAATAAATCGAGGGTAAAAAATACGTATTGGTGTAGCACTAATATATGTGAGTAAGTGAAACAAAAGGGGCCTCCGACAAACAACGGACTGTGATGTGTCTATCTCTCAAGGGTGATGGTAACCCCAAAAAGGGGTGGGATCAGAACGAGAGAATGGTGTATGGTAAAAGCGGAAAGGTAGAGATAGAAATATAAATAGAGAGAGCGAGAGAGGAATAGAACAAGAGAGGGTTGTGGAAGCTGAGATATATGGAGAGGCTTTTAGTTCCGTTAATGGCTATCTCGCGGACGATAAGTGCCGAGATCTGTCTACCTTCCGCGCGCTTACTTTACACCTTTAGCTTCTGGAAATGCTTGGGGATTCATCCCCCAAAAAGATATTGTAAATTGTATAGTTAAATGCTCACTATTTTTTTTCATTTTTTTTTTTTTTCGACGTCCCTCTTTATTCAACGTATTTATTTTATTCATCGCATCTGTTTTTTTTAAATTTTATTTGTTTTCTTTTATTTTATTTTTTATCTTGTCTCTTCGGACGAAGAATCACGAGTGTCGCGCGGGCCAGAAATAAATAGCGGGGTAGGAAGCAGAACTCTAAACGCGATCACGTTTTCTCTCTTTTTTTCCTTTCTCTCTCTCTTTCTCTTTTTCTCGTTCTCAAACTATATATTCAAACATTGGAAGTGAGAGAAGTGAGAAGAGACAAAGAATGCAAATAACAAACCTTTTCGTATTTCAGAGCCCTCGGTAATATTAAAGCGTGATTTATTTCCCGGTCGTTTATTTTATCTGCAGTTTCTTCTCTTCTCTCCTCTACTCTTCTCGCGTTTTTCTTCTCTTCTCTTCTCTACTCTACTCTACTGTTATACTGTAGTCAGTATGCTGGGATGCTATATAGGTATCATACTTTGTATAGTATGTATACCAGAATCGAATATAGAATACGATCGGATAGGACAACTAGAAAATTCCGTAGACGTAATTAGATAATTATGAAGTTCCGGGATAAGTCTTGCTCGCTGTACTTGTCTTATACATTAGTCGTACTTGTAGTCGTCGTCGTCGTCGTCGTCGTTGCCTTCTTTTTGCTACACAACTGTAGACAAAAATAAACTCTTGTATATTATTCAGACAATATACGGTATAGGCCTTCTGGCATATCACATCATACACTACATCACTAGTATCTATACATATATATATATATATATATTTATAATTATATATAGAAGGGCAGGCAAAACGCGATCTAAGGAAATAATGGATTTTTGTGCATTCGAATATGTATATTCAAATATTCCGCTAAAAAGTGAATGTAATACTTACAGTTAACTACTTTCAGATTTTTTTTCAACAAGTCAATTACGAAAAAAAATAAACTAAAAATATGCACGTGTAGAAAATTTGAAAAAACTGCAGATGCAATTTTTTAAATATTTTTTTTTACTAATTTATCGTTTTTAAAAAAAAAATCAAAAGTTATTAAACGTCGGAAAACTTCAGTATTATTTTTTTACGCTGCAGTAGGTGTCAAAAAAAATATAATGGGTGTCAAAAATACTTGTTGTTTAAACTACGCATGGATTGCCGCTAAAAGCATGGAACCTAGGCGCGAAAAATTTGAATTATTTAAAATCAATGGAATAAAATTTATTTGTACAATGAATTTTTAAAATTAATTAGCTTCTTGGCAACTGGGTCACGTCATTGGCTTAACTTTTTTGATATCCGGTAACTATTGAAGGCTGGACAAGTAACGCCTTTTGTCGTACTGAGAAAAAGGATACAAAGGTACGAATGTAAATAGCGATTTGACGATGATGTTGAGGAAGAGAATAAGGGGAGGGGAGGGGTACGGATGGAGAGCTGATGTAGAAGAGGTTGTAGGTGGATATGGAATGGGATAACGGGGGCGTTGAAATTTATTGGATTGCGTTGGAAGCTGTACTGTTGAAAATGTTAACAGTGTTAGTGAACTAGAGAGGAGGGTTGGAAGCTTCGTCTCGCCGGAATTTGGATTAGCACGATGCCGCTGCAGTAGGTTGGATGGACATCAAAGTATCGAGCCGATAACGCCCGAGTACGAGGTTTGATCTTCCTATTAAATCCGGGAATTCCGGCGTGGATACTACACACAGCTAAATAGGAGAGGGTAGGACGGTCAAAGGGGGTTTTAGAGGACAGGATTCAAGTACGGTAGTCCAAGAGGAGTTTGGTATAGTCTGTTGATACTACTACTCCTAGTGATATGCTGATGCTGATGCTGATGCTACCACCACGGGAGAGAGTAATCAGCGTGGCGTAGCAGCTAAATAGCATCGTAACCACGACTGAATTGTTAGCGCGTTGAACACGTTTATCCATGTATGTTGCTTTCTGCGTTCGAACATCCTCTACATTGTATGTACTGTGTACTATATATGCTTTAGGTGTATTGCTGATTTCAGTGTCGACGACCGATATATGTATCAACGAGTATGTGGACATGAAAGTCATTTCTCTTTTCATTTAATATAGTTTTCAATTATTTGTATTTGATTAATCTGTACTGTGTAGTGTGACTGTAAATAAGCTGATGCAAAAATGATCAAACTTCTTTTTGTTAAGAAATAATTTAAACTGAGGAACAATTGACTTAATTGAGTATCCGAAAATTTTAATTAAAAATAGTATATTATATTATATTCTTGTTCATTCGTCTTAAGATTTCCGTAACTTTCTCGACTGGAAAAATATTATAAGCTATTAGATTTTTTTGTCAATAAAATAGAGACGTAATGCGTCAAATTCTGTGTTTATTTATTTTTTTAATGATTACTTCGTAAACGAATTACGATCTCGGTCTCTAGAAAAAAAATTTGTCGGAAAAGACGATTACTTTTGACAAAAATTTAAAATTTTGTTTAAATGCAAAGTGCAAAATATGAAGTATCACCAGCAGATGGAAGAATTAGTGAAAAATTGATTAAAAAAATATTTTCTAAAATAACAATAAAATAAGAGATTGATATCGGTTGAAATATATATAGCACACAAAACTATTGATTGCACTGAGTCCAGTAGGTTAAAGATAATTGAGAGTAGGGATGAGATTTGGATTGCGTGATAAAAACAGACAAGTGAGTCATTGCTCATGAGTGACATGGATTATTGAAGGAAATGGGAATTTACCGATAATAGACATAAGACGTAAGACGTTATTAAGAAAAGACAAACATATCACATTAAATCACGTGCTAGATTATTTTAACCTTTCGACGTATAAACTTTTATTCTTATTTTAGATGTTGTATATATTTATGTATATTACGGTAAGCAAAGCAACAAATCAACTCTTGAAAAATAAATTAGTGAAATTCACTGCTAATTAATGAATACCGCGTCACTAATGCCAAAAAGGCATATGCTGTATGTAGATCTACCATAAAGCCAAAAAGGCATATAAATTTTTTTTTTTTGCTCAATCGCTTAGAAATGTTTTGAAATGAATATTTTGATAATAAAAAAAATTAAAACCAAAAAGGCCTATAAATATACATAAGCCTTTTTGCTTTTAGGCACAATGATCATTAATGCCAAAAAGGCATATAAACAAAAAAAGTATATTACCATGAAGTTAAACCCGTGAATTCAAATTTAAATATACTAAGGGAAAAAATTACAGTAAAAAAAAATTTCGAAATTTTTCAGTGAGTTTTGAGTAGCTTTATCTATGTGGATCATGGTTGTATGGTGAATTTAAAAAAAAAAAAATCTGGGCATCGGTTGACCCTGCGGGCCAGCCCCAAAACTTCCCGCTGTTTTCGAGCTCAAGGAGCTCAAAAACATCGTTGTAAATACATTTTCGAGCTCTTCGAGCTCGAAAATACTTTTTCATACCATTATTTTCGAAAAAAACAGTTTTTAGCATTTCTTTCTCCCGCGATAACTCTCAAACGAATTATCCGATTTTGATGTTTAAGGTGGCAATCGACGTGTTTTAATAAAGTCTAAAGCTGATTAGATTTTTGGATTGTTTGGTTGAGTTGTTTCAAAGATATTCGCAAAAAACTGTTTTTTACCATTTCTTTCTCCAACGATAACTCTCGAACGAATTATTCGATTTAGATGTTTGAGGTCGCAATCGACGCGTTTCATTGAGTTCTAGAGCTGATTAGATTTTGAAGTCGATCGTATAAGTCGTTTTCGAGAAACCAATAAAAAACTAAAAAAAAAATTTTTTTTTTCGTAATTGGCCAATATCTTCGAGTCTACAAGGTCAAATGATCTAAAATTTTTAGAAAAGTTGATGGCCAAAAAACTCTTTCGATTGCCGCCTTAACCATCCAAATCGGTTTATTAGTTAAAAAGTTATTAAGAGTTTACATACATACATACACACACACACACACACACATACATACATACAGACACTCGGACATCATTCTAAAAATAGTCAGAATAGCTTCCTAGGACCTCAAAACGTCGACATCTGATGAAAACTCGATTTTTGAAAATCGGGGTGAAAACAATAACTTCCCGAAATTTTTGAAAATCATCGATTTTCTAAGCGGGAAGTTAAAAAAAAACATTTTGAAACCCGACAATTCTAATTTTCAGATTTTGCGGTGAAAACTTTGTAGGAGCCACTTATCGCTATAGAATCATGAAATTGATCAACAAACAAAATTTTAAATATTAATGCCAAAATGGCCTATAACAGCAAGTATATGCCTTTTTGGCATTAATTTTTTTTTTTCATTTTTTAGTTAATGCTAAAAAGGCGCATAAATAAAAAATCATTAAAATATTAAATTCATTCATTTTTTGTTAATAAATATTTGATTAAACCAATTAATTGATTCTATTGATTTTTTATTTATACACTTTTTTGGCATTAGCTAAAAAATTAAAAATAAAATTAATGCCAAAAAGGCATATGCTTGCTGTTATAGGCCATTTTGGCATTAATACTTTAATCTTGGTTTTTTTATCAATTTCTTCACTCTGAAGCGATAGGTGAATTTAAAAAAATAATATGCCTTCGAATGCCAAAAAGGCATATAATATTTATACGCCTTTTTGGTATTAGGGACGCGATATGTACTAGAAACCAGCTGTAAGTATACCTCTGGTGGACTAACCACTGATTCGCAATGAATTTCACTAATGCATTTTTAGAGCTTATAGTACTCTGAAATAATATAATTATATTTAACTGAATAACTTTTTCTTCTTTGTTGAAATTTAAATGAAGAAATAATTAAATTACTCTGTTGATTCAAATAATGATAAATTGACCTAAGTTTTAATGATTAGATCAACCACTGAAATTTTATTTAATTAATGTTGAAATAGATTAGAATCAAAGACACTTTAATTGTCACAATTATGCCGGTCATTAAAGTGAATCATTAATTCCAAAGACAGCCTGACTCTTATAGAACCTATTTATTTTTTTTCGCCCCGAGTCGAAATTAAAACGGTAGTTTGAGCCTCCAAAGCCTCAGTTCTTTTGATGTTGAACTTGACGCTGAATGTAATATGTTATTTAAGTCCTCGATGTCCTAAAAGTAGCGTATGGAGAAGTAAATCACCTTTTTAAAATGGTATTTTAACCCTCCATGGCCTACCATATATTTTAAAATGCTATTCAAGTCCTCAATACCCTAAACGAAGCGCGTGGAGGACTTAATCACCTTTTTAAAAAGGTGTTTTAACCCTCCAAAGCCTACCATACTTTAAATCTGTAGCTTCTAATGAGCTCAATTCTTTAGCAAGATATTATTGTTATAATAATATCCGCGTTCTAAATACATAAAGATATTTCCAACTGATCGTGAGCGTCCGAGTAGCAGTGTGGCAGTGCTTGTGCTTGATATTCGTTAGGTCTTGGTTTCGAATCCCGGCAGCAGCAGATTATTTTTCAGCAGTTTTTTTCAATTTCTTCGGCAGCTTCCGTCATCCAATGCATCATTCGTATTTATTGATCACATAAAATAATTAATTTATCATTTACTAATAAGTCAATGACTCTAATTATTCAATTCGGATTTCGAATGACAGTAATATTCTATTCGAACGCCTACTTGTATAACTTTAGCTGTTATTATTAATATTTTAAATTTTGTTATTTTTTAACTCACAACAAAACATTTATTACTAAGAAATTATTTTTGGAATTTTTAAATTTCAAATTTGTTTCGATCATGGTTGCCATTTCTAATTAGTGACCCCCTTTTCCCTTCTGTTTCTTTACCAATCGTACGCGATCCGATGAGAGTCTTTCTCGATCTATAAATTTAGGCTTTGGAGACTTATTTTACCTTTTTAAAAAGATGATTTGAACCTAAACTTGGTAAAAGCGGGCAAAGTTACCACGTTTAGGTTCAAATCACCTTTTTAATGCATGGATCTTCATATTCTAAAAAGATGATTTGAACCTCCTTACCCTCATGTAGGATTTGGAGGCTCAAATCACCTTTTTAATTTTGACTCGGGGCTGTATCCAAATACCGGCCATTGTCCAGCTAACGATGGTTTCTTTTCGCAGTGTTAACTTTTTATCTCAGTGTGTACCTAAAATATTCCGAAGAATGTATCTGGACAATAGAAATGGAACCATCAGTGAAATAGAGTCAAATTGCATTAAATTACATGCCGCCCGGTTCCGAAATAAAACTTGATTTAGGCTTGGTTTACCAAATTTAAATTTAAAGCCGTTCTTCACAACACGGAAAGAAAACTATGGAAACGGTTCCCAAAATTTTGTGAAATTTTTTTCTATTCCATCATAGAAATTACGACCATAATTATAAGAATAGTTCCTATAATTATAGGGATAATACCCATAACCTTATAGGAATGGTTCCTCTAAATATATAGGAATGGTTCCTATAATCTATAGAGGAATAGTTCCTATATATTATAGGAATGATCCCCATAATATTATAGGATGTGTTCCCATAAATTATAGGAATGGTTCCTCTAAATATATAGGAATGGTTCCTATAATCTATAGAGGAATAGTTCCTATATATTATAGGAATGATCCCCATAATATTATAGGATGTGTTCCCATAAATTATAGGAATGGTTCCTCTAAGTATATAGGAATGGTTCCTATAATCTATAGAGGAATAGTTCCTATAGATTATGGGAATGATTCCCATAATATTATAGGAAGTGTTCCCATAAATTATAGGAACCATTCCCATAAATTATAGGAATGGTTCCTCTAAATATATAGGAATGGTTCCTATAATTTATAGAGGAATAGTTCCTATATATATTGGGAATGATCCCCATAATATCATAGGAAGTGCTCTCATAAATTATAGGAACCATTCCCATAACATTATAGGAATGGTTCCTATAATAGCATGAAAACGATTTCCTTAATATTATAGGAGCCATTCCCATAAATTATGGGGATAGTTCTTATACCATCATGAGAATTATTCCTATACTATTATGAGAATGGTTCCCATATTGGTATAGGAACTATTCCTATACCATTATGGGAACTATTTTCATAGTGCATAGCAAAACTTCCCATAATAATATTTTCGTGAAGATAAACTCGACTTTTTTTACGGCGATATGAAATACATTGAATTTTCACATTGGTTTAGCCTTAACTGACTTACTTAGTCACGATTTAAGACAAAGAAGGCTACATCAAGTCGAAATTGGTTCGGTTTAGACTCTTTCGACTTAAATTATAAGCTCAAACTATAATGAACAAAGCTCTGAAAGTTGACAAAAATTGATCGAAGTCGATAAAATCGGGGTCTTATTAAAAAATCAGCCGCAAATTGATACCTTCAAAAGAAAATAACGTGAATCGAGCCTGAATCGAATTTTATTTTTGACCCGGGCAGTGATAATAAAAAAGAGCGAAAATATAAAAATAATCTTTATAATCAACTTCGTTGCCCAACAACCAAGAAACCTTCATAAGATCCACAGCAAAAGTATATGAAATAGAGGCGCAGCAATAAAGACAAGTGTGTTTGTTTAGGTTCTTCACTTTATCTACTATCTCTCTTTAATTTTATTTCCTTCTCCATCTCCACAGACGTTTAGATACTTGAGAACTTGAGTTTCCCCTTTATATTGTAGACAACTTTATATACTTTATATTGTACACGAGTACATGAAAACTCATAGACTAAAATTAATAGACAATTTGTTCTATATAAATAATGTAAGCTATAATTTATCGTGTAAAATATTTGTTCAAGAGATTTAATATAATATAATAGTAAAATATATAGAAGAGGCAAGTCTGCTCATGTACTGTGGGTTATATCTTTTTAAAAAAAAAAAATGAAAAAGTATCTCTTGAGAATCTTATTTTCACTTTCTCAAATAAGTCACCGTGGTGACATATTAAAGTATGTTATTCTCTTTTAGTTTTCGTCCCACGCTTAAACACTCAACACGTTTGGTGGTTTTAATATCCCTTAAAATCTCGTGTCCAGTTAATTTTTTTAAACCTGGCATATTACAAGACACTCTACCATGACCGGTTATCAGATCTTAGCATCTGCACAGCTATATGTATATATGGTCTCATGGTAAAACCATTTGAATGTCTAAGAAAAAAAAAATGTAAGAGAAACAATATAATATCTCTTATATACGCTCTGACAAATAAGTGTTAAAATGAACTTTCAAGTTATGTTTACATGTATTCATATACTTGCCCATATTATTTAGCATTATAACAAGCACGAAAAATCATTTTAACTACATGAGTACTAAATTATTCAAACGCATGTATTAATAAATTTGTAGACGGGCCTCAACGGAGCTCAAAGTTATCTTAATAATTATAATATCCTTCAACTAATATAAAGTTAGATCTATATTTATGAAATGAATACAACTTTTTTGAAACTGAACTTAAGTTAGCCGACGTCAAATAATTTTTGGATTTCTTTTTAAAAAATAAATAATAAAAAAAAAAAAATATTTGAAAAAATTGCACCTGTAGGTTTTTAAATTTTCTACATATGCATATTTTTAGTTTTTGTATTTTTGTAATTGATTCGAAGAAAAAAAAAGTCCGAAAATTACTACTTGTCTGCTAACTTCAGGTTCATATTAATTAGCCGTAATTATAAATCATAAATGAGCTGGAAACTAATCTTCAGATAAATAAAATAATTAAGATCGTAAAATTCTTATTAAATGTAATAAATATTTAAAATGAATAATTAAGTATTATAGCATTTATAATTAAAGAAAAGGTATATTGTAGGCTATATATATATTGAAGGGCCGATGAGTTTTTTGATCTCTCACGCACGGCTTTAGCAATTTTAAGATTCGCCATGGACTTATTCATCTTTTAAAATGCATTTGAGATTTAAAGACTCTGATACTTTCCCAAGTGTTTCTCACCCTCATAAGACCCATTGAATTTAATATAACCGAATTAAAAAAGTACAATAAGAAGTATGGTATAGATTTTGACACGAATATCGCGGTATATTACTCGCTCATCGCTTGTTATACAGGTTCGGGATTCTCCGTGACCGAAAGCCTTCTTTACACCCGTAAATATACATATATAAATATATCTATATAGATATGTATACATATATATATATAGAGCCAACAACCCATTCAAGAAGACAGAACCGGTGCATCAAATACTCGTCGAATAAAAGTTTTAAAACTGCAGACACCGACTGACGATATGCGCTGTCATCATTCATCGATCGTATTTTTAATTGAGAAATCGATTTGATACGGATTTATCGTTGGAGCTACTAATAAACACCATTACAAAAATTTTTCGATTAATCGACTACATCCGTATATTGTAAAAAATTTTTAACTCGGTGCAATATAAATGCCTCGGTGTTAAAATTTTGGTGTGAAAATTACACCAAATTCGGTATTAAATTTAGACGGTGTAAATTCAAAATTTTTACACCGTTAAGCGGGTGAATGTGTAGTTCATGATAATTTTGAGTTAGCTAATCATAAAAATAATAAAATGTTCAAAATACTGTTTAATATGTACATGAAACCAAAAATCAAAATCAGAAATTTAAATCAAAATTACAAAGTGTAACGCTGAATGGTGTGAAGAAAGTAGACTACATGGTGTTAAAATTACACGAATAGATACTTTACACCAAGAATTTGTTACACCGTAATTGTACACCACACGGCAGTGTAAAGTCCTCGAGAGCCATTTTTACACCAAATTTATTTACAATGTACACTGTAAACAAACAAATGGTGTAACTTCACGCTATCTTGGTGTTAAGGTTTTTGGTGTTCAATTTAACCCCGAAAAAGATAATACAACAAGACCGATAGCGGTGATAAAATTTTTTTCGGTGTTAAGTGGAGTTAACATAAAAGTTTCTTTTAAGGGTCAGAAGTCAAATTGAATTTCAAATACCAAAAAATTTTTATTTTTTCAAATATTAACTATGCGACAACTTTACCAATTTATGGAGAAACCCATAGAATATTTTTCCACAATGGCGAGACTGTCTCTTCGACTGAACAGTCACTAACACCTTCAACAAGTTATTTAATAAGAATAGTAAGCTTATACTATTTTCGAAGATAATCAAGACACTTATTAGTCTCAATAAAATATATATGTTATTCTATTCATATCGTTGAGTTTAATACATCGATACTACCATTCTAATACGGCGTATTCCACAAAATTTGACATTTTCACTTTTTTTGAAAAATGAAATCATTGTAACAACGTGCAGCTTATGTAAAAATTTTCGTGGTCAACTTGTTTATTTAGTAAGACACACGCAGACTTTCGCGCATTCTAATATGTCGTATCCCATATTTGTATAGGTTTAGTCACGCTCACCATTTTTTATTTTAAGTTAATTTTAAAGAAGCAATCAACGACATGAGTAAGAAGGTAATGATGCATAATTTTTGACTCTTCTTACAGTATATAATTCAAAATTATGTATTCACTACAAGTGCCTGTATTTTATGAAAACATGAAAATAAATTTTTAGGTTATACTAATGCTCACATAACACAAATAATTTTTCTTTACCGACCGTGAAACGCTTTTATCATCTCCTGAAAAATTTCCCAAATGTAGGATAGGGCATATTAGAATAGTTTTTTTTAGACATTATAATTATGGTCGTTATATATACTCACATCCTCATTCTCCAATCAGTGTCAATTCACTCCGTATCCACCGTTTTAATACCGATTTCATAAGTTCATTTTAACCCCGCTTTTTGTACTGTATAACCATTTTACTCCAACATTGGCAACAACTATTAAAAGTATTAAAAACTACCATCTACATGTACACATCATTTTTAGCATAACATAAAATGGATAAAGTATTAAAGTCCCCCTAGCATTTATAAGTACTCATCAATTGAACACCAAAGAGTCCTCAAGATACTACAGAGTAAAAGAGATTTACGGATCTAGTTGATTTAACACACAAGGAATATTCTAGTATGAGAATAAGTTAAGGGACACTCGCGGTTGATGAAGGGTATCTAATTTATGAGATTTCCAGCTGATCGGTCACACGATTACTACCGAGGGGTTAGCGCACATCATTTCCGCATGGTGGCGCCTACTAGTACGTCACTCTCGCACTTACTTTCATCATTACCAAGTACTTATGAGTAACGAATGCGTGATGCTCATTGCTGCTAGCTGTTCAAGCCCAACAAATCAAGCGGACTTTATCGAGCAGTAACAAATGATATTTAAAGCAGCATGTTGATGTATTTACTTATTTAGACAACTAATATGTACATCATGAGTACTGAGATACCGCATTAATTTGTTTAGTTTGTTAGTGATGTACATACATGAAAATCCTCGTTAGACCAAAAAATGTAATGATGAATAAAAAAAGTAAAAGTCGACATGCAGAAAATAAGAATTGAAGACTTGTCTCATCTCTTCTCTCTTCTCTCATCTCTCTATTCTATATAAAGTCGTTCACCCCGATTCAGACAATCTAGCGTCTGCGACCGGCGGCTAACCCGGGAGTGATCCGTGATTGTATTAATATCACAACACGCCCTGGCACCCGAATATATATTATTACCTCTCACTCTCTTTTAAATGCATGCAAGTCTCACTCACTCATGTACTTATTCACTTACTCATTTATTTATTCTATCACTATCTTTCACCCGACAATAAAGAAACTCAAACTCTTCCATTCTTCATCTCTCTTTTCTACCCGTTAAATTTATGCGATCATCGGATGCACGAATACGCCACATTGTAAGACACGACCTCAGACTAAAATGGATCTCAACAAACTGAGTTGCGGTCAAATATTCCACCATGTACGAGTATAGAAAAGAGGCGTAGAGAAAATCCACTGGGAAAAGACATTTTTTATAGCAAACCGAGTGCTAAGTCTTAAACTCGGATGCATTTACTGCAAAAATAATTAAAAAAATAAAGAGTGTAAATAAAAAATTTGTGAGAAATGCGATGGGTTATTGTGAGTGACTTTTCAACAACTTCCACTCACTCGCTTGCTACGCATATTGTTCTATTTATGTAACCATTGTTCATCCATCGTTCGAGATAATTTTAGCGTATAGCAGACAACAGCCAGCTCACTCTCTTTTTCTATCTCTCAAACAGTTATATACATCTTCTTCATTAGTTATTTTTTTAACTGAGGTTCTTGTCGCTCATACGCAGCATCTATATCTGTTATCTTTATTTAATTCACCGTAGATAGGAATGCCGCACGCAACACCCAAAGACCGAGTTCTTAAATGTTTTCTACACCCGGCCGGCTTCGATCCCTCTTTTCTCATTTGGCATCACAACCTCAAGCCCCTCTATCACTTATTCTTATTCTTATACATCTTAAAACAATGCACACTCCTCATCTGAGCTATTAGTGATGCCGATTAATTTAGAACTATTGGGTTTCTCAATTAACCAATCAGCGACAACCTCATAACCACTCTTATTTATATTTATTTGTCGATTCTCGATGCTCGATGATTAAATAAAGAGTCAAAATAAAAAAAAATAAAAAAAAAGTAGGTACGTTTAATTAAAATTAAAACGACCGCTAAATATCCGGCTACTTGTATATCCGGCACGCGCGTAAATACATAGCAAATTCCACACTCACGTTAGCATTAATGGCTACGATGTGCCGTCGTTATAATCCCATAACTCTTTGTGCGGCCCACGCGTCACGTCCACTTGTCTTCTAGTTACTTGGCTCGAATTCTATCTCTGTGTACATGCATACACACATATATATGTATTTTATATACACATATGTTTATAATATATGTATATGGATGTTTGTTTGCAATATAGAATGAAAATCTACTTGTCGAGGTTCACAAACACCATCTATTCTAATTTAAACGCCACAATGTCGATTATCAAAACAATTAAATAAACACCAGCCTATTCAATACTATTATTGGATTTGCTTTCTATACATTTGTTTAATCGAATCTTTTTTACTGCACCAGATGTATTTCTGAATTTAAATTTATTAATACTATTTGCACTTACATGTCTATTCGATGTTGGAAATTTTAATAATTATTTAATGACGAAGGGTGAGAAATATATACAAAAATATATTGGTTTTGTACACAGTAAAAAACGATTCGTCAAAATTGACACTTGCTGTGTGTAAAACGATCGATTGACACTTATTTATATGTTATTTCAGCGTACGTCGTTTGTTTTGAAACAGTTACACTCGTGTATGTTAAAAGTAACACGTTATGAGTGTCAAAATCTTCGAAAACGTAACCTTCAATTTTAACACACTTATATGTTATTTGCAACACTTGAAGAGTGTTGAATTTGACATACGCTTTTGTGTTACTTGGACACTTCTTAAAAATCTTTTTCACATTATTTAATGTAAAGTTAAAATCAATGAATTAACTGTAGTAATTGATTCTTCAGCAATCAAATATTAAAAATAACGATAGTATTAGTAATAGTAATATAAATAAAACTAAAAATAAAAAAAAATAGTAATAATAATATCACGTATTGTTCAATATATATAATATCATCTATTATTTATCTTCAATATTCAAATATGTATAAAAAAATCACTATTAATTCTCTCACAATAACAAAAATAAAATAATTATTTTAATATCAAAAAAATAATTATATTTCATCAACATTAATTTAAAAGTTTAGGTTATGTATTTTAAAAACGATTGCAAATTAAACAGGTGATATTTTTAATACGTCATTTTTACTTGAAATTTTCTGAGAATTCTTTTGTGATGGTCGAGATTATTTTTAACATATTTTGTGTGTTGATTTCACAGTAACACATAAAAAGTGTTACTCTCGTATAAAATAACATTTTTGTGTGTTAAAAAATCAATCGATTGCGACAGTTGAAACAAGATAAATATTGTATGTTAAATTGACACACAAAAGTGTTGAAAATTTAACACTCAGAATTTTTTAATATACGCTTTTTTTTACACTTTGACGATTCGTTTTTTACTGTGTATCATGAAATTTTGAGGTACATGTATGATAAAAAAAAATATTGTATTTTAAAATAATAATACTTGTCATCAAATTATCATACTCTCCAAAAACGAATTAGTGAAAAATACTTTTTGGCAGTGAGTGGTCAATGCAAGTGAGAAGTATATCACTATTTGAATTAGTGACATTCTTTTAACTAGTGAACGGTGATAGTCACTATTTTCACTATTTCAATTTTCAGAGAGTGCGTCAATGTATACGGAGAAAAAATTTGAAAAATTGTAATCTTTACAACTGCGTACATGGAGCATGGTTGGCTTGAAACCTAGTCATTTTTATTTGCACTGAGAAAAAAAACTGGTTTTCTGAACTATGAAAAACATTCAATGAAGCCTTCACTATTACCCTCAGCTTAGATAACTAATATATAGTTGTAAAATGTACGGTGGTATCATAGTTGTTTTAACTGTGTTATAGTTCAATGAACAATGACAATAGCGAACGTAACTAAGTCAAAAATGCTATTCTTATTACAAAAAAATAATAAAGAAAAGTCCTTAATTATATTCGTCTAAATGATGCTAAATTAATGAAATTATAATCGTACGATTACTGAAACACTTGTGATTCTGCTGAAGTATAAATTCTGAGGAATAATATTAAATAGTTAGCACAAAAAAACAAATGCTTAGTTAAAACTACTACTTTCAAATAGTTTCGGGCACTATGATATAGTTCAAGAAACTAGGAATATTAGTTATGACTATTTTTTCATTCCCATCCCTTTCTAGTTACCGCAACCATACACTTTTCTCTCAGTGTATTGAAATTGAATCGTTTTAAATTGTTTTGGATCATTTCTACACTGTAAAAAAAGCGGTGTTAAAAATGGACTCATTTTAACTCCGCCGGGTGTAAAAATAAAATTACACTGGTTAGGAGGCGTAATTCAGCGGTGTTAAGATACCAGTGTAAAACCGGGGTAACTGGTGTAAAAGCGGAGTAATATCAGTGTGAAAGCGAGGTGAACTGCTTCCGCTTGGAGTATTAACTTTAAAGATTATAAAACACAAAATGTCAGTTCTTTATGAAAATTAATAAAAAATATCATTTATTAACAAGTATAGTGATCGAGTAAGTAAAAATATTCACAAAGTAAAATATTTTAACATCGGTAAAGAATATCTACACCAGCGGTGGTATTTTAACACCGGTGGCGGCATTATGTTTACACCACTTTCGGTATTAAAATTTAACACCACGAATTTTAACACCTACACCGCTTGGACTTACCCCGATGATTTTTTACAGTGTAATCATTTTAAATTATTTTTTCCAATCAGAGTTGGCAACAATTACACAAATTACTAACTATATTAAAGACAACAATATAAATTAATTAAACTTATTTATTCGTGGGTTCTTCTCCTCAAGACTATTGAAAGGAACTGGAATAAAAAGTCAAGTAACGATTATACAATTTATTACATCCGAATCACGATATTAATTTTAATTACTCAATAGTATTATAAATTCCCACCACGTATTGTAATTTAAATCCACATTCGTCATGAATTAGATTTCAAAATACTTCTCATAAAATTACAGTGATTTTTTGTCATGACGTTGTAAAAACAAAAAGCATTTTTAAAGTCGTTACTTTTATACCTTAAATATAAAAAATTATTTTTGACCTCAAATTTCTTACATACTTTGATTGACAGCCACATAAATGATAAAATATTTAAAAAGAAAATATGAGTAAAACCTTAAACTATGCTTAAGTAATTCTAGAATTAATTTGCAATGTAATGGCATATGTAAAGCGAAAACGTTAGGGTAGAACTCTATAATTAAATTATTAGTACAAGTCGTCTGAGCATTTTAGTTTTTATTTTTCTATCTATATACCATATGCTGCATTATTTTATATGTTTTTTATATTTTTTATCTTACAAATATATATGTATACTTCTCAAGTGTCTAAAGCGAATCTCACCCGTGATTATAAGCAAAGAGCTCGCGTGCACGCGTGGCGATGATGAAATTCCAGAGTTCGAGTTCCCTACCATGGGAAGCAAAGAAACAACCCCCAGAGGGTAATTTATACTTGCCATCAGATCATTTGGTTAACCTTTTATACCATTACATTATTGCTCAAGAATTTTTCATTCCTTTGAATAAAATCTCCTTGTTTTTTTTTTACTAATTATTTAATTAATAATTAATTAAATCGTTTAATAGAAACGAACGATAGTTCGATGGTTAAAAAAAATTTTTTTAGTAAAAATGGAAAAGAAATTTCAACTTATATAGATATATATGTATATATATATATACTATATATATATATAGTAAGACCGATATGTGGACATAAAGAAGACACGTAAGGCGAATGGATTGACTCGCCATCTCTTGGATTTCTTCTGGACTTGAATGAACTTTTTTATATATTTGTAATACAAGAAAAATAGAGATAATAAAGTATGTGAGCTTGCGGATAATAAAAAATAATTTTTATTCATTTTATTTATTTTTAATTCTTTTTGCTAAACAGTTTCGATAGTTATTTTTACCGTAATGCATGTTGAATTTATGACACTTGGAAAAATTTAATATAGAAATGAAAGTAATAAAAATAATATTTAAAAAAAAAAAAAAAACATTTATGTGGCGTTTTAAAATATCTTGAAAATAATTTTAACAAATTTATTGAAGTATATAAAAAAAGGCAAGAAACAAATTTTTTTAGAATTAAAAAAAAATATATCACAAATCTTTTTCGTACTAGTCGGAAAGACGAGAGTTGACAACGACATTCTCAGCGGTCCAATAAAGAAAAGAGTGCTTCAAGTCCTTTTCGTGCTGTCCTGTTCGTGTCCCTTGAGAACCTGTTCCCGTAGGAAGACCAGATTTATGTGCAAAACTGCCGTTCCAACTCCTCTTACACCCACCGCCTCTTCTTCGCCACTTTACTCTATATCCTCATCGTTCTCTTCTATTCGTCCTCATCCTCGTCCGTGTCCTTTTCTTTGCTTGACGATGAGAAAGAGACAGCGAAGTGAGATGGAGATGAACGACGGCGAAACGAACAGACGATCCCTCAGGACGCGGAAATAAACTTGCTTTTGCGATTGGTAGATCTGCATGTCCGTTTTTGTTTCTAGCTTTCGGTCACTTGAGGGCTCAAATTCAAACCTAATAAATAATAAATTTATAAGTTACTTTGAAATAACTCCAGAGAACTGGTTTATAAATTAAAACGGAAATAAATGATAATTTATAATTACTCTTAAAGTATTCAGTAGATCTTATCATTCATTTGACTATTGGAGCTCTTGAACTTCCCGCTAAGAAAATTGACAATTTTGAAATTTTTACTTAATTCTCGAAATGATCGATAGATGGCGAATTAATAGACTCTTTTCTCCCGAGCAGAATTTTCGTTTATGTTAGTGTAACCAATTATGCACGAAAAGAGTAGTGCTTTGTATTTTAACACCCTTTAAGCATAAATTAATAAAGGTAAGTGGATATTTACTAATTCAGAGTGTTAATTCAACCACTGATTCCAAAAAGTGGTTCAATTGACACTCTGAATTAGTGAATATTCTCTTATTTCATTAATTCATGTCTAGAGAGTAGTTTTTAGCGTATTTTGACTTTATATGGGAACACGATTGAAAAATCATCAGAAGTAGCTCGGTTCTACCGCAATACATATCAATTTTTACAACAGTACTCTCTTAAAATAAATTAGTGAAAAGTGCTGCAAATCAGTGAATAAACAGTTATAAGTATACCACTGTTTGAATAAGTGGTATACTTATAACTGTTTATACAGTGATTATTCACTGATTTGCAGCACTTTTCACTGATTCATTTTAAGAGAGTATACGAATAAAACTGTTTAAAAATGAGGGCTGTGAAAATTTTTTTGAAATAGTGTTACGTCACTTTCAACTAGCGAACAACTCCAGGTCAAAAATAAAACTTGATTCAGGCTCGCTTAGCCTTATTTTCTTTTGAAGTTATCGATTTGCCGACGATTTTTCGATAAGATCTAGACTTTTTCAACTTAAATTTAATTTTTTTCAACTTTTTCAACTTTTTTCATCTTAGTTTCAACTTATTTCAACTTATTTGTATTTTTTGGTCTTAGTTTGAACTTATTCGTCTTTACTTCGAGCACGATAGTCATTCACCTTACTTTTGACTTGCTGAACCAAGTCGAAAAAAAGTTATTTATTCGCCTTAATTGCGCCATAATATATCAAAATTATTTCACCTTAGTTTTGACTTTTTCGCCTTATAATTTAAGTCGAATAAGTCTAAACCAAGTAAATTTCGACTTGATTTAAACTTTTTCGTCTTAAATCGTGACTAAGTAAGCCAGTTAAGTCTAAACCAAGGCAAAAACGCAATGTATTTCATATCTCCGTAAAAAAAAGTCGAGTTTGTCTTGTGAAAAACGGCTTCAAATTTCGACTTGGTAAACCAAGTCTGAATAAAGTTTTATTTTTGACCCGGGGATACACTGTAAAAAGATCGGTGTTAAAAATGGACTCAATTTAACACCTGGCAGTGTTAAAATGAAATAACACCGGTTTAGGTGGTGTAATTTAGTGGTGTTAAATTGGTGTAATATTAAAATTACCGAATTAGGCCATAATTTATTAATTATCCATCAATGTTAAAATGAAACGTCAGTCACTGACAGACATTTCTATTTAAAATAATGAAATTCAAATAATACGATTCTGGCCAATAAAAAGTAAAAAATAATAAAATTGAAATTAAATAAATGAATTATTTAATTTTAAATATTTTACACTCGTCTTGAAATTGATCTCATCCACTTACTTGCTACAGTGGAAGCTTTAATGTTCATGAAAGCATAATGCTGTCGTAACGGAGGCGTAGTTGCTTTGCGGCTTGAATTTATTCGTTCAGAGTAAAATTGTGATGTGAGTGCTGAAGAAGAGGAAGAGGTGAATGAGAGGATGGAGAGGGGGAACAAAAAGAGAGCGGATGAAAATTTAAGCAAAAGAAAGTGTAGGAGACAAAGATGAAAAAAAGGTTTAGATAAAATGAATGTATATAAATATATATGTATATAAATTGTATATGTAGCGAGCTTTCGAGAAGAACATACGCGGATTTTAGTGTATAGGATGAAGTGGATATAATCTAAGGTACACCACACACGAGTTAGGTTCGAGATTCGTTGGTTACTCATGAACACGATTTCTACCTTAAAACTTGTCAATGATTCAGTAGCTTACTTTAACCGCAAATTGTCTTTGTTACATTTATTTTTCGTCTCATACTTAAACTTAATCTTCGATTTAAGTAAATTTAAATATAAATTTATATCATGGACTAAAATAGTTTTAATTGTATATACCCGAGTCAAAAAATAGCTTCGGATTTAAGTCTCAAAGTTTTCAATGAAGCTTTTGAGGATCAATTTAGAATTTTAAGAATGACAACAGTACCACAGTTACCACAACGATACATATACTTATGGTAAAAATATCTTATCGTTCCTGTAACTATCTATTAGATAGCTGTGAGCCCTATACGACTTTCTGTAATCGTCATCTCACATACCACCGTCTAACCTAATTAAACATCCATTTTGGCGCCAATTTTCAAATATAACAATTCGAGTTCATTTTTTTAAAAATTTGTTAACTATCTATAACCTCACTGATTATTTACCTAATGATCAATCTAATAAAACTGCTATATATTTCAATTGTGAAAATTATGTAAAAATCAATTTATATTAATTTAATTAATTAAATTTATATTATATTTAAATATTTATATATGTAACCTCAAAAATTAAAAGATATATTTATATTTATATTTTAAATTTATTTAGACTGCAAATGATAAATCAGTTTTATAAATTATTTTATTTAATAAAAATTATTTATTAATCATTTATTTATTAATGATAAAGATTTCCAAACGTGTGTCAGATAGGGCTCAGAACGATACGGTATAGGTCTCAGAGCTATCTACCGTATTGTTGTCAGAACGATACAGTAGATCGTTGCAGTAACAATCTAGTAGATAACTATTGCGTATTGCTACTGTAACTATACAGTATACTTCTCAGAACAATATTTTTTTCTCCGTGTATAGTAAGTTATCCCAGTTTAGCCCTCAAAGTAGTAGTTACGACCCATTTTATAACTTTGAGGACTGAACTGGAATAACATAATCTGGATTAGAGCCTCAAAATACTCAAAACATACAGGAATAATTTTATCCACATTCGAACCTCAAAAGTCTCATTCGTCGATTCTCTCCCTTCCTTTCCTATCTAAAATTTTAAAAGTATATAGTCTGAATTATACCTTTTCATTTATTGAGGATTTTGAGGTCTTACTTATAATTCAAAATCGATAAATTATTCGCATTTAGACCTCATAGTTCTCAATTGAGTATTTTGAGTACTAGTTACCTTCTGAGCGACAAATAAAACATCAACGAAATTGAGGCTTTTAAGGACTAAATTAAAATTTGTTTTTTGACTTAGGTACACAAAGAAAAAAGGGTTTCTTGGCACAAAAAATTTTTATTAACCCCAAGAAATATTTTGTATTATGAATTGAAAACAAGAATTTTTTTGAGGTAAGGCATGGCAAAATAGTATATATGAGGCTTATATCTTTAGTATTGTCGTATGTATGATATTTTGCCAGCATATATTCTCGGATAAATTTTTCCGTGTCGACCAAGAAATTTTTTTTAGTCCTAAGATAATTCTTGTCTTTATTTCATAATGCAAAATACTTTTTGCGCCAAAAAATCCTTTTTCTCTGTGTGCGATTATTTTTAAATATATTTATTATAATAATAAAAGAAAAAGTATAACTATATATTTTTACTTATTTTTATTAAAATCTCAAAATACCCTACTATTACGACATCTATACTCCTAATTAAATTTGTATTCACAGTATATCTCTTCTCAATGATATTCAGACTTAAATAAAATCCTCATAAATATAAGCAATGAGAATAAATAAATATGTCAAGAAATAATAATAGTTTAGTGTCAAAATTTTAAATATTATTTTTAACATTTATTTCATTCTTAAAAAATTCAAAAATTTCAAGTATGCATTTCAAGAATTAATTTTCAGTCTCAAATTTTTTTCCATTAAATTAAAAAAAAAAATTAATTATTCTGTGCATTATTTTAAGGTGAACTTTTTTTTAATTACAAAAAAGGAAACCAATTAATTAATTAACTTAATTTGAATTTGTAATTAAATGACATACAGAATTTTTTTTAAAAATTAGTTATGACAAATTTTTTCTTCAGTTCATTTTTATAAAATATTGTATAAAAGGGGATTAAAAAATCCAGGAGCTAAAAATATGGATATTAAAATGAATTTTTAAATAATTGTTGCTGCTTATTCAAATTCCACGCACGCGTGTGACACTCGAGATACATTTAGAGTGAGTATTTTATAACTATACGTTGTCACAAGGCTTTCACATATAAAAAAAAATTACATACAAACATTCATATATATATATATATATGTAGAATTTTTTTAATCAAATTTAAAATGTGTACTCGTTGCGCTCGGTTTGTCACCGTCGATTTGAAAGTAAGGGAGAATCTCATTTAATGGGCGGATACGGGTGTCGTACTCATGCACATCACGGCAAGAAATTGGAACAAAATTATTGGGTGGGAATGATGCTAATGACAATTACTTAAATATATATAAATTTGTCAAATAAAATTATTTAAGGGGACCCGGTGGTCTAAAAATTTTGAAAAATCGATTTTTTTTGCATATTTCGAAAGTATAGTATTTCAAAAATATACGGTGAAAATATGGTGATGATATTCAGTATTTCATGTTTTAAAAGCTATTTAGCAAGCCGGTCGAGTAAGTAATTTTTGTTCTATTGTGCGGCGGGAAACATCTGCTTTGGTTTCTATATCTAAGTTATAATAATGATAAATAAGTCAGCATATAATGAAAAACAAGAAAAACCGAATAAGTGTACAAGAAAAAAATATGGTGCTGGAATAGCTAATTAATCGCAAGTATATGTTCAAATCTAGTTTTCTTCAGAGTTTCTTTAACTAAAACTTTAAACGCGTTTATCTCAAAACTACTTTTTTCTGCCTGGCGTAGGGAAAAAAAAACTATCCAGTCGATTGCTTTCAAATTTAAATATGTTATTTAATACACCAACAACTATAGCTGGAACTAGAATAAAATTTTTGCAATGAATATTTCTATTTTTTAACATGCTAAATGTCAAGAAAAAAAATGCAATTTTTGGACTACAAATTTCAACAAAGTGCCACTTCTTCAAAAAAAAATTTTTTTTTTTATTCTAGTTCCAGCGATAGGTATATTTATACTGATTAAAAATCCATTAAATTTTTTTGTTTCAGACCCATAGAAGAACTGAATTGTCCTACGCCGCCCGGGTTCCTTTTTTTAAAGGAGCTGGCTTCAACGCCATCTTTTAAATACTAAAAATAATTTTTTTTCTTAGTTATAAGCATTTTTGTATACATTAATAACAATAAAATAATCCTTCAAAATTTCAAAAGGATTGATATTTATTAACATATAAAAAAAATTTTTTTAAAATCATGAAATTTTCAGCCTCTAGACCACCGGGTCCCCTTAAATTAAAAAATATATATTTTTCCTACAAATAATAAATATAACCAAGAGCCGGAATAATTGTCTGGATTTTAATAAAAAATAAAAAAATTATTCACGTAAACTTTTTTTGGTGAACAATGAATTTAAAAGGTATTGTATTTTTGTATTGTATTGACTTATATGTTTTTTATTTATTCATTTTTTTTTTTTTTGTTTTTAATTTATATACTTTTATTGAGGAACAATATACAATCGAATTGAGTAAAATAGCGTTTATAACGTAATGTAAAGAGACTTTTAACGATTCAATACGCGATACCGGTTCCCACGCAATGCGATACCACCACGCGATGGAACATTCGACGATATCGGTACACTATACACTAGCTAACTCTGACGTGTCAACTACGTGATCATACTCTAATGCTTTTTCTGTACATATATACTATATATACTTCACTGGGTATATCAACGGGACACATACATCCAAATTACCATTCTGAATGTCATCATAACTTTTATTTCCAACTTACTCTCGACCTGAATACCGATAAACTTCGATACAGCACTACTATCACGTCGACAATTTCTTATTTATTCATTTCTTACTTTATATTTTAACAACAAGCTAAACTAGAATCTTTATTATTATTATGACTTATGACTTTAAATTATTATTTTATATTTATTATGATAGAACTTTTTTCTACCTCTTAAATTCATACCATTTGATTTATTTATTACTGACGTGATTGAATTATTAATTGATTACTAAATATATCAATCACGTTCGGCAATTAATTAAAACAGAAAAAAATATTTCATTACTTTCATAGAAAAAAAAATGGAAAGCAGTTGATTCTGCGGGTCGGTCTTAAAACTTTCCATGTTTTCGAGCAGAGAAAATATTCATGGAAAATTTCAGATTTTTTATTTTTTTGAGCTCAAAATTACTATTTTTGTATGTAAGGTAACTCTTAATTTGGATCAGTGAGAAAGTCACTGGTTCATTCAGTGAGTAAAAAAGTCACTGGTGAATCAGTGAGATTCAAAGTTGCTCACTATAATTTTGATACATTAAGGCGAATGTAAGGTGAATAAATAACTTTTTTTCGACTTGGTTCAGCAAGTCAAAAGTAAAGTGCATGACTATCGTGCTCGAAGTAAAGACGAATAAGTTCAAACTAAGATCAAAAAATACAAATAAGTTGAAATAAGTTGAAACTAAGATGAAAAAAGTTCAAAAAGTTGAAAAAAATGGAATTTAAATCGAAAAAGTCGAGATCTTATCGAAAAATCCTCGTCATATCGATAACGTAAAAAAAAAAATAAGGCGAAGCGAGCTTGAACCAAGTTTTATTTTTGACCCGTGTACAAAGATAATTAGAAATATTAATATTAATACTAAAAATTCCAGTCCTGAAAATCACATCGAAATTAAATGTATATTTTATTTTTCTATCCAGTTTGCAAATTAATTAAATAGTTGTAAGTCATTTTTCAAGTGCAATAATAAATTTAATGATACTACATACTAATTATGTAACCCGCTCGGCATGAATGTCAGAAAGGCATCTTTTTGATATCAGAAAGATAACATAATTTTTTAGATAACTTTATGATAACAATGAGATGTCTTTCTGACGCTCATGCCGAGCGGGAATTCATGATCATAAAGTATCTAAATATGTAGTGAAACCTTTTACACAACAGGGCTTAAAATTTTATAAAAAACAAAAAATATGAAATTTGATCGAAAAAAGAAATTGTCTACGTTGCTCTATAAGATTTTAAATTTTATCTGACAAAATGTAATCCCGTTTTGTTTTCTGCTTTTCTTAGTCAAGTTCTACAGAACATTCTTTAATAAAAGTTGCATCTTCTTATTCCAAAGAAGTTTTTTGAAGAAAATATTTAAAGAAAAACTTCTATCAATGTGATCGGACAGTTTCCCTACTCGATAAAATTAACTGATACATAAAAAATTTATCGTTAGGTTTTGGAGATTCCAAGTTGTTCGGTCATTACCGCGATTGCCACCGAAATATTTCCAATAAAAAATAATCTCTGCGTAAGTATAAATTTAACGATTTAAATCTTTGAGCATAAAAAATTAAAAGCGCATGTTAGTTTATAATAGTAATGAATTTAAAGTACGGAAATGTTCGAGAAATAAAAAAAAATTATGTAATGTGTTTACAAAAATAATGATATTGGCAAAAAAATTCCAGTGATGTTAATAGAGCTGATGAAAAAATATTTAGTTATTTATTACTTATTAGTACGAGTGTGTTTAAAAAGAGCTTAAGAAAATGGCAGGTGGTAGTAAGGTGAATCAAAAGCGAAGCCAGACCACCAAGGTCGTCGGACAAGTATCACGGTGTCAATTAATGAGCAAGAGGATTAAAGAGGGGTAAAACCCAGTAGCAGTAGCAGCAAAAGAGCTGAACAGTAGGAGTGTAGTCCATGTGCAGTGGGTATACGACAACTGGGTTTGAGTCGGTGAGTTGTGGATAATATGAGAGACCAAATGGAAAGAGAGTCGAATGAAACTGAGACCAAAGACTAAAGACTGAAGACCAAAGACCATGCAGAGAAACGACGACTGTCCCTGCAAAGCCAAACGAGTGCGGAGCGAACGAGTTGAGGGACAAGAATAAGGACAAGAAGGAGCTGTCGCTCGTCGGGATACGGTTTTGTCGCTCGATTCTCGGTAGTCAACCATAATAAATACATAATATGCACATAAAGGCTCGCCGGCGCGATCGAAATGATCAAGCCCGAGTCTTTCGCGAGTTCTCGACTCGGTGGGTGGCTTGATCTTCCATTGAATTATGTCGCTCGCGATCTACACACTGGCACGAGAGCCCTCAGCCGATTCTTGTTTAACTCCAATCCGAAGACTCGATAATTGATCCCAGTGATTAACAAGTTATTGTGTACGTTAATTAAACCATTTTCAATCCGAATAAAATTTATAACTTTTTTATTTTTTTTACCAGCTTCCCTTATTTTTGTATACTTTTTCAAACTAATCGATAATTATTTTTATAAATATTTATATTCTATTCATTATACTCGTAATTTATTTCACCCAAGTTTTGACTAAACATTTTTTATTTTATTTACAAATTCATTCCAATGATAGCAGAGTATTAATTAAAATTTTCGTTACTCGATCGCAAAAAAAAAAAAAAAAATTGTTACCAATAATTGAGCTCAATTACGTACATAAATCTTGAAAAACGAAATAATTCATTTAACTCCCTGGTTTGAGAATGAAAAAAAAATCTAATCATAGGATTCACAGCATACCCATATCATCCTTAGACTCGATCAAACCGAAAAATAAAATAAAAAAATGCCAGCTCGGAGACAAAGAGGCAAAAAGGTATAGAGAGAATACGCGAGCTTGGATAAAAAATAATGAGGCGGAAAAGGATTGGTTAATCTGGATTTTTTGCATACTTCATCAGCAATTGGTTCTCCAGTGTCTCCATGAGCAGTCTACTCGCTTTAATACCATTGCCATGATGCACTGTAGTAGCGCGCCTTGGTGTGGGAGTTTTATTGTACAGTATCAAGTACAGGGCAGTGAGTAGTGAGGACCCGAGTGTCGATGAGCAAAGAGAAAGAGTAAACGTGCGAGTTCGAGGCCACAAATTAATGCCATCGTATCCAAGGGACAAAGTGTATATATTTATATATATATATAGTGACGCGACATGCTCAGATTATGGTCAGTCGTATGAGGAGTAGCCAGACAGAAATGAAAGTAAATATGTATGTATATATGTATATATATAGTGATGTAAATGTATTTTATTATAAGGGAGGCGAGATGATCGAATGATAGAAAGAAAAGGTCGTAAGAATCAGTGGAACAGAATAAACTAATATTGGATGCAAGTGAGTAGCCCTACCAAGAGATGCTTAAGCTAAAGTTAAAGCTAAAAAGTTTTTACGTTACCCAGTCCCAGTAATTTACAGTCGCGTCGGTCATTCGGCCATACATGGTCGGTGCTCAGCGATCGGTGGCCTCGTGATACGTCAAATTAGCCCATATATCATGGCTTCTTTACCGCTCCATCGATTTATGTCCATCCGCATAATATAAATTATTAAATAACTTTAAACGATACCGGTGTTGTATTAGTATATATATATTTATATACACATTAAGATACTGTCCAGCATTATGTATTTATAAATACATTTTTATTTATTTATTATTATTATTGACTTATGTAAAACATCGTGGACATATCTACCTTATTTATCACCTTAAGAAATTCAATGTTAGTAATGTTACTCATGCTATTATTTTTTTATTTTTATTTATGTACAGGCTATTCGTTATTATAAATGGAAATTACGTTTATATAATTACTGGCTGAGGATGAAAATTTATTATAATAAGTATATTCTGTAAGTAATGTAATAAAAATATTTTTATATTACATAAGCATATCTATTATTGAACAAATTGATGAAATTAGAATATTTAATGTTAAATTTTTCTGTTTTTAAGTTGGCATTTCATACCCGCTGGAATTTGAATTGTTTAATGCACACCTCAGCCGCAAACGCGCTGTGTGTGACTTACGATCGATATTATCTACACTTTTTTGATTACACTAGAATTAGTCCTTTCGCCACTATGCACGGTAAGAAATACTTTGAGGATATCACTATGCCAGTATGGGCGTGAACGCCATACTGTATGGTATCGAAGATTTTTATACGTTGTAAAATTGTATGCTGGATGATTCGACCATTGCGGAATAGTAACATTGGCGATAGTTGGCGCGGACGCCGCAACGTCAGTTTGGCCGTCAGGCCCTTACTGCGTTGCCGTATTCACAATGCTTCTGGCAGATAAACCTAGTCTAACGACATCTATATAGTTTTGGCGGTAATACGATAGTATACATTGATTGACGCGCCAAAAATTATGGCGGGAAAAACTAGTAGCATTGTGCCCTCGCATTGTAGTATGGGTCTCAGGACCATGCTGTTTCGCCGTGCCTGCTATGCATACGTGTGAGCAATACAATAGCTCCAGTACTATACAGTATAGTAAATAACGCCATACTTCTGGGACTCGTTACAATACTGTCTTGGAATATTTCACATACTTTATGACAATGTTTCCGATCCTTGATGACAATTTAATATTCAAAAAAACTCAGAGGAATAGGATCGGGATAAGTTAATTAAAACTTATATTTATTCGCAACGTTTCGGCTTTTATTAAGTTTTTTTCCAGGCACTCTGAAAAAATGTACCACAACTATTATTTACAAAATACAATCGATATTAAAACAATAGTCGTAAAAAAGCATAACATAAATAATCGTTTGAACGAGCACTTGTTTTGATTAACAGTTTTCTAAATATAAGCATCTATCTTGAGACCATACCAGCATGGTGTTCAACGCCATGCATTTTTCACCGTGTAGGTATGGCTGTATACAAAGTTAAGAACGAAATTTTCCGACGCGTATTTACGTAATTCGATGTGAGACATCCGATTTTGATAGTTATAAAGTCTTATGATTGTCCAATTTTTTATTAAAACCAATTTGATCGTTTAAACTTAATTTACAGACAAACTATTATCGTTAGAACAAAAGTATTTCTGAAATCGTTTAGCTCATATCAGAATACTCAGACCAATTAGTCCAAATACAATCTGGGTAGACTAAAATTAGATCAAATTTTTCGACTCAGGGAATCGTTTTTGAGATCAATTGTCAGTCAACCTCATGGTCCAACTAAAGATAAAAATCACGATCATTTCGCATCACCATATATTAGCTTAAAATAATTGATCTGATTTTATCGTCAATAAATTATTCATCAGACATGTATATGAAAATAAGCTTTTTATTTACGTAATTATATAATTTATAACATTAACTAAAAAAAGTAATTAAACGAATGTAAATATGGTTGTCGAGTTGGGTACAACATTGGATAAATTGAAGTGTACAACGGGCGTCGGATAAATTTTTATAAATGATCTATTATAAAGAATGCAAAAGTGGCACGTGACGAGGAGAAAACATGAACCCCCTGCTTCGTCATGGCCCGCGCTGAGCCGAGGACCCCCCATGAGCACATCCCGAAGCAAAGAGTGTTGTGCTCTTTCTTTTACTCTCTTTGTCTCTTTCAGTGCTAAACTCCCCTATATAGACTATACTTTTCGAATACATAGAATGACTCTCCGCCGACAAGTCTCGCGAGCAAGCCAAACGTTGTGTACGTTACTTGTCTCATTTTACTTTACAAGGGGATTTAAAAATCGAGGAAAGCTTTGACAGCTATTGCTAAGCCCAAGTTTCCTTCGCCCTCTCACGTTCTTCGGTCCTCCTTCATTCGTCTCGTTTTTATTCTGTGTATATATATATATATATATATATTTATGTCTAATGTTTTGTATGTTGCTCACTCAAATACACCAATATAAGGTACTTGTAATATACCTTGTCTATAGTTGTGTGAAAATCCATCGGCGAGCGAATTAAATGTAAAATATACAATCAATAAACTAGACGCTTCTGTCGACGCTGTTGTCGACGTTGTTGTTCTTCTCTTCTTGTTGTCGTTACTCACTTTCCGTACAGTCCTCAACACTCACCGGGGGATCTGACTTGCAATGTGATATGTCACTAATTAAAATACGTTACCAAGGTATTTTCCATAAATTGTTGATATATACGTTGATTATATTGCTGTGCTACTGTGTATAGAGTAAAGATAGAAATAAAGATGGAGAAAAAGGTACATAAATAATTTAAATTAAAGAAAATAAGTTATAAGAATAAAAATAAATAGGATTTAAAAAATTAAATGGATAAAATAATTTACAAGAAGCGCAAGTAAATGGATTAAGGAGATAAAGAAAATGAGATTACGACAAATTGTAAAAAATGACTGGCTACATTTATATTCATAGTGACTTTTTTTTTTATTGAGATACTTTAGTATACATTTAACTATATATGTATATTAGACTGTTTCAAAAAAAATAACTATTTTTTTTTTTCTTCATTATATCGAAAATATTGTTAGAAATGACGAAAAAGACATACTGTGAAAGTTTGAGCTCTTAATATTAATATTAACAACTGCCGCATCGCAATTTTCTATTTCCCGTTTAAATAACATGGGAAAATTTATTTTTTAAGCTTTGGAATTTTGTAGCTCATGGTGGGACCAATATTTCAAAATGTTCAAGACATATTCTTATGGGAAATTTGACGCTCTACAAAAAAGGACTCTTATAATTTTTCGATATTTTTATTTCTTCAAAAGTTATTCAAAGTTAAAGTTAGATTGATGATAAATTTTTACATTTTCTGAATTTTCTGACGCAACCATCAAATTTATGGGAAAATTTTATTGGACATTTTTTGTAGAGCATTTCATTTCCTATAACTTATCTCTGAGAAAATTTTTGATATTTCTCACAAGTCGTAAGTTATTTGCAATTAACTGAAAATTTAATATAATTAATTTTATGCAACAAAATTTAGATTATTTAAAAAAATTTTCAGTTAATTGCAAATAACTTACGACTTGTGAGAAATATCAAAAATTTTCTCAGAGATAAGTTATAGGAAATGAAATGCTCTACAAAAAATGTCCAATAAAATTTTCCCATAAATTTGATGGTTGCGTCAGAAAATTCAGAAAATGTAAAAATTTATCATCAATCTAACTTTAACTTTGAATAACTTTTGAAGAAATAAAAATATCGAAAAATTATAAGAGTCCTTTTTTGTAGAGCGTCAAATTTCCCATAAGAATATGTCTTGAACATTTTGAAATATTGGTCCCACCATGAGCTACAAAATTCCAAAGCTTAAAAAATAAATTTTCCCATGTTATTTAAACGGGAAATAGAAAATTGCGATGCGGCAGTTGTTAATATTAATATTAAGAGCTCAAACTTTCACAGTATGTCTTTTTCGTCATTTCTAACAATATTTTCGATATAATGAAGAAAAAAAAAAATAGTTATTTTTTTTGAAACAGTCTAATGTATATAGAATAATTGTTATTTTTTAATTAATTAAATTCATTCTCTGCGCAAATGAAACTTTATTTGAATGATAAAATGATAATTATATTTTTGCTAGTGGAATTTCATCTCTGTATTATTGACGCAGAAAAAAAGCTTTTATATTATTCAATTACTTACTTGTTATTGTGATTCGATTTCAAATTATTATTATTATACTTTTTCAATTATTATTTAGATTATTTTATTATTGAATTTTCAGAAAAGTTTTTGACAGTTTTGAAATTATCCAGAATGTTTTGGATGATTTTAAAATTTTCTGGAGTATGAAAAGGTGGGGGCGCAAAGTGGGCCTTTCAAAATTTTCTATACGTCAATAAATTCGGACAGATAAGCTTATTGAAGTTTTTTATACAATGAGGGCTAAAATAGACCACCAAAACTGTTCATTAAATATAATTTATTAAGAAAGTTAAAGATAATAAAATTACGTTTTAAAGTTATATCGCAGCAGGCTTAAAAATGATTTTTTATATTATTAAAATACAATTGTTTTATAGTTATTTGCAAATATCACGTGCAGCTTCGCACATATTTGTTGTCAACACCGGCACATGAAGCATGGGCCCAATTTTTACATTGGCCACATTGAATCCATGGCTCTAAAGATTCCGAGTATAATTTGCCACAAAAAATACAAGCAGTATCATCCACCGATTGTTTTGATTTGCTTTTCCTTTTCCCTTTCCTTTGATTGTTGTCTTCGTCGTTTTAATCGTCGTTTTAATATCAAATCCGAAATTTTTTGGAGGGCCCACTTTGCCCCTGATTTTCGATTTTTCAATTTTTATAGACGCAGCATAATGAAGTGAAAATAAGTATCAAGGGTCTAATAAGAAGTAAACGCCTAAAAAAAATGAATGATATAATTATTTTTCGCCCCTCCGGGCGAAAAGCGTCAACTTTTTTCCCGCTGTGTGAAACGAAGTTGACGCTTTCCGCCTCCGTCGAGGCGAAAAATAGTATTTAAACCTTGGGCAGTAAACAAGAAAGCCTCAGATCACATGTTTGTTGACCTCGGCTTCGCCTCGGCCAACAATTACATGAGATCTGAGACATTTCTTACTTTCCTGCCCGAGGTGTAAAATATACTATTCCTTAAAGGCTCACTCTGCCCCCTCCCCTATTAAAGTTCTAAATACTTTCAGAATCTTACAGACTATTTAGATAATTTTTTAAGTTTTCAGATTGTTCATAAAAGTTCTTGATATAGAATATTATTGGCAGCTTTCTCGTTATGAGCATTTTGCTCACGGGACTCTTATCAAATTATAGGGGGTGGGGTTGGTTGTCACAGCAGTCATTTGTAGCGATCGGTTCATCGATCAGTGGCGAAGAATCGCGAAGGTATCACCTTTTTTTCAAAGCCGATCAATGTTCGTATTTCGTTCGTTAAGTTGTCTATTATGACCTTCGTGACAACCAACCCCGGTCTTCCCTAGGATGTCGCTGTAGTGCAAGCGGGACACTAAAAACTCTGGAGTGCTAAAGGGTTATTATAAAGTGGCAATTGAAGGTTCTACATGGAAATAAAATTATGGGAAGTTTTCCTATGCATTATGGAAATAGTTCCCATAATGGTATAGGAATTGTATCCATACTATTATAGGGATGGTTCCTGTATGTAATGGGAACTATCCCTATAACAGTATGGGTACAATTCTTATAACATTATGGGAACCATTTCCATAATAGTATGAGAATAATTCCTATACCAATATGGGTACACATTTTAATGGTGTAATACCGTACGATTGACGGTGTGGCTCAATAAGTTATAGATCAAATTGAACGGAATATAGTATAGTGCCGGATAGCTCAACTGGTAGAGCACTCGGCGCGATACCGACATGGTCTGGGTTCGATTCCCAGTTCGGGCTATCTATATTTTTCTCAATTTATCTATAAATTGTCTTATTGAGAAGGTTTGCATGTTTTTTAGGTTTCCACTATATTTAAATGGTGTAATACCGTACGATGGACGGTGTGGCTTATAAACTAAATTTATAGATAAATACGGTATACGGTATACGGTCCCCATAATATTCTTTCCATATAGAAGTATCCAGAAGTACTCAGAGTTTTTTATGTATAAAGTTTCAAACACTTTTTGAACCTTCAGAAATGTTTCCCAAAATTTTCGATATCAATTTATGTTCGATTTTCAGATAAAATTGTTTCTGAGCTCACAACCCGCTTGTAAAAAACATATGTGAAAATTATATGTCACGAATTATTATCATTAGTTTTGTTTATTATCATATATCTATTTTTATATCTTAATATATGTGTAAAGCAGATGTATGAGTATTAAAAAAAAACAATAACAAAAACATTTGATTAATGTCACACATCAATTTGCATTATGCGTAATGCTCGATAATAACTATGTCTATTATTTATATTGAAAATGGTAATAAACGATGATAGATAATAAAAGCATAAATTTAACGAAAGTAATTGAAATGAATGCGAACTACTGACTCGAACATATGTATACATATTCAATTCTTCCGGAGTCATTGTAAAGTTTTATTTTTTATGATAATATAATACGAAATAAATATAGATATAGATGGATATATATAGATGTATTTCCGGTCATTAGATTTAAGCTGTAGTAATTTTCCATATCGAGATATTAACAACTGATGCTGATTACAATAATAATAGAACTGTGAGTGTTATGTAAATTCAATAATTACCATATGAACATTCATTAACTTCCGGTAAATACATAACTCCGGATATAATACGGAAAAGGAAATATTGCTCGATTGACCCGTTTATCCCACTGAGGATTGTTTACATCATTCTTTATGTCTTCATATTTGTTTATTTATTATACATTAATAATATATATATACATATACATAAATATTAAATTATTGCCGTATAATACATAAATTATATGGTATCAAGGACATTTGTTATCGTTAAAACACACGTGGGTATTTATTTTTTTTAACGTTTACATACTCCCTACTGTGAAACGACCCCCCATCGGCACCTGACTTTGCTACTATATACCTCTATACAAATTATTATTCAACTGCATCCGTTTGCGGTTGCTTTCATCGTTCCCTCTTTCTTATTACATTCTCTTCGTTTATTATATTATCACTTTATAATTATTATTGTTTTATTATCATTTTAAATTCATTTGTCTTGATATGCATGATTTCTAAATTTATTTATCGACTTGAAGGAAAACAGAAAAAAAATTTGTAAGTCAAAAAAATTACGTTTTTTTAAAAAAAATTATTTTAGTGCTTATTAAAAGTGTGTTTTACAAAAAAAATTTAATGGTTTATTATATACAGCTAAAATAAATATTGCATTTGTTATCTTAGTTATTCACGCAAATGAAATATTATTTTAAACAAATAAAAGTTTCTGATGTTAAATAAGATGTTTATCACTTTTCATAACTTAAAAATGTTATAAATTATATTTAATAAATATTAATAATTTTTTCATAAGACTAATAGGAAAACCGTAATTTCAAAATTGAGATTTCATAATCATCAAAAATTTGAATCATTCATTATGAATCTTAATTTTGGAATTACCGTGAAAATATTGGTCGTATAGAAAAACTTTTTCTACAAAAGTTGTAGGAAATTTAATTTTCTAAAAAAAATGTTCCTTATGATTTTGTTCTACGACCAATATTTTCACCGTAATTTTAAAATTGAGATTTTCATAACTATCGAAAATTTGAATCGTTCATTATGAATCTTAATTTTATAATTGCGTTGAAAATATTGATCGTATAAAAAAATCATACGAGACATTTTTTTTCGAAAATTGAATTTCCTAAAACTTTTGTTTGAAAACTTTTTTTATAAGACCTATATTTTCACCGTAATACCAAACATTCTCACCATTCATTCGAAATTAAGGCAAAAATCTTGTCCCTAGTGATGACGAAATGAAATTTGACAATTTTCCAAAAATCCAAACGTCCCATTTCAAGTGAGTACCCGGATCAAAAATAAAACTTGATTCAGACTTGCTTCACCTTATTTTCTTTTCAAGTTATCGATTTGCCGACGATTTTTCGATAAGATCTCAACTTTTTCGACTTAAATTTAATTTTTTTCAACTTTTTTCATCTTATTTCAACTTATTTGTATTTTTGGGTCTTAGTTTGAACTTATTCGTCTTTACTTTGAGCACGATAGTCATTCACCTCACTTTTGACTTGCTGAACCAAGTCGAAAAAAAGTTATTTATTCACCTTACATTCGCCTTAATGTATCAAAATTATTTCACCTTAGTTTTGACTTTTTCGGCTTATAATTTAAGTCGAATAAGCCTACATCAAGTCAGTTTCGAGTTGATTTAGACTTTCTCGCCTTACATTTTAAGTCGAATAAGTCTAAACCAAGTAAATTTCGACTAGATTTAAACTTTTTTGTCTTAAATCGTGACTAAGTAAGCCAGTTAAGTCTAAACCAAGCGAAAACTCATTGTATTTCGTATCTCCGTAAAAAAAAGTCGAGTTTGTTTGAGAAAAACGGCTTCAAATTTCGACTTGGTAAACCAAGAACAAATCAAGTTTTATTTTTGACCCAGGAAGTCGTATTATTCGACATAAAGATCTTTTTTTTTTACTCAAAAAATTTCTCTTCACTTCTACTTGGATGCACAATGACTTTAAAAAATTTTTCCATGAATTTTTTATCAAATAATTTTCTGGGCATTGTCATTAATTTTCAAAAAATTACCGTTGGTCAATTTTTCACGAGTCAATTCACGTCAGTTTTTTTAACAATTGTCAGGAAACTTCTATGCCTTACATTACTAATTAACAGTATTGATAGATACAAATATTCTTTAAGTCCTTTGATAGTTAATAGAAAAAAAAAAGAAAAATATTGTATGATAATATAAAGCTTATATATGGAGCATTTACGGCATCACTGCATAATTCATCTGTAAAACGCCAACAGAGTGATGGGTACCTTTCATTAAATGCTAATCTCAATTACTCGCTGACAAAGTGCTGAATCTTGGTCTGAAACCTGACATGGACATCGCAGTCGATTAGATAAGATTTATTGCCAAGCTTAGTTTTAAACCTATTGATGGCTTTAATATTGATATGTTTAAAAATGAAACTCTGCATTTATTAAAATCTAAATTTATAATTACATTTTTTTTGTTTTCTAACTGATGCAAAAAAATTTTTTTTCACTTAATTTAATAATTAAAAAAATTTGTTATTATATATATTAATATCTTCTTTTGATTACAGCCTAATTTAAAATATCGAAATTCTGTAAATTGAAATTTGATTTTTTAGCAAATGAATCCTTTTCAACAAAAATTATACTTACATATTGTATGATATATTATATCCTTAAAAGTAGATCATGAATTTAATAAATAAATTTTTTTATTACAATAAAGGTACTTTTACTCTATTTTATTGTATGTCAAATTCTTCGCGGTAAAAATTATCGTTCCATTTAACGGTCAAAATGTTCTTATATGTTTCAAACAAAACGTTATAAAGAAAAGAAGCCGACTAAGAACCCCAGGTTAGTAAAAGGGTAACATCATCGATGGTTCATGTGTATATATATATATACATATATATTATGTGAGCTAGTATATGGTATATAACATTGGACCACACATCTTGACACTGTTAAATTCCAGAAGCTACGTTCTATGATGGATCGCGAAGAGCCGACGATGAAAAAGATAAAAATGACTTCTACGAAAGACAGAATATAGCAAATATTGGGGCAACGTGGTCTTAATAAAATTCTAAAAATTAAAAAACAAATTTAATAATACAATGTCATTATTTTCTTTTAATTCTTTCGTATTAATGTCAGTTAATTAAATGTTGGTTTATAAATAAAAATATATCAATTTTTTACGATTGCGTTTTCTCACTGTTTGTAAAGACAGAAATGCATTTTTTATATCGTCATGATAGAGATAAAATCAATTAAAATTAAAAAAATTGCATGCACTGCAAAAAAAACGGAGTAAATTAAAGTGGTGTGGGTGTTAAATTTCGACACCGAAAACGGTGTTAAAATAAAACTGCCGGCGGTGTAACTATTCTTTTACACCAGTATTACTCCGCTTTTACACCAATTACCCTGCTTTTACACCGGTTTAACAAAATTAAAATATAGAAGAAAGGGGAGGGGGGGCCCAAAATTAAGGGGCCCAATTTTCCTCGAAATCATTCGAGGCACTCAAAATTTTAAGGCCCCCCCCTTTTTCCTATTAGGGAAGAGTGGGGCAAAATGGACTGAAATTTATATTACATATAAGCCCTCATTTCTTAAGGGGCCCATTCCCCCCCCCCCTATTCTTCCCCTAAATCAATTAATTCGACGAATGTTTTTTTTCAAAAATAATTAATGAGTAATTCTTATTAGAGCCCTAAATAAATAGTTATTCTCAATTTAACTATATTTATCAATGCATCAACGATCAAAGTATAATGTATGAAAGTAGATTGTATTTATCGATCTTTATATGTATATACCTACATTAAGTAAATATATAGATATATAAAATAAAATGTAACCCCTGAAATGCATATCCGAGTGAATGGTAACGCGACAATTTCTCGGTGCATTAATAATTGTAAGGGGTGAAAGCCAAGGATATATATATCTATATAAATATGTATATGTATATGTATATAAACGTATACATATTTTATAGGGATTTTTTTGCATATAATTTAACGGAACGTTAGAGACAAGATTTAAATACAGCAGCTGGATAAATAACCGAGTAGAGTATTAGTGTGTGATAGTGTGAGAGAAATAGGTTTATAGCGACGGAGTAGAGTGTACAGGGGGAGAGGGAAGAGCGGATCCTGGTCAAAATCTGTGCGGGCCGGACCCCCTTGGGAGAGAAAAAGAAGATAGAGCTTAGAATCGCGCGTCATGGGGACACACTGGAGACTTCAAAATCAGTGTTTGCACAGCGTGCGATACATGTGTCTATACACACATGAGCTACACTATATTTTGCCCGAGACACACTATAAACATCATTTGACAATTCACTTAATTTTTATATCTCTATTTTATTCATATTAACTTTTTATTTATTCTTACTTTAGTTCTAATTTATTCTTATTTCAACTGAATTTCTTATAATTTATTCAAATCTCTTCACATAACAACAATTTACGACACAACAAATTTATTTTCATTATTTATTCATGTATTTTTTATATATTAGCTAATCAATGTTGCAAAAACATTCAAACCAATATTAAAATTTTTTTAATAATTAGCAACCCGATCATAAA
Source organism: Microplitis manilae (assembly GCA_030273425.1). Lineage (NCBI taxonomy): Eukaryota > Metazoa > Arthropoda > Insecta > Hymenoptera > Braconidae > Microplitis > Microplitis manilae. Next base: position 22,017,222 of record CP092726.1, read on the forward strand.
ACAATTAAGACACAGTAAATTTTCATTATCAAGTCTGTGAAAGTAAATTTTAAACTATTAATGATAGCAAGACAAAGATGATCTTATCCCGGGTCAAAAATAAAACTTGATTCAGGCTCGCTTCGCCTTATTGTCTTTTTAAGTTATCGATTTGCCGAGGTTTTTTCGATAAGATCTCGACTTTTTCGACTTGAATTTAATTATTTTCAACTTTTTCAACTTTCTTCATCTTAGTTTCAACTTATTTCAACTTATTTGTAATTTTTGGTCTTAGTTTGAACTTATTCGTCTTTACTTCGAGCACGATAGTCATTCACCTTACTTTTGACTTGCTGAACCAAGTCGAAAAAAAGTTATTTATTCGCCTTACTCTCGCCTTAATGTATCAAAATTATTTCACCTTAGTTTTGACTTTTTCGCCTTATAATTTAAGTCGAATAAGCCTACATCAAGTCAGTTACGACTTGATTTAGACTTTTTCGCCTTACATTTTAAGTCGAATAAGTCTAAACCAAGTAAATTTCGACTTGATTTAAACTTTTTCGTCTTAAATCGTGACTAAGTAAGCCAGTTAAGTCTAAACCAAGGCTCAAACTCAATGTAATTCATATCTCCGTAAAAAAAGTCGAGTTTGTCTTGTGAAAAACGGCTCCAAATTTCGACTTGGTGAACCAAGTCTAAATCAAGTTTTATTTTTGACCCGGGATGACATACATTCTGTATTTACAAAAAATACTACAAATGTATCATGATATTTTGTTATACTCTACGTAGCATTGCAAATGTGTTGATGTAGATGACCATGATGTAAATTATGCTTATGTTAAGGGTGTCCACTCAAAATATCACGAAAAAAATTTCCATACAAAAATAACCATGCTAAAATACCATAAAACTAAAATATCCAATGACAAAAATAACCTGATCCAAAAATTAGATATTAATGTCAAGGATATTGTTGTATCAGGTTATTTTCCACTAGTTTTAATTGTGATGGTTATTAAAAACAGGGTATTTAGGACTGTAACCTGTGTTAAGTTCAAAAATATTTAGTAAAAATGTTTGTTCACTTTTTTTCTGCTCCTCGTTTTTCTCAATTTTATAAAAATCGAATATTAATAGTTTTTCGTGATACCAACCTCAAAACGCAGAAAAATGTTAGGTGCGTAAATCGCGGATGCCTTTAGTTAGCGGGCAGAACCAAATTCATTTCCTTTCACAGAAAGAAACGAATAATTTTTTTGTCCGGTAAAAGCCACTTTTACTCTTGATTTCAGATCTGATACTTGCCATTTGTTTATTAATAATTTCAGCACTAATTTCATTTAGAAAAGTAGCAGTAGTGACTTAGTGATTGCGTTTTATAAAAAATAAGTGTACACGATAAGAAATGTATGACGTTAAGCATCATGCTGGTATGGTCTCAAGACAGGTACTAAAATAATAAGTGAAATATTCCAAGACAGTATTGTAACGAGTCCCAGAAGTATGGCGTTATTTACTTTACTGCATAGTACTGGAGCTATTGTATTGCTCACACGTATGCATAGCAAGCACGGCGAAACAGCATGGCCCTGAGACCCAAACTACAATGCAAAGGCACAATGCTACTAGTTTTTCCCGCCATAATTTTTGGCGCGTCAATCAATGAATACTATCGTATTACCGCCAAAACTATATAGATGTCGTTAGGCTAGGTTTATCTGCCAGAAACATTGTGGATACGGCAACGCAGTAAGGGCCTGACGGCCAAACTGACGTTGCGGCGTCCGCGCCAACTATCGCCAATGTTACTATTCCGCAATGGTCGAGTCATCTATGCATACAATTTTACAACCTATAAAAATCTTCGATAGCATACAGTATGGCGTTCACGCCCATATTGACATAGTGATATCCGCAAAATATTTCTTACCGTGTAAATAACAAATGGTATATAAATCGAAAATGACAATTTACGCTTACGCTAATAAAGTTGATCATCATTGATCTTAAATCAACTTGTTCCTGACTAACTGCTGACACTGATACTTGAAGTTCCAAGCAGGTAATCATGAAAAATATAATATATGACTCAAGATGAAACACGATTTCAGGTTGCGGGTATTGTCAGCACTCGTTTACGGCTCGGCAGCCAACTTCGCCCTGGTAAAACAACTTTTATAATTCAAGATTTATCTAAAAGTTTAAGATATTTTCTGTAATTATTTAATTACCTATTAATTTTTACAAAAAAGAAAAAAAAATGAAGCTAAAAAAAATCATCAAGGAATAAAATATTTGCTCAAGCAAAAAGACGTAGTTTGCTACAGTGGACACGATTACCAGAAAGCTTGTATTTAGTCATCAGAAATTGGTGAACGAGACTCGACGATTAAAAGGAAGTTGATTTGATGTGCATCCTGTTCCCGGGGGAAGTTCGAAGGTTCCTGTTCTCGTTGTCGGTATCCGGGATCGACAGAAGTACGGACAAAAAAAGAAAAATAAAATAAATAACATAGAACAGTCTGCATATATATATCGTATACGGGATACTAGTCCTCCGTTTTGATTTATGTTCTTATAAATGACGTCATGCTTAACGTAACGTCCCTATAACACACCCCTTGTGTGCACAAAAGATCCACCGTGATATTATCCCGGGTGTAGCGTATATAAATGACCGAAATTGGGACTTGTTGTGTTTGTCATCGCGGGAATATTTCAACTGATTTACGGACACGATATGTATACATGTATATGTGACTTTTAAAATCCTTAGGGGACAAATATATAAATATACATACAGTATACTATATATCATCAGTACCGTAATATTTGCTTCATTACAATGACACCCATCATATAAATTGATCTCAATATTTACTGAAATTAATTTTTATCGAGTCAATAAATAAAATAAACAATTAAAAAATAATTAAACCGACGGGAGGAAAAATATAATTAAAGAGGTTACAAAAGTCTATTCGTTACAACACTGGGGACTATTATCTCATGATAATCGATGTACCAAGCTCGAATTAATCGCGTAGGCACAATTTGATAATGGCCCAAGTTGGCCGTGGGGTGCAATATAGATAGAGACCGGATGGTGGCGCAGGGTTAAAATCGAGTAGAACCTACGAGGGTCGCGAGCTGGCGCGTATAACTGAAATGACATAATTGAATAATATAACGCCCGGGCACACCCTTGCCAGAGAGCTTTTGCAGTATACCGATTAATGTGTAGCACCAGCTCGCTTTAACTCAGTATTGTATTATATGCTATATGCTGGGATCCACGTATAGATTTGGGATGATGGTACTGTTGGTACTGGATACTTGTGCCGGTGCTAGATGTGGTGGTTCTGGTGGTTGTATTAGTACGGTGATGAGTATGGGCAAGTGTGAAGCTCGTTGTTGAGGGCTCACGGGACCTCTCGTCACGCATATTTCATTATACGATCTGGCAACCTTGCTATCAACCTGTATCACCTCTTTTTCTGGTTCTACGGCTAATCCTTTAATTTATCCTCCACTGATTCGTCTGCATGCTCATTCGTCCTACAAAGAGATCTTTTTTCCGAATACTCTTTTAATTAGAATTATTTTTTATTCTTTTATTATTATCGATTCGTGATAATTGAAAGAACTTTGATCATTTTATACTTTATTACGCTTTAATAAATTTGGTTTTTGTTTTAGAATTTTGAGCGCAATTTTATTTAAGTCAAGGGTGAAATTATTTATTTAAATGTAAGGCAAGATGAGTCGGCTAAAAAAATTAAATTTTATGTGAACCGAAATGCCCCACGATATCTATACTACTCCTTGTACGATTTTTAAAAAAACTTACCCTGTCAAAAATCGGGAGTGAATTTTATTCCAAGCTGAATTCACTCTGTCACTCAGGGTTTCTGGAGTTGAAAAAAAAATTGCTGCACATGTGGAGCTAATAGGAGTTTGTTTTTTCAGCGGAGTGATTTCGGAGTGATCTAGATTTTATTTAAATTCGTATTCGCTTCAATTCAGAGTTTTTTGCGTTAAAGTAAACTCCTCTTTGGAGTAAATTTCACCCCGCGGGAGATAAATAAATAAAAAATTATCAGCTCCAAATTCCCTCCGAATTCAATCCGCGTTTACTCCACAAATTTTTACAGTATGACCATCTCCCCAATGAAATTTTACTACACACAAATTTTCAGGGAGCTCATTTTGTCTCCCCTTCCCCCCAATAAGAGAAAACAATTAGACTTTTTTTACAACGAATCGTAAATTTAGGGAAACTGCGGGCAAAATGAACCCCCCCCCCCAAGGTAAAAAACTTTTTTTTTTATTTTAAGAAAATGAGTCCAATAACATAGCTTATGTCTAATGGAAGTGAATAAAGAGATTTGCAATACTATTAGTAAATATAAATGTCGAAAATAGAAAACTATTGAAGATAATTTAAAAAAAATTTCGGGACACTTAAAATTGTGCAAAAATGACAATAAGAATTGTAAATGACAATTAAAAACAATTTTGGAAAAAAAAGCTTTTTACTAAATTTTTGGAATGGTCCGTATTGCCCGCACTTCTTTATTATGATTTTATATAATTTTTTTCTCTTTCTCCGTTTTTAGATTTTAAAATTAAATTATATCTTCAATAGAATTTAAAATTGAAAGAGATAAAATAAAAAATATTAAAATTGATCGTTATTGAATTTTGAATGGGACCCCACAATGTTTGTTGTAGATATTATATCTTATATGACACTCAAACATATTCTTGCTCAACTCGATTTTCAGTGAGTGCGAGAATCAGCCCTATATCCTCACACATATATATAAATAAGTAAAGCTTCTTGGTACAACCTTCCGGTTCAATATAATACCCAGTATAATTCTCCGGGGGAAAACGATTCTCCACGGATGTCGTTGGATACGATACGATACGATATACAATATATAGAATTCGAAGAAGGGTTCCCTCTTTTCCTGCATTATTATCCACCCGCCTTGTTGCAACTCATATATATATATAGACATAGATCGCGACAACTTTCTGTATCCATCTCAGTTGTTCTCTTTTTCACCCTACCCAAAATAACGCGCGAATACATTTTGACAATTCCATTGCGATTATTTGGTCGTACGTTCCAGCAGCTGGTACCCGTCCGATCGAGCACATCCTACACTTTTGTCCTCTGTATCTATATACACATACATACAACTATATATCGTTATAATTAATTCACTGAGTATTAAATGCATGACAGCTCGATATATTTTTACTTCATTTATTTTACCTCAACACCATTTATTTTTATCTGTCTATTAACTCATTCAATGCACTTGAATAATAGAGATTAATACATAACCTATCAATGATTTATACTAATAAGATATGTAGCTATAACTTATCTTAAAATAAATTTTTTGAAGCTCTATATAGTATCAAATATCTTTTAGTATTCGTTCTCAAGGAATTTCTGTAGGAGAAAGGGGGGGGCATAATGGGCCCCTTAAAGTTTTTGTTCGATTTAAATGATTCAAGAATAAGGAACCCCTGCAAAGTATTTGAGATTGTGGGTTACTTTTAACTTGCCTAAAATAAAAAAATTTTTTCGACAATTATACACTCGGTTTGAAATGTCCTACTTTTCTCCCTTGATGTGTAATATAATATTAAGATCAAATAAAATAATAATCGAAATTTAGTAGATTTCTTAGAGGGCCCATTTCAATTTTTTATTTTGGCGCATATTGATTACAAATACAAAGTGAAGTAAAAAATTTTTTTTTAATAAAATTCAAAAATTCATATTTTTGCAAAAACAAAAAACAGTTCTAAAAATTTCAGGATCTTTCAAAATAAGTACGAGGTGTTATAAAAAAAAATTGAATAAAAAAATTGATGTCGATTGTCATTTTTGACGAAATTCAAAAATTGACAAATTTGTCATTTTTCAAAATTTTTTTTGGGATAGTTTTTTTTCACAGACTCAAGTATCCTTTTCAGAACAAGCTTTGGATTGTTGTGACTATCACAGTTTTCAAGATATTTAAAGATTAAAGTTGAAGAACTGGAAAAATCGCGAAATTGTGAATTTTGAAGAAAAATTTTCAAATTCTTTTCCTTTGGCAGAATCGCGTTATATGGTAATAGAAAACTTCGGACCAAAATTCGTCCAAATCGAAAGGGGTCGATTCCAACAGTCGATTTGACATGGAATGACCCATACAATAAAATTTCCATTTTAATAGTGGGATAAAAGTATCTCTGAACACATTTTTAAAATTAATTATGTCACTGTGTCTCTTAAAAATTATTTAATCAAAATTTTTCAAGTGTCCAAAACTGGCCGAAAGAAAAATTTTAACACCACATGTTAATCTACCACAGTTTTCGGGGTTAAATTAAACACCGATAACCTTAAACCCAGATATAGCGTTTACTTACAGTGTACTGTTTTTAATTTATTTTATCGTATTAGTATCGATAATTATCGTATACATTTACTTTAGAGTAAATCTAAAAACTATCCAACTTAATCCATTAACAGAGTTCTAATCTAAAATATCTCTTTGAAGCATTGAATGAATTTGAAAAGGAATAGTTAAAAAAAATAAAAATAAAATGTTGACACCAAGTAAAAGCAATAGCAATAAAGCACTTGAACCCATACATAATCTCAAATAGAGAGAGCATTATATGATAGGTACATCTGGCTCAAGTGGCCTTGTATTATAATGTAAATCGTCCAGGTTATTGGTAGACGGAGAATGAACAAGTGCGTGGACGTGTCCCTCGACGATACAAATCTGTTCCACTTGATTATCGATCCAGTGTGTCCAGGGAACCGTACGATGGACCAAGTGACAGAGTATATACGTAGTTTTACTACTAGTGTATGTTGTATGAGTAAGGGCAGTTGTTGGCCCGTTAAGGGATGCGTGCAGTTGAACGAAAAGAAATTGTGAATTTCGCAGCATAGTCACTAAAATATATACAGTGACTATGGTAGTGATAATATTGAAGGGCTGCTAAGGGTTGTACTAACCCCCGTTGTGCTGATGTTAATATTTAGGGTAGCGTCACACAGTATCCCCACACAGCAATGACAGTCTCATTCTCTTACCAAATTTTTTTTGTCTATTTTTTTTTTGTATGAAGATACTCCAAGGTTGACAAGTAGGACGTCCAATGCGCTAACCTGTTTCTCAGTTTTTCACCACGCGCTATATAGAGCATTATCATCCCTCCGCCTCCGGGCTTATGATTAATGGATCGCGTAGGTATTAGCACCCACTTGCTTCAGTCACCCCAATAAGAGTCGTGGATTTACATTTTGAATTTGATAATCCTACCCCTGGAGACGCGATTGACTTGTTAATTCACTCAAACACCTCCCTCATGTATTATTATATAATTTTAAAATGCTTTATTGATTTCATAATAAATATGATTGTTTTATTCATTTAGATATTAGGGTCGCTTTTAAATGAGTTAAAGCTATTTTAAAAAACATTAGGCGCGTTTTATTGTTTTTTATTCATGTAGTGCAATTTAAAAATTTGAACAACTGAAGGTCTTCTGCAGGGAGAAAAATGAAGACAAAAAATGTACGAATTTTTATTATGCTGTTTTTGAGTGCACTGTAAGTCGAAGTATTTAAATTTTAAACACCTAAGTGTTTTGTTACCGTTTAAATACATTGTAGTCACTTTCTCCATGGAAACTCAACTTTCTGTTTCAAGTTTCGTCAACAGCTTAGTTTCGTCGACTTGTTCAAAATTTTTACTAAAAATCATAGGGGAGGGTGAGGCAAAGTGGACCCCTTGGGGCGAAGTAGGCCTCCCTAAAATTTGGAAAGCCTCAAAAAAATTGGGGCAAAGTAAGCACCCTGGAATTTTCTATAAACGAGGCTCATAATAAGTCATCTTTACTTTTTTTCAACTATTCATTTATTACTTATTAGCTTGTTTATGTCTTACCCACTTTACCCCATATTTTAAAATTCGTAATTTATTATGAACACAGCTTATTCATAACATTTTTAAAGTGAAGAATTTAAAGAAAGTAAAACGAGCAATAAATTTGTCTCACACAATTTTTTTAGATGGAGGCCCACTTTGCTCCTAATTTTCGATTTTTAAATTTTAATGGACACAGCTTATCAATGTTAAATAACAAACAAGGGCCTATAAAGCAGTGAAACGAGTAAAAAAAAGTAAAGATAATCCCATTTAGAGCTTACGGGGCCCACTTTGCCCTATCCTCCCCTAATAATGAATAAATAATATAATAATCATATTAATAAATAAGTTTCAATGTAAAAGTGTGTAACAAGCTTATGTGTTGGTCAATTCTCGAATAAACACACACAAAATCCATAATAAGAGGCCACGGCGCGATAATAGGCTGAATAATTTTCTCTACTAATGTTTTTAATTCATTAAAAATTTTTTATTTATATGCTTTAATAGGCAAAAAGAAAGCAATAGACCTTGCAGGCCATCCCTGAAATCTCCTATCTTGGACCCAAAATGCAGTGAGCCGAATCTAATAATAAAACATCTTTTTTTTAATCTCGTCACAGAGATATATTGTTCCTGGGATATTTTGTCACGGGGATATTAACGCACGTAACCGTAGACTTTATTTAAATTTGAATTTACTTCAATTCGAAATTTTACTATCAAAATAAATTCTTCTTCGGAGAGGATTTCATTCTGAGGGGATTAAATTAATATATACAGTCATCCTGACTTCGCTAAACAACTCGATTTACTAAATTCGTACGAAAATTAATAATCTGAATTTTATTTCTTCTTAATTTTCGATTTTCATATCAAAAAGGTAAGATATTACAAAGCTAAAATTTATAATTTGAATAAGTAGTTTAAAAATAGTTATGACTAGTAAAATGCTAATGAAATAAAACGCAACAACTGGTTGACCTTGTAAGTTAGCTCAAAAATACTCAAAAGTCTTTGAACCAGAAAAAAATATTCAAAACCGATCAAAATCTTACTAGATTAAGGTTACAATAAAATTTTCTTGAATAAGTAATTTAAATAATTCTACAGCAGCTATTTTAGTTGACAAAATCGATGATCAAACATGGTACACGGAAAGAAAATTATAGAGAATATCCCTAGGCATTATAGGAATGGTTCCTATAATAGTATAGGAATTGTACCCATACTATTATAGGAATGGTTCCTATATATTATAAAATCCACCCCTATACCATTATGGGAACCATTCTTATACTATTATAGGAACCATTCCTATAATATTATAGTAACTATTCCTATAATATTATAGGAACTATTCCTATAATATTATGAAAATGGGAATAGTTTCTATAATTATAGGAATGGTTCCTATAATTATAGGAGCGGTCCCTATAATATTATAGGAACTATTCCTATAATATTATAGGAACTATTCCTATAATAGTATAGGAACCATTCCTATAATACTATAGGAATGGTTCCTATAATTTATAGGAATCGTTCCTATAATTATAGGAATGGTCCCTATAATATTATAGGAACTATTTCTATAATAGTATAAGAACCATTCCTATAATAGTATAGGAACCATTCCTATAATAGTATAGGATCCATTCCTATACTATTATAGGAACTATCCCTATAATAGTATAGGAACCATTCCTATAATATTATAGGAACCATTCCCATAAATTATAGGAACCATTCCTATAAATATAGGAACTATTCCCATAATGGTGTAGGTATCATTCCCATAATTATAGGAACTATTCCTATAATTATGGGTAATATTCCTATATCTGTAGGACATGTTCCCATAATTTATGTTCGTCTTTCCTATACTGGTATAGGATGAAACTCCCCAAAATTATAGGAACTATTCCCATAATTTTCTTTCCGTGTACTAAAATTAGCCGACGTCTAATAATTTTTGAAATTTTTCTAAAACCATAAATTTAAAAAAAAAAAATATTTCCGAAAATTGCACCTATAGGTTTTTAAATTTTCTTCATGTGCATATTTTTAATTTTCTTTTTTTTTTTTAATTTAAGGACTGCGTTCTGTTGCAGCCTCTATGTTTTTCATGCAGGATCATTATCAAACTTTTAAAGTCAATAATTAATTTAAATAAACCCGATCTTCAAAAAATTTTGTTATAAAGTTTTCAACATCTGGATTTCTCTTTTAATTATTGTGTCATTCTGTAATAACCATTAAAAGAAAAACTCCTTATATAGCAAGAAAAAACTTTTTTTAATTCTCTACTTATTTCAAACTATTTTTCTATATACTTCTTAATCAACATTTTATTTAAACTTCACAAAATAATCGAATATGTAAATTTAATTGAGTCAAGTTTTTATTTGTTGACTAACATAAAAAGCGTTTAATTAAGAATACTGTTCATTTGTAGCATTACTCTGCAGATAGTATGTAAGTGTTCATAGTTGTTCAGATGATTAATTATTAATGAATATGAAAACAAACATTCAAGATATTTTTTACTCATCTATATAAATATGTAAATATGCTAAAAAGTATCTTACTAGTTGAATGTAGTTCAAAGTCTCATTACCTTACTTCTTATGGAAGAAGGCTATGAATATATAAGATAGAAGTGATAAAATTTTAAATCATTATAGATGTCAGGGATACTTGAAATTTAATATCGATAATAAAGTATTCTGACGTATGTGTTTTGTCAAAAAATTGTTAATTTCGTGGTCAACTTCTTCAGTCATTTCTCGACATCAACTGAAACAAGAACTTCGAAATTTTGTAACTGAATGCATGTAGTATTTGTTAAAAAATTGAATGAAAGCGATTACTGAAATTCGAAAATGCTATATAAAGTGTTGAAAAAATTCGGTTGTATCAGATTTATTTATAGAATAATTTTTTGCTTTGTGCTATTCAATTTTATAGGCACGAAAGCCAGTGAGTTAGAAAAATATTTACCTGCATATGCAGTGGCTGTTAATTCGGATATTTTAACGAACTCAACTTGTAAGACTGAGCTAGAAATATTACGAGTTGGGATTGATCAAAAAATTCTATGGAGTTTGAAAGGTAAGGAAAATATTTTCTTAATCAGTAGTGTAAACTTGCATTGGCGTTCATAAATCAGGATAGTTGGCAATGAAGAATATTGCTCTAGTTTTAGATGCCAGTGGGGAACCAAGATCCGGATTTTTGTACGGCAATAATTTTTGGTCAGGCAGTAAAAGCCAATGCCTTGATTTAGAAAATACTAAGCCTCTTCAACTAGATCCTGATATTTTGAAAAATAATTCAAAATACCGTAACATCAATGAAGAATTTCCACCCTATCATTTGAATTATTTCGTCGCGTTTTTCTATCATAACAGCACACTTCAGTATCAACTTCGCTTCAAATATGATGTAAGGGCTTGTTTATTAATTAAATATCAAGTAAACTATGTTACAATCAACTTGTTTAGGATTTAATGTCACTTGGGCTTTGTCTCCCGGCCTCGTGTTCAACTGATGAATTAGGAAAAATTTTGACCAAAATATTCGAATCCAGAACTCTTGCGATCGGCAACTTATATTCCGCAGATTATCGGCTTCATGATATACGAGATCTCAACTCACTTATCAAATGATTATTCTAAACGTTAAAATGCAATGTACAATTTTTTTAGTGTCGTTGTGATACTGACTATACTTTTGGTCATCATCGGTACATTCTATGACTGTACTGTCCACCAAAAACGTTTAAAGTTGTTAGAACTCTCTAAAAACCTGGAACCGGACTCAAGTAAATGAACAAAGCTTTACATTTTGTCTAGTTAGATGTTTTTTGAGTATCAAATTAATCAAAATTTCAATAACTTTTTAGCTACAACTTCAAAAAGTAAAATTCAACCAAAACTCCTTGAAGAAGTTTTGCTGTGCTTTTCTATGTACACCAATACAAAAACGATTTTCAATACCAAATTGAGCAAGGACTCCGTGACTTCAATTTGCGGACTCCGTCTACTCGGGATGATATGGATCTTTTTAATCCATACATTATTATACTCAATCGATTTCCTGGATAATCGTATAACAGTATGGAGATTGACTGAAAAGTTTGTCTTTCAAATTTTGCCTACTGGAAGTCTAGCCGTAGATACTTACTTTTGTTTGAGCGGCTTTCTAATCAGCTGGTCATTCTTCGGTCAAAAAACTAATGATAACAATAGTGCAAAACTAATTCTTTATTTTCCATGGTCTAAATACTTTAGTCTTATTGTCAAAAGAATTGTTAGGTAAATATCTAAATCTCATAGGTTAATCTTATCTTTAACATGCTGATAAATTTCATAGAATAATTATTTAAAGGCTTGCTCCAGTGTACTTCGTGATGATTGGGATAGCTGAAGTCAATTTTGGATTGTACACAAAAACTTCGTCTTTTGTATCCACCGAAAACACGTACTATCAGTGTACTAATTATTGGTGGAGGAATTTGCTATTCATCAATAATTTGTATCCTTGGAACGAAGCAGTAATTAATTTTATACATAAAAAATTTTTATATAATCCATGCTCCGAATAAACGCCATTACATGCCTAACATCGGCCTCATTACATTTTCAATGAACACAGATCATTTCTGATTGGTCGGATACAGTGTTTATATTTTCCAAAAGCACTACGGCATCTCCTACCTCGAAATTTGACAAAAACGGATGTGAAATGTCCTTACTATATACTCATAGTTATCAAAATGTTCAAAAGCTAGGTTATAGTTTATGCTGTCTGTTTACTAAAAAGCGAATAATTCGACAGTCATGTTGTCGCTACATGAGTGGAAGGCTTATGATGCAGTGTCATGAAGAAGATTATGGTGGTCGCTACGAGCCGTAGGTAAGCTTAAACCATATGAGTCCTCATGTATCAATGCATCATAACTTTAAAGTGAGTAGTGTGATAATGATTGTCATGTTCGCTTCTTAGTCTACCTATAGGATACACTATTTTTTTCAAACTCTGCTATGAAAGTTCAATTTTCGAGAAGTCCAAAATTAAAATTTTATTTTAAATCAGCTTTTCCATGGGTATGATAATCTAATAAAATGGCTGGTAGTGAGATTTTATTACTACACGAAAAGAAAATTATAGGAAGTATTCTTATATATTATGGGAATGGTTCTTATAATGGTATAGGAATTGTACCCATACTATTATAGGAATGGTTCCTATATATTATAGGAATCATCCTTATACCATTATGGAAACCATTCCCATAATATTATAGGAACAGTTCCTATACCATTATGGGAACTTTTCCTATAATATTATAGGATTGGTTTCTATAATAGTATAGGAATGGTTTCTATAATAGTATAGGAAACATTCCTATAGTATTATGGGAATCGTTGCCATACTATTATGGGAACCATACCTATAATATTATAGGAATGGTTCCTATAATTTATAGGAATCGTTCCTATATATTATGGGAATAATTCCCATAATATTATAGGAAGTATTCCCATAAATTATAGGAACCATTCCTATAATTATAAGAACCGTTCCCATAATGGTATGGGTATCATTCCCATAACTATAGGAACTATTCCTCTAACTATGGGTAATATTCCTATACTTATAAGAACTGCTCCTCTAATTTATGTTCGTCATTCCTATACTAATATAGGATGAAATTTCATAAAATTATAGGAATCATTCCCATAATTTTCTTTCTGTGTACATTATTGAAGTAAAGCTAAAATTGTAGTTATAGGTTATTTTGCGCACAAGTGCCGTTAACTAAAATATATAAGCAAGGCTGAATATATTTGACGCTTCAAACACGACTTACAGTGCTCGAAAACTGAACTTTCAAAGTACGTGTTGCAAAATATATTGTAGATAACTATATTATCGAGTATTCTTGATTAAGACAAATGATCCACTTCCTGCTAAGTGTGTATCTATATATTAGTCGATTAAAATTGTTTTAAATTGCAGTGTATGACTTGGAGTTGGTATCTGTCAAGTGATATGCAATTTTACATCATCGGAACATTTTTATTGCTTTTATCTGATATGTAAGATCTACACTAATCAATCTAATTATATTCTACTTCTAATTAAAATAACTTCCAATCTATTAATCATAATTTTCAGATATTTCTACGCATCGGTAATTTTATTAATGTCTCTGTTAATAGTTCCAGCCATTATCGACGGCTTTATTTCGTATGCACACAGTTACACAGCCACGTAAGTATGTTAAAATTAATTTGTATAACTTAACGATTTACTAATCGAATAAATAAAAGAACATTATATAATAAGTACGTATGATAAATAGGGTAGACCAAATGTTAATGCAAATGCACGTGATATATTCACCTCCATGGATGCGAATAGGTTCATATTTAATTGGAATTATTGCTGCGTATATTCTAATAAAGCTTAAGGGTAAATTAAATGTCAGTCGGGTAAGTAATCTTTATGAACCACCATTAATAGAATGATATTGTGAAATAAAGCTTGCATATAAAATTAATACACAGAGAAAAATGGGCTTAAGAAATCTACAAATTTTTATTGTGCTGTCGACCAAACTTGAAACAGGAAGTTGAGTTGCCAAAAAACTATTATGCTACACTACAAAAAATATAATATACTTTAAAATTACTGATCAATTGTAATGAATATTATTTGTCTTAATTAGAAATTATAAAAAAAAATTTAGAGGCTCACAATAATAATTATAGTGCAGCATAGTAATTTTTTGACGACACAAGTTCCGGTTACAATTTTAATCGACAGCATAATAAAAATTCATACATTTTTTTCTTCATTTTTCTCCGCGTATACATCATATTTCTTCGATTCCTCATAAAAAAAATTAAGGAACAAGTAAATTTCCTGTATTTTATCCCGCATTGACGTTCGTAATCAAAACACAATAAATAGACCTTAAACGTCACTTCTATTTAATTCTCAATGTTTTTTTTTCTTTTAAATTCATTACCGACCAATTACACTGTAAAAAATTTACGGAGTGGACGCTGATTGAATCCGAGTAAATGTGGAGGAGATTTTTTATTTATCAACCCAGATTAAAATAAAATCTAGATCACTCCAAAATCACTCTGCTGAATGGAAAATTTCAGCATTTACTCGATATGCGGAGTTTTTTTTTAACGCTGGAACTTTGAGTGACGGAGTTAATTTCCGATTTAAACAAAATCCACACTTGATCGAATTCGCTCCCAATTTTTACAGTGCAGATTTAATTATTTCTCAGAAAACTTTATGCTTACTTTGGATAATCGGAGGTTCTTGTAATATCTCCACACTCTTTGGTCTTTATGGGAAAAACCTCTCACTTGTTAGTGCTGGAATATATGTAGCTTTGAGTAAGATCACATGGAGTATGGGGATCGCTTGGATCTTAATCGCCTGTCAAACCAACAGTGCCGGTAATTTAGTTTCTAAAATCAATTATTAATGAAAGTTCATCATAACTCAAAATCATGAAAAATTTGTTTGTTATATATAGGATTGGTCAATAAAATCCTCTCACTAAAATTGTGGATTCCACTAAGCAAACTTACATACTGTGCCTACTTGTTGAACCCTCTGATCACACTTTCGATAGCTATGTCATCAGAATCACCTATACACCTTGACTTCTTGCCAATTGTAAGGAAGTTGATGTTAATCATCGGATTATTTAACTAAAAATGTCATTAAAATTTTTTTTTTTTGTAGGGAACATATTTTTTGGGATTGACGGTTTCGACATTTCTAGCTGCGTTTATCGCATCAATAGTATTCGAACTGCCGTATAGTTCGCTATTTCAAATAATTAGTAAGCAACGAAAGCAGTATGAATAGATGCTCAAAATTAAAACGTCGTTAAATGCTTAACGTCGGCGTCTAACGGTCGCGATAATTTTAATAATTTTTGTGTTTTTTCATGTGTGTATACGAAGATGATTTATAATAATAAAGAACATATTTAATAAAAAATTTATAATTAACAATAAATTAAAAGTTTCATTTGCCAAAAGCAAAATAAGTTATTCCATTGAAACGTTATAATTACTTTGATGCACTCGTAAAAAATGATGACATTTTATAAAAAAAGCGAAAAAAAAACGGAATAGATTATTCGATCTTGACAATTATGAGTTTTGTATAATTTTAATTGATTAACTATGATGCGATTAATACAAATTGACCAAAGTCCAATTATTTTATCGCAGCAATATTTATAATGAATAATAATCGAGGACAATATAATAAGAAAATTCTTCTTGATAATTGCTCGAAGAATTAAGTTATTCAGGAAACCGAGTCACAAACACGTTTTTTATGACAAATAAGTTAAAGTGCAGAGAAGATTAAATTAAATGCAGACGTTAAACGCATTTTAAATTTATCATTATGAATTGAGTTTTCAGTTAGTTATCGTTGAGTCTTTTTGCTGGATGCTTGGATCAGTCGGTTAGTGAAAGAAAGTAAAGTGAAGTGACAAGTTAAATATTACTAAGAACCGATAATTATAATTAAATAATAATGATTATACAAATGTCACCACGAGTGGACCATATAAATTTAACAAAAAAATTAATGCGACAAATAATTTTTGGTTTCATACTATTTAATTATGTGGGCGCGAAAGCCAATGAGTTAGAAAAATATTTACCTGCTTATGCAGTGGCTGCTAATTCGGATATTTTACCGAACTCAACTTGTAAGACTGAGCTAGAAATATTACGAGTTGGGATTGATCAAAAAATTCTATGGAGTTTGAAAGGTAAGGAAAATATTTTCTTAATCAGTAGTGTAAACTTGCATTGGCGTTCATAAATCAGGATAGTTGGCAATGAAGAATATTGCTCTAGTTTTAGATGCCAGTGGGGAACCAAGATCCGGATTTTTGTACGGCAATAATTTTTGGTCAGGCAGTAAAAGCCAATGCCTTGATTTAGAAAATACTAAACCTCTTCAATTAGATCCTGCTATTTTGAAAAATAATTCAAAATACCGTAACATCAATGAAGAATTTCCACCCTATCATTTGAATTATTTCGTCGCGTTTTTCTATCATAACAGCACACTTCAGTATCAACTTCGCTTCAAATATGATGTAAGGGCTTGTTTATTAATTAAATATCAAGTAAACTATGTTACAATCAACTTGTTTAGGATCTAATGTCACTTGGGCTTTGTCTCCCGGCCTCGTGTTCAACTGACGAATTAGGAAAAATTTTGACCAAAATATTCGAATCCAGAACTCTTGCGATCGGCAACTTATATTCCGCAGATTATCGGCTTCATGATATACGAGATCTCAAAGACGATCATAAGTGGCTTCTTGATTGGAGGATCATTACCACTGGGTATTTATTTAAGAACCAACTCACTTATCAAATGATTATTCTAAACGTTAAAATGCATTGTACAATTTTTTTAGTATCGTTGTGATACTGACTATACTTTTGGACATCATCGGTACATTCTATGACTGTATTGTCCACCAAAAACGTTTAAAGTTGTTAGAACTCTCTAAAAACCTGGAACCGGACTCAAGTAAATGAACAAAGCTTTACATTTTGTCTAGTTAGATGTTTTTTGAGTATCAAATTAATCAAAATTTCAATAACTTTTAAGCTACAACTTCAAAAAGTAAAATTCAACCGAAACTCCTTGGAGAAGTTTTTCTGTGCTTCTCCATGTACACCAATACTAAAATGGTTTTCAATACCAAATTGAACGAGAAGTCAGTGACTTCTATCAACGGCATACGATTACTCGGAATAATATGGATTTTTTTACTGCATGCAGTAATCTACTCTAATGATGTGCTCGATAATCGAGTAACAGCGTGGAGATTATCTGAAGAGTTCACAAATCAAGTTCTAACCAGCGGTAGTTTAGCTGTAGATACTTACTTTTGTTTGAGCGGCTTTCTAATCAGCTGGTCATTCTTCGGTAAACGAATGAATGGAAATCATGAAGCGAAATCGGTTCTTCGATTCCCATGGTTCAATTATTTTAGTCTCATTTTTAGAAGAATCGTTAGGTAAAGATCTGAACTATTCTCTTATTTAGGGAAGGCCAGGATAGAATAAGACACTATTTTTGAAGCAAAAAAAAAAATTACGTAATCGCACTATCCCGGCTGATCAACTTGCCCCAATCATTTCAGAAAAACAAAAATTTCATATTTTAAAAAAACGTTCGAGAATCCAGAAGAGCACACCTCAATTGCTCATGAAAATTATTTATATTTTAATTTTTTATTATTACTTCGATCATATTATTATCTCAATTATTTTTTTCTACTCTTCATTATTAAACTCTTAAATTATCAATTTTATTTCTTATTTTAGGTCTTATTTTTCTAGATTTTTATTTTAGTCTAATTTTTACTATTTCAAATTCTTTCTCAATTCCCGCCTTTTTTTCTAAGATGTCGCTTATTTTAAATTCTACTGTTACACTAGTGCTGCTGCCAGCAGTTCGTGGAAGGAAACAAAATCAAACCGAAACCAATAACTTCCCGATTTTTGAAAATTGAAAATTTTCATAGCAAGAACTTAATAAAAAAAAATAATACAAAATGGCTGCTAAATTTTTCATGAATTACACATTCAGATCCTCTTAGGCCGTCATAAAAAATGAAAAAGTTTTTGTTGTTTCAAAAATGGTGTCATTACTTTTCAATTCAAATTCTGAATAAATTAAAAATTATATTTATGTTAAGACTCGCTCCCGTATATTTGGTAGTAATTGGAATCGCTCAAATTGTTTTTGGATGGTTCAAAATAAATTCATCTTATGTATCTGCAGAAGACCCACATTATTATTGTCACGATAACTGGTGGAGAAATTTGCTCTTCATAAATAATTTTTTCAATGCGCATGAAGCAGTAACTATTTTGATATCTTATTGTCATTAAATCACTACAGTAATTAGTAATTATGTCCACTTAATTTTAGTGTCTCTCCTGGAGTTGGTATATTGCAAATGATCTGCAATTTTACATCATCGGAACATTTTTATTGTTCTTATCTGACATGTAAGGTCTAAAATTAAGTTATTGAGCTGCAATAAATTCAAAATATCCATGAAATATTATTTTCAGATATTTTTACACATCTGGAATTTTATTGTTAACTTTGCTAATAGTTCCAGCCATCGTCAGTGGCTTTATTTCTTATTCGTACGGATACATAACTACGTAAGTATTTGAAGACTCGTTTTTAAAAATTAACTGAAAATATTCATTGAATAGCTTCACAATAAGTGGTTGATAAATAGGTTGGACCAAATGTGGGCCATTATGGAAGTCCTATACACCCCGCCTTGGATGCGAATTGGTCCATATTTGATTGGAATGATTACAGGATATATTCTAAGAAGAATGAAGGGTAAATTAAATGTTAGTCGAGTAAGTATTTGTTATTGTTATGGGTTTTTTATTATTTAAAAAGACAGCCCGAGTCGAAATATTTTTTACGTAAATTCAACGTTTTCAACGTATTCAACGTTTTCAACGTTTTGAACTTGAATGGAACATTTTGGACAGTGACCGGCCTATGAGAAAGAAAAGAGATCGGGAAAAGAAAGCACTGAGCTCTATCGCAAAGTTTTCCAGACTAATTATCAAAAAGATGAGTAGTATCCTCAAGGTCTTTCTCTAGAACACAATCTACGATGCTGTCACTTAATCCAAGAACATTAAATTGAAGACTGACACTGCCATAAGATTGCCCGATCAAAAATGATTTCAAATTATTATAATTTAATTTATACTCAATTATAATAATTTAAGATCATTTTCGATCGGGCAATCTTATGGCAGTGTCAGTCTTCAATTTAATGTTCTTGGATTAAGTGACAGCATCGTAGATTGTGTTCTAGAAAAAGACCTTGAGGATACTACTTATCTTTTTGATAATTAGTCTGGAAAACTTTACGATAGAGCTCAGTGCTTTCTTTTCCCGATCTCCGTTCTTTCTCATAGGCCGGTCATTGTCCAAAATGTTCCATTCAAGTTCAAAACGTTGAATTTACGTTGAAAACGTTGAATACGTTGAATTTACGTTTAAAACGTTAAAAACGTTGAATTCACGATTAAAACGTTGAAAACGTTGAATATTTCGACTCGGGAGGGGAAAATGAGACAACATTTTTATGAAATGTTTTTCAGAAAACGTTATGTTTACTTTGGATAGTCGGAAGTTTGTGTAATATCTCTTCACTCTTTGGTCTTTATGGGAAAAATCTCTCAGTGGTTAGTGCTGGAATATATGTTGCTTTCAGCAAAATTGCATGGGGTATTGGGATCTCTTGGATTTTGGTTGCCTGCTATACAAACAACGGCGGTAATTAGCATCTGAAATATATACTAATCTTTATTACAACTCATAACTATAAAGTCTTCATTTTTCATCTACAGGGTTTGTAAACAAAATCTTGTCACTAAAAATCTGGATTCCACTATGCAAACTTACATACTGTGGATACTTACTGAACCCTTTGATCACTATGTCAATGGCTATGCTATCAGAAGCATCGCTACACGCAGTTTTGATACCGTTCGTAAGTAATTATTCAATGTGATAATTTACTGTTATTAATATTGCAGACCTCAAGTGCGGAAGCGCTGAGGATGCTCTATTATCGCTCGATTTTTTTTAATTGTGTTTTTTATTCCAGTTAATGAACTTTTTGGGATTAACAGTTTTTACTTTCGTGTGTGCATTTTTCATGTCGGTACTATTTGAAATTCCATATATTTTACTAGTTCATACGTTTCTTAAGCCACGAAATCGAAATAAAGAATAGTAATAATTCTTCATTGGATGACGCTCGGTACTAAAAAAAAAATCTTTTATAATTTAATTTAATTATTACTTTTTAATCTTCATATTTGTATAAAATCGAATTAATAACTTATTATATTAATAGAAAAATAATTTCAATAAAAACATAATCCCATATAACTACCTTCTTCAATTCTTGAGCAAGTCTGCTCTCAAGATTTTTTCCTACGTAGGGGAGGGGGGGGGGCAGAGTGGCTCCTTCAGAAAAATGATTATATAATATCATTATTTTTTTTTAAAGCGTTTACTTCTTAATAGACCCTTGATACTTATTTTCACTTCATTATGCTGCGTCTATGAAAATTGAAAATCGAAAATTAGGGGCAGAGTGGGCCCTCCAAAAAATTTCGGATTTGATATTAAAACGACAATTAAAACGACGGAGACAACAATCAAAGGAAAGGGAAAAGGAAAAAGCAAATCAAAACAATCGGTGGATGATACGGCTTGTAATTTTTGTGGCAAATTATACTCAGAATCTTTAGAGCCATGGATTCAATGTGGCCAATGTAAAAATTGGGCCCATGATTCATGTGCCGGTGTTGACAACTAAGTTGTGCGAAGCTGCACGTGATATTTGCAAATAACTATAAAACAATTGTATTTTAATGATATAAAAAATCATTTTTAAACATGGTGCGATATAACTTTAAAACGTAATTTTATTATCTTTAACTTTCTTAATAAATTATATTTAATGAACAGTTTTGGTGGTCTATTTTAGCCCTCATTATATAAGAAATTTCGATAAGCTTATTCGTCCAAATTTATTGACCTATAGGAAATTTTGAGGAACCCACTGTGCTTCCATATTTTTTGAAGTTTTGAAAATTTTAAGGGCCCACTCTGCCCCCCCCCCTATGTGTCTTACTGCAGATACTCGTGACCAGATTTGAATTGTTAGCCTATAGTGCAAGCCTTAGACAAGAAATTCGTGCCAGATTATAACTCAGTTCTGGAGGAAGACTATAGTGGGAAATAGTTGCGCATGGCTTGCTCAAGATTCGCTCAAAGCTCAAAATTAACTTTGAGCCTTGAGCAGGTCTTGAGCAAGCCATGCGTAAGTACCTAGAGTAAGTTATACTGGTGCAAGAAAAGTGCGAGTTTCTCTGCTATCATGACCGCCAGAATATTTTATTTGGTCTGAAATAATTTCTGGCATTATCAAATCATTCCCAACTCATAAGCCTTTGATTTTCCGAACCTTAAAAAAAGTCATGAATTAACGTTAAATTCAAGTACAATGACATGCTTTAGACTCGTAGACGTGAATCGATAGCAGCAGTTAGATTACTTTTAGGGCCTACTTTACATGTACCCAAGTGATGGTAAATATTCATAGTAATTGTCCGTGTAGTACACACTCCTAGAATTCATCACTATTCGAAACAACTGAATCACTGTCAATCCACAGGATTTCAATTAACTTAGAATCGAATCCCTACATTGCTTTCCTATATCGTTTTTCTCATTCATGTAATCAGCAAATACCGTCGGCTTACTTACAATACGATTACTCTAGGGAAATTTTTCGTTTGCTTTTTGGAAAAACCTGCCAAATGTTAACTATCAGAAGTGTAATTTATAGAGTGATAAAAAGTAATTCGATATCTGGATAATTATCACTATCACGCGTGTCATTTAGTGCTTCAACAAAAGCCAAAGCTTCAGCCGCACCCGGAATCTCAATTGGTCGTTTACGTATTGGCAAATAATCACGGAGCTTCGGACTAAATGAATTGATTGTGTTCGAAAGCTAAATCCCTACTGATTGATTCACCCAAAAATTTACAAAACCACAACCAATAGTCCATAAGATTTTCACCAACGGAACCATCCACAATCGATTGGATTCCAAATTCCGCTAGAAGTTCATTCAATTCCCAACAACATCAAAAGCTGTGTAGAATTTATCGCATCTGCACTTAAAATTACTTCCTTACATACGGAAAACTCGCAGTAACTGCTTACATTTTTAATTAAATCTACACTAACAGCTGAATTATTCTCAAAAGATTTTTGCTATTGCGTGTAGGATGTAAATAAGCTCAATTGCTACTTAATTGTTCGCCATTTTTAATTGTCCTTTGACACTGAAGAAATTCCGTATACTCAAGTCCATTGTAATCGATAATCTTATGACCAAGATCTTGACCTGTTTACACGAATTCCTCAGCAATCTGAGCTGTAAGATCTGTTTGTCCAATAAAACACAAAACCACAAGGTTTTGAATCTTTTTTCACGATTTTGGCCACTGTCTCATGTTTCGAAAAATTGGAAAAATTTATTCATGCAACCAGTTCACATTTATTGACATTGACCAACAATTGTAACCTTTCAGATCTGCGATTACATGAAAAATAGTGGGCCGTAAAACTTTCCAAAGTCTGAATTTGGCTGAAATCAGCTGAAAGTCAACCGAAATTTTATTATTCTCAATAAATAGGCCAACAATCAGCTGATACGGAGAAACTAATATTCTTGTTTGAAATGATGTGGTGTCATAGTACAGCTAGACCATGTTGCCCACCAGTAAGAAAAGCTTTTCTTACAATGCATGATTACGTGGCCTATAGTATCACTGATCTTTGATTCCATGGCAGAAATTTTCCAATTCTGTTGATTCGCGCTCAGGTGATTTGATCTCCGGATCAGTTTCTAAAACTACTACACTATAGTGTTATAACGCGTTATAACGAACGAATCTTAAAATAACCTTGTGATTCATTGCAGCCAAGAAAAAATTTTTGGTTTCATTTTTTTTTTGTGTACAGATACACTTGAAAAATGACTTCCAACGAATGCGTTCCGGAAAAAAAACTTTTTGATCACTAGGTAATCATCACTAGGTAAGATAACACGGTAATAAATTTCTGCCTAAATATACGGATAACGCAACATTCGTTATGATTACAATGTTTTTGTAACGCTAGAAAATTGTTTATTGCACCTAGCAATGGTTTCACTTAGAGAAAAGTGCATGATTGTGGTAAGTAAGAAGGGATGGGAATGAAAAAATAGTCATCTTAACTTATATTTCTAGTTTCTTGAACTACATCATAGTACCCGAAACTATTTGAAAGTAGTAGTTTTAACTAAACATTTGTTTTGTTATGCTAACTATTTAATATTATTTCTCAGAACTTATACTTCAGCAGAATCACAAATGTTTCAGCAATTGTTCGATTATAATTTCATTAATTTCCCGGGTCATAATATCTAGCCTCATCGAACCTCAATCTAGCCTCATCAAACCCAAGTAAGCTTCAATCAAGCCTCACTTAGCTAAAAAAGTATTTTGAGCCTCAAATAATGCTCATTTAGCCTCAATGAGCCTCAAATGGTGCTCACAGATCCTCAATAAGCCTCGATTAGCCTCAAATGAACCTAGTCTCGACTCAATGAATCTCAAATCATAATAATTTTATGAGTTCGATCAAATGTAATTTAAATTCGATTAGTATTATTTGGGGCTCATTGAGGCCTTTTGAGCATCATTTGAGGCTCATTGTGGTTCTATAAGCATTATTTGAGGTTCAAAATGCTTTTTTAGCTAAGTGAGGCTTGATTGAGGCTTACTTGGGTTTGATGAGGCTAGATTGAGGTTCGATGAGGCTAGATATTATGACCCGGGTTATCATCATTTAAGTCATCGACGAATATAATTAAGAATATTTTTGTAATAAGAATAGCCTTTTTGACTTAGTTACGTTCGCTATTGTCATTGTTCATTGAACTATAACACAGTTAAAACAACTATGATATCATCGTACATTTTACAACTATATATTAGTTATCTGAACTGAGGGTAATAGTGGGCTTCATTGAACTATGTTTTCGATAGTTTAAAAAACCAGTTTTTTCTCTCAGTATTTTAACTGCAAAAAAACTGTTAGTTCTTAATTACGACCCGATTTCATTTGTTATTACCACAAATTGATTTGTTACCGTAAGCCAACCATGTTTGTCACTATAACTAAATTTTTTGTTATTCCGTCTTTGGTTATGAGAACGAAACTTTATTTTCCCGTGTTAGAAGTTTGCCAACAAACTCAATATTAGCTAAGTATGCATTTTATAAAACTCACGAATATAATTTTTATTCATTGAGACAAAAAATTAACCTCTAATACCGGTTTCGTATTCAATACAAGTTTAATGTGTGCGTTTACGTTCAAGGTCACGGTGACTTCATTGCATTCAGATCATGGTTAAAAAAAACGCCGTACGACGTGTTATTAACAGTTTTTGTGCCATAACTTGAAACACTGAAGCAGATAATTTATTCAAACTATTAATGTTGCATTCATTATTTTTAAAATAACATAAAATTCACTTTACTATAAATATAACTACATACATATAATATATTACTGATATATTTATAAACATAATTGAATTGGTTAGTGATATATTTATCAGAGTATGGTAATTTATGAGGTAAATAAAGGATGATAAATAAAACTAATAATAATGATAACAATGAATATTATAAATATAAATAAGAAAAATAAGAGAAATGAAGATAAATAGTTAATTTTTATTTTGGAATATCCTTCTGTTATTTTTGGAATTATCGTTACATCGGATGCGAGCCATATACTTCTAACAATAGCCATCACCCACGAATCGAACTGCTCTGGCTATTATCTTTCACCCTCAATGCTATGGTCAGTTTGTCCATCTGCTGACCAAGCGCTCGTCAATACTGCATCCCACTGGTCAAATCATTGACACCCATTGTCAACTTACGACTATGTCTGCAATTGCTTTACTTCATTCCCTCGATATATATATCTATACATACTCATATATTTATTATATACCTATGTATAGTATGATAAAAATTTTTACTTTGTTTATTTACTTATCAACCACTTCACTTCCTTCTCTTCTTTGGGTATGGCAAGAAAATTTTTTAAAAAATGACATTGAAAAATTCAACACTTCGACGAAAAAATGTATAATGTAGACGATAATTTTTTTGTTTGGAGGGGGGGGGGCAGAGTGGGCCCTTTAAGGAAAATAATTATATCATTCATTTTTTTTAGGCGTTTACTTCTTTTTAGACCCTTGATACTTATTTTCACTTCATTATGCTGCGTCTATTAAAATTGAAAATCGAAAATTAGGGGCAAAGTGAGCCCTCCAAAAAATTTCGGATTTGATATTAAAACGACGATTAAAACGACGAAGACAACAATCAAAGGAAAGGGAAAAGGAAAAGCAAATCAAAACAATCGGTGGATGATACTGCTTGTATTTTTTGTGGCAAATTATACTCGGAATCTTTAGAGCCATGTTTTCAACGTGGCCAATGTAAAAATTGGGCTCATGATTCATGTGCCGGTGTTCACAACAAAGTTGCGCAAAGCTGCACATAATATTTGCAAATAACTATAAAACAATTGTATTTTAATAATATAAAAAATCATTTTTAAGTCTGCTGCGATATAACTTTAAAACGTAATTTTATTATCTTTAACTTTCTCAATAAATTATATTTAATGAACAATTTTGGTGGTCTATTTTAGCCCTCATTGTATAAGAAATTTCGATAAGCTTATCTGTCCGAATTTATCGACGTATAAAAAATTTCGAGGGGCCCACTTTGCCCCCCCCCCCTCTCCTACTACACTGAGAAAAAATTTCTCCTCGTACAATTAAATAGGTTTCGTTGAATTCCGTTAAACTAATATTTAATTGGGACTAAATTCTATTACGTCAACATAATCTATTCTGTCGTTTTTAACTTTTGTTATTTTATTGACAGGGTGAGGGTGGTAATGAAAAAAAAAAAAAAAAAATAGTGTTGCGTAATTTCTGAATAGCCCCTAAATGTGAATATAATAATGTTTACATGATAATGGCTAAGATAATAAATTTGCGAAATAATTATTATCAGTGAATATAATAAAGTATATAAGCATACAATAAAAAAATATATGAAATGAGGATAAGAAAGAGAAGAATAGATATATAAAAGGTGAATAAATTATAGAATATAAAACAAAAGTAGAGTCGTCGTTCCTGCTGGCTGACTACACAGTACACTATTAGAGTTGTTGTAAGTATTATAATGCTTGGTACGTTTCACACGTGGCCCGAGGCAACTTTGCATGAGCACAAGACGTACAGCACTAGATAGATAGTATGTATATAAAGGAGGACTTGTGAGTGAAGGTGAGGAGAAGATTGTTATCGCGTTCGCGAAACTTATATAAAAGCAGGAAGCTCGCGCCGGTTTTAATGTAATGAAAATAAAAAGGACGAAGATAAAAAATTAGTTGAAATTTAAAAAAAATACAAAAATATACATACATAGGTATATAAAATAATCAACAGACTGGTGTAATGTCGAAAGTGTGGTATTGCGCGTGACGACTATGATCCAGCTGTCAGATTAAAACCGAGCATTTTGTTCACAAGAGCAATCTTCAACGCTCCAAAGAGCTTCCTTACCCCTCTTTTACCCCTGGATTACTTTTTTTTCTCTCTATCTTGCTCTATCTGCTTTGATTATCGTTTCGCTTAGCCACGCATTCTCATTGAATGACACACGTAATTTCAAGGTAATTTTACACACGCGACACGCCAAAATACTCGAATCTCATGACTAAATCTCTCGTTGAGGGTTATTCAATTATTTTATTAAGCTCTTTAAGCTAGACTTTTTTATAAAACTGATCAAATAAAATTTTTCTGAACACGAATTTTTATTTTTTGGGACTATGAATCAAAACATTTTTCTCTCGAGACTCATTATTTCAAAACACTGAAATATAAAATTTAAAAATTCATACTTTGATACCGTCTTCTTATCACAAAAAACATAAAATGTATTAAAAATAATTTATAATTATTTTTACAAAAATTGTTTACCGGCATGTTAAGTTATTTTTATTTCTTTCATTTTCTAGATGCAAAGTCTTACTTTAATTATAAATATACAGTTAGAAATTTTGCGTATTTGTGTTAAAAAATTATTTGGCTAAATTATCAGTGTCGATTTTTAACCCAGAAATCTGTTAATTCAACACAAACGTTTGTGTTATTTTCTTTAACAGATTTTTATGTTAAATGATCAGAAAATCTAGAATGTTACACATTTCTGTGTTTTTCGAAAATTAACACATAATTTGTGTTGTTTAGCTAAACACTCCCGCGCGTTTCTTCATTACTATAACCAAGCAAAGCATTGCAGCAGCATTGTCTGCAAGGGAACTTGGATTACAATTGATTTTCAATTAAATATAATCATAGATAACTTGAATATTTTTATGATCAGGTTCAATGATTTTTTTATTCTCATTTTACGGGAGGATAATTCATAGCTTCGTTCTTTAGAAAAATCACTGAAAATCGAACTATTGTTTGATAAAGTGACATAAGTTGTACTAAGGTTAGATTAGTATACTTGAGTTGGTTAGGTTATGTGCTTATATTTATTAATTAATTTTAACACGAAAAGTCTGTTAAATTTTCACAAATTTTCTGTCAAAATAACAGATTTTGTGTTCAATTATTTAACAAAAATTTGTGTTCAAGATCAACACAAACGCAATGTTTTAAATTAACACTAAAATTTGTGTAGACTTTGCAACACACTTGTAACACAAATCGTGTTGAATTCCCACTCCCCCGTACAGGCAATTCAACGGATGGTTTTCTTTCTCTTAAAATTTTTATTTTTTTTACCATCATTTATCTAAACTGTATCCGTCATTAACCATTATTACTAAACCTAAAATATTCATTTTTTTTAATTACACGGACTCCTAGAGTCGCATCGGTAAGATGACCACTAGTCGCATGCGCAAATTAGAGGTTAGGTTTTTTATAAGGTGTCTTTATTACTTATTTATGTAAACTGAAAAATTGGCAAAATACAGTAGGACCTCGTTATAAGACTATTAGTTTCTCTCTCAAACTATCGCGATACTCGATTTATAAAAAAGACAGAATGATAGTCTTATAACGAGGTCCGACTGTAAATAACCTTTTCCAATCCAAAAAAAATTCATCTTGAACTTAATAAAAAATTTCTAACTGTGCAATAAAATTCTCAAGAAAAATAAATTTTTTATTTCAATTACAATAGCACTCAATCATTCTATCTCAAAGTACTTAAAAATAATCTCATACAATTCAAGCTGTAATTGTTAACGTATAATATGGTAAGTCCTAAAAGAAAGACAGTATTATATTTAACGTATAACCAATGCCCAGCAAGTATCGTTCGGGTAATTGTTGGCGTGATCGACTAGCACGCAATCCAATCGCAATTCTTATTCCTATCTTTCTCATATACATTTATAAACACATAGATATATATATCTGACAGAGTTAGGTCTGAGTGAGTAGTTTAGTCCTTGTACGTTGTACTACACAGTGTTCAATACTATATTTATATATGTATATACATATATATAACAGGATAGAGAAGAGACAAGCAGACAGGCAGCGAGGCGGCGAACGCGTCAGTCGTCTGATTGACAAGCCAGAAAGATTTACCCGCGATTATTATGATCGTCCGGCTGGTTACCATTCCAAAATTGCCGATGGGTCAACTAAGAGGTCATCGTTAATTATAGTGGTATATAATAAAGAAGGGAATTCATTCTGGATAAATGGTGTAACTAAGGGATACCTATCCGTTTATCGGATCAGCATCACCGGAGTCACGGCGATGGGCCCCAGCACACGACGATAAACAACAGCTATCTCAAATATCCAATGCACCGACGTTAAAATAGCTCTACTCTGAAAAACACGCTACGACTATACAACAACAAAAAATATATATACATATAGGTATAGATATATACTGAACAACACGATTTAAACAAAGAACACGTGGAATATAGTCTGTGAGCATTGCAAGCTATGGTTTTCTCGTTATTTTTTTTTTCCTTTTTTCATTTGCCATCACATTGAAGTACAAGTTGATTCCTGGCTGAGTGCTCATCAATGTCGATACGTTCTCTTATATACTTACTCTGGTGTATGGTATCAGTTGGACTTGTATAACTCGTATAATCTTAAATCTTGGTGTGTGTATGTATATAGATAGTAGGTATATTCACTGGGCTTGTAACTGAAACAAAAGAAAAATTTTCTTTCACAGGATTGTTATATATATATATATATATATATAGTTGGGTGAACAACAGTAGATTTGTTGGGTGTGTAAATTTGTATCGTGGAACTTTTAATACATACACTGTATGATGATTTTGCGTTAAGGAGGTTCGACCGATACTAGTGAGTCAAAGTAGTGTTTGAATTTTTTTGTTTGCTAAATTCTACTAATAGTTATGAAAATTCATTATTTTAATTTATAATAACATAACGAATTTATAAACTAATATTTATTACTTATTTAATTAAAGAAAGTAATGAAATTACTTGGTTATTTTTGGCTCATATGATTTAATAAAAAGATTCGGCAACAGCGCGCTCTAACTTCTTACACATCGATATTCAAATTAACGCGGGAAAAATTTATTTCTAATCTCGTCTCTCTTATTAATGTATTTCTATCTTTGTTTTTTCTCTCAGCTGCTTCCGCGACGTTGCCAAACCCTCAATAATATGTACCTCTGTCGATGAACGAGATTAAAAAATAAAGTTTAACTTGAATTATTTAAATAATTACAACGGTAACACTATATTGTTAAAATCTTATCATATTCAAAAAATATTAAAGTTTATGGCATGTGGTTTTTTATTTCTTAAACTTGGGAGGTTAATAATGAAAATAATTGAACAAGTCATCACGGGAGCTTGTCCGCCATAAGAGCCTGTGTATAAGAACTTTAAAAATGTCATTTTTAAATCTTGTTTTCTAAAAAACTAGCCGGTAGGTCATATTCAAATTTAGAGAATACATAGATAAAGTACTTCTTTACATGTATACTAACTTTCAAATCTTAAAGTTGGAAAATCTTTTTTACATTAGATTCGGTCGAACCTCCTTAAGAAAAATAATCATGAAAATATTGAAATGTTCAAAATACTATTTAATATTTAAATAAAATTAATACTGTAAAGCTCTCGGGGCCAGTTTTACACAAAAATTTTTTTAGTGCACAAGATTCACTTATCGGATTCTATGTACAAATTTTTTTTTTTTTTCTAAAGTAATTTATGATAGTACTCACGCATGAATATGTAAGTGATGATTTAAGTATACTATTTCTTGTTAAATATTTAATTGTATTAAATTTATTCTAATTAGGGTGGAGGTCTACATAGTATTTTTGCAATCCGACTAGAAATTACTGTGGGAACGCCCACTGTATAGGTCTGGACCTTATTGGGTCCTAATGGGTCATTCCCAATAAGGAAACCCTTATGAGAGTCCAATCAGAACCCAATCGAAAAATCCCAGACAAAAATAATAAAATAATTTATAGTCAGTATTTCCCAACTGGATTCTAAGTGGGGCCTAAGTAAAAAATCTCAATGTGAAAATGAAAAAATTATTGTCATTTTTCTCCTTTAGGTTCTATGTGGGACCTACGTGGGAAATTCCAAGGTGGAAATAAAAAAATTACTGTAATTTTTCCCAATTGGGTTCTGCACTGATAGAAGAATTTATTTGTACCAAATAAGATTTATTTATAGTTAATAAATGATTTATTTGAAAGCTTTAACCAAATAAATATTTATTAATAGTTAATAAATGATTTATTAAATGAGATTTATTTGAACCAAATAAATATTTATTAATAGTTAATAAATGGCTTATTTGAATAGAAAATGACACATGAAGCTAATTAAATAGGGTTATGACAAATAATTTATAGTCCCATTTAAGTTTACTTTTTTAAAGAAAATAATACACACAGTAATTAATTTAAAAAATATTCAGCATTTTTTTTATTTATAAAAAAATATTTAGTTGATTATATTTTGAATTTGTTACATTAGACAGTATACTGAAAGGTAATGTAAACAGTAAGTGGCGCTGTAGTAAAAAATCACAGAGATATTCACTCAAATAAGCCATTTATTAACTATAAATAAATCTATATTTGAGTCAAATAAGCCATTTATTAACTATGAATAAATCTATAATTGCGTCAAATAAATGCATTTATTAATATTAAATAAATACTTCTATCAGTGTGTGTGGGATCTAAGTGAGAAAACCCGATATTAAAATAAAAAAAATTAATTTATTGTGTAAAATTTTATCGTATAAAACCAACCCCAAGAAATTATTTATTCGTACTGTGTTAAAATTTTTATTCAACTATTTTTTTCTTTAAATACAAAATTTGCAAAATAACCATAAGCGATCAAATATAAAAATTACAATTAATAAAAAAAGTTATTTTATCAAAACTTTTAATTTTTTTAATGGCTAGCTTAAATCGATATTCAATATTTAAAGTTACACTATGACATTATTTGTCATAGCATCACCCAGAGCCGGTATTAAACTACTTTTTATTTTAATTTAGACTTTTTTTTCAATCCATTTCAAAGCTTCCATTTCACGTTCAAAAAAGTGATAGTACATCGCTTATTTATTTTCATCTATTCGAAAGCTGTTTTCAATTAACTGTCAAAAGAAAAAAAAATTTTTAAATTTAA
The DNA here is from genome assembly GCA_030273425.1 of Microplitis manilae. Lineage (NCBI taxonomy): Eukaryota > Metazoa > Arthropoda > Insecta > Hymenoptera > Braconidae > Microplitis > Microplitis manilae. Next base: position 22,049,685 of record CP092726.1, read on the forward strand.
ATAAAAAATTCAAGCTCGCACTTTCATGTCAATACAGCAATCATTGCTCTACAAAACTGGTCATAGGAAATCGTTAATCCAGCTATTAAATTAAATTAGACAAAAATCCTAGTCTATTTGATGATAAATAGAAAACTAAAAAAAATTACTTGAGTCTACTTATTATTCATCATCGGTCTCTAATGCTGTTACCCCCCCCCCCCAAAAAACTTATGTAACTCAGTAACTCGACGTTTAATTACTCAGCATCTGAAAAAAACCGTAAAAAAAGGAAGCAAAGACCCATAGTATCTACGAAATAGATTTAAACAACAAATAAAATGTAATTAGTACTAATTATAATCATACTACTTGAAGCAATATCGCAGAGAAGATTGTCGAGTGGATTATTCGAGGAAATAGATGTTACGAGTTGTCTGTATGGTGGGAACGTGACTCCGTACATCGTTCCAAGCTAATTACGTTACTACTAACAAGCAAATAGCAAAAACTCATTCGATTTTATCGTTTAAACGGATATAAAAATAATTTTAACTTTCCTACCAAATAAATAATCATTACCATATCATCTTAATAACAGTAACAGCAACATTACCTACCAGCAGTAACGAAATTAAATTATAAAAAATTACTTCCATCAAAGTATCATTTCATAATCAAGATGGTAAACAAAGCTATCGTAATACACACACATATGCATTCATATATGTGTATATGAGATATATGTGTATATATATATATATATACCGTCCAAGCATTTCCTCCAAACAAACAAGATACGTATGCAAATGCAACGCTTAAACTCGTTATAATAATCTGCAGTTGAGTACGAATATACGCATGTTAGTTCACAGCTATTCAATGGCAGGTTGTTGTTACCATATTGCTGTACTAGGTTTGAAACCAGTATAGTATACTATCACCATCATGCAGTACTATCTCGAGTGTGGGATCACCACCAATAGTACAGGGTGTGAGAGGCTAACGTAAGCCGGTTATCTAAATACCGTAAATAACAACATGCTGCCAGCCTTCGACCACTTCCTCTTCATCCCTGCATTCATCCCTTTACCATTACCACCACTGCTACCCTTCCCCCCCCCCCCCCCCCCGACTTTCTCCATATGTCCCTTTAGCATTTCATCTGCACACTGTAAAAAAACGGTGTGTTCACGCTATCGATGTTGAGGTTACCGGTGTTGAATTCAACCCTAGGTGTAGTGATAACAGTAGCGGTGTTGAAAAATTTTCTGGTGTTAAGCGGTGTTAGGATTTAGGAAAAAATTTGTTTTATTTTTTAGTTGAAGTTGAAATTTATTTCAAATTCAAAATGAATTTTTTATTGATTCGAAAATTAATGATACGATAGATTTACCAATTTATGGGAAAAGCTAAAGAATATAGGAAACAGATTTTTATGATTTAAATCTCTGCAAACTAAATCAGCGGGAAAAATAAAATCAAAATACACTGGTCACAAAAATTAAGGGATAGAAAAAAAAATCTAAATTTTTTATGATTTTCAAAATGCTGTAACTCGGTAAAAAATGGTCGTAGAGAAAAAATAAAATATGCAAATTGTAGCCTCAAGTTTCTAGTTTTCAGATCTGGACTTCAAATTTTTTTATCATGCATGGTTCCGGAGTAATCTTAAGAAAACCGACGAAAAAAAAATTTTCCAAATTTTAGCTCGTCTTCCAACAAGTCTATGGGCTTGATAAATTTTTTTTGATTACCTGACTAGATAATTCTGTTAGGAAATTTTATGCTCTTTGATTTGCTGGCCTCGAAAAGTCTCTACGACGATTTGGCGCCGAGTTATCATTGATTAAAGCAAAAAAGTCCATTTTGGATTTGATAATCAATAACTTCCGACGTATTGGTCGTACAGAAAACGGTAGAAGGGTTTTGAAAACTGGAAAACATTCTCTGTAAGGCAAAGTTAGTAGCTTTTGATGGAAATTTTTTTTTTGAAGCGATAATGTTTATTAAAAAACGTAAAAATTCATATATTAAAAGATACTGGGAAATCTTGGTATGACTTTGGATATAACGGAAAAACAAAAAATATCGTCGGTTTTTTTTCAACCTCAGTGTCCTAGAAAAAACCCTAATAATTTCAAAGCAATGCGATTTTTCTTTCTTAGTGTTCCGAACATTTAAATTTATCATTTTGCCTAAAATTGCAAAAGGAGCGATTCTTCGGTTTCCAATCATTTTTTTAATGTCAAAACGTATTTTTAGTGACAAGCTTTATATCTTTAATCAGAAACAGTAATTATTGGAAAAAAAAAATTTTTCAAAAAAATTTTTTTTTTCAAGAAAATTGATTTAAAAACAAATTTTTTTTTTCGATATTTTGCTTCCTTATCATCTTCGAAATGATGTTAATGTTAATTACTCCACTTTTACACCGGTATTTTAACACCGCCGAATTACGCCTCTTACACCGGTGTAATTTAATTTTAACACCACGCGGTGTTAAATTCAGTCCATTTTTAATACCGCTCTTTTTACACTAGCAGTATTGAAAATTTTGACAGCAAATCATTGACACCACACCTCATTCTCGAAATTCTCTACAGTATACACTTTCTTTTTCCATTTGGGTGTATTCTTACCCTCATATTGCAATTAAACACTGCCTCAAGCGCGAATCAACCCCATAGCTTTATTATCATTTAATACAAATATTTTTCATCTTCAACCCACTAATCAATCAACCAACCCAAAATACTCTCTCATCAATCCTACCAACAATCATAACCAAAATGAGACGATGCAAGACCACAGTCAATAAGTGATTTGCTGTAGAGTAATTACTGATTACGTGAGTAGATAATGTATATACAGGAAACTAGTCCAGAATGGGCGATGGTACTTTGATGAATGCTTCGGATGATGATACAAACCTAAAGAGCATATTACAGTTTGAGCAAAAGCATCAGCATCAGTGTAAGCAGCTAGCAGCATCAGTAGTTGAATATCCAGTCTCGCTAGATATAGAGGAGGAATGAATATGTCGTGACATGCAGCATTTCTCGCTCGCCCTAGCGTGAAAATGCCAGTCGGTAAGCCACCCCTTTCAAGATTGATTGCATCCAAGAGATAAAAATGTTATCGCCATCTCGTAAATAATCTTTAATCTTGTGTCGTACTCTCCGTACATCTCTCCCTTTCACGTTTCTCATACTCATTTTATTGTATACATCACACACTGGATGCTACACTCGGTAATAGTCACTTTTACGCTCATATATTGATGGGTATTTTATATGACAATGTATGACTGAATCAGTAAGTAGTCTAGAGATTATATGCGATAGTATCCGAGGATTATTTATATCGATAAATGGATACCGAGTATAAGATTTAACACGGTCATCAAATGTAACCCTCTCTACTCTTGACGCTGGAGCTGCTTGCTTTTTGGGTCTATATATATATATATATATATATATATATATATATATATATATTTATACATTTATTGCACGATCCCTATGTTTCTTCCACAGCCCCAAAGTACTTAATACGGCTTAGCGATGCTGAGAGTATTCGTACATTATGTATCCATCAGCAAACCAAACAGTGTAAATATGAAACGAATAGATTATTTTTTTTTTTTATAAGAATATATACTGCGTATATAATCGCATTTCCCATGTGACACATTCCCCTTTCATTACAGCCATTCACGTGATATTATGATAATTCAATGAAATTGTTGTAGGATTGAAATACCGTGAGTGCGTGCGTGTATTTTTTATTTTTTGTTCTCGGAAAAATAAATGCTCCCTTAAAGTCGGGAGACCCTTTACGATAGATACAAAACGCGATAAATCCAGTGAGACATACTTAGACGGGTGTCAGTGTGATGTATGAGAGTAGCACGTCCTATTGTCAAAATCTACCTTTTTCTTATTCTTATTCTTTTTTTTTTTTTTTTTTTGGAAACCAATTTTTGGGGAGGAACATAATTTAACAACTGAGTTACGCTCATGACAATAAATCAATGTTTTGAGTTTTAATTTACACAGGTAGAATTTTTGTGTTAAGGCCAACTCAGATAATGCTTCCAGCCTTTTTAAAAAATTTAATGACTTCCAATTGGAATGTCTGCATTAAAATTTTGATAATTGGTTGAAGAAAAATTAGAGTAATCATTGAAAAAAAGGCAACGTGGTTACAACTTTTCCGAGACATAGATTTAAAAATAAGTATTCAGTTGATATCAATTAGGAGTTAAACAAAATTTATTTAACTCCTAATTGATAACAACTCTGAGTAATTTTTTAAAAAATCTACACTGAGAGAAAACTGGTTTTCTGAACTATAAAAACATAGTTCAATGAAGCCTCGACTATTACTCTCAGTTCAGATAGCCAATATATAGTTGTAGAATGTACGATGATATCATAGTTGTTTTAACTGTGTTATAGTTCAATAAACAATGACAATAGCGAACGTAACTAAGTCAAAAAGACTATTCTTATTACAAAAATATCCTTAATTATATTCGTCGATGACTTAAATGATGATAACCCGGGTCATAATATCTAGCCACATCGAACCTCAATCTAGCCTCATCAAACCCAAGTAAGCCTCAATCAAGCCTCACTTAGCTAAAAAAGCATTTTAAACCTCAAATAATGCTCATAGAGCCACAATGAGCCTCAAATGATGCTCAAAAGGCCTCAATGAGCCCCAAATAATACTAATCGAATTTTAATTACATTTGATCGAACTCATAAAATTATTATGATTTGAGATTCATTGAGTCGAGACTAGATTCATTTGAGGCTAATCGAGGCTTATTAAGGATCTGTGAGCACCATTTGAGGCTCATTGAGGCTATATGAGCATTATTTGAGGCTCAAAGTACTTTTTTAGCTAAGTGAGGCTTGATTGAGGCTTACTTGGGTTTGATGAGGCTAGATTGAGGTTCGATGAGGCTAGATATTATGACCCGGAAAATTAATGAAATTATAATCGTACAATTGCTGAAACATTTGTGATTTTGCTGAAGTATAAGTTCTGAGAAATAATATTAAATAGTTAGCACAACAAAACAAATGCTTAGTTAAAACTACTACTTTCAAATAGTTTCGGGCACTATGATATAGTTCAAGAAACTAGAAATATTAGTTAAGAACGGTTTTCAGATAATTTTGTCCCAGCTTTTCTCTGAAATAAAAGCTCTAAACGCAAAATAAAGACACAGACCCGATGCTTTACTCTATTAACTAGCGAAGTGCACTTCACTTTTTTGATAACTTCTATTTGTTTACGAGAAAAGCTTGGACAAAGTTCCCATTTAATGTACAAGTGCAATAGAGAGAGTACCGTTCATCCAGTTGAGTCCATTTTTCTCTTAGTGTATACCTTGGTAAAATTGTCCTTTTTTTAATTAATATTTTAATTTTTTTGAAATTAATTAATGAAATCAGAACTCTTATAACAGTTCAAGGTTATTGGATATTCTTAAAAAGTAGGAAGCACTGACTGAGAACGCCCTTGAACTCAACACAAATCGTGTGTTGCAAAGTCTACACAAATTTTAGCGTTAATTTAAAACATTGCGTTTGTGTTGATCTTGAACACAAATTTTTGTTAAATAATTTAACACAAAATCTGTTATTTTGACAGAAAATTTGTGTAAATTTAACAAACTATTCGTGTTAAAATTAACTAATAAATATAAGCACGTAACCTAACCAACTCAAGTATACTAATCTAACCTTAGTACAACTTATGTCACTTTAGCAAACAATAGTTCGATTTTCAGTGATTTTTCTAAAGAACAAAGCTATGAATTATCCTCCCGTAAAATGAGAATAAAAAAATCATTGAACCTGATCATAAAAATATTAAAGTTATCTATGATTATATTTAATTGAAAATCAATTGTAATCCAAGTTTCCTTGCAGACAATGCTGCTACAATGCTTTGCTTGGTTATAGTAATGAAGAAACGCGCGGGAGTGTTTAGCTAAACAACACAAATTTTGTGTTAATTTTCGAAAAACACAGAAATGTGCTACCTTCCAGATTTTCTGATCATTTAACATAAAAATCTGTTAAAGTAAAATAACACAAATGTTTGTGTTGAATTAACAGATTTCTGGGTTAAAAATCAACACTGAAAATTTAGCCAAATAATTTTTTAACATAGACGAAATTTCCAACTGTGGAGTTTTATTTGTCAGAAAAACATGTAATGAATCGATTATATATAAAATAATATTACTCGACAGTAATAAAAATTAATTTAATACTCGAATAAGATTCGAGACGCCTTTTTCCTGTTTATACATAAAAAGTCAAGATCACTTTAGATTCTTGCCGGAATATACAACGTCAAAAATAAAAGTAGAAATAAAAATAAATAAAACTAGAAAAGTTTAATAAAAAAGTAAAGTTTAAGTAAATAGTATATAGAAAATAAAAAATAAATAAAGAAAAAAGAGGCAGAGGTCGTAAGAAAAAGTTAAAAAAAAGGTCGATGCGATCGCAGAGGGATTAGAAAAAGAAATGGCCTCCCGCAGTAAATCTTCTTAGCGGGCAACCTCTCCCCCTCCTATTCGCTACCACCCTGTTATTCTGCAAGCCGATTCGGACGCGCGTGGGCCCGGAATACGAGACGATGAATTTTATTTTATAGTTTGCTGTGGGGGAGCTGAGCACCGGGACCGTTAAGGGTGGAATATGTTTCGTATCATCATAGAACGGGGGTTGCTTTTCCAGTTTTCTCCTTCCACTCTACTTCTTACTCTTTCTTTTATATATATAAAAGTATACATCTATATATACCCATAACGTTTTTACTCCTCGCTCTTCTTCGTCCCTCCTACGCCATTTTGAATAAATTCTCGCCTGAGGAGAGTTATCTCCCAAACGTTTCGATTTCCCATTTAAAGGATCTTATATATATATACATACATTTATATATATACATATACAAGCGGGAAAACGTGCGGGGGCGCGGCTCGAGGTGAACATTTTGGTTTGGGGCGTCGGAAAATATTAGCCAGCTTTTTCCTTCTTCTAACCACCCTTATTCTCCCGCCAACTCAGCCACACCTTCTCTCTTCTTCTCTTAGCCCACTCAATATACCTATACTTACCCTTGAATTTTTATTAAAACCTTAGCTTTTTGCTATTCTACACAACCAACTAAAGGAAAATAAAATTGGATCTATAAACTTTGTATAAGATAAAAACAAAAAGCAATAAAAAAAAATACCATCCATAAGTATAATAAATTTTTTTCTTGTTTTATATCCGCAGTATTCAATACATACACCGAAATAGAGAACAGTATAAACTGGTAAATTTGTGTGCATAAAAGGAAAACGGGGGTGTGATGAGCAGCTGGGGTAGACTGGAAAAATTAACGTTAGCAAGTTGAATTTTACGAGTATTTTAGCATTCAAGTCTCGTACCTTAGGGTAATATAGCAGGACGAGTCTGCTCCCGGGTCTCTCAACTAGGGTGGCGATGCTGGTAAGAACGCAAGAAGGTGCTGGATGTTGGACTTCTCACCGACCCAAAGACAACTAAACTGCTGGTGTATGCTTATTTTAATTGAAATTGTCCCGATCTTTTTCACTTATTTGCTATTGGTACGTTTACCCACTTGTTTGGTTTTTTTCAACATCGACTGAGCTGTTATTTGAATTATTTAACGAAAAGTATTTTTTATTAATTTAATTACGTAATTTTCTCCAGAAGACTTTTTGTTTAAAATTTTTTTTGTTAACGGGGATAAATGTCGATTAACGAATTGGTAAATGCGGCAACCGTAACAATTGATGTCTCGAAGTAAAGTCAGAAGGGAAAGATATACTGGTAGAAATGGATGAAGAGAATCAGAGACAAAGAGAAAGTCGTAGAATGGTGGCCGTGGTAGTGATGGTGTCTGCTGTAGTAGAAGAAGAGTCTCGGTAACTAAGTGAGAGAGTGACCCGTACTTTGTTCAAGGCGCACAACGGGCAAGAATATATTGATAGTCGGCTCAAAACTCCATTAGGGTCGGCACAGTATTCTCTCGTAAATACGAAAATGCTATCCCATTATTTACTGGTTAATTGGATTAATGAGACTCGTTATTCCAGGAGGGCACTGCATCCTCCGAGGGTAGTAGCTGCTACTCGATGTATACAATGAGACTGGGGTTGAGAGTTCCCGTGGCCAGGGGCTAAGGGGTGTCAGAGGTGCTGTTAGTGCTAGAGAATCTACTGTGTAGGACCAACGAATGAGATTGGGGGCTGAGAAGGTGGGAAAGGGGGTAAGACCACCGCGTGGACAAATACCACGCTCAAGTGTCGTCCAACCTACACACAAACTCACAATCATTACACCTAACACACAGACGAATGTTTACTATCGACTGCTTCCATTTTATACAACACTCTCTCTGATGTAGATCTTACCCCTGTTGAGAAAAAGAAACAAAAATATAAATAAATAAATAAATATACTTACTATTGAGACTGTAATAAACCTCCAAGAAATGACTTTTAACTTCCAGCAATTGACATCACGGTGCGCTAATTATTTTTTTAAAAAAATTTAAAAAGAAGAAGATTAATAAAAGTCAAATGGTGATTGGCTGTTGCTGTAAAAATGGATATAGGTTATTTTAAAGTCTGTGATATGTAAAGACAGCTATAAGCAGATCTTTTATACTCATTTGTACACTTAACTCTCGGAGAGGACTGTCTGACTTCACAAGGCTGAATCTACTCATTAATGCCAGTTATATAAGGTCATCCATTCCACGTACAAGATACATCGACCTGTCTCTCGTTCTCATTAACTTCAATGTTACTTTTTTTTCATTTACTTGTATAACCACAAAAGTCCACGTGTATTCCACCAACAGAATTCGTATTACTTGATTGTCATTAATTATTTTCATTTCTCCTTCCAGTGCATAGTAGTTACCACGAGCTCATGACTGCCACCCCGTAGTCAATTATCAAAGTGCCAGTGTATATAAGTTATTACAGTATATATGTACTTTTGTGTGTGTATTACATACAATATAATAAATTGAGCATTCATGTTGGTAAAATGAAGAGACTGAACTGTGTGTGGATTGTATAAGTGGAGAGATGGCAAGATGAAAAGTTTTCAAAGTCAAAACGATTCATTAATCAGAATCGCGTGGCAATGTCAAAGCAGTAGCAAAAGTACCTCGGGATCCATTATTAAATCCGATGAAATTAATGACGTACACTGAAATACACTTGACTTGAAATTGTTTTTGATAATGAAAAATAATAAATTTATCATTGATGTTATTTTTAGTATTATAATAATAATTTTTTTGAGTGAATGCAATTTTATAATGGAACTGAGAAAAATGGTCGTTAAGTCCGAGAACCTAAAAACTGAAAAAAATTGATGATAACGTAATGTAGAGTTAAGTGGGGCAAGTGTGCACACATGGAAAAGATATATCCGGAAATATATGCTGGCAAAATAGCATACAGATGACAATACTAAAGATATAAGCTATATACTATATATACTATAAGATATATACTATTTTGTCGACAAATATATTTTTTCGTGCGGATGTGCAGTGGGTAAGTGTGCGCAATCACATGTATTTCATTCCAAGATGAATGGGTTTGCGCACACTTGTCCCACATGACTTTGATGTGTTTCCTTATTAGCATTAGCTACTTTATATACATATATATTTCATCAAAATATGAATAAGATAACATTAAAATAAAATCGACGTTCTTATTAGTAAATTGTCTAACTCCATTTCAGAAAATCCTCTATTTATGCGAAAAAAAGGAAGTTGAAAGTTTTTTTTTTTATCTAAATGTCAACTCCATATCTAGTATATGTATAGTATTTTTGTCAAGGTTACTAAAATGATATTTTCTCCGACTATTAGTATCTGAACATTGCACAGAATCACACTGAAAAAAGAAATTTGCTACAATAACAAAAATCAAGATTACGCAGCTATTTGTTATGATAGCAAAACTATCTTGGTTAACGCAATGAAGTGGCATTTGTTGTGGTAAGTAAAGTGAAGTTGCTGTTGTAACAAATGATATGTGTTGAGGAAAAATTATTTGAATACGCATAGAATTTTGTGTTTTAATCAGGTGAACAATATCATTAAGAATTAATCAAGAGTTTTGGATTTTGGACATAAACTGTGTTTGTAAATTATGGCTAAAATATTAAAAGCTACGAGGAAGCCTTGAAGAAGTGAATGTCTTGGCTCAAGAGAATATATTGTGACACGATAATATCTTAGGTGAAGAAAATTTTCTCGAGTAAAGAAATCTTTATAAAAGCTAATTTAATATTAAGCTCAACACATGACATTTGTTATAACAGCAACTTCACTTTACTTACCATAACAAATGTTACTTCGTTGGGTTGACCAAGATGGATTTGTTATCTTAACAAATAACTGCGTAATCTTGATTTTTGCTAAGATAACAAATTTTTTTTTTCAGTGCACCTACAAAAAGTAATCGGTTAGATGATTTGCTAATTAGAACGTCAAAATAATAGAATAATTTACTACTTTACGCAATAATGAACAAAATTAGGTTCAAAGAGTAATAAATATTGATGTTCTAATTAGCAAATTGTCTAACTTACTATCTTTTAGTAGGTGATTCTGTGCAATTTTGAGGTAGTAATAGTCAGAAAAAATATTATTTGAGTAACCTAGAATAAAATATTATGCATATACTGGATATGAAATTAATTTTTAAATGAAAAAGAAATTTTTAAGTTACTTTTTTTTCGCATAAATGGTGGATTTTCTGAAATGGAGTTAATAGTATATGGGATTGATGTTTTTTTCAACAATTAACGTTCTTCACTGAGAGAAAAGTGCATGGTTGTGGTAACTAGAAAGGGATGGAATGAAAAAATAGTCATAACTAATATTTCTAGTTTCTTGAACTATATCATAGTACCCGAAACTATTTGAAAGTAGTAGTTTTAACTAAGCATTTGTTTTGTTGTGCTAACTATTTAATATTATTTCTCAGAACTTATACTTCAGCAGAATCACAAATGTTTCAGCAATCGTACGATTATAATTTCATTAATTTAGCATCATTTAAGTCGTCGACGAATATAATTAAGGATTTTTCTTTATTATTTTTTTGTAATAAGAATATCATTTTTGACTTAGTTACGTTCGCTATTGTCATTGTTCATTGAACTATAACACAGTTAAAACAACTATGATATCATCGTACATTCTACAACTATATATTAGTTATTCATTGAATGTTTTTCATAGTTCAGAAAACCAGTTTTCTCTCAGTGTTGTATTTTTAATCTCAATTAAACTGTTATGATGGGTAAAGTAGTTAAGATGGTGTTAGTTTATTAATTTTGAATATGAGTAAACAGCAATTTAATTATACATTAATTTTTATTTTACAGACCTATTTTCCTATTCACTCCTAAGACCAAGCTCATAGCACGATTTTTCAATTTTTGTAGAATATTAAGCCCACCTTGATCATACTTCAACATAAAAATTATCATCATTATCATTATTCTTATTATCAGTATATAAAGTGAATTCTAAATATTCCTTTGGTAAAACCATGAGTATTGTAATCTAACTAAAATCAAATAGAATCGAGTTTATAGCGGTGATTAAAGGATGCAAATAAGATCGAAAAGGGCTGAAGACGAGAATGGTGTGGGAAGTATTCTGATTATTGGAACGCACGTGTCTTTTAACAAATTATCCATCTATATCTATGTACGAGTTGAAGAGGATGAATGTATGAGGGAAAGAGGATGAATAAAAAAAGAGAGAAGAGAACAGAGGAATACTTAGAGGTAGCAAGTGAATCAGAAGGGTGCGAAGAGAGTGCGACGAGGAGGCGTCAGAAGCTGAGTGTATGCGACGATAGTGTGTAAAGATGGCGGCGGTGGTGGTGGTAGCTGTATAGCCCCCGCGCGTCGGTTATGATAAGGCGATGCTTTAATGACAGTGTGTTACCATAGCAACGAGCGTATAGGGGCCGGACAGGCCGGGTGGCGGACGCCGCGACGCCCGGCGTCGGTCAGTACCGGGTTTACTAGACGCGGGGCATAGCGGAGGAGATTCCCGGAAAAGAGGGGCATCGAACGGCCGCCATTCTAGTGGACACTGGCCGCCGAACCTCAGCGACGAATGTCTCTGTATGCGCAAGCGTTTCCTCAACCCTCTTTTAACCCTCTTCGTTTAGTAGTAGTAGACGTTGTAGCTGTAGTTGTAGCACTACTAATATTACTAGTAGTGTGGTAGTAGTTGAGTTCTGTTCTCAGCCCTCGTTCACCTCCACACTCATATAACAATGCTACATTATTCGACAAGCGCGTACGAGAGGTTTGGGTTCACACTGGGATTGACAATGCGATCTCAATATTAGATACTCGATTTATATATATACATATATATACATAAGTATATATACAGAGAGTCTGATGGCTCTAAATTGTATTATTTAGTCGAATACATAGCCTGGATCTTAGAGATGATGAAAATGTATCTTTGATCATGGTAAGAAATTGAATAGTGTGGAGAATATAGAGAGTAGTACTATCCAGTAAGTACTCTCTCGCGTTTGATAGCCACAAAGATTTTCGATGGGATCCCAAAATAATTTCCGGTCGTCGTTACGCAAATCCAACTGATCGCGGTGTAGAATATCCAGGGTTAAATGAAGCTTAGCGAAAACTCTGGGCGTTTCTTCACCTGCGGGATTGTAGATGATGCTCTGTTGGCCTTTTAACGGAAAACTGGGTGTGTATGGGGGTGAGGTACCAACATCAAAGAATCTCCCGATGTATCTCAAGAGTAAAGATGAGAGAGAAATTGTTAAGAGAAATGAGGAAGAAGAGGTGCAGAGAGCTACAGCAAAGAGATAGTAAAAGAAGAGATGTGTCTACATATATATGTTTATATAGATATATATGCTGGCCATCTCCTCGACGAGGCGAACCGCAATAATCTGGTTAGCCACTGGGAGCTGAGGAATCCACCAAATAGAACTAAACACGTCGGATGAGAAATCGATTCTTGAGAATATATATATATATATATATATACATATTTTTCTTTTTCTTCTCTAAAGCAAGACCCGTAGGCTATGTATACATGTGTATATAGATAGTCTGTGTAGCAGCACTTGTGGCGATTTCCGCAGACGCCAGACAATCCCGACTGGGTTGTAGAGTATTCCGGCGGAACATGGGGATGTTTACGGGAACGCAAACATTGAAAGCTTGCATTATGGATGCAATAGAGTGGACTCACCTCTTCGTGCACCCTCATGTATTCCTCCTCCTCCTTTCCATCCAAGAAATCCTCTTGCTTCTCTACTAGCACGTCATCCTCCTGCAGCAGCCCTCGCCATATGATATAGCCGGGTTACATCATCCCTTCCTGGCATTTATTTATAATCAAATTCCATGTATACCAAGGCTAGGATACCAACGACTACGACGACAAGGCGAACCCGACAGTGCAGGCTTGAATTTCTATCTGATTCCCGTACGTGTGGACTGCAGGTAGATATAGGATAGGGTGGGCTTGCGAGGATTTCCACCCTCACTCGACCTCTTGCTGCAGAACCCTTCACCAGCTCCTCTCTTATCGGTACTCCTGCGACGTTCGCGGATTCACTCGTCGGTCAATTTAAAAATCAATATTGACCGAGGAACAGCCAATCCTTTATTTATCGACGCGGATTGTTGGCTTCCGAGTCTTTTTCTCTCTTGCCCTCCCATTCACATTTACGATTCTCTTCGTCTCAGCCCCTTTATACTACAAATACATACATATATATATCCAGACCTCGGTTCTCTCTCTCTCTTTCTCTCTATCAGACCCCTGGCCTCCAAGTTGGAATAAGAGATTGCCAGTGGGGCTTCGGTCATGTTGTTTCAAGCACGTCTTCAATAATCCCCTCATTTTTACTCTGGTACATCCTCTCTCTGCACTCTTTATACTTTTTCAGCTTTAGTATACATATATATTAAGGGAATAAAAAATAAAATGAAATAACGGTTGACTTTGATGAAAATTCAGGTTATTGCCAGAAAAAGTAAGAAAAAGGCAATAATTCTTAGGTGTCATGCTGGAATGAGATGACCAACGAAAACGGGGCATTGCTATTGGACGGCGAGTCATTTCTTTGCTACGACGGTCATATCATTTTTCTTGATCGTGCGTGTGTCCCATGGCATCTGGGGTGCCGCGGAGACAAGACGACAGGAGAGGGTTTACGGTAAGAAAAATATACTATATAGTGAAAACCAAGCAAGAAGACGAGGGTTCAACCCTCAAGAGATGACTCTCACATCTTTCCGGGCGACTCCGCCTTACCGCCCGCTCGATCGTTCCGGTCAGCCCCAAACACCCGCTATTATGGACGATCAATCGAAAAAATTACATTCCCTTTGTCAGACTTGTCTTCCTTTACGACGATATCCCCATCGTATATCGTACATCTACGCACCATATATTAAGTATCCAGAGAAAATGTTTCAAGACATTTCATTAACTGTCCAAAGAGAAAAAGATAAATATTATACCAAAATAGTGATAACTCTCATACATATATATTATGCTTCACTAGCTTATTAGTATTTATCTTGAAAGCTAACCCTTCCGTGGAAAAAAACCCCGACAAACACTACTAGGGTGTACTCCAAGTGTTTTCATAACGTCTATGCCGGATCAAACTTGAATCATTTTTCGTTAAAATTGCTTTCAACATTTATGAGCATCTTCAAATATTATTCGCCAGAAAGAATAATACCAAGAAGAAATATAAATAATATCGTGGATAAACACAATATTTCTGATTAAAAACCAAGTATCTGAAACATTTGTAAATTGAAATGCCTTCAATCAACGATTCTCCACAAAAATGCCACTTAAAGCTTCAATTTCCACTGATTTAATAGTACACAACAGTCGTAGTCTGCGTTAGTACAGCAGCAGTAGAGAAGGCACGTGGACGGCATAGCGAAATATTTGTTACAAGTGTGTAGTGCCCACATGTCGGGCTCTGTTCATGTTGTTGGGAATGGCCGGAACCCAATATGTCCATCTTCGGGAATACGAGGGACGCTCATAAAGTTTATACGCTATATATAAATACATATATATATATACAGGCAGTTGGCGGACGCGCACAAACAGATCAATGCTCTACGTTCCAATATAAACAGTATTATTGAAACAAAGCGGCCGGGATGGAGAAGAGGATAGCAGAATCAGTATAGTAGCAGTAGTTGTCGGAGGAGCAATAGAGAAGTGAACAGTGGGGGTTTGTGGAGAGTTGATGTTTCTGGCGTTGGTTTGGGAGCTGTGCTTGCGGGGCAATGAACGAGGGGTGAAAAGTTATGTTGCCGCGATATTGTACTGCTACGGCTGAATTTACTGTAGAAGATATCAGTAGTAGTAACTGGTGGCTGAGACGGTTGCAGGGGAGGGGAAGCGTCAGAGCAGAGAGATCGTACTGTCACTAGATGGCGCCGTTTCTCGTATCTCATCAGGTTTCTTGCTTGCTTTACAATACACATATCACTGACGGTATCTCTGCACCCGAAACCCGTCACACGGCCATTGTACCTTCGATATACGCACACACTAACTGGTGGTTGGTGGTGGTGTATACAACGGTCTAAATACCAGCGATTGCATTCCCTCAGTCTTAGCTTGGCTATTTGTGAAAGCCCAGATTGGAGTAGCATCAACCAGACTAGACGCGGTCAGCATGCTGTGAAATTAGCGTTTACGTGATAGATGTATCGATATATATCTGTTTATTTTCCACGACATTGGCGCCAATCAGTTGCATGCTAACTCATAGATTTTCTTTCAGAGCGAGGCAAAGTGAGAGTGTAATAGTTTTTGACCCAATTAGTTAGGGGTTATGACCCCTCTAAGCTTTGGATAAATCTTTTGGTTGATTCACGAACGAACACCCCGGAAACACGGAAGGGAGTTTTGGGGCTATCAAAAGACCCGCGATCGACCACTCGTTTAATGTTGGAAACTCGATATTCCCAACAACCCCGACTATGTCTAGTACAGTTACTAGTCAAGTTAACGAAGCGGATGAGATAATTCTTGGATTCTCATTTGTCTGATATAAATATATCTACCTAGTTATATATAGATATGTATGTACATATATAGCTCATATATATATAGTAGTATTTGAAGGGAAAAGATGTACGATCCCAAGGGAAATCGAAATTGTATCCGCGAACGTGAGATTTTTCATTACTACCCGAACTTACTCCTAGCTCAACCCCCTTATAGCCTGCCAGCCAACTTCTTCGAAGCTCCGATAAAGGATTAATAGAAGTTATAAAGTAGAACCTGAGGAGGTGGAGGAACATTACGTGACCTGACTCTGATCGGATCTTTCTTTTTCAGGGGGGGTTGGTTATATTGCCGGTACTCGCCGTAGCTGTTTCTCATCGACTTTCACCCACATACAGCTCATGCGCGGCCCATCTGACCAATCGAACTCCGGCAACGACCAGGTCCATCTCTGCCACCGCTGACCGACCCCTTCTCTTTCTTCATAGCATATCTACCCCTCGGCACTCTCCTCTTGCTTCTTTACTCCTACATCCATATTACACTCTCGTCTCGGTCCATGCAACTCTTCTTCCTCCTCACTTCCTCTCTGTCCCTCCATCATCCTCCTCATCTCTCTTCTCTCCTTTATCCTCTAAACCACCCCATGTATCCATCCCCCGGCGTGTAAGAACTGCAAACAGAACAAACTGACAATTTAACGTACAGTTATTTGTCACGCAACACTTGTCAGATAAAATACAAAAGTCTGAGAAAATGTAATATTGACAATTCAAAACTAAAACCCAAGTAACAATGACAATTAAAAGACAAAGGATAACTTATAAGTATATATACATCAACGTTATGAGTTTAATTTGATGATGATGCAAGTCGCGTTGCAAAGTCTACTGACGAGAGGATTGTGTGTTGTTGGAATGTTTAATCAGTCGCTTAGATTGAATTACTAAGACTAATTAGCCAAGCACAATGCTCTGATAATATTAGACCGGTCCTTGGTCTCTTCTATTCATCCTCAACATCTTGCCAACCAACCAACCTGGCTGGCTGCCTACTTACCTGTTTCCCTGCCTACCTACCCGACTGACTGTCTGTCTGTCTGGTCTTTCTGACGACACATCCACAACCTGACAGTCAAGGTAAAGATAGGTGTGTACACTAGAGACCAAATAGTCCTGGTACTGGTACTGTTTCAGCAGTTGAATTGAAAGCTACTCGGTTATTCATGTCGCAGCTTCCGTCATGCTCGACTAAACCATCACCACCAGCATCAGCATCACCAGCAACTCGTTTGCTCCCGTGAGTCTCTTAAACCACGACATTGTATTGCAGTACAAGTTCTGAATCCTCACACCTACTGTACTAACTATAACAATACACAACTATATTCTATTTCGTTAATCTTTTTTATTACACCAAATAATAATCAACCTAACTCATTTCACGGTTGACATACCACGCTTGTGTTTACATTGCACATAAATCTCGCGATCCTACATGAGAATATTGAGTTCAGGGTGCATGACTTGATATCCAATGTGTTAGAATACATACATATGTGTCTGTGCAGATATATATGGTAACGAGAAATAGTACCGTTTAATGGGGGGAGATTGTAGACGATGAAAGTTGAGGGTGCAATGTGCCCCAGTAGAGACGCAACACACCCTCTCTATAGACTAATTTATCTATATTATACCCTCAGTTGCTTTCACTGTGATGTGTATTTTGACAGGGACAGGATTATTAAATGCCCTGGATATCTGATCCCTGACACCCTTAATCTACATATTATAGGGTTACCTACGCGTGACCAGCTTCCCCGTTTGACGTAGACTTTCATACCACTGTAACTCTCATATCCCTCATTCTGCACTTCAGTATCTCACGTGCTTACATTAATCATAAATTTTCGTTGCACTATCATCATCATCATACAATGCTTATTACCAACGATGACAATATTTTAAGGTTGTTAACAAAGTGACAATCATAAGCTTATACGCAGATAGTAGAATGGTAATAAAGAGAAAAAAAATTTAGGGGATTGCCTTCCGGTATCTTGTCCGTTTTGTTAACGTAATACACCCTTAATGATCTATTGCCAAAAAGCAGTCGGGGATGTAACGTAATTCTCGGCACACTTCTCGTCACGTGTAGGTACATACTACTACTTACTCATCTACCATACGATCATTTGACGCAGCATTTTATCTGTCGTCGAATAAGATTACACGGATTACACGGCTAATTTTTCTCACGGATTTACTACCGTTTACAACTCGTGTTAAATCTTAGTCTATACATAATTCTAAAGTACACAAAATCCCTTGTAACAAATGTCATGACAAAAAGCGAGTCCTCTTGAATGATTTTCACTGCAGTATAAATATTTTTTATATTCTGCATACATTGAATAAAATTGATAGTAAGCGTTATCGAAATTATTGTTATCTATTTTAACATTAATTATTTAAATTTTATTTTAGTAAACAAAAATGTATAGTAGGGTAATAGTAATATTTCGAGGTCACGGTCAAAACTTTTGTAACACCACGGGGACCAATAAAAACAATCCATGTTTTATTTTCGCTGAGTAGTAAAATTTAAAACCGTTATAAAGGTACAGGGCAAAAATATATAAACAGACTTGCCGTGTCAGGTAAAGGAAAAATTGGACCAAAATGAAGTAGATGCAAATGATGCGCAGACAACCAGAATTAGAGACTTAGTCACGGCTAAAAAAAAAGATGTACTCAAGAGGATAATATAAACAGGAAAAATGGTTTTTTTGGCGTAAGAAAAATTTTCCAAAAATACTTTTCCAGAAATACTTTTTTCTGTGTGGTCGCTAACTAAAGAAAAATTCTGACTTTTAATGTAATTTAGTGATTATTACGACAATTTCTAAACAGGAATTTGTCAGACCTGCTTGAAGGGTGTCAGTCCACGGTAAGAAATGCATGAAGTTCAATACCATGCTGGTATGGTCTCAAGACAGATACTAAAATAGTATGTGAAATATTCCAAGACAGTATTGTAACGAGTCCCAGAAGTATGGCGTTATTTACTATACTGTATAGTACTGGAGCTATTGTATTGCTCACACGTATGCATAGCAGGCACGGCGAAACAGCATGGTCCTGAGACCCATACTACAATGCGAGGGCACAATGCTACTAGTTTTTCCCGCCACAATTTTTGGCGCGTCAATCAATGTATATTATCGTATTACCGCCAAAACTATATAGATGTCGTTAGACTAGGTTTATCTGCCAGAAACATTGTGGATACGGCAACGCAGTAAGGGCCTGACGGCCAAACTGACATTGCGGCGTCCGCGCCAACTATCGCCAATGTTACTATTCCGCAATGGTCGAGTCATCTATGCATACAATTTTACAACCTATAAAAATCTTCGATCCATACAGTATACTGTCATAGTGATATCCACAAAGTATTTCTTACCGTGTATAATAATTGTTACCCGTCTTCTCATATAAATTTCATCAATAAATATTCTTCATGGCGCAATGAAATTATATTCACTGCTTTCGTAACAAAATAAATAAAAAAAGTAAAAATAAATTACAAGTTGAGAAAATAGCATGATAATGATATAAGTTGAATATTTAAATTTTGCGAAACGAAGCTTATATGGTAACGTATAATAAATTTGATGTTGAAGTAGATTATAGTGTATAACAACTTAAAGTTGGATTATCGTTTTGAGGTGATGGCTCGGTAATAATTGCGGTACAAGTACGAGCTCGCGCCGTGGTAGTTTAATTCACAAGCGATATTATATAATTAAGTGCTTTCCATGAAGAGGTAATGGTCGGCGTCACGTCAAGTAAATCGGCCCATCCCTGCAATACTCACTTGTATTCTATGTTAGAACAATCACCGACCCGATGTTACTCGTCACGCAAACCCACTCTCTTCTTACCTCTTCAAGTACCTGGGATCCACATAAAGACATACCCATTGACTCGATTGTTATTAAATCGCAAATCACACATATTTAATCCATACATCAAATTATTTATTACTTAAAAAAAATTTTTTAATCACTAGATTAATATCAAAAATCATTATTTATTGTAATCATCATATTTAAATAATTGAATAAAAGTCAGCGATGAGTCAGAAAAAAAAATTTGAATCTGATGGAAATATATGAAGCGTTTAATTAATTATAACGTCCATCAAGTCGTCAGTCATTGAAAATTAGTGTAGATCGAATAAGCAGAACCTTAATATGAGGATGAGTCGAGTGGAACGACTGAATGCGACCGAGCGACGAACCGCAACCGGAAATTGGCTGCTTGGTTATCAAAGTTTGCGGGTTGCGTGTCTGTCGATGCCGCCGCTATCAAGTATGTATAGGGATGATGGTATTGGTGGTGGTGTTGCCGATGATGAAGGTGAAGGTGGTAAAAGGTGAATAGTAGTAGTGATGTTCTGGATGGTGAAGGATATCCATTAATACGCGAGAGAGCAGGCGGACGCGATGAGCGGAGGGTTGGTGAACTGGGTAAATATTAATTTGCTCGGGCTGTCGGCACCAACTACCTTATTCACGAGTTGAAGGCGCGTTCAAATCCAAGCATAAATACTCGCTCACATATATTTAAATATATATACGAATATACCCTCGTACAGGTGTGCACTACTGTAAATTTATCATTCATTGATAAATATATATATTTAGCAAGTATTCACCTGCATGATATTTTTAATTATTGTCTTATTTATTTATATATATGTATATGTGTGTAATGAATAAAAATAAATAATTTATTCACCAATGTCTTATTTATTTTAAGGGATATATGGAAGAGATAGTTTGAGAATGGTCGGATGTTAAACTCTGCGAGGGTTGAATAATAAATTACCCCGTTAGTTGAAACAATTAATTAATAATTCATGATAGGCAAGTAGAATTTGCCAGGTGGGTGGAGCGAGAGCGGATTGAAACGGAGACGATGAGAAGGATGAAGAGCGAATCCTGTTGCCTAGACTATACAGCACCAGTAGCGGCAGCATAAGGCTGTAATTTGCGTTACGACCGATGTCAGAGCCACCATCCTGAATATAATTTACTTGAACAAACTAAAATCCCCTTTCGTACACTTCTCTCTCTTTCTCTTTCTCTGTCGTCTCACTTTGCAACTTAAAAGTATCTAACTCTTGTTCACTCGTTTCCCGTCGTCCGTTATCGCCCGCCAGTGAAACGTTATCCCCAATGTTGCATTAGTATATAGTATATATACTGAACAAAAGTGTGTACTGTAACCCGCCGCCAAAAACCATTACTACGTTTTCCCGCGATTCAAGCACCTTGAATTTAACCCTATCGCTAAGATACTAAGTCATTCCTTATTTCCTTTGCTGTCTTTACGAATACTTTATAAGACAATCAGAACGTTAACCCTTCGTACTTTCTACTTATTTATAATAATTTATTTTTCATTCCATTAATTATTTATCATAAGTCAACTTCACATCTTTTTAAAATACAATATGGAGAAAATTTCATTATACTATCTACGATACTAAATTCTTATTTCAACTATTTTAAATGGTAGCAAAATTTTTCAGTGGTAATAATTAGTTGTAACAATTGATAGTGGTGAAGATTACTATCGAAGATGCTAATCGAACTATTAAAGGTTATAATTGTTATAATCGATTATGGTAACTGTCACCAATCGAGGTTGTAAAAATTCGGAAACAATGAATAGAATGAATTTATATAAATTTAAATCCTTTATATTCATATTTCAACTGCCCTGGTGGATCCGAATTACTGTAAATTACCATAATTTACGGTAATTTACCGTAAGTTAGGGCGAAAGGACGACATTTTCACTGTAAATTTGCCGAAAAGAATATTAATTTACCGTAAAATGCGGAAAAGTTGCCGTATAACTATCGTGTTTTATGGAAAATTATGGCACAATGCGGTCAATTAGGTAATTTACCGTAATTTCGATCCGCCAGGGTATGCATACTTTGTCCTCTAAATAATTAGAATGAATAACAATACAATCGTTTAAGTCCGAATATAATAAAAATTTGCAAATATCAGAGCTGTTATTGATAACTTTAAATGATTGAGTATGATCATCAAAATAGGAACCATCCAAGTATTGAGCGATAAAGAAAACTTTATTATCATTAATCATCAGTATTTTTCACAACATTAGATAATGGCCCTAGCGGATCCGAATTACGGTAATTTACGCCAAATCACTGCGTTTTATCGTCCATTGCAGTAGATGACCGTAATTAGCCGTAAATTACGGCGCCATAGTTTACCTACAGTGAAATAAATTGTCGTAATTTACCGTAAGTTACCGTAAATTGTGTCAATTCTGCTGGATACCGTAAATTACGATAATTACCGTAATTTACCGTAATTAGGATCTGCTAGGGAGATCATCATTTGTTCTACAATGCCGATATTTAAATTCTTTCCCTAATGGATTCGAATTACGGTAATTTGCCGTAATTTACCGTAAAATACGGTATCTCGGTGGCAAATTTACCGGAATTTGCGGCATTTTTACCGTAAGCACTGAAAGTTCTTAATTTTTACAGATTTTACAGTGCAATACTTCATTGGACGGTTGAATACCCCTAGGCTTGCTGCAATTTTACGGTAAAAACTGTACTTTAGCTATGAAATACTCTACTATTGCCATAAACTACCATATGTTTACCGTCAAATATCGTAATTTTACCGTAAATTACCGTATTTTACCGTAAAACGCTGTGTTCGACCGTAAATTACGGTAAATTAGGGCAATCACCATAATTTACCGTAATTTGGATTCACCAGGGTTATTAGCTTAGATGGAAATTATTATTTGGTCTCATGGTAATCATTACCATAAGGTTATTAAGAATTACGATAGTGATAATAGTCATAAGTTATAATAAATTAAAATATTAAAAGTTACAATTTCTAATTATCATCAATTATTGTACATGACTCCATAATTAGTAAACACCACAATTCCGATTATTCATTTAATAATTTAAATGACATTCACCATCATCAAATCCATTTTAAAAATTACCTATATAGATGGTAACTTTTACTATTACTATAAAATTCTCTTGATGTAAAGTTTATTTTAAAATTAATTGTTATAATAATACGAACAATAAACATCTTATCAACTAAGATTTAGTCATGACGAGCGTCTTGCCTGTAGAAATTGCCATGTATACATACATACATATATTTGATATGTATATATACAGACAAAGGGAATATAGAGAAGGTAGTACAATCAACGATTGCGTAGCATGCTATATCCTGACAGAGAATGAGAGAAGAGATCGAGTCAGCTAAGGGATGAAGCGACGTTCATAAATCTCAGCAGATTACTAAATCCCAGGGTTTGATGGAGCTAGCTGGATCGCAATGCATTCATATATATCTATACATATATACATACATATATATATATATATATATATATATATATATATATTTGCTTATATATATACATATACAACTACCACTTGCCATAGCGATCTTTACGGCTAGATGTTACCGTTTGCACACACATATATTTATCTATCTATCTATTTATATATATACACATAGTAGCATCAGTTGTGTGTCGTATACCAGCTCATCTCAATCTCCATTGCTGATAACATTATCATAAAAGAGCAATAACGCGAGTATCGTGGCAATGGCTTTCATATGGAAATAAAAATTCTTCTTATCACTAAAGATGAGCGCAAAAGAGAGGAAGAGAGAGAGAGAAAGGAGAGAATAATTTAAGTCAAAGATCGATATCTGCTAAACCGTCATGAGACATTTCCATTGGGATCGGGTGTGATAGAGACGGTGGTATGGTGGAGGTGAGTGAAGGTGGTGGGAATAAGTTGAGAGGGTTCAAGAGACACCAAGTTGTGAAAGGGGCGAGTAAGGATGAATATCGGGTGACGACGAAAGGGGTTCACTGCAAATGGACTCATCCTATCTTTCTTCATCACCGCTTGGTCTATATCTTATAGGTGGGTGTAGGTATAATATGGCACCAAGTCTACGGGATGATGAGAAGACTGTGGCCCGCCTCCGCGAGCTACAGCTCAGGTATTAGATTATGAATATTCATGGCGGTGTGTCTGCGCAGTGCTTCATTACACTACCCTTCTTCAGTCACCTCTTCACCTCTTCACCTCTTCATCGCTCTCATCCTTCTTCTCTTCTTGCTTTACCACCTACGGTGCATGCCGTCTCCTCTGTCTTATATATCTATAAATTTTATCTTCCTCTGTATATATGTATATATAGAACCAACCCATCGAGCTTTACTTCTTCTCTTCATCTCCTCATTCGCACAAGACAACGGCCCGTCAATCAATATGCAACGCCACGCTTTGCTTATCTTACCGATTCAACGCCAAGTCTTGGTAAACTTTGTTCTTTTAGTTTAAGAAACAAAAATTACATTTAAATAAATAGAATCACTATAAAAAATATATTGTTCTCTAGTATTTATAGACGCAACTTATGTTTCAGTAGTAGCAAATACTGGGGTAGAACGGCCCATCTATAGATTTTTAAGTTAACAAAAAAAAATTACTTCGAGAAAGAAAATAAAATAATTTTTTAAATTTCTACATGGTTCATCTTTCCCCATTTATAGGGAAAAGGGAATACTGGGGTAAAACGGCGCATCTAAAGATTCAGAAGTTACCAAAAAAATTACGAGAAAGAAAAATTTCTACATGGTCTATCTTCCCCCATTTATTGAGAATAGGGAAGAGTAGATTTAAGAGGCCTACAAAAAACAATTTTGAATTTCGATCTTATTTTACCTCTTTTAATTTCGAAAAAAAATTTAAGGAGTCCGTTTTACCCCTTTCCTCTTCCTCTACTAAATTCTTACAGTAATTAAGAAAAATAAAATTTTTATAAATGACTTAATTTCATAATTATATGTAACGTAATAAATAAAAATAAAAATTAAATATCCGTGTATCAATTTATATATAAAAAACAATTACCCATATTATCCAATTACGTGGACGACTGATGATGAGCCAGATTTGTGATATGCTGCTGTATATATGTATGTAATATACGAGGGTAAGTGTTATGTCATATAGCACCCCCTCGGTGATGGAATTAATAAAGCGCGCAAATATATACATATATGTATGTATATATATATATATATAGATGCGTGTTACGGAAGTGGCGGTGACTGGGATGGAGTACGGGGAACCCCGCGGAGTCAGTAGATTCCGTATGATTTGATTAGCCTCAGATTGACCCCATATAGCCAGAAAGACTGTTGCCCATCATACTATAATATACAGTCTACTATATAACACTATGCTGTATATTATATATGTGTAAATATGTGTGTATATATGTATAAATATATATAGATATATAAGTACGTCCCGTCTAATCATTCACGTGGCTTCTTTTTATGCACCCCCACCCCACATACAACTTTTTCTCACCCTTATTTTTTTCCCCCGGCTCTTCGTACTTCCGACCCTACAAACTCTACTCTACTGCACCATTAGTCTTCTGCCAGGCACTTTATGTCATGAAATTTGCAATCTTTCCATTTAATAAATTGACGCTCTGGGGGGTAGAGGTTTATCATTTGAATACATTGAATCATACTACTTACGAGCTACTAGTGTTATTTTACATTTATATCATTTATTTTATTTTTTGATAAATAAAATTAGTGGTTAATAAAATTTAATTTTTAAATAAATACTCTATCAGTCTTACTTTTATGGAGCCTTTAAAGACCTTTTTTTTTTACTTTTTCTACACCCACATTTTTTTGTTAAATTAATTTTAAAATTTACAAGACAATTTTAAATTCAATGATTCATAAAAATTTTTACCCCAATTTTTTTTTTTTTTTTGGTTTTTACTATGCTGGTAATGAAATGAAAAATTTTCAAATTGAAAAATTATTAACTTTAATAAAATTTACAAACCAATTACATACAATTTATATGGCTTATTGATTGTAATCAGTTTACATTAATAATATCAATTGCTGTACATTTTCTATAAATTAGTTTAACTGTTTACAAAATTGAACAACCAGAAGCAACATGAGACAATTTTGTAATAAAAAAAAATTTTATTCCGTCCAAAAATATTTATTTACAGTGTAAGCGATGATTAGTCAAATTGGGCACCTCAAATAGTGGCTCAAATCTTTAGTAGAAAAAAAAAATTTTTTTTTTAAGTGTTTAAGTTTTAAATTATTTTTTTAAATTGAGAACATTTGAATGAAAACGGCAAAATTTGGAACTGGAGTCAATTTGCCTACCTTCTTTCATATTCCGTGAAAAAGAATTTTTTTCCAAACTTTTGTCTCATTTGAACTCGAGTTTCCCTGTAATGGAATAAATAATAAAAAAAATTATTTAATCATTATCTATAAATGAACTTAGCTCTTTCTGTCAAAAAAATCCATACGGAAATGCAGCCGAGGTTCCTATGTGGGTTTTCACATAACGTTTTCAGATGGATTCCAATATGGTTTCCTATAGGAATATTGATATGCTTTTTTATTCATATAAGCGTATCAATAGACGATAAACATAGAAATTCAGATACCCCGAATTCTATAGAAATTACTTATAGACAAATCCAGATTCCTATATGAATATGAAATCCATATATCCAAGTTCCCATGTTAAGTTCCTATATGGGAATCCAGCTATCCACATTTTCCTATATCAGTTTCCTTCATGGGAATCCAGGCGTACCCAGTTTCCTTTGT
Source organism: Microplitis manilae (assembly GCA_030273425.1). Classification (NCBI taxonomy): domain Eukaryota; kingdom Metazoa; phylum Arthropoda; class Insecta; order Hymenoptera; family Braconidae; genus Microplitis; species Microplitis manilae. The sequence goes on from CP092726.1 coordinate 22,076,603, forward strand.
GAAGTTCCTATGGGTATCCAGATACCCACAGTTTCGTATGTAGGTTTCCTACATGGGAATTCCGGAACCCAATTTTCTATATGAAGTTCCTATGAGAATTCAGATACCCATGGTTTCCTACATGGATTCCTTTATAAATCCATACACCCCTACATTAATTCCTATAGATTCTTACATAAATCCATACTTTTCTATATGAATTCCTACGGGTTCCCGTGCAATCCCACATGGATTTTGTTGATAAGGCTTTGGTATTCAAAAATAACTTTTTTAAGATTCTTTTACTCACACTTTGCAGGCATTCGTTTAGCAGATACAAATTGTCATTTGGTAGATAAATTCGTAATATAATGACAAAAACTATTCATTAAAATTATTGATATAAAGCAGAGTTATCTGTACAATTGTCATTAATTTAAAATTTACGTTAATTGAATAGCGAAAAATTGACAACCGGTCAAATTCTTAATTTTCTCGCTCTAACTTGATATTGCCCAGAAAATAATTTTATAAAAAATTAATCGAAAGATTCTTGACTTCAATTAACGAGTAATTGTCAGCCAATTTATTATTATCTGACTCAACATAAAAATGACAGTCATTTCGCATCAGTAAGCAAAGTCATTAATCAAAATTACCCTAATAATTTAACTTACTATAAAAATATTCCATTCCATCCTTTTCATTCCAAACTGACGGTATCAATTTTTAGACCTTTGTCTAACCCTTAATTATTTTTTTTTCAAATTTCAAATATCGAAAATAAATACAATCAATTAATTTGTAACTTAACGAGAATAAAACTGACAAGTTAATTATCAATCGAAATAAACAAACAGCCATAAATATTTATTTGAAATGAAAATCGCAGAATATCAATAAATAAGATTAATTAATAAAAAAAAAAAAAAAATGATAAATAATGAAACTGGAAAATGATCCGTTCTCTAATATCCACAAACCTAAATCACCCTGGTATTTCAGTGAGTATTATGATGGTAATATCGTAGGAGTTTATATTATTGAGTGAGAGTGAAGAGGGTGAAAAAAAAGAAACGATGGACATACGGTGAACACAATAGCCAGAGAGTCAGGGGTTAATTTGAGACAACGCGAATAAATGTAGTTAATATTGGATATATAAGGTGGAGGGATTCTATTTGGGGCTTCTTTTAACTCTCCCCTTACTGTACTTTTCTGTGCGTGTCACCAGCCACCCCCTTATACTGCAATCGAAACTCATTGCTCAGTACACTGACATCTGTCTCTTCACGCTTATTACACCGGCTGAAATTCACTCTATGATCCATGTCCTTGAATGATGCATGCATTACAGGTACAAGTCAGGAAATTAATAATAATTATTATTATTTTATTCTAATTGTCAATCTGGTCTACTAATATTTATTGGGATATTTTATCGAAATATACTATTGATATTATACGGGGAGCTGTGCAAAATTGAATGATTGATTTTGTATTATTATAAATTTAATCCACACGGAAAAAAAAATATTGTGCTCATCACTCAACGGTGTCGTGATATTCACTCTCCTCGGTTGGTTATACGTTGTATACGGAAAGTCTTGGTCTATTGGATCGTGATTATCGCGATCCAGGCGGATCCCGAAATCATAAGATCATTTGAGGAAGTCATAAAGACATTTGAGGTTAAAATAGATGAATTTTTAACTTTAACTTCATTACAATTTTATTTTTAGTTGGAATTAATAATTACATGTTAATAATTCTAATAAGCGCAATAAAAAATTATTATTTAATATGAAGAAATGTAATCAAGTAATAGAATATACGTAAGTAATTGATGTAAATTTTTTACTAAATAATTTGGTTATGAGTGGTGGCGCTTGAGAAGTAGATCGCGATAATCACGATCCGTTTTGGTATGATATGGATACGTTAACTGACGATCACTATACATTTAAGTATATTCACAATCCGTAGGATCATTATAATGAGTATCTAGTGTTTCATTCATATTGATGTATATATAGTGAAAATCAAGTAACAATTTAGTACTAATCACGATACAACTGTCGCTCTCCGTTGGTGAGCGATAAGCGCAATATTTTTTTTTCCGTGCAAAGTAAAAAATAATAACTATAAAAAGACTATAATAAAATAAAAGATAAAGACATAAAAGGTGATTATGTACAGTAAGATACTAATATGAAAGGTTATTTAACGGTAGCTGATATAATTAAGGGGTCAGATGTGATCTGGTAAATATAATTCGGTTATATGTTGGCTGTACGGCTAGCGAGTGTAAGAAAAATAAAATAAAAGACTGGTCAGATGTTACGGGGATCTGAGAATGAAATCCCTAAGGAGAAAACTCAGAGTACCATGAACCTTCATTATCTTGCCGTAGCTACTGGCTCGTTTAGCATTAGCGTTGGTGGTAACTGACCCAACCGTTTTCGCTGGTAAATTGAACGAGTTTAATAGACGTAAGATGACTAGAGGGTCATGTCAGACGTGCTACGAATTGTCTAAACCACCAATCTATAATTGAAATTCTGCTCTGAGTTTAATTAATCGCGTCGCAGATTGAAAGCTTCAAATTCCAATACTATTCGTATGCTTTTTTTTTTCATTCGGTTTTTCAATTTTATTTGTGATTGTTTTTTTTAGTGGATGAAAAACATCAAAACCTATTGAAAAGAGTATTTGTTCGAGTGTGATGAAAAAACGTTATTTAATATTGAATTTTTATACTTCAAGTACTGAAAAAATTTATTGGAAAAAAAGTTACAATTTATCAACAAAAATTTATTACAAATAATGTCTGCCAGTTAGTGATACGAAATGACTGTCATTTTTATGTTCAGTCAGGTCACGAAAAATTGACTGAGAATTCCACTGTTCGTCAACTGATGTCAAAAATTATTCGGTCAATTTTTTATAAAATTATTTTCGAGGCAGTATTTATAGGGGAGGGTGGGGCAAAGTGGGCCCCGTAAGCTAGAAATGGGATTATCTTTACTTTTTTTTACTCGTTACACTACTTTATAGGCCCTTGTTTGTTATTTAACATTGATAAGGTGTCCATTCAAATTTAAAAATCGAAAATTAGGGGCAAAGTGAGCCCCCATCTAAAAAAATTGTGTGAGACAAATTTATTGCTCGTTTTACTTTTTTTAAATTATTCACTTTAAAAATGTTATGAATAAGCTGTGTTCATAATAAATTACGAATTTTAAAATATGGGGCAAAGTGGGCAAAAATGGGTAAGACATAAATAAGCTAATAAGTAATAAATGAATAGTCGTAAAAAAGTAAAGGTGACTTATTATGAGCCTCGTTCATAGAAAATTTCAGGGTGCTCACTTTGCTCTCAAATTTTAGGAGGGCCCACTTTGCCCCAAAGTTTTTAAGGCTTTCCAAATTTTAGGGGGGGACTACTTTGCCCCAAAGGGCCCATTTGCCCCACCTTCCCGTACACGGAAAATTAAATAATAGGAGTTACTATCTAGTTATGGTAAAAATTTCTATCATCAATTCGATAGTAGTAAAAATTATCTAGATGATTGTATAAATCATTTATTGTAATATTCACCATATTTATGATAATTGTTACAATCCTGTATTTTAACTAGAGTTAATTATTTAAAATAGTTATATATGTAATGCAGATGGTAACTGTTATTCTGATATTAAATATTACCATCCTGATAGTAACTGTTACAAAATTTATTGCAGAAGTTATCATCCAATTATTATTAACTCTATTGAAAAAAATTATAACACTAACTATTTTTGAATTGAAAAACATTCCCATCATTCTAGATAATTGGAATTAAAAATTTAGCATAATAAACACAATTACTTAATTTATCCCGTCGTGCCCAATCTTCCCGATATCGAAAATTTAAAAGAAAATGGAAAAATAATTTTTCAAACTTGCCCTTTTTTTGGCTTAATTCAGGCAGAACTACAATGTCTATTGACAATAAATAATTTTGTTATCAAAAATCCAAAAAACGATTGACCCTGCAGGACGACCCCAAAAGTTCCTAGTTTTCAAGCTCAGGGGGCTCGTTTGGAAGCGAATCCAGCATGAAAACTCAATTTTCGAAAATCAGACCGAAACCAATAACTTTCCTTTTTTTTTTGAATTTGAAATTTTCATAGCGGGAAGTTAAAAAAACAACATGAGAATTAAAGTTTTGCCCATTAACAATTACCCTAGTGCGGATAAAGAATTTGCCTTTTAGATTTTAAGAGCACGTTCATATATGATATCATAATCACTCTATAAGAAGGCTACACGGAGAAAAAAATATTGTTCTGAGAAGTATACTGTATAGTTACAGTAGCAATACGCAATAGTTATCTACTAGATTGTTACTGCAACGATCTACTGTATCGTTCTGACAACAATACGGTAGATAGCTCTGAGACCTATACCGTATCGTTCTGAGCCCTATCTGACACACGTTAGGAAATCTTTATCATTAATAAATAAATGATTAATAAATAATTTTTATTAAATAAAATAATTTATAAAACTGATTTATCATTTGCAGTCTAAATAAATTTAAAATATAAATATAAATATATCTTTTAATTTTTGAGGTTATATATATAAATATTTAAATATAATATAAATTTAATTAATTAAATTAATATAAATTGATTTTTACATAATTTTCACAATTGAAATATACAGCAGTATTATTAGATTGATCATTAGGTAAATAATCAGTAAGGTTATAGATAGTTAACAAATTTAAAAAAAAATGAAGTCGAATTGTTATATTTGAAAATAGGCGCCAAAATGGATGTTTAATTAGGTTAGACGGTGGTGTGTGAGATGGCGATTACAGAAAGTCGTATAGGGCTCACAGCTATCTAATAGATAGTTACAGGAACGATACGATATTTTTACCATAAGTATACGTATCGTTGTGGTAACAATCTACGAGTTGCTATACTTTAGATCGTTCGAGGAACAATATTTCTTTTTCCGTGTAATTTAGAAAAGTAGATAAATGACAAAAACAAATCTTAATACTATTGTCTAATTAATAAATAGCAAAGTTAAAATTAAAAATTCACTTAAAAATATTCAAAAAATCAATGTTAAGATTTAATCAGCTGGATTTGAAACGACCTTTTTATTGTTGTAAAAATAATTCCGATTTATTCATTTATTCAAGCAATATCGTAAATGAAAGTTTTAAAAAAATACATTTTTTTTCAATTACTCATCAACCATCGGTCTGGCTGGTTTTGGAATCCAATAAGATCTGAGTCTCGAGAACCCTTCTAATTGCTACAATAAACGAAGTATACTCACAATCGATGCTTTTGTAAAATCGTAAAGAAAGTTGTTCTTAACCTTTTCTTAATTATAATCCATAATTAAATTTTAAATTCTGTCTAAAATTATATTCTGTAGAATATAAAAAAATAATCTTTATTTTTATTTCATTCCTGAAATTTAGTAACATTGTCATTCATAAAAAATATATTATGTTTATTGAATTGTATTTTTAGCATAAAATATTTAAAATACATTTAATTTAATTAAAGACTCGATAATAATTATAATGTAGCATAATAATTTTTTGACAACTTCCTGTTTCAAGTTTGGTCGACAGCATAATAAAAATTCGTATACATTTTTTTGTCTCTCTACCCCTCTGTCTACGTCTATTAATAGTAAGAAAAAAAACAATAAATTTTTATTACTGCCAATAAGTTGAGAAAACCAATAAAACTAAAATAATGAAAAAAAATAAAAAAAAATATTATTAAACGAATCGAATCCATCGTGGACGCAAGATGGCCGTCGTGGAGACATCCAAGAGAGCAGACGGCGCGAGATTTCTCGCCATAAAGAAGATTGCCTTGCACTAATGAAGAAACATTACTGGTACGATATTGCTCCCTCGTTCATTCTCCAACCCTCAATCCACCCTCTGTACACTTTATATACACAACTACTCATCGATCGACTCATGCCTCGAGTCTAATCGTTTTCTCACCTCATTCAACCCACCCCAACAAACATTTCATACAACGCCGCATTATATCCTCAAGGTATTTTCCTGAAACTTTAAAATTATTATTTTTGTCCTGTCATTTTAATCCATTTCGAATTACTTTTTCTGCTCATTGACTGCGAGACAATTGAAACGTTATCAATGAATAACTACACGGAAAAAAAAATATTGTGCTCATCACTCAACGGTATCGTGATATTCACTCTCCTCGGTTGGTTATACGTTGTATACGGAAAGTCTTGGTCTATTGGATCGTGATTATCGCGATCCAGGTGGATCCCGAAATCATAAGATTATTTGAGGAAGTCATAAAGACATTTGAGGTTAAAATAGATGAATTTTTAACTTTAACTTCATTACAATTTTATTTTTAGTTGGAATTAATAATTACATGTTAATAATTCTAATAAGCGCAATAAAAAATTATTATTTAATATGAAGAAATGTAATCAAGTAATAGAATATACGTAAGTAATCGATGTAAATTTTTTACTAAATAATTTGGTTATGAGTGGTGGCGCTTGAGAAGTAGATCGCGATAATCACGATCCGTTTTGGTATGATATGGATACGTTAACTGACGATCACTATACATTTAAGTATATTCACAATCCGTAGGATCATTATAATAAGTATCTAGAGTTCCATTCATATTGATGTATATATAGTGAAAATCAAGTAACAATTTAGTACTAATCACGATACAACTGTCGCTCTCCGTTGGTGAGCGATAAGCGCAATATTTTTTTTTTCCGTGTACGCAAAGTTGGATATAATTGTTAAGAGTATTGTACAGACAAGTGAACATGAGAATGTACATCACGCGCCTGCGCAACCCCTTTATCCACCCACCCCATATGTATTGACGTGGTGGTCACTGGAAGCCTCCTCACTGACCAGCGGAAGCAGCAACGGCAGAAGCCAGCAGCTCCTGCACACATTATAGACAAAGCTCGATGTCTTATGGAATGTCTATGATGTCTTCCTTGGAGATCCCTTGGAAACATCTTCAATAAATATATAGATGCATGCTATTCCATCCAACTTTCTTCCGTCAACTATCTACCGAATCCTCTTTTAGTTCCTTCTTTAAAATCAACCAATATATATATATATATATATATATATATATATATATATATATATATATATATATATATATATAGATATATATATGTTTATAGGGTAGTAAAAAGAAAAGGAGAAGTTGAAAGTTCCCACAACGGCCACACGCTCGAGACAAGTGCGAGGCGGCCATCCAATAAGCCACACCGGCCACTGGCCTTTCTTTCACCCTCAGTGTCCTCAGACTTTCTTATCCTCTTCTTTATATAACTATGTCTTACTCATTCTACTCTCTTTCTCCTTTCGTATACTTGTGCTACTGTTTTCTCGTTTTATTATATATTTTACTTTATTTATTTATTTTTTTTTTTTTTTTAGTTCGACGCTGTACCACGACTTCGAGAGCCAAGTTATCGAGGGGACGTATAGTATAAGAATTAAGAGTTTCTTACAACTACGATCCATGGACTCTTTTATGTACTTTTAAACACAATATTGTACTTTTTTTTATTGTATAAAATAAAATTTTGTTTGTTCTGTTGAAATTAGTTTCTCTTTAAAAAAAAATGTCTGCTTTTTTTTTAACATTAATTTTTTTATTTACACAAAAAAATTTTTTCTTGGCGGAAAAAATATTTTTTTCCTCCAAGATAATTTTTTCTCACAACAAGAAAATTTTTTTTTCAATTTATTATTCCAAAAATTTTTTAGAGTGTCAAGAATTTTTGCGCCAAAAAATTCTTTTTTTTTGTTTGAAAAAAATATTAAAATTTAATTGAAAAAAAAAAAAAAAAATGACTTAATAATATTCAAAAATACTGATTTATAAATAAAACAAAGCAGTAAAGAAGGTTCAATTTCCAGAGCAGTGGCTATTTTACACGTCGTAAATTAAATTAGTTTTGAAATTTATACCAACGAAAATCCCTGATGAAGAAACGGCTGTACACCATATATATATGAGAAAGTAAAATAATAGCATCTGCAACTTTACTTTATCGTTTCCATCTTTCTTGTACGTTTTCCATTTACTCTTTATTTATTTCCATTTATTTATTTATTTATTTTATCTTAATTTATCTTTTTCTTTTTTTAAGTATCCTTAACTCGAAATTCTTTTCTCCTAAAAAATTACTCGCGTTACAGAAAAAAAAAAAATGAAATGAATGTCTACAATTTTATACCGAAATAACGTATACAGACAATGACAACTTTACAATCTGAACACGTATCTATTCTAGTAGAGAGCAAGCGAGAGAGAGCGAGACAGAGAAAAGGAGAGAATTGATGTGTAGTAGTGTGTGAGTACCTTTGTGTGGACGAATAACGCTCGTTACAATCAAGAATACGCCAGAGATGAATCGTATTTATATGGGAACGCACACGCGCAAGCAAGACTGGCGGTCGGTCCAGTGGTCGTAGCTGTGGCCAGCAGCTGCGGGGGTGGCCGATCGAGCCTCTCCCTTTGGAGCCGCTCTTGTCTCCTCGAGCCCCTGATCCTCTTTCGCCGCTACTACTACTACCCCCTTTTCACCTCCTTTCACAGTCACCCCGAGTACTCATACATAGATACATAGATATATATGCCCCCCTTTACCCGAAAGCCCACGTCGAGAGGAGAGTGGCGAGGCGTTGATCAATACGTGAAGATAGAATCCGATGCTAGCCACCCCTTCGTAGAGAGAGTATGTCCCCCGCTTACTCCCTCGCTTAGTCCCTCTTTGACCGGCCAACCCCTCTGGACAAACCCTCTTTCTCTATCTCTATCTTACTCGCCGTATATTTATCTTCGTTGCTTACTCGAACACACTAAATCCCAATATGTCTGTGTCTACTCTTCGCTACTATATACTCCATACATATCCCACACTGTGCACTACACTACACTACAGTACACTAGCTCCTGTCTGTGCTGTGCCTGTACTCACGTTCTAACACACGCAACATTACGATCCAACGGGAAAGCTATCGCAAGCCGGCAGCTCAATCGACTGATTTGTCACCCACGCGTCATTTTCTAAGCTAGGGGTCGCTGCTCAGTCCGCCTCGACATGCGGGTCAGATTCCTTTTTTTATTTTTTTATTTCTTCTCTGGTCTTCAATGTGAATTTGACTTAGACTCGTGCAAATATTTTATGAATTTATTTCATTGTCACTGGAATTTTTTAATCTCATTGTTATTTTACTTTATTTTTAAAATATCATCTCTCTATTTATTTTCCTATTTTTTTAACCATATTTTATTGTTTAAATTTACTGTTCACATCTAACCTTTTTTTATCCCATAAATAAATTTTAAAAAATAAAATAAAAGTTTAGTTTTTTTTTATTTTATTTTTACACGAGACAATAAATTATATGTAGTATCATAGTGGATAATTTAAACGAGTTCAGAGGACCGTAAGTTGGACGATAAACCTTTCCTTGATCATGCGAAGGACATTTATAGCGAAGGTAACCCGCGCACGTACCGTCTAAATAATTAAAAGATACGAGGCTGCTTTTGACGCTTGGGTTAATCCGGGGGGGTTAAGTGTACACGTATTTGAAAGTACGATACATACATGTATAATATATGTGTATGAATGTGTGTGTATGTATGGATATACGTAAATATATAATCTATAGATAGATATGTGTTTACAGGGGGTGTTTGGCCCCTTTGCAGTCGAAATCCGTGACATAGGTATAAAATGAGTAGGTATGGAAGCGATATCACGGTTGCTGGTATCGTATAGGATATAGAGTGGCTGCTGTGCCACGAATGGGGTTGCCAGCGACAGGGGTGGCAATCAATATGGGCCTCAACGCAAACACGGCGCCGCTGTTGTACCAACATCAAATAGGCGGATAGCGAACGGCGAGCTATACGGTTCGTATGTGTATTGTCTGCTTGGCTGCTCTCTATAAACTCCCAGCTCCCACTTTCGACATTTTCCACCCGGTATATCTCGCGGCAACCGACCACGACAAACGAGACCGGAACTGCCTGGTGACGTTACATGTTATGTTGCATTCGAGAAAATCAAGTGTGTATCACCAAACTCATCGTGAATAGAAAATCCTCGCCAGTTGATCTTTCCTATCAAATTCGATCACAATCTGAATATTCCTCTGTACACTGAGAAAAAAAAATACTGTTTTCCAAACAAGAATTTCTTGGTTCAAGAAATCTGTTCAAAATATTTATTGTATTATTATTAATTATCAATTTCTTGAAAAAAGAGCATCAAATTTATTTTTGTTAGTAGGGGAAGTGGGGGCAAAATGGGCCCCTGGGGGCAAAATGGGCCCCCTAAAATTTTGGATGCCTCGAAATATTTGGGGGCAAAATGGGCCCTCCAAAATTTTTAACATAAAAAGTGTTTGGGGCGAGAGAGGAGCAAAATGGGTCACTGAGGCAAAATGGGCCACTGAGACAAAATGGGCCACTGGGGCAAAATGGGCCATTGAGGCTAAATGGTCCCCCAAATTTTTTTTACATATAAAGTGTTTGGGGTGGGGGACAGGGACAAAATGAGACATTGAGGCAAAATGGGTCATTGAGGTAAAATGGGCCATTGAGGCTAAATAGTTCCCCCAAAATTTTTAACATGAAAAGTGTCGGGGGGAAGGGGGGGATCAAATGGGCTGCCCAGACTTTGAAAACTTACGAATATTTTTTAGCCAAACGGGTTCCTAAAATTTTTTTAACAAAAATGATTAAAGAATTATGATAAGGGGCAAACTAGGTCACGAGTTCAACAGCATTACTAACTATAATTTTTTTCAAAAATAATTTATTCTATGTCAACAAAAATGATAAAAATATAAGTAATCAAGTAATGAAATTAGTAGTTATTACAACGAGTGATTAAAAACTTTGAATTAAGTTATTTTAAGGTCCAAATTTTCACTATCAACTCGTTTTTATGCTAAATACATAGCAAAAAGTTTCAAAACATAAAACAAGCGAGAAACATACATTTTGTTGGGGGCTCGTTTTACCCAACTTTTCAGGATTTTTTAATTTTGATAGACACAGCAAATTAACACCAAAATCTCAGCAGAAGAAGAAAAAAGTGAAACAAGCTGAAAAACTTACACTATAAAAATTTTTTGAGGGGGCCCATTTTGCCCCACATTTTTAATATTTTTTTTTATAATGGACAGAACAAATTAATACCAAAAACTAAGCAGAAGGAAAAAAAAAGTGAAACAAGCTGAAAAATTCACATTATGAAAATTTTTTGAGGGGGGCCCATTTTGCCCCATATTTTCATTTTTTTTTTTAACGGACAGAACAAATTAAGGTCAAATACTTGGCAAGGGAGTAAAAAAAAGTAGAACACGTGAAAAAAACCGAGAATTTGAATCTTTTTTTCTTAAGGGGCCCATTTTGCCCCCACTTCCCCTATATGAATTTGATATTATACTATGAGTAAACAAAAGAAAAGCTTTACTTGAATTAAATAAAAATTATTCCCTTCAATTCTACGAAGTCTTGGGACAAAATTATATATTCTTGAAAATTATCAAGAATATATGTTCTTGTATCAAGTAAATGTTCTCAATAAAAGTATTTTTTTTTCTCAGTGTATACAATCTATGCATACAAATATACATATCAAAAATATAAAGAGAAGACTGGAATACGACGAGATATATATATATATATATATATATATGTAGGAGCAATCAATTCTTGTGGCTTTTCAGTGTTAAATACAATTAGTTTTTATCTATTTCAAATAAATTTTTTATTTTTTTTTCTTATAAATTTTTTTACTGGTTTTAATTACTGTACATTCTTGTAACTTACTTATATTAAACGAATATTTGATGATTTATTAGACGTAAAAAATTCGAGGGAACGCGTGTTGACTCCGGAGTGGCTGCTTATTTATTTAATCCTCTCGGAGTGAAATTTACTCCGAAGGGGAGTTAATTTTAATTTAAAAACTCCAAATCGGAGTAAATAGGGGAGAACGGGGTGCTACGGCCTTCAAAAATTTGGTCAAATTTTTTTTTTCATTTTCGGTCAAATAATGATACCTCTGTTTTAAAGATATTTTTGACTGATCTGCGATACCTGGGGCATAATGGACGCCCTGAAAAAAAATTTGCTACGGAAAAATTATTTTTTTTTCTAAACATAAAAGAAATTTGAAGAATTTATTGATTAAAGCTCTTTTAGGCCAATAGATTATATATTGTGGTTAAAATAAAAAAATAAAAATTTCACGAAAGCTGGTTATATCAGCTAAATAAAATTGTTTTTTAATAAATTTGAAGTCCATGGGATTATAAAGGTATGGAAATAGTATGTCTGTGCTTAAAATCTTTTTTTTTTTCAATAAAAAAAAAAAATTCAAGCTTGTCTTTGAGGGGGAAGGATCAAATTAGGTTGACCTATAGATGAAAAGTCACAAAAAATAATTACCGGCTTAAGGGGGCCGTCATGCCCCGGTCTCCCCTACGGATTCAAATAAAATCAAGATCACTCCTGATTTTTTAGTGTTTTTTTCTGAACGAAAAAAATTTTTTTGATGCCCCATTTTGGTAATCGGAAAAAAATAGACCGGAAAAAATAGACCCAGAAAAAATAGACCCGCAAAAAATAGACCTGTAAAAAAAAGACCCGAAAAAAATGATCCAGTAAAAATTGACTATGGAAAAAAATATTTTCAGAAGAAGATGATTTATCTTTTTTTTTTTGGATTAATCTTCCAATTTATCGAAAATGTGTGAAGTGACCTAAAATGTTAAAGTGATCCCCGCGAAATTTCCGCGACGAAATACCCGACAAAATTCATGAAAAAAAGGCGCTATTTTCCATACTTTTTTCTGTGTTGGTATAATTTTGTAAGTACACACACATAAAATTCGTGAAAAAAAGGAGCTATGTTTCACACCCTTTTCTGTGTGTGTACATTGATTTAATTGCATATACAAAATCATTAAAAATTATTTGTTCAAATAATTTTCGACGTTGTTCAAATTCATTAATAAAATTTGTTTCAAATGTATTATTGAAGAGTCTATTTTTTTCGGGTCTATTTTTTCCGGTCTATTTTTTCCAGGTCTATTTTTTCCGGGATTCCCCATTTTAACCCAGATACTCCCAAACTTGCGTATGTAAATTTTGAAAAAAATTGAATAATGAAAAAAAAATTTTGTACAAAATACTTGACAGCTTGTTGTTGTCTCCCCCCTCCCCCTCCTCATTTGTTTAAGAGAGAAGCGGCGTTTAAAAAAAAATTTCAATAATTTTCATAGGACCCATTTTGATCTCTGTCATTTTAATTTATAATAAATTAAAAGAGGCTCGTCCTGTCCCGTCTCTTTATAAATTTATCAAAACTATTAACAATTCGATTTTTTATAATTGATTGAATTAATAAAAAGGATTTTATTCGTTACAATTTAAATGAATTACCTGGAAATAAAAGTAGTAAAAAAATATTGTGAAACAATGGAATCTCATAATTTCACCGGAAATGAAATCAATTAATCGTATAATCAATGAGTCGATGAGACAATTGTCGAGGGTTTTCTTTTATATTATTCGTGAATTTCTACATCGTTGTCGAGGTTTTCAGAGTCCAACAATGAACGGGGAGTAAGAAAAGATGTAAAATGAAGACAGAGTAATAAGAATAAAATAAAAAGGAATTTAAAAAGAAGAGAAAACGAATTTTCTTTGACGAATTAAGGTCCGCTGTCCCTTCTTCCAGAATAATGCATAATTCCATGGAGGGTGAACAATAGCGAGAAATAAATTATGCAAGATTACAAAGGTGAGGGCGCGCTTGAACGCTCGTACAGCAAGAAAAAAAAGTTTAAAAAAATAAAACGAAATAACTAACACGAGGAAAAGAGAGTGGTGATTGCTATATAGCGTTACCATTTTATATTATCCACGAACACAGCGGTGGCATAATTACCTGCACCCCTGCAGACTTTTTCTCATCTCATCCTTGTACATCTTCTTCGGGCACAGACCTGATATAAAACCAAAAGGAAAACCATACAGCTTTTAACTATGTTATTTTTTATACAATCTCTCTTTCGTTATGAGATGCGAGCGCTTGTTCTTCAGCTGTCCTCTTCACTTTGTAAGATTTCCCCAACGTAAACAATCCCACAGCATTTCTCAACAGTACCAGTAACCAGTGGCAGTACAATTTCACCCGCAAGGTTATTTCTCTTTTTATTTTTCTTGCTCCAAACTCTCTAGCATAAGAAAAAGAATAAGTCCTCACCACTTTACTTACCTTCTCAGGTCAACTCTTATCCCCAGTGACATGCCAGTAAAAAAAAAAAAGACAACTAACAAAACATTTTTACGCCATTATAAAAATCCGTTTAGATTTTTTTCGTACCGTAAAAAAAATTAAAATTAAAAACCTGGAGTAGACAATTTAAAATGAAAAAAAAATCTAAAAATTTAAAATGTAGATTATTCATGAATGAATTTAGATTAAAAGATATAATACGATGACATTGAGTTACATCGTGAAGGAGGAAAAAGTGGTATAAAGAAAAAATAAAAAGAGAGGAGGGTAAGAAAAAAGATAATGAGCTTTGAGTGAGGGTTCGTTGTCCTTGGCCCTTTTACTATACTAATCTGTGGCTTCTTTTGGTACTTTAGAGAAGGAAGGAAATGAAGGCTTGTATACTGTAGAAATAAAGTACAAGATGGAGTTGCCCCGAGTGGCGGTGAGCTTTCTTGGTCGAATTGTAGGGGTAGTAGAAAGGGGTTCTTGGAAACGCAAGATGTTAATGAGACCGGAGGGTTGGCATTCCTAAGCGGTCCGTAAGACTCGTCCAAAGATTCCTCTTCACGCCGTGTGACGTAATCTCGAGCTTCTCATCCCGGTCCTCGAGCTTTATAGAATCTCGGCTTCCCAGCTAAGCTTACATTCATGTATATATATGCCTGTACAATTTAATAATTATAATGATCCATGAAATGATGAGAATGTTCCCTGGAATCTTGGATACTCATGTTTGAACACCGTTTTATTAAATGTCTTGTGATTTTTTAGGGGATGAAAAAATGGCGTGATATGTACCCCTGGCTCTCTTTGCTTGTTCTCTCTCTCTCTCTCTCTCTCTTTTCTCTCTCTGAATTATTGTTGTCCGGGGTGGAGCATAGCCGCGAGTCGAGGGCGGACCATTGAGAAAGATATGATATCCATGGGGTGCGCCCAATGGATCGCGAGAGCCAATGGGACGAACGCTTACCCTCAGTATAACCATCCATAACGTAACATGATAATCGCGAATAGTCGCAAGTAGTCGTGTGCTTCTATCACCAGACAAAAGAAATCAATAGTTTACACGTTCTACCTAAATTTTTAAATATTCTTTAAATTACTTAACTCTCAATTGATCCCAATGTACACTAGTGTCCGATGCTATTTTCTCTTTTTGTAAAAGTACTATCGGATAAAAATTTATAGCCTGTGTCCTTGAAAAGATTACCGCGGGTTATAAATTAACTTTTGTAAAAAGGAACATAAAATAAAATAATTTATTTAATATATTTAATAGTCTGGTGTCTTATTGGATTTTGAGTAAGACGGCATCCCTGACTAAGACTTACAGTGACTTGAGATAAATTACCAAATAAAATAATAATTTTCCGTGAACCGCGCAGCAAATTGGGAGACGTCAGACACAGCCGATGTCGCTTAAGACAATCGTAGCTCGACTCTGTTCTGCTCTGCTCTACTCTACTCTACTCAACTCTACTTTACTCTGTTCTACTCACTTTTAAACAGTAGAGAGGGTGGAAAAAGAGAATGAAAGGAAGACGGAGGTAAAAGCAGCTCGTCGTTCGAGTCGGATTGCGGTGAAAACGTTGCGCGTATATACTCTCTGTGCCATGTGCAAAAAGGGAGAAACGAGTAAAAAAGAGACAGATAAAACAGAGAGAGAGAGAGAGAGAGCTCGATCTATGAGCGAGAAAGTAAATGAGAGCAAAAGAGAGATGGGTAACTGTCACAAGCACGCGAGCCCGTTACTTCTGCTCCGCCAACTTCTGTACTCGCTCTCGTTGGATGATCTTGCCTTGTCTAGTCATCTACCTGACTACGTACCACGTATTTTTATGTCAAATCTCAGAGAAAATTTTTTTTAACTTAAATCTCAGAGACGATGTTCTTACTTTAGATTTTTCATTTTATTTCTACCGATTTATTTTTTTACTTTACTTTTATTTTTTATATTAAATTATATTTTTTTTTCTCGAAGGTACCCTTCAAGGATTTTCTATAAATTTTTTTCAGACATGAATTATTCAGGATGCCGTTTCACTGAGGATATCTGTTTATATGGTCCAACATTGAAAATCAAATAACAGACCAGACTACAAAACTTTTTCGTCTCCCCTTTCGTTATTTTCGTTCATCGTTTTCTGTTTACGCGGGGAATTTTGTTTTATATATTTATCTACATCCACCATACATAGAAATAAGAAAAGTCTTGAACTTTTATACTGAGGGCAGAGGCAATTCGCTCGTCCGAGACAGAACTTTCACTTATAACTTTTCGACTTAATAAACATTATGCTACTTCATTAATCGTTTTTTATATCCATATGTGAAATAAAATGGATGCAAATATGATCGACTTAAAGAAACATAAATGTTCTATATGGTGTTTTAAATATTTAGAATTAGTCTCTCTATGGACTTTATTAAATTATTTAAAACACTATTTTTAAGTCACTGCTAAAAAAATTAAAAAGTTTCAAAAAATAAAAATTTATTAATTTAAATCCGGTTATAAAAATTGAGTGTATTGACTGATATCGAAATTTGAAATTCTAGAAAATTATTTCTGCCATTTTTTTTTTGAGAAATTAATTTCCGGTTTGTATTTTTTGTGGCCACAATGTATTGAGTCCACTGAAAAATTTAAAAAAAAAAAAATTTGAAAAAAAATTCTAGAACTCAAAATTGATGATAGAAGTTGTAAATGACAATTAAAAATAATTTTGAAATCCGCCTATTTATGAGATAAGCTAATAGTATAATAGTATAATAAAAGGTGGGGGACGGGGCATCTATACGCAGATAATTTTGGAGAAAAAATTACTCATGAAGTTTAATAATAAAGTATAAGGACATCTTGCTACACGGAAAGAAAATTATGGGAATGGTTCCTATAATTTTGTGAAATTTCATCCTATACCAGTATAGGAATGACGACCATCAATTATGGGAACACGTCCTATAGATATAGGAATATTACCCATAATTATAGGAATAGTTCCTATAATTATGGGAATAATACCTATACCATTATGGGAATAGTTCCTATAATTATAGAAATGGTTCCTATAATTTATGGGAATGGTTCCTACAATACTATAGGAATCGTTCCTATAATATATAGGAACGATTCCTATAAATTATAGGAACCATTCCCATAATATTATAGGAATGGTTCCTATACTATTATAGGAATAGTTCCTATAATATTATAGGAACCATTCCTATAATATTATGGGAATGGTTCCTATAATTTATAGGAACCATTCCTATAATATTATGGGAATGGTTCCTATAATATTATAGGAATAGTTCCTATAATATTATAGGAATGGTTCCTATAATTTATAGGAATGGTTCCTATAATATTATAGGAATGGTTCCTATACTATTATAGGAATGGTTCCTATAATAGTAAAGGAATGGTTCCCATAATGGTATAGGGGTGGTTCCTATAATATATAGGAACCATTCCTATAATATATAGGAACCATTCCTATAATAGTATGGGTACAATTCCTATACTATTATAGGAACCATTCCTATAATGCATAGGAATACTCCCTATAATTTTCGTTCCGTGTAGTAACTAAATTTTTATCATGATGTTAGTAGAAATTGCACTTTATTTACATACTATCAAGTAGTAGGGGAGGGGGGGGGCAAAAGGGGGTAGAGTAGGCAAAACGGGGTACCTTCCAAAATTAGTAACAAAAAAATTTCTATTTTAAATGATTTTTAAACATTCCAATATCACTTTTGTAGGGGAGGGTAGGGCAAAGTGGGTCCCTTGGGACAAAGTAAACCCCCCTAAAATTTGGAAAGCCTTAAAAACTTTGGGGCAAAGTGGGTCCCCCTAAAATTTGAGAGCAAAGTGAGCACCCTGAAATTTTCTATGAACGAGGCTCATAATAAGTCACCTTTACTTTTTTACGACTATTCATTTATTACTTATTAGCTTATTTATGTCTTACCCATTTTTGCCCACTTTGCCCCATATTTTAAAATTCGTAATTTATTATGAACACAGCTTATTCATAACATTTTTAAAGTAAAGAATTTAAAAAAAGTAAAACGAGCAATAAATTTGTCTCACACAATTTTTTTAGATGGGGGCCCACTTTGCCCCTAATTTTTGATTTTTAAATTTTAATGGATACAGCTTATCAATGTTAAATATCAAACAAGGGCCTATAAAGTAGTGTAACAAGTAAAAAAAAGTAAAGATAATCCCGTTTCTAGCTTACGGGGCCCACTTTGCCCCACCCTCCCCTAAATATAATTGAGCGTTATTTTGAATTTATTTTTTAAACTTTTTCAAAAATCAATTGTCAGTTGAAAAATATTAATGACTTGTTTTATGATAAAAACTATTAAAAATTTGTTTTTCTTCTTTTGAATCCAATAATCATGTAAAATATAATTTTTCCTCATGTAAATTACTTGCAAAAAAGTTCAACTTGATCAAATTCATTCAAAATCCAGAATTTTTTTTTTAACCTTTTTAGGGGGTACCCATTTTGCCCGCAAAAATGAAAAATCTTTTTTAACGGCAACTGAAAATTTTTTCTATTTACTTCGAATTTCATTAAAAAAAAAGATTCAGTGTATTTGAGTCCTCGAAAACTTGGTATTTCTTTAAGTACCCCGTTTTGCCCCTCTCTTCTCTATATTTTACATATTATTTTTTGGGTAATTTTTACTAAAAATTTCTCTGCATGTAATAATTTATTGAAAACAAAATAAAAATATATACAATGTGATATATACTAATCATTGAAAAATAAATATATCTTCTACTATCTATCATGTATAACTTAATGAATGTTTTCATATCTAATATTAACAATCGCTGATAGAATAACGTCATTAGGTAATAAAATATAATTAATAGATAGTTTCTTTGTCACAGAATTTAATAACAGCTTTGTGTTCTACAAATGTCGACATAATTTAAAAGTCTTATCTAAAATCACAGTTCACTTACATTCCAAACTACAAAAACATTCTATACCAATAAAAATTATTAAACAACAAAAAAAAATATAATGATTTAAAATAACATGAAACGCAAATAATATTGTATATTATTTAATCCTTACAGTCAATCGCATCTCATTTCAAGCAACTGGATTTTAATCCTCAATAAAGTATAAAATCAACCCCTGAAAATAACGGCGTAACCCCGAAAAGTTTTCGTTTGAATGTAAAAACTTCTCTCTCGCTTACTCGCACGCTCTTCTTACACTTTCTCAACTCAAAGTTATATATACAAATATATAAACCGTAAACCTACGGAATTTATTCCATAAGATTTTACCTTTTTCATCGTCGACCTCACCCTCTTTATCATCTTATATCAGGAACAGCAACAGCAGACTCATCATCATAGATTGACGGAAAACATGAAGACTAATATAAAGATAAACGAGCCAAGCCACCGCTATATATACAACAGGGAGTCTGCCAAGGTATACACAACGCACCTTAATGTCGAATAAATCTTCCACTGTAAAATTACACGAATGCGAAATATAGCCTGATAGTGGTAGTGGCAGCAGCAGCGATAGCAGAATAGTAACAGAAGCAGCACAGTGGCAGTAGCAACGCCAGCGAAATTGAAGAGAGAAAGAATTAGCAGAGTACGAAGGAATAGAAGGAGTAGTTGAGGTTGTGCTCTGAACTCGAGGGTGAACATACTACTGGGGTTGGTCGCGGGGTATGAAGGGGTCGCTCTCACGACGGATCGACGATGAGGCAAAAGCTGGTGAGGGTGGTGATGCTGCTACTGCTACCGCTGCTGCTACTGCTGTTGCGAGAAGGAGAAGAGAAAACCAGGGAAGAGAAGAGGGAATCGTTCGGAGGGTGACTGTACCACCCGCGTATATATTTCCTCCCTCCATACAGTCTTTGGTTGTTGCTACCCCTCTTAACCCCCTTACCCACCCTTCTCGCGCCCACCATTTCCCAGCGCATTCGGTGGCAACTTCAAGAGCGGTGGAAAGCACCACCGTCAGTTCGAGGCACCAACAGCAGTAGCAGCAGCAATACCATCTATATATACATATAGATACATAGATGCGAGCACACCAGTACCAGCTTTCCCCACTTCAGAAGAAAAGCACTTTCATAAATCTGCCGGCAGATATATGTGCGCACAATTTCCGAGATCCGGCCATTAAAGAGCCTTGGCTATACTCTACTCCTTTTGAGTCTCCATCCCCATTTCTTCTTCTTCTTCTTCTTCTTCTTCTTCTTCTTCTTCTTCTTCTTCTTCTTCTTCTTCTTCTTCATCATCGTTTCTTGTTCTGTTCTCTTCATACACTATCCTTTGCTCATTATTCTTCTTATTCTTCTGAGCGTTACATCCCTTATATTATTACTGTATACTCCCTTTATATACAGATACGTTAAGTTTTTACCCCACTGACAACTGGTGGATAGCAAAGACGTTGCTAGCTAAGAGTAATTCTCTCCGCGGTTATATCTTGATCTTACCCCTTGCTTCAACTCCCCATTTGTATGCATACTCTACAAGAATCGCTATGAAGAATAAACGGCTAAGGCTAAGCAACGCCTAAGATCCTGCACAACCCTCCAATCCTCATAATGACGGGGTGAAACTTTAACCGTTTAAATTACAACCTTATTATTTATTTAATCTTTGTACTTTTAAACTATTTTCAAATTAATTTGAAAATTATTTTTTAATTTACTTATGTAAGCTTCGAATATAGCGATAGTAATAAATAATGCTGAAAGAGAAATATGTTAGTATGAAGGTTTTGTTTAGGAGAGAGGATGGACTTTACTGATGGCCGGCTTAACTGCGGCATATTATACAAATTAATTAGCTGAGCACCCCGAGTAGCTGAGACGGACATATTATTTATCCGAAGCGATTTCTCTCCCTGCCGCATCGTCGAGTAGTTCCCAAATCGCTTGGTTGATGGTGTTTTTGGTCTTTCTCGTACTCTCTTTATCCCATACAGAACCCTCATACTCGGTTCACTCGGCATCGTTTGTCTATCTTTCTATTTCCACGCTCCGGTGACTTGCTCTTGATGATGCTGCCTCTGCCTGTCTATTCCACCTTAGTTTTGCCCAAAGGGATGTTTGATCTTATGTATAGTCAATCAAAAATTTTCCATTTTTAATTTCAAATACACATGTTCCTTTTTTTTTTTTAACGATTGTCGGCTGGCAAAATGGTATACTCTGCTGAAATAGGAGAGGGGGGGGGGCAAAGTAAGGCACCCCCAAATTGAAAAAAAAATTTTTTAAATGTTTTTTAAACATTCAAAAATCTCTTTTGTAAATATAATAGAGCATTATTTTGAATTTTTTTTTGTTAAACTTTTTCAAAAATCGAGTGTCAGTCGGAAAATATTAATGAACTGTTTTATGATAGAAACTATTAAAATTTTTTTTTCTTCCTTAGTATCCAATAATTATGTAAAATGTAATTTTTTTTATGTAAATTACTTATAGAAAAAATTAATGTAATCGAATTTATTTAATATCCAGAAATTATTTTTTTCATCTTTTTTAGGGACTACCCCATTTTGCCCGCAAAAATCAATTTTTTTGTTTTTAACGGCAACTTTGAATGATAGTTCAATTCTCAATGTAGTGAAAATTAGGGAATTTCAATATCATTTCCACATGCACGCTGAAAAATAAATGGTAGTACAGTCACTCCAAATTCACTCTCAATTTTTTACAGTATACTTTTGATCGTTATTAGTCTAAAAAAAAAAAAATTTCATTAAGATACTTAAAAAATCTTGTTGAAGTGTCATTGTCCATCCTTGAACTGCATAAAGTAAAAAACATTAGGTTAAAGTTTAACGACACATTAGTAACTATTTTTAGAAATTTTTATTGGTTTGTTTTTTGATCGGAGTAGTGTACATGATAATCGTATATGTCAAAGCTAAATATATATATATATATAATGTTATAGTATCGACACACGATGTAAAGAATATCCGACAAGCCACTGACGAGTATGCTAACGCACGGACTTCTCATAACCATTTGTATTGGATGTATACAATAACTTTTATAAACAAGTGCTAGAAGAAAAAGCTGCTACGTGTTCACAGAAAAATTGTACTATTATTCTATTAAAATCGGAAGAAGTTAGTAACTGGCACACGGGGTGATAAAAAGTTTCATTGGTTGGTAAGTTCCTCACATTGCATGTACTTTCTTTGCTCGGTGAACCTTCCCAATAGATAATATATATTTTTTGCAACACTCGCTTTGAAATTTTTTTTGTATTTTTTCCCGGAAAGTACATTTAAAGACGAAAATTTTGAAGAACAAAAACGTCTGATCATGTCATTTTCGAAGATGTTATAGCTGTTTAAAAAAGAAAGCATTACTTCGTCTTCTACAAGAATCCGCGGTCATTTGACGGCACCACGAAAATCATAGACTTCCAAATCATTCATGAGAAATCGCGATTCCAAACATTGAAAATACTAACATGCACATGAGTGCATAAACGCGGCCTACATACGCCATCGGATGTTCAATTAATGTTTGAAATACTAGAATGTTTTTGCGCGCCGACGCACGCTCATTATTTTTTTACTTCTTGTAATATTTCGATAACTTCCTTCCACGCTTCCCCTATGAAAAGTCGTTGATGGAAATATTCATCATGGATGCCTATTGTTCCTATTAGCTGCTAGCATGACCAACCATCTCCATAGCAATCGTTGTCATGACAGCAATCCCGATAGCAATTGTTGCCATTGACAACAGCTTCCATAGCAACCATTACTATGACAACAGCTACCATAGCAACCGTTGCTATGACAACAGTCTCCATAACAACCGTTGTCATGACGACTATAATCTTCATTTACCCATATAAGCGATGATTTAACACCACCTTTTTCAGAATAATTCTCTGTGAAGTAATTTACGTTCATTTAATAATAACACTAATAAATTTTACTGATTACAGATTGAAGAATCATAACTAAGCTAAACTAAATAGTTGGAAAAAAAAAGAACTGATGAGTCAAATAAAAAAATTTGAATACTTTATGCTATTAGCATATGTATTCATTTTCATGAATGCGAATGCTATAGGAAATAGACTAATAGGTACCACATATTTTAAAAATTGTCATTATCCCGTAATCAGCTGAGGATAATATACATTTATAAAAAAAATGTATTATTTTTAGTGAGTTCGCTTCAATTAGCCAATGAAGAGCGGATGAAGTGGTTTAATCCAGAAAATATTGGTTGGATGGTACCAGTTTTGAAAGTTGATGATTTTAATAGGTGGCATTTTCAATGCAATGGAATATTAATTCATCCGAAAGCTGTAGTAACAACCGATGAATGTGCGCCTTATCCGTAAGTTGGATTCCCTTAAGATTGATCCCCCAAGAAAAAATATAAACCGTTTATGAAGTATCAACCCATAACGTTGTGGTAATAATTACGCCCTTAATTTCTAGGAAAAGTTAGCAAAACTATGGAAAGAATTTCTGTTATTATGCTAATCGTGTTCCTACATCGCGTATGGTTATTAAAATATGACAATAATTAACACACTCATGGGCATAGTTCCTGAGTCTATAGTCATGTCCTATCATCATATTGAAACAGTTCCTATGGGAATAAGCCCCCCGCACAAAAAAGTATACATTCCAGCAAAATTGTGTATATCTGATTTATATCTTCAGTATAGACGTATGCATGCTTTTTTGCTGGCATATATTCCTACATGGAAAGAAAATTATAGGGAGTATTCCTATGCATTATAGGAAAGGTTCCTATAATGGTATACGAATTGTACCCATACTATTATAGGAACTATTCCTATAATTGTATAGGAACCATTCCTATAATAGTATAGTAACCATTCATATACTATTATAGGAACTTCTCCTATAATAGTATAGGAACCATTCCTATACTATTATAGGAACTTCTCCTATAATAGTATAGGAACCATTCCTATAGTATTATAGGAACTATTCCTATAATTATAGGAACTATTCCTATAATTATAGGAACCATTTCTATAACATTATGCAAATAGGAATAGCTCCTATAATTATAGGAATGGTTCTTATAAATCATGGGAATGGTTCCTATAATATTATAGGAACCATTCCTATAATAGTGTAGTAACCATTCCTATACTATTATAGGAACTATTCCTATAATAGTATAGGAACCACTCCTATACCATTACAGGAACTATTCCTATAATATTATAGGAACCATTCCTATAATAGTGTAGTAACCATTCCTATACTATTATAGGAACTATTCCTATAATAGTATAGGAACCACTCCTATACCATTATAGGAACTATTCCTACAATATTATAGGAACCATTCCTATCATATTATAGGAACCATTCCCATAAATTATAGGAACCATTCCTATAATTATAGGAACTATTCCCATAGTGATATAGGTATCATTCCCATAGTTATAGGAACTATTCCTATAATTATGGATAATATTCCTATATCTATAGGACGTGTTCCCATAATTTATGGTCGTCATTCCTATGCTGGTATAGGATGAAATTTCACACAATTATAGGAACCATTTCCATAATTTTATTTCCGTTTAGATATATCTTTCTCCGTATAGGCCTATACATCTTGGTAACCGATCCCATAATATATGTGAAATATTCCCATTATATTATGATAGGATTTGTAATTAAATATTGTTATCCTTGAAATCGTTTTTTCATTACATACATTTTTCTTTTTCCAGAAAACATGGGAATCCTTATGCGGTGTCCATATACATTTGGGCGAATGATAATAGATCAGCACATATCAGTCCCAATTACATGAACAAACCAAATGCTTATTTGGATAACAGTAATTTTACAGTTGCATCTATTAGATACGGTAAGGTTCAAATTTTTTCAAATTATAATTAATTTCAGCAATTATTGGCATCCATTCATTAATATTAATTAAAAGTAGAGATTGCTGCGACAGATTACTTATAAGTTTGTTTACACTTTTGAAACAGGTAACAACAACGTAACATATGTGAATACAAGATTGCCTGTTATTATGATTTTTTGGGTTTCTATAAATTCAATTGAACCTCTTAATATTTCTACCTCATTAGAATTCTATAAAATTTTTCGAAATAATCGTGAAAAACAGTGTATCAATGTTGTACTAAAGGGAAACTCAAATAATGATGATTCAGATTTGAGTTCTGAGAATTTTGATCTTCAATTGTTACCCAAAGAAATTATGAAACGTACAGAATTTGCAAATAGAATAAATATGAGTTTGTCTGAACGTTATAGACAGTATTCAAACGCAAAATACACATATTTAGATAAAATTTTTCCTATTTTCGTCACTCAACTCGATGACCATTTTGAGAAGAAGGTAAATATAACCGAAAAAATGTGATAAATTTTTGTTTTTATCGTTTTTAATTGTAAATTTCTATTTATAACAGCACAAAAAATACTCAATTGGATCTCCTATTTTATGCCGATTCGTAAATGACAATGGAAATTTTGAAGTAGCCGGTATGTTTACGGACAGGAGTCTTGGGACCAATCAATACATCAATTTAAAAGATTTCGATTTAATTGGAACACTATTGGACTTCTTAAATTAATCGGGAAGTCTACGGTTTCCGTGGCGCCGCCAAATGACATCGAATTCTTGTAGAACTTGACGAAATAAGGCTTTTTTTCAAATAGCTGTAACTTTTTTAAAAATAACAATAAAAGTCCGATTTTTTTTTTGTAATCTTATTAGCTCGTTTCATAGTAGTTTTAAGAGTTAAAAATTTAATGATTTTTTCCTAATTTATACTAAAAATAGGGTGGCCGAATATAGATACAAGAAAATTACCTCTGTATACATTATCGGCCACCTTAGTTTTATTTTTTTTGAGGTTATTAACATTTATATGCAAAATAGTCAATTTAATTTTTTAATGTCAAAATAAATAAACAAATTGATTAAGTTATATTTCAAAATAAATATAAATATTTATAATAGATGAAAATAAACTATATACATCCAATCAGCTAAAATTTTATCTAAAAGGTGGCCGATAAAGGGGGACTAGGCAGGCCGATAAAGGGGACAGCTAGGCCAATAGAGGGGACATCAGGAATTGAAGTTATTTTCATTTATTATTAAATTTCTAATAAATATTTTTACATATATTCTTTTTTAATTTGAAGTTAAATGTATACGCTTCAAGGTTCTATCACTGTTTTATCCATGAATTGTCTTTTTATATTTTAATTCTTAATTTGAAAAAAAAATACGCTTAACTGGCCGATAGAGGGGTCACTTACCTTACTTTATATTTTTTTGTATTTTAATTTTTTTTCAAATCGACACATTCAATTTGATGATTTATAAAAAAAAAACAATTTTTGGAAACCATTATCAACGCCGAGGTTAAATTCCTTTTGTTCTCTTTTGAAATCACATGTTTATGTTACTTATACCTCAAAAATTTGAAAAATTACTCTCCAGTAAATCAGCAAACATAAATCCTTTAGAGTAACTTACCAAATTCTACCATTATTATGTCTCTTATTATTAAATAATAAAATTTTCAGTTTATTATCACTATTACTTACATTTGGAAATGTCTGCTATTCAATTGAAAAATTATTTTCTAAATTGTTTATTCATAAATTTCAAACAACAATGAAGTATTCCAGTAAAAAAATAAAAATTGTGTTTGGATACTATCACTGACAATAGCTTAAACAATTTTTCATCTGAAAAATACCTCAAAAACGTATGAATGCATTATTTTGTTGGCAAGAGGCTTCTCATATTTCTATTTGTGATGGATTTTCTAATGAATCAGTAACGACCATACAGAAATAATTTATTGAAAAAAAAATTGGTTAAATAAATGTATATATATTTGACAATTGATGGTTTTGGTTATTTAACACAATATCATAATCAGCAAAAGTACAATTTATCAGTACTTAATATCAGCCTAATGACATATATTCGAGTCGAAATTGACGTATCATTCAATAAATTTTTATTTTTACCGATTACGGAATACATACGTGACTTACTTCAGTAATAAACGTTATCAAAATACCAAGGATAAATGTTAATTGTTTTTTTATGATATTAATAATAAAGATAATACCAGTACAATTGATTGTCTCGATCACTTTTTTAGTACTAGTAAAATAAAAATTTCTATACTGTGGACATTATAAAAAAATTACTTCTAATAATCTTTAACACAGTAAATAATCAACAATAAAATAATTTATAATGACGCATTTTTTTAAGAATCTGCATTATTTCGCACTTTTTTTCCAATTATTTAACGTTAATACAGCAGCAAGTGTTCCGAATTTAAAAGGTAATTTAATTTTAGATTTTTTTAATATCGATCATTATTTCACAATTCGAATTTCAGGTTTCGTATTTTTTTAACTTTTTTCTTCTCCTTATATTCAACTTTCAAATTGATGTTCAAATTTGATTTATCTAGCTAAGAAAAAAAATATACGTATATATGTTCACAAAAATTTTAATACTGATGAATACATATTCTTTTATAAAAACATTAATAATCTGTTCTGTACATATACTCGGACATCCTCCTGAATATAGTCAGGATAGCTTCTTAGGTTTTAGGATCGTTGAGATCTTATCGAAACCCGGTTTTCCAAAATCCCACCGAAACCAATAACTTACTTTTTTTTGAAAATTTTCAATTTTCTTAGCGGGAAGTTAAAACAAGATTGTACCTACCCACGTAGCATAGAGAGAACTTTAAGATGTCTTAAAAATGACAAAACAAGTTTTCTCAAACCCAGGTCAAAATATCTAGCCTCATTCAGTTCTTATCGAACCCAAGTAAGTCTCAATCAAGCCTACTGAGCTAAAAATGCATTTTGAGCCTCAAATAATGCTCAAAGAGCCTCAATGAGCCTTAAATAATACTAATCGAATTTAAATTCATTGAGTCGAGACTAGGTTCATTTGAGGCTCATCGAGGCTTATTGAGGATCTTTAGCATCATTTGAAGCTCATTGAGGCTCTTTGAACATCATTTGAGGCTCAAAATGCTTTTTTCACTCAGTGAGGCTGGATTGAGGCTTACTAGGATTTGATAAGGCTAGATATTCGACCCGAGAATAAATCTTGATTTAAACTTGGTTTATTAACTCGAAGTTTAGAGCTATTTTTCACAAGATAGACTATTCGACTTTTTTTACGGAGGTATGAAATACACTGTTTTCGCCTTGATTTAAACTTAACTGAATTACTTAGTCACGATTTAAGTCGAAAAAGTTTAAATCAAGTCGAAATTTACTTGGTTTAAACTTATTCGACTTGAATTATAGACGAAAAAGTCACAACTAAGCCGAAAAGCGGAAAATACATTTTACACTCGAAAACAATGCTTGCTTTTGAATTGATTGAGCAAATCAAAAGTAAGGCGAATGACTTTCGGGCTCGAAGTGAAGACGAATAAGTTGAAACTAAAATGAAAAAAACTCTAGAAGCTTACAAAAATTTAATTTAAGTCGAAAAAGTCGAGATCTTGTCAGGTATCTAAATAAGGTGAAGCGAGTCTGAATCAAGTTTTATTTTTGACCCGGGATACGACATATTAAGCAGGGTTACTGTGATGAATGATACGTGTTTACATGTTTTCTTAAGAAAGGAACGTAGGTGTTGAGATCAGATGTCTCAAAAACATCACAGGTGACATACTAAAAATCAAAACGTATTTAACATATGTAAACTTTTTTCAGTTTTGAATGGCATGGAGTCGATAGAAGGAATCGTTCGAACCATTGTACCCATTTTTAAAATTTATAAATACAACGAAGGAATTTATTTATGTAATGGGGTATTAATCCATCCAAAAGCTGTCCTATCATCTAAAGCGTGTATTCAAGAGTGAGTATTCTGTAATTTCGTTTTTTATAAGTCAATAATGGGAACAGTTAATTTGATTATTAATAAACATATCAATGTTATTATTATTTGCTATCATAATTTTTTTTTTTTTTTTTTTTAGTTTTAGTGCTCAATCTTATGCAATTGGCATTTTTAATTGGTATCAGAAAGAGGCAGCTATAAACCCAGCTAAACTTTATCACGTTAAATATTTTTTGAATAGCTTCATGATTCTTGGATATTTACACACCGGTAAATAAAATGGCTTGTTAACTTTTTTGTTTAAATATTGTGATAAAAATAGATGGGAGAGGAAAACAAATGTATATTTGTGTAATTTGGATGCGGGTTTAGTAGAATGAAATTTTATATAAATTCAAAATTCTTATACGAGTTCAGAACACACTCAAAACCTGTTGCCTTCAAGGTGTACAATCATGATGACAAATTATTGAGAAAATTTTTGTACACGGGGAAATTATTCTTGTTTGAAATGCTATGGTGTCATAGTAAAGCCAGACCATTTTGGCCACCTGACGAAAATCGAAATAAATGCGGCCACTGTAAAATTGACAAGGATTATATCACAAGTTACCGTAGCTATTGTAAATGTAACAATGATCGTAGTAATTTTTGTGTGTGTTTATTTCACTTTCCGCCAGGTGGCCAATATGTATATTAGAGTGGCCCAAAAACTCTTATAATTTTACTTTTATAATTTTTAATTCAATTTTTAGGTTTTTCCGCTTATTCAAAACTTACCAAATTTTAATGTTTAAGACTATCCTGTATTTTTGGTTATGCAAAAGTTATATTTTAGTGAAATAACAATAATGGAATTATAAAAAAATACAAAAACTAACTCAAAGTATTAGTCACATATTATCAGCTCATATTCAAAATTCTTGAGCGCCGTTGAAGTATTTAAATTTTGGGCTAAAATTTTCAGCATAGACATGATTTTACAAATGTAAACTATAGCTGACACGAGAAAGAAAAAATTTAGAAGTAAAAAATCCGAATTTCAATCATTTTTGATATTTTCAAAATTCGTGAGCGACCTCTTGAAACTTTTTTATCGAGCTGATTTTTGGAGGGGCTTCTTAAAACATCGTAAGCCAACAAATTTTCATAAGAGGCTCGGAAAAAAATATAGTCGGTTTTTTTGGGCCACCCTAATGTATATCTATATTAGGGTGCTCCATTTAAAATGAACATTTTTTTTTTTAGCGGACACAAGAAAATTTTGTTATTTATGTTGAAAGAAAAATTCCCTGAAAATTTCAGCTCTTAATTTTAATTTTAAGTACTTCCTAGCGAGCATCAAAGTTTTCCCATTTAAAAAGCATGTAAATCGAATAACTTTTCTTTAAAATTAATATAACTTAGCCCGATTTTAAGCTATCGTTTTGAAACCAATTTTTATTTGTAGAGTACTTGTTGCTTTTTAAAAGTGTATACGATGGTTTTGGTTTAACTCGATCCACGTCGATTTTATCAGCTCCGAAAGACAAATTTTCACTTTTTTCATTTATTTTTGTTAATATTGAAAAAATGGTTCATCTCACATCAAATATGCATAGGACCAATCTTTTAGCAAATTTTGTGTTCTACAAAATTGCTTCTCACACTTATATTGCTAAAGTCCACTGTTCATGAGATACATGCATTTTAACATTTTACAATAAATAAATTGTAAGCTTACTATGGTACTAATCTTTTTTATTGCAAAATGTTAAAATGCATGTATCTCATGAACAGGGGACGTTAGCAATATAAATGTCATGAGCAATTTTGTAGAGCATAAAATTTGCTAAAAGATTGGTCCTATGCATATTTGTTGTGAGATGAACCATTTCTTCAATATTAACAAAAATAAATGAAAAAAGTGAAAATTTGTCTTTCGGAGCTGATAAAATCGACGAGGATCAAGTTAGACCAAAACCGTCGTATACACTTTGAAAAAGCAACAAATACTCTACAAATAAAAACTGGTTTCAAAACGATAGTTTAAAATCGGGCTAAGTTATATTAATTTTAAAGAAAAGTTATTCGATTTACATGCTTTTTAAATGGGAAAACTTTGATGCTTGATAGGAAGTACTTAAAATTAAAATTAAGAGCTGAAATTTTCAGGGAATTTTTCTTTTAACATAAATAACAAAATTTTCTTGCGTCCGCTAAAAAAAAAAATTTTGGTTTTAAATGGAGCATCCTAATCTATATATTAGTTAATTCAAATTGTTTTAGATCATTTTTCTTAATCAGGGGTCAATTTGGCTAAACAAAACCATTTATACCATTCAAATATATATATTTGTTTATAGTCAACAAATCTTGGTTAAAAAAAATCACACTACGGCTGGTGGCGCTACAGTCGCCATCATCTAAACACAGATTTGTTAATTATGAAAAAATCTTTATCCCGTTAAAATGAACCATATTTGTCTCAAAAAAATGAATTTATTCGGCTCAAATAAATTGTTCTCTCAATGCTATAGCATTTCAAACAAGAATAAATTTTCTGTGTATTGACTTTTACAGAAATTATAAATTTGTCCTTTAATTTTTCCAAATAAATGTCTACAAATCATGCCTGTCCAAATATATCAAAAATCAAAGAAATATATATTACTTTTAAATTGGCTATAAGAAGATATCAAAAAAAAATTGAATAATAAGAACCTGCATTTTTTATATTTTCAGATGAACCAAACCTAAAACGAAAAACTGATGAATATGACTTTGTTACTGTTTATGAGCCAATTATATTAGTTATGGAAAAATCGATAAATTCGATTTCACCAACAGATATTTCAAAGTCATTAACATCGGCCGATATTTATAATGAGAATTTCGAAAAAACCTGTTATCGCATTAAAATTGTTCGTTCGAATGTAGGAACTTATTGGAAAAAAAATGAATTTGTATTCAGTTATGAAATGATCCGTGAAAAAAATATTTTGAGTTCTTTAGACCTAATACGCATATACAATAATTCTATTTATGAAAAATACGACTTCAACAATAATACTTCAATCCAATATATAAATAATGATTCTGTATTTGTATATAACTCCAGTAAAATTGTCAATAGCGTAAGAATGCAAACATCAACTATTTTTTTTCTTTAACGTTTTTGAAAAAATTTAAATTTGAATAATTATATAATTTATAATTTCAGGAAATTTCCGGATTGGCGGGATCTCCATTGATTTGCTATGCTCCTGAAAGAGGTGATCAGTTTTTATTGACAGGAGTTTTGATTGATATCCTAACCGACTTACCGATGTATTTTGTAGTTAACGGAAATTGGCTGGAGCAAAAACTGCGATTTTTAAAAACTCTTTGAACACTCAAATTTTATTCATGTCTTTTCTAATTCTTTCATCTATAATATATAAATTTTTTTCAATTCCAAAGTTGAATTTTAATGATAATACTTTTTATTCATCAATAATAGTTCACTTTAATAATATTCCCTGGTCAAAAATAAAACTTGGTTTAGGCTTGGTCGTCTAAAGTCGTGACTAAGTAAGACCAGTTGAGTCGAACAAGGCGAACTCACGCAAATTTGCTTTGGTTTTGGCTTAACTGGTCCTACTTAGTCACGATTTTAGACGATCACGTTTAAACCAAGTTTTATTTTTGACCCGAGCAATCAACTCAGGAATAATGAAAAATTTGGTCGTTGCTATTCTCTTAGAATTTTAATTTATTAATGTATAATTTTTATTTTACCAATAACTAGGGTAGCGGTGCCATTTGTGGGCACTGTCCCATTTTTGGACATTTGATACTTCATTTCAATTCAAATAAAAAATCAGAATTTTTAATCAATAAAGAAAATCAAATTACCATTTTAACAGTGAGGTAAAAGTATCTTTAAATGTATTTTAAAAATTAATTATATTATTGCATCTGTTACGAGTTATTCTATTTAAATTTTTCAAGTGTCCAAAACGGGCCCTAAAGTAGCCGAAAACGATACCTCTACCCTATATTTCAATAAAATTTTTAGAATCTGGTGCAATCTATTTTTTTTTAACCTTTCATATACAAAAAAAAGTGATTTAATATCCAGACATTGTTCTATTCACCTTTTTTAGGAAGTACCCCTTTTGCCCCCCCCCCTCCTAGCCCCGATATGTGCCATGTAGAAAAACAGATATTAGCTTACATTTACTTAGAACATACGCCTCCATCCCTCGTCAACCCAAGTACTGAAGGTCATAAAATTTGATCCATTGTTGTTCGAAATAATATTTAGAAAAAATAAATATTAAATAAAATATGTATGAGAATGAAGTTCAAATTTTGTATAGAGAATCCAACAAGTAACAAGAGAGTGATAAACCCAGTTTGTTAACTAGTCAGACTCCAGTCTTCTCACGCGAACCGACTGAGCTTACGTTGGCCACCTCGCGGTCGGTGATGAACTATCAACTTTTTATCCTTTAAATTATACATCCATATCAGTCAATCATTCCCTCGACTTATTACACTAATCCTATACTAAATCCCAAAAAACGAATTACATTCGCTCGCTCAAGCTTATAATCATTCTCATTCTCAATTTCCTCTAGTTGGCGATCTTATTTTTTCAGACGATATTTTCCTAAAGCGAAACTTCTATAACATCCCGTTTCACAATTTTCCATGATAATTTTTATGATGACATTTGGTTTTGTGCTTTGGGATAATAACCCTGATTAAAAGAAACGATTCAAATTGTTAAATGCCCAAAAGAAGGGTGATTCAAAAGTATTCAAAAGCATTAAAAAGTATTTAAAATTTTGTTTTTCTAATCTATCAAATCGTTTCTTTTATTAAGGGAAAATAATAATTATTAGACGTGGCCATTTTTTGTTAGGGTATAAATATTAATAATAAAAATACGTATTTTTGTAGTCACTAGAATTTAATTATTGTTGTTAAAATTATTTTTTTTTTTAACTTTGATTTACAATTAAATGTTAAAATTTTATTTACTTATAATTTTAACTACAGTATCATAACACTTTTATATGAAATCTTTGGGAATTTCCTAATATACATTTCGATAATAAATTTTTTTTAAAATTCTCATGTAAGCTATCATCGATGATAAAATTAATTTACTTTACACCGATTGCGCAATTTCGATAATAAGTGTATTTTAAGCGCTTAATGATAATGTTATATATCATTTATTATAGATTGTAAAAATCATCTAAGTGAAAAAAATTAAAAAAAAATTTAGTAATAAAAAAATTTTTTAAATCGTATACACGGAAATAATTATCATTGAAATATAAAAATTCTTAGATAAGTAATAAAGATGAATTCAATTAAAATTTTTTACTACATGGCTGTGATGTCACAGACTCTTTATAATACGGCAACAACTCCAATTGAATTTCCAATAAGTAAATTTTTTTATGTTAAGATCAATATTAAATTTTAAAAAATAATCAATTTATTTTATCGAAATACAAAAATTTTCGGTCTTAGGCTGATTAAAAAAAATTTTCAAACATATTCATTTTATTTAAAAAAAAACAACAGAAATAGTCTCTTATTTTCTAAAACTTTATGAAATACATATTTATCGAATATATAACTGATAAATAGATATATTTTCAGGAATATCGAGCGCAAGACTTAGAAATCCAATACTACTTTTTAAAAAAAATTATATCGAGTGGATGGTGCCGATTTTACATGTTAATAATTTTAAAGATTGGAATTATTTATGTTATGGTGCATTAGTTCACCCTCGAGTAGTTTTGTCAGCTGATCAACCTTTTGACGAGTAAGTAATTTTTTTTATTTATATTTATGATCCATTAAAGTCATTAATTTTTTAAAAAATAACAGTAAATTAATTTTCACCTTGGCGGATCCAAGCTACGGAAAATTACCGTAATTTACCACATTGGGAGATAATTTACCATACACGGAAAGAAAATTATAGGGAGTATTCCTATGCATTGTAGGAATGGTTCCTATAATGGTATAGGAATTGTACCCATACTATTATAGGAATGGTTCCCATATATTGTAGGAACCACCCCTATACCATTATGGGAACCATTCCTATACTATTATAGGAACTATTCCTATAATAGTATAGGAACTATTCCTATAATATTATAGGAACGATTCCTATAAGATTATAGGAACGATTCCTATAATTCTAGGAACCATTTCTATAACATTATGAAAATGGGAATAGCTCCTATAATTATAGGAATGGTTCCTATAATTCATGGGAAGGGTCCCTATAATATTATAGGAACCATTCCTATAATAGTATAGTAACCATTCCTATACTATTATAGGAACTATTCCTATAATAGTATAGGAACCATTCCTATGATATTATAGGAACTATTCCTATAATAGTATAGGAACTATTTCTATAATAGTATAGGAACCATTCCTATAATATTATAAGAACCATTCCTATAATATTATAGGAATGGTTCCTATAGTTTATAGGAATGGCTCCTATAATTTATAGGAGTCATTCCTATATATTATAGGAACCATTCCCATAAATTATAGGAACCATTCCTATGATTATAGGAACTATTCCCATAATGGTATAGGTATCATTCCCATAATTATAGGAACTATTCCTATAATTATGGGTAGTATTCCTATATCTATGGGACGTGTTGCCACAATTTATGGTCGTCATTCCTATACTGGTATAGGATGAAATTTCACAAAATTATAGGAACCATTTCCATAATTTTCTTTCCGTGTAGAATACAATATTTCTACACCAAATTATGGTAAAATACAGCGATTTACCATAATTTGCAGCTTTTACACTGTAATTATTTACTTCACAATAAAATACTGCAGGATTGCCACAAATTTACGGTGAAGTACCGTAATTTTGCCAAAAATGCGTACATTTACCGTAGAGTACCGTATTTCACCATAAAATACCGTAATTTATCGTCAAATACCGCAATTCTTCCGAATACCGTAAATTACCGTAATTCGGATCCGCTAGGGCAAAAATGATTTTTTTTTCCTGTAACAGAAATTTTCCTTCTCTCTATGCCGTTGGTATTTATAATTGGAATAATACTAATAGTAGACTCGCTCAAATCGATCTAGACCATCTGTTCAACATATCTCATATAAGACGAGATCTACAATCTAAATATGGTAAATATATATATTTTTTTGTTATGACAATGTACTACACAGAAAAATAAATTCTCGACTGAAAGTGAATATTCTTGATTTAAGAAAATCTCGGTTTGGTTTCCGAAAATGTTGTCTTCCAATATATTTTCTTAACATCTTGACTCGCAAGCATTTTTTCTGTGTATTAGCATAGACAAAACACTAATTATTATGATAAATTAAATTAAAATTTTCTGACAATAATGATTTTATTTATAGAATTCATAGAGTCTGATTCATCACGCATAAACATAAATCGAATTGCTATACTCGTTCTTACAAGTCCAATAAATTCCGTGAGGCCACTTAATATTGAGAAATCTTTAACAATTAATGATATTTTGAGAAATAACATGTCAAAACATTGTTTACACATTAGAATTCTGGAAAATGTTGATCCAGATTATTATAGTCCAATATTAAACTCTACTATTTTTCAACGTACGTTATCGACTGAGTATCTAATTACTAATCTTACGACATTGAATAATGTGAACAAAATTTTGATGTCAGATTGGTCTCCTACAAATTTTAATTTGGTGACTCATTCTTATGCTAACAATAATTCACAAACATTTTTCTCAGTCGATAGTTGGAGATTAAATACAGACGTATGTATATTAATTTTATCGAAAAGAGGTACTGTAATTGTAACACGAAATAGATACTTTCGACCCATGCCAGATTTGTCTCTTATCAGACAAATATCGTACAATTTTTTATGCAATCCATGATTCAGAAGTTCAATTTAAAGAGAAAATTATTTTATTACTAATATGACATGTGCATTATTGCACTGTTGACAACATTAGCAGTGGTTAATGTGCGGTACACAAAAATCGCAAGTCTTCACGAGTCCCTACTAGTAACCTCGAGATATAGATATACATCATAACGTCAGTCGGTAAAAGAAATCTCATTCTTTAAAGTATGTATGTAACCAAAACTAACCATGATATTTGTAAGTCAGCGGGATAAGAGTATAGATCATGCAATAATGTTTTCCATTGCAGTGCTGGATGAAATAATAAAGTGATATAGTGTAGGCATCAGGAATTCGTCGTTTCTCTCCGCCATCTAACGCTCTTAAATTGATCTTCTGAGACAGGGATTACATAAAATAAATTGTAGGTTATACCCTAGTAACACGTGTTTGAGCAAGATTGTAGAGTCTGTATCTTAAGCAAGAACCCTAGCTGCTAGTGTCTTTTTCTACGTATGTGTCTTTCGCAAGATCGTGTATCAAGAAACCTATGTCAAGATTTGTGTATGTTTTGTTCATGGTATCGTACGCAAGAATATTAAAGATATCTTGAACACGGTGCATTGAAAAAGTGTCTGACGCATTTCTTGCACCAGTAACTTACAGTAGGTACTTACACATGGCTTGCTCAAGATCTGCTCAAGAATCAAGGTCGATTTTGAGCCTTGTGCAGATCTTGAGAAAGCCATGCGCAACTATTTCCAACTATAGTCTTCCTTCAGAATTGAGTTATAGTCTGGCACGACTTTATTGTGTAAGGCTTGCACTATAACCTAACAATTTAAATCTGGTCACAAATATCTGCAACAAGGCACATACGTAGAAAAAGACACTAGCACATATCGATCTTAAGTCCAGACTTGCTCAAGAATTGAAAAAGATTATTATATGCGTAGTTACATGATTATGGATACTTTATTGACATGCACTAAACTATACAATATATAGTATGTTGAAAGTCATTTAAAATACATTTAAATACAGAATTTGTATTAAAAAGTTTTTGTTCATAGGTTTTTACCTTGTCTAGCGGACAATTAAAAATATTATATAATTTTATACCTCCCCCCCCCCCCTGCAGTTGGTATTACAAACATATTCTTCAAACTATTGCTTTGTCATGTACATTAAGACGTGACATCTAATTGGATCATTAAAAAAATCATTAACTAATTTAAAAATAATTTGTTATTGACGAGACCTAATTTTCAATTAAGGTCTGAAATCAAATAGATTCTGATAAAAAAATTTTTTAAAAAATTAACAGGAGTCAAAAAATCAAAAAATATCAAAAAATTTTTAAACACGGCGGTATAACTACATTTTCTTACAATTGCACTACTTCTCCCTTAATCTACTCATAATTAAATAATAAAGTTGAAAAAATGTTTTTAATTTTTTACTCAGCCTTTACTGGGATCTCCAATCTTATGTCAATCCATCAATAAAACTTATAGCTATTCTCTGGCGGGAATTCTAACGGATACAATTAATGGATTATTCCAATATTCTACAGTAAATAATAATTCATGGATCATAGAGAACCTCAATCAAATTTTGAAAACTCTATAAATTAATCTGTATCTAGAAAAAAATGAACTTGGCTCAAGAAGAATTAGTTTAAATGAAAAATATCTGTACGCCAATGGGTAAAATAAAACTAAAAATAATAATTGTTTGTTTTCTAATTAAAAATAAGTTTAATTCCCAAAGAATAAAAAGTCAGAAGAAAGAATCTTGAGTAGTTATCAGCTCGCGGCAACAATCAAATTCAAAGAAAAGAATAAAGAAAAAAAGTTTGTCTCGCCTCAGACTCCTAATTCCCCTACTTCCCCACTTAGAACCTCTTCCTTTACCCTTCATGCTCTTCCTCTCCATTCTTACGCCTCCAGCGCGGTCAAAGAGAAAAGTACAGACGAGGGATGAAAATAAAATCAACCAGACGAAATCATAAAAAAAGACTGTCCACTGCAGAAAGACATCAAAAGAAAAAAGTTACCGTAGTTGAAACTATTTTATAATTTCTTTAATCTCAAATTTATTTATTAACACTCAAGAAGAAAAATTCCATAAAATGGTGATCAAGGCAACGAATTGTCTGAAGATAAAACAAAATTGACAAAATAAATGTGACAGAGTATGAAGGTGAGTATAAAATCATGGGAATGACAAGAACGGATGGAGAAGGTAAAATGCGGAAGGATTGCATCCCTACTTTGGAATAAAGCGCGCGACGTTTCTCCTCGCGTACTGTGGGGAGGAGGCCCGACAACGTTGACGACGACGAAAACGTTGACAACGACGGTGGCGTCGTTGGTGGTACCAGAGGGTGGACGATCGTTGTGGCGAAGAGCCGAACGGGGTTTTCGTAGCAGCACCCCCTACTAACGGCCCCGCCCGTCATATTCCGTGAGGGCCAATCCCACGCCGGGACATTATTAGATCCATAAATCCATCATATCCATCTCGAGCAACCCCTGCGAGACTCACTCATTGGTCCGGACTTGCACCCTCTTATATTACTATCTGTATGTAGGTGAAACTACCTCTCCTGGAATAAAAACGGACGCCGTTAAAGCGCAATGACAACGTCAAGGTAATGGACAAAAGGGGTTGGTACACATCAAACAACTTGTTCTATCTCACTCTACCACTGGTTCCAAGGATACCGCCAATGCTCGAACCATTTCGGCCCTGCATTGCGGACTTTTCTTATCTCCGCCTTTCATATTAATATTTAATTATCACCGTTTCTTTTTTTGAAGCAAACAACAAATGCCCTAACCCAAAACTGTGACTGGTTTATAATCGCAGGGTAGTGATAGCAGTAGCTCTTGTTGTGTTGTGACAATGAAAGAGCAGTTAAGTACAACAGCTGAGTATAAAAAGCCAAAAAACTTGAGTTGCGTAGGTATCTAGTTGAAGAAGTCAAGACCAAAGTATCACTACTAGTGAATCCGAAGTACTAGTATAGTAGAAGTGACGCGATGCCACGTTAGCAAGTGTGCGCGCGCAACAATATATACTTTAGCTGTTTCTACTTAAACACATAACTGTCTGTCTGTCTGTCTCGAGTGTTCTGGTCATTTTAATCACTTAAGTTGCGTCATAGATTTGATGTTGTTCTATTCAATATTAATTAACTTAAGTTTTGCCTTAAGACCCATAAATAACAGAAAAAGAAACGTAAGAATTATTTTGTTTTCGGTGAAGATAAAACAAAACAATGGTTTATAGATTAAGGAAAAAAAACAAGAAGAAGAAGGAAAGAGAAGAAAAAAGCATTAGATGAAGAGAAGGGACCATCGGGTACTTGACGGACGCGAGGATCAATATCCTCCAATACCATACTTCCCCAGTGGAAATGCTATATACATTTCTGCTTCCCCTCCTTCCCATCCCTCAACACCCATTCCCACCGCCAATAAAATGCCATACCTATGTGTATTGTACTATATACGGCGATTCTTTTTCCCCCCTCTTGGTTTTCTATTGGCCGTAAAACACTGGCCGGTTGAAAGGTTGAATTTTATCGCGAGCAGAGAAATATCGATGTAAAAAGCAACGGAGGAGAATCGGGTAGCAGAAGTGAAAAAAGATAAAAAAAAGTATATAAATAAATAAATAAATAAATAAAAAAGTATCGAGTAGTTTTCTATCTCCGATTGTAGTTGGTTTTTGGTATTGGTGTGTAGCAAACCTGGTATGTATCGACAATATACAATCCAAGTTTTAAAAGTACGCGTGAACTCGTACTTCACTTTGGTATGGGCAGTCTAGTTTTAGCTGTACTACAACAAAGAGCCGCTGCTACTGTATCGACAGAATAGTATATTCAGAAATAATTCAACATAAGCGAGTAGTCCCAGATCGTTCAAATTCTGAATGTCTGGTGAATAATGTTTCGATAACGTTGTAACAAGAGACTTGAGAATGCGTGACGATTGCCGACAGTAACGAATTTTAGTGCTGAAGCGAACAAAGTCTCACAGACCGAGAGCATCTTTAAAGTTGTCCAATAACATCACTTACTTTGTATTTTGCTGTTCTAAGTCAGCTTAGTTATCAATAGGATCAGGATTTTAGCTTTGATTTAAAAATAACAATTAATAATAGATGGTGTCAAATTTTTTATATAACGGCGGAAATATTGATCGTATAGAAAAATTTTTTGAACAAAAGTTGTAGGAAATTTAATTTTCCAGAAAAAATGTCTCTTATGATTTTGCTATACGATCAATATTTTCACCGTAATTTCAAAATTAAGATTTTCATAATTACCAAAAATTTGAATTATTCATTATGAATCTTAATTTTGGAATTACAGTGAAAATATTGATTGTATAAAAAAATTTTTTTAACAAAAGTTGTAGGAAATTTAATTTTCCAGAGAAAATGTCTCTTATGATTTTTCTATACGATCAATATTTTCAACGTAATTTCAAAATTAAGATTTTCATAATTACCAAAAATTTGAATTATTCATTATGAATCTTAATTTTGGAATTACAGTGAAAATATTGATCATATAAAAAAATTTTTTAAACAAAAATTGTAGGAAATTTAATTTTCCAGATAATGTCTCCTATGATGTTTCTATACGACAAATATTTTCACCGTAATTTCAAAATTAAGATTTTCATAATTACCAAAAATTTGAATCATTCATTATGAATCTTAATTTTGGAATTACAGTGAAAATATTGATCGTATAAAAAAATCATAAGAGACATTTTTTCTAGAAAATTAAATTTCTTACAACTTTTGTTTCAAAACTTTTTCTATTTAACCAATATTTTCGTCGTAATATTATCATTTGAAGCATTCGTTTCAAAATTAAGGCAAAAATCTTGTCCCTAATAATCATGATCACATTAAATTTATACTGCTTCCGTTAAAGTCGGAATAAATAGCCAGCATGTAATATCCTCTTTATGCAAATAACTCGCAATGATGACCATCACAGTAATTATTATCATCGTGACTGCAATCTCGATTATTTATAATACGTAGGCGTGCGTGAATTTCATATCTACATTGCATAAGTGCAAATAGCTACAAACTCAAGTACATCACGCAGATGCATATATATATATTATATATGAATATTACCGCGACCGCGTACTCCCGGAATCGTATGTCCTATTGGAGGATATAATCCGCCAATCATAAAGCCTCAAGATATAACCTTTCTATATTATATAATATTATCATATCGCGCTCGCGTTATTATTGGTCGGTTTCCACCCTACCCAACTTCTCCTGCTCTGCCTCTTCTCCTTATCGTAACTACTCGTTTCTCAACGGCCCTCAGCGGCCGTTCTCTCGGTGCCTCCTCGACGCATACGCTTCTGCTTCTCTCTATATACATTCAGGTCCCGAGCGAGACAGAGGTGGGGCCGTGAGAGTATTTTCCCTCTCCCCAAATTATGAGGATCAATACACGGGGAAAAGGAGAGCAAGAAAACTAGCGCCGACGCTAATACTTTCGGATCATTTTTCTTAGATACCCATCCTCATAATCATCATCATCCATCATCACTTACCGTAACTTATTGGTACTGCAGATAACCACAGTATCGACTTACCTACAACAACAGCCGAATTTCCAGGGTACGCATGTACTCTCGAATTGTCAGAGTAGCATCATAACATTCACAGAACAATCGATATATCTGCTACTGCTGGTGGTTTTTTGGCACTAGTGAGCTATTCTGAGACCGCAATTCGGTACTATGCTCTGAAGCTCATCGGTGTCGTAACGACTAAACTAACCCCATTTGGGTTCCTCTACCATTCCAACACCTCCTCCATCTCTATCTTTATCTCATCATTGTTGCCTATCTCTATGTATAGTGGTTGGTTCCTCTCACGCGTAACGCTTTCACCACATCGTACAACTACCGCAAACTACCCACCTTGCAGCCCAAAGTCCGCGTTTCACTTTGTGTCTACAACGATTCCAACAAGGGCTCTTTACGCTATTGTCACTCTCATCGACTATTCTTTTACATCTTTGTGCATACGTTTGCCTTTGATATAAATTCACATTCACGTTCATATACATATATATATATATATATATGTATTTACTTGTTGCACCGAATAAAACCATTCATGATAAATAACAAACAAATCCATAGTAATTTAAATTTTTTCTAACCCTAAAAAATATAAGACTAGATGTTTCCGATGATAAGTCTCCAGATAATGCAGTATGGAACAACTAGGTACCTCTTGACAGAAATGAATGTGGAAGTTTCCATGTTCTCTTCTTTTGGAAAAAGTGTGCAAGCATCGGAGTCGCATAAAACAGTGAAATGTAGATTGTATGGAATAAAATATATATGAGACGCCGATAGAGTAGCCTTCAGGTGATACTGTATAGAAGAGAAATAAAAATGGTCAAACTGAAGCGTGTCCGAATGTCGAAGAGCATTGAAGCGAATGGACGGCAATGGACGGATGAACCATCCCGACGCCCGGGGCTAAACGAGTCGAGACAATAGCATGGAGACACACACCGAGCTAGAGAAACTGCTAGCAGCTAGCTGAGGGGTGAAGAGGGATAAGTGGTGCGGGCGGGATGAGCTCTCGAGGGTTGTGGAGATATACAGAATGAAGAGAACCGGATAATGGTAGTGGTATAGAGAAAGAGAAGATATTACTGATCCTACTTTATGTATATATATGTATGTATATGGATATACTCTGGACCAGAGTCAGGATGGCCGGTGAAATAGCCTCAACTGGACAGTACGAGGACGACTGGACCTATACACTATACCTACTTTTATATATCGTTAGAGAAATAATGGGATTCCCATCATGAAGTGGATTTCCCTTGAGAGTAGAGGACATCGATGCACGCGTCAAGAGATTCTATATACGCTCAGTTCTACTCTCTGTATATCCATCGGTCTCACGTCCAACGTCACTCTTCCTGATATTCGCTTGCCCCGTCACCGCTTCAACTATATACTCTATAGTAAACTGTATGTATATATTCCCGCGATTATCTCTCGTTTTACTCAACTCAACTCCACCCTACAAACTACACACATTCACCTGTCCAACTGTTCCCTGTTTACGATACCCCAACAGTCTAACAACCTTCGATTACCGCTTACCACCTGTCCTCCTTCATTATTCCCCATTTACATCAACTACTTTTCTTCGGTGCAATTATAATAATTTTCAAAATTATTCCTAATACGTATAAATAATATAATTACTCAAGATTTCTATAAATACACTGCTCAATTTATATTAATTACATCCACGAATTTTACTATACAATGTAATCAATATTATATATGTATATATATTAGGGTGGTCGATAAAAATTAAATTTTCTCAGGCGGCCTACAAAAAGCTTCTTTTTAGTGAAAAAATACATGGGGAATTTGGTTTTTTCTTTCTAAGCAAAAAGAACACGTGCCTCAAGATCAAAATTCATTTTTCGATACTATCGTGTTTTTTTTAAATATCTCATGAAATATGCAGATTAAAGAAAAAATCACAGGAACAATTTTGTAGGAAATAAAATTCTTGATAAAAAAGGTCCTGTTCATTTTTTTTTATAAAATGTGTTTTTATGA
This sequence comes from Microplitis manilae, assembly GCA_030273425.1. Taxonomy (NCBI): domain Eukaryota; kingdom Metazoa; phylum Arthropoda; class Insecta; order Hymenoptera; family Braconidae; genus Microplitis; species Microplitis manilae. The sequence goes on from CP092726.1 coordinate 22,121,457, forward strand.
AGATATTTTAAAAAAACTTTTTTTAGATCTTATGAATTGATGATCCTGAAGTTGGCAAACAATTAAAAATTTTCGGATTTTTTTTTTCAACAAATAAATTACAAAAAAAAAAATGTAAAAATATGCACATGTAGGAAATTAAATAAACTATAAGTGCAATTTTTTTTAATATTTTTTTTTTATCATTTATCATTTTAAATAAATTTCAAAAATTATTAGATGTCGGCTAACTTTAGTGTCATATGAATTGAGAATTATAAGGATTACTAATTTTAAAAATAACATTTTTCTAAGTATATAGAAACTATAAAAAGGATCAATGATTGATATGTTGCGAGTTACGAAGTTGTCAAAATTTAAAAAAAAACGTTATTTTTAAAATTCGTTATCCTTTAATGCTCAATTGATAAGATCTGAAAAGTTTTTTTAAAATATCTTCATAAAAACACATTTTATGAAAAAAATGAATATGACCTTTTTTGTCAATAATTTAATTTCCTACAAAATTGTTCCTATGATTTTTTCCTTTAATCTGCATATTTCATGAGATATTTTAAAAAAACCGCGACTGTATCGAAAAATGAACTTTGATCTTGAGGCACGTGTTCTTTTACTTAAAAAGAAAAAACCAAATTCCCCAGGTATTGTTTCACTAGAAGCTTTTAATGGGGCGCCTGAGAAAATTCAATTTTTAACGACCACCTTGATATATATATATAGATAAATATATTTGTAAATTATAATTATTTAAGCAATTTCCCAATCTGTATGATGAACGTATTTTTTTAGGATAATTTTAGAAAGTAAATGAGAAGGTATAAAAATGTTATTACTACTTACAACTGAGTTAAGGCTCGGCCGTACCTAATGAAAACCTAAATTTAAGAATTCTAATTACTTTGTGAATATTTATGGGACTCGGATGATGAAAATCTTCCGAGGAAGTTCGTCTTCTGCTTTTAGTCGGAAGCTAAGAAAATTGCTGTTATGATAATTATTTAATAAATAATTAAAATTCTTAAATTCAGATTCTCGTTTGGTGCGGCTCAGCCTTAATAGTCTTTATATTAATGAATTTTGAGTATTTATTCAATTTTTACAAAGAACGTAAACCACTATGGCTATTTTGACTACTTACGAGACATCTAGTGGCGGAGAAAATAACAAGATATTCAAACTCTTAACAAGTTGGGTCGATAACTTATAACTCAATACTAAAGGCAGAGAACACCATGAAGCTGGTGCAGAAATTTAATATATTTTAATGAACGATATACTAAAAATTTTCTCTCAAAATGCTCTTTCAGAATCCACAATTGCTCCAGTCATAAAATTAAAATTTAATTAATTATTATCAATTAAAAATACAAAATTCATTTTGTGTATAACTCAATGAATAAGTTAATTTTAATACCTATTAACAGAAGAAATTTACGAAAATCTGCTGATTTCCAAGCTTAGACGGACGGGAAAAATTGAGGGGCTGGAAAGTTGCCATCACTTTTCTCAGAAAGTTGACAACAGGTTGCAGCAGTAGATTGTCCTGAACTTTCTGGGGAAATTGATAATAACTTTTAGTCAACAGTTACAAAAGCTGAAAGTTGTCGTTACTTGCTCGCATCTAATTGACATCAACTTTCTGACCAGAAAGTCTAGCTATCAAGGGTAACTTTAATACTTTTTATGTCGATTTATTCACGAATGGTTATGTAGGTATTATAATTTAGATTTTTCTTTCAGATACCCGCTGTTGACAGTGAGTTGACGTATGTCTGCTACCAAAACCTGACTTCAAAACTTTAACATGCAAATTACGTGACATCAACTTGCTCTCAAATTTTCTCGCAAACAACTTGATGGCTAATGTGCCTTAGTAGCCAAGCTGACGATAAGTTGGCATCAATGTACTGCCGCAACTTGTTACCAAGTAAGTTGCTGTGTCAACTTGGGCTCAAGTTGCAGCAATTGATTAAGTATGACTCTGTAAAAAATCATAACCAACTTACTAAATATGAAAGTATCAACAAGTTGTCGTCAAATTGTTCGCAGTCTAATTGACACCATTTTTTTGACAAGAAATTCTGGCTATCAGGGTGTCAACTTGCCTTCAGATTGCGACAATAGACTGACGCCAACTTGTAGTTCAGTTTGAAGTTGGTAGCAATTTGTCATCAAATTGAAGGATATTTTTGCTGAGCAACACTGGTTATTTGGGTAGAATTTTTTATGACTTCTGATGGTAATATTTGTTTTACCTTATTTTTAATTTCCTTTCAGCTTTCTTCCGCGAAGAAAATTGAAAATCAAAGAAAAGAAATAAATAATCTCATTGAAGAGGAAGATGTCTAGCGTTAAAGTCCAAGAAATAGCACTTAACTAAATACTTATAACCGGAAAGAAATGTAACTTATAGTAAAAGAATAATAGTCGTACCTTTGAAGCGACATAATATTACTCTATATGTAATTGTACAAGATTTCTAGTTGTTCTTTAATAAATAAATATGATTGAATATAAATATATCTAATATTGAAATACTTTTTATAATATTTGTTTTTACAAGAAAAAATTTGATGCTCTTATTCCAATGTAAGAAAGATATGCTGTCATCCTCCAATTAGTGATATAAATACAAGTGGAACAGGCTTATTCTTCTTACGAGTAGATTTTGTTGTTGTTGCTTGCGGTAACTTGATAGCACGGTTGTTTTCCTGGCACAAAAAAACATATTAATTTTTGTAATAAGTTAAGCTATTTGAATTCAATAACAACCAACCTTTTTGTCTTCATCCACAAGTGAGAGTTTATCGTTCTTCCCTGTTTTATTAGGGGAATTGTTAGGCACATTAACCTGGTAATCATAAAATAAATTTAAAAAAAAACATATTTTATCAAAAGTTCTTTCGTTTTTGTCAATTGCTTATATTTTTCGAGACAAAGCAAAGTATCCAAAATATGTTGGGGACTCATAGCTCTCTGTCGGCTAGGTGTTTGACCCCTAGTAACACGTGTTTGAGTAAGACTCTAGAGTATAAGTATCTTGAGTAAGACTCCTAGCTGCTAGTGTATTTCTACGTATGTGTCTTTCACAAGATCGTGTATCAAGAAACCTATGTCAAGATTTGTGTATGTCTTGCTCATGTTATCGTACGCAAGGATATTAAAGATATCTTAAACACGGTGCAATGAAAAAGTGTCTAACGCATTTTTTGCACCAGTATAACTTGCAGTAGGTACTTACGCATGGCTTGCTCAAGATCTGCTCAAGAATCAAGGTGAATTTTTAGCCTTGTGCAGATCTTGAGCAAGCCATGCGCAACTATTTCCAACTATAGTCTTCCTCAAGAATTGAGTTATAGTCTGCATGACATTCTTGTGTAAGGCTTGCACTATAACCTAACAATTTAAATCTGGTCACAAGTATCTGCAACAAGACACATACGTAGGAAAAGACTAGCACCTATTGATCTTGAAAGCAGGCTTGCTCAAGAATTGAACGAAAATTGTTATTTAGGGCTAATGTTAAATTTGTTTCACTAAAATCGACCTAGAAAATCTAATTATGGCTCTATCAAGCTAAAAATTGGTTTGGAAATAGATTTTTATGCCCTGAATCGAAAACAGGCTTAGTATGAAGTAACTTTCCATAAGAAAGCCATCCAGCAGGTCCATAAGGAGTCAAAATGGCCCAAACTCGCGATTCTGGCCACTAAAATCGACCTCGAAAATCTAATTATGGCTCTATCAAGCTAAAAATTGGTTTGACAGTAGATTTTGATACCCTGAATTGAAATCAGGCTTAGTATGAAGTAACTTTCCATAAGAAAGCCATCCAGAGGGGCCCTAGGTGGCGAATTTTTGTATGGTTATTTCAAGTTTAAAATATTTTGAATATCGTGGCTCCACCTACAAACATGGCAAGAAAATCCATTTTTGTGAATTGCGATTAATAATCCAAATCAATTAATCTGCTGTGAATACTAAATTACAATTGTATCATCGGGATCTGAATTATTTAACATATGTATCATCAAATATATGTGTTATAAGAATTTGAATAATTGGGATATGTGTCATCGAGATTCGGGTAATTGATACACATGGGTAATCGGAATATGCGTGAGACACCTACCCCAATCGTGTAGTCTGCGCATACGACTACTATGGGACACTTGTATATTTTGTATCAGTTTTCTTATAGTTCAATGTTACTACGCTCCCATAGTAAAATTTATCGGGAATTTTTTACAGTGTATTGTATTTATAGTTTCTGCTTAATTATAAATTGCAAATGACAATTTACTTTTACGCTAATAGTTAATCACACCATTGGTCTAAAATTAACTTGTCTCTAACTGGCTGCTGACACTAAAACTTCAAGTTCCAGTCTAGGTAATTATGAAAAGGTAGTGTGTAACTCAGGATGAAAGAGAATTTCAGACTGCAGGTGATGTCAGCCTATATCCTGGTCTAAAATCGTATTGTTTCGCTGCTTGTCACACAATATACTATTTTTTAAATAGCCGAGTAAAACGGGTCTCTGCTGAGAACGACAAAATGCAGTAAATATTGGCTAAGTAACTATACCTGATTATTTTCATTTTTAAGTAAATTGTATTTGCTTTTAGAATTCGTTTTAGTTGCTATAAACTCAATATCTTTTCTTATAACTTCCATATGTGCTTCAGGTAACTGCAGTTTTTGCAGACATTCTTCGTATGTGAAAGACTGAAAGCAATCACGACTAAAAAATAAATAAATTAATAATAATATTGTTTGTACAAATAATAACTTAAATTATTCGGATATATCATAAAAAAGCACATTGCTTATCAATACTAAAATTATGATATGTACGTATGTTGAATATCTTTTAACATATAATTTTTTTCAAGAAAGTATGTACATTATATTATAAGAGACTCAATAATTAATTTATTTGAATATGCAAACCTGCAATAAGATCGATATTTATATGCACCGTAATTTCCATCATAACATTGAAGACATCGAAAAGCTAGAGTCGTTATCTTAACGGGATCAAAAGTTCCTTTACATTTATAGAACGAAAAATATGAAACTGGATCAAACTGATGAAATTTTATAAGACACTCAACAGTATGAAACGAAAAAAAATACGTTGTTGTAAGACATAAAAACGTACTATTTATAACACTTCTTATCATTTCTGCAGATTAGCGAACGTGAAGTAAGAGTTACTGAGCTTATACTGAACACTCAAGCACTGACGTCAGTTCAATAAATTTTTTTTTAAAAATAATCACTGTATATTTTGTTTTTTAATTAACTATTTCTAATCGTAATGGCTTGATAATTAATATGTTAATACGTACGTTCGAACACGTAAGTAATCAAATAAACGATACTTTTTTTTACCACAGTGGTCCCAAAAGACTAATGACATTTGAATATCGTAATTTTTCATATCTTTACACACGTCACATATATGAGCGTTTACCTAATACCAACTTAATCTTAATCTGCAGTTACATTCAGATGTCAAAATGATTGCAAGAATTGAAGTGCAGGTTTTGACCGTAACTTGTAAAATACGGCAGTAGCTTGAAGTTACTTACCCTGATAACACGAGTTGGTCGTGAAAAAGTTGGACATTCATTAGTTTCCGACCAACTTGACGACAAGTTATCGACAACTTCAGCTTTTTCAACTTTAGGCTACAAGTTACTGCCAACTTTCTCAGAAAGTTGGCGCCAGTATGAAGCCGCAACTGGAATGCAAGTTTCTGAGAAAGTTGAATGCAAACTTACCGTCAACTTTCTTAGAAAGTGATCGTCAACTTATTGAATTTCCAACTTTAGCCACCAACTTTCTCAAAAAATGTCTATTAACTATTGGAGGTACCAACTGTTGGCGGTCAACTTAGTGTCCAGTTGCGGCTGCAAGTTTCTCGTCAGTTTCTCGTCAACTTGGCTATCAGGGTATGGTTAGGGTGGATATCAGGGAATACTTTTCTTTATTGAATCTACTGTCGATAGTCAAGGAATCGGAAGTGGGTTTTTGGGGCATGAATTACCCAAAGTTCAAAACCACCTTGTAGCCAATAGTTGGATAGTCTAATGTCACCCTCACCCTTAACGGGGATTAAGCTTTTCTGATAGCCAAGCTGGCAGCAAGCTAGTGACAATTTACCGCAGCAACTTGTTGCCAAGTTGGCCATAAAAATTAATATTTCCATAAGTTGATGACAACCTATTGCTAACTTTCTCAGAAAGCTGATGACAAAAGTTGGCATCACATTATTTGATGGAAAGTCGCCTTGAATTTTGTCAGAAAGTTCATAGCAACTTGTAGTCAACAGTTACAAAAGCTGAAAGTTGTCGACAATTTGTTGTCAAGTTGGTTGCAACTAATGCACCAACTCTCTGATCAGAGTCTGGCATCAGAATACCCTGATAGCCGCCTTAACCGTAAGTTAACTCCAAGCTACTCCCGTATTCTAAAGGCAACTTAAAGGAAAGTGTTGGAGAGCAAACAGTTACCCCTAAGTTGACAGCAAATTGTCTCCAACTTTCTATTCAATTTGACTACAAGTATTAACGTTAGATACTGACGTTAAGTTGATTGAAAGTTTCACTTCAAATTGACGGCAAGTTTTTCTGTCAAATTACATTCAGAAGACAGCAGTAAATTTGCATCACTTTGCACCCAAGTATTATCCAGCCAAGGCTTGCCAGAAAATTGTCGTTAAGTTAGTCGTAAATGTTTTACTGCAGAATTTGCTAAACAGTTGTATTAAAAGTGTGGCTATCAGGGTATTTTCGCGAAAACTAAAATCCAGAATGAAACTTACCATTACAAGAAAATAGTAAAGCAGTTCGGATTTTAAATAATAGGTGGCAGTGTATAAGCAAGTAAGAAAAATATCGGTTGGTGACTTTTAAAATATAAATGTACCTGAGTATTTTTATAACCAAAATATGTTAAATTATTATAGGGGAGGGTGGGGCAAAGTGGGCCCCTTGGGGCAAAGTAGGCCCCCCTAAAATTTGAGAGCAAAGTGAGCACCCTGAAATTTTCTATGATCGAGGCTCATAATAAGTCACCTTTACTTTCTTACGACTATTCATTTATTACTTATTAGCTTATTTATGTCTTACCCATTTTTGCCCACTTTGCCCCATATATTAAAATTCGTAATTTATTATAAGCACAGCTTATTCATAACATTTTCAAAGTGAAGAATTTAAAAAAAGTTAAACGAGCAATAAATTTGTCTCACACAATTTTTTTAGAAGGGGGCCTACTTTGCCCCTAATTTTCGATTTTTCAATCTTAATGGACATCTTATCAATGTTAAATAACAAACAAGTGCTTATAAAGTAGTGTAACGAGTAAAAAAAAGTAAAGATAGTCCCATTTCTAGCTTTCGGGGCCCACTTTGCCCTACCCTCCCCTAAGTTGAGTTGATGTGAGTTTTATAAACTATAAAATATGAGTACTAGCATTAACTGCAGTATAGACATATAATTGTCCGAACCAGTCCTCTTTTAAATAAAAAACAAAATATCGGTTGCCTTTGAAAAAAGTAGCCAGACGCTATAGTCTTACTACTGCCATCTTCAGACTACCCGGTCACTGTACTAGCTTCTCCAGGTAAATTATAAAATTTTATTTATGAAATAAACCGATCACCTGCTGATCAGTTTTTGCCATAAAAATCTATAGATCGATTCATCCAAAACTTGAATCAGAATAATTTTTGATATTCTTATCTTTGTTCTGACACATCGTGGCCATTGAAATTGTGAATGACAATAAAGTTAGCAGACATTTAAAAATTTTTTTAACAAGAAACTAAATATTAAAAAAATATTTTAAAAAATTGCACTTATAGTTTATGAAATTCCCGACATGTGCATTTTTCTATAAATATTTTTTTTTATTATTTATCTGTTAAAAAAAAATTTTTTTAATTTCAAATGTCTCCTAAATTTACTATCGTAATTGCGAAATAACCCAGAAATCGTTGTTCTAAGTGCCATCGAAAAATACTAAAATTAGATCTACTATTTAAATTATTTTTGAACACGTAGATCTATCAGTGATTTCCCATTTCTAATCTTGAGAATACAGTACAATCTACGGTAGTAGTCATTAAATTGAGTCAAAGATCTTCAAGTAGCAATTTTGTCAGAATCTATAGATTGATCCATTCAAACCTTGAATCGCAGTAAATTTCGGTAGTCTTATCTTTTTTGCACGAGTAAATCCACCATGAACCTCTGATCTTATTTTCAACACTTGGTACTCATACGAATTGTGAAAAGACCCAGAGATCCTGGATCTAATGGCCTAACCGTAAGTTAGAACTCTCACAAGCAGAAAAATACTAAAATTGGAAATTAGAATTTTTCATGAACATCTAAAACGATTTAGTGATTTCTTATTTCACATCTCGTTTGTGTCCCTTTATTTTCTTTAATTACTATTATCAGTTAATTAAATATAAATTTTTATATTAGCATTACTAAAATAGTTATTTTTTTATTACACTGGAAAGGCAGTTACCATTGTTGAAATGCTTATTATGAAAAAAAAGGCTCTGGAAGTACCCAGCTTACAATATCACATAATATAAATCCTTTAAGGATTGCAGTAATGGGCTATAATCATAAAAAAATACTATTGAACTTTTTTATTACTGCATTTTTTATTTTTATTTCTCTTTATGTATTATAGATGCAGAAACCGTCGAGAAATCTTTTATACCCAGCATATCAATAAGGTTCAACTGAATATTTTTAATCACCGATAATTGATGACAACATTTTTCTACCATTCAACTATGTAGTCGGCATAAAATTTGATCGATAGTACCTACATCTCGATTCAATCATTACTTCAAGATCTTCAACTGGATCGTAAACTTTTTCTTTTTATTTTATTTAATAGAGCATTATATTTTTAATATGTATGGAAAAAAGTTTTAACTTTATTGCCTGCAGTAGTTAAAAAAAAATGAATGCTTGCAGTTACGCGTCTCACGTCAGATTCATAAAAGAATTTTTTTTACTTTTTCATTTTCACTACATTTTGTTTAATACATATGTATATATATTAGACTGGGCCAAAAAAATCGACTAATTTTTTTTCCTTCGATACTGTGAAAATATTGTTCCCGATGACCAAAAAAATTATTGTGCAAGTTTGAGCCCTTAAAATTAATATTAAGAGGTGTATCGTTGACTACTCGTTTTTTGACAGAAATCTTATTTTTTACCCAAAACTCGTAAATCATCTATCTGAAAAATTTGAGCAGTGTATATTCTTGAAGGAAATTTAATTCCCTACAAAAAATCTCTCTTAGTAAATTGACGTAAAACGAGCCGTTTCCTTGAAACTGTGCCTTAAACATTGATTTGTTTTTTAAATTCTTTGGTTCCATTTTGGATTTATATAACTACTAGAAATATTGGAATTTTTTCTAGTCAAGGTACATATTTTTAAAGGAAATTTAATGCTTTACAAAAAAGGTCTCTTAACATTTTTTGCTAAATCCACTCCTTCAAAAGTTATTCAAGGTTAAAGAGTCAAAACAGCTTAAATAACCTAAATTACTTTCAAAGGAATATATATATATATATATATATATATATATATATATATATATATATATATATATATATATATATATATATATGTATGATATATAATTTAACTATTCATGTCACGATTTATACATTTTTATTTTCAATAACTTACATTGACATTTAATGAGCTGAGAGTCGTGATTTCGTTTAATTTATCGTTAAACTTTTTATTTAAAACCACTAAATTGTATCTATATATAGATACATAATATATAAAGATATATTAAAATGTAACTATCGAGACGACGAAAGGATTATAAGCTCTTAATGAGATTTAATAGTGAGATATGGGCGGCATATCTTGATATATAAATCAAAAGATAGAATCCATGTGAGATTATCGATAGAGGTAATCTATCTTAGAAGTAGATGTGGAAATAGATTCGAGTATTGAGGGTAGTAAGTCAAGAGGAATGAGTTTGAACTCGAACAAGATCTTGGTCTTCGGTAAATGGGAGTATAAGTAGTGTATATATGCATATTAAGTAAAAAAAGTGTTACCTGTTAGGATAATAACTCTTGCAAGTCCAGGAACATCGAGCAAGTTTCATGAATAGCTCGGGAGTAATATTAGGGGGTACTTTAAAGGGTAAAGTTACACCAATAACAGAACTGCAGACGCTCGAACTCTGATAGAATATGCAAATCGTCTGTCTAATGGCCGGGTAACCGTCCTCACTTCTACACTTGGATTCTCAATGTTTTAAGTACACCTTTTATTATTATTCTCTTTGCTTTTACTTTTATTCCATAAAATTTAACTATTCTTTAATGAATATTATTTTATGAACAAATGTTATTTATTAGGGAAGTGTGAATTATTTATACTTATGAATTATTTTATCACACATTGTAAAAAATTTTGAGTTCACGGTGTGGTGTGAGTGATTTGGTGTTATAATTTTTAACACTGCCGGTGAGAAAGTTACACAATGCACGGTGTTAAATTTTGGACCATCTCGCATGAAAATACCATATGATATATATATGATAAATATATATGGTAAAATATATGATCAATATGGGACCATATAAGTGGCCAAAAACGATATATATTTTCTTATATATAATATAGTAAGTTTTAATATAATTAATTATGTACGTAAGTTTATAAATTAATAAATGTATTATATATATTTATAATCATATATGTACTTATAAGTTAGCACATATATGTGTTACATATATTGATAATTATATATGAAAATTTGTAAGCTAGTATACATATATATTCTGAACACAATGTTTGAATCTTATGACAGTGAGAGAAAGACAGAAAAGAATAGATTTTATTTATTCTTACATATATGGGAAGACTTATATTGTTCTATATATCGAAAAATATATAAGAATTTATAAAGTTAAATACATGGTACATATATCGTGCCATATAATGTCGAATTATATATGTATTCTTATTTGTTTCCATATATAAGTAACATTTATGTTTGAATATATTGAAATTATAAGTTTTCAAATATATAAATAATATATTGAAGTTATATGGAAATATATGAAATCATATAAGAGAAAACATATAAAAATATAATAAAATCGGCCAAAATCTCTATAAAGTTCTATATAACATTTCATGTATTGTCACATATATATTTATATCTGTAACATATATTTTTTAATATATGTTTACCATACATGATATTTTCATGCGGGACGTAACACCAAACGGTGTTTAACAAAACACTCATATCGTGTGAAAAGTACACTGCTTGATATTTCACACCGTCAATTCAAATCAAGTAAACTGTGTATTTATCGGGGACCATTTTCACACCAAAAATTTTTAACAATGCATGTAATTTAGAAATTTAATACTCCTCATTTTTTCTGTACAGTTATAATTCAATATGATGAAAACTTCAAAAACAAGTAATGCATACACCGTAAAAAGAGCGGTGTTAAAGTGGGGTAACCGGTGTAAAAGCGGGGTAACCGGTGTAAAAACGGAGTAATATTGGTGTAAAAGCAGGATAACCGGTGTAGAAGCGGGGTAAACTGCTTCTGCTTAAAGTATGAACATTAAAGATTATAAAACACAAAAAATGTCAATTTTTTATGAAAATAAATAAAAAATATGATCTATTAACAAGTATAGTGATCGAGTAAGTAAAAATATTGACAAAGTAAAATATTTTAACACCCGTAAAGAATATCTACACCGGTGGCGGTGTTATTTTAACACCGGTCTAGAATATTTACACCGGCGGCGGCGTCATTTTACTACCGGAGAATTTGTTTTAACACCGGTTTAGAATATTTACACCGGCGGCGGCGTTATTTTTACACCGCTTTCGGTGTTGAAATTTAACACCGCTGATTTTAACACCTACACCGCTTGAACTTACCCCGGCGATTTTTTACAGTGTATAATTTTGTTCAGATTTTGAACTAAATAGAAATTTATTTATATTTAAATAGATTGCAATTAACTTTTAATATGAACTTTAACTTTCGTATGCACTCAAGAAAATTTTATTAGATCGGTTTTATTTTTTTGCTGTAATTTATTTTGTTTTCTTAATCTTTCCTCCGTAATTTTATTATCGTAGAAAGTAGATGCGAGTTCCAATGGCGAATTTTCTCAAATCAATAACTTTAAAAGCTCTGAGTAGGTTTTAGTTGTGAAAACTTTAGACGATATTTTCGAATTCAAGTGACTAGAATGGACCTTCGATAATTGCCTGATAGATTCAAGGAACAAACTTTAAGTTAGTAAATTGGTGGAACAACGTCCAAGGACAGCAAGACGCGTACCTTTTACTCGCTGTTACAAACTCTATCTCCATTTTACACTGTTTCAATGCTGGCCGGACTGGTATGGTTCTACTCTACTTACGTATAAAGGGATAATGCTATATAGTTTCCGAACAAACAAACTTTTGTCATGCCCTACGTTTTGTCAATTGATGTCCAAGTTTAATGTAAGTGTATATCGTGAGAATTCAACACACTCTATTGGAATTAAATAATTTATTTATAAATGAAATACGTATTTTTATATGTAAGTTTGATACATCCAATAGGATAGGGATAAGAGCGAGGATAAGAAAATAAATAGAGAAAAGAAAAACCATGTAGGAAAGTATAATGAATCAGGATTGTCGTTGTCCTTGTACTAGTTCAACTTGAAGTAGATACGGATGTGATGAATATATTACAAGTAAATTCATCCTGTTTTTTATTCTTTTCCTTTTTTCTCGTCAATGCCGCTTCGTTGAAAGTCTCAGGTTTCGTCTATAGTAAACAACAAGATAAAAGAAGCTTTACATATTCGAATAAACTTTCAATGCATCCGTACTTTGATGAAATTAAATAGAAAAGAGAAAGTTTTTCGTAAGGCGATTTGTTAGTTTGGCTTTAGATCGATTATTTATAATTTCATTTTATCAAATATGATTTTAAGGGGACCCGGTGGTCTAGAGGCTAAAAATTTCATGATTTAAAAAATTTTTTTTTTTTTTTATGTTAATAAAGATCAAACGTTTCGAAATTTTGAGGAATTATTTTACTGTTATTAATATATACAAAAATGCTTATAGCTAAGAAAAAAAATTATTTTTAGTATTTAAAAGATGGCGTTGAAGCCAGCTCCTTTAGAAGAAGGGACCCGGCGGCGTTGAACAATGCAGCTTTTGTATGGGTCTGAAACAAAAAAATCTGTCTGTCGGTTGACCCTGCGGGCAAGCCCTGAAACTTCCCGCTGTTTCCGACTCCTGGAGCTCGGAAATGTTGCTGTGATACATTTTCCAGCTCTTCGAGCTGTTATCGAAAAAACTCTGTAAAAATAGTACAGGTACATGAAAGGAAAAGAAAGGAATTGACTTAAGTTTTCACTCGAGTAATTCTCGGGTGACTGTAGGACTCAGAGAAATCCTACATAAAACGTTTGCACATGAAAGTGTAGGAACAAATCTCTCGGGTGACTCTCAAATAAATCTAGAACCTTCAGAGAAAACCTCCTATAACGCTAGAAGCACTATTTCGGGAACCCTCGTCTGAAGCTCTCATAAAAAATACATAAACAATACATATTCGGGACTTACTGTTGAAAAAAACATGATTTTTCTTCATTTCTATATGCTAGAGCTATTTCGGAAGCCCTCGTCTGTAGCTTTCAGAGTAAATACATACTCAATACAGACTCAATACAGACTCGGGGCTCAGAATTGGAAAAAACATGATTTTTCTTCATTTCTATATGTTAGAGCTATTTCGGAAGCCCTCGTCTGTAGCTTTCAGAGTAAATACATACTCAATACAGACTCAATACAGACTCGGGGCTCAGAGTTGGAAAAAACATGATTTTTCTTCATTTCTATATGTTAGAGCTATTTCGGAAGCCCTCGTCTGTAGCTTTCAGAGTAAATACATACTCAATACAGACTCAATACAGACTCGGGTCTCAGAGTTGGAAAAAACATGATTTTTCTTCATTTCTATATGCTAGAGCTATTTCGGAAGCCCTCGTCTGTAGCTTTCAGAGTAAATACAGAGTCAATACAGACTCAATACAGACTCGGGGCTCAGAGTTGGAAAAAACATTATTTTTCTTCATTTCTATATGTTAGAGCTATTTCGGAAGCCCTCGTCTGTAGCTTTCAGAGTGAATACATACTCAATACAGACTCAATACAGACTCGGGGCTCAGAGTTGAAAAAAACATGATTTTTCTTCATTTCTATATGTTAGAGCTATTTCGGAAGCCCTCGTCTGTAGCTTTCAGAGTAAATACATACTCAATACAGACTCAATACAGACTCGGGGCTCAGAGTTGGAAAAAACATGATTTTTCTTCATTTCTATATGTTAGAGCTATTTCGGAAGCCCTCGTCTGTAGCTTTCAGAGTAAATACATACTCAATACAGACTCAATACAGACTCGGGGCTCAGAGTTGGAAAAAACATGATTTTTCTTCATTTCTATATGTTAGAGCTATTTCGGAAGCCCTCGTCTGTAGCTTTCAGAGTAAATACATACTCAATACAGACTCAATACAGACTCGGGGCTCAGAGTTGGAAAAAACATGATTTTTCTTCATTTCTATATGTTAGAGCTATTTCGGAAGCCCTCGTCTGTAGCTTTCAGAGTGAATACATACTCAATACAGACTCAATACAGACTCGGGGCTCAGAGTTGGAAAAAACATGATTTTTCTTCATTTCTATATGTTAGAGCTATTTCGGAAGCCCTCGTCTGTAGCTTTCAGAGTGAATACATACTCAATACAGACTCAATACAGACTCGGGGCTCAGAGTTGGAAAAAACATGATTTTTCTTCATTTCTATATGTTAGAGCTATTTCGGAAGCCCTCGTCTGTAGCTTTCAGAGTGAATACATACTCAATACAGACTCAATACAGACTCGGGGCTCAGAGTTGGAAAAAACATGATTTTTCTTCATTTCTATATGTTAGAGCTATTTCGGAAGCCCTCGTCTGTAGCTTTCAGAGTGAATACATACTCAATACAGACTCAATACAGACTCGGGGCTCAGAGTTGGAAAAAACATGATTTTTCTTCATTTCTATATGTTAGAGCTATTTCGGAAGCCCTCGTCTGTAGCTTTCAGAGTAAATACATACTCAATACAGACTCAATACAGACTCGGGGCTCAGAGTTGGAAAAAACATGATTTTTCTTCATTTCTATATGTTAGAGCTATTTCGGAAGCCCTCGTCTGTAGCTTTCAGAGTAAATACATACTCAATACAGGCTCAATACAGACTCGGGGCTAAGAGTTGGAAAAAACATGATTTTTCTTCATTTCTATATGCTAGAGCTATTTCGGAAGCCCTCGTCTGTAGCTTTCAGAGTAAATACATACTCAATACAGACTCAATATAGACTCGGGGCTCAGAGTTGGAAAAAAAACATTATTTTTCTTCATTTCTATATGTTAGAGGTATTTCGGAAGCCCTCGTCTGTAGCTTTCAGAGTGAATACATACTCAATACAGACTCAATACAGACTCGGGGCTAAGAGTTGGAAAAAACATGATTTTTCTTCATTTCTATATGCTAGAGCTATTTCGGAAGCCCTCGTCTGTAGCTTTCAGAGTAAATACATACTCAATACAGACTCAATACAGACTCGGGGCTCAGAGTTGGAAAAAACATTATTTTTCTTCATTTCTATATGCTAGAGCTATTTCGGAAGCCCTCGTCTGTAGCTTTCAGAGTGAATACATACTCAATACAGACTCAATACAGACTCGGGGCTAAGAGTTGGAAAAAACATGATTTTTCTTCATTTCTATATGCTAGAGCTATTTCGGAAGCCCTCGTCTGTAGCTTTCAGAGTGAATACATACTCAATACAGACTCAATACAGACTCGGGGCTAAGAGTTGGAAAAAACATGATTTTTCTTCATTTCTATATGCTAGAGCTATTTCGGAAGCCCTCGTCTGTAGCTTTCAGAGTGAATACATACTCAATACAGACTCAATACAGACTCGGGGCTAAGAGTTGGAAAAAACATTATTTTTCTTCATTTCTATATGCTAGAGCTATTTCGGAAGCCCTCGTCTGTAGCTTTCAGAGTGAATACATACTCAATACAGACTCAATACAGACTCGGGGCTAAGAGTTGGAAAAAACATTATTTTTCTTCATTTCTATATGCTAGAGCTATTTCGGAAGCCCTCGTCTGTAGCTTTCAGAGTGAATACATACTCAATACAGACTCAATACAGACTCGGGGCTCAGAGTTGGAAAAAACATGATTTTTCTTCATTTCTATATGTTAGAGCTATTTCGGAAGCCCTCGTCTGTAGCTTTCAGAGTGAATACATACTCAATACAGACTCAATACAGACTCGGGGCTCAGAGTTGGAAAAAACACGATTTTTCTTCATTTCTATATGCTAGAGCTATTTTGGAAGCCCTCGTCTGTAGCTTTCAGAGTGAATACATACTCAATACAGACTCAATACAGACTCGGGGCTCAGAGTTGGAAAAAACATTATTTTTCTTCATTTCTATATGTTAGAGCTATTTCGGAAGCCCTCGTCTGTAGCTTTCAGAGTGAATACATACTCAATACAGACTCAATACAGACTCGGGGCTCAGAGTTGGAAAAAACATGATTTTTCTTCATTTCTATATGTTAGAGCTATTTCGGAAGCCCTCGTCTGTAGCTTTCAGAGTGAATACATACTCAATACAGACTCAATACAGACTCGGGGCTCAGAGTTGGAAAAAACATGATTTTTCTTCATTTCTATATGCTAGAGCTATTTCGGAAGCCCTCGTCTGTAGCTTTCAGAGTGAATACATACTCAATACAGACTCAATACAGACTCGGGGCTAAGAGTTGGAAAAAACATTATTTTTCTTCATTTCTATATGCTAGAGCTATTTCGGAAGCCCTCGTCTGTAGCTTTCAGAGTGAATACATACTCAATACAGACTCAATACAGACTCGGGGCTAAGAGTTGGAAAAAACATGATTTTTCTTCATTTCTATATGCTAGAGCTATTTCGGAAGCCCTCGTCTGTAGCTTTCAGAGTGAATACATACTCAATACAGACTCAATACAGACTCGGGGCTCAGAGTTGGAAAAAACATTATTTTTCTTCATTTCTATATGCTAGAGCTATTTCGGAAGCCCTCGTCTGTAGCTTTCAGAGTGAATACATACTCAATACAGACTCAATACAGACTCGGGGCTAAGAGTTGGAAAAAACATTATTTTTCTTCATTTCTATATGCTAGAGCTATTTCGGAAGCCCTCGTCTGTAGCTTTCAGAGTGAATACATACTCAATACAGACTCAATACAGACTCGGGGCTAAGAGTTGGAAAAAACATGATTTTTCTTCATTTCTATATGCTAGAGCTATTTCGGAAGCCCTCGTCTGTAGCTTTCAGAGTGAATACATACTCAATACAGACTCAATACAGACTCGGGGCTAAGAGTTGGAAAAAACATGATTTTTCTTCATTTCTATATGCTAGAGCTATTTCGGAAGCCCTCGTCTGTAGCTTTCAGAGTGAATACATACTCAATACAGACTCAATACAGACTCGGGGCTAAGAGTTGGAAAAAACATTATTTTTCTTCATTTCTATATGCTAGAGCTATTTCGGAAGCCCTCGTCTGTAGCTTTCAGAGTGAATACATACTCAATACAGACTCAATACAGACTCGGGGCTCAGAGTTGGAAAAAACATTATTTTTCTTCATTTCTATATGCTAGAGCTATTTCGGAAGCCCTCGTCTGTAGCTTTCAGAGTGAATACATACTCAATACAGACTCAATACAGACTCGGGGCTAAGAGTTGGAAAAAACATTATTTTTCTTCATTTCTATATGCTAGAGCTATTTCGGAAGCCCTCGTCTGTAGCTTTCAGAGTGAATACATACTCAATACAGACTCAATACAGACTCGGGGCTAAGAGTTGGAAAAAACATGATTTTTCTTCATTTCTATATGCTAGAGCTATTTCGGAAGCCCTCGTCTGTAGCTTTCAGAGTGAATACATACTCAATACAGACTCAATACAGACTCGGGGCTCAGAGTTGGAAAAAACATTATTTTTCTTCATTTCTATATGCTAGAGCTATTTCGGAAGCCCTCGTCTGTAGCTTTCAGAGTGAATACATACTCAATACAGACTCAATACAGACTCGGGGCTAAGAGTTGGAAAAAACATTATTTTTCTTCATTTCTATATGCTAGAGCTATTTCGGAAGCCCTCGTCTGTAGCTTTCAGAGTGAATACATACTCAATACAGACTCAATACAGACTCGGGGCTAAGAGTTGGAAAAAACATGATTTTTCTTCATTTCTATATGCTAGAGCTATTTCGGAAGCCCTCGTCTGTAGCTTTCAGAGTGAATACATACTCAATACAGACTCAATACAGACTCGGGGCTAAGAGTTGGAAAAAACATGATTTTTCTTCATTTCTATATGCTAGAGCTATTTCGGAAGCCCTCGTCTGTAGCTTTCAGAGTGAATACATACTCAATACAGACTCAATACAGACTCGGGGCTCAGAGTTGGAAAAAACATTATTTTTCTTCATTTCTATATGCTAGAGCTATTTCGGAAGCCCTCGTCTGTAGCTTTCAGAGTGAATACATACTCAATACAGACTCAATACAGACTCGGGGCTAAGAGTTGGAAAAAACATTATTTTTCTTCATTTCTATATGCTAGAGCTATTTCGGAAGCCCTCGTCTGTAGCTTTCAGAGTGAATACATACTCAATACAGACTCAATACAGACTCGGGGCTAAGAGTTGGAAAAAACATGATTTTTCTTCATTTCTATATGCTAGAGCTATTTCGGAAGCCCTCGTCTGTAGCTTTCAGAGTGAATACATACTCAATACAGACTCAATACAGACTCGGGGCTCAGAGTTGGAAAAAACATGATTTTTCTTCATTTCTATATGCTAGAGCTATTTCGGAAGCCCTCGTCTGTAGCTTTCAGAGTGAATACATACTCAATACAGACTCAATACAGACTCGGGGCTCAGAGTTGGAAAAAACATGATTTTTCTTCATTTCTATATGCTAGAGCTATTTCGGAAGCCCTCGTCTGTAGCTTTCAGAGTAAATACATACTCAATACAGACTCAATACAGACTCGGGGCTCAGAGTTGGAAAAAACATGATTTTTCTTCATTTCTATATGCTAGAGCTATTTCGGAAGCCCTCGTCTGTAGCTTTCAGAGTAAATACATACTCAATACAGACTCAATACAGACTCGGGGCTCAGAGTTGGAAAAAACATTATTTTTCTTCATTTCTATATGCTAGAGCTATTTCGAAAGCCCTCGTCTGTAGCTTTCAGAGTAAATACATACTCAATACAGACTCAATACAGACTCGGGGCTCAGAGTTGGAAAAAACATGATTTTTCTTCATTTCTATATGCTAGAGCTATTTCGGAAGCCCTCGTCTGTAGCTTTCAGAGTAAATACATACTCAATACAGACTCAATACAGACTCGGGGCTCAGAGTTGGAAAAAACATTATTTTTCTTCATTTCTATATGCTAGAGCTATTTCGAAAGCCCTCGTCTGTAGCTTTCAGAGTAAATACATACTCAATACAGACTCAATACAGACTCGGGGCTCAGAGTTGGAAAAAACATGATTTTTCTTCATTTCTATATGCTAGAGCTATTTCGGAAGCCCTCGTCTGTAGCTTTCAGAGTAAATACATACTAAATACAGACTCAATACAGACTCGGGGCTCGGTGTTAGAAAAAAAATCTGTCTATTGGTTTACTCTGCGGGCCAGCCCCAAAACTTTTTGCCTATTTCGAGCTCTGTGAGCTCGAAAAGTTGTTGTAGATACATTTTCGAGCTCTCCGAGCCTTTGTTATGCCTTTGGTATGCCTCTGTTTTCCAAAGAAAACGTTTTCTACTATTTTTTCTACAACGATATCTCTGGAACGAATAAACCGAATGAGACATTCAAGGCGGCAATCGACGCGTTTTATTGAGTTCTACAACGGTTTAGATTTTGAATTTGATTTATTGAGTCGTTTTCGAGAAATTTTCATAGTACTATAAATAATTTTTTTTTTTAATTCTTTCGACAACGGTATCTCTTGAATGAATTTACCGATTTCGATGTTTGAGGCGGCATTTTACGTGGCTTATGAATCTCCAGAGCCCAGTCCATTTTGGAATTAACCCATCGAGCCCGTAAAAAGTTATCTAAAAAAAACATTTTTGAAAAAAGTTTATTTTTGAAATATCTCCGAACGAGCCCTACCGATTAAGCTCAATTTTTTTTCAGCTTCAAGATATTAAAAAACTTTGTCGAATGACATCTTGACGATCAAAATCGGTTGATCAGTTCAAAAGTTATAGATATTTACATACGTACGTACGTACATACATACATTTATACACTTGGACATCATCGTGAATTTAGTCAGGATAGCTTCCTAAGACCTCAAAACGTCAAGATCTCTCAGAAATTTGATTTTCGAAAATCAGACTGAAACTAATAACTTCCCGAATTTTTGAAAATTTGCAATTTTCTAAGCGGGAAGCTAAAAATTTAATGGATTTTTAATCAGGATAAATATACCTATAGCTGGTACTAGAATAAAAAAAAAATTTTTTTTTTGAAGAAGTGGCACTTTGTTGAAATTTTTTGTCTAAAAATTGCATTTTTTTTCGTAACATTTTGTATGTTAAAAAATAGAAGTATTCAACGCAAAAATTTTATTCTAGTATCAGCTATAGTAATTGGTGTATTAAATAACATATTTAAATTTGAAAGCAATCGACCGGATAGTTTTTTTTTCCTACGCCAGGCAGAAAAAAGTAGTTTCGAGGTAAACGCGTTTAAAGTTTCAGTTAATGAAATTCTGAAGAAAACTAGATTTGAACATATACTTACGATTAATCAGCTATTCCAGCACCATATTTTTTTCTTGTGCACTTTTTCGGTTTTTCTTGTTTTTCATTATATGTTGACTTGTTTATCATTATTATAACTTAGATATAGAAACCAAATCAGATGTTTTCCGCTGCACAATAGAATAAAAATTACTTACTCGGCCGGCCTGCTAAATAGCTTTTAGAACATGAAATACTGAGTATATCATCACCATATTTTCACAGTATATTTTTGAAATACTATACTTTCGAAATATGCAAAAAAAAAGCGATTTTTCAAAATTTCTAGACCACCGGGTCCCCTTAAACACGATTTCTGGTTTTTACAACTTATTAAACATCAAATTTATATTTTAAAATAAATCAAAGGGTATTATAAATATAAAAGAGAATATTAATATATCTAATAGTAATTTTCATAAAGTTTTCTTTGAAAATAGTCGTTCGTACTCAAGTTCTTTGGTTAAAGTTTTAGTCAAATAATTGTCGAATATAATTCTGAGACAAATGGATAGATGGGGGACGAAAAAAGTAAGAGGGAGTGAAAGAAAGTATGGGAATAGTATAATAGTTAAAGCTGACTATATTTTACCGGTTTATTACTTGTGTTATTTCATTTTTTTTTTTCTATTTCTCTTTCTCTTTTTCTCGCGCCCATTATTATCGTATACGCGGTTCTCACTCGTTTTTACCCACTCATTTTTCTTCGTGTATATTTCCACTCCATTTATTCTGTATCAGAAATGATCTTTTCATTCTGCTGAAAAATCTATTAGCGAAATAACCAGAGCTTGCGTTATTCCAGTTCATTCGGGTCTCTTTTATATCATTACTGTGTTAAATATTATCAAAGACATGTTTTAACACATTTTTTATGTTAGCTAATATGTTTTTAATTAAAAAATAATTTTTATTATAAATTAATTGTTTATTTATTCATGCATTCAGTCATACATTCATTCATTAATATACTAATTAACATAATCAAAATAATAAACTCATTTTTATTAACGCGGAAAATTAAATGATTATTATTATCAGATGTTGATACAATTCAGGATGTTTGTGCGATTAAAATTACTAACATAATTATTGTCATATACATGATTCCAATTATTTATACATTTACTACTCCGTGTAAAAAAAAAAATACGTTTTAAAAGGATTTCAAAAAATTTTGACGTTTAGAGCTTTCAAATTTGAGACAGATTACAATTTCAAGATGAACATTTTTTGAACTTTTAAGATTTTATTTATAAATAATATAGTTGATTTGGAGCATTATGTGGGTGAATTTTGAGTAAAATAAACATGTTTTCAAAACATAATTTTGAAAACCCATTTTTACTACATTTTTTTCTTTGACTATAAGAGTTTTCAAATTATAGATTTTTGAGCTGTTTTTGAATGATGGGATAATGTAGTACAAACAGAGGCCAAAATTTAAACTTTCAACCTTGGCTTGAGTGGGCAATTACACACGTGGACTGAAATGTTCTACTTTTTTCCCGAGGTGCGTAATACACTATTTTTAAAATGAATAAATTAATTGAAAAATTGAACTCAGCATTTTCTGGGTACAATAATTTATTAGTTTGATTGAAAATTGTAAAAAGTAAAACTAATACCATGTAATTCTCAGTGTACTATGCAGTATTTATTTTCCGAATTATTGAAAAGGCTATTGAATTATTAAGAGAGAAATAGGTGGAGAATATTAAATATTTATTCGCAGTGCAATAATTAAATAAGTGGCTTGAGAGATTGTTGAGAAGAATACGAATAAAGAATTGATCTCTTTGGTGTGTTGTTAAAAAAATAATAAAACTAGGTCGGAAGTGTAGAGAAGTGGTTGGTAAAGCGAGGAAAGAACGTAGGCGGTGTCTTGCAGCAACAACTTGAGATGTAAATCAATTGATGATAAGCACAGTCGTAGGGACTTGTAGTTACCCTGTGTGAATAAAGCCAAAAGGTCGGCATTTGTCTGGTAAAAGAGGAAGAAAAATATAATAAAAATAAAAATAAAATAAAAGAAAAGTAAAATCGTTGGTTGCAATAGACTGAGGCAATTTACCTACCGCGTATACGAATGACAAAACAACTATCACAGAAAGGTGGGGTCTATCGCGAATTATTTATTCACCAAGTTAGCTTTAATTTTTTCCATCAAACTGAATGAGAAATAAGGAAAACACAGTTGGTACCGCCTCTCACTAATATTTTCTTACTTTTCAATTCCGCGTTTCTTTTAAGCTTTATTTATTCAATATATATACATATATATCGATCAATTATTCATAGCTTTATGAACATACATTAGACTGGTAATTTTTTTCTTTACTTTCATGTCCGTAATAATCTAATATTTTATTTAGGGAGTAAAGATATTGTGACAGTGATATTTTTATTATAAATTAAATTAAATTATTTAAATTCAAAAGGTTTTCTATGTAAATTTATGTCTGTCAACAGTATCATCTGTCTTTTTAATAAACGTTTATGCGAAAATTTTTATTTATTCTATATAAGATGCTACGCTTTTAGTTCAACATCAAATAAACATTCAAAAAAATTTATTTATTATGGGTCTGAAGATCGGAACTTTTTTCGCGCAATGAAAACCAAAAATTGGAAAGTACACGGAAAAAATGATGCTCAAAATTTTAATTGTAGTTTATTTTCGACTTAAAATTAGAATATTCGATACCGATATCAAACTAGGATCATTATATATATTACAAAATGGCTATTATTTATATTAAAATTTGATACACATAGAAGAGCTAAATTTGTAATTTCGTATATTAAAATTAATATGAAAAAGAATCGATAAATTGGTATCTAGTTATTACTATTCAAATAAACATAGGAAAATTTAAAAAATGAGGAACCGAAAAATTAGTAAACGTACATATTAATATATAAAGATCTAGTATATGAATTTTTCATTTTATTATTTACCACTTATTTGATATATCTATATAATAAATTAATTTATAATAACGAATAAATAACATTTTATATTAATTATTAGTCAATGGGATAGAATTTATAAAATAAGAATTAAAAATTTTGGGTATTTTTATGAGCAACAAAATCAGTATCCAGTATACTAATTTTTTATTTTATTATTTACCACTTATTTGATTTATGTATATTGTAAATTAATTTATAATGATGAATAAATGATATTTTAAGCTAATAATTGATCAGTGATATCGAGTTTATAAAATAAAAGTTTGTAACTTTTGGAATTTTCGGCTGGAAAAATCAGTATCTAAGATAGCAATTCTAAACTTGACCAATCATTACTTTTCAATAGATTATGCCATAAATTAATTAACATTCACTAATAAGTCACGTATTCCCTAGTAGAAATGAATTCGAGGCGCTGGCTAGCGCCTGGCTAGTTTTACTAGATTCTAGACAGGCGCTAGCCAGTATAATATCGAGGCACTGGCTAGCGCCTGGCTAGTTTGCCTAGAAATCAAATAAAAAATGGCGATACTAAATCCCATGGTTCCCAGGTATAGTTTATATATTGATTAGATACAAATAAACTATTATAAATTATTATTTTAAAAAATTAAAATCGAAATTATTTGTAACAATTGAATTACTAATTTTAAATATAATAATTATTGATAGTCTGAATAATTTAAAAACATTTTTTATTTAACATTCTTTTATTCAAGCTTTTTTATGAAACGAATATTATAAAAAACAATACCACATAATTTATTTACTTTTTAAATATTCAAAAATTTTAATATTTTAATATTTATTAATTATGGTAGCATGAAAATTAATATTATATTCACATTACTAATATCATTAATTAACTATCATTATTATTTAACGATTTAATGTCACATATTTTTCCGGAAGTGCACTACATTGTAATATTTTTAACAAATTGTCTAAATGACAATCTGCAATATTGGATTTTATTGCCCAAAGTCGGAGTTTGGTTATTGTATCAAGTCTTTTAATTGTATCCATCATTAAAATTAATTATTTACTTATACGCTGAGATATCAACAACATAATTACACAGTTAATTTAAACTTTATTTTTTTTTCAAGTGCTCATAATATTTATAAACATAATTTTCATTCTTCTAATAGGTTATTTACTGTATACAATAAAATACACACATACTAACGTACACGGATATTGGTTCAAGCAAAACTTCCACATGAGTTGTAGGTGGCGCGATTTCTAGTTTTGCCTCGATATCGCTAGCGAGGGCCTAGTTTGTAATCTAGGCGGCCCTCGATTATTTCTACTAGGGTTATATCTAAAAGTAATAATATTTAGTTACTTTTTGAAATAATTGATAGTAGTTTTTAGGAATCTGCAAAAATTAGTAAACTACTTTGCATTAAGCACATAATAGTACTAATTATTGATAACATATTCTGCTTTTTACTATTATTTATTAATTTTTAATGCTCTGTTTTTTCCGTGTAAATTTCTACTAAGTGACTAGGGTTCTAAAATGTTTCGCATATAGATGCTGGTGTGTCAGCCCAATCCGGAACTACTCCTTAAGCAGTTAAATTACATAAATTTTTTTCACTTCCGTCACGCGAAAAACGTTCCGATCAAAAACGCAATTAATTGATAAAATATTAACAATAGAAAAAAATTTCTTTTTAGATATAATGTTATATTTTGATGACTTTTAAAAATATTAATTGCAACAACTGAGTGATATGAAAGGGTTTTAAATAAAAAAAAGCAAAAAAAAAAAAAATTAATGTATAGGAAAAATAAAATTCAGGATTTTTCATCGTGGTCAGTGTGAATGAAATGCGAAACATCGAGGCTGACGTGCAATTAGTGGCGGCGACTGCAAATTGTCGTGAACGTGGCCCTACAATCTATATGAAGCCAATATTTTTTTTTATTTTCTATTTATTTATTTTTTTTTTCATTTTTTTATTTTTCCACTCTTTATTCTCGTGACGTTTTTTTTTTTTATTATTTCTTACTAGCCTTTCGCCTCCGTCGCTTTTTCATTTGTCTCTAATGACGAGAGTGTACTTGAAAAGAATAAAAACAAGTCAAAAAATTTAAGAAAATAAATGAAATAGAATCTGAAAAATGATTTTGTTGAATTTAACTTGAGTTCAATTAATAATTTATTATCTTAAATTCATTAATTTATGGTAAATTCTATTTTTAGAGGTATTATTATATATCTGATAGATTTATAATTAAATAATTAAATCAATAAGATCAGAATATAGAATTGGATAAATTTATATAACAGTCAAATGAATTTTAATCTTTGTCTCTCATGCTGAATTATTTAGCTCGATTAAATTTCTTTAATGACATAACTTTTATATATATATATATGTATGTATATATATATATATATATATATATATATATATATATATATATATATATATATATATATATATATATATATATATATATATATATATATATATATATATATATATATATATATATATATATATATATATATATGTATGTATATAGATATTTGTATAAGTTATTCTTCAGTTTCTTTGACACTCTTCTCCAATTATATTTCCTTTACAATAATCACTTCTGTCGTTTCCATTTCTCCTTTTATCTTTCTCATTATAAATATATATATATATATATATCCATCAATTGTCACCATGAACAAGTAAACTTTGAAACAGAATAGTTAATGATTCGAATCATTGTTTGTTTTCAAACTTTGCTGTTCTATTAAAATTATTATCTTGGGCTATTAATCATTTTATATTAAACTTGCTGTCTTTGATGTATATTTTAAAATATAAATGTGATATAGAGATAAAAAACAAGTAGATTGTTTTATTAAAAAATACAATCTTCTTTTTTAATATAAAAAAAGATGTAAGATACTTTAAGAAAAGTATGCCTTTAAGGAGGTTCGATCGACACTAGTGAGTCAAAGTAGTGTTTGAATTTTTTTGTTTGCTAAATTCTCCTAATAGTTATGAAAATTCAATATTCTAATTTATAATAACATAACAAATTCATAAATTAATATTTATTACTTATTTAATTAAAGAAAGTAATGAAATGACTTGGTTATTTTTGACTCATATGGTTTAATAAAAAGATTTGGCAACAGCGCGCTCTAACTTCTTACACATCGATATTCAAATTAACGCGGGAAAAATTTATTTATAATCTTGTCTCTCTTATTAATGTATTTCTATCTTTGTTTTTTCTCTCAGCTGCTTCCGCGACGTTGCCAAACCCTCAATAATATGTATCTCTGTCGATGAACGAGATTAAATAATAAAGTTTAACTTGAATTATTTAAATAATTACAACGGTAACACTATATTGTTAAAATCTTATCATATTCCAAAAATATTAAAGTTCATGGCATGTGGTTTTTTATTTCTTAAACTTGGGAGGTTAATAATGAAAATAATCGAACAAGTCATCACGGGAGCTTGTCCGCCATAAGAGCCTGTGTATAAGAACTTTAAAAATGTCATTTTTAAATCTTTTTTTCTAAAAAACTAGACGGTGGATCATATTCAAATTTTGAGAATACATAGATAAAGTACTTCTTTACATGTATACTAACTTTCAAATCTTAAAGTCGGAAAATCCTTTTTACATTACATTCGGTCGAACCTCCTTAAGTCATTAAATAGCATAATTACTTTCTAAAGTCAATAAACGATAAAAAATTTAATGAACAGTATAACCTTTTGCATATATAATTACGTCTCAGGAGTTCATTTGCTCAGTACTTTTTCTTAAAGTTCATTTTTATGAAAAGAATTTTATTAAATTGTTTATTAGGGTATTTTTTCCTGGACATTAACACATTGATTTTCTTTGCTATCTATAAAAATAGCCAGTAATTTTATAATTTCCTTTATTAAATCGTCCAGGTTTTTTATTTTTTTATACTTATTCTTGTTCTTTTTTCACATTTTTCCGACTGAGAAGCTCTAATTACGATAAAGACAAAACTTTTTTATTTTATTTCAGTATTCGTGTAGAACTTAAAGAACAAACTCATTTTGTTTGTTTGTTTGATATTTTTTTCTTGCAGTGATGAGGGTATTTTTATACAAAGAACACATAAAACAAAAAAAAATGAAAACTGGAAACAAAAAAATTGTTCACGTGGAGAGATTTAACGAGTAAATTATTTAACACGCGCAAATTATTTTTTTGTTTTTGTTGCATTTGATGTAGTAAGTGTTGAAAAAAAAAATATAATTTTGGTAATAAAAGAAAACACTATACACGTACATATATTGTTAACGGACTTGCGAAAATGTCTAACGATTTTCTTTACTTGTATTTCTTGGTAGTTTTCTCGGAAGTGCACACTTGGATCAGCGAAACGGAGCGTAATGGATATAACAACGAAAAAGTAAAAGAGTAAAATAATAAAATAGTAAGAATTAAAAAAAAATAAAGACAAAGAAAGAGTGAATGAGTATACTATCAACTACCATCACCTTCGTAAGAGTTTCCACTTTTTCCCACGGTAATTAAATCAATCCTCACGGATATAATCAACTTGAGCTTCAGTAGACTATATATATAAACTCTCTAATGAGAAATATCTATTTTTGTAGACGCGTAAGCAACGCGATAAGAATCCTATTCCCATATATAAATTTTTTTTATTTTCCCATTTCTACACAGAAAAAAGTGCATGGTTATAACTAGATAGGGATGGGAATGAAAAAATAGTCGTCTTAACTAATATTTCTAGTTTTTTTAACTATATCATAGTGCCCGAAACTATTTGAAAATAGTAGTTTTAAATAACCATTTGTTTTGTTGTGGCAACTATTTAATATTATTTACACTGATAGAAGTATTTATTTAATATTAATAAATGCATTTATTTGACGCAATTATAGATTTATTAATAGTTAATAAATGGCTTATTTGACTCAAATATAGATTTATTAATAGTTAATAAATGGCTTATTTGAGTGAATATCTCTGTGATTTTTGACTACAGCGCCACTTACTGTTTACATTACCTTTCAGTATACTGTCTAATGTAACAAATTCAAAATATAATCAACTAAATATTTTTTTATAAATAAAAAAAATGCTGAATATTTTTTAAATTAATTACTGTGCGTATTATTTTCTTTAAAAAAGTAAACTTAAATGGTACTATAAATAATTTGTCATAACCCTACTTAATTAGCTTCATGTGTCATTTTCTATTCAAATAAGCCATTTATTAACTATTAATAAATATTTATTTGGTTAAAGCTTTCAAATAAATCATTTATTAACTATAAATAAATCTTATTTGGTACAAATAAATTCTTCTATCAGTGTATCAGAACTTATACTTCAGCAGAATCACAAATGTTTTAGCAATCGCTCAATTATAATTTCATTAATTCAGCATCATTTAAGTCGCCGAAGAATATAATTAAGGATTTTTCTTGATTATATTTTTGTAATAAGAATAGCATTTTTGACTTAGTTACGTTCGCTATTGTCATTGTTCATTGAACTATAACACAGTTAAACCAACTATGATATCACCGTACATTTTACAACTATATATTACACTGTAAAAAATCACCGGGGTAAGTCCAAGCGGTGTAGGTGTTAAAATCAGCGGTGTTAAATTTCAACACAGAAAGCGGTGTAAAAATAACGCCGCCGCCGGTGTAAATATTCTAAGCCGTTGTTAAAACAAATTCTCCGGTGTTAAAATAACACCGCCGCTGGTGTAGATATTCTTTACCGATGTTAAAATATTTTATTTTGTGAATATTTTTATTTACTCAATCACTATACTTGTTAATAGATCATATTTTTTATTAATTTTCATTAAAAAACTCTAGCATTTTTTGTGTTTTATAATCTTTAAAGTTGGTTCTCCAAGCAGACGCAGTTTACCCCGCTTCTACACCGGTTACCTCGCTTTTACACCGGTTCTACTCCATTTTTACACCGGTTACCCTACTTTAACACCGGTGAATTACTCCTCCTACACCGGTGTAATTTCATTTTTACACCGGGCGGAGTTAAAATGAGTCCATTTTTAACACCGCTCTTTTTACAGTGTAGTTATCTGAACTGAGAGTAATAGTGGAGGTTTCATTGAATTGTGTTTCTCATAGTTCAGAAAACCAGTTTTTCTCTCAGTGTACTATTTTTTAAATTCTATTTGTATTTTTATTTTTATCGCTTCTCTTTTAGTAAATAGACTTCTGTGTACACAATTATCATCAATACTTTTAAGTATCAATGAATTGTACGTGTGTTTCAAGCAAACACTTATTGCGCTGCTATTTATCTGTATGCTCACTTTAATTCTGCAATATTGACAGGTTAACTTTATTAAATTTAATAATAAATACGATCAAGTGTAGTTTATACAACTAATATTGAACTACACTGTTTAGAGTTACGGTTATATAGTTGAAGTGAATAATTAGTCATTTGGATGAACACTATTAGCGGATGCTCATTTTATCTGTCTATACTGACGGGTCATTGATTTTTAGTCTCTAAACAATTTGTAATTGATTGGGCGACTTGTCGAGTGTCGTTAGTAATTATCGGAAATTTTACTGTCGCGTATCATGTCCATTAAATATATAATTTGTTATTTTATTGAATTAAAAAATATTTTAGCATCGCTTTTTAATATATTATGCATAAAAATTATATTTTATTCATTTATTTAATAATAATAATAATAATTATTATTATTATTGGTGCAGATATTCGTTAAAGTATATTATTTAATAGTTTATTTTTGTTGAATAATTATGATGATTGATAATATCATGAATAAAATATAAGTGGGCTAAATTTATTCGCATTTTAGCTTTTTATTCAACGATGAGCTTATTTAAATGTTCGGTTTTTTGGTTACCATGTTGATGGGTACTCGCGTATTTCAGCCGGATGTGTGTTCACTGAATTGACGAGAGTTTATTCCATTTGTTTATTTTTCATTAAAAATAAATAAATGAGTGCAAAAAAAAAAAAAAATTTATGAAATTAAGCTCAGGATTAATTTTGTAATGCTTACAATTGAATAAGTTTAATTAATTTTTTCGTAGTATTATCAATTAAATTTTTTTTTTAATTTATATTAAGCGAATTTTAAATTAAATGTTCAAATTAAAAAATTATTTAATAACCATGGATTACGGATCATATATTTTTTTTATAAATAAATTAAAAGGAAAGAAAATGTATATTAATTATAATTACTTTGATTTATAAGTGTTCAAACGTGCCCCCCGTATCTTGTTCAAAGCTGCCCCAATAGCATACTTGACTTAAATAATTTATTTAAATTAATTGAAAATCAATAATATTGAAATGATTTATTTTCATTAGATAGTGAAAGACGTGAAGATTAAGTGACACTTGATACATTTATGAATATATTATTATTTTAACTGTGAGATGCTTACATCCAAAAAATAAATATTTTAGAATTGCAACGTAAATTCGACTATTCATGGTAAGTTAGGTTTAACGCGAAAAATAAAACAGTTTTTAATGGATACTAGTTGGCAGCTGTGTTGCTACTTTAAATTAAAATTCGCGGCTGGAAAGATCTTTTTTTTCTATTTTTAATTACCGTTGTTCAAAGCTGCCCCTGTTCAAAGCTGCCCCCCTCTCCCCTATGAATTGAAAATTGAATTAATTTTTTTTTTTTTTTTTTTTTTAAATAATAAGCGATTTAATATTTTCCGATATTAAACAAATTTTTCAAATATTTCATAAACTTGTACTGATATTCATACATTTGTTCTTTCCATGCCCGTGTTATACAATCCAATAAATATATGAGCAAAAGTACTCCAGAAATCATATTATTTTATAAATTAAACCCAAAAGACACAAAGCCATTAAAGTCTAGGGTAATGACACCTGCGTACCTTTAGGGACATAATTTTGCTCTAAAAAAAACTATCTTAAGCCTCTGGGTTAATTTTGTCGTTCTCGGTGGACTCGACAAGAAATATGATCAGAAATTTTCAAAATATTTTTTTACTTTGCAAATGTATCATTCGAATAATTCGATACAGTGAAAGTCTGAAGTGATGAAGTCTATTTACCCTTTAGGACTTGAAACTTAACTCCGCAAGGACTATTTTGAGCCTCAGGGTTTATTCTATTGTAACCCTCAGTGTATTCTGCAGGAATATGATTATGCGTTCTCCGAAAATAGTTTTGATTCCAAAAATTTTGGGGTTTCGACTTCTACGTACTTTCGAGAACTCATGATTTAGCTTCTGCAGCTATTCCGAGCCCTCTGGGCTTAATTTCTAGTTATTGGTGTACTCTTTATGGTTTGAAAGCAAAGATCCTCATAAGTTATTTAATTTCAGAAACTGATAATCAAAAACCGCAGAACCGTGATCTATATAAATCTCAAAAACTTTTTTATTGGATTATAATTAATTAAATTATATTCTATATATGATAAATTTATCTAGATAGTACAGTTGATAAAATCGATTCGTGATTTTGAATAGCGAAATTAGTATTCGAATATTAAAATTCCAAGTAAATTTCTCAGGGGAGATGCATACTCGTGATCTTTTTATATATTCTTTACTATTATCTTGATCCTCATCTATTCACATGTCCGCCGACATCGGTTGCATTTCCCAACTAGATGCAATGCAGCTGGTGCAACCTAAGAGGTTAAGATATTCATGAGTCGATCGTAAAAGATGCAGTCCAATTTCCACCAGCATCCAATGCGTTGAAAGTTATGTTATTTTATTACCATTTTATTTTTTTTTTATTTTTTAATACCTGCTCTCTTTACTTTAAGCTCGGTTTTTTTCATTCAATGTTAAATTATAAATAAAGCTTTTGTTTTTTTCAATAATTTCAACTTTTCAAAGCTTACACAGGTTTTTACCATTGTTCATTCTATGTAACCGAAACAAAAATAAAAATTTTTTATTAACAAGTTCAAAATCAAAATGAGAGAGTTTTTAAGGTAGTCCTGCTACAATGTTGGCAAAAAGTTATGAGCCGTATGCGCGGTAAGAGTAGGTTAGGTGGTACTTAAAATGAGACATTGTTTTTGTCTGATACTGTACTCGTAAGAAGTTTACCTACGCACTATCATATATATGTATATATAAATAGTGTTAAACATTTTCTTAAGTTATAATCTGACAACATCGCATATGCTTTACCATTTGCTGTAAAGTGTTCTAAGTATCTGTTTAAATTTACCGCTTAAATAGTACTATCCAAATTGTTTCTGTCCAATTCACTAACATGTATGCATACAAATATATACATATATATATTTCTTCATTTATTGTTAAATTCTGCGTTGCAATATCTCAACAATGAGATGATGAATACTTTTTTTTTAAATTCAGGAAAAATTCATTAATTTTCTGTTAGTTTTCCAAAAGTTTGTGACTGCTAGTTTCTTCATTAGAATTACGAGCGCGAATTGAAACGCATACTCCTCATTGCTCGCAATATTAATGATCCGAACTTCGATTATAAATATCTGGAATTAGAGATGGTCAATCGACTTTAAATTTAAATGGTAACTATATCTTAATACCCTTAATAAGTATACAAAATTTTATAATTTTCCGACACTATGCTACACGCTAAGAATTTTATGGTAATGATTAATATCTCATGGTGGTAAAATTAATTTTTTTCTTGTGATATCAATTTATCTCATAATTATTGTAAGATTCACAATATAGCATGTTATTAATTAAAATACACAATGGCAATAGTCACCATCTCGGGTGTTAAATTAGTGTAATAATCATTATCACAAAAATAGTAGCTATTAACATATCCCATGACAAATATTACAATCACTCGATGATATTGTTCACAATAGAGTGATGGTAGTAGCTGCTATCTCGTGATCGTAATCATTACAACTTTGTATGGCAAGTATTATCATCCCCGATGATAATAATTGTCATAAAATTCAAAATTAGACTAAAGAAAAAAAAAAGACTACGATAAAGAAAAAATTTTCTCCATTTTGATGATTAGAAATTATATGTATATATATATTTATATATAATCGCTTATAATAATATATATAATTGAGTGTATAATTAAAAAGCTGGTAAGTGACTTTTACATACGCGATGGTAACTATTACCATCGTGGTATAGTAAACATTGTTACTGAAAGTTATAAATGTTGCTATCTGTGATGTGAGTGATTACTATTATTGGTGAGAGTAATTATTATTCGGGGATATTAATAGTTAGCATCATATGATGGTTTTTAATAGCATTATTGTATAAAATTCTAAAATTACTATACAGTATGGTAACTATTAAAAATCCTCGATGAGAATCATTACCATAAAATTCTTAGCGTGTAATCACTCGACAAGTACCTCAAGTAATTTATTACTGCATTGGGATTTTTTTAGCTGTAGAAAGTAGAATAGTTATTTTGATGCGGTTTCACTCAACAATTTTTTAAGAGAAACGAATCACATTCATAGAAATGGTTGCATCAAAGAAATCATATCTATTGTAGACATCTGTATTTTACGTCAAAAGCTCTACGCTGTTCTGGTTGATACTTTGGCATTGTACTGTATACACCACTATATTACCCTATCTCTCTTCTTTCTTTATATTTTCCTCTTTCGCTCTCTTTGTATCTAACTACCGATATAGTCTGACCTAGTTCTAATTTAGGAGTCTATTGAAACGAGTGAGTGATCAGGCCGTACAGAAATTCGAGTGTACATTATGTATTTTTATTTTTATGCTTCGTGGAAACTAAAAATTGTCAAATATATTCCAATGATAGTAATTACCTAATTATATTATTTCAAAAATTTTAATTTATCTAATTACGCTTTCATTACTTCTTTGTACAAATTTATTATTATATTGAAGTTCACTTATTCAATAATTTAATTTTCTATCTCAAAGTAAAATTATTGAAAAACTTATTTTAAAAAAAGCAGCAAGTATGAGTTAGCTCACAATAACTCTCTTGTAATAATTTCAAAATTTATTACTTTTTAAATTAGGGGGACACAAACGAAACAGACTCTTTCCAAAATTAATCAAAAAAAATTTTTTTTGTCGTCCTCATATTTTCATAAGTTTGATGTATATTTACTAAAGCGATATTCAGAGCAGTACATTTAATTTTTTAGCTAATGATAATGCTCTATTGAGCGCAAAATGTCTAATATAAAAATGAAAATAAAGTATGTTAATTTGTATTGAAAATAATAGTGAAGTTGTGGACATGAATTAACTCATTTATCAGGATCACAATATCTTGCGGTAAATGCTGTACATGCAAGCTGAAAATCCTGTGGTTATTCGGCTCAATAAATAGTGCTGGTTATTGAGATTATGTGTGATCAAGTGAACGTCACTTGATATTAAAATTTCACTATGATTTATTGTTTTATAATAATAATTCACTGTAAAAATTTTGCGAGGTAAGCGCGGTTTTAATGTGGGATGAATACGGAGTGGGTGCTTTTTTATTTTATTAAATCTCTTCGGAGCAAACTTTACTCCGTGGAGGAATTTTATTTATATTATTCATAAATTCTCACATCACTTCCATTAGCATAAATTTAAATGTCTGTTTAGCAGTTAAATTTTGAACGTTTTTGTGGCATATAAATCCACAAAAAACAAATCATTTTTTAAAGGGACTCGGGATCAATTTTTCTTGCTTAAATATTCGATTTTTAGTTGGAAAAGTAGTTTTATTATACTAGTCACAACCAGCCGCTATTGATATTGAACATGTCCGAATGTGTTGTATACTACACATTCGGATATGTTCAATATCAATATATATTATGCGCGCAAGTTTACTAAATGTAAATTTAACAGGACTATATATTTAATTTCAGTCTAATAACGTGATGTCAACCGAACTAATATTCCTAGTTCACTAATCCGAATCTTGATATATGTGCAGTTTGCTTTTCTACTCATTAATCATTTTTTGAATTGTTTGTTCACTTTCTTGTTCAGAACATCAATTCTAGTAACCCTTCGTAAGCCTGAAATAGTCTAGGATTCACAGACTTTTTTTAGAAACTATTACATGTATTTAGTTAATGTGAGAGCTAATAATGACTCATCTTGATAGCATTCACCTACGACTTGTACCATGTACCTAAAAATCGAAATGATTTCGCGGAACGAATATAAAAAACAAAATGAAAAGTAAAAAATCTATTGGATCTAGATTTTTGAAATGTTTCATGTTTTACCGCGAAAATTTTTCTATTCTTAATAATGACAATTTTTTATCTTGAATGATATGTTTCAAGATATCTTGGACCAAAAAAAAAAATTTGAAAAATCTCAAGTACTGTGATATAGATTTTCCGGATGTAATGACAGTGGTCAACATAACTTGAGCTTCAGCTTCGGCAAACAGATTTTATTTATTTTTCCTACTGTTTTTATACTTTCAAATGTTATGTATTTCGAAATAACATTTAATTTTTTTATCTGACTTTATTTTTCATGTCCAATATTGAATTTATAAAAGATTAAACTCATTTTTCGAGTTTATGATGAAAAATAAAACCGTTCAATAAGACAAGATATAGGTCTAATGATATAAATGAATAATTTTGAGTACACACGATATAAAAATATTCCCATGAGATATTTGTTGTCACTTGTTTTATTCTGAAAATAGAATTTTACTTGTGAGTATTCTCATGAGTCCTATTTGCCAAAGCAAATAGTGTCTTGGTTCCTGTACTACACTTGGTATCTCATGTTCTCTTCTTATTCTCCGTCTTGTGCTTTAAACTTGTTTTTTATTTTATTTTATATGGTTGTTCCCACAGGATATATTTTATTTCTCG
Organism: Microplitis manilae; assembly: GCA_030273425.1. Lineage (NCBI taxonomy): Eukaryota > Metazoa > Arthropoda > Insecta > Hymenoptera > Braconidae > Microplitis > Microplitis manilae. The sequence goes on from CP092726.1 coordinate 22,158,343, forward strand.
ACTTTATAAAATATGTAGTGAATAATTTTGTCTATTTCATTTGTTAATTGGCTAATTATTTTTTTATTATTCGCCAAGCGAACTATTTCTCTTGTATATAAAAGTACATTAATAAGAAGTTGTTATTCTTAGAAAAATAGTTAATCTTAATCAATCTTAATAAATAAAATAGTTAAATTATTAATACCCTGTAAAAAATTCCCAACAAATTTTACTATGGGTGCATAGTATCACCGGACTATAAAAAAACTGATATGAATGTCCTATAGTAAACGTATGCGCATAGGTAACAATCGTGTAGTCTGCGCATAGGTTTACTATAGGACACTTGTAAATTTTGCATCAGTTTTCTATAGTCCGATGTTATTATGCACCCATACTAAAGCTTATTGGGAATTTTTCACAGTGTATTAAAATTTATTGTCTATGCAGGAAGAATGAATATTCAAATTTTAAAAACTTATAAGACGTGTTATAAAATTTATTGTTTGTAATGTCGGAATTACCCACATTGGCACCTAGGTTCCAGGTTATAATTTCAAAGACTAATTTTTAAAGTTTCTTTTTTTTGTGTACTTTTATTGAATAATTTAAAAGACTCAGCTTAAAATCGTTCCTTTTCTGGGTAAATCTCGTAACTGCACTGATAGAAAAAATACCTCGATTCAGGAAAAATTTTTTCTTCAAAATGTGGTTCTTGTTTTAAAATTTTTAATTGTTTTAATTTAAGAAATAACTTTTTGAACCAAAAAATTGAATTTCTCGAATAAAGAAAAAAAATTCTTCGTTTGAGAATTTTATTCTTCGATGAAGCCTTTATTGTTTTGAAACAAAATCTGACATATTTGGCTTAAGAATTTCTTGCTCTTGGATTGAGATAGGCAAAATGTAGGTTTAAAACATTACCGACTTGTTTCGAGAATGGCGCGTTTTTTAAATCAAGATCTCAATTTGCTCAGCTTGAAAAAAAATTTTTTTTTTTATTTTAAAAATAAAAAATTTCAAAGTGATTTTTTAGGACTACATTCATTTACTTCAGATATGTTAAAATAGAAATTTATTTTAAAAAAAGTTTTTTTTTTTCATTACTTTGAAAACATCTTCCATCAAGAAATTATTACTTGAACCAAAAATTTAAAGTTCTTAAAATAACAATACGACATTTTTAGCTGAAGAGACAAGTGGTCTTGCTTAAAGAATTCAATAGTATCGATTGAAGATAATTTAGTTTCGGGTCAAGACACGAGAGTTATCCATCAAAGATACAAAATCTTTAGAGCCAAGAAAATCTAAATCAAGACAAGAATTTCTTGAAGCAAGACAATTGCTTTTCTTCAGAAATAAATTCTTTGCTCAAGAAAATATTTCTTGAGCCAAGATAAAATTTCTATCAGTGTGCAAAATTATAATTTTTTCAGAAATTGGTTAGAACACCTATTCTGTTACACGTGTGTTAATGGAAATACAGTCGAATCGCGTTATAAGTCCGATAACGCGACTCGACTGTATTAACCCTTTCCCGAAAGTGTGAATCGAAATGAATCGGTGTGAGCTCTACGGGGGTAGCGCGAATCAAAGTTCGTTGTTAAGGCTGTGTGAGTAACGGTTTGATCGTAGTAGTGCATGCATGCGCCCCTTCTACTATTTTTTCTGCCCCTTCTCTTCTCAACAGGCTAGCGCTCTCTCGCTTTAAGACGGAGACGTACGATTCAAATTAAGAGTAGGGACTCAAGGTCAACCGGGAAAGGGTTAAAATTCAAAATCTCGAACATTCTGTTATAATTACTTAAATTTGAACCTTTTTTTACACAATAGCAGTACTAAAGAATGTTTATCGATCATAATTTTAATTATGAAAAAAAATGCAGTTACGAAGTTTACCCAGAAAGGGACGAAATGTTTTAAATTACGTAATAAAATTATTTATTGTTTAGCTTGCAATTTAACAGCCGTAAACTCTTTTCAGATTTTACGAGTCGATATGTACGTGTGTAAAATAATTTCTTTAAAATACTATAAACGTCTGACATAAACGCTGTGTTTCGTGATAAGAAGTATACATTTAGTATATGAAATAAATAGTTTTTGTGAATAATGTGTTTGGTCGTTTATGTTTGTAACCAAAGACTCCTGTAGGAGATTATTACCAGCTTTATGTAGCTCAACATCGTCTGTTAAACTTTCTAACTTTTTCAAATTTTTTTTTTTTTTTGTTTAAATTGTATTTTTCTCTGAAGACAAATAAGTAATACGTTCTATGTTATAACTTTCGAATATTGTACTTGATAGATGTGTTTTAAAAGATTATTTACTTAAAAATTGATCACCAGAGTTTCGTGTTTTGGGTCGGAAATTTTCTCATGAGATATGTAGTACATTGTATCACAATACATTGAGCGAAAGTAACCCAGCAAAGGGGAAGTTCAGAAAATGATAGGATACTTCAGAAATTTGGTAAAAGAAAAATTTTTTACTTTTGTCATTTTTATGAAATTTAAGTTTACTCCAAGTTTCAGAACGATACGAAGTACCTGGGGTACCTTCAAAGTTTCAGAAAAAATAAACTTAGCTTTTATCTTGCAGTTTTGATTTATTTTGTGATTACTGTAAACTTTGGAGCAGTGAAGCACTCGAGGTTAAACAGGACAGTTAAATAATTGAGGCAAATTAAAAAATTTATTATTTTGACTCTGCACGGAAAAAGAAATATTGTCCTCGAACGATCTAAAGTATAGCAACTCGTAGATTGTTACTACAACGATACGTATACTTATGGTAAAAATATCGTATCATTCCTGTAACTATCCATTAGATAGCTGTGAGCCCTATACGACTTTCTGTAATCGTCATCTCACACGCCACCGTCTAACCTTATTAAACATCCATTTTGGCGCCTATTTTCAAATATAACAATTCGAGTTCATTTTTTTAAAAATTTGTTAACTATCTATAACCTTACTGATTATTTACCTAATGATCAATCTAATAAAACTGCTGTATATTTCAATTGTGAAAATTATGTAAAAATCAATTTATATTAATTTAATTAATTAAATTTATATTATATTTAAATATTTATATATATAACCTCAAAAATTAAAAGATATATTTATATTTATATTTAAAATTTATTTAGACTGCAAATGATAAATCAGTTTTATAAATTATTTTATTTAATAAAAATTATTTATTAATCATTTATTTATTAATGATAAAGATTTCCAAAGGTGTGTCAGATAGGGCTCAGAACGATACGGTATAGGTCTCAGAGCTATCTACCGTATTGTTGTCAGAACGATACAGTAGATCGTTGCAGTAACAATCTAGTAGATAACTATTGCGTATTGTTACTGTAACTATACAGTACACTTCTCAGAACAATATTTTTTTCTCCGTGTGAAAAAGAAGTTATTGATTATAAATATTGATAAATTCGTTAAATTAGCTAACATAAAAAGTATTTAGGGTTTAGGTCAACAAAAAATTTTCAAATACAGCTGAGTCGCGTTATAAGCCCGGCTTGTTTTCTTTTTCTTTAACCAGACTCGCGTTAATATGAGAGAGACATTAAGAGGACTTATAACGCGACTCGACTGTAATTCTTTTTTAGCATCCCGTTTTACAGAAAAATAATTATTTATTTAAAAAAATTTCGTTACAGAATCATTTATTTAGTCTTGATAAAGGCAATAATTATTTGAATATATATTACCAACTTTATCAGTATAAAATTAATAGTCTTTCTCTTATTTGAAATATTTAATCAATTCTTGATTCTATTGGAAATCTAATCGAATGTATTGGAAAGAAATTAATAAATTGAAAAAGCTGGAAAAAAAATATAATAAATAGTCGACAATATGGTGAAAAAAATCAGATAAATTCTTCAGATTTCTTTTTATCAACTTCAAGTTTCCTATTCATTTTTACGGACTCTTAATCTTTCTTAAATATCTTATCAGGTTAAACTGAAATTAAATCGAACAAAACTTGATGGAACTTTTAAAAAAATAAGGACTAAAATTTAAGATCAAGGGATGAACTGAAGGTTTATCTTCGAAATAAATTATCTCAGAAGCATATCAAGTTTCCAATTTATACTCAATGAAAATATACTCCAACAATACAATAAAACCAATTAATGAATTATAAATGAATGAAAATAATTATTTTAATTTATCAATAGTAATGTAACAATCCATCTATGGATTTTATCCGTATAAATATATGGATGTTTGTATTTATCAAAGTATGATAAATATAAATATATATACAATATCCATGAGCTTATCGATAATTGTCTGATACTGATTAATCGTACATAAATAGAATTGTACGTTTGTTAAGAGGATATAGAGCAATGGTTCGATAACAGCTGAATACTTGAATGGATTCTGTGAAAATGTCCAAGTCCACTGTACTACATTAATCAAGCGACTGTTGTGGCAAATAATTAATTCGTATCACATGTATTCGTATATCGCTTCCCAGGGATATGTCTCGATTCAATTCACTTGCCCTTCCCTTTATTGTTATTATTATTATTATTATTATTATTATTATTATTATTATTATTATTATTATTATTATTATTATTATTATTATTATTATTATTATTATTATTATTATTATTATTATTATTATATTTTCCCTGTTTCGCACATGTCAGTCTATTTTTCTACATAAAAAAAAATATTTTGAATATTCAACGCTCAGGTAATCAATTGACTTTTATTAATTATCGAGCTGCCATTGATTAACCAACTTAATTATATTGAGTTTTTAATCTTGACGTTTTTTCAATGCTCTGCTAGATGTCGCCTATAATCGTCTCAGTTTATATAGTGTATATGGAACTCATGCCGAAGAATACAAATTTTATATTAAAATACAATCCTTTTTGATTGGCAAAAGAATGGTTTAATATATATTAAAACACTTTTTTATATTAAACTACCGAGTTTGGGCTAAAGGGTGGTGTATACCCCTCAGTAATTCAAGCTAATAACTAATCCGTTACCTTTCTTTCTTATAACGTCACTTTGAATTTAGCTACCTTATTGACATGACCAAAATTTCTAGACGCACATGCGCATTTATGTATTCATCATGCGCATGTGTAGATTAAGGCAATGTCAGAATTTTATAACCTTACATCTCTATTAATTGATACGACAGTTTCGCCGTTGGTGTTAACCTAAGATGGGTTCTTTTTATTGAGTTACACGAACAATTTCTAATCAATTAAAGTTTGATTACTATTTAAGTTAAATCAGAAATTTTAAAAGCAATTTAGTAAGTACGTTAATTGCATTTGTCTAAGCTTGATCTCTGTCGGTTTTAATGAATCATTCACATATATCACATTAGCTTATAGAACAATAATTTATAAAGTTATTCTCTGTATTTATTTTAAATAAAAAAAAGACTCACAAGTAGTACAGAGTACTTACAACTATGTTACTGCATTTTATGATAATTAATATAATTTTATTGCAATGTACGCTTATTAAATTTTTTAATAATTTAACATGGTTGCAATAAGTAAAATATGCCGAGTAATATTTAAATCAGAGTTAATTGAATAATATTGCAAAACAATGTCTACCAAAATATGTTAGCTATTTAAATATTTTCAGTTAAGTAATTAATTACTGCCGTACTTTTGCTCATCGCCATTTTTAAAAAAAGGTATTTAAAATTATCAGTATGAATATTTTTCGATAGTTGAGAAATCAGTTAAATGCAGAAAATTACTTGACAGATGAAAATGTTATCAGGGAGTTTAAAAATTTCGCGCGAAGTGAATTGGAATTAGAAAAAGACAAAAAAAAATAATAATAATAATAATAAATAAATGAATGGAAGAAAAAAAATGGAACGAATTAAATTTTACTAGTAGGCTTGTGTTGCAAGCCTCGTGTGATTCGAAATCGATATGGAAGTACCAGAGAGAGGATTTAACAAAAATGCGCATTGGACTGTGACGGTTATCGTCACTCGAGCACGCGTGAAAAAAAAAATATAAAAGTTACGATTGCTGTCGAAATCCGTGTGATATTCAATTGAAAATCATTTCGAGCTTGAGTTGTAAATTTTATTTTATTTTTTTCATGTTATTTATTTTTTTCTGTTGTTATTTACTTTATACAGTTTGTATGCAATCACAATTGAATATAAAATTTTAAGGACTATTCAATTACCCACTTAATTAATTTTTTAGTGGATTAACTCAAGTGTAGTTTAATTAATTTTCTTGTTAAAATTTAACCTCACGAGGTTTATTTTTTTTTTACGGATCCTTGTTTTATGTTTATTCAGTCAAGTTTGTAATTCGTGTATTTACAATCGCCGTTGTTAGAACTTGTGAATTGGTTTCTCTTGCGTACTACCAGGCCAATCGAGCAAATGAGAATGAGTTGAGTTAGAAACACAAAACCGAGTTCAATATGCGAGGCAATCTACATACATAGGTATAGAGTTCGGATGTTTTTGATGCTCAGCAATGTACGGAGAATGTTGATAGATTTTGTGATTGGTTAGTCTAACGTACGTTATTATTATTATCACCACTATCATTACTATTACTTATGTTTGAGTAAAGTTCTGGGAAAGTTAAGGAAATGAGATTTCAAATACAATAATAATTCAAACTCAATTCATGCTTTGATTATTTTTCATCAACATTTATTATATTAACTTTGTATTCTATAGAATCTGTGTGAAAAAAATTCGTTCCTACAAAATTCGACCTGTAGAACTTGTACGTTTGTCTCAGGTTAAAACTTGAGTTAAACTTTTTGGAAATTTAGGAAATAGTGTACACTCAGAAAATTGTGTTTATTATGCTAAATTTTCAATTCCATCTAGAATGATTGGAATGATTGGAACGTTTTTCAATGCAAAAATAGTTAGTGTTATAATTTTTTTTTAATAGAATTAATAATTATTGGATGATAACTTCTGCAATAAGTTTCGTAACAGTTACAATCAGGATAGTAACAGTTACCATCAGGATGATAACAGTTACTATCAGGGTGGTGATATTTACTATTAAGATGATAATATTTACTTCTGCAATGAATTTCGTAGTAGTTACTATCAGGATGGTAACAATTAGAATTTCTGATGGTAACTGTTACCATCTGGATTATAAATATAACTATTTAGAATAATTATAATAATTAACTCTAATTAACATACAGGATTGTAACAACTATCATAAATATGGTGAACATTACAATCTAGATGATTTATACAATCATCTAGATAATATTTACTATTATCTGATTGATGGTAGAAATTTTTACCATAACTACACTGTAAAAAATTACCGGGATAAGTCCAAGTGGTGTAGGTGTTAAATTTCAACGCCGAAAACGTTGTTAAAATAACGCCTACAGGTGAGAACGTTTTGAAAACACAATTCTGGGATAATAGGGGAGGGTGGGGCAAAATAGGCCCCCCTAAAATTTGAGAGGAAAGTGAGCACCCTGAAATTTTCTATGAACGAGGCTCATAATAAGTCACCTTTACTTTTTTACGACTATTCATTTATTACTTATTATCTTATTTATGTCTTACCCATTTTTGCCCACTTTGCCCCATATTTTAAAATTCGTAATTTATTATGAACACAGCTTATTCATAACATTTTTAAAGTGAAGAATTTAAAGAAAGTTAAACGAGCAATAAATTTGTCTCTCACAAATTTTTTCGAAGGGGGCCCACTTTGCCCCTAATTTTCGATTTTTAAATCTTAATGGACACATCTTATCAATGTTAAATAACAAACAAGGGCCTATAATTTAGTGTAACGAGTAAAAAAAATTAAAGATAATCTCATTTATAGCTTACGGGGCCCACTTTGCCCCACCTTCCCCTATCTTAGATAACTTTTGCCATTGAGTATATTAGTTGCCTACAATACTTTATGTAAAGTTCTCAATTAGCCGCCATTAAATTCCTAAATTCGGCGTCATGCAGTCAAAACTATTCTGATAATTTGTCCTTACAAAAATGAATATTTTATTATTTTGTTAAATTCATTTATTTAACTGCAAAAAAAATTTATTGAACCCCCCTCTCCCTTTTTTTCTCTATGTAATTTAATTCCATCTATTGATAGGTGAAAATAAAAAAAATGATACGTCCTCTTGACATTAGTACTGTGACATAGTAACACAACACATGATTAACAGATACTTGTGATTGTATTTTTTTATATTTTATATTTTTTTCTTTTTATGAACATACATTTGGGAATTGACAGTAAAAACGTATGATCTCGTGACTACCATCAAGGGAATTTTCATGTTCATTGGACACGAAAATGCTTTTTCACAGAATTCCGAGTCGTTAAAGTTGTCGTTAAAGTGTAATCCTATATTTTTTATTTATTTCATCATTTTGTTGGTACGAGTGATTGATTTTTTTTTTCATTTTAACGATAACGACACTGTATCTTCACCTTGTAACAAGAATACTCGTTTAAAATTCAGTTAGCAGGGACTTTTTTTTTTATTATCGCTTACGTAGTGAAAAATTAAACTCTGCTATGAGAAAAGAAGTGGGGCGGTCGTAAGGGATACAGGTCAACGACTAGGCAAACGAATACTCGCACGTCTATCTGATATAGCTGGGGAATTTAATTTCTTCTTCCTCCGTGTCTTCTCTTATATAAACTACCTGAAAGATTTGTTGAATGACTTAGAAGTTTATTTCCGCTACTCAACTTTTTTTTTATAACATTTCATACAATTTATTTTGCTAAACATTGAAATTAAATTTTTTCCCGCTTAAAGATATTTTCATTTTTTTGAATGAAACTTATATTATTTTATTTCTATAAAAAGAAAGAACATTAATAAACAGTGTATACTATTTACACATGATTTATTATTGTCTTATTTTACAAGATCTGTCAATTAGTCTTGGGAGCAATTATTTCCTACTTTTCTATTCTTAACTTTTTTTTTTTTTCTTCATTTTCTTTTATGTATAAAAAAAAAATCTTCTCATAAATCTGACCTCTTTTCATGGCTATGTTAAAAGGTATAAAAAAAAAAGATCACAGAGTTTGCCGAAATAACCAGGAACAATGTGGTTCTTTTGCTGACACACCTTTTTTTATTTTACGATTTTTTATCATTTTTTTTTTTTTTTCGTAATTAGCAGAAATCACGGTCCCTTGTAAGTGTAAGAAAAAAAAAATAAAAGGGCACGAAGAAAAGCTTAATTATAATTTAATATTTTGACTAAATTATCAAACAAAAAAATTATAAGTAATGATAATTTGCAGCTTTTAATTGGTAGGTGACTTGAGAGAGTGGGTTCGATTCGGACCATCTTCAAGTCGTTCAAAATCGTTTTCTACACTAAATTTACTTTAAAATAATGTATTTTTTTTTTTTTTTTTTTTTTTTTGACTATCCAATGGTCAATTGGATAAAAAGACTCAACTTCGAATTAAAGATTTTCAAGCGATACAATATTTCGATAGTTTACTATTATGTTAACATCGGAAATTTTAATGAAATTTTCCGTAGTGTAGTATGTTCATTATTTTAAAAATCTAAATAATAATAATTCAGCATTAAAAATAATAATTAAGTATTACAGAGCATTAACGTACAAACTTTAAAGTTTTCCTAACCTCTCATGTTAAAGCAGCCATTTTATAAACGGTTACTTTTTCATGTTAAGTGGTTTCGAGTACAAAAAATTTTCTTTCGACCATTATATTTTATTTTCTTTTAAATTCTTTATCCTTGGACCCTCGAATAGTGTTCTTATGTATATAAATATCGATACTGCCATTTTAATATGCTCTATTCCACATTTGGGAAATTATTCAGGAGTCGATAAAAACGATTCACGGTCGGCAAAGAAAAATTATTTGTATTATGTTTACATTGGTATAACCTACAAATTTATTTTCATGTTTTCATAAAATACAGGCTCTTGTAGTGAATAAATAATTTTGAATTATATGCTGTAAGAAGAGTCAAAAATTATGCATCATTACCTTCTTACTCATGTCGTTGATTGCTTCTTTAAAATTCACTTAAAATCAAATATGTTAAGCGTGACTTAACCTATACGAATATGGGATACGGCATATTAGAATGCGCGAAAGTCTGCGTGTGGGATAGGGCATATTAGAATGGCAGTATCGATATATTAGTATTACCATTTATTTTATGACGATTTAAAAAAATTTCAAGAACTCTTTCCATCGCTGAATTTGTTTTTTTTTCGAAATTATTATTTTTGTTACAATTTAGTCTGGGGATTGGGGTCGAATGGAAATTTAACTCGTGCAAAAATATACGAAAAAAAAAAATAATAAGTAAAAGAAAGATAAAAAATAGAACAAAGGTGTTGCGAGAAGAAAGAAACGTGGCTTCTATGTTCACTGGCCTGATCCACCAGTCGACGAAGCTAAAAACTCTTTTTGAAAGCGCGATAGCCGAGAGACTTGAAGCGTTAATCCGCGTGACAAAGGGTTTCCTGTCTCGTTCAAATGGAAATCGATTTTTCTTTTTTGACGGTATATTCGAGGACTGTGAGTGTGACGCGGTCAGACGCACACTTTATACTCGATAAAAAGCTCACGGAGTATCAAACTTCTACCTCGTTACTTCATTCTCGCGGTTACGATATATATCGAGAGTTAAAAAAAAAAAAATTATCTGAAAATTTTTTTTTACCCATTTTTAGTTTCGTTAAAAATTTACGTATTTAAATATATTTCACTGTAATCTCTACTCTAATACATTTTAAATATACATTTAAAAAAAAATTTTTTTTTTTGTCAAATTTGATGCACAAATAATTTAAAATGCATAAAAAATAGATTTTTTTTTATTATAAAAATTTTTTTTACTCAAAAAGATCATCTTAATATCTGTATTATTCGATATTCGTATAAAAGGATTTAATCAAAATTGAAGAATAATAATAGGGATAATCCAGCCGTGAAGTTGGTAGAATAGACTCCAAGTTACGATGCAAGACCGGACAGAATATAACTATATAATTTGAATATTCCGAATGCAAAGAAGGAGGAGAACCGGAGGAAAAGAAATAAAATGAATAAAAAGGTCAGGAAGTCGTTATAAAGCTGATAGGCTTTTTATTTCTCACTTTTACTTTTTATTATTTTATTTTAATCCTTCATTTTAACATAATTTTTGTAATTGTCCTACAGTGGCTACGTAAACTCCCTGGCAATTAAATACCTTGATTACATTATTTTTTATAGCAACAGTGTTCGTATTATTCGGGGTTGTTGCATTAAAATAAAAAATTTAAATATATTTTTTCAAAGTTTACGTCGTTACTTTACACCCTAACAATTTTTTTTCGACATTCATTATTTAAAAAATTTTATTGGTTCCGACAATTAAACCTGATTTTTTTTCTATTCAAAATTATTGAGGTTTATGAAAAAAAAAAAAAATAAAATAAAAAGTAAATTAGTGAATGTCCGTTACACTCTAAAAAGTTTTGGTGTAAAAATGGCCCTCGAGAACTTTACACAGCTGTGTAGTGTGAAATAATGGTGTAAAAATTCCTCGTGGTAATTTATCCATCCGTGTAATTTTAACACAGCGTAATCTAATTTTTTACACCATTCCTTATTATCACTAAACAAAATTTTTGGTGTGAAAATAATCCCCGAGAGCTTTACAAGGTCTGCTTGGTGTGAATTGGTGTGAAATCTCAAGCGGTGTATTTTGAATAAAAGTATTAATGTTTCTTTTGACACCGTTCGGTGTTATTACCAAATGTTGTCCGATAGAAAAACATTTACACCATTGGTGGTGTGAACATTATAATTCACATGGTCCAAAATGTAACACCATGCGTCATGTAACTTTCACCGCAGTGTTAAAACTTTTAACACCAAATCATTCACACCACACCGTGACTCAAAATTATTTACTGTGTTAATCACGCTTGATGGTGTAAAATTTTTTAATTTACACCGTGTAAATTTACCACGATATTTGGTGTAATTCCACACCGAAATTTACACTACACTTAGTCTGAAATTTTTACAGTGTATGATTAGTGTAATAAATGTATGGAAGAATATCAAGTACTTAAAATTAATATAATCTCAAGGAGGAATGATGGATGGTAGTATGAAATAAAATTTATATAGACATCCATAAACGTGTAGTGTACAAATTATATGACGATGGTTGGCACTAGGTGGTTGAACTTTAGCCCTGTGCTTCACTGATGCAGACTTAGTTACCTACCACGGCTGCGACACGGTTATAGTTACGTTGTTATTGCGCGTACTTCTCTTTATGCAGACTGACGACAGAGCTGGTTGGTGGCTTTGTATGTATACATCTATATATATGTATGTATTGCGCCGGGGGAATAAGAGCGAGGTAGACAAGTTAGGGACATAGTTTGGCGTGCCTAGTTGCCACCACCGAGTTACAAACTTATTCCGGTGCAGGCTTGCTGCACTCTACGCCGCAAGCCACCCGTGGCCTCGCGATAAATTGTTTTCACGTGTCGGGCGTGTTAAAACGTTTTTCCCTTCCTATGCATTCATGCGTTAGTATAGTGCACATCAAAGTCACTTTATTTGTTTCGTCAACAACAAAAAAAAATAAAATTAAATAAAAATGAAAATAAATTTCTTTACGCGGACAGAAAACTATGATAACCGTTCACAGTGCGTTTATGAAATATAAGCCCTTAACATTATCGTAATAATTATTTGGAATTATGGGATATACGTCCATAATTTCTGGGAAAAGCTTTCATAACTATGGGAACGATTTCTTTAATTATGGTTAAAGTTCCATACCATTCATTACCATACACATGGGAATAGTTCCCATAGTCATATAACAATAAATCCGATATCCACATTAGAACAGTTCCTTAGTACATATGGAAATAAACCCTCCTCTTCAGGGTAACCGTTCCCATATTATATATATGAAATATTTTCATAATACTATGGTTTCTATCCTACTATGGTTGTCGTTCCCATGTTACTACACGGAAAGAAAATTATAGGGAGTATTCCTATGCATTATAGGAATGATTCCTATAATGGTATAGGAATTGTACCCATACTATTATAGAAATGGTTCCTATATATTATAGGAACCACCCCTATACCATTATGGGAACCATTCCTATACTATTATAGGAACTATTCCTATAATAGTATAGGAACCATTCCTATACTATTATAGGAACTATTCCTATAATAGTATAGGAACCATTCCTATAATAGTATAGGAACTATTCCTATAAATTATAGGAACGATTCCTATAATAGTATAGGAACTATTCCTATAATAGTATACGAACCATTCCTATAATATTATAGGAACCATTCCTATAAATTATAGGAACCATTCCTATAATATTATAGGAATGGTTCCTATAATTTATAGGAATGGCTCCTATAATTTATAGGGATCGTTCCTATATATTATAGGAACCATTCCCATAAATTATAGGAACCATTCCTATAATTATAGGAACTATTCCCATAATGGTATAGGTATCATTCCCATAATTATAGGAACTATTCCTATAATTATGGGTAATATTCCTATATCTATAGGACGTGTTCCCATAATTTATGGTCGTCATTCCTATACTGGTATAGGATGAAATTTCACAAAATTATAGGAACCATTTCCATAAATTTCTTTCCGTGTATGGTAACCATTATCATGATATTATAGAAATGGTTACTATGATAGTATGGTAACCATTACCATTCTACATGTCAGCATTTTCTAAAGTAGTATGGGAACGATTACCATAATAACATAGGAATTATTACCATTCTTTTATAGGAACTATTCCGATATCGCATAAGACGGAAAGAAAATTCCACTAAAATTTACGATGTTAACATCGTAATCGTGGACTAGACTTTCATTGGCATCAATTTTAAAATGTCTTATTTCAAAATTTACTATAGTCTTTGTTAAAATTACGATGTTAAATAGTAAAGAATATAACCTACATCATAATTTTAACAAAGACTATAGTAAATTTTGAAAAAAGACATTTTGAAATCGACACCAATAAAAGTCTAGTCCACGACTACGATGTTAACATCGTAAATTTTAGTGGAATTTTCTTTCCGAGTATAGGAATGAAACCCATATAGATAGGAATGGTTGCCATAATTTGCATGGGCGTCATTCCTACAATCGATTATGAAAAAATACACTGTTACTATACGATATGGGAAAAATTCCCACAATATATTGTACTCTATAAATCTGAAACAATGAAAACTACTGAAAAATAGTGTATTGTATATATACTATTTTACAGCTTTAAGTATACTACTTGGTATACTTATAACTGTGAAACAGTGAATAGTTACTGTTTCAGATTTAGAGAGTAATTGATACCGTAAATTTCTCTCCTTGTCGTGTTTCAATTTTTAACTAATATTTATGTATTGTGGGAATTGATTTGATGGAAAAATATCATGAAGAATAAAAATGGAAAATATCTTGAGAAAGATTTGATTTAGTGTAGAAAGAGTATAAAGTACCAAGAGTTTCAGTTTACGAGTATGAAACGGTATAGGAGGCTGAAGAAGAAGCTAGTACTTGACTCAGTCCTTGAAGTAATTTATTATTTTACTATCTTAATGTATATATGTATATATAGATGTATAAATGTGTATGTATGTGTATGAATATGTATGTACGTTTGAGTAAAACGAACTATGCGTCTTTAAGTTAACGAGATTCGTACACGCTGTTTGATGTCGAGGAAATCCTTATTTTATATACGGCAAGACGCTTCGTCTAGTAGTGTACCAGGTTTAAAGTCAGAGTAGAGAGAGAGTAGTTTTCATCTTGAGTTGATCCAAGCTGTGGAGAGACTACTCTACTGCTCGTGGATTGCTTCAACAAGACCAAGAGCGTTTGCATATCTTGTATAATATAGGTCTGGGCCAACGAAACGCTCTTGCACCACCACCTTGGATTTTTGTTAAATTAAATTCAATCTCTGCTATGATAATAAACAAACTCCACTCTGTTATAATCATTCATGAAAATTTTTTTAATATTTTCTGGTTATATATGATATATTATTGTATATATTAAATTACTTCAATTTTACTTTGGGAATGGGGTGTCGTGTCCCAGTCTCCCTTTCATGAAAGTAAATTTAAAAAAAGGTCATTCAAAAAAGCAGGACATATAAATTTAATGAGAAGATTCAAACCTTCTTAACGACCTTGCGTTAAATAATAAAAATTTCACGTCAAAAAGTTTATTAATTTCTAAGTGATCAAGAAAAAAAAAATCTGAAATTTTTTTGATCGAATGTTGTTTTAGAGCAGATTAAATTTGAGAATCAATCCATCGAGTGCATTACAAGTTTTAAAAAAAATTTATTTTAGGAATATCTCCGAATATAAGGTACCCGCGGGAAATAAGGCCTGTCGGGTAATAAGAACTAAGTGACAGAAATGATATTTAAAATAATCGCTTGCGCTAAATGCTACTCTAGAAGAAGGATCTTGCATAGAGATGTTACGACAAATTTATAGAGCCCCGATACCACGTTCCCTGTCTTCTATATTTCATCATCTGTCATATGCTGTCGTAGTGCAGAAGAAATTATAAAAAACAATCTACACGGTAAGAAATATTTTGCGGATATCACTATGCCAATATGGGCGTGAACGCCATACTGTATGGTATCGGAGATTTTTATACGTTGTAAAATTGTATGCATAGGTGATTCGACCATTGCGAGAATAGTAACATTGGCGATAGTTCTCGCAGATGCCGCAATGTCAGTATGGCCGTCAGGCCCATACTGCGTTGCCGTATCCACAATGCTTCTGGCCGATAAACCTATTCTAACGACATCTATACAGTTTTGGCCGTAATACGATAGAATACATTGATCGACACGCCAAAAATTATGGCGGAAAAAACTAGTAACATTGTGCCCTCGGCATTGTAGTATGGATCTCAGGGCCATGCTGTTTCGGCGTGCTTGCTATGCATACGTGTGAGCAATACAATAGCTCCAGTACTATACAGTATAGTAAATAACGCCATACTTCTGGGACTCGCTACAATACTGTATTGGAATATTTCACATGCTGTTTTAGTATCTGTCTGGAGACCATACCAGCATGGTGTTGAACGCCATGCATTTCTTACCGTGTAGTCTTCTGACTCTTAAAAAGAATACTGATAATTTTAAGTGCTGTTGAGCAAAACAATCCAGTCTTCTGATTCTTAAAAAGTAATGTTGCTAAATTTAAGTGATGATTCATCTCTAATACCGATTTTATTAAGTGTAGTTAAACTATTCCATTTTGTTTAACCCGTAGGCTTTGTTACCCTACCGTAGTAAAATAAGGCCTTTTTGTATGGTTTTTGTAAAAGTATAATTTTTTGCTTGTTAATGGTAAAAATTACCATTACTTCATTACATTTTATGGCTAACGTATTGAAGTAAAGATTAATGATACATTTCGATAATTAAATGCAATGTTTTCGATTCTATTCAAAATCTCCCTTGGCTAGGCCTTATTACCCGCAGGTACCTTATTGTATCAGTTATGCTCAATTTCTCACAAGTTGTTGAAAAAAGCCAAATCGGTTCACCAGTTCACAAGTTACAGAATATTCACATACATACGTACATACACTCGGACATCATCTTGAAAATAGTCAGAATAGCTTCCTAGGACCTCAAAACGTCGAAATCTGATGAAAATGCGATTTTTGAAAATTGGACCGAAACCAATAACTTCCCTTTTTTTGAAAATGTTCAGTTTTCATAGCAGAAAGTTAAAAAAACGTGTTCATTTGCTAAGTACAGATTATCATCAACAAATAAATGAAAAGAGCTTATTAGGATATTAATTAAATTTTCCACAAGACTAAAATAATTAATAAGATAAATGGATAATTTGTATTTGTATCAAGCGTTATTTATGAAAGCAAAGTATTTAAATATCAATTTTCCATGAAAAATATAATCTTATACCCAAAGTAGAAGTCATTAAAGCATGTTGCAGTTAAGTAATTTGCATCTTAGTTCGCGTCGTAAGATCTGTTCCTTCTTGCTCGAAATAAACTACTAGCAAGCGAAATTCCTACATCCTCATCCCAGTTGGTGCGCTACTGTGGCATGGATGAATGAGACCCATGGGCTGGGGCGTTGATAAGGATACTGCTCCGTCTTTCTCTTTCTCTTCCTCTATCTATCTTTATCTTTCTCTTAGCTCAAACGAGGTTTCTTGTAAGCCGGTAATCTGCAGTAAGTAACAAAACACAACCCACTTCGCTTTAGGCGACACTCAAGTGTTCATTCTCAGGTGCATCGACCACCAACCAACACTAGCATACTCAAAATTTATAAATGTATGTACGCAGATATTTTTTTTAGATTTTTCTATACATTTTAAAATTCCCGCTATACTTTGAAATCACAACAACGTATACAATAAATACAAAGTAAATATTTGATCTAACGAAATTTTGAATTAGGATTAAGATTTATCTTAATTTAAGAATTTGGTAAAATAGGATAATATAAGTTGTATATACAGTACCAAGAGTTCTCACTTACCCTTAACTTGGAGTAATATTATTGTTATTGTCGTTGCTATAGAAGGGTATAGTGAATACTCGTAAGCGTATCGGATTATCCGGACCATTGCTTAGTGGATTCAGTGGATCCGGTCGCATGATTCGCGTAACCGCTTACTGCATTTTCTCTGTTACTTCGTACGTACAGGACATTTCAAAATTGTTGAGCTGAAATTCGCTAAACGGATTAAGTGTAATTTTAAATTAATGTTGGTGTAAGAGCGCGAATCAGATTATTTGTATATATCAGTTGTTACATTGTTTGTTTTTATAAATACTAGGAATGACCAAATAATTTTAATTTACGTAGTATGTTTGTGCTGAGTTAAATAATTCGAAATAATTTAGTTATTTATCAAGTTTTTTAAGTTCGTAAATTTTTGAATTGATTTAAATCTACAAATTTTGGATTATTTATAAATTATTGTAATAATTTTTTATAATTTACCATGAGTTAGATAAAAATTTGATGACAGTTCAAACAGAATATTCGAATTCGAATCGAGTAATTTGAAAACTTCCCTGGCGGATCCGAATTACGGTATTTCAGCTAGAATACTGTAATTTACCGCGAATTCTAAGTAGAAGGCTGGCAATTTACCGTAAAATTGCGGCAAGCCTGCGGTATTTTACCAGAAAGTGTTGCACCCCGCATGAAAATATCATATATGGCAAACATATATTGAAAAATATATGTTACAGATATAAATATATAGGTGACAATACATGAAATCTTATATAGAACTGTATATAGATTTTGGCCGATTTTATTATATTTTTATATGTTTTATCTTATATGATTTCATATATTTCCGTATAACTTCAATATATTATTTATATATTTGAAAACTTATAATTTCAATATATTCAAACATAAATGTTATTTATATATGGAAACAAATAAGAATACATATATAATTCATCATTATATGGCACGATATATGTACCATGTACTCAACTTTATAAATTTTTATATATTTTTCGATATATAGAACCATATAATTCTCCCCATATATGTAAGAATAAATAAAATCTATTCTTTTCTGTCTTTCTCTCTCTGCTATAAGATTCAAACATTGTGTTCAGAATATGTATGTGTGCTAGCTTACAAATTTACATATATAATTATCAATATATGTAGTACATATATGTGCTAACTTATAAGTACATATATGATTATAAATATATATAATACATGTATTAATTTATAAGCTTACGTACATAATTAATTATATTAAAACTTACTATATTATATATAAGAAAATATATATCGTTTTTGGCCACTTATATGGTCCCGTATTGATCATATATTTTTCTATATATATTTATCATACATGGTATTTTCATGCGAGACTAAAAACAAAAAAGTGCCGTAGAAATGTTGCATTCACGGTGGATTACAACAAATCCGGTAAATTCACGTAATTTAGATCCACCAAAGTTACGAATATTTTGATTTGAATGTTACTATTGGCTGAGAAAAATATAACAGTATTCTGATTTTTGATGAAAATTAATTAATCATGTAAAAAAATAATTACAATTCAAATATTTACTTTTAATAGAGCAAAAGACGTTTTAAAAAACTCTTCTAAAAATTTTTCAGTCCACGAATTAGTCTTTATATACATATAGCTTACGATAATCCCGTTCCGCAAAAAAGCGCGAGCATCGAGTCTCTAAATTTATAAACTAGTTTTAAACTAGTCATAAAATCTATACTAATTATCGAGCAGTAATGATTCAGCGTCTAAAACAGGCATTAATTAAATTTTCATACTGAATTTTGAAATAATCATTTTAACACTACTAATATGAAAACTTTATGTAGATACACCTCGGCCGTTTGAAAGCTAGTATTTTCTCATGGATATAATTTTCCTCTTTTATAGACAAATTATAACTAAAAGCGGAGTTGAATATATAACAGATTATTATTGATTCAGCTGTAATTACTGTTCGCTATAAACCAGAATTTAGTTTGGACGAAGCTTCTTCTGTTTTTGATCATCCATTTTTACTAAAAATACCGTGAAAATTTGTTCGTTAAAGTTAATTAAAGTAAATAAAAAATAATTCAAAGTATATAACCAATAAAATGTTACTCTGCACGGAGAAAAAAATATAGTAAAATTTACTAAAAAATATAGTAATAATTACTAAATTTAGATAGTAATCTTGAAACGCTTAAGATTTATAGGAAAAATTCATAAACAGATAAGTAAATTTTACTATCCCGTTTAGTAAATTATACTATTTCGTTTAGTGAATTTTACTATTCCGTTTAGTGAATTGTACTATCCCGTTTAGTAAATTTTACTATCCCGTTTAGTAAATTTTACTATCCCGTTTAGTAAATTTTACTATATTAAAATGGAAAAAAATAAAATAAAATTTTTATTAGCTTTTAACTTTTTATTATTATTACTATCATTTTAATTATTATTATTGTTATTTATGCCATCTGTATCGGTGTTGGAGTCGATTTTTGTTTTTTAAAAAATCACTTGTTTCAACCGAGATTCGAACCCTGATCTCCCGCGCGCGAGTCCTTTCCTATGTCTGACGGCCCGATATCTCCTTCGGACAAAAGTTTCAGAACTTGTAATACATATTTGTATATGCTATTCCCACAAACTTTTAATTTTATCTATACATAGTAGAATTTACTATACATATAGTAAAAAAACATAATCGTGTTAGCAAAAAATACATTGCGTATAGTAATTTTTAATATTTTGTATAGTAACAAATCCTATATTGTATTAGAAAATTTACGTTCTTAAATTTGTATTTATTAAAAATACTAATAGTAAAATTTACTATACAGATAGTAGAAAATACAATTGTGTTAGTAAAAAATACATTACGCATAGTAATTTTTAATATCTTATTATGTAATTATTACTAACTAGTAAATTTTACTAAACGTTTAGTAATAATTACAATACAGAATGTATTTTTTCATATCTTTTAGTAAATTTTACTATAAGATTGTAATTTTTACTATATTTTTTTCTCCGTGTGCCAATTACCAAACGCGAACAATCGTATAATCTGCATAATTAATACCTAAACTTTGTACTGTAACAATTAAAGTACGTTGATTAATTATACGATGATATGTAAAATAAAAAAATATCGAAATCCGCTCTAATTATTATCGATTATGCGATAATAACTACATGAAACAATATATAAGTACAGTAAACATCGTTCTGCAGTGTATGTATGCAATAGTAGAAGTGAAGTGAGAAAAGGAGGGAGGGGAAATAATGTGGGTCGTTGTAGAGAGAAACGGTTGACCAGTACCGTTGCTATTAGTATAGTAATCATCATTGTTATCGATTTGCTGGGTTGCACATTTACCTTTTCATTTCCCCACTAACTTGCGTTCATACCCATTAAATTCACCTGGGGATTTACGGTAGAGGTGTTTGGTTGCAAGCGACCGAGTAAGTGAACAAGAGATAGAGAATTGGATTCAAAGAGAACGCGAATATGAGCTCGAGAGAGATGGGTGGAAATAGTCAACATAGTTACCGAAGATTATCCGCATTTGATTCAATTTCCAGTTGAATTCTGAGTATAATTTATTGTCGATTTGATTGTCATAGTAAATTTATTGCTAAAATTCTGGTTAAAAACTGGGTAAATAGTTGAATTTTTAAACATTTAAGTGCATTGAGGGTTAAATATTCTTTTGAAAATACTCATGCATGCTGAAAAATTCTTTGCTTTACCGTACACGTTTCGTATTTTCCTACTTCAGTTACTTTGTATGCAAAGCTTTGCTGATATTCTGTTCGAGATCTGAAAATATTCCTAGCGATAGTATTTCTAGTATAAAGCTAAAGTAGGAGAGAAAGAGAGAGGACAAGATATAGAGATAAAGGTAACTTGGGGTTACTTTTATTTATGTTATACGTTACATATGGGAGAGTGAGGTACAATAGAGTACTAAGGTAAATGGAAAAAAAATTTGTTAGATTTCAATAAAATTGCTTTGGGTGTTGAAGCTCTTCTTTTTATCAAACAGATGATGGTGAAATTATTTTTTTGCAAAATATATTTTAAAGATTTTATAAATTGTCGTTTCACTAATTGGCTCCAGAGAGACTTTTGAAAGGATCTGGGTTAAACGTTAAACAACTATCTATGATTCATTTATTCAGTTTTTTACTTTACATAGAACAGTAGTTTCATACACTGAGAAAAAAATTTTCTTCTGACAACTAAATTTTAGTTATGACATCGAAATAATTTGATTGCCCATTGCCAGTGATATATTTGGTTGTTTTAACTAAATATTTTATAATCCACCAACAAAACAAATTATTAGAAACTATAAAATATTTAGTAAAGATAACTACGCGTTAAGTAGCAAGCATAAAATCAAATTGATTACCTGTAGAGCTTATAAAGTAGGCATGATGAAATACATTAGTGAGCCTTAGAGAATGAGTTATTAACAATAATTCAATATTATTTTAGAATGATAGAATATTTATCTAACAATTAAATAAACGCATATGTAGAAAAATGATTTATTTCCTTGACAAGTACTTTTTTTATGCATTGTGACAAAAATTGTTCAAAAAAACATTAATATCAAACATTGATGTCCCAGTGTAATACAGGATACCCTTATATTACTATCAAAAAGGGTTGTCATTACTCTGCTAATTAACAGAGGAGAACCCGTTTCATAAATGCTTCAAGTTTTGAATATAATAACTCTGATATAAGTGTCTTACCAGGGACACTACAAAAAGTTGGCGCGATCTAGTGACGAGCACCGAACTACTCCCGCTACTGCTGCCTAGCACCACAACTTTTTAAATCAATAATCATTAGGTTTTAATATATATTTATTAACATCAAACAAATATATATAGTTATTCTAAATGAATATATTTTTTTGTGTCTAAGTAATATTTATTAGAGTTAACATAATGATATTTTGCTTTAATATTTGAGTTTGTTGGTACTACAAAATAATTTAGTTGTCTATCAAATAAATATTTTCTTAACTTTACCAAATGATTTTATTATCGTAGCAAAAGAAATATTAACGTCAACCAAATAGAGTCTATTAAATCATTTGTTAAAAATAACAAAATAGATTTTGTTGCCGTAATAAAATTAAGTTGTCTCAATTAAATATTAATTCAAAAAAATTTAGCAAAACTAATTTAATTGTCCGAAGAGAATTTTTTTCTCAGTGCAGATATATTGAATAGTACACATTGTTGTAATTAAAATATAGTAGGAAATTATTTATATAACTTGAAACTTAATCCCGATCTCAATCATCACTCAATGAAATTTTTTGAAAACTATAATTGAATAAAAAAATTATTCCCATCCACTTCGCCAAGATGAATTTTTAAAATTACTGTCATTGACTTTGTCCATTAATTCTTGAGGTGGATAGTCAGCCATGATGATGATCAGTTCACAATGAGGATTTATGAAATTATCAATCATCTGCAGATTAATTGGTTTAATGCAATGGTCACCTATTTGATAACCACCATCTCTAGCAATAACGCGACGATCGTATCCATCATCAATAAAACTCAGATTATTTATGAAACATTTTAACTTCTTGGCACAGTAGTTTTTTACACTCACAGCCTGCTTAATATTAAAGATTTTCAACAAATTATCTGAAATTGTTCTTTTAGTGTGTAAAGTATTTATGTTTCTAATATTACATTTTGTTTTAATATTAAAAGAGCATCCAGAGAATGACGGATCTGAACTGGCTAGTAAAATTTGATTACGATACATTCCAATAGGATCACTGAGTTTCCAGTTTTTTACCATTCGCCATCCACCCCAAACATTATCAAAATAGTAGTCTAAAAGCCCACAATATTCTTCCATAACATTGGTTTTTACTTTATACTCTTGACGAATGATCACTATTACAAATTCACCAGGATTATGATCCAGAAATTTATCAAAATCATACAAAATTTCTCGAAAATCAGGATTTAAAGGAACATAGCTTAACTCAATTTTAAATAAATCTGGATGTAGTCGAACACTGACATCAAAAACTCTAACTCCATATTTTAATTGTTGCTCAATATTCAAGTCTTGAGTACGAAATTCTTCTGCTTCTGCATTACAAGATGATGACAAATGAGTTCCAATAAGAGCAAGACTGTTTAATTTTGTTGAATCAGGCAACCTTACCAAAAATTTAGTACGCTCCATGTATGGTCTATATGTAAATTTTTCACAATTACATGCTTGAGCTAAATAATCTATTGTTATAGTATGAAATAGTAGGAACAGAGAAATTAGTCCTCCCGACATATTGAACAAATAAGAATGTTCCCGATACCTTATTTTTTTCGAACTGAAATAAATAGAAATATCTAATCACTCACAACAACAAAGCTATTAAATCGTAGAACTATCTATTTTAAATTTTATTCGTTTTTATTTAATTGCTGTCAATCAATGTTATTTATCGATATAATAACGTCATATTTCAAATACATTGATGATTTTCTTTCAATGTATTTAAAAAAAAATATATCATAAATTTTTTTATTGTGTGTTGATTAATCTTTTGTAGTTCTTTTTAGATTGTCAACCATCATTCTATGATTAAAACCAATCTCATTTTTTTTTTTATAGTTTACTGAACTTAACGGAAACTAGAATTATATTATACCTTGACGATCTAATTTATTTTGAAAAAGTTTTGGAATAAAAATATCTTCATAACTATTCTAATACAAATGACACCAATTTATAATTTGTTTTTTTAATTGCTGCGATGAAATAACGTCATTGCAGACTGTTCTGAAATCACTTGAGGTCAAAAAGACTTTAGACAATGCATTCATGCTTGGGTCAAACGTCTTAGTAACTATACTTATAATTTATTCATTTAGTCTCAAAATTATGTAAAAATGGGTTTTTAAAATCAGTACACTATGAAAAATTTGCGGAGTGAATGCGGGACTTTATTTATTGAGTCATATCGAAGTGAATTTCGTTCCAAAGGGGAGTTTTCGTAGTAGAAACTCGCGGAGTCGATTATTAATACATAGTTAGATGAGGTCCTTTATTTTTTTGATCTGTTTTAAATCAAATGAAAATTTTGAGTTACTTCTATTCAATTTCACTTTTTATTTGTATTTAATTAACATGTGAAGGGTAATCCAATTTCGCCCGTACTATTCCTTACTAAGACTATTTTCAGAGCTGTTAATAATTTTTAGCCTGATTTTGGTGGCATCTGGATCAAAATCAAATTTTCTTCTCAAAATATATTGCCTTCTTTTGTGTTTATATCTAAACCAAAATCAGACTTTCTGTCTATTAATTTTTTTTAGTCCGATTTTGATGGTCTTCAGATCAAAAACGGTTTAAAATATTTATAAAAATTAAAAGATAGATCAATTAGTCCATATACAGGGGACCCGGCATGCATAACTCGGTCTATAATAACTCTGGTAAGAACAACTCGGTCATTACAACTCTTGTAAAAACAACTCCGGTCAAAACAACTCTATACAAAAGCAACTCAGTACAAAAATATATTTTCTACTTTTAAGTATAGGCATTATGGGAAAAAATTATTATGTATGTAAGGCTTGCTCAATCTTGCATGATGTATGAATAGTTATTTTGGAGGTAATAGGCGTCTTGGTCCCCGGACAAAATATCCTCACCAATATATCCCCGGATAAAATATCAACCTAGGTTGGATGTACACAAAACATGTGAAAAATGGGCGCAGTTCTATTTTAAGCGTCTATAGTGCAGAATGCTTTTCGACAAAATATCCTCATAATCCTTGTAGCCCATATACAGTATATTTATTTACAGTATATTTATTTATTTATTTATCACAAACGCCAATCGGCAATATACATCAAGTAGGAAATATATAATTAAATAACATTAATTAAAGATTTAATAGAAGAGCAAAAATACAATTAAAATTATAAAATTATAACGAGAAAACTTTGTGAAGTTAGGTATACACAAGCAAATGTCTTTTAATATTTGATATGAATGCGTTATACGTGCCACCGTAAAATTCAACATCACCGTTCAAGGTATTAACAAGATTCGCTATTCTGTCATGTGGACCATTCACTACATAGCTTTTGGTTGACTTCGTTGTTTTTAGTAATCTTTTACGCCTCAGCATAGGGTTAACAGGCGCGAGTTCGAAGCTGCTGCAGATGTCCGGGGCATCAATGATGCCATTAACTACTTTGTAAAAGAAAGCCATGTCGGCGACCTGACGGCGAGCAGCAAGACTATTAATTTTGAAATATTTGCGCAGCTCATCTGGGGTGAATGCATTTACTCGTGACCAGTATGTATACGAAAGACTTTTACACAGCCTTATTTTATACAGTCTAATTAAACTAAAATCAGATCAAATTTTTTGACCCAGGATACGGAAATAATTACAAGCTTCCTTTACATATATTCAAGTAAAATAATCTTTAAAAATTATAAGCAGCTGATAAAGAAAAATTTTCCATCATTGATATCGTTTCATTGAGTCGCAAACTGTCATATGATTTACATCAACCATTCCACTAAATAACATTTTATATTGTACCGAAGTATAGAATACTCCCATAAAATGTCACTGTAGCTACTAAATAATTGAACGTTTTTACTATGGATTATTTGAGATTATAAACTAGTAAGGTACTTCAACATCTTATAAATTAAAAACAATATATTGTGTTTAATTATTTATACCTGAAGGAATTTATTTATTAAAATAACAATACGGATAGAAATAAAATCTATGTATACTTCAGATTTATTCTCGATTTTTTACAGTGTATAAGCTGTTAGAAGGGATTTAAAGCGATTAATTAATTAATAAATTATTCCCAGCCACTTCGCCAAGATGAATTTTTAAAATTACTGTCATTGATTTTGTCGATTAATTCTTGAGTTGGATAGTCAGCTATGACGATAGTCAATTCACAATGAGGATTTTCGAAACTATTGGTCATCTGTAGATTGATTGGTTCTATGCAATATTTATCTATACTGTATCCACCATCTTTAGCAATGGTCCGACGATCGTATCCATCATCAATAAAACTAATATCGTGTATTAAACATTTAAAGCTCTTAACGCACCGTGAGACCACCTTGATACTGTGTTTAATAAATATCAGTTTATTATGAGTATTATAAAGTTTATCCTGTGTATACAACTTGGTGATTTTCGTAGTATCACATTTTCCAATTACATTCAATGTACATCCGGTAAATGAACGGTCTGGACTAGCTAGTAAAATTCGATTGCGATACATTCCTATAGGATCACTGCGTGTCCAGTTTTTTACCATTCGCCATCCGCCCCAAACATCATCAATATAGTTATCGATAATTTCACAATTATTTTTCGATGCATTCAATCCTGCTGAATGTTCTTGACGGATGAACATTATAATGAATTCGCCAGGGTTGTCATCGAGAAACTCATCGAGTTCATGTAAAATATTGTGGAGTTTAAGATTCAAATAGGCATGACCCGTGTAAAGTTTAAAGTACTTCGAGTCGGGTCGCACAGAAATATCTAAAACTCGAATTCCATATTTCAATTGTTGCACAATATTCAAGTCTTGAGTACGTAATTCTTCTTCTTCTGCATTATAAGATAAGGACAAATGAGTGCCAATAAGAGCAAGACTGTCTAATTTTGTTGTATCGGGCAATTTCACTAAATATTTAATACGCTCCATGTATGGTCTATACGTAAATTTTGTACAACTACATGCTTGAACCACATAATTCGTCTCCAGAAAATAATTTATAAGCAATAGAAAAATTAGTCGTACTGACATATTGAACACTTCAGATTGTTTTCGTTAAATTTTTTTTATGCACTGAAATGAAAACACAAAATAACTCACAGCAGGCTTAAGAAATTGTGAAGGTATTTTAAATTCTATTTTTTTCTATTTCATTGTTATCAATTAAAAATTTTTATTGCTACGTGACAGCGTGAACACGATATAAGTTCAATGGCATTTTTCTGTTCAGACTGACTATAAACATTCAATAATATAAAAATTTCATTGTACTCTCAATAATTAATGTTTATTTTTAAACCAGTTTTATGTCTATTTTTAAGCCAATAAAAATACTATATTAGACATTAAAACAATCGAAAATTTTTTTTTTCTTCAAACCTCCTATATTAAAAAGTTGCAAGGAGGTGAAATAAGATGCCTGTTAAAAGATGAGCTCTTAGTATTAATATTTAGAGCTCACTCATAGTAATTTTCTATTTCTTACACGGAAAAAAATAACTAGGTGGTGCAACATGAACCTGTCTAGGTGGGTCACCATGAAAAATCATGTTACGCCAACATGAAAAAATCATGTTTGGGTAACATGATTTTTCATGTTGCGGTAACATGGCATTCGTGTTGCGCCAACATGGAAAATCATATTGGGGCAATATGAAAAATCATGTTGTAGTAACATGACATTCATGTTGCACCAACATGGAAAAAAATAACTAGGTGGTGAACCAGTCTAGGTGGGTCACCATGAAAAATCATGTTGCGATAACATGACATTCATGTTGCAATAAAATCAAGAAGTCATAGTTAGCCAACATGAATTTTCATGTTGTAGTAATATTACATGATTTTTCATGTTGCGGTAACATGGCATTCGTGTTACACCAACATGGAAAAATGATGTTGGGGCAACATGAAAAATCATGTTGTCGTAACATGACATTCATGTTGCACCAACATGAAAAAATCATGTAATATTACTACAACATGGAAATTCATGTTGAGCCAACATGATTTTTTGATTTTGCTGCAACATAAATGTCATGTTACCACAACATGAATTTTCTTGGTGACCCACCTAGAATGGTTCATGCTGCAACATGAAATCTTTTTTGTAGACAATTTTATTTCTCACAAGTTATCTCTGATAAGGTTTTTTAAAATTCCGCATTATTTTTTAGTTATTTACACTTTAATGTCAAGCGCCTAAAAACATAGTGTTCTGATCGATTTCAAAACATTGACACTCGATTTCAGAAAAAGCTTAACAAAAAAAGTTCAAAACAATGCTTAATTATATTTGCAAAAATGATTTTGGAATGTTTGAAAAACAAATTCAATCTTTTTTTACAAAATTAAAATTCAATTCTAATGAATCTAGCTCTTATCCATAACTATCTTTAAGCCTTTCATAAAAGCATGATGTTTGAAATATTATATTTTCCATAAATATCCTCAAAATCGTTTAAAATATAGTTTACCCTAAAATATGGCTGACGTGTAAAGAGAACCGGTATTAGGGAATTGGTAGAGCAAATAAAGTGCTTGGTATCTTCACACGAATCAAGATGACTAGAATGGTATGGCGAAATTCTTGAGCTTGCTAGGTTGCTAAAGTAAGAAGGTATGGGCGGGTTGATGGCAGGCAAAGGTAGCTTGACGCCAAGTTGTTGCAATTAACACAAACGTTTAATTAAGCATACCCTTATATGCTCTTACACACTGGTATTCTCACATACCTGTCCACGGGGTCGTGATGTATTGTCTGTACTAACAATTATTCGCTCGCGGGGCTTTTCCCTCTCACTATGGAAGTCTATTTTCAGCCTTTAAATTTATCGGCCTCCTATATATATTTTCTTATAACAGTGTTTAGCTACTATATCCTTTTTCAGGTTGACTAATTGTTTTAGCTTATTTATTTTTCTTTTAATTAGAAATTATTTTATCAAACCATTGATCGCTAGTTTTTATTTAATTCCAAGTTTTCTTTTTATGTTCTTTTAATTAAATGATAACAAGTTGGAACAAATGAGGATACAAGTTCAGCTGAAAATAAATATTTAATTTAAAAGTTAACATGCAGCTTTTCATGGATGAATGACTTCCAAATTGTATGGACGGAATTATTTGCTGGTCTGCATGATGGTTAGTGTACAAACCGCATTTGTATAAAGTCAACTCTATTATTTGCTTAACGTTTGAGATTTTCTGATTTAATAGTCTAGTGAATATTGAATAATTTATTTTTTTGTGATCTATCTGATAACGATGGAGTATTTTAAAGCTTTAGTGGTGATTTTAAGTTTTTAGTTGATCCTATATACATGTATATATATGATTCGGTCAATTATTTCAAATGTTTTACCTTCATTTTACGAATCGCTTAGTTTTTTTATCGATTACTCATGCTGGTGGTGTGAGCACACAAGGATTTCAATATTTCAAAGAATTATTATTTTTTTTTTATTACGGTTCAATTGGCTGTTATGTTATAGTATATAGGTTGCTGGATTATTAAAAGTTAAGCATGACTGGTCTTTATTCATCTTTATGATCTAAACTATCCAATACATAAATCCAAGGACGCTTTTTTAAATTTAATTTTCGAGAAATATTTTTATTGTGCTGGATGTAAATTTTTAAACCATTCATTTTCACTACATACCCGAGTCGAAATATCAGGCCCGTTTTAGCTGTGAAAGTATTCGAATCCTTTGCAGTTTGATTCGCAGCCTTGAAAGACGCCTGTTTAAACAGTAAAAGACGGAATGAACTAAAGATACGGTGAAAACAGCTCCACAAGAAAAATAAGTATTTAAATTGTTATTATTATTCGACGCCTGGTTTGAATGTAATCCTGTTAAAATGAGACAAAACTCCACTATTTACAGTCAAGCCAGGCGTCCAGTTCATATAGCATTTTATAGAGCGGACTCTTTTTCGAACACTCAATTTCTGAGAATTGTTAGAAAAAAATACAATTTAAACAGGTCTGAATTTTCGACTCGAGATACACGCAAAAAATTACAGTTTCTACTGTAAATCAGGCTTTCCGGGTAAAAATCTGTAAACATTAAAGTTCAAACTGTAATTTTAGAAATTTATTGTAGCAATAAAATTAATACAATTTTAAGCAGCAAATTTTACAGTTTAAATCGACAATATCGAGTTTGAAACTGTAATATTTGTTATTTCTGTAAAATTTACTGATAAAAAATGTAATTTCTACAGTTTCAGACTCGGAGCGCTATAGTACTAATTAATACTATACGAAACTGTAATTTTTCAACTGCTCTTTTTTCCGTGCAGTACAGAAGCCTTAGAGAAACAGTCAAGTGGACAAATTCCCGATTAGAAATTTTGTGGAGTTTGAAACAATATGAACAACGAGAAAAAAAAAACTGTTACTGAAAAATAGACATGTAAATTTATTACTTATAGCTTATACACAGAAAAAAAAAAATTCTTGGTTGAAGGTAAATATTCTTAATTCAAGAAAATTTTTTTGGAGACCTAAACTTTCTCAGATAAAGTAGTAATTTTATCTGACCAAGATAAATTCACTTAGCTCAAGAAAATCTTGACTTGGTTCCCGAAAACGGTGGTCTTCAAAAATATTTTCTTGACTCAAGATAACTTTTTTTTCTGTGTAGTGTTTTAAAAATTAATTTGAAATTTGGTACACAGTTTCTATGATTCTTCCCTTTCAAAATAAGAGTTTAGATCTGATCCGATGACTTTTCATTTTAGAACTGTTTGTTTTCGTTATGGCGGCGAAAAAATCTTTTTGATCGCGTTGAAGCTAGCTCCTTTAAAAAAAGGGACCCGGGTGGCGTACTCTCTTAAAATAAATCAGCTCTTCTATGGGTCTGAAACAAAAAAATCTAATGGATTTTTAATCAGTATAAATATATCTATCGCAGGAACTAGAATAAAAAAAAAAAATTTCTTTTGAAGAAGCCGCATGAATTAAAAAACAGTTTTCACGTATAAAAGGGATATTTTTTTTTTACGCATGAATAACGATAAACTATAAATATTATAAAACTAAAAGTAAATGATGGTTTACTTTAGTCATTATTTAATTTTATTATTTCGGGTGTTATTAAAAAATTTTTTTTTTCAACAAAAGCCATTAACATAAATTTAGATTTGTCATTGAAAGGTGTATAATACAAGGATAGTGAGTACACAAAAGTGTACCGATTCATGGTGTGTAATCGGGTGGTAAATTTAACGACTACAAGAAAGTAAGTGAGAGGGAGTAAAAGAGGAAGAATCGTCGTATAAATTTTCACGTCCTTGCCCATTCTCATCGTTTCACTGAGATAAATCTATGGTCCGTAAATAAGAAACTGAGAGAGGTTCTTGTAGATCGGTTATGAAAATATACCGATTGTTTAACGATAAAAAAAAATTACATCCGTAATTTATTATCGAAATCGAAAAGAAAAAAAAAATATATATATATAAAATTTAAAAATAACCGGAACAATATTTGTTCTGCTGTTGAAAAATCTCTACTCTCTGATGTATAATTTTTTTTTCCTTTCCAAAGGTAAACATATGTTAAAATATCAATCTAAATAGCAATAAGTGTGTGATAAAAAGTAAATTTATTTTCACCGAGGGAACATTTACATTTCGATCGTCAGAAATTTATGGTCGGGCCGAAAATCGTATTTTCAGATTTTATCGAATTCGGTTTAAAAATAAAATGAAATGAAAACTAAATAAAATAAATGCGGAGAGAAACAACCAGATGCGATAACGATCGACAATTGATCTCTGTATTTTACCGGTTGGTCGATCACTTTGGCTTAACGCTTGACATCGAAAATACTGCCTGAAGGGCTGACTGGAAACTCGGCTTTTTACAATTGGCCTTTCGCCTATCGTCCTCCTTTATATCAGTCTTTACAGTCTACACTCAGCCCTCAACCCTTTTAGCTTCTCGTCTAGTTTACGGTGGAAACACGATCCAGGAGTGTGGTTACATCGATACTCTTAACGAGTTTCAAGTAACTATTGTTTGCTTTTTATCCTTTTATTTTTTACTATATATCTGTATGGATGTATATACATATATATTTCAAATAGAGATTGTTATTTATCTAGCTTCAACAAGGATCACTTTCATCTATTGATAACAATTGATTGTGTGCTAACTATTTGTTTTACGTTTCATTTATTTTTTTATCTATTCCTAAAATGATTGAAATTTTATCTTTATATTTTTTTAGTATTGTCGTGTCAAATAAGTGAATTAAAATTTGAAATTTTAATGAAAGCAATAAAAAAATTGATTTTGACAGAAAATTTTAAATTTTGAAAATTTAAAAAATATATGAAGAGTAGAAGTATCATTTGTGGACACTGCTGCATTTTTGGACATTAAAGACTTTATTGCACACCTTAAGCGCGAAAAGGCTGAGGGTGCTTTACTGATGGTTCTTCGTTGACGATTTTAATTTATGAAAAAGTATCAAATAAAATTTCTATTGTAACAGTGTGACAAAAGTATCTTTAATCTCTAAAAAATTTTCCACGGTGGTGTGATTGATATGGTGTTAAAATTTCCAACACTGCTGGTGTGAAAGTTACACGACATTGTTTTTGAAAAATATTGTTTGAACCTCATAAGAAAAGGAGCATTACACAGTAATTTCGATCGTTTCGACGAATTTCCTTTATTAAAAGTCAGTACAAGAAAAGAAAATTATAGGAATGGTTCCTATAATAGTATAGGAATTGTACCCATACTATTATAGGAATGGTTCCTATATATAATAGGAACCACCCCTATACCATTATGGGAACCATTTCTATACTATTATAGGTACCATTCCTATAATATTATAGGAACCATTCCCATACTATTATAGGAACCATTCCTACAATAGTATAGGAACCATTCCTATATTATTATAGGAATCATTCCTATAATATTATAGGAACTATTCCTATAATAGTATAAAAACCATTCCTATAATATTATGGGAATGGGAATAGTTCCTATAATTATAGGAACCATTCCTACAATATTATAGGAATGGTTCCTATAATTTATAGGAATCGTTCCTATATATTATAGGAACCATTCCTATAATATTGTAGGAACCATTCCCATAAATTATAGGAACCATTCCGATAATTATAGGAACTATTCCCATAATGGTATAGGTATCATTCCCATAATTATAGGAACTATTCCTATAATTATGGGTAATATTCCTATATCTATAGGACGTGTTCCCATAATTTATGGTCGTCATTCCCATACTGATATAGGATAAAATTTCACAAAATTATAGGAACCATTCCCATAATTTTCTTTCCGTGTAAATTTGTTTTATGTGAAAATGAAAGAAATGGAAAAAAAATGATTGAATTCTAATTTGAAATTTAAAAAATTTATATGTATATTTTTGATGTAGTCAATAACGCAGTTAACATATATTATTTATTTGAATAAAATAAATTATCATTTTATCGATATTTGAATAACTGGCATATCGAAATATGATTGAATAGCTCTCTAGGCGTATCGAACGAGGTGTCAATATAAAAGAATAATAGTATTCGAAAATTTAGCATTGAGTCTCTAGGGTAAAACTATCCCAAATGTATATACATCAAGATTCAGTCGCTTTAGGGTATAAACATCAAGTTGTAAGTGAAATATCCCCGAATAACGATAACTAGAATGAGTGGATTGAGGGTCGAGTAGAGTGGAATGAAGAAAATAAACGTGAGTGAGATGAAATTATATGTATTGGCTTTTATGTTTGTGGATTACAGACAGAGAAGATTTTGCTATATTCTGCTGTTTTCAGAATCACTCTGTATCATAATATACTCCAATACATACTTTCAATGCATATGTAAGCATATATGAACTATTTTTGTTCAATACATATTTTAAAAAAAATTTTATCTCAATGAAGAATCGCAGTGGCTCAAAGGATCTTGAATTCCAAATCAAAAAACTTTTTTTGTCTTCTTTTTATTTTTATCGGTTGATACAATTGATCGTTTCATGTTATTCTATTTTCCTTTCCGGTCAACAGGTTTTGGTCCTTGCTTTCCTACAATAAAAAATTTATTTCTGTTCTGTTACTTTGATCTTTTATTTCGATGTCTATAAATTTTTTACCTTTTATCTTTTTTTTTTATGCATTACAACTTTTTTTTCAAGCCTCATTATGAAAAATCAGGAGTTAATTCGGAGTAAATTCTGAATCTGAATTTACTCCATCATTCGGAATTACTTAATCAAGATATATTTTTTTGGCAAAAATTATCAATAAGTTATTAATTAATATAGTATTAGTTTTTACTCCTCGAATTTTATTCTATGGAGTTATTTTTTGTACATAATGCAATAGCCAGTAAGGTTTTCGCGGGTAATAAGGCCTGAGTGACAGAAATGATATTTAAAATAATCGCTTCCGCTAAAGGCTACTCTAGTAGAAGAGTCTTGCATGGAGATGCTGCGACAAATTTATAGTCCCGATACCACGTTCCCTGTCTTCTATATTTTATCATCCGTCATATGCTGTCGTAGCGCAAAAGAAATTATAAAAAACAATTTAGTCTTCTGACTCTTAAAAAGAATACACTGAAAAAAGAAATTTGCTACAATAACAAAAATCAAGATTACGCAGCTATTTGTTATGATATCAAAACTATCTTGGTTACCGCAATGAAGTGGCATTTGTTGTAGTAAGTAAAGTGAAGTTGCTATTGTAACAAATGATATGTGTTGAGGAAAAATTATTTGAATACGCATAGAATTTTGTGTTTTAATCAGGTGAACAATATCATTAAGAATTAATCAAGAGTTTTGGATTTTGGACATAAACTGTGTTTGTAAATTATGGCTAAAATATTAAAAGCTACGAGGAAGCCTTGAAGAAGTGAATGTCTTGGCTCAAGAGAATATATTGCGACACGATAATATCTTAGGTGAAGAAAATTTTCTCGAGTCAAGAAATCTTTATAAAACCTAATTTAATATTAAGCTCAACACATGACATTTGTTATAACAGCAACTTCACTTCACTTACCATAACAAATGTTACTTCGTTGGGTTGACCAAGATGGGTTTGTTATCTTAACAAATAACTGCGTAATCTTGATTTTTGCTAAGATAACAAATTTTTTTTTTCAGTGTACTGATAGTTTTTAAGTGCTGTTGAGCATAACAATCTAGTCTTCTGACTCTTAAAAAGTATTGTTGCTAAATTTAAGTGATGATCCATCTCTAATACCGATTTTATTAAGTATAGTTAAACTATTCCAGTTTGTTTAACCCGTAGGCCTTATTACCCTACCGTAGTAAAATAAGGCCTATTCGTATGGTTTTTGTAAAAGTATAATTTTTTGTTTGTTTATGGTAAAAATTACCATTACTTCATTACATGTTATGGCTAATGTATTGAAATAAAGATTAATGATACATTTCGATAATTAAATGCAATATTTTCGATTTTATTCAAAATCTCCCTTAGCTAGGCCTTATTACCCGCTGGTAACTTATAAATTAATGTCACTT
The DNA here is from genome assembly GCA_030273425.1 of Microplitis manilae. NCBI lineage: Eukaryota > Metazoa > Arthropoda > Insecta > Hymenoptera > Braconidae > Microplitis > Microplitis manilae. The sequence continues at coordinate 22,194,366 of CP092726.1, forward strand.
ATACTACAATAAAAAACACATTTAAATTAGAAATAACAACATCACAATTAACAGCCATAAGTAAAACTGCCCCTCGGAGTAAAGTTACCTTGTAACGTTAAAATGAATAAAAAATCATCCGCTTCGTATTTATTCCATTTAATATTTGAAAAACAATTTAGCTTAAAAGCGATCATTAAAATATCCTTTTCATTAAAATTACTAAAAACAACAAGGCTTTATTTTCGTAACACAATTTAAAAAATTTTATGAATACCAAAATATATGATAAAACTTATGTATTTTGAGATTACACCAAACTCGACTCAATTTTAGATAAACCAGATGGTGCAGCAAATTAAAGTGATGGCCGGTACCATCACAGAATCACAACTTGTGACGTTCGATCGATTTTCACAAACAACGTTTTTTTGCGTTATTAAATTATAGTGGTATTTTTGTAAGTAATTGGTTTTAATACTATTCAATATTCAACTTTAAAAACCGTTAAATATTCAACTTTATTAAAATTTTTTTTAATTACCAACTTAAATGAATGACATTGAATAAAAAATATTCTCTTCTCGATTTTATATCATATTAAATTATTATTACGGGACATAATATCAGTATATAATAGTACAGTTGTTTAAATTTAAGGAATTTGCGCGCAGCTCTTACGTTTTACAGTTTCCCAAAAAATAGCAACCGCTTGAGGCTCTTAAAACCCTTTTTCTATGTCTACCCGTTTCATTGGCAAGAGTTGGCGTGCAAAAGGAACGAGTACGTACTCCAAGAGCCGTACCGTGCCTGGTATAAAACAGAAACTATTGCATTTTACGAGGAATACGCGACTAGAATATGCAATAAAATTTTTGTGTTTGCACATATATATTATAAATATTTATAGCTGCAGTATTGTTGTTCCTACATATAAATATACTAGAGAGCTGAGTAAAATATAGTACCCAAATTTTTATATTTTTTACTTTGAATTGTAAATTATTAGACTTACAATTATTTTTGAACAATTTGAGTGCTCAGGGATTATTTTTTCTTACCCCTAACCCTTTCTCGTAAAATTACTTTTGTATTTTGCCATTTGACGTACCTTCATTAACTTTTTTTTTTTTTTTTTTTTTATTTCAAAATCCACTTTATGCAATTTCATTGCTTTCATTAGGCGGCTATTCGAAAATTGTGTAAAGTTATACCTCAATTCGTCAAAGAGGTTTAAAAAATATCAGTAGTTCAAAACATGTTTTTACTTACGTTTTTAAACTCCTTGAGCATGAAGACAACATCATATTTTGGCGCCGACTAGTAGAGTTCAGATTTTTATTTTTTGCATTTATACAATGGCTTTCACGGAAAAAAAATATTGTTCCTCGAACGATCCAAAGTATAGCAACTCGTAGATTGTTACCACAACGATACGTATACTTATGGTAAAAATATCGTATCGTTCCTGTAACTATCTATTAGATAGCTGTGAGCCCTATACGACTTTCTGTAATCGTCATCTCACACACCACCGTCTAACCTATTTAAACATCCATTTTGGCGCCTATTTTCAAATATAACAATTCGAGTTCATTTTTTTAAAAATTTGTTAACTATCTATAACCTTACTGATTATTTACCTAATGATCAATCTAATAAAACTGCTATATATTTCAATTGTGAAAATTATGTAAAATCAATTTATATTAATTTAATTAATTAAATTTATATTATATTTAAATATTTATATATATAACCTCAAAAATTAAAAGATATATTTATATTTATATTTTAAATTTATCTAGACTGCAAGTGATAAATCAGTTTTATAAATTATTTTATTTAATAAAAATTATTTATTAATCATTTATTTATTAATGATAAAGATTTCCAAACGTGTGTCAGATAGGGCTCAGAACGATACGGTATAGGTCTCAGAGCTATCTACCGTATTGTTGTCAAAACGATACAGTAGATCGTTGCAGTAACAATCTAGTAGATAACTATTGCGTATTGGTACTGTAACTATACAGTATACTTCTCAGAACAATATTTTTTTCTCCGTGTAACTCTCTTCACCTCCGACAAAAATTTGAATTATTCAAAAAATTTCGAACTATTCGCACACTCCTAATTTCTATAATAAAGAAAATAACGCAATCCATCAATAAAGCAAAATTAAAGTCTAAAACTTTTATTACAAACATGACTAGACGAGTAAAGAAGCAACACAGGCAAGTTGATTTTGTTGTTAAGGTGACAGTGTCTCTTTATAGTGTACTGGGCAATCTCTAACCTCCAAGCAATTTCTAAGACGCAAAGCCTTTTCATAGTGAAAAGCATAGTAGAACGTCGGAAGATAGAAGCTATGGGTAATCCTCTTACCAGTTACTCTAGTGAAGCACTTGCGATTAACTCTCCATTCATTTGAATCAAGCGCCCATTTCTTAAAGCTATTTCCCCGACAATTTTATATCTAACAACATAAATACTTCTTAGCTACTCTTTAAATTTTATTATTTAAAACCAATAAATAAACAAAAAAGTAATACATACCATAAATAAAATATCCAGACGAAATGAGGCAATAACTAATGTAATTAAATGAAAATCTAACGATCATTTAATTAACCAACTAGTAATGTTCATTAGTGATAAGAAAGTTTAAGTAATGTCACTAACAATTCCAACTGGATAGACTTTGGAAGTTGTAAGGAAGGAATAGCAGATAAGCAGTTAATCCATTACCGGTTAATTGAAGTGAATGTAGCTGCAGCAATACCAGTAGCATCGTTTTCTCTGACGCGTATGTGCACTACTACTTTGTATAGTAGCTGCTGTTACTGCTGCTGCTACTTCTGCTATTTCTACCTGCTGCTATACATACTCTGCACTCTGTACTCTACGACCTGTAGATGTAAATAAAACGAGGAGGAAGAAAGCTATATATGCAAGGTTCGCTTAATATATAAAACAATGAGTAACTATAATCGTTATCTTTTGTTCCAGTATATATTAAAATTGTTTGTTACTTGTGTGGTGCAGCCGCTGCTTCTGTTATTCTGACATCGTAATATCTAGGGATACGAGTTTTCTGGCAACAAAGCCGTTGTTTGCCAATTAAAACTCGTTAACTACCTAAAACTATTCTTTTCCATGCCAGCATTCCAACTAAACCACTATAATTTCTTTACCATAACATCTAGTTCTCTAATCATTCGCTCAGGCAACTTTGATTTTTATCCAACGAATATCGCGATCGGTATCTCGTTATCTTCGATGTTCATTCGTGCTTATAGTATTTTAATTGTCGTGTACTATTTTCCGATATTTCCAATCTGTCGGTATTTTATTTCATAAATTAAAGTATAGTTTTCAAAAAAAGCTGCTACATTGTTCTTTATTTTCGACTATAGCTATGCAATTGAATTTGAGTATTTTATTTATGAGTTACGGATTCATGTTAAAATTATGGTAACATGCCGATATATTATACTATACAGTTAAATTCTATTAAAGTTTACATTACGGGAGAATATAAAATAAGCGTACATAAATTTATACGAACTAGTTTTCAAGTATACTTAAGTTAAGTGCCTCTGTCTGATTGTAATTTAGGAATTCATTGTTGTATTATTTAATATTAATTTTCGAAAAAATATTTTTTACCGCTTAAACTGATGACGTAACTTAAAAACAGCTTTTGAGGTAAATGTTCTTCTTTCTTGGGACTTTCTGTAGGGCTAGGGTTGTTTTACATTCGTAGAATAACCGACCCTCATTGAAATTCATTGGAGATTAATAACCTGTCATGATGATGGCGATCACAGAACAAGCTGAGGGTTAGAATCTTCAAAGAAATAATTTTGCTTGTGATGGTTTTTAAAGTAGACTATAAATTTTCAGTTCGACTGATTATAAGGTACCTGAGGGTAATAAGGCCTAGCTAAGGGAGATTTTGAATAGAATCGAAAATATTGCATTTAATTACCGAAATGTGGCATTAATCTTTACTTCAATACGTTAGCCATAAAATGTAATGAAGTAATGGTAATTTTTACCATAAACAAACAAAAAATTATACTTTTACAAAAACCATACAAATAGGTCTTATTCTTCTACGGTAGGGTAATAAGGCCTACGGGTTAAACAAACTGGAGTAGTTTAACTATACTTAATAAAATTGGTATTAGAGATGGATCATCACTTAAATTTAGCAACAATACTTTTTAAAAGTCAGAAGACTACACGAAAAGAAAATTATAGGAAGTATTCCTATGTATTATGGGAATGGTTCCCATAATTGTATAGGAATTGTACCCATACTATTATAGGAATGGTTCCTATATATTATAGGAACCTATATATTATAGGAACCATCCCTATACCATTATGGGAACTATTCCAATAATATTATAGGAACAGTTCCTACATCATTATGAGAACCATTCCCATAATATTATAGGAAAAGTTCCTATACCATTATGGGAACCATTCCTGTAATATTCCGGGAACCATTCCTATGACACTATAGGAACCATTCCCATAATATTATGGGAACGGTTCCCGTAATATTACAGGAATAGTTCCCATAATGGTATAAGAATTGTACCCATACTATTATAGGAATTGTTCCTCTATATTATAGGAACCATCCCTATACCATAATGGGAAATATTTCCATAATATTATAGGAACAGTTCCTATACCATTATGGGAACCATTCCTGTAATATTCCGGGAACCATTCCTATGACACTATAGGAACCATTCCCATAATATTATGGGAACGGTTCCCGTAATATTACAGGAATAGTTCCCATAATGGTATAAGAATTGTACCCATACTATTATAGGAATTGTTCCTCTATATTATAGGAACCATCCCTATACCATAATGGGAAATATTCTCATAATATTATAGGAACAGTTCTTATACCATGATGGGAATCATTCCTGTAATATTACGGGAACCGTTCCCATAATATTATAATATTAATTATAATATTATCATATATAATATATATAATTATATAATATTATGGGAATGGTTCCTATAATGGTATAGGGATCGTTCCTATAATATATGGGAACCATTCCTATAAATTATAGGAACCATTCCTATAATACTATTTAGTATTATCATATGATAATGGTTTCTATAGTAGTATAGGTACCATTCCTATAATATCATAAGAATTATTCCTATAATTTATAGGCATTGTTCCTATATATTATGGGAATGATTCCCTTAAAATTATAGGAAGCATTCCCATAAATTATAGGAACCATTCCCATAATTATAGGAACTATTCCTATAATTATGGATAATATTCCTTTAATTATAGGAACTGCTACCAAAATTTATGGTCGTCATGCCTATACTGATATAGGATGAAATTTCACAAAATTATAGAAACCATTTCCATAATTTTCTTCCCGTGTAGATTGTTTTTTATAATTTCTTTTGCTCTACGACATCATATGACGGATAATCAAATATAGAAGACAGGGAACGTGGTATCGGGACTCTATAAATTTGTCGTAACATCTCTATGCAAGACCCTTCTACTAGAGTAGCCTTTAGTGGAGGCGATTATTTTAAATATCATTTTTGTCACTTAGGCATTATTACCCGCGGATACCTCATTCGATTTTTTTTTTCTTGGGTTATTATTATTTTAACTTTTATTTTTATTAAATTGTCGAATGAGTATAAGGTTGTAGACAAGCTTATTTCTTATGTCGTTTACAGTGATAAAAAAGAAGACGAGATTAAGCCAGTGAAGATAGTTGAAAATAGAAATAAAAAAAGGTACAATGGAGATGCTACGGCTTTCGTTAATCTCTAGACGAAGAAACCAGTTCGTCGTTCTGGCAATCCGTCGACCGCAGGAAGCAATTCGTAGTTTTCCAATCAGACGATGGTAGAAAAGACGCTTTCATTTTCCGGGTTGTACGCGACTCGAATTATATATCCGAAAAAACGGAAACGCTCGATCAGACGTGGTTGTCGTGGGTTAGATTCTCGCTTATATACTTTCTCTCTGTCTTTACTTAACTTTCATTTTTTATTTTTTATTATTCTTTTATACTGCCATCCGTTACTCTCACTTCCTCTGCTATTTCCCTTTTTTCCCTTGGGTACTTGAGTACTGAAGATATCGCGGCTATTGTTCTCGTAATCGAGACAATCAGAGTTTTCTCCGTGCCAGAGTTATTCTTACTCAAGTACGGTGATATTTTTTTTTTGTTCCCTGTTCATTTTAAACTCCTTAAAGCAATACATAACTTTTTTTCTCTATTTAGGGACAACAATGTGAAAACCAAGCTTGCTAGTTCTCCTTAAACTCAACACTATCAGTAATGACAAAAAAGTCAGGACTTTAATTTTTAAAAAATAGCCTAATGTAGTGTCTTAAATAAAACTTAGCTATTTTATTTTATTTTGTATTTTTAGTTGTAAGATTTTAGTTTTACGTTAAGCTTAAGATTGTAAAATTAAGGATTAGGACGGTAGTAAAGCAATAACACAGTCGGACAGACTGTTGCCAGATACCGAAGTAATATCTTATGGTTTAATTACAATTTCTACCTTTTGGACAGCCATATTACTTATTTTTTTAAAATATACATTTATTTCACGAGTGAGCATAACCGAAATTATAATTTTTATCACTTACTATATATCAGTTATTGTTCGAGAGTATCAATTCAGTAAATATCATGGAATGCACCAATAATATTGCATACATATAATACTAGCGAATAGCGATCCTTAGGTAAAACGGCGGGCTATTTAAAAATTATTTTATTCAATAAACCAATGTACTATAAATGGTTGATTTTCCATCGTAGCGAGTTCCTTTTTCTTTTTTCTTTTTTTTCTTTAAATTAACGATTTTTGAAAATTTGAAAAATTTTGTTTTCTTCATGAATGTCAATTTTTGTCACTATATATTATTTTTGTACTTCTTTTAAATAGTTTTTACAATTTTTCGCTGTAAACATGTGTTTAAAATCAAATGAAGCTGAAACCAGCGGCCGTAATAAGTAGCGGCCACGCAAAAATTGCTGGCCACTACTTATTACGGCCGCTAGCTTCAGCTTCATTAAAATTAATAATTAAGTCATTAAGTCTGTCAATAAACACTGGTAACAAAAGTGAAAGACTTAAATTTAAAAAAAAAAAAAAAGAAGATTTCGATTTAGACACTGTAAAAAATCACCGGGGTAAGTCCAAGCGGTGTAGGTGTTAAAATCAGCGGTGTTAAATTTCAATACCGAAAGCGGTGTAAAAATAACGCCGCCACCTGTGTAAATATTCTAAACCGGTGTTAAAACAAATTCTCCGGTGTTAAAATAACACCGCCGCCGGTGTAGATATTCTTTACCGATGTTAAAATATTTTACTTTGTGAATATTTTTACTTACTCGATCACTATACTTGTTAATAGATCATATTTTTTATTAATTTTCATAAAAAAACTGGCATTTTTTGTGTTTTATAATCTTTAAAGTTGATTCTCTAAGCAGACGCAGTTTACCCCGCTTCTACACCGGTTACCCTGCTTTTACACCGATATTACTCCGCTTTTACACCGGTTACCTCGCTTTAACACCGGTATTTTTAACACCGGTGAATTACTCCTCCTACACCGGTGTAATTTCATTTTTACACCGGGCGGAGTTAAAATGAGTCCATTTTTAACACCGCTCTTTTTACAGTGGACCATTATCAAAGTAGATATAAGCAAAAAACCAAAAAAAGAGCGAGTTTCAAAGAGGTTATCGAAAAAATCTCAACTTTACCAGGAAGAGTTGATTGATGGGTACTAAAAATATCAAAAATGAAGGAAATTAAAAATTTATATGTTTCAAACTGTCCGATTTGACATGGAATGCCCCATGTGCAATAAACTTTTCAATCACTTGACTATCTTAAATATTTGTATCTTTCAAATATTTTATTATCACTTCTTGAACCGAATTGGGGTATATGGGTCATTTGGGAATTGATTTTCAAATTTTTTGTTTATTATTCATTGATTTAGTTACATATTATTATAAAAGACATTATTAACTTTTTTTTCTTTATTCCATGGATTTTTCTTCCTCATCTTCCTCGCCATGATGAGTTTAGAAAATTACTATCATAAATTTGGTCAATCAGTTCTTGAGTCACATAATCGGCCAACACAATAGTCAAAGCTCGTTTAGAATATTCAAAATGTTCCACCATAAAGTCGTTTAAAGGACGACTACAAATATTCCTAAACTGATAACCGCCATCTTTTGCAATAGTACGACGACTATTCTTGTGATCGGCGAAACTTATATCGTTTATATAACAACGTAAAGGATTAACGAAGCTTTTCGTTATTGATTGGATAATATATTCATGCATATCAATTATATTGATATAATAGGATACACTACCTACTTTTTTGTAAATTTCACCATCACATTCAGCATTTATGTTGAATGTGCATCGAGCGAATGAAAGATCCAAACTAGCTAGTAAAATTTGATTGCGGTACATTCCAATAGGATCACTGAGTTTCCAGTCTTTTACCAATCGCCACCCACCCCAATTAGTATTCATATAGTAATCGATAACTGCACAATTATTTTCTGAATCGTTATGTGCGGCTGTACGCTCTTGATTTATGAACACTATTACAAATTCACCAGGATTGTGGTCAAGAAATTCATCAAACATAAACAATAGATCGTGAAAACTAAAAGGTGAAGAAACATAATTCATCTTAAGTTGAAATAAATCTGGTTGTACACGTACACTGATGTCAAAAACTCTTATTCCATATTTTAATTGTTGCTTGAGAGTTAATTCTTGAGTGCGTAAATTTTCATCATCTGCATGATAAGATAATGACAAATGAGTTCCAATAAGTGCAAGACTGCGTAATGTTGTTGTATCCGGTAATCTCACCAAATATTTCATATGCTCCATATATGGCCTGTACGTATATTTGGAACAACCACATGATTGAACCAGATAGCTATGTTTAGTATAATGAACAATAATTAAAAAAGTAACTAAATTTTTAGGCATTTTAAACTACAATTCACAATTCTTAATAATTTATATTTTCACTAAAAAAATTATGATGTATTATCATTTACAGCGACAAAACTTTTTAATAGTAAAATAAGGCCGTTTAAGTTTTAATTATTTTTTATTTAATTGCTATTAATTAATGTTGCTTAGAGATTATAATATGACAGGATATTAATACTTTTATATCTCTGCTTCATTTAAAAATATGTAATATAAAAATTTTACTGCACTTTAAATCTATATTTTGATCAGTTCTTTGTTTTTTTTTATTTTAAAATTATTAATTACACCTGATATTTTTAAGTATTTTATTTCTGTACGGTCCAATAAACTTAAAAATGGATAAGAAGTTCATTGTTTCCTAACAAATTGTTTTGTTTCCGGTGAGCGTTAAAATTGAAATAATTCGATGATCTTTTAAATACTTCATTATTTTTTATTCACCAAACATTAGAGTAACTAAATTTTATTATTTTAGAAAATTGGAAATAGTGACCAGCAATTCTAATCAAAAAATTAAATCAAGTCGGATAGTTTTACATTTTACGTATACAGGGAGAAAAAAATATTGTTCTGAGAAGTATACTGTATAGTTACAGTAACAATACGCAATAGTTATCTACTAGATTGTTACTGCAACGATCTACTGTATCGTTCTGACAACAATACGGTAGATAGCTCTGAGACCTATACCGTATCGTTCTGAGCCCTATCTGACACACGTTTGGAAATCTTTATCATTAATAAATAAATGATTAATAAATAATTTTTATTAAATAAAATAATTTATAAAACTGATTTATCATTTGCAGTCTAAATAAATTTAAAATATAAATATAAATATATCTTTTAATTTTTGAGGTTATATATATAAATATTTAAATATAATATAAATTTAATTAATTAAATTAATATAAATTGATTTTTACATAATTTTCACAATTGAAATATATAGCAGTTTTATTAGATTGATCATTAGGTAAATAATCAGTAAGGTTATAGATAGTTAACAAATTTTTAAAAAAATGAACTCGAATTGTTATATTTGAAAATAGGCGCCAAAATGGATGTTTAATTAGGTTAGACGGTCGCGTGTGAGATGACGATTACAGAAAGTCGTATAGGGCTCACAGCTATCTAAGAGATAGTTACAGGAACGATACGATATTTTTACCATAAGTATACGTATCGTTGTGGTAACAATCTACGAGTTACTATACTTTAGATCGTTCGAGGAACAATTTTTTTTTTCCGTGTATTTATTACTTAAATATTTTTTTATAACATTGAATTGACTTTTGACTTTTTATTGCCTCATATAGGAATGGTGAATAGTAGGTCCGTAGTCGCTGGAATTTTTTCAAATAATTTTATCGATAATTTTTTTTTCTTAATGTAATAGTGTTATCACTCCCATCCTTGCGTCACTGATTTCGGAAAATTAGAGTAATTAATTTTATCGATCAATTCTTGAGTAACATAATCGGCCAATACAATGATCAGAGCTCGTTTCGGATTTTGAAACTTTTTAACCATTAAATCATTTAGTGGACGCGGACAAGTATCGCTAAAAAAGTAACCACCGTCTTTTGCAATAGCGCGACGAGTATTGATCTTATCAGAAAAACTAATATTGTTGATGTAACATTTTGGAGATTTCCGAAAGCTAATTTCTATTGCGTTCAAAATTCCTCCTTGCATATTATAAATATTATATTTACTATTTATAGCAAGTATTTTATTCTGATTATCTACTCTACATTTTCCATTGATATTAAAGGTGCACCCGGTCAATGGGGGGTTCGTACTAGCTAGTAAAATTTGATTGCGATACATTCCAATAGGATCACTCAGTTTCCAGTCTTTTATCATTCGCCATCCACCCCAAATATTTTCAATATAGTAATCGATAACTTTACAATAATTTCTCGTAACGTTGAACGCGGCTTTATGCCCTAGATCTATGAATAAAATTACAAATTCGCCAGGATTATCATCGAGAAATTTATCAAAATCATATAAAAGCTCTCGAAAATCAGAATTTACAGATGTATAATTCACTTCAATTTTATATAAATCTGGTTGTAGGCGTACACTGATTTCAAAAAACCTAATTCCATATTTCAATTGTTGCACAATATTCAAGTCTTGCGCACGAAACCTTTCTTCTTCTGCATTATAAGATAATGACCAATGAGTTCCAATCAGAGCAAGCTTGTTTAATTTTGTTGAATCTGGCAATCTCACTAAATATTTACTACGCTCCATATATGGTCTATATGTAAATTTTGCACAATTACACGATTCTACTAAATAATGATTTGTAATAATGTAAAATATGGTTAAAAAATTAAACACTTTTTTCAACATTTTGAACAGTTATCAACAGCTGTAAACAGACAAATGGTCTTTATGACTTATTTTTATTTTATTTTTTTCAACTGAATACAAATATAACAACTTTCAATAACAGATTAATAATAGTGTTAAAATGTAAACTCTAAGTTCTTTTTATTTAATTACTATAAATTAAAGTTAATTGCAGCTACCTGATAAAATTATTGTTTTTTTAAATTTAAAATTACTCTTTTATTTGTCTTTTATCAAAAATTGGATTTTATTCCATTTTTTATTTAAAACACTAGTTTTCACTTCTGCTTTGCTATATTTCAGCATTTTTAGTTACTTTTCTGCAAATTTTGTTTCTTAAGGAGGACCACTAGTGTGACCGCCTGAAAAAAGATGATTTTTGAAAATTTTTCGATTAAAAGTACTGCATGGAATATTTTAATATTTGAGGGACATATTTGTAGATATATAATGAATACAAGATAAAATTTTTGGATCGAAAAATTCAAAATTCAGCGAGTTATTCACAATCTCCCAACGCTAAAAAAAAGTGTCTTCCCATTGCAGTGATAGACCTTCACAGTGCATGACATCAAAAAAACCAAAAAGTTTATTAAACTAGAAGGTATTTTCCTTAACATGACCCTTAAGCTAAGGAAAGTAATGAAATTTAACAATATGGCGGAGTTTTTCAAAAAAATTCAAATTTCGCGCGAAAACTTGATGATTTTTGGTCTGCTAAAATTACATTTTTGATTTGATCGGAAAACTGGAGGTTCATGGTACGTAGTAATGTATAAAAGAAACTACAATTCAAATCAAATCGATCGATGATTTGTCTTCGAGTTATAACTGCAGCAATTTTGAAAAATGTATTTTCAAGAACCGATAAGCGACTGCTCTTCAGATGGCTGTAACCCAAAAAAACTATTTGAGATATGCACTTTGCATTTTAGTATGTTTTTGAAAACACACGTTCAATGGCTACAATTTTTAAATTGACTGATAACAAAAAAGATTACATTCTATTTAAAAACTTATACTTTTGATTGACTTATCGAATTTTTTCTAGTTTTGTATTTGCGTATTTTCTTCCAACGAAGTTTATATGTTTTTATGATTACAGCGATGATATGATGCCATTATGAATGAACAAAGAATGTTTTTTTCTCTGATAGAGCATTGAGTACACAGAAAAAAAAAAATTCTTGGTTGAAGGTAAATATTCTTAATCCAAGAAAATTTTTTTGGAGACCTAAACTTTCTCAGATAAAGTAGTAATTTTATCTGACCAAGATAAATTCACTTAGCTCAAGAAAATCTTGACTTGGTTCCCGAAAACGGTGGTCTTCAAAAATATTTTCTTGACTCAAGATAACTTTTTTTTCTGTGTAGTGTAGAGTATACTGGACTTGCTATTGTGTGACTAGTTAAAGAGTAGAACTATTATGATAGCTTACACTATACCAAACGATGTAGGTACATCAGAGAGAATGGAACGGTTTGATAATTTTCAAAGCCAACTGCGCGTATGATAATCATACATATTATCACATACGTTAAAATGATGTCTCATTACGCGTGGTTATCATGTGTCCAATTGTCCAAGAGGTAAACGGACACATGTAAAATTTTGTGTCTATCGTTGTAACGAAATGTTAGCGTTTAGGTTTACATGCGTATGTTCTCGTTTCTCTATACACTCTCCTCGTATTTCTCATTCACGTCGGATGCAGTTCGTGGTTTCAAATGCATTGTTGTATATTCAGATATTCATACCGTATTGGGATACCATCCCATTCGTCGAATAGAATCTGTAGGATTCCTTCTCCATGTTTCTGTTACTGCTGTCTGCTCTCTGCCAATTGCTCAACTAGATTGCAAACGTCACTACAATATTACATACATATATAGGCTTTTTTCTTAACTGTCAAGTGATTTAAATTCATTTCATTTTCGGTTTTACATCCGATCATTATTTTTTACGTCGTCAGGAATATAAAATATATTGTTATTATCGTCACGGACGTAGTGAGGCAGGAAAAAATCAAACCACAAATTTTATTTTTTCCATTTAAGGAAAAGTGGTTGGGTTAGGGGGGGGGGGTCAGCTGTCTTTTCTGACGTCACTTGATAAGCTCTTAATCAATATAATTATTTTAAAAAAATATTTTATGTAAGCGATGTTTCAGTCTGGTTATTTTTTTTCGGTGGAATCATTTTTTAAAGCATATTTTAGCTTTATCGTTGTGAAAATTGATAATAGCCATCAAAAGCATACGCTTTGTATTGTGTTAAAGATATATAGATAACAAAAAAATAGATCAGTTATCTTGGTAAATCGGCCACTTAGCTTCTTATAAATTAGCCAATAAACTTCATTAATGCCGTACCGTACATTCTCCTCTACTTTCATTGGGGATAGTAGAGTAAAGTGAGCATCTCTCACCTTATCTCACCCAGAATATACCAACCACTCCAGCGCATTCACGTTTCTTGCTGGTATTGAATTTTATATCGATCTAATAATTCACAAGCCTTGTCAAGGCTTCATTATGGCCCACTACTAATTTTACGGATTATATTAATCTTGTCTTGCTTTGGTTTTAAAAATTTACAAACAAATGAATTTAGATTTTTTATCCTGCCGTATAATTTGTCTACCGAACTTTTAATTTTTTCAAATATTTTACATTTTCGAACAAATAATGCAATGAAAATATATAGCAACTTAAAGAATCATAAAAAAAAATCTTAAAGAAATTTTACTAAAAAAAATTATATGTTATAAAATTATATACTGTAGTAAATATATGTATTCCATATATGTAACTTATATGTTTTTTATATTTAAAAAATATAAAATTTTTATATGAAATAAAATATATGGTAGCATATAATTTATATTATATATGGCACCATATATTTTCTTCGTTATATTTTAGCATATATTTTATTCGGTGTATATATATGTATATGGGTACATCATATATTCGCATCAAATTAACTAATTTTGAAAATTTTATCTGCAATTTAAAGAGTACATTAAAATTTAAATCTAATTTCATTGGAGTGGGTCATACGAATAAGAAGATTTTTTTTCATACACAATATAAATATATGTTTTTATATATGATCAAAGCATATTTTTCGTATATGATAGAAATATATAGTTGTATGTATGAAAAACTATAGTTTCCGTATATGCCCGGGTCAAAAAATTAGATCTGTTTTAAAATAAATGATAAATTCAAATATTTTTCTTTAATTCAAGTTTATAAATCGTATTTATTTTATATAGGAATTTAATCTGTTTTTGTCCGTACTAGTCATTATCCAGGACAAAATCAGACTTATTTTCGTATGATATTTAGTCTGTTTTAAATCTGGTTTAGACTAAAAACAGACTTTTTTATTATAATTATTGTTCTGTGTTCAATTGTTTTTAAGGACAAAAACAGACTTTATTTGCTATAATTTTTAGTCTGTATTCAATTGTTTTCTAGGACAAAAACAGACTTTATTTGCTATAATTTTTAGTCTGTATTCAATTGTTTTTTAGGACAAAAACAGGACTTTTTATAAATATAAATAATAATAATAATAATAATAATAATAATAATAATAATAATAATAATAATCTAAATTTATTAATTTATTTCAATCTTCTTGGTATTTGAAACATGCTAATGCGCTTCTGAAATAAGATGTCACAAGGAGAAAAATGTTGGCTCGAAACCTACCAATTTTTACAATGCTGTCGACCAAACTTAAAACAGGAAGTGAATAAGCATCCAAAGAATTATTGTGCTCTTATAAAAAATGATTATGCTGTATCACAATACTTATTACGCCCGAGAAACTTATCGATAAGCTTTAATATCAATTACTTTTATACCTTACAATAATTTGGATGCAGCATAATAAGTTTTTATAAGAGTATATAGTAATTTTTAAGATGCTTTACTTTCGGTTTCGAGTTTGGTCGACAGCATTGTAAAAATTGGTAGATTGCGGGCCAAAATTTTTCTCCGCGGCACATGAATTTTGATGTTTTGTGATGCCAACATATTCTCGATTATATCCAATAAATAAGAAAAATTTCTTGACATTTTAAGAGTTGTTTTATGACTTTTATTCACTGCTCTAAATATTCAGTCAAGACAACTAAAAATTAAGCTGTCAAATTATCATTAACTGCCGACATTTTTAAACAAAAGATACTAAATAAATAGTAAACAAAACATAATCAATTCTGCAACTTAATATTTTTTTTTATAAATATTGCCTATGAATAAAAATTTTATAAGTCCATGATTTAATCTAGTTTTGTCCTTGTAAATTTTCATAACTAAAATTTTTTAAAGTCCAAGAATTAATCTAGTTTGGTCTGCCCGTAACGCAATTGTTTTTTAAAATAACAGGTCGAAAACAGCTTAAAATTTTTGTAAAAGACCACAAACAGATCAAATAGTCCAACTAGACTAAAATCAGATTAAATTTTTCTGTCTGAGTAGATCAAAAACAGTACAAAATTTTTATAGAAGTTCAATAACAGACTAATTAGTCCAAATACAGATCATTTAGACTTAAAACAGATCAAATATGTTTTAATCAGTAGACCAAAAACAGTACAAAATTTTTATAGAAGTTCAATAACAGACTAATTAGTCCAAATACAGATCATTCAGACTTAAAACCGATCAAATATGTTTTAATCAGTAGACCAAAAACAGTACAAAATTTTTATAGAAGTTCAATAACAGACTAATTAGTCCAAATACAGTCCAGTTAGACTAAAATCAGATCAAATTTTTCGACCCGGGTGACAAGAATATATATTTTCATATATGATAAAAATATATTTTTTGTATATGATTGACATATATATTTTATATATGCTAAACATATACGGATTCTTATATGATGAATTTCATATTTTTTAATATAAAAAAAAGTATATCAGAAAATATAGTTAAATTGGCCACATATATTTTCTGATATTTATCATATATTTTTACATATATTTTGACCATATATATTATTTTCATACGGGATTCACAGTAAAAAAATCCGGGGTAAGTCCAGGTGGTGTAGGTGTATAAACTTTCGATGTTAAATTTTGACACCGAAATTAGTGTTAAAGTAACACGGCCGCTATAAATATTCTTTATCAGTGTTAAAAAAATTTCCCGGTGTTAAACTATTTTTTACTTACTTCGATACTTCGAACTTTTTTTTACACCGATTTAACATTGCCTACAGCAGTGTTATTTTATTTTAACACCACTTGGTGTTAATTTGAGTCCATTTGTAACACCGCTCTTTTTACAGTATATTAATATTATTTAATAATATAAAAAACAAATAAGTATTATCTTTTTTTTTTTTCATTCATATTTTATTCGGGATAAACGAAGTGTGGTGCCGCTCGTACTTGTATTCTATTATCATAGTAGTGTTTAAATTATGACTTGATGATGCGTAATGACTTAATAGTCCTCAAGGCAAAAATAAATCAAGGTCGTCTAAGAATTAAGTAATATGCATACATCATTTTAAAAGTATTATTCATCAATTTGTTGTTTATATAGATGTAATCTTTTGTAAATGAAAAATAAATAAATAAAAAATTTAAAGATAATTTGTTTGATATTAAACGTCACTGATAACTATAGTAACCATTTTATCTATAATTATTCGTCTAACTACACTGTACTTTTATGAGTTCAACATTGTTGTTATGAATCATAGCTCATGAATTATATCGTATCGAGTCAGTCATACTGACAACATGTCAAGCGATAAACGTGCGTTACTCTTGACATTAGTCTTTATATTTTTAAACATTAAATTGAACGTTGATAGTTTAAATCAACATCCGGGCTCCGATTTTAATTCTAAGAATGGAAGTGTGCGCTGTTTTACACGTAAGTCAAGTATAGGTCGCGGAATTGAGTGGTTATTTAAATCTGAAATAAATGAAAATCAAATAGATGTCAAATTTTTTTTAACATCGCGACAATATCCCAATCGAGTTGAAGTTACTCTAGGAAATGATTTCCAATTAGATCAAACGGATTTTCGAATTGATCGTCGGACTGTTTTTATTGTACATGGATTTAAATCGAGTGGTCGTAAAAATTGGGTTGATAGAATGGATACAGCATTTCGATTATGGGTAAGTATGTTTTCAAATTTTGATACATATTAGAGTGGTCGTTAAAAATTTAATTTTCTCGGACGCCCTGTAAAAAGCTTCTTTTTATTGAAAAAATACGTGGGGACTTTGGTTTTTTCTTTTTAAGTAAAAGAACACGTGTTTCAGGATGATCAAAGTTCATTTTTCGATACAATCGCGTTTTTTTAAAATATCTCATGAAATATGCAGATTGAAGGAAAAAGTCATAGGAACAATTTTGTAGGAAATTAAATTCTTGACAAAAAAGGTCATATTCATTTTTTTTATAAAATGTGTATTTATGAAGATATTTTAAAAAAACTTTTTAGATCTTATGAAATTAGCGTTTTAAGGATTACTAAAAAAGTTTTTTCAAAATATCTTCATAAGAACGAATTTTATAAAAAAAGTGAACATGACCTTTTTTGTCAAGAATTTAATTTCCTACAAAATTGTTTCTATGATTTTTTCCATTAATCTGCATATTCCATGAGATATCTGAAAAAAACCGCAATTGTATCGAAAAATGAACTTTGATCGTCCTGAGGCACGTGTTTTTCTTTCTTAAAAAGAAAAAACCAAATTTACAACGTATTTTTTCAATAAAAAGAAGCTTTTTACCGGGCGTCTGAGAAAATTTGATTTTCAACGACCACCCTAATACATATGTACTATTATCATTATTATTATTATTATTATTATTATATATTTTAATTTCCAGTCTAACAAAGAATTATTAATAATTTATATTTTAAAATTTAATTTTCAGAATGATGTTAATGTTGTTATTGTAGATTGGGGAAAGTATGCAAACACATTAAATTATTATAAAGCTGCTGAACATGTGATGCCTGTAGGTCATAAAATTGTTAAGTGAGTATATAATTAAAATTTTCAAAATTTTATAAATATGCATTTTTAAAATTTTCCACAATATAACTTTGAAGCTTCATTAAAAAAAAATCATTATTATTAATCATAGTTATATTCTCGATACTCGAAACGTTTCTGATTATAAATTCGAGTGGCCGTCAGAATGTGTATGTGTGCGCGTGTGGTTAAACAAATTTTTTGTCGTACGATATCTCTAAAAAAATGAGCACAACAGAAATTTCAGGGTTAGCCCACAAGGTTAACTATTCAAATAACTTTTTTTAAATTCATTGACATTAAAATTAAAATAATTTTAGATTTTTATCGCACGTTATTAATGCAACGCGTGATTCTACTATGAACAATAACTTAAATCAACTAAATTGGGGACCGATTCATATGGTAGGACATAGTCTTGGTGCACATATATGTGGCATTGCAGCGAATGAATTTAAAAAAATATCAACACTGTGGAATGTCACTCGTATTACGGGATTAGATCCTGCTAGACCGTGTTTTTTAAGAAGCAATATTTCATTGGTTAAAACTGACGCTGATTTCGTTGATATTATTCATACACATGGAAAACCTTCTTCACAATTTTCATTTGGTTTACAAGAACCCATCGGTAGATATTTTTATTTAAAATTTAAATTAAAGCTATTTTTCATTCATATTGTTTTTTTTTTTTTTTTATTAGGGCATGTTGATTTTTATCCTAATGGAGGTAAAAAACAACCTTATTGTAGTAGAAATAATAAACCTTGGTATGCAATTCTATTTAATCCTAAAAAATGTAAGCATTTTTTTTCTTTGTTAATAACGTATATATATTTATGCATGAGTTGCTTGATGACAATTTATACATTTAAAAACCTTGTTTCGTTTTAAAGGGATAAAACAAAAAACATGCAGTCACGGTTTGTCACATATGTATTTCACAGAGTCACTAATTGCAGCCGCGTACAATGCGGGAAAATTTTGGGCTCACGAGTGGGACAGATCCGCTCAGAGAGCTATTGAAATTATTCATGAGACTTGTGATGAAAATAATTGCATTGAAATGGGTATTAATGCAGAAAATTATTATGATAATAATAATACTGTTCTAGGAACGTTTTTTGTTATTACCGCTAGTTCTCCGCCCTATTATGGTAACGTATATGCATAATTTTATTTACATATCTAAATTTTTTTTAACTAATTATTTTTTTTAGACGTACGTGCTAGTGATCTGGAGAATTTGGAGGCTAAAATAGCAGCTGGTTCATTTTTGAAGTAGGCTACAAAATTAGCTTATTAGAAAAAATAAACAAATTTTAGTAAATTATTTTTTGTGTAAATATATATTTAGTATTATCATAGTTATAATAAAAAATATATGTATTTATAAATCCCTCCAATATTCGTATTGTTTTTGGATACACGAATTCTTTGCAAACTCGAGAAGATCCTAATTTAGAAAAAAATTTAATTTCGATTTATATAAAAAATTTTTGTAAAATTTTTCATTAAATTCTTTTAGTAATTTAACTAATCGAAGAACCTTTTCAGAACTGCTGAGAGTATTCCCCTCCTCATTATCGAAATCGAAGCCTCAAAATAGTATATTAACGCATTGAGTGGGAGGCACTTTCGACAACGAGTGTGATTGGTTCACGAGCCGTTAGACGAGTGTTGCCAACACACGAGTGTCGAAAGCCCTTCCGACTCAATAGTTTTTGCATCGAATGGTAAGAAAGAATCTCTTTTATTGGTAAAAAAGGGCTCTACATTAAATTTTATTTTTTAATTAACCTAAAATAATATTCAATTGTATTAATACAATACCACTATTAAGTTGGCGCGGAAATTTAATCATTTTTAATGAAGGATATGCCAAAATATATTACCTATATATATAGGTAATATAAAATCATTTGTCATAAATAAACAAATTCAAATGAGATTAAAATGAATTATCTTGAGAAAAAATTAATATAATTTACTAGACACCATTAGTATTTATTTCCTCCTGGAATAATGATAAAAAAAAATCCCATAGAAACCATCTGGTAAAATTATGAAAATGAATTTTTAAAATGAATGGTAACCTTTTATCTAAAATATATAAAGCGCGATACGAAAAAAAAGAAAAGAGTATCAATCTTACTTTTTTATTTGACTCGTAGAAATTTTAGTGAAACGTGCCTGGGTCGCAGGTCATTATTCTCAGTGATAAAAACAATGAGGGTCAACTGTATTGCAAGCGTACTAACAAACCGAGTTATTATCACGTTTGTGCTCATTCATTGTGCTTATAATAACTTTATACTACGTTTATTCGTGCTTTGTTGTGGTGGGTTATACCGCGACACGGCTCTTTTGCCTTGTACATGTACACACATAAATATATACATATATATATAGCAATACACAGTACTACAGCACTAGTATACAAGTACAAACATAAGTCCTGTTGTCATTTGAGGAAAAACTTGCACAATAAATAATCGGGTTTGTTGCTTTTCTTCGGTACAGTTGTGTGGTTTGCCTTAAGAACGGTAAAAACCCTGTAGAAAGCAACCGTTTCATGTCGATTGTAATAAATAGCTACGGATTTTCTGTGGAATTGGTGTACAAACTATCATTTTCTCTCTTTCTTTCTCTCACTCATTCAATATTTTTTTTCCTGCTGCTTCTCGTCGCTTCAATATTATAAATAATGTTATAATATACAAAAAAAAAAATTTGAGGTTCGGTGGTTGAATTGAATTATGTTTCACAGTTGCGTTCTTCTGTCACCTGTGCATTTATACACTTCTTTTTGTTGCATTATTTATCAAATAAAATGAATTATTCATGTGAATTTTTGTTTTTAATTATACTATTATAATTAGTTGGTTGAAAATTGTTTCTATGTCACAATTTTTAATTAAATTTTTTTTTGTATATTTATACGCTGCAGAGGATTGCTTGATGCAGCTTTCGAATAGTTTTGCAACATTTAATAATAATTATTAAACCAGTTCTCAAATTAAAATTATTTTAAATAATATAAACATTTTACATTGAAGTGAACAAATTTTGTTTACATCTTTAAACACTTATCAAGTTAAATATTTAGAATCAATATAGGGAAAGGAGGTGAAACGGGGTACTTAAGGAAATACTATGATTCCGAGGACTCAAATACGCTGAATCTTTTTGTTTTTAATGATATGCGAAGTAAATAAACAAAAATTTCAGTTGCCGTTGAAACAAAAAAATTTAAACTTTGGCGGGCAAAATGGGGTATCCCTAAAAAAGGCGAAACAAAAAAATTTCTGCATATTAAATAAAAACCCTTCAGTAGAATCTCCCTAATGTGACTCTCCGTAGTATTAGACTCTCTCTAAATTTAACAAGATTCCCTAATGTTAACAATCCTGTCTCCTACTACAGTTTTTCGCGCGACCAATCAAAAATAAGCTTAGTGGCGGGAAATTTAAATCCTCTAACCTACACCTATACGATTGAATCCTAACCTAAAAATGTATTTTTTTTCGTACATTACGCATTTTTACGGCGCAGACCTGCGCACATGACACGAGTATTGGTATGGTGGGGATGACAGGATTTGTTAACATTACGGAATGGTCCTGGGCAGGAGTGTTAACATTACGGAGATTTTACTGTACCCCCTTTCACCCCTTCTCCCTTTCCCTAATAATCATTTTTATCATGACTCTGATGCTTTCCATAAGGTAATAACTGATTTAAAAGTGATTAATTAATCATATTTGAAATACAATTCGACTTCTAATACTTCCAAAATAAAACAATTTTTTTTTATCACCGGGAAAAATTTTAAACACACTACCGGTGTTATATCAACCCCGATGTAGAGGTTAAATTTAACACAGAGATAACGTGGACTTATACCATTTTTTTACATTGAACAAATTATTTATTTATTGCTGAAACATTGACAGTAAATTACAGTTTAGTTAACTTTTTTTACCACTTTTTTTACCTTGTCAAATAAGTGTGTTTACGCTTGCGTGTTCATCTTAGCAAACATCCGGGTAATTCTTTATTTTCACCGCTGATTATGCCGCGTTGCGCAATAAATCGTTTTGTGAAGAAGACAAAGAGGAAAATAGAGAGAGTGTTCCAAGTATAAGGAATCTTACATTACGAGGAGTCGCGTTTTTGGCTGGCTACCAAGAAAATGCCGGCTTCGGATAGTAATAACTGCTGAGTTAGTTTTTTTTTTTTTTTTTTTCTATTATTTATTTAGGAAAATATTTAAGAGGTAAATACAAAATGTAGTAGTTGCTTTATGCAGTAAATATAAATTCCGATTATTTAAACTTATTTCGAAAAATAAATCTAGACTAAAATTTTTAGACAGCCATTTCTTTTATCTATTTAAATAATAACATTTTATTCGACAAATAAATTTCAATTATGCTATTTATTTTATCTCAAGAAATTTTTATAAATATCTAATGTTCAAATTTAATTAGATATCTTCATGGTATACATGAGACATGAGATTAGATTGAGGAGTATACGTCACACATAAATCATATTGAGACAAACCCCAAAAATTTCGGCAGAAAAATTATTTATTGCCTAATAGTAAATAAATCATTCGTGAACACTTTCGATTTATCATTTTATGTAATTACAAATATTTTCAAAAAATCATGCAATACTTTTTTGTAAGTAATAAAAATATTGTTAATATCTCGAATTATCGGTACTCACTGCTTATATGTCATAATATATATATAAGATTTTTTGTAGACCATAAAATGCGTTGCAATAAATGCTGAACGTTATTCACGTGAAAATAAAACATATATAAAATCGTATTGAGTTTACGAGCGATTTACAGAATCGCATACATAAAATTGCATTTATAAGGTTCCATCAAGTGTCATCAACTTTTATATTACCACGCATATATGAAATTTTAAACGATCACTTGTCAATAGTGAATTTTATTTTATCATTTTAATGAAAAAAATCTTTATACTTAGAATTGGGCGGGAAAAATGGAGATGCTGAAGAAAAATTGACTTTTCTATTACTCGGAAGAAAAGTGTTCTTTTAAAAAAAATTGAAAAAAAAAAATATAATATTTTTCAATAAATATAACAACTATGATGGTTTGCGGTATATATTTTGGTATGCTAAATTATTTGCAGTACTAAAAAAAAATTAATCAATGAATTACCGAAAAATAATTTCCGAATGAAATTTTCATAAAAAAAAAAGAGAACCAATCATCATATGTTCCAGGCGTCAATTAATTGTAGGGGAGGGTGGGGCAAAGTGGGCCCCGTAAGATAGAAATGGGATTATCTTTACTTTTTTTTAATCGTTACACTACTTTATAGGCCCTTGTTTGTTATCTAACATTGATAAGCTGTGTCCATTAAAATTTAAAAATCGAAAATTAGGAGCAAAGTGGGCCCCCTTCTAAAAAAATTGTGTGAGACAAATTTATTGCTCGTTTTACTTTTTTTAAATTCTTCACTTTGAAAATGTTTTGAATAAGCTGTGTTCATAATAAATTACGAATTTTAAAATATGGGGCAAAGTGGGCAAAAATGGGTAAGACATAAATAAGCTAATAAGTAATAAATGAATAGTCGTAAGAAATTAAAGGTGACTTATTATGAGCCTCGTTCATAGAAAATTTCAGGGTGCTCACTATGCTCTCAAATTTTAGAGGGGCCCACTTTGCCTCACTCTCCCCTATAAGTAATAAATTACGAATCAACCAAATTTTTCATCACAATATTTGGGTCCCTTATTTCAGCTCAATTTTTCGCCTTCGGCTCGAAAATATTATACCCTCCATATTTGGCCATCATATAATTTTTTTTCTATGTCAATTAATCTCTGCAGACAAGTGATCCCATCAATCAAGGTATCATTTATAGATACCTATCATTTTGTCAGTGTATATTAGTATAAACGGATCCATTTTCATCTGATCAGTTATCAGGGACCTTGTCGTAGAGCAAGATTATTGTGATCATTTAAATTGACGTCGAACGGGAGGTAATGCCTTCGCGATCTTGACGTCGATCGATGAACCGATCACCATAAGTGACCGCGGTGATCAACCCGTGAGACTATACCCACACTCTAGAACCAAGTGTGTAGTCAAAATTAACTCTCAGTGTGGAAATAGTTACTTCGTTAAGATGGAAGGTATTACCACTTTTTTTCAGCGTGTATAATCATCAATACATTGTTATAAAATATCAAAGAGGAAAAATAATAAATAAATCATAGGAAATATAAAGTATTGGCACTATATAAATTACTTTTTGAATTTTATGTACAGAGTTAACTAAACATTATTTGAATAATATGATTATTGCAACTTTTAACCCGCAAAGTGGGTCAGCTAGTTAACATATATATGGTAAAACTTTTCTTATAAATAATGTTCCGTTAAAAGAAAAAAACAGTTACCAATAGATAGTATAAAAAATTTTAATTTCAAAATAACTTTTTTTAAAATTAAAATAAAAAATCAGTCAAGTGTATCGTCGGAGTTTTCTTGTATGTAATTCGTGTGTAAGCAAAAGGGAAAAATAAAACTTGGTGAAAACAGATGATCCATTATTCATATACCTTGGCACTTTTCCGTATTTTTTTCCTTCATCATCTTTATGTTGTAAGTGTCTTATATATTTTTGATAAGTGAATTTTCGTAAATAAGAACCCTAGAAAAAAATAGTACCTGTAATAATTATTTTCAAATGAAAAATTTTTATATAAACAGATTTAGACTTTGAATTATCTTTGTAAACATGTTGTTTGTGTATTTAGACTTAAAACATATATCTAATGGTACTTAAGTGTTCGTTTGACAGCCCGAGTGTTTGCACATAGTTTTATAATGAGTAATGACTAATCCAAGCGAGCATATGTACAGCCTCGTTAACACGTAAATGTTTATTTTAATTTAATAAATTTTATACGCATGAGTAAATTTAACATTCAGTCAGATATTTCTATTAAATTTAATTACCATGTTAAGAAAATTTATATTCCTAAAAGTAATTATTCTTTATATTTTAATTATTCATTTTCACTTAATTATTGATCTAAAGTAAATTTTTTATTTTCCCAATTAATTAACCTCAGATAAATTTCATTCCATGTGAAGATTGGGAGTAAATGAAATAAAAATATGACAATACGGTGGGATAAAGTATACAAGTAGTTGTTAATTACGTAAACGAAATTAACAAGTTTTATTAATTATGTAATTATCCTTTAAAGTTTTAAATGTAATCCACTAATTATTATCCAAGAGACTTAGTTGATACTATTACATAGACAAGAAAGTTCATGTTAGTCGTTGATCGCCTTTTACAATAGAAACGACAAGTTGTGCGAAGAACAGCACGGACAAACTTTGCAACTGTGAATTTCCATTTAAAACGACTTATCCCAGTCCCTAGTCTAGGCTTGCGAGAGATCAACTCTGAAGCTTTGCAAAGTCTTCGAAGATAAAACATAATATATAAGCTTACTTTTTTTAAATTCGGCATTAATGCGTGATTTTTTTTAAACTCACATGTACACTGTAAAAAACAGTGTTAAAATGAAATCCTAGTGTTACAGTTTTACTTAGTGGTGTTATCCAATGTCTTGAAACGGTGTCATGAAATCGTTAACTCGAATAAAAACAATTTTATCACCTATGCAATAAGTAATGTCACTTTTAGACAGGAGTTCTTACGTTGTCTCACGTGGGTACACGATATTCTTTCTTGCAGTAATACGGTAATTAGGAGCTTTAATCGAGTTTTTTTTTTTTTTTTTAACAAACGAATATTATCAAAAAATGAGAGCGCACTTTGATAGATTAGGCAGTAGTGCGTCAATGTGCAGTTCGTAATTTGTATTTAGGGATCTCGTTTTTGAGAAAAACAGCCGAAAATATCTGATAACCCCTTATTAAACTGAACAAATTACATAAATTTTTGAACACATTAAATTAAATATTCTTTTGAGTCCTCTATAAATTGGTAAATCTGTTGTATTCATTTTTGAAGACGTGAAAAATTCATTTTTGTATTTTAAATACTATTCGATTTCCAATACACTGATAGAAGGATTATTTTTTACTATTTAAGAAATCATTTCTTATTAAAAAAAAAAAAAACCTCCTTTATTAGTGTACTGATAGATCAAAAACTACTTCTTTTGATACTGGGAAAATTTCGTTACTGCTAATGGAGTTATTTTAAACTGTTTTCGGGGTAAAATTTAACATCGATTTTCTTACGGAGCATACGTTAGATCAATTATTCAGTTGATCTTGAAATTCAACAAATTATATAACAAATTCTACATTATACTCTAACAATAGACCATATTCTCTATAATATATATTTACATTTCAAGTAACAGTCTGATCACGTTCCAACAGTACGAGTTTGGTGTTTCTATTTTAAATAATTTTATTCCAACTCTATGCTTATTTTAACTTAATGTTAAAGTTCTTATGATTTAATAAATTACTGTAGATAGCTTCAAAGAAAATGGGAAAACTCGTGACCATTTATTATACCTATTATCTCATTTCTAAACATATTCTCCCTCGAGAGCTAAGCAACGTCTATTATATATTTTCTTCAAGATCTTTTGTGCTTCCGTTTTAGTTTCTCTGACCTCCGTCCTGTTTTTGTTCAAATATACTCGGGTTTACTATTGATAACGTTAATATTAAGTGTTGACGAACCCTCACGGTGAATTTTATTATTGCGTTATGCCGCTAAGGTAGGCTACAATGACAGCTACAAAAGCTCAGTCAATTTAATAGAACCAAGGGTATTTTTGTACAGTGATTTATTTTTAGATAAAATGTTATTTTTTGTTATTATCGTGATTTGAGATATAATTCAATGAATCAGTTAAACTTTTATTTTATAGAGGGTATAATGGCTTACCTATTATTTTTTTTCAAAATCGTTTTAAGTTATAATTTTCTACCCCTTTCGATTGTTTTCAAGCAAATGAAGTTGCCTATAACTTTTTTTTGCAACTCGGAGAAAAAAATATTGATCTGAGAAGTATACTGTATAGTTACAGTAACAATACGCAATAATTATCTACTAGATGTTACTGCAACGATCTACTGTATCGTTCTGACAACAATACGGTAGATAGCTCTGAGACCTATACCGTATCGTTCTGAGCCCTATCTGACACACGTTTGGAAATCTTTATCATTAATAAATAAATGATTAATAAATAATTTTGATTAAATAAAATAATTTATAAAACTGATTTATCATTTGCAGTCTAAATAAATTTAAAATATAAATATAAATATATCTTTTAATTTTTGAGGTTATATATATAAATATTTAAATATAATATAAATTTAATTAATTAAATTAATATAAATTGATTTTTACATAATTTTCACAATTGAAATATATAGCAGTTTCATTAGATTGATCATTAGGTAAATAATCAGTGAGGTTATAGATAGTTAAAAAATTTTTAAAAAAATGAACTCGAATTGTTATATTTGAAAATAGGCGCCAAAATGGATGTTTAATTAGGTTAGATGGTAGTGTGTGAGATGACGATTACAGAAAGTCGTATAGGGCTCACAGCTATCTAATAGATAGTTACAGGAACGATACGATATTTTTACCATAAGTATACGTATCGATGTGGTAACAATCTACGAGTTGCTATACTTAAGATCGTTCGAGGAACAATATGTTTTTTTCCGTGAAATGTACCTTTTTTCGTAATTTTTTTTTTCAATGCTTTCATTTTAAAAAAAACACTTTTAAATTTATTGTCAATGCATTATTTCCTCAAAGAACTCATTAAGCTCCAGCTTGTCTTAAAGGTGTCTTAAATATAAAAAAAAAAAAAAAAAAAAAATAGAGACTCTAGTGACAGTAAAACAAAAAAATGCCAAGTTGCAACTACGGTTAGTCACTTGATTTTTTAACATTTCTATTGGAAATAAAACGTTGATTCAATAGACTCACTAGCTTGTTACAGAAAGCTTATGGAGCAAGAATAAAAGGGATTCACTTTGTAAATGCACCAAGCTTTATCGATTGGATTATCACCCTAGTAAAATCGTATTCAAGCCAAAACTCACTTTAAGGAAACGGAATTTTTTTTGTTTTAATCGAATGTTAAAAATCACTATAGTAATTCTAGGTGAACTTCGCGTTCGTATTTCAAAAGACGAAATCCAATTATACTGATAAAACTTTTTTTAAAATAATTGTACTTCTTGTAATCAGACATGTCTTTTTGTAAGATTCGGTTGGTTGTAAAAAAGAACGAGGAAAATAGTTGACTACATTATTTCCGAAGCGAAGGCTTTTGACAAAGTCACTTGAGGCCATACGAAATATTTCTAAATGTCGTTCTTACATAAAGTTTCAAGCAAAAGTTGGCGCACTGAAGAAACTGATTTCTGAGTCAGCAGAAATTTCTAATGTAGAAAGACGATGTAAAGCATTTCGACAAGTTTTAAACGTCAATGTCGATAAACTCATCTTCTAGCTCTACTTTAGTTTCTTCAACATCTTTTAGATAACTTAATAAACTTAATTAACAGATTACCTCTCTGCACTTTCTATAATTTATTATTTCAAATAGAAATACTGTCATTCATTTATTATTCTAAAATCCTTTATTATTTGTAAAATTTCATTCTACAAACACTAGATGATTATTCTTTTCAAATAGTCTATAGTATGAATTAAGACAAATTATGGAAATTTCTAAAAATCTTGCTCCCTGAGCTCGAAAACAACGGGAAGCTTTGGGGTTGTCTCGCAATGTCAACCGTTTTTCAGATTTTTTTAAAAATGATTATTGTGGTTAAATTCATTCAATAATATATTGCGTGACAACGAGTCAAACGACACGATTTCAGACGAGGATAAAGTTGATTGACACCACCGAAGTCTGAAGTTTGCTGTTATTTCGGGCCATGCACTATCTATCCTAAAACAGTTGGTGTTACGTCGACATTTGTAGTCATCATGTCAATGGTTACTATACAGACTGTTGCCATAGCAACGGTTGCTATGGAGGCTGTTGCTATAACAACGGTTGTTATGGAAGTTGTTGTATCAACGGTTGCTATGGAAACTGTTACCATAGCAACGGTTGCTATGGAGGTTGTCGTATGAAAGTTGCTATGGAGACTGTTACCATAGCAACGGTTGCTATGGAGGCTGTTGCTATAACAACGGTTGTTATGGAGGTTGTTGTATCAACGGTTGCTATGGAAACTGTTACCATAGCAACGGTTGCTATGGATACTGTTGCTAAAACAATGGTTGCTATGAAGGCTGTTGCCATGATAACGATATCTATGAAGACTGTTGCCATAGCAACGATTACTATGAAGGCTGTTGTCATAGCAACGGTAATTATGGAGGCTGTTGTCATGGCAACGGTAGCTATGGGGATAATTGATCATGTTAGCGACTAATAAGGATGATAGGCATCCATGAAGAATATTTTTAATAACCACTTTTTCATAAGGGGAGTGTAGAAGGTAGTTATCAGAACATTACAAGAGGTATAAAATAATGGGCGCACTTCAGCGCGCTAAATCTTCTAGTATTATATATTCTCCATATTACGTATTATAGATAAGAGTAATTTCAATTATTTATTTTTCTGAGATTTGTGTTAAAAAAATTTATTAAAGTAATATTACACAAAAATATATTGTACAAGTGAGTTTAAAGTGTGGTATTTTTATTTTTATTATTTCTTATTTTTTGTTGTCGGAATGCTCTTTAGTTTCTCGCCAAGTTATAACGGCAAAAGTTTACCCGGATACTAATTTCATCGAATTCTTGGCGCTTACACTTGTAAACTCTTTTTATTTCAGCCTCGAAAGTAGGCTCGATACAAAACTTAAAATTTTTTTCCATTCTCTATTATATCCATGCAATAAAAAAAAAAAAGTTTTAAAGCGATTGACATCAAACTATTTATGATGAAAAATTTGACAGGTGTTTTGTATGTAACAGACAGTTTAACATTATATACATTAAACTTTGATACCGAGTAACAAAGTATTTTTATCGGTGAAAAGCTTTATTCTAGAGTACAACGCACATCATGTAGTACATGTCTAGCTTCTGTTTGGTTTGCTCGAGGCTCAGCTTCGTGCTAATTACGAAGTACTCTAATCTACTCCTCGGCACATCTGCTAGACATAACAAGCTATCTTGAATTCTCAAACATACTCTTGCATAGTAGCAAAGTAGTAAAGTAGTAACAGTTGTAATAGTAGTAGTCATAGCATCTATCCTTCGTTCCACTTGTCGAATTACGATACAACTAAATTACGGTTTGTATATACAATAAATATACAAACTGAGATAAACCAAATGAAAACTCTGTTGACGTGTTAATTTGTTTTACTAACTATTTGACATTCCTTATTCACTACACGGAAAGAAAATTATAGGAACTATTCCTATAATATTATAGGAACTATTCCTATAATATTATAGGAACTATTCCTATAATAGTAAAGGAACTATTCCTATAATAGTATAGGAACCATTCCTATACTATTATGAAAATGAAAATATTTCATATAATTATAGGAATGGTTCCTATAATTTATAGGAATGGTTCCTATATAGTTCCTATATAGTTTATAGGAACTATTCCAATAAATTATAGGAACCATTCCTATAATTATAGGAATAGTTCCTATAATATTATAGGAATAGTTACTATAATATTATAAGAATGGTTCCTATAATATTATAGGAATAGTTCCTATAATTTATGGGAATAGTTCCTATAATATTATAGGAATGGTTCCTATACTATTATAGGAATGGTTCCTATACTATTATAGGAATGGTTCCTATAATAGTATAGGAATGGTTCCCATAATGGTAGAGGGGTGGTTCCTATAATATTATAGTAACTATTCCTATAATATTATAGGAACTATTCCTATAATAGTATAGGAACCATTCCTATACTATTATGAAAATGGGAATAGTTCATATAATTATAGGAATGGTCCCTATAATATTATAGGATTGGTTCCTATAATATAAAGGAACGGTTCCTATAATATTATAGGAACCATTCCAATAAATTATAGGAACCATTCCTATAATTATAGGAACTATTCCCATAATGGTATGGGTATCATTCCCATAATTATAGGAACTATTCCTATAATTATGGGTAATATTCCTATATCTATAGGACGTGTTCCCATAATTTATGGTCGTCATTCCTATACTGGTATAGGATGAAATTTCACAAAATTATAAGAACCATTCCCATAATTTTCTTTCCGTGTATTCAATTAACCCGCTTTACTTTGTTTGTAAAAATAAATTATAAAAATATCAATTACTGTTATTTGTAATACCATTTTTATTTTCAATAAAATACTTAAAAATTTTAGCTGTCATATTTTTCAATGAAAATTCTCTAACCATTATCATATTTGGCTTCGCAATAAAAAATATCTTATGACAGCGTACCCATATAAAGAAAATTTCTTGGCGCGAAAAAATTTTGATTTTCAATTCATGTTGCATAAAATTTCCTGGGGGGGGGGGGTTTCTGCGATTCTTCTACGTATGAAAAAAAGAAAATTAATTATTTTTTGAATCTCGAGCATGCATAAGACAAAATCTAAGCTACTAAGACTTTTTTTTACTGCTAATAATATTTCATTAAAATAATTAGTTGAATTAATTACTGTAGCCCTTTTTCAGGCGGTTATTATCTATTTTCGTGAAATTAATTTGTTATTATTATTATTTTTTAATTTAAATACAAAATGACTGATATACATTGCTGTAACCGCTTGAAACAATTTGTCTTCTGCATCCGTTGTTCGTTGGCTTTCACGATAATTAGACTTTGCTAATTAAGTTATATTATAATATAAATGAGTAGAGGTCAAAGTTTCAAATTAATTGAATAATAATGAAAATTTAATGAAAATAAATTTTATTATAGTTCAATTTTCGATGACATTATATATTACACAATTATAAAAATATATATACACACACACACACACACATATATATATATAAGTATACATCGTGCATAAATAATAATAATCACAGATATTAATGAGTCAAATGATTAAACTTCTCGGTAAATGCAGTCGTTATCTATTTCGATTGTTACAAATTGATTAATAAATCAAAGCTATTTACTATATATCAGATGTCATGTCGATATTTTTTTATACAAAAAAGTTTTAATTTAAGTGTTAAATCTATTGACGCTCCCAAAAACTTAGTGTTTCTTTGGGTACCCCCTTTTGCCCCCCCCCCCCCCTCCCAACCCTTTTTTATAATTCCATTCATTTTGTTTTTAACCAACTTGGCATCAAAAAATTTTTTGTTAATTTTTTTTTTTTGTTAATCAGTTAACAGTACAAGCGAGTGGTATTTAAGTATTAAATTGAGATAAATTAATCACTCGTGGTGAAACAAGTAGACGTGACAATACTCATGATAACAGCTTGAGAATTTAAATTTGAAGAGTCCTTTTATCTCTTTGGTAAGAAACCCTGAGTCTTGGAACCTCATGGGAGCTGTGTTAGAGGTTAGAGCAAAGGCAGAAGGAAGAAAAGAGGGAGGTAGTCATGGATAAAAGAACCGAGAAAAAAGGTTTATTAGGTCCTGGGATACTCGAGGGTTTTTCCCAACGGACCAATGAAGACTACTTGGAGACCAAAACTTCAGATGGTTTTCCTGCTGAATGAGCTATAGGGATCGTTTTTTTTATTTTTTTAAAATTCAAATTTGCTTTTTCGTTATCAATTATTCTTATAGTAAACTGTCATTATATATCATCCAGATAAATTAACTGTCAGATTTTATAAATTAAAAATTTTAGTGAATCTGTCTTGCGCACTTTCTTTACGGAGACTATAATCCCAAGTCTTAAATCAATAAGTCGACAAAAAGGAACAAAATTTTTATTATCCATTTACGTACTCAACGAATCTACACGGAAAATTGTTCCTCGAACGATCTAAAGTATAGCAACTCGTAGATTGTTACTACAACGATACGTATACTTATGGTAAAAATATCGTATCGTTCCTGTAACTATCAATATTTAATAAGATAGCTGTGAGCCCTATACGACTTTCTGTAATCGTCATCTCACACACCACCGCCCAACCTAATTAAACATCCATTTTGGCGCCTATTTTCAAATATAACAATTCGAGTTCATTTTTTTTTAAATTTGTTAACTATCTATAACCTTACTGATTATTTACCTAATGATCAATCTAATAAAACTGCTATATATTTCAATTGTGAAAATTATGTAAAAATCAATTTACATTAATTTAATTTATATTATATTTAAATATTTATATATATAACCTCAAAAATTAAAAGATATATTTATATTTATATTTTAAATTTATTTAGACTGCAAATGATAAATCAGTTTTATAAATTATTTTATTTAATAAAAATTATTTATTAATAATTTATTTATTAATAATAAAGATTTCCAAACGTGTGTTAGATAGGGCTCAGAACGACACAGTATAGGTCTCAGAGCTATCTACCGTATTGTTGTCAGAACGATACAGTAGATCGTTGCAGTAACAATCTAGTAGATAACTATTGCGTATTGTTACCGTAACTATACAGTATACTTCTCAGAACAATATTTTTTTCTCCGTGTATTTTTCATAAAGTATTTAGTTTGTTATTTCATACATTTATTTTTGTGTAACCTTATTCAATTACTTCATATTAAAGCTGAATAAACCAAGTACATTAAAAAAATGATCTTGTACAAATAAGACAATTTTATTTTTAATAGCATAGTTAATTTTTATAACTGAATAATATATAATCACTCTGTAGAAAAAGTGGCTTTAAAACTATCCATCACAGAGCTTGTAACTCAACAATTTTAATTTATATTTTAAATCTCATTTACATTTTTATAGATGGCAATCCAATTAATGCCTGTATATTTTTATATTTATTAGTTTTTATAATTTCTCTTTCCTATTATTTTATAATTACAAAATTTAAAGATAAAAAAAAAGAAATTTAATTCAATAACTTGAATTATGACGCCCAGCCACTTTAACTTTTATTTCAATTATACTTTTACAAGCCTCGTTCATTTATTTCATACTTTAATCCATATTTGCCCGTACTTTTTATATTTTTTTTCTCTCTACTGTCTTAGGTCTTCTCACCATCGTGTCTCTTTGCGGGATTTTCATGTGGTGTCTCATACTTTTACGAAACAAATTTTCCCCAAGTTACTTGAAGAACCACTTATCGTAGTCCCTCCTGTTCTTTATCCTTTTTTCTTTATTATTATTATTATTTTTTTCTACCGCAAGCTTCCACTCTTCGTCACAGTCCTCTTGAGACTGAGCGACGGTGGTGCACCACACAGAACGACCTAGCCCTTTGTGGCCTCGTCTTGTAAAGCAAACTAAGCCTTTGCGCAACTACTTCACTAAATAGCTATATATATGTATATATATGGGTATATGAATATATGTAGATATCAGAGAGAAAGAGACTTGAATGAATTTAATTCAAACGTTTATACGTGAGTATGATAGTGATCATAAGCACGTGACTGTGATTCTGTTAGTGTAGAGTCACTGAGTATGCCTACTTTACAAATATAGAACTTTAGTAATTATGTCGTTTTAGACTAAAGTATAGAATAAAATATATGTGTAAATTGTTTTCAATTTTGTGTATGGTAGATTTGGGGAATTTTTGTTAATACTCTGTAAAAAGAGCGGTGTTAAAATGAAATAATAATGGTGTAGGCGGTGTAAGATAGCAGTGTTCAAATACCGGTGTTAAATCGGTGTAAAAAAAAATCCACATTAGATATTACAAAGTAAAATATTTTTAACATCGAAAAATATTTTAACACTGGGAAATTTTTTTAACACCGGTAAAAAATATTTACACCGGTGGCGGTGTTATGTTAACATCATTTTCAGTGCTGAAATTTAACACCGAAAATTTTAACAGCTATAACGCTCGGACTTACCCCAGTTTTTTTTTACAGTGTACATTTTTTAATTAAAGTAAAAATAATTAATAATATTTATACTCATAAATAATGAATTTATTTTTTCAATTAATTAGCTAATTACAAAGTTATTTTTGATGAGTATTTTAAAAAACTATGGCAATTATGCACAAGTGTGACTCAACATATTTCTACTCAAATATCGAAATTATGTAAAAGTTTTTATGTCTTTGTTCTTCGTTCGGTAAAATTATACATTCTTTTTGATAAAAATATTTTATAATTCGAAAACTAAAATAATATTATTTATGGAAACATTAAATAATGACGGCTATGTAATTCCAATTTAAAAAAAAAATTATAATTAAATGCATTCAGGTTTAGATAAATTAAAGTTTAAATTAATAGTTTAACTTTTTTTACAACTTTCTATAAAGTTTCTGGAGGTTTGATAAATATATAAAACTTATTAAGTTTTTAATTAATCTTGATTTTATCTCATTATTGAATTCATGAGAGAGTAAATTTATTTTCGAAATTAAAAATAGTGACATTTTGTAGAATATAGCTATCTATCGTTAATGTGATAAATGCATAATTTTGATGTATATAATACTATATAGAAATTAAAAAAGACTATTGAAGAAATTAAAATAGTAGGAAAATTTATTTACCGAAATTTATATGATACATTAAAATTTATAAATAAAAATATATATTACAAACAATGATATATGAGACAGTAACAGTAGGTTATAAAAAATATGAAAAATTTAATATTAGACAATTTCAGTTTATAGTTTTTTTTTTTTTTTTTTTTTTTTTTTAAGTTATTATATTCAGTAACTGTAATTTAAATTGAAAAGTTATATAATAGAAATAAGAATATATTTCTTATTTCTACTGATGGCCAGTTTCTGGTGCTCTATTAGGCCTTACACATTATCTAGATGCGTGTAGACAAGAAATAAAAATTTTCAGCAGCTTTTGAAAATTATTTTGGAGCCTTGCAAGAAATAACTCTAGTAGGCCAGTAAATAAAGCCGTTTTTTTTGGTCAACCTCGCACTAAATTTCCGATCCAATTTTATTTTTTTTTTAGGTTAAGGGTCACTTACTGTCCATAAAATCACAAAATGCTGACAGATCCAGGTGGAGCTTCGATCGCAATTTTGAAACAAAGTTTTTGGCCGATATCTCGGAAACTATGCACTTTAGGGCAAAAGTTATTGAGACCATTAATGTAGAGAATAAAATTTTGCATCTTTTGTTTCTTGTAAACTTTTTTGTAAAACTTACCGTTTACGATTTATGGCTCATTTAATGAACCGGTTTTTCTATTTCAGCCGATAACTTTTAAAATATTGGATTAATCGATGAAATGCAGATGTCCATTCTGAAAGATTACTTAATTCTCTACAATTTTTGTTGAAAACTTTTTTTTTATAGTGCCCATACTTTTTGAGCTATAAGACGTTCAATGTTGGACCAACGGGCGTAAGGTCGAAAATTTCAAGGTATGTATAGTTTACTGGTAAAAATTTCGTAGAAGCTACCGATTAACAACCGGTTTCCTGTATTTTTTGTAAAAATCCAAAATAACATCCCTCAAAAGTAGTTTTTTTTCCCTGCTGATACCGGTCAGTAGAACCGAAATAATCGATTGCAGCTTCCGATTATTTCAGTATCGGGTACTAAAATTTAATCGGTAGCTGCTACTGAATAGTTTTAGATAACAGCTACCGATTCGTAATTGGTAGCTGCTAGCTACTATTTCCGTACACTATACCGAAATAATCGGTAGCTGGTGCCAAAAATTTTCCGGTAGCAGCTACCAATTACGAATCGGTAGCTGTTATCTAAAACTATTCAGTAGCAGCTACCGATTAAATTTTACTACCCGATATTGAAATAATCGGAAGCTGCAATCGATTATTTCGGTTCCACTGACCGGTATCAGCAGGGAAAAAACTACTTTTGAGGGATGTTACTTAGGATTTTTACAAAAAATACAGGAAACCGGTTGTTAATCGGTAGCTTCTACGAAATTTTTACCAGTAAACTATACATACCTTGAAATTTTCGACCTTACGCCCGTTGGTCCAACATTGAACGTCTTATAGCTCAAAAAGTATGGGCACTATAAAAAAAAAGTTTTCAACAAAAATTGTAGAGAATTAAGTAATCTTTCAGAATGGACATCTGCATTTCATCGATTAATCCAATATTTTAAAAGTTATCGGCTGAAATAGAAAAACCGGTTCATTAAATGAGCCATAAATCGTAAACGGTAAGTTTTACAGAAAAGTTTACAGGAAACAAAAGATGCAAAATTTTATTCTCTACAATAATGGTCTCAATAACTTTTGCCCTAAAGTGCATAGTTTCCGAGATATCGGCCAAAAACTTTGTTTCAAGATTGCGATCGAAGCTCCACCTGGATCTGTCAGCATTTTGTGATTTTATGGTCAGTAAGTGACCCTTAACCTAAAAAATAAATAAAATTGGATCGGAAATTTAGTGCGAGGTTAAATGCTTTATTTACTGGCCTATAGACTCGATACTCTCTAAACTTTATTGATGCCTCGTGAGCTAGTTTAGAAAGTATAAAGTCTAGAGTTATCTCCTGCAAGGCCTAACATATTTTTCAAAAGCTGCTGAAAATTTTTATTTCTCGTCTTCTGACTGCTAGATATATTTTTTGACAGTGAAATGTTTCCGATATTGTTTTAATTTTTTTATTGCAACTTTTAAAAGGTTTTGTCTACAACTACGCAAGTCTTCTATGCCTGAAGATCGGAACGTTTTTCGCGCAACGAAAATGATAAATTTTGATCTAAATAGACTGCTGAAAGTTGGCTTATGGCATTAAAAAGTGGTAACCAATAAATGATTTATCGGTAATGAAATAAGTGAATATTTGAAAATTGAACTTAATGGTTACTATACGTAGTCTTTGAAATATTGACAGGGAAATACATTTCACGACTTCGAACATTCGATATTTACTCTGTGGGAAGCATGAAAAAGTATCAAATAATTAATTATAAGTAAGCTTATCATTTTTGACATACGAAATTTGAAATTTTCAATTTAAACACATAATAAATATTTATAGTTTCAGTTTTATTATTATGGTATTTTAAATATAAACGCTGTAATTACAATTGTTCTGCATAAAAAAATCTAATAAAAAAAAATCACATAAATAAATTTAATAAAACATGTTCTAGCGTTTTTTACAAGGAGACATGACTCGTTAATAAAATTCTTGTGTGTCAAGCGGTGATGTATCAAAAGCGCGCTAAGAATCTTGAACAGCCTTCTTTTAGTGTATCCTCTCGTCTTTGGCGCATGTATGTATGCAGAAAAAAAATAATATGGGAAATTTTACGAGCGCCAGAAACACACGAGGTTGTTGTTGATAGCTTGTCAAAAAAAAGATGCAAAAGAAGTATGTCTCCAAGCGATTTTTTCGCTTGTCAGTGTTGCTCATTCTGTCAGTACCACCCCCCCCCCCATCTTCTTTCCTGCCTCTCTTTATCTCTATCTTTTGACTCCTTTATCGTTACTTAAATTTTATAAATTTTTTTTTCACTCATCTCTTCTCCCTTCACTCCTTGTTTATCTCATAGCTCGTATTTTTTTTTATTCAACCCAAGCTAAAATTTATTTTCTTGCAAAATAGCTTCATGCCACGCTGAGGTATGTGTACGCGTAGTCCACTTAAGTCACCGTGCAATTATGTAAAAACTATGCTAATAGAAATTGTTGAGAAAAGTACATTTTTCTTGCAAGATACTGCTACACTGGTAACACCCTGAGAGAAAATACTTTTTTAGTAGTGAGTGAAACAATGATGTCACTTGAGTTTTAAAAACCGCCTTTTCCAAAAAGAAACCCACTACACGAGAACAAGATAAAGAAATAAAACTTAGAAGTATTAATGTTGAATAAGTGTTGCATGAAAAAGAAAAAATTTAAGAACAAGTAACTGAGACTTTTCATGTTAAACTCCATAAATATGAAGTCAATACATTTTTTTTTCTGAAGTGGAGACATAACCATACAATTTTTTTCCGAATCGATACTGACAAGTTATTATTTTTTTTTAGCTTGCTGAAATACTTTTTCGAGATATCCTATTCCGGCATAAATTTATGTTATTATTATTATTATTGCTATTTATATTATTCTTTCTTTAACCTAACCCTGGCGGATCCGTTTCCACCGTGGGTTTCAGTGTTAACTTAGTGTAATTCGAATTACACTGAAAATACACCGGAATTTCACGTGTATCACACGGTGGGTTTGTGAAAATTTCACTTTCAGTTTACACTTGTTTCACACTAATCTACTGACACTCGTTTTACACTCTATTACCATTGAATTTCCACTGTATATCCTGGTAGTTCAAACGCCACCGTACAAATTCGCTAAAAACTCGGCGTATCAACGGAGTTTCGACGGTGTTTTCCGGTGAAAAGCGGTGTTTTGTCTGCCATGATGACACGAGGATTCAACTGTGTTTCCTCAGAGTTTTTACGACGTTTTGTCTGCGTTTTCTAGCGTATTTTTGATATTTTAAAATTTTGGTGTAATTAGTTTGTATAATAATATTTTCACGTTAAAGGAGAACTTGCACTGAAAAAGAAAACGGTATAATATGATGTAATTTAAGCATAAAATTGAAATTCCCACACCAATTCTTAAAATCAATCAGGAATCTATTTTTTTAAGAGCTTGACATTGAAATGAAAATAACTTGTTAACAATGCGGACTTTCGAACAATTTTATTTGTAATAATTTGTAAGAAATAAAACTATCTACAAAAAGTTCTTATGATATTTTTTGATAAGGCTGATACTTTCGCTGAAAAAGTGAAAAATCTCAAAATTTACTATAAACGACTTGAAGCTTAAATAACTTTTGAACAGTAGGATTCATCAAAAAATGATAAGAGACTTTTTTTGTAGAGCGCTCAATTTCCTACAAAAACATTTATAGTGCATAAAAATCCGTCGATTAGTTTGTGAGCTAGAAAATTAAAAAAAAAAAAAAATTTTTTTCCGTGAAATTTGAATGGAAAATAGAAAAATGGATTGAGGCAAGCCTTAATATCATTATTAAGAGCTTGGACTGGTACCAAAATTTTCATTTTTAGTTATACTTTCAATTTTTGGATACCATTAAAGAAAAAAAATTTGTTTTTTTTTTTAAACACCCTAGTATATATGTAGGAGAGGGAAGTCACCGGTGCTATAAGCAGCAGCGAAAGTAGTTCGATTCTCGCCACGAGATCGCGCCCACAGGTTGTAGTGTCCCTGGCAAGAAACTTATTTCAGAAGTGTTAAATTCCAAACTTGAGACTATTCTGGCCCGGGTACTCCTCCGTTATTTGACAGAGTGATAAGTACCTTTTTGATGGTAATATAGTACATCCTATATTACATAATGACAAAAATATTCATTATCAATGTTTCCATGAATAATTATTCTTAGAAATTAAACTTGGGCTTTAATGTAACTTGGACTTACAAAAAAAAGTCATTTTAATAAGAAGTATAGAGTCTCTACTATATGAACAATAATTTACAATTCATTTAATACGTTGTACAGGATGTAATTTAAGCGTACAGTTTAAATTTCCACTAATTCAGCCGTGGTGTAAAATAAGTGTAGTTTTAGTGTAATCTTTCTTTTATCGAAGCTCCAGTGGGAATAGCGGGTAAAAATTGTGTAGTACGATGTAATTTAAGCGTGAAATTTAAATTTCCACTGAATCGGCCGTGGTGTAAAATAAGTGTAGTTTTAGTGTAATCTTTTGTCTATTGAACCTCTGGTGGGAATAGCGGGTAAAAATCGTGGAATACGATGTAATTTAAGCGTAAAATTTAAATTTCCACTGAATCGGCCGTGGTGTAAAATAAGTGTAGTTTTAGTGTAATCTTTTGTCTATTGAACCTCTGGTGGGAATAGCGGGTAAAAATCGTGGAATACGATGTAATTTAAGCGTAAAATTTAAATTTCCACTGAATCGGCCGTGGTGTAAAATGAGTGTAGTTTTAGTGTACTCCTTCTTCTATTGAAACTCCGGTGGGAATAGCAGGTAAAAATCGTGTAACCCGGAGGATCGCAGTGTAATTTAAGTGTATGTTGTGTGGAATTTTTTCACATTTACACGGTGGGATTTCAGGGAATTCAGTGGAATCGGATCCGCCAGGGAAGACGACTTAACCCTCTATATATACTGGCATATATATGTATATGAATATTTTATATATTGTTACATCTGGACTTTCCTCTTATTCGGGATTTTTTTATTCTCGAGTACACTTAGTTCTCTACTTCAGTGTGCAATCATTTGGATATTTGGTTAGGTAGACGTTTGAGATTATAATAAACTGGATTGTGTAATATAGAGACGGAGTATGAAAAAAATATTTACTCAGTATGCGAAGTAATTTTTTTGAAAACTCCAGAACTTCGATTGACAAAGTGAATTCGAACTGAGATAAAATCTGTAATTACTGCGAATGCACTCTCTATTTTTCGTGTATACTTCGATCTAGAAAAAATAGTGAATATGCGTGGTGACAAAATAATACTACAGTATTTCATTTTTAGTATCACTCATATTACTACACTTGTTAATACAGTGAACATAAAATGTAGATTTATTAAAACGAGTCTAACATAAATAATTAACTCGATAATTTTATTTGCTTCTCGAAGTAAATAGCCAGGATAAAGTGAAAATGAAGAAGTTGGCATTCTCTTAGAATTCTACTGATTAGTCTCGGACGGTTGCGTTAATCTCCCAGAGGACGCTGAGTTAAATGTACGTGAAAAAATAAATTGAGAAAAAATAAATAAAGATCTGAGGCGTTTGAATATGATCTCATTGCGAAACCCTGCGGGAACATTTGTAATTAGATCTTCAAGTAGCTGCACTCTAAAGTAGTTAGAGGGTCCTAAATGTCATCTACAGATTCATGCCTATAACTGTAGTACCACTTTTTGCCATTTCAAACTCCGTTGACAGCCTCTTTTGCTCTTTTACACTTTTTTTGTGTACGCGTACTATTTTTATTTTTTGTTGTTACTTTTAAGCTTACCGGAAACATTAAGCACCGCGAGATTTATTTTAAATTAAACGTCACTTTTTGTTTTTCTTTCAACATCTTTCAAGTTGTTTTAAATATTATTATTATTATTATTATTATTATTATTATTATTATTATTATTATTATTATTATTATTATTATTATTATTATTTTTCGTTGAATTTATTGAAACGATCAGACTTTATGTTATTTAAATGGAGGAATTACGGCTTTAATAATCTTTTTAATTGACATCATTTTATTAAATTTTCGGATAACGTTTCATTAATAGTTATTAACATCATCAGACTCATATCTATATAATTAATTCATTAATAAAATTTTTTGATCAGAATATAAAATCGTGTATAAATAGTATATTAACGCATTGAGTGGAAGGTGCTTTCGACATTGAGTGTGATTGGTTCACGAGCCCTTAGGCTTCCTACTCAATCCGTTACAATAGTTTTTGCATCGAATGGTAAGAAAGAATGTCTTTTATTGGTAAAAAAGGACACTACATTAAATTTAATTTTTTAATTAACCTAAAATAATATTCAACTGTATTAATATAAAATTAATTCCTGTATTATTTCTGATGCAAAAGATTATTAAATAATAATAGTAACAATTAAATATGATTTAATTGATTTTTATGATAATTTAAAATTATTTTTGTTGTTTTTAATATATTGATACTCAGCAAAAATAACTAGAGTTTCGAGTCAAGGTTCATATAGTGAATTGTACATTATAATTAAATACAGTATGATTTTCTATAGTCTGGGACTTTCCGTTGTCCTAACTCGAGACGGCTGTTCATTGGGTTTTCTGTTGGATCGTTTAGTGAATAATAAATAGTATATCTGTATATATATAAAAAGTGTACGTTTGTCATATTTTTCACGAACAATGTGGACATTCGCGATATTTATTCTTTGTAGTGTCATTTTTAACCAATCAGAGACGTGCGTTCTTACCATGAATTGCAAAAAAATATATATCTGACATTAGATTTATCAATCATTATTATAAAATATTATAAATTCAATCAAC
Organism: Microplitis manilae; assembly: GCA_030273425.1. Classification (NCBI taxonomy): domain Eukaryota; kingdom Metazoa; phylum Arthropoda; class Insecta; order Hymenoptera; family Braconidae; genus Microplitis; species Microplitis manilae. The sequence goes on from CP092726.1 coordinate 22,238,043, forward strand.
TTACATAATTTCATTGACGTCAATTATAATAATACTTCAACAAGAATTTATAGTTCATTATTTTTATCTGTATTTGAATTTGAATGTTTAGGAAATGATCTATTTTTTCCATATTTCATAAGAAATTTAATTGTCTTATTGAGACTGATTAATTAATCAATTAATTAATTTGACAGTTAGATTCTTGACAGCTGTTTTTGATTATTATTATTATTATTATTATTATTATTATTATTATTATTATTATTATTATTATTATTATTATTATTATTATTATTATTATTATTATTATTATTACTGTTACTATTATTATTATTTCATTTTGTTGGTTACTTAAAATAATTATTTCTTATTTATTTTTAATTATTTTTTATTTATTGCAGGTTATGAGTAGAAACGGAGAGGGAAGACGAAATAGGATTACAGAGAGGGTGGGTTTTAAAATAGTTAATCCAAACGTTTGATTGAGGATTCAAGTCATCTTTTAACATTTTTTTTTCACTTTAAATGAATCTTTCTATTCATTTTATAACGTAATTCTATTTACTTTTCATACATCAAACGGACTTTTAAAGACATTTTAGTTATTACAAATTAGTAATAAAAGTTATTTTTAATTTTAATACCTCGTCTACTTTCTTTACTCAACGTCTATTCGATGTAATTTGTAAAAATTAAATTGGATCTCTAAAGACATCCAAATAAATATTTAATTTGTTTTGATTCTTTAATAAAAATTTACATTGAAAACAAGAACAAAAATTCAATATAATCTATGCTTATCAAATGAGAACATCTTCATCTTAGAGTGATAGCTTGAAAATTGCTAAATTTCGGTATTCAAATTTTTAACTTTTCAATGTAAATTTTGAACTCCGCAATAGAGAATATAGAAAAATTTTTAAATTTGATTGGGTCTCAGTAAAGTAGACGAGGATATTGCTAGTTATAAATAAGTTGAATATGAGAAAGATAGGAGATCATATTAAATTCGACATATTTTCTCAGTGCTTTTTCTTTGAGGAAATAAAATTTAACTTCTTGCACTTATCAGTCTTTAAGGTTCGCGGTAAAATGATAAAATGAAATTAAGTAAAGAGAACTCTCGTTTGTTCTCTGGCTCAAATCACTCAGAAACTTAATATAATGTAATTTTCATTCTATAAAATTTCTTGTTACACAGAAGAGTAGTTTGGATAACGGTAATAGTAATGCAAGGAAGTAATAGTCGAAGTAGTTGTAGCATAAGTCGTAGTAGTTCATACTGATATTAACAATAGCAATAGAATATAACTGCACTAGTGAGTCTTTAGAAGTAAAAGCCAAAGCGAAACTAGACGTTTTGATCTATTGACCACCAAAGTTTAAAGTAGTACTCACTACAGGAAACTCATTGACGCGTGTCGAGGATATCCTTTTGTCTGTTTTTCCCTTTCTTTATCATAAAGGAAAACTTTTATATATTTTTTTGTATTTATGGTTTTTTACTCAACAAGAAAGTGAAGCGAAATGATTTAGTTGCTTTCGTTACAAATAATATTTCGTGTTTTTAGTGTGACTATAATAGAACATATAATATCTCTCAAACCTCCTTTTTTTTTTTTTTTTTTAAGTTTTATATTCTTGGAAATATTTAAATTCGGCAAAAAGTAAGCAACACAATTATCGTCATTTTTACAAATAGATGAATTTTTTTCAATTAACAAAGTAGCACACTATACTTGAGAGAAACTTTAAAAATGAGACGGCGAAGTAATTTTAACTGATGAATATTCGTAGAAATAGAGAAGTTTCGGAAATGGTCATGAACGATTAGATACAGGGCTTGGTAATGGCAGTAGTCCAATCTGCATTTGTAATGACGGACGTGGAAAGTGACAGAGTATCTGACCTCGACGACGAGAACATCGGCCATCTATTAACCCCTCGGGTCATCTACTTTATTTCTCTCCTTTCTCACATGCCACTTCTCTATCCCTTTATTGTTATCTCTTTTCTCGGTTGACATAGAACGACTGTACCAACCGTTTCTCGGACACCCCTAATGAGCCACAACCACCGTCACCACTGTCGTTGAATCACCCGCATGCTTTTCTATATCTATGTACCTAAACTTGTCCCTTTTTCCTACTCCTGTGTTCATTCATCCCATCCGTTCACCTTTTTAACTCCATTTGTCAAAAGACTCATCTCAAGTTTTCGGAAATTTAAGTTTTACGCTTCGTTAACTGTTAACATATACTTCTCATGCGTATTATATTATATTTTATACAAATACCCTTTGTTTGATTCCTTCGCTTTATTTAATTATTTAATATATAAAACGCACAGCAATACTAGTCTATTTCATTTTTATTGCGCTTTCAGGCTAAATTGTCTCATGTTAATTTTAAATTAACAAAACATGTGCACTGTCAAAAATCGAGAGTGAATGCGGAATAGTAACATTGGCGAAAGTTGGCGTGGGCGCCGCAGAGTCAGTTTGGCCATCAGGCCCATACTGCGTTACCGTATCCACAATGCTTCTGGCGGAGAAACTTAGTCTAACGACATCTACATAGTTTTGGCGGTAATACGATAGTATACATTGATTGACGCCAAAAATTATGGCGGGAAAAACTAGTAGCATTGTGCCCTCGCATTGTAGTATGGGTCTCAGGACCATGCTGTTTCGCCGTGCCTGCTATGCATACGTGTGAGCAATACAATAGCCCCAGTACTATACAGTATAGTAAATAACGCCATACTTCTAGGACTCGTTACAATACTGTCTTGGAATATTTCACATACTATTTTAGTATCTGTCTTGACACCATACCAGCAAGATGTTGAACGCCATGCATTTTTTATCGTGTATGAAAAAGGAGCTTGTAATTATTTTCGAACTCAATATAAATGTCAAAATATCAAAGACCTAACCTCACTATGTATTAGTAATTTTTTTATAATGATATTTTCCAAAACTACCCTTTGGAGTAAAATTCACTTTGAGGGAATTAAAGGAACGAAAAGTCATCCACTTCGCAATAACTCCGCAATTTTTTGACAGTGTAATGCTTATAAAAATATATAGCTTTTATTTTAAACTTAATGAAATATTATTTCGTTGTAATAAAAATTTTCAGGGGGCCATAAAAAGAAGCTCTAAATTCTTATAAATTTTTTATGTGGAAAAAAAATATAAATAACCGTAATTTCATATCTTTATTAAAAATGTTTAGATTGACATTTTTTTTACTGGGTTATAAAAATTTCAAAGATTTAATACTCAATTTATTTTTATTTCATTTTACTATTACTACGTACGTCAATGAATATATATTAGATCTGACATTCCGAAAAATTATGAGCTTCTAAAGAGGATTGCTTGTGGATTTTTTTCTATTTTGAATTTAACTATTTTTGTTTTGGATGTTTTATTGTTAGTTTTTTGTTATTTATTCTCGAGCCATAAAGCCGCAACAACGAATGTGTTTGGCAATCGGAAAAATGGCCCGTGATTCAGTTCAAAGGGCATCTGTTATCTATCGATTCTTCTTCGGATTCCGTTAATAGTCGCATAGTGTGTTCCAGGAATATGGGCAAAGTTATATTGCACAGTTGGACGCGATAAAAGTGAGCCAATACTTTAACATTTTCATTTTTTTTTTTTTTTCTTTTTCGGTTTTTCTGATTCACTGGATTTTTATCATTCACACTCTGCCAAATTTAATGAACGTACAAACAATCGTGATAATCAATCACTACTTTTTTTGACACTAAAAAAAAAACTAATTATTTCTAATGAAAAAATAAGCCATCTTTGATGAGAAAATTAAATTGTCATATTAATTAAAACTTTTTTTGTTCGTTGGTATTTTAATTTCTTTATGGGAAATATTTATCAAAGATATTGGAAGTCAAAGATGATCGTAATGAACATGAGGCATTTATACGTGAAAGTTTAAAATTAGATCGAACGCAACCGTTTGCTTCCATTTACGTTTACTGAGAAATTTAGATGGATGCGAAAGTAAAATTACCCGTTCCAAGCTTCCTCTGATTACTTTGATGCAAGAATATTAATATGAAATACTGCGTATCACTGAATATGTTTTCCTCTATGACTACAAATCGATTAGTTGAAAAGTATGTCATTCATCATAAAAAAATAAATTCTAAGTTAGAATTTTCATTACAGTCTGACTACATCTGTGTTAATCACTAATACTTAAATTTGTATTTTAAGTCGACAGAGAAAATTATTTAATAATTTTATGTAATCTCACGAGATAAATTGCCGTGATAAATAGATATTAGTCTGAAATTTTTCAGCAAAATTTATTCTTCTATTAGAACTGCAACGGAAAATTAAATAGCATATGGTGATTTTTAAAGTGTCCATAACTTATATTTTATGATACATGGAGGCTAATCTAATATTATTAGCGTAAAATATTGAGATGTAGAGGCAATTTTACTATTATGTACCTCAAACTTCACGAAATCCTTAGTTAAATATTGAAACTTAAAATTTATTAGTTTTAAATCAGAAATCTATAGAAGCGGCTCCAAAAAACTATAGATTATAGTTGTGTAAAATTATTTATAATAAAAGTAAGTAACATTTTTCACTCGGAAATGAGTTTTACCGTTACATATCTGGATTATATTTATTGAAATAAAAAAAAAATTTTTTTATTAAACGCATACTTGATTATGCGCCTTATCATATCTGCAAAGCAAACCCTAAATGGCCGTTTACCGACCGATGGTTAATAATTTGTCAAAAAGCAAATGGCGTCCTGTTTCTCAATGGCGTTTGATTATGGGGGTTATAAACACACGCATTTGAATCCATGATCACATTCCTTTAAAGTCATTATCGACCGTTCTCGAAAACAAACTCTACTATTATCACAAGAGCAAATAATCTCGACACTAAATATATTCAGAATGAGTAGTACAATCTAACAACTTTGATGTCAGTGTCTATGTATAAATACGTCGGTTATTTTTTATTAATTAAAATAAATAAGAAATGAGATGTGAGAGCAGTCAAGAACTAGTATCATATATAATCCCACCTGATTTAAGGTTTACTTTGCTGATATAATAATTAGCAAAAATCAGACATTTGTTGAATAAAGTATAGTGCATAGCATGTGGGCTGTTATCCGTCATCTCGTGCGTGTGCACTTACGACTCGTGTTAAAAACATTGTGTTTCCTGTATAAAGACTTACCTAGTCCACTAGCTATACAATGTACTATTTTTACATAATAATTAAAAATTGATTTGGATTCTTTTAAATATCAACATGGATAAGTGTACAGAAATAGGTGGGGTAGAATAAAAAATAGATGTGCGACGCAATAACGTCCCTTATTAAGAAAAATGATTTAATCTATGCTAAGTGTATATTTATATATTAGTCAATTCAAATTGTTTTAAATCATTTCAAATCTTTTTTTTTAATCAGGTGTGCCACGTGGTAAGCTATTCCGAACACAGGTTTCTTTCTGTATCATTAGACACTACGTTTAATGTAAGTGGCAAATAAAAAGTTAGATATAATCAGTATTAAAAAATTGCATTTTCTTTACTAGTGTTCTTGTTTTTTCAGACCACCCCCTTCTTACGTTATTGTATTGTTATTATTTTAGATTACCTAAGAGTCATTAATTAGTAACAATCAATTTTTGAGAAAAATTGAGGGAAAACAAATGAACTTTTTTTTTATTTTATAGACTTGAATTTATTTTACGATTTGAAGCAGTTTCATAGATATTTTTATAGATTCCAATAGTTGGGGTGGTTATAATTTTTATTGTCATTAATATGTAGTAAAAAAATTTATGGCTGTTTTTATTGCATCTCTTTTATGTGTTTCAAACTGATTTATTGGAAGCTTTAAACTAACTTAATTTTTTTCTCAGGTTTAATACATAACGAATAAATATTTACCGTTTTTTTGCCGATAAAAAAAAATATTAAGCTCTCTTAACTTGCTAATTAAATTTTTACTGATTATTGTCACCTTTGCTATATACAGATTTAAAAATATATATTCTATGTAATTATCGTTTATAAAATTGATATAATTGAAAATTGATTGACTTACCGGCAATAAAAAAACAATTATTTAAATGAAAGAAAATAAAGTACAGTGCGATTTACATTTTAATTGATTCATTATTCGAAAATTTCATGTAATCTAAAAATAGCATATACAAGGGAAGGTCGGGCAAAACGGACCATCCTAAAATTTTCATAAAAAAATTTGTATCCTGAAATTTATATTAATCATCATCTACGACGTGTTAAGGTACCGGCGGGTAATAAGGCCTAGCTAAGGGAGATTTTGAATAGAATCGAAAATATTGCATTTAATAATCGAAATGTATCATTAATCTTTATTTCAATACATTAGCCATAAAATGTAATGAAGTAATGGTAATTTTTACCATAAACAAACAAAAAATTATACTTTTACAAAAACCATACGAATAGGCCTTATTTTACTACGGTAGGGTAATAAGGCTTACGGGTTAAACAAACTGGAATAGTTTAACTATACTTAATAAAATTGGTATTAGAGATGAATCATCACTTAAATTTAGCAACAATACTTTTTAAGAATCAGAAGACTAGATTGTTTTGCTCAACAGCACTTAAAATTATCAGTATTCTTTTTAAGAGTCAGAAGACTAGATTGTTTTTTATAATTTCTTCTGCGCTACGACAGCATATGACGGATGATGAAATATAGAAGACAGGGAACGTAGTATCAGGAATCTATCAATTTGTCGCAACATCTTTATGTAAGATCCTTCTACTAGAGTAGCCTTTAGCGAAGGAGGTTATTTTAAATATCATTTCTGTCACTTAGGCCTTATTACCCGACAAGCCTTATTACCTGCGAGTACCTTATATGTAGTAATCACAGGTAAATTCAATGTCGTCATTATGAACAAAAAGTACATACGGTGTCTTCTTAGCTATATTTAAATTTCATAACAGCTGGTTCGTTTTGCCAGCCCGGGAAAAAAATTTTTATTCTATGGCAACCGGAAGTTCGGTTTAATTACTTCAAATGAATTTGAATTCACGAGAATTTATTAATTTCTCAGCGGCTCCGTTTTGCCCGCCTACATTCTAAATAAATAAATATATAGTCATATTTATATTTTATTTTTTTAATCTATTTAATCTCAGTAATAACTTTGAAGAATTCAGAAAAAACATTTTTTTAAATGTATTTTTGAATCCATGATTAACTCAATGAGCTCATACACACGTTCAAGTTTATATGCCAGTTAGCGGTGTACTCGAGTAAATAACCGGTATTATATTAACCAATGTTTTAGTTTAACTTTTTTTCTTTTAGATTATTTATATTTTTTTATACCCTTGAGCATTATTTTATTTAAACTTTTTTCGGTCAATTCCGGTCGTCTAGATGAAGCCGAAAACTAGTGCGTTTCTTGTGTTCTAACGAGAATTTACATGCTAAATGAGGAACAACGTACCAGCATTGTTCATTAAAAATTCTTTCACTTTTTTTTTATTTATTTTATTTACTTTACAATCTTTCTCTCTCTCTCTCTCTCTCTTTCCTTTCACCAACACTCTTACTCATTCATTTTGCACATAATTATTCTACTGCAATTACATCTCTTTGAAACTCATATGTAAATTGAAATTGGTGTGTACTTGAAAGTTATGTTTATATACGCTCTCATTTTATTTCTTTACTCTCATTATTATTTATTCATACATTTGTTAGTCAATGTCATTTTCAGAACTATCTATAAAATATATAAATTACGAATGACAAAACCGTATAAATTTAAAATAGACATCCATGGATTATATTTAAATATATATTAAACATACACGGAAAGAAAAAAATGGGAATTTTTCCAATTTTACATGGGGAAAATTCCTTTGTTAGCATTGTAAATTTTACTATGCTAACATGTGAATTGTTGCTATGTTACATGGTAAATTTTGCTTTGTAACATAGGAATTATTCCTATATTGACAATGTAAATTTTCCTATGTCAGCATTGAAAAAATAACTATGTTACATAGGAATAATTCCAATGTTAATATGGGAAAAACCTCCATGTTAACATGGAAATTTTTCCCATGTTAACATGGGAAAAATTCCCGTTTTAACATTGAAATCGTTCCTATGTTAACATTGGATTTGTTCCTATGTCAACATGGGAAAATTTCCCATGTTAACATGGGAAAAATTTCCATGTTAACAAAGTAGAAATTACCATGTATATAAAAGTAAAATATTTGTAAACTGATGGTTTCAAATTTTCATAACATTAAGTATGGGCCATTCGTTGATATACAAGTCGTATTTAATGGCAAGTTAAATGCAAGTCAAATATATAAATAAAAAAAAAAATGTACTTGCAGAACATCAATAATTATGGCATCTTTTAATTGAAGTGAAGCACAATGATAGTAAAAATATTTTGTAGCTCTTGGATGTAATCTGTTCGAAGTTCATCTGCTTTTAATTTGTAATTTGTTAAGTACAATCAAAATTGATAAATTCGTAGATGCTACAAAAAAATTTTTATTAAATTACACAAAATTTTTTCGGAAACTTTGAAATTCTATTTTCGTAAACGGTATAACCTTCACATATCCCTATTTTATCGCTTTAAAGGTTAAATGATCAAAATGACCAAAATATTTGGTATTTTTGTGATTTTCACTTCTTGTGGACTTTTCCCATGCAACATAGCAATTTTTCCTATGTTGACATGGGAATTTTTTCCATGCCAACATAGATATTTTTACCATGTCAGTTTAGGAATTCTTCCCATGTTACTGGAGTAATTTCTTCTAAGTTGACATGGGAATTTTTCCCATGTTGACAAGGAAAAAATTACTCCAGTAATATGGGGAAAATTCCTATACTGACATGGCAATAATATCCATGTTTTCATGGGAAAAATTTCCATAACAACATAGAAAAAATTGCTATGTTGCATGGAAATTTTCGCAATGGCAACATGGAAGATATTCCTATAATATATGGGTAAAATTCCTATAAAATATGGTTATATTTCCATTTTTTCTTGGTAAAATTTATCATGTCGATAAAGCAAAATTTGCCATGTCAACAAGGGAATCACTCCTAAGTAAAATGGGAAAAATTCCCATGTTTTTCTTTCCGTGTAAGTACATATATTTATAAAAATCTAAATATATTTTAAACTCATCGTTGGTGTGTTTAACGAACTTCAACTTCACGGTCAGTAGAACAGAACTAGTGCACGTCAGCCATCGTAATAATTTTTTTTACCTTTTTCCATTTCCTGACCAAGCACCTCTTGTTTCATACTTGCACTTGAGTTTATACTAGCATAGAGTGTTCTCATTTTCTCTTGTATGAGTCTCAGTACAATTCACAGCAGTACGAATTCATTTACATGCGAATCGCAGTAACTTTTTTTTTTTTTTTTTTTTCACGCCAGAACGAACATCCGGACTGAGATCTTCTATTCACGATATAAATCGTTTTCTCCATGACTTTTAAAGATGTTTAAAATTAAATATTCAAATACTTATCATTTGATTAGTTAATAAATATTAAAAATGTTGTTAATTAACCAACGTGTTTTTTTTTTTCAAATTTTGTCATTTAAGGTATCCGCGGGTAATAAGGCCTAAGTGACAGAAATGATATTTAAAATAACCGCCTCCGCTAAAGGTTACTCTTGTACAAGGGTCTTACAAAGAGATGTTACGACAAATTTATAGTCCCGATACTACGTTCCCTGTCTTCTATATTTCATCATCCGTCATATGCTGTCGTAGCGCAGAAGAAATTATAAAAAACAATCTAGTCTTCTGACTCTTAAAAAGAATACTGATAATTTTAAGTGATGTTGAGCAAAACAATCTAGTCTCCTGATTCTTAAAAAGTATTGTTGCTAAATTTAAGTGATGATTCATCTCTAATACCGATTTTATTAAGTGTAGTTAAACTATTCCAGTTTGTTTAACCCGTAGGCCTTATTACCCTACACGGAAAGAAAAACATGGGAATTTTTCCCATTTTACTTAGGAGTAATTCCCTTGTTGACATGGCAAATTTTGCTTTATCGACATGGTAAATTTTACCAAGGAACAATGGAAATATAACCATATTTTATAGGAATTTTACCCATATATTATAGGAATATCTTCCATGTTGCCATTGCAAAAATTTCCATGCAACATAGCAATTTTTCCTATGTTGTCATGGGAATTTTTCCCATGCAAACATGGATATTTTTACCATGTCAGTATAGGACTTTTGTCCATGTTACTGGAGTAATTTTTTCCTTTTCAACATGGGAAAAATTCCCATGTCAACTTAGAAGAAATTACTCCAGTAACATGGGAAAACTTCCTATACTGACATGGTAAAAATATCCATGTTGGCATGGGAAAAATTCCCATGTCAACATAGGAAAAATTGCTATGTCGCATGGGAAAAGTCCACAAGAAGGTAAAATACCAAATATTTTGGTCATTTTGATCATTTAAGCTTTAAAGCGATAAAATAGGGATATGTGAAGGTTTTACCGTTTACGAAAATAGAATTTCAAAGTTTCCGAAAAAATTTTGTGTAATTTAATAAAAATTTTTTTGTAGCACCTACAAATTAATCAATTTCGATTGTACTTAAAAAATTACACATTAAAAGCAGATGAACTTACATCCAAGAGCTACAAAATATTTTTACTATCATTGTACTTCACTTTAATTAAAAAGGTGCCATAATTATTGATGTTCTGCAAGTACATTCTTTTTTGATTTATACATTTGAATTGCATTTAACTTGCCATTAACTACGGCTTGTACATCAACGAATGACCCATATTTAATGTTATGAAAATTTGAAACCATCAGTTTACAAATATTTTACTTTTATATACATGGTAATTTCTACTTTGTTAACATGGAAATTTTTCCCATGTTAACATGGGAAATTTTCCCATGTTGACATAGGAACAAATCCAATGTTAACATAGGAACGATTCTAATGTTAACATGGGAATTTTTCCCATGTTGAGATGGGAATTTTTCCCATGTTAACATGGGAATTTTTCCCATGTTAACATTGGAATTATTCCTATGTAACATAATTATTTTTTCAATGTTGCTATAGGAAAATTTACATTGTCTATATAGGAATAATTCCTATGTTACAAAGCAAAATTTACCATGTAACATAGCAACAATTCACATGTTAGCATAGTAAAATTTACAATGCCAACAAAGGAATTTTCCCCATGTAAAATTGGAAAAATTCCCATTTTTTTCTTTCCGTGTACCGTAGTAAAATAAGGCCTATTCGTATGGTTTTTGTAAAAGTATAATTTTTTGTTTGTTTATGGTAAAAATTACCATTACTTCATTACATTTTATGGCTAATGTATTGAAATAAAGATTAATGATACATTTCGATCTTTAAATGCAATATTATCGATTCTATTCAAAATCTCTCTTAGCTAGGCCTCATTACCCGCCGGTACCTTCCCAGATAGCAAAATGACGTCTTGATGAGTTCTGAATAAGTTCCTATTTATGATTCGGACGTCTCATCAACATCTCAAAAAAGTCTTTAAGAAGTTCTCAAGATGTCGAATGAGCCACCTAGCGAACTCAGTAAGACGTCTTTAAAAAGTGTTCTCAAAGAGTTCTTTTTTCTGACTTCCTAAATAAGACTTCATATTGAATTTACCATGACGTCTTTAAGGAGATCCTAATTTTGACTTCATAAAGAAGTTAAAAAAAGAACACATTTAGACGTCAAAAACTGACGTCTTATTTATGGAGTCTTCAAGAACTCTTAATTGAAAATTCTTACAAATGACACCTTTAAGAAGTCATCATAAGACTTCTTTATGACTCTTTCAAAAAGACGTTGTAAAGTAGTCATTCCGACTTGAATGCTGTCTGGGTTACTGGATATGAACTTCATGAAATTTCTTTTCATTTTATTGATCAAAATTCTGAAATCGTCACACTACTGTGAATGACCAACTTCCCTCAAATTTTATTTAGAGACTATTCATAAAAATTTACAAAAAATACACATTTTTTTTTTGGTTCAAAAGTTATGTCTTATTTTGTTTCACACTGATGAAAAATTTCATGTCTCATTTTATCCTACTCTCCCTCATGTAATTAATAAAAAAAAAGATATGAAACCACTTTGATTAGTTTTTGATTTTAATCATAGATCTTATGAAATTTATGATTTATCGAAAACTTTAGAGCTGGAAATCAATTAATTAAAACAGTCTTCATTAATTAATGACCTTTCCTGACGAGTCTTTATCGAGCTCATTAAAAGTAATAAGTTACACTGAGCGATCGTACAACCAAGAGCTCGATGAAGTCTTAGCTAAAAGCATGAAACATCGCGTGACAATTATTAATTGAGTTTCAAAGGTGTTATATAGCAAATAAAGACGTTCTGTAAGATCATCCTACGGATAAAAGATAATTTGATTTTTTTATCAAACTTGTCTTTTCATTGATTAAAATTTTAATTGATTGTTGAACGCATCTAAATTTTATTGAATTTCCCTTCTTTTGCCAAATTATGTAAGGTAATTGGCTTGTTAATTATTTTGTAACAAAGCTTTGATCAGTTTCTGAACGTATTACCGAACTAATTCGACCTTTGATTATGTTGCGCGTAAAATTGTGACTTTTAAAAGTATAGTATATTTAATTCAGTCCCTTTGTTTCAGTAAAATTTATTAAATTACATTCTAGTCATGAAAATTTCATGCAAAATACTATACAGAACAGAATAATTAGGGATAAAATTCATAAAATTTAATCACTACCATTTAGTGTAAAATTTAACAGTTCAATTTTAATTCAAAATTCCAAGTTTCTTAACTTCAAAGAAACAACAAATATTTTTCATATTTTCTATGCTAAAAGAAATTTTTTTTTTATTTACATTAACGTCATAAGAGTTTGAAAAGTCACAAATTTTTGACGGCATCAGACTGCTGCCTCACAATTATTTTTGATACTTTCAAACTTTTGTAACTTACTCAGAACCAAAAAAAGATTTGAAAAATCCTAAAGTGCATATTTTAAAAAGTCAAATTTCAAAATTTTGAATCACCCGCGTTTTTTATAGATATTTCCATGATAAATATACGGTAGTAAAATTTAACAAAAAAAAGCAGTATAAGGAGAACATTTCTAATAAAGATGGCTGCAGTGTGTGTTTGTTTACATGTAAAATTGCCGATTTTAACAGTAATGATTTATTATAAAAACACAAGAAGGACTACACAATGAAAAAAAGAAATATTTGTCCCAAATAAATCAATTTATTTGTGGCTTTTATTCAAATATTTCTTAATCACAAATAAATATATATTTGGTACAACTAAATATGACAGTTGATTCAAACAATTTTATAATTTGACAGAAATATATCATTTATTTGAGGTAAGTAATTGATATATTTATGGTAAAGGTATTAAATTTGTGACAAATAACCTAAAATTTGACGGTACTATATATATACTTGAAGACTTTATTTATTTGTTGCAATTGGATAATTTCTTTGACACAAATAAATCACTTATTTCACGCAATTAAACTACTCAAATATATTATATCTTTCTCACAATTAAATATTTATTTGGCCATATCCAAATATACGATATCTTTGACTCAAATAAATCTTAGTTGGCTTAAATAAATCTTTTTTTCAGTGCAGTGGGGATTTTCAAAAGGAACCTTTTCTATATAATTCTGAAGGTTGTCAAAAAAAATTAAGGTCGTTTTCGAGGTATGCGTACCATGACTTTTTTGAACCACACTAATGGACGTCCATGATAAATTTTTTTTATTGAACTTTTTCTAATACTAATATGTATCGGACAACCGAAAAAAAGTATCAGGCTTATTCATAAGTGTTCTCTCTTTCTATTGATGTGTTTATATAATGTCTAAGTGTCATAGAAAAAAAAATATCTACAGTTTAATGTGAGGAAATCGCGCCATTTTCACAAGTCGATTATAAAGCACAACCTCTTCACTTCGCATTCAAGGCATGCAATTAAGTAAAAATTTTTGAATGGTTTTTTCTTTCTTATCTTTTATTTCACTGGTTTAATCAAATGATTAAACAAAAATTCTGAGAAGATAAAAAAGAAAATCACTTTTTTTTATCAAAATCGATAGAGCTTCTCTTTTCGACCTCTATCGAATATTTACTTAATCAACCCTCAAAGCACTATTTTTCTACCGATTCATCAAAGACTCGGCTTCAGATGTTTTAGAATAAATTAACATCAAAATACAGACTCCAGAATGTTACAAATAAAAAAACTCTCAAAGCCCTTTAGCAAAGAGACTTTAAATCCAATTAACGATGACCATTTCTTCCCATTCAATCGCCGGTCTATAAACTATTCAGTAAAGCCAATCTTAAATATTTAACTTCTGCAAATACTTTAGAAACTAAACAATTTTTTATTAAAAAAAAAATAATTAACGCTAAAGAAAAAAGTTAATCAGGGAAAATGGATAACATAGACAACAAAAAGTGTCGAAATGACTTTATGCATTACACATTTAATTACTAACGTCTACCGGTATCGTTAAAACGATCGTTTCACGTCATTACTTCTCGTACTTTCTCTCACTTTCTCGTTAGCTATAGGCTATTAGATTATTCTCAGCTTTCCTCTCTCTTGTCTCGTCTTCATATTTATTACGGAAGCATCCTCGACAGGATGTAATTTTCCTTCGACGATGCAACGTCTGTACACGCCACTAGTATATATTAGTATCTAGTTTACTATCATGTAATGTGAGATTAAAAATAAAAATTATATACATTGTAATATAATCATTTTTTTTTTTTAAGAACAAATAAGTCATATTTTGATGACGTTGTTATTTCTGAAGATATTCTGCTGAAAAATATAAGGTTTCATAAATAAGATAGTGCACTTGCTCAGTTACTTTATTATTGTATGACGAAATGTGAATTATGCGTTTGGAAAAATAATGTTTTTTTTTTTATAGTCAATAGATACTTTTACTTTGCTTATTTTATTTACCCAATTTATTTTATTACCAATAATGTAATTGAATTTAATTTCCAAAAAATGATTTTTAAAAATAATGCAAAAAAAAAAAAAAAGAATAGGTAAAGAGGATTAAATAGTGATTGAAAATTTTAAATTTGTAAACTCTCAAGTCACGTAAAGCTGATGAAAAGCTGTTTTGGGCATTAATAATTTACGAGCATTTTCTAGAAGTCTTTTAAGAAGTTTACAAGTATTTAAACCCTTGAGTTTGAGTTTTGTAGTTTATACGAATTATCGATAGTGATTTAACTATAATATATGATTTTATACTTATTCAATAAAATATATTCAAATAAAAAGAATCAATTTTGCACACCTCAAGAGTCATGATGCTGAGGGCGCTTTACTAACACTTGACTTTTTTCGATTATTTCATTCACTGGCATACAGAGAATTTAATAAGGAACAATTGAAACCAAATATTGAGTCGATTCGTTAGTCCATTGATTTTCCATTGGCAAAAGTACATAAATTGGTACGCTGTCACATACAGTTCTATGAAACAGAATATATTTTTAGTATCAGTAAACATTTATAAATTTATATTTTCAGATAAAGTAGAAATCTCCGACCAAGACGAATTTTTTGGCTCAAGAAAATCTTGACTTAGTTCCTGAAATCGTTTGTCTTCAAAAATATTTTCTTGACTTGAGATAACTTTTTTTTCTGTGTGACATCTGATGGTAGCTCCTGCCACAACCGAATAGCAGACACAACAAAAACATGCTCAAAGGTGGTAGTACTGAAATTTGGTATTTTGAAAGCAACATTGTTATTTTTAGCTGTAAGTCTGTCAGACCACCTGATGTCAATATTATGTCATTGCATATTTAACAAATTATATCATCCATGTTTTCAAGTCTTCAAAACTGGCCAAAAACGGGACCTCTACCCTAGATATTGTAAATTAAAAAAACTTTCACCTCAAGCTTTGAGGCTCAAAGTTTCTTTTGTTCCAAATCTTATTAATTTCATAACCCGTTTCAAATAACAAACACTGAAAAATGTTATCTTTTACGCGATTTCAAAGTGGCTGCACTGTTGAGAAAATCAAGGTTCTATCCAGCCCTAGAGTCCGTAATTAAAAATTTTTAACAAAAAAATTTTTTTTTATTTGAATGCTGTCTCAATTTGCCCCGGGTTCCTGTACTGCATTCAATTTAAAATTTAATTGTTTTCATTTTTTTCTATTCTTTTGTGGAAAAATTGATGAATCCATTGTTATCGAACAAAAAAATACTTTCAACTTATTGTTACCCAATATTCAATTTAGTTTATGGTTTTCAGTTTTATCTGCTCGAAGCGCTAAGAATTTTTAATTAACCTTTGTGTTAAGAACTTCAATATAAATGGGTTTACGTTGCAGTTATTTATTAAATAAATCCATAACTGGATTTTTACAAAACAGAAATGTTCCATTATTCAAAAAATATAAATGAAAATCTAATATTTTCAACAAAGGTTTTTGTTGGTATCGAATAAAATTTTTTTTGATCACACGGAATTTTTAATAAAATTTTAACTTCAATTAAATTCATATTTTTTAAATGAAACACAACTGTTTGATATTTATATTGTAAGGTATCCGCGGGTAATAAGGCCTAAGAGACAGAAATGATATTTAAAATAACCTCCTTCGCTAAAGGCTACTCTAGTAGAAGGATCTTACATAAAGATGTTGCGACAAATTGATAGATTCCTGATACCACGTTCCCTGTCTTCTATATTTCATCATCCGTCATATGCTGTCGTAGCGCAGAAGAAATTATAAAAAACAATCTAGTCTTCCGACTCTTAAAAAGAATACTGATAATTTTAAGTGCTGTTGAGCAAAACAATCTAGTCTTCTGATTCCTAAAAAGTATTGTTGCTAAATTTAAGTGATGATTCATCTCTAATACCAATTTTATTAAGTATAGTTAAACTATTCCAGTTTGTTTAACCCGTAGGCCTTATTACCCTACCGTAGTAAAATAAGGCCTATTCGTATGGTTTTTGTAAAAGTATAATTTTTTGTTTGTTTATGGTAAAAATTACCACTACTTCATTACATGTTATGGCTAATGTATTGAAATGAAGATTAATGATACATTTCGATAATTAAATGCAATATTTTCGATCCTATTCAAAATCTCCCTTAGTACGGCCTTATTACCCGCGGGTACCTTATACATTTTTTCAAATAATCGAAAATGCCATTAATAACAAATTGGGGTGCACATGGATACTACACGCTAAGAATTTTATGGTAATGATTACTATCTCATGGTGGTAAAATTAATTTTTTTCTTGTGATATCGAATAATCTCATAATTATTGTAAGATTCACAATATAATATGTTATTGATTAAAATACACGATGGCAATAGTTACCATCATGGGTGTTAAATTAGTATAATAATCATTATCACAAAAATAGTAGCTATTAACATATCCCATGACAAATATTACAATCACTCGATGATATTGTTCACAATAGAGTGATGGTAGTAGCTGCTATCTCGTGATCGTAATCATTACAACTTTGTATGGCAAATATTATCATCCCCGATGAGAATGATTGTTATAAAATTCAAAATTAGACTAAAGGAAAAAAAAGACTAAGATAAAAAAAAAATTTTCTCCATTTTGATGGTTAGAAATTATATGTATATATAAATATCTATATATGTATACATGTCGCTTATAATAATATATATAATTAAGTGTATAGCTAAAAAGCTGGTAAGTGACTTTTACATACGCGATAGTAACTATTACCATCGCGGTATAGTAAACATTGTTACAGAAAATTATAAATGTTGCTATCTGTGATGTGAGCTATTACTATTATTGGTGAGAGTGATTATTATTCGGGGATATTAATAGTTAGCATCATATGATGGTTTTTAATAGCATTATTGTATAAAATTCTAAAATTACTATACAGTATGGTAACTATTAAAAATCCTCGATGAGAATCATTACCATAAAATTCTTAGCGTGTATACTGCAATTAAATTTCAGAATCACTCAATACTATAAAAGTATAAATAAAAACAATATGATAATAATTATAATAACAATAAATAAATTGAATAAATTTTTAAAACATCGGTTACTGTACGGCAATTTTGTCTCTTGATAACTAGCGATCATCAAACGTACACATCAATCTCAAATTTTTTTACTAACTTATTAATAAAAAAATAAAAATTTCCTTCATTTTTATCTTAAATTAGCCCTTGCAGAATCCGGTACAAAAAAAATCAGACTTATTACTGCAGCTTTGCAAAAGTGACCATTTCCATAGTAACAAAAATAATTATCATACATCAAGAGAATGATCCCTATTAGTTAACTTTTCTCGTGTAACTTTATTTTGTTGAAACAAATTTTTTTTTGCTCATTAAAAGTCAAATATATTATAAATTTAATTTAAAACAACGTAATTAAGCCCATTAAAATTCGTTTTCTAATAAAAAAATAAAAATCTCTACATTAATAATTTAAAAAAAAAAAAAAAATTTATTCTCATAAAAACTTTTTATAAAAATAAAGTTTTCATCGTTTAGTATAATTAACGCGGTTCTTCATAAAATAACAATAATTAATTTACCCACCGTCGACATAATTTTTTTACATCCGCATATTAAATTGTTCATTTTTTTTTTTTTTTTTCATAAAATATACTATCAAATTTAAAATAAAAAGTAATTAAGTACAAATTTGATTAAAACAATAACAATAATAATCATACCCGTGTAAAAAAAATTCGTCCTAAAATTGTCTCAAAAAAGTTCACAACTTTTAACATCCAAATTAAGGAAAATTCCGAATTTTGAGTTGATTATTTTTGAAACTTTAAAAACAGTCAAGAAAAAAAAATTCTCAACAGAGTACTTTCAGAAAAAACAATTCAACTTATATTAAAAATTTTACTGGCTTGCAGAACATGAAAAATGACTTCAAAACAAATAATTAGTTTTTTGATTCTCTATAATAACTTTTCAAAAAACGATGTCCGAACCCTGATTAAACAAAACGATTTGTGACGATTAAAAACGATTAAAAATTAAATCATCATTAATCGTCATGGATTTTCAAATTTAATCGTCCCAAATCATCAAAAGACAATTTATGATTAAACGATTAAAAACGATTAATGACGATTAAAATTTCAAATCCTCTTTAATCTTTATTAGAAAAATTTAATCGTTTTTAATCATCAATTGACGATTTATGACGATTTAAAACGATTAAAACAGTTTTAAGACTGAAAATTTTTCAGCTCTTTAATTTTTTAGTTCCAAACGTGATAAACTAATTTTTAAAATTAATTTTTTTACATGGCTATCAATCATAATAATAATAGTGTGTAAATGGTAATATCTTACGTATACTACTATGACATAATTAAGTTGGATGTTTAGAACAATCTCGACTAATAGTCTATTATAAGCAAGTAATCAAGTAACGTCTCTAGAGGTTGTAAATAGGTATATACATACCTACATATACATACATATATATATTCACATGTAGTTGACACGTAGTAGGACAGTGTTGGCGGTGTGACAGTCCTCTACTCGAGAAATCAGCCTAATCGAAGCGTCCAATTAATAACAATTATCCGTATAACCGGGTGTATCCATCGATTTTCGCGCGACACTCACAACCATTCAAACTCGGGTTTGCTCGCGGGCTTTCGGTTGCACTCGCTGTCACGGAGGTGGGGCTTGCAAGCTTCACCACTGAAAGCCGGTTATTGGACGCTCAGCGTTCCAAGTACGCGTCTCTTAAACGCGTGAGACGTTTCTTTATAAATTTGCGGTATTTTTTACGCGGATAATTAACACACACGTTTTACGCGTAAGTCTACTCGTTACTCAACAGTAATCACAAGTGTTTATTTTAAATAAACAACTCAAAAATTTAGTGTTTATTTTATAGTTTTTCTTTTAGATCAAATATTTGAAATATTTTTATTTTTGAATCGTTAAATTAAATACATACGTAAATTAAACTGTGCAAATTTTTTTGTGTGAATAGTTTTTTTTCAACTTTAGTGAAATTTTATTTTTATTTATTATTTATTTAACGCGGGAAAATTTATTTCAATTTAAATATTTAAAGTGATTGAATTTTAAAATAAGTTAAAGGTGTTTTATTGATAACGTTGTAATTAAAAATACTAATTAAACTCAAGACTTATTAATTAAAATTTATTTTTAATTATAATTGATATTTTATTCAAAAATATACAGTATATATATTACGAGAAAGCAAACAAGTTTTAATTGTTCCGGTGGATTTTTTGTAATTACTTGGATTTAAAAAGTTGGTGCAAGTATTTCAATAGAAGTTTACAGACTGTTGAAATAAAACAACCTTAATCTCTATGAGTAAATAAATACATTAATAAAAATATATAATATAGTATTTGGTCAAATTGAATAATGTGAAGCTATGAACGATTTTAGTAATTGATAATTGGTTGTTTAAAAAAAGTGATCAACTAAAAAGTTAGTATTTAATTTCAGTGGTTTAAAAACAGAGTTTTATGTAAAACGAGAATACGAATGATATTATCTTTAATCGGTGAGTAATTATGCCATGATTGAGTGCACAATTTGAGGATAATTATTAAATGGTGTATTAAATGAACCTACGTGTTACCTAGGGTTGTAAAATATTTAAAAAGTTTTTACTATTATAGTAACTGCAAACTGAATTGCGGTATCGATGAAATTTTTAATTAAAAGTTGCTTTTTTTCATTTGAATATTTTTTTGCAAATGAATGGTTTATTTGAGAAACCCCATAAGTCATGTTTTTTTGAAATTGGGTTTTTTGCATTTTTGGGATTTTTGGATGTCCCCCCGTAGAAATTAATAGAAATATCCATCAAATCAGTGTTTAAAAAACAATTAATGGGGTGACAGAAATTTTATTTTATTGAGAAACCCCATAAATCAATGACTTATGGGGTTTTTCAAATAAACATGCAGTTTTAGTTTTATAGAAATAATTTTTTCTTTTTTATTTAAAATTCGGGTTTTTTTGGAAAAAAAAATAATATGACTAATTAAAATACTTAAATTTATTATTTTTTGTAATTTCTGAGTTTCAGAGTTTAAACACATATTATATACTTCATTTTATCAGTCTAGTAAATTATTTGAGTGGAAAAAAATAAAAAAACAATGACTTTATAACTTTTTCTTTCGTTTGGTTGAGAAACCCCATAAGTCAATCAACTTTAAATAATTTTTTTAAGTAGTTTCAATTAAAAAATTTAATTTTTCTTGTTTGAATATTTTTCAGAGACGCTAACATTATTCTCTTCAATTATTTATTTATTATTACAATGGCAAGTTTTTCCAGAAAAATATTTTTTCTGTTTCCTGAAAAATTTTATTTTCTTGACTTATGGGGTTTCTCAAATAAACGATTCAAATTTTTTACGTACCTGAAGATCGAAACGTTTTTCACAAAACGGAGGTCGTCTTCAATTATCGGCTGACGTAAGAAACAGTTTTCGAAATCTCGATCCAGTAGATTTTTTATTTATTATTATTTTTTTTTTTTTTTTTTTTTCGTTCGGTGAAACACGTTCCACTTTTAAGGGACATGATGTTATTATTCTATTTTTTTACCGACCTCAATTGACAAGAAAACAAAAAATTGTAATATGACGAGCACGATTCATATATAAACTTATAAAAAAATATTTCGAAAAAAAAATAATAAAATAAATATATATGACATTTGTTTTTGAAAATAAATACAAAAGTATAACGTGTACATATAAATTTGTTTTCAAATGTTACAATCAGACTTCTATTGTATATTTATATCTCGGTATCTATATTTTTATTTCACCATCCCCTCAAGGGGATATGTTTCATAGATTGTGATTACCACTTTTCGATATTGGAAAAATAAAAATATTTATATACATATACTCTATTATGAAAATAAATCTTTGTGTCGGTATAAAAAAAAACTTTGGTTGTTGTATTCGAATGTTTCTGAGTGTTGGTTTAATTGAAAATTGGAAAACCGCTAGTGAAAACGCGAAATAGTGATTAAATATAATTATTGAACCGTGAAAATTATTAATTTTTACGGGTGATGATTATTAAAATAACGTTTCAAAGAAGAACATTGTATATGTGGATTTATAATTTATTCGGTCAGGGGTATTGGTTTCGCCCTTTGAGAGTATTTTAACAAAACCATATTAATTTGAATGTGACAACATTTGCGTAAACTGATTGCCTATTTTGTGGTTTTTAATTCATCGAGTTATTTGAAAAATTTTAATCCTATTTATTATGATGTGGGTATCGAATCATATATAATACAAATTTTTTTCAATGTTTCATTTATTGTGTTCAAATAGCGTCATATTTTGTGATGGGGATGAAAGTCCAGTTTTATCTATACATTGTTTTTTATTTTTTTTTTTTTTTTCGAAAACGCTATAATACTTTCCCTGAAAAGTTGTGAGTCCACGATATGGTGTAAATGATTTGGTGTTAAAATTTTCAAGACTCGTTGTGAAAGTTACACGACTCATGGTGTTAAATTTTTGGCCGTGCGAACTAGGACGATAACACCGTTAATGGTGTACATGTTACTTTAATAGACACGATAAAAAACAAATTACATATTTTTTGGTGTTATACATCAAGCAACTTACCTTCAATACGGTGTGAGTGTTATCTTTCAAACATTTCGGTGTTAGTAGCTCAAAACTTACTGTCCGATCATATGATCTGTGGTTAAAAATACCCTATAACTGTTTTTAATTTTAAAATTAATTAATTTAACTTCAGGTTTAAAAAATCGTCAACGAACTTTCTTTAATAATAATTTAGAAAAATACAATTGATGGCTGTATCAATAAAAAAATATAATGTCAAGTTTTTTCAATTGAAAAAAATAATCATTACAAGTAACATTATATATATATGTATGTATTTCAAACTGTCAATTTACACTAGGGACATCGAGTAAAGTCTACGGGGACCATTTTCACACCAAAAATTGTTTACAGTGGATTAGAATGTTTGTGCTAGTAGTGGTGTAAATGTATGAGTTCTTTATTTTAAACCCTCGATTACTTCGACACTATTCAATTTCAATTTTCGAATAATCTACATCAATAATAATAATGATATACTAGTGCTGCAACATATATTATTTGATAATTTTTCACGACTGATATTATTGGACAATATTTGAGGTCATATCGTGTTAAAAGTACATTGCTTGATATTTCACACCATGAAAATTTCACACCACGCCGACCGTGTGAAATCCTCCGGGAGCATTTTGACACCAAAAAATTTTTACAGTGAAAATATGGGCAAAACATGGAAAAAATATTGTATTACAATTTTTTCCAAAAAATCAACTTTCAGTAAAAAAGCATTTCTGTTTAATTTAACTCGTTTCTAAAAATGTGGAATTTTTCTTAGCTTCCATTTTGCGAAATAAAAATCTCAATAATTTAAAACTTATTTAGCTTTTTCTTTAAGCACATACAAACAATGAAAAATTCCACGATTCAAAATTTCTAGACGTGCATAATTTCCTTAGCTTCCCCGTTTGTCTGAATATTTAGAAATTTTTTTAAATAACTTCGCGAATTCTAAATTTGAATAAAATAAATTTATTTTAAGATATTAATGTTATTAAAAATTTTCTGAAAATTAGAGAAATGATATTTTTGAAACGTCAAAGCGACTAGAGGAATGTTGTGTATTTTTAATAAATAAAAAGAATAAGCGACAAAATAGAAAGAACATTGAAAATATGTGTAGATGGGTGTTGAGGTGCGATTGAAGAAAACAGGAAGTAGTTTTCTTGAATCGTATGGGTGTGCCAAGATCATTTGAAAAGAGTTACCGAAGACGCTAATAACCGTAATATTGAAGCGGAACTTTAAAGTACAGAGAAACGCCCAGCCATCGTGTACCCACTTTAAGACCTACAGTTAAATAATCTGCCATAAAGCGTATAGTTTCTTGTCCAACCAAGCCAATATAATCCGACCTAAGACATCTTTAAAACCCCTTCAATCTTTTTATTCTTTCCCTTCTCTTTTGTTCTACACATATACAGAGATATATATTTCTTGTCCGTAAGATCGTTAAGAAGTGTAGATTTTTTACGATTCAAGATTTACCGTTTTCAATAAACTTTCGAAATTCACGAAACCCAGAGATAAAAGGTGCGAATGATGTAGTCGATCGAATTGCCTGCTGTATATTAAATTCCACGTTAAACTCTCTCAGGTCTAATACTATTTTAACACACGTAAATATATTTCACTTAGTTACTTTTATGCTGTCGTAGTTACTCTTATACTTTTTTATTCTCCATCTTCCATCTTTATTCATTTCCCAATCTCGCTGGATCATAAATTCCCTCAAGAATTTACCCCTGAAGATTAAGTATTACAAAGGATGAAAATAAAATAAAATAACCAGAAAAAAAGGCTGTGAATTTCTTCTTTCAATATATTTTTTTCCCTACATAAATATTGGCTTACAGCTGATTACTTTATTGCCAAGAGTTTTATTTCATACTTTTTTATGAAATGAAGAGCCGAGGAAAACGACGGCTGTCACTGAGGCATAGAAAAAGTGTTTCGGAGAAAAGTGCTAGTAATCAGAAATAATTTTCAAACCTAATAAAGACTGACGAAAACTACCAATATTTTGGGTTACAGTACATTTTAGTTGCAAATTTACTGACCGAGAGATGAAATAGAAGCTTATTACAAGTGGATTTTTTTTTGCATTGATTCAACACTGGTATTTTAACACCGCCAACACCACGCGATGTTAAATTGAGTCCATTTTTAACACCGTTCCTTGTACAGTGTACTCATTGCATTTTTTTGCAAATAATATCTTATTCGTTCAATGACATTTAAAACCATGCAATGATTGGGTCTGGGACATCCAAAATGTTATTCTTTGACCTCCAGATCTAAGTTGATTTTTATAAGCTGTGGTTTTCAAAATTTAGCTACAAATAAAGATATAGGGGAGGGTGGGGCAAAGTGGGCCCCGTAAGCTAGAAACAGGATTATCTTTACTTTTTTTTACTCGCTACACTACTTTATAGGCCCTTGTTTGTTATTTAACATTGATAAGCTGTGTCCATTCAAATTTAAAAATCGAAAATTAGGGGCAAAGTGGGCCCCTTCTAAAAAAATTGTGCGAGACAAATGTATTGCTCGTTTTACTTTTTTTAAATTCTTCACTTTAAAAATGTTATGAATAAGCTGTGTTCATAATAAATTACGAATTTTAAAATATGGGGCAAAGTGGGCAAAAATGGGTAAGACATAAATAAGCTAATAAGCAATGAATGAATAGTCGTAAAAAAGTAAAGGTGACTTATTATGAGCCTCGTCCATAGAAAATTTCAGGTCGCTCACTTTGCTCTCAAATTTTAGGGGACCCACTTTCCCCCAAAATTTTTAAGGCTTTCCAAATTTTAGGGGGCCTACTTTGCCCCAAGGGACCCACTTTGCCCTAACCTTTGCACTAACATGCATTCAAAATTCGAATTACAAAAACATGCCTAAAACAAATAACTCTTTTTTAGAAAATTTGTTATTTTTGCAGAAAATTAAAAAGTGGATTTCTCTGTCATTCCCATTTTCTCCGCTTTTCTAAATAATAACTATTTTTTTCCTTGTGTATAACCATATCATGAAGACGTAATCTAATATTCAATTAAAATATTAATTTATGCGGAGTATAAAATAATTTGTGTAGAATATTATTCCATGTTATTATATTCAGAAATTTATTTGTACTTATAAGAAGATTTAGTTAAGCATGTATTCATATATTGACAAATCTAAGCTTAGTATTCAAAGATTGTATGATGGATTATGTATTAACATCCAGATTTCGTAGCTTCTGCATTTCGAAATAACAGATCTCGTCGAGGGCTATTGAAGTTTTGTGGCTGTCAGAAGTGGGTGCTATTATAATAACGTAATCATGTTTATAAAAAGCATCTTACATATATTTTCTGTTATCATCTAGTACAAAACAGTGAAAAATGACTGCGATAAAGAGAGAATGCATGTTTTGATACACTAGATACTAGATATTATTTTTGCTTATAGTTGAAGGAAAAGGAGAAAAATTTGCTACTGTCATTGAATGCTTTTTTTTCAAGAAAAATGGGGTAGCTTAAAAAAATTGAAAGAAAGCTTACAAAAACAAATTCCAGATGTGAATCAAATCGAAAATTTACATCAGTAGAAAAAAAATAACAAAATTTCGGGTACCTAATTTTGCCCGGTTTTCCCTAAAATGAAACGATTATTTTATCTTAGAAATTTATTATTCTTAAAACTATATTCATATATATTTATATATTATTATTAAAATAACAGATGTCGTTTTAATATTAAATATTTATTTTTCCTTGAATTGGTATTTTTTTTTTTTTTTATTATGTTGGAAGTTAAAATTTAGTAGATATTTTTCTGAAATATTTAAAAAGTTTTCCGGTTTGATAATAGAATTATATATTTGTAAGCATATATATGTATGTATAGAAAGATAGAGAGAGAATATGTAATAATGTTATATATAAATCAGAAAAAAAATTTCCGGAAGACATTTTAACGACAAGCATGAAAAAAAAGGGATGTAAAAAAGAATTTGACGTTGAGAATAAGCGAGAGTGGGTAGAGAGGTGTTCCGCAGAAATTTCCGGACGACAGACGAGTTTTCATATCGGCGACCAGAGGGCGAATACATCCGTGCACGAAATTACGTCCTGCCGTATGACGGGGAAATGGGGCGTAGAAAGTGTTGAAAAAAGACGTATATGGCAAAACTGTAAAGTAAAGAACAAATATTATAAGAGATAAAAATAAGATGAGGTAAATGTCCAAAAGACTTTGAGCCTCGAATATAATAGAAGACCAAAAGATTTTTAATACGTAAAAAAATTACAAAGTTTTTTCTCTTGGACACGTGAAAAGAGAAAATGAAATTTCGTGATAAAACGTTGAAGCCATTGAAAGAATTCTGACACACATGTAAAATATTACTAGTTTAGTTTTATTTTTTGAGCAGAGGAAAATCTATTGTAAAATTGAAATCGTAAATTTATCTTGGATTTAAAATATAGAATTTTTCAGCTAGAATTATTTAACTGGTTGACGGTTTTGGTCCCATTTAATCGTCGACTTTGAGTTTGAGTGGGTTGACACTCTTGAGGTGCATTTGAAAGACAAAGACGGCATTTACACCAAGACGACGTACCGTGACCTTTTATAATGAACTAGGATAGCAGCTACGGGTAAGCGTTGGATATTAAAGGGTGCTTGTATGAAAATTCAGAGTGCTTCAGGGTGTATTGAAGTTAATTAAGTTCTGGATATTAATACCCCTAGAGGGTTGAGTGGTGACATGGATATGACTCACTGTAGTTGATGAAAACTAATTAAAGAACGAATACATTTATTTTAATTGATAATACGGCTTCTACAAATAAAATTATTGTTTTTCTTTGAAAATGTTAAATATTCATGTATTTTTACAGACTTATGACACTATAAAAAACCGGTGTAAGTCCACATTATTCTGGTGTTAAATTTAATTCCGAAGAGATCATAAAATAATTTATGAAGTATCAAAAGTCTCATTGGAATTCAAATGCACAAAAAATTTTTTATTATTTCAAAAATTAATGATTTGATAGTCTCCAATTTATAGAGAAATCCAAAGAATATTGTATAAAATTTGGGAAAAAATTTTAATGAATTAAGTCACTTTGCAAACTAAATCAGCGACGAAAATAAAGTAAAAGTATCAATGATTCGTTTATCAGCTTTCAATCAATTATTATCTCATGAAATTCATCAAAGTTATAACAAAAATAGTGATTATATTGTTCCTAAATATTTAATTTGATAAGTGATCGAAAATGTATGCAATTTCAGTTTAATTAAAATGACATTTCTTAGGTAATAATTTATAAGTAATAAAATCGTGTCAATTTATTGTCTAAAATTTATCTCAATTAACGATATTTTCGTAACTTTAACGAAACGTTATTCTTATTATTTTTTGTTTTGTACACGGAAAAAAAATATTGTTCCTCGGACGATCTAAAGTATAGCAACTCGTAGATTGTTACCACAACGATACGTATACTTATGGTAAAAATATCGTATCGTTCCTGTAACTATCTATTAGATAGCTGTGAGCCCTATACGACTTTCTGTAATCGTCATCTCACACACTACCATCTAACCTAATTAAACATCCATTTTGGCGCCTATTTTCAAATATAACAATTCGAGTTCATTTTTTTAAAAATTTGTTAACTATCTATAACCTTACTGATTATTTACCTAATGATCAATCTAATAAAACTGCTATATATTTCAATTGTGAAAATTATGTAAAAATCAATTTATATTAATTTAATTAATTAAATTTATATTATATTTAAATATTTATATATATAACCTCAAAAATTAAAAGATATATTTATATTTATATTTTAAATTTATTTAGACTGCAAATGATAAATCAGTTTTATAAATTATTTTATTTAATCAAAATTATTTATTAATCATTTATTTATTAATGATAAAGATTTCTAAACGTGTGTCAGATAGGGCTCAGAACGATACGGTATAGGTCTCAGAGCTATCTACCGTATGTTGTCAGAACGATACAGTAGATCGTTGCAGTAACAATCTAGTAGATAACTATTGCGTATTGTTACTGTAACTATACAGTATACTTCTCAGAACAATATTTTTTTCTCCGTGTAGATCTTGAAATACTTATACGCACACCCTCATACTTCAACCAAAGTCATTTTATTACGCATGTCCACCACTTAATATCGGATAACACTGATAAGTATCACATTATGCATTAATTATTAAAGCATGCATTAATTCATTATTAATATTAATAAATTTATGAATTGGTATCGTAATGAATAAAAAATAACTAAGAATTCATTATTTTTAGTTGTTTTACTCGATAACTTTTTTCGATATGATCACGTTTTTATCAAACTCTTGTAAGAATTCAGAGTATGTACTCGAGTTAACGAACGTTATTGAATTATTTCCATGGTAATAGTATTATAAGATAGAGTTCGACCACGAGAGAATGAAAACACGAAAACCAGAGAGCGAAAGAGAGGAAGAGCATAAAAAAAAAGATAATAAAAGGAAATTATAGTGATGTAGACACTGAAGAAGTTGGTAATTCTATTTAGATGGTCTTATCTGTGTGCATTCTCAGCAATCGTTAACAAAACTAAAATGTAATTGGGATGGTTGCATACTTTAGGAAATTGGTGTATATTAAGGTCGCATTCGACTGATTAAAATTGTTCTCCGGATTACAGTCGGAGTCATTGTTATACTTATCATGTTACTGTGCATTCTACATTTCAAACAAACACAACATATAGAACGGAATATAATATAATAATCAAAATTCTCTTCAACGTTTTCCTCGATGTTTTCAAATTACTCAATTACATTCAGCTATTTAAATTTCATAATTATTAAAGTTTTATAATTTAATATCCCCTGAATTATTCGCATTATGATTATTATTATATTTAATTCTTTATTGTATATTTCAATTATACTATTCCACATTTTTCGAATTTAATACGTTAATTAATAGATGTAACGAAAACATTCCGAAAAAACGGACACGAAAATTAATTAATTACTACAAAGTCAAACTGTAAAAAATTTTCGTAATGTACTCTGTAAACATGAATAAGTGAAATTGGTGAAAATTCACTAATTTTAAGTGCAAACCGAACCACTTTTTAAAATAAGTGGTTCGGTTTGCACTTAGAATTAGTGGATATTCACTTATTCATTTTTATTTCACTTATTCATGTTTAGAGAGTAAGGAACCGGCGGGTAATAAGGCCTAACCAAGGGAGATGTTCAATAGAATTGAAAAAATTGCATTTAATTATCGAAATGTACCATTAATCTTTATTTCAATACATTAGCCATAAAATGTAATGAAGTAATGGTAATTTTTATCATTAACAAGCAAAAAAATATACTTTTACAAGAACCATATGACTAGGCCTTATTTTACTACGGTAGGGTGATAAGGCCTACGGGTTAAACAAACTGGAATGGTTTAACTATACTTAATGAAATTGGTATTAGAGATGAATCATCACTTAAATTTAGCAACAATACTTTTGAAGAATCAGAAGACTAGATTGTTTTGCTAAACAGCACTTAAAACTATCAGTATTCCTTTTAAGAGTCAGAAGTCTAGATTGTTTTTTATAATGTCTTCTGCGCTACGCCAGCATATGACGGATAATGAAATATAGAAGACAGGGAACGTGGTATCAGGACTCTATCAATTTGTCGGAACATTTCTATGCAAGACCCTTCTACTAGAGTAGCCTTTAGCGGAGGCGGTTATTTTAAATATCATTTCTGTCACTTGGGCCTTATTACCCGCGGGTACCTTATTCCGTATTCACTCCTGATTTTTTAAAGTACAGAATTAAATGTCGAAATGCATTAGATAAAGCTTAATATACATGGAGAAATTATTTTCGTGTAAGTGCTATGGTGTCATAGTAAAGCAGGTCCATGTTGGCCATCTATAGAAATAGAAATATACACTTTGCAAAAATTACTATAGTCATAGTAAAGTTGACAATGATGATATCACATATTACTGTAACCATGGTAACTTTTAATATGATGATAGTAATTTTCCATTCGTTCATCTTAATTTCTGACGGGTGGCCAACGTGGTCAGGCTTTACTATGATACCGTAGCATTTCAAACAAAAATAATGTCTCCGTGTATTTAAAAAAATTTTTACTAAAATCCTTCTCGCAGCACTTATTCTTATATTATAATATTTCTAATATTCATCACTTAAAATTTCATGTTAATGATCATTCTTGTTAAATTCATCGTAAGCAATGCTTCTAACCATTAACGTAATTTGTTACCTAGTAAATTCGAAACTTAATTTTTCATTGATAACAATTGATTAACAGTGGTTGTAGGCATATATGTAACATATAGAGCACAGGAAATTAGTGTAGGGCAATGGCATTCGTAAGCCATGGAACCATTCACTAGTCGTATCAACGGCTCTTAATGATCATCCCCCTTACGTGTGTATAACCATTACGACAATCCCTTGTGGTTGTCTCCAACTATCTGTCTATCTCGATATCCTCGACGCTTTGAGATTTACTTATCCTCTGGGAATCCCTTGAGTTGTCGTCAGTCCCGCACTTGCGTTCCTACAATGCTCCCCAGTGACTTGTTCTCGAAGAATAAAAATATTTTATATTCAATTTAACTACCCATGGAACCATGACAAATTATTTATGGTACGCCCGATTTTGTGTTATCTTTGTTGAATTGCTTCCATTCGTTCTGATGAAAGAAATGACATTTAGATTTTATAAGAAATACATTCTATCTTTCTCAGTAGCAAATCTTATGATTCCATTTTTGCAAATTTTTTCGGAATAGTCTAAAAATATGAAATGTCGTTTTTGCACCTGTACAAAAATATTCAAACACAGAAAAAAAAATTTATCGGCGCAAGAAAAATTTCCATTGGAAATAGAAAACAAAAATTTTCTTAGGATTGAAAAAAAATTTCTTGTTTTTGCCCAAAAAATGTTTACCCCAAGAAAAGTTTTTCTCTTTCCAAGAAAATTTTAAATTGCAATTCGCAAAGCGAAAATTTTTGGGGCAAGTAACAATTTTCTTGAAACGGGAAAATTTTTCGCGCCAAGAAATCCTTTTTTTTCGGAGCATGCATAATGTACAGATATTCTTGTTCAGGATGGAATTTCCTCGACTAACATGCATGGAAAAAATACTTTTTCAACAATGCGTCTTTTTGATGACTTAGCCAACAAGTTTTCAAATCAAATGGTCGAATCTAAAAAAAATTTAGTCTACTCTAGTATAAAAATGTGCTACCACAGCATTTATTCTGTCGACTTCCATCGCCATTAAGGGGATTTCAGCTACTCGAAATGGTGTCAGTATACTTCTGGAAAACTTTTCTTCCATACAGACAGTCTTTTAGACCTATACTTTGAATTTCAGTCGCGTTTCTCTGGTCACTAACGTCGTTTGAGAACGACTTGGAATACAAATATTTTTAAAGAGCTCACAGGACTCGATGACTTTAAATTTTATTATAATATTAAAAAATACAATCGTGTCACAAGAAATCTAAAGGTTTCAACTAGTATACGTTTTTTAAGGAGTGATATGTGAATAGTAATTTAATAAATTGTTAAATAAATATAAATATATCAAAGTTATTTATTCGATTAAGGATTTTGGACACAGGAAGGATTAAGGACACGTATTATAAAATTTATTGTTCGGATGTTAAAATTCCCTATAATCGCGTCCAGGTTCCGGGTTATAATTTCAAATACTAATTTTTGAATTTTCTGTTCTGTGTAAAATTTAGTAAACATAGACATACAAATACATGGGTGATCAGGTTTTAGTTCCCTGATCGAGTACTGGGTCTCTTATCATATATTGAATATAACCTATCTTACTATGCTACGAGATTGGTTTTTCCAACAAGTATCATATGAAATAAACTGTAGATTGACAACTAGGTTAGATATACTATGAAGATAACGAGCTTGTTGGTATGACTCAATTTACGTTTGCAGTAATTATGATTGCTACATATATATATTTAAATTGGAATGAACTATTAATTTATTTGGACGACATGCTCGTATAATTATAAAAAAATCAATGGCGCCCAATTGCCAATTTAAATTCTCGCGGAATACTTCGACATCTTTCCCAACATTATTTTAATGAACTTTTTTTATCCAATAGCAAACTACTCCTTGCATACAAATAAAATTTTTCATAACAATAATTATTACGATTGCACGTGTGTAAATATCACAAGAAAATCTTGTTAAAGTGACATAAATCATTTTGTGCAATTTCTACAAATAAAAAAATTTTCAAAAAATGTAATATTCGCATGAATACTTCATTATAGCTTCGTTACTAGAGTACGTGACGTTGACGGAAGTTGTCATGTTAAAAAATAAGTTGAATTATTATTCTATGTGATATTTACTCGGTATTTGTGATATAAATTTACACTGGCAGTACTTTACTTATATAAATTCCAACGTGTATATTCCATTAGAAAAAAAATATTGTTTACTATAGTATATTACATACCAAGGGAGGAAAGTAGTACATTTCGACCCGCAAGCCGAACGTTCCTCCGTGGTGTGTATACAATTTTTTGACATCTGCAGATTTGAATGCACCTGAAAATTCAAACTTTTGCCTTTGTTTATGGAAGGAATGGCG
The DNA here is from genome assembly GCA_030273425.1 of Microplitis manilae. Taxonomy (NCBI): domain Eukaryota; kingdom Metazoa; phylum Arthropoda; class Insecta; order Hymenoptera; family Braconidae; genus Microplitis; species Microplitis manilae. The sequence goes on from CP092726.1 coordinate 22,271,583, forward strand.
CATGCGCGAATTTTATTCATTTGTCTTTTCCTAAGATAAAAGAACGATTTTCTCCCCTCGAAACAGATCTGGTGAATTTTTTTATCGACGTGAGCTTGATAAGAAATTACAGTCAATGAAAAAAAAATACCGACGTAATTTTCTTTAGCTGAATCACTTTGAAAAATAAATTCAAAAGGATTAATGTTTATCTGGGGCAACTTGTTGAGTGTTTCGTCTGAAGATTAACTGGTGCGTGAGTGTGTGCGTTACACTCGTTTTTCTCTACTGCTATTCCGTTCTCTTTGGATTTCAGCAGTGAAATATGTGCAGAGCATGAAAACAGTATTTTTTTAGTTAGGCAAAATTATGATATGTCATTTTAAAATAATAATTTCTTTTTCTTGTTGAAAATTAACAGAAGTTATTTCAATAATTATGTAATCAGCGAGGATATGTGTGTAATTAGGTGAGAATTTGCATGATTGAAATATAGTACGGACATATTTGGTAAAATATTTCGATAGGCATTTTGGAAATTATTTCGAGATGAAAATTGTAGAATGACCGGTAAAATATCGAGTGTTAAACTGAAAAATGTAACTATTGGATATGTTAGAGGCAAGTTAAAAATTAAACCGAATGTATTTTCGCAATGTCAGTTCGGTAGAATCCTACGGGAGTATTCTATATTCTGTCGACTAGATGAAATAGAATAGTATTGAACTCGTCATTCGCACGTGTTATCACGACAAAGTGGTTAGGACGTACGTACGATCGGACGGGCAGTGATGATCGAGCGAGCAAGTGAGTAGACCGTCTAAACGAACAAACGAACGAGGGAGGAAACGAACGAATGAACGAACGCGATCCTGACGGGTTCCCTCCCTGGGGTTCGTCTTGTGGTCTATACGCAAGAGAATATGTCGATAAATTTAAACTCTATCCTGACAACTATTTCAACAAGGTTTTCATGACTTTACACATCGAAATTGCTATACGCGAATGCTCGTAAATTTCATTTAAAATAACATCCTACCAGTTTTTTAATTGCCGCTATTTTAATTGCTCCTCTTGCAATACTTTTTGCTTTATTTTAAGATACAATTTTTATTCAAACAAAATAAAAAAATACATATTTTTACGTACAAAATACTGTTTACAGTAAGGAATTTTTTTTAATTTGAGTTCGAATGTTTAACATCGTTGTATATTCAGTTAATACAATTCCATTATTTTTCTTCTTGGTTACTCTCTAAAAATGAACAAGTGAAATTCACGACGAATTACACGGAAAAAAAATATTATTCCTCGAACGATCTAAAGTATAGCAACTCGTAGATTGTTACCACAACGATACGTATACTTATGGTACAAATATCGTATCGTTCCTGTAACTATCTATTAGATAGCTGTGAGCCCTATACGACTTTCTGTAATCGTCATCTCACACACCACCGTCTAACCTAATTAAACATCCATTTTGGCGCCTATTTTCAAATATAACAATTCGAGTTCATTTTTTTGAAAATTTGTTAACTATCTATAACCTTACTGATTATTTACCTAATGATCAATCAAATAAAACTGCTATATATTTCAATTGTGAAAATGATGTAAAAATCAATTTATATTAATTTAATTAATTAAATTTATATTATATTTAAATATTTATATATATAACCTCAAAAATTAAAAGATATATTTATATTTATATTTAAAATTTATTTAGACTGCAAATGATAAATCAGTTTTATAAATTATTTTATTTAATAAAAATTATTTATTAATCATTTATTTATTAATGATAAAGATTTCCAAACGTGTGTCAGATAGGGCTCAGAACGATACGGTATTGGGAACCTTAGAATGGGCGTGGCTTAGATATTAGTCATCTGGTGGCCGAAAAATAAACTAATCAAAGTAGGCTACTCTGAATGTTTACTATACAAAATCAACTGGCTTATTTATGTTTTGATAATTTATTTAAATCATTATAAGTGTTAAAGATTATTACAATAAATAATGCGGGTGTCAATTCAAGACACTTATCAATTTATTAGTGAAACACTTCAAAATAAAAATTTTACCGGTGATGGAAATATAATAAATCACGGACACTTGTTGAACTTTGGTAAAGTTAGTGAAGACAATAAGTGTTTAAAAATTATTACTTTTTACGAGTGTAAATGTAGCAGACATTAGACAAATTAAAAATCATAAATAAATGGAGTAACTAATTTAAAAATCAATATTTATATAAATGCACTTATTAATTTCAAAATGTTTTAAATGCGTGTTTTAAAAAGATTTTATTTTATTAATTATTTATTCTATTTATTAATAATTTTAAATTTTTCTGATGTCTACTGCATTTACACTCATTACTTTTTGTCTTCAATGATCAAGTATTCGAGATGATCCGGATAAAATAAATGTTCAAGTTCTCAAAAGTGGAAGGATCGTGGGTATGAGTTTTTCTTGTTAAGTTGGTTTGATGGTTCATACAAACACGTGGTAGCAAAACTGTTTCATTTATGTCAGCAATTATCAAAACGGTCGAATTTATCTTTTTGATCCATTTTATTTTTCAAAGTAACCACGTTTGCAATTTTTTGACGAACATTGAAAAATGTACACTGTCATTTTTAGAATCACGACTTTTACAACCATACAAACAATATATGTTACATTTACTTATTTTTGATGGAAATTCCATGTTTATAAATTCGAAATTTTTTTTTAATTGAACGAAAACAATTTTCGAATTCATAGGAACACAATAATTATAAAGACAATTAAGTATTTATTATTTATATTAGCTGATGGACGTATAGACACATGTAAACATTCATGATTTAGCCTACTTTGAGTAGTTATAGCTTTAGCCACCAGTTGGCGTATCAGAATTCTAAGTTTCCCAATAGGTCTCAGAGCTATCTACCGTATTGTTGTCAGAACGATACAGTAGATCGTTGCAGTAACAATCTAGTAGATAACTATTGCGTATTGTTACTGTAACTATACAGTATACTTCTCAGAACAATATTTTTTCTCCGTGTAATAATTCCCATACATTATGAGAACCATTACCATTGTATATAGTAACGGTTACCACAATGACAGGAATTATAACCATAATTTTATAGGAACTATTCCGATATTGTATAAGAATGAAACCCGTAATGAAACAAATAGTTAAGTGCCATTCCTATATTAGATATTTTGAAAAAACCTGTTGCCACACGATATGGGAACCATACTCATAATAGATAGTGTTCTCTCCGTGTATTGACTTGAGAAAAAAATTTTGACTTTTTCTTGCATAACATTTGATGGTAATGTTGACTTTAGAAAGTAATGGCTACCATGAGAAGTTTAATAGCGAAATTTACATGAAAACTTTAATGCAAAATCACGATTTATGTTTGTTTTTTAAAATAATAATTTATATGGGAAACTTTTTTATTATAAATATCTCTAATAGTTAATTCATAAAATAAATTATATGCAGAAGCGTTACTCGGTACTTATTTATATTTTAAGTACTAATGCGCTTCTTACTTAAATATCTGCGTCAGTGTGAATTCAAGATTAGACAAGAGACCTTTAATAACATTTACTTTGATATAACTAGACATTTTTAATTGGTCGTAAATTATGAATTTTATATAGATCATAGCATTTACTCAAGTATGCTATTAAATTTATGCAGCTCATAATTTAATATGTTAAAGTTTAATAATTTTATTTTTGTAGAAGCAAAGAGGAGTAATTTCTTGTTTTCTTTTGAACTTCTTTGTTATTGAGGATTGTTTGAGAAAAACAAAAAAAATAAAAAGCTAAATGAAGATGAAAAGAATACGAGAGTGAAAATGAAAAAAAAAATAAAAAGTTCTCGCGAGTATAACCAGGGTTTGTTTTTCAACAGAAGTTAATCGGCTGCGGAAATCGAGGGCTCGCCTTTCGTACTCATTTACATTTTAAATTGAGGAGCAAAAATACTTGAATAAGGGGTTGAGGTAATAGAAACAGTGAATAGTTTAATATATATATATATATATATATATATATATATATATATATATATATATATATATATATATATATATATATATATATATATATATATATATATATATATATGTGCAAAAAGAATGTGGTGGCAATACACTTGCGCAATTTACATCGGTACAATTTGAATATTTTAAAAACATGCATTCTTGCATTATGTAGAAACACTTTGGCAATTTGCTATTTCTCGCGTTTTATTTAAATTAACTTAAAGCTAAAGCATTTTAAATACTCTCATTAAATAAATTCGCTTTACATTTCTTATTGTAACCTAGGTCCTAGAAAAATTGGAATTTTAAAGAAAAATTTATTTATGCTGTTATGGTGAGTATGCTAGATCTTTAACTTATGTTTCAAGAAGAATTTTAAATTTCCATGTACTTAAAAATCCGAACATTTTTCGTGGAATAAAAATAAAAAAACAAAATGAAAAGTAAGAAATCTATTGGATGTAGATTTTTGAAATGTTTCGCAAGTGCTAGTGTGTCAGCCGAAAATTAAAGGCCACTCCTAACTACATCTTAAACAGTCGAATAACATAAATTTTTTAATTATCGTTGTGCGAAAAACGTTCCGATCTTCAGATAGAAAACTTCAGTTAAAAATGACTCTACAAAGAATAAATATCGCGAAGAATGTCCACATTGTTCGTGAAAAATATGACAAATCTACACTTTTTATATATATATACAGCTATACTATTTATTATTCACTAAACGATCCAACAGAAAATCTAATGAACAGCCGTCTCGAGTTAGGACAACGAAAAGTCTCAGACTAAAGAAAATCATCTTACTGTATTTAATTATAATGTACAATTCACTATATGAACCTTGACTCGAAACTCTAGTTATTTTTGCTGAGTAACAATACATTGAAAACAACAAAAATAATTTTAAATTATTATAAAAACCAATGAAATCATATATATTTGTTACTATTATGATTTAATAATCTTTCGCATCAGAAATCATGCCGGAATTAATTTTATATTAATACAATCGAATATTATTTTAGGTTAATTCAAAGATTAAATTTAATGCAGTGTTCTTTTTTACCAATAAAAGACATTCTTTCTTACCATTCGATGCAAAAACTATTGTAACGGATTGAGTCAGAAGGGCTTTCGACCTCTTGTGTTGGCAACACTAGCCTAACGGCTCGTGAACCAATCACACTCGTTGTCGAAAGCACCTTTCACTCAATACGTTAATATTCCATTAATACGCGTAAGATCTGAGTCCGTCGATTTACTGAAATAATTATAAAAAATTTTAAATACTACAATTTGTCGCGGTTTCGAATTCGCCCAATTCTGTTTTAAATTGTTATTTTTTTTTTAAATCAGCATTACTAATTAACTGCTCGAATTTATTTTTATAAATAATTATAATTTTAGAAAATTAAAACTTTTCTTATAAAATAGTTAAATAAACTTTTTAATTAATTCCGAGTTTTCCAATTTCAATTTGTCTTTGTGGTTTTATTTTTTATCTTTTTCATTAGTTATTTTCTCGCTTTGTGTATTTCAGTCTAGTCTCTTTTCGTTCTATAATTTACATTCCAGTTTCCTGACCTCAAAGCCTGCACAAGAGAAACAAAATTCATTTATTTAAAACATTATGTATTTTCTCGTTGCTACAATATTTTAAATTAATAATTTTATAAATTAATTCAATATAATTTTTACTTCAATGAAAATATTTATTTAAATTATTTCCAATATCATTCTTTTCACGTTCAAATATTTAAATTTCACGCATTTTATATTCTCGTCTCATCTTATAAATCTTTATACAATATATTAATTATTTATATCTTTGAGTATATTTATTTATTATTTATAAAATTAAATATTAACAGACAAAACTTTATAAATAAATACGACACATAAATTTCAATGAGCTTTTTTTTAAATATGACTTTTAGAAAATAGAATACTTCGTATTCAAATATTATGAAAGTACTATTGTATAGCACAATATACATATATATTTTTGAGAAGTTGAAAGTCTGAAAATGATAACAATGCGGCTCATAGGCTGGCTTACTAAAACGGAAATCACATATCCAACTATTCAGAGACATCATACAGGATACATCATACATGGGTTTATGTTAACGCGACATTAGACCCGGAAAAGGACAGATAATTATACAAGGTGAAACTATTACCCTGAGTCATGCTTCAGATGAATTTCCGTAAACTCCAACAGTCGAGAACAATATTCTTGCCCTTGAAGACATTAAATTACAGTTACATCCTCACATGCATGTGACGATTAATTCTCGTATTCACTTCTCAATGACAAATTACTCTGTCTTACAATTATGAAATTTACTACTACACTGTAAAAAATTTTCATTGTGAACGCGGATTAAATCGGATCGGGTGATTTTTTATTCACTTAATCCCCTTGGGGCGAAATTCACTCCAAAAAGTTTAACAATATAGATTAAAACCAAATACACATCAGTTTGAAATCATTGCAGTAAAAAACAAATTCCCGATTCACTCTGTACTGAGTGGTTTTTTTAAACTCTGGAACTCTTAATGATGGAGTGAACTTGGATTTAAATATGGTCAAAATCACACGATATTTTACAGACATGGACATTTAAGGGCTTAAAATATTTCAAATAGATTTCAACTTCAACAAGATTTAGCCAAATAAACTTAGTAACACATGTTTGAACAAGGTTCTGGAGTAAATATCTTGAGCAAGACTCTTAGCTGCTAGTGTCTTTCCCAAGATCGTGTATCAGAAAATTTATGTCAAGATTTGTGTATGTCTTGCTCATGGTATCGTACAGAAGAATATTAAAGACATCTTGAATACGTGTAATAAAAAGTGTCTGACGCATTTCTTGCACCAGTAATTTACAGTAGGTAGGGGAGAGGTGCTGCAGTTGTAACAAGGGGCAGTTGTAACACTCAATGAAAAACTATTAAAAAAACTAAAAATTATTATTATTTTTTTTTTAACTTGTTCAAAACAGTAAATTATTGATTAGATCAAAGTTTCAGTTATTAATCTTGTACCGATATTAAAATATTGAGAATTTTTGAAAATACGCTTGAAAACTTTTTTTTGTACGCTTTACAATTTTTTTAATAACAAATTTGTTTTCTAATGTTATGATGTGAGACTTGTATTCATACTTTAAGGGACATATCAAAAGTATTGTATGATCGAGTTTTATATCAATTTACTGATTTTTGTTATTGTAATTAGATTTTTATTAACAATTCTGCGTGAGGGTCAGTTGTAACACTTGAACGAGTAGCAATTGTAACACTCAGAGTCGTGTATGGGATCTGTGCAAACTGGATGCGCCACAAATTTACTCTGGGATAGTGTAGTTTTAATATTTATAAATGTTTAATAATTTATATTAAAGATACAAATATATGTGCTACCTTGAGTTTAAATACTTGACTTTAAGAGTTACTTAAGTATAATAGTATGTATTAAGACTGAATAATAAAAGTAATTTTTGGTAAAAAATATCTATTTCGTTCCGTGTTACAACTGCCCCTGCACTGTGTTACAACTGCAGCCCACGCGCGCCGCCATCTTGGCCCCTGACTTTAGTTAAATAAATTGATTTTTTAATAAGTTAACATTGACTTTTTACTAATTAACCAAGTTAGTCGCATGAAAGATACTATCAGCTAACTTTCTGACAGTTTTTAAGTTTACTATCTTAAAAAAAACAAATGGAATCGAAAAAATAAAATTTTTTGTTACAACTGCAGCACCTCTCCCCTACTTACGCATGGCTTGCACAAGATCTGCTCAAGACTCAAGGTCAATTTGGAGCCTTGAGCAGATCTTGAGCAAGCCATGCGCAACTATTTTCAACTATAGTCTTTCTCCAGAATTGAGTTATAATCTGACCCGAAATTCTTGTGTAAGGCTTGCGCTAGGCTTGCAATTTAAATCTGGTCACAAGGATCTGCAGCAAGATATATACGTAGAAAAAGACACTAGCACCTATCGATATTGAGAACAGACTTGCTCAAAAATTGAAAAAGATTGTTATATGGGTAGTTTAGGAATCGAAAAACTTCAACTTTTAAAGCTAAATTTTTTTAGGTCACACTATTAACATTTTTTTTTCTGAGATACATTTTACCTAACGCATTAATATACCATCAATAAAAAAAACCAGTGAAAAGAAACGTTATTTTTTTTAATAATTATGTGTTCCACTTTATTTTCATTTCATAAAAACTAGTATAGCGCGAAAAAAAAATTTAATTTTAAAAACATTTATTATATTTTTAATATACGTCTACTTAACATACTTGTTCAGTATGGCATTTCTCCGTTAATAAAAATTCTATATTTACTTTATACGTGAAGTGATTTTCTTTAGAACTCCGGAACTCGGACGTAGTGACGGAGTGAATTAAAAATGAAAATTCACTTTACATTCACCCCTTATTTTTTTCTCGCACAAAATACCATTAATCTTAAACTCCATACATTATATATATATATATATATATATATATATATAAAGTTGATAAACTGTCCAAGGAAAAGTGTAACTTAAAAAGTTTTATCCAAGCGAGATAAGAAACAAAAAAAATATTTTGTAAGCTCAGTAAAGTCACCGTAACTGTCATGTCTCAGTGGAATTTGTTCTCTCGTTTCGTCGTCCACTGAAATGTTATACTTGTTGGGACACATTTGAGTCTCTGTCCATCCGCTTATTCTATCTCTACACTAGTCTAGTCTAGTGTCTAGTGTACAGAGTACTAGGAAACTGGGCTTTGCGTTTGGCGGTTCGCTAAATTATTCAATTCATTCTCGTAGAGAGTTCGAGACTAACTCCGAGAGACCGACCAGTACCATCACCATCGCTACCTTCGTATTCTCATCCTCGTTCTCGTTGTCGTAGTTGTTGTTACTGTCGGTACTGGATACACTACTCTCGTGTGTTGGTGAACGTAATATCCCGAGACGAGTTTTCCCAGGAAATTTTGTTTCTGGACACCGAGGATCAGACAAAGACATAAAAAGACCGAGAGAGTTTTAGAGTACAGAAGCTTGAGGATGAGGGAGAAAATTCAGTAATTGGTATTAGTTACAGCTATTTTACTCTGCATACTCTTCTACAGCTTGTTTATTTTTTTTTTAACTTTTTTATTCGCGTTTCCAAACAGTTAGTGTCCAATGGACGAGCTACCGTAGTTTTAATAAATTTAAATTAAAAAGTGATGCTCTACGAGGTTATTTTTTTTTTTTATGCAACTTTAAGTATGTACACATATTAACATATAATTAAAACTTTTTATTTACATACTCGCAGTTCAGAGACCAAAGGGCAGAGAACCGAGGTCGCAGGATGTAATTTTTATATTAAATTTATAACAGAATGTATCGGTCTAGGTCTTTGTAATAATGAATGATAAATTATTACACTTGTGCATAATCTAAAAGTATGTAGTCTCGTTGAAGCTTTTGGCACAGAAATATGAGGTAGTTGCTGTATGCTATATATATGTACTTTAAGTTGATTAAGTGTCGGACAAGCTGGTATACTCTCGAGTACGTTGTTGTAAAATGTCTAGCATCTGTCATGCAGCTTTTCTACCTTACACTCTCCTCCTTTGTCATTACTTTTTATCTTATATATTGTGCTTTTATGATGAAAGCTCGGAAAATAAAACCAGAGATAAAAAAAAACAGTATTTTAAAAATATAAGCTGTTGATTTAACGCGAAGGATTATTTTTTCAATCAATTCATCGTCAGGAAATGTGCTTCTTCGAGTCAAAAACCAAATTCAGATTTGTCTCAAAGTTCTAAATGAGGGTTTTGAGGATCAATTTAGAATTTGGAAATTGACAACAGTATAAAAAGTTATTCTAGTTTAGTCCTCAAAGGAGTAGCTACGACCAATTTTACCACTGAGGACTAAACTGGAATAACATAATCTGGATTAGAGCCTCAAAATACTCAAAACATAAAGGAATAATTTTATCCGCATTTGAGCCTCAAAAGTCTCATTCAACGTATCCTCTCCCGTCTTCTTATCCGCAAATAAAATTACCCCTTTCTCTTTTTTCATGAATGTACTATTTCTGTTAAATTATAACAGCATACTTAAATGTCGAAATAAAATGGTATGAGTGTCAAAACTGTTGTACTGTTTCAATTTCAACGCTTTTAATTGAAAAGTAATTAATTTTTTTTTTACCTACAATTTTTTTATCTAAAATTTTCCAAAGTCCGAAATTATAACTTTCTTTTGGGATTTCGAGATCTTAGTTATGATTCAAGATCGATAAATTATTCGCATTTAGACCTCATCGTTCTCATTGAGGATTTTGAGTACTAGAGTTACTTTCTGGGCGCCAAATGAAACATCAGAGGAATCGAGGCTTTTGAGGACTAAACTAGAATTTGTTTTTTGACTCGAGCAACATTTTTTAGTTTTAGAATCAGTCTAAAAAAATTTTACAAGGGAATAATATCATCGCGTTACTAATTACAAATTTAATTAGCATTCACTTCAAATTTGACTCCTGATTTAATCCACGTTCACTGAAAATTTTTTACAGTATACTCTTATTGGATCTGTAACACTATACATCACGTATACACTGATTTTGTATTCGATATTCAAGTCAATCACTAACGAATCTCATTATTGAACAACTAAAAATAAAATCGGGCAGAAAAAAATTTTGGGCGGCAGTTTAAAAAAAAATAACCACGATAAATTAAACCATAACTTTTTTAATTCTTACTAATTCAAAGGGTCACAAATTAAAGCATAATAAGAGAGAAATTTCATTTTTTTCTCTCTAATATTATCGTATTAATTGCTGCTATTATCCTTCATTACAATTAAGAAATTTTTTCCCTAAAAAAGTTTTAATTATCTTTATTAACAAAAAAAAATATTACTTGAGTAAGATGATTGCATCATCACTGAAACGTCACGATGATAAAGATATCGGGTAAAAATAATGAAGGTAGGATAGATAATGTATAAGGATATCCGAATGCTTATCAAGACTGGGAAGGGTTTTCGCGTGGAATCGATTCAACATCACGTTTCTCAGTATTCTAAGCTCAGCAATCGGGTGAGCACGTTAACCAGGATAGTTCTCTCTCAACAATCCGAATAGCAGCTTCGGTACACAATCTCGGATTGTATATAGTGTACGTTGAGCGTGGACATGGCAAGATTTAAGGGTGTAAGTGCTCTGTACACTATAACTGTATCTAGTATATGGCATATAGTTTAGTCAGATACGATAGTAGGTTGGCACCCGGCGGCTATATGCTAACAGCAATAGCGTCAATCGTCGGTACGGGTATGGAACAGTATTCGGTTATTCGCTTGTATGTAGAGAGTAGAGCTAGTGGAGTCTAATACTCGCGGTAATACCCCAACTACTCAGGACGGAACGATGACACCCAATGGAGATGACGATGCCAGGACTGTCTAGTCTGTTACCGGCTCATTCGACTTCTCTCTTCCCTTGTCTCGTTCTATACAATTACCGCGTGTCCTCGGAATTACCGCACAACACTGTGGATCTCGCCGTGTGCATACGACATTTATAGCTGGTGAATTCTGTACACATGGTCATGTTGATGCTCACAATTATTGTAACTGTTAAATCTCTTATTATGTTTTCATGCTACGGTGGTGTCGACTTAAACTGGTGTCATTCTTGTTTACTGCTCTAGTTTCAGTTTCAATTTACTTGGTATATCCTCTTTAGTCTTGATTATTCAATTAACCAAAAAGGGTCACTAGTTCATTTTAAATACACTGAAAAAAAAACCGACGTTTAAAATAAGGCCTATTCGTATAGTTTTTGTAAAAGATATATTTTTTGTTTGTTTATGGTAAAAATTAGGTTCCGTAACAAATTGCCCTCGGACAAAATAACCCTGATAAGGTAACCTAGAACAAAATAACCTCTTAGCAAATTAACCTGAAAAAAACTGACTTTGTCATAAAAAAACCTGAACAACAATACCCTATTTAAAATTATTGATTGAAAAGAATTAGAAATGATAAAGTTTGAATTCTTTTTAATAATTAAAATTTTTTTTTATCATTTATGCGATATAAGTGCTATTTTGGCGCACGCTCTTTTGTTCGCCAAATAGCTGTTTGCCCATTCAACTGTTTCCACAACATTAGTGTGCGTTATACGATTATCTGCGTGCGACAAGTAAACTTGTCGCACGCAAATTTACTTCTAGTCGCATGTAGATTATCGTTTAACCCACAAAAATGTCGCGGCAACAGTTGAATCAGCAAAAAGCTACTTGGAGAACAAAACGGCGAGCACCGAAATAGTACTCATATCGCATTTATGATAAAAAAAACTGTGTTCAATTCGTACGGTATTGTCGATTACCCACACGAGCAAATGAGCACACTCACTTCGTTCGTGTGACTTTGCTCTCGTGGGCAATCGACAACTTACCGCACTAGTTGTACAATATACTATTGTTTGTATATATAGGTATACAGTTTGCATGGAGTGACCGCTTCTCAATTCTTTTCAATCAGTATTTTTAACCAAGGTAACCTTCAAGTACGAATTCTATCGTTAGAAATTTATGTGAATTCTTTCAGGTTATTTTATTACCAGTCACGGCACCAAAAATTACCATTACTTCATTATATTTAATAGCTAATGTATTGAAATAAAGATTAATGATACATTTCGATAATTAAATGCAATATTTTCGATTCTATTCAAAATCTCCCTTAACTAGGCCTTATTACCCGCCGGTTTTTCATATAGGATTAGGCACAAAATTTGTTCAAAAATATTTAAAAATAAGAAATTTGTTTTTGTGTTCATGCTAAAAGTCATTCTTCCTTTTTTTTTGTCTTTGTTCAAAATTAACTTTTTGATAAAAATTGATATCGGTCTAAAAAAATGTTTAAATAATTTCTGTAAAATTAAAAGTAAAAATATTGATTAGTTTTATTCCTACAGCTGATCAAAGACGCTGATGTCTTATAGACTTGTGATCGTTATATGATTCCTGCCAAAAATATGACCGTCGAGAGTTAAATTACTTTGAAGTTTTCTAGCTCAGGGTGAGGTTTAAGAAAATCTTAATCTTCACCCTGGTGGTTTTCGTCTTATTACTTGACTACTTTAGCATTTACAGACGTAAAATAAATTAATAACTAAAAAAATGTAGCAAACTAATTTTCAGTGTAACGCCTCTGAACTCTTGCTGGAAATTTTCGTATTTAAATTTCAAAATAAAATTAAATAAAACGATTAAAGTGGTGAATAATAAATAACTAATTTGAATTATTTTCCTTTTTTTGACAAATTATAGTAAAAATAATTTTCCTAGCTCATAAATGATGTAGCGACTAAGTAAATTCAAATTTGAATGCATGAGACGAAATGCAATCAGGAGACAAATGAGATGGCATTTAAAATTCAATAGATTTTTTTCGTCATTAGTGAGAGAGCTGGAAGTGGAAAGACTTGGCAGTCTTGGCGGCTGTGATAATAGAGGGAGAGAAAAAAAGGGTTCAAGCAGATGAGTAAGCTGATTGGATTTATCGGATCATCAGATTGCTATTCGGTCTCAAAGGAGATGTTTTTTCATTTTAAATCCACGCTTTCTTCACTTTTCTTAGATCAACTTAAAAATTACTTTTTTATTTTTATATTTTCGTGGCAGCCATATTAATGATTCAGACTTTCAATATATCTTTAATTGTCTCAATTTATTTAAAAGAAGTAAAATTCAAATGTACTTAGTGCTTTTTTTTATAGATAAAAATTATTATTTTTATGAAGATTCGTATGTAAAACAATAAATTTGTATTACGATCCAAGTGCTTTCTTTGTGAATCCCTACGTCTTTGCAACAATTTCTGGAAAATCCGTAGGATTTGTGAGCTAAATCTTACCCTTTCGAATTGTGGTTGATGTTCATCCAGAGAAAAACCACGAAAGCGAGACGGAGGTAGAGTTTCATAAAGAAAGCTACCAAAAGCTCCAGCTGGCTCTAAATTCTGTAACAATAGCAATTTTCGTTTGGTATATAAATTTGTGAAACTGGATAAATTCTATAAATAATTGATGTTCAACATAATGATTTTAAAAGTATGCACTTTTTTTTCTACTACACCATCACTTTTTTTAGAATTCGTTTTTTATTAATTAATATTTCTTTCTATTTTATTTTTTTGATGCTTAGTAACAATTTCTATAAATTAATGAGGCAAATTGACCAGTTCAATTTTTAATTTTTAGTGGGACAGTGATCTCCTGAAAAAAAAATTTCGTAGATTTTCTCTGAAAAGACTTCTTCTGATATGGTATACACCTAGAAATTTAGTGTATTTGTGTTAAAAAATTAATTGGTTACATTTTTTGTGTTGACTTTCAACACAGAAATCTGTTAATTTAACACAAACCATGTGTTATTTTACTTTAACAGATTTTTTGTGTTAAATGATTAAAAATTCTGGAATGTAAAACATTTCTTGTGTTATTCGAAAATTAACACAAAATTTGTGTTGTTTAGCTAAACACCCGCGCGTTTCTTCGTTATTATAACCAAGCAAAGCATTGTAGCAGCATTGTTTGCAAGGAAACTTGGATTACAATTGATTTACAAATGAATATAATCATAGATAACTTTAATATTTTTATGATCAGGTTCAATGATTTTTTTATTCTCATTTTACGGGAGGATAATATAGCTTCGTTTTTTAGAAAATTCATAGAAAATCGAACTATTGTTTGCTAAAGTGACATAAGTTGTACTAAGGTTAGATCAGCATACTCGAGTTGGTTAGGTTATGTTCTTCTATTTATTAGTTAATTTTAACACGAAAAGTCTGTTAAATTTGCACAAATTTTCTGTCAAAATAACAGATGTTATGTGTTCAATTATTTAACAAAATTTGTGTTAAAGATCAACACAAACGTAATATTTTGAACTTAACACAAAATTTCTAACTGTGAAGATGAAATTTAATCTAATCATTTAGCTAAAAACTTAGAAACTACATGTTTTTTTAAATACTTGGTAGATCTCCAGCATGTTAATTATACACTTTTGGATTGCTAATAGCTTGTTTTACTATCGGTGAAAAAATTTCGTTTTGTTTCATTAAATATTAGACATTTCTGTTAATCTCATGTTTTAATTTCATCACATTCTTAAGAAAAATTGTTTTGCGAGTGAACTACCTTAATAAATATAAACAAAAAATATATAAAATTGATTATTACCGAACAATAGTTTCATAGTTTTAACGTAAGATAAAATTTTTCACAACATTTGTAAGTAAAGTATAGATGATAACAAATAAAAAACAAAGGTTTTATTAGCACTAAAAAATGAAACAGAAAAATAAGAAATGTTAATTAAAAAATTTAATAGGACGGTTTTTTATGAGAGACTGGCGACGTTACGTCCAAGTATATGAAGATGCTCAGTATTCTACGTTCATGAGGATTTCAGCTTGTCGTTTCTACCGGTCATTCGGTCTTTCAGTATGGCTGAAAAAGGCTAAGGGGTTTCATTTTATTGGATTCAGCGGCTACTCTTCAAGAACGTTATGACTCAGACATTATCAGTTTAAAGACTTCTTTTCGAGGTATTGTTGGATCCGTGTGTTAGAAAGAGCTTGAAGAAAGCTTTAAATTCCCATGGCTTTTTCAAGCTCTCAGCAGTTTTGTTGTTGCACCAGTAGTATTTTTTTTATTCAGTAACATGTAGTTGCAATTCGCTGTTATTATTATTTCATCGAGTGATCGTTGTTAAAGAACGCCTTGAGAATGCTTGAAGAGTAAAAATGAAACAGCCTTGGGAGAAAATATAAAAACTTTGATCACTAGTTCGTATTCGTTCTCACTAATTTATTTATTTGTTAAGTATTCAATATTACATTTTCTAGTTCATGTTTAAGTGTCTCTCACTTATGTGGTACTTTTGTACCTGGAACATTAGATTCCACTTTACGAGGACCCATCGCACTACGAGCTTTCTCCTCAACTTGTTTAAGTATCACTTGTCACTCTTACGTCAGGTTGATTAAAATACAAGCATGTATTTTGTTAAAAACTTTATTTATTTTCATTTGTCAGTTAAAGAAATCTTTTTTGCAATGCATGATAAGAAGGCATGTTCTTGATTGGTTAAAAATGACACTACAAAGAATAAATATCGCGAATGTCCACATTGTTCGTGAAAAATATGACAAATCTACACTTTTTATATATATACAGATATACTATTTATTATTCACTAAACGATCCAACAGAAAATCCAATGAACAGCCGTCTCAAGTTAGGACAACGGAAAGTCCCAGACTAAAGACAATCATCTTACTGTGTTTAATTATAATGTACAATTCACTTTATGAACCTTGACTCGAAACTCTAGTTATTTTTGCTGAGTAACAATACATTGAAAACAATAAAAATAATTTTAAATTATTATAAAAATCAATGAAATCATATTTATTTGTTACTATTATTATTTAATAATCTTTTGCATCAGAAATCATGCAGGAGTTAATTTTATATTAATACAATTGAATATTATTTTAGGTTAATTCAAAGATTAAATTTAATGCAGTGTTCTTTTTTACCAATAAAAGACATTCTTTCTTACCATTCGATGCAAAAACTATTGTAACGGATTGAGTAGGAAGGGCTTTCGACACTCGTGTGTTGGCAACACTAGCCTAACGGCTCGTGAACTAATCACACTCGTCGTCGAAAGCACCTTCCACTCAATGCGTTAATATACTATTAAAGTCACAGGAGTTATCTGAAGGATTGTCAAAAAATAAAAATATATACTTCCATTATTTTATTTAAGAAGTTTTATAATTTTTCCCGAATAAAAAGTATAAGTGTGACACAATATCATAACTGATATTTTTATAGTATCATGCATTTGGTACGAATTTAAGGACAATTTAGACAGTAACTTTTACTTTCTAAATCTGACCAATGAAAACTGTCAAAACCGTAATCAAATCTTATCAATTAGAAAACAAATTAAAGTGGAGGGGGGGGGTGGTACATCTGAAAATATCTCTAATACACTTATGACCGTTGAAAGTAATTGGACATATTTAAAAGGTAAAAAGTTCTGTCTAAGATTGTCCATGCAAAATTAACCCTTACCATAATTTGTCACTTATTAGACACATCACAAATAGCTATGGAGTTTTTGAGCAAAAGAGTTCCGTGTTCGTGTTGAATGAATATTCAGACGTAATCAACTGCAAAGCCAAAAATCCGCTGTAACCACGTTGTCCTTTGTAATATAACCCTAGTCCACCAAGTGGAACTGGAGGATCCAATGCGACATCTTGTGTGTCAAAGAAAGGAATGACCGGTAAATTATTGTATTCATGGGATAACAACCCCACAGATAAATCAACATAATTAAATCCTGAACGACTGATTACTATATTTTGTGTAGTTGATTCTGCTGAATTGATGTAATCCTTTATTAATATTTTTTCTCTGTAAAAACGGATGCAAAATGATCGGTATTGATTCCGAATAAGAAACATTGAGGATTTAAAAAAAATAAATGAAAGTAATAAACAATCAACTACTTAATTACCTGATGATATTGCGTATAACTTTTGGAAAAAACCATTCATGCTTCGAAGACGGCCAGTATTCAGTATCATCCCACATTTTCGTTCCTCTTACTGCTAATCCTAAGTGATTGTCAGAACGATGTTCGAATTTGACTCCTAAAGATATATAAAACGAGGCATTAATTGCTATTGATGATAAAAAAAATGCATCACATTTCGATATATTTTAAATAGTTGCCTGTAACAAAATATCCAAATGGTAATTCAATGTTATCCAAATTGAAGGATTTTGTTTTAAAACTTAGATAAGATCGATGAGAACACCATGTAGGGTGATTATCATCGCTAGTCATCCATCTAACGGTATTGCGATCTATAGTACCGTTCACTAGTTTGCCTTCTTGAATTACTATAATTATTATATTATCCTTAACAGCAAACCTGATTCCCGTTACAACTCTGATAAAATGAAGTGTCAAAAAATATATAACTAATAAATATGTATATTAACAATAAAGTAGCTCAAAGGAAATTTTGGTTTTTATTTGCTCTCACTCTTCAAAAGGAAATTTGTCAAGTAAAAAATAATTCTCACCGTTTGATCCCGTAAACGTGTAATATATAGGGGAGGCGAGAAAGAATTAATGGAACGAATCCATAAATAATAGAAACCATTGCCATAATATATAGAATATACTATACATAAAGCACAAGTATACTATACATAGGTATAAGAACTCATCCCGATGATATTTAGGCTTCACAGGAAATATTCCTATAACTATTACACAGAAAAAGAGGATTTTTTGGCGCAAAAAACTTCTATTCGTCTCAAAAAAAATTTCACTTGCCCTGAGAATTTTTTCGCATTATAAATTAAAAACGAAGATTTTCTTGAGGCGAGAAAAAATTTTCTTGCGCCAAGAAATCCTTCTTCGCTGTGTAGAAATGTCCCCATAATTTTGAGGTTATACTCATACGAGTATTTGAATTCCCGGGTCATAATATCTAGCCTCATTCTAGCCTCATCGAACCCAAGAAAGCTTCAATCCAGCCTCACTGAGTAAAAAAAGCATTTTGAGCCTCAAATGATGCTCAAAGATCCTCAATAAGCCTCGATGAGTCTCAAGTGAACCTAGTCTTCACTATGTAATTTAAACTCGATTAGTACTATTTGAGGCTCTTTGATCACCATTTGAGGCTCATTGAGGCTTTTTGAATATCATTTGAGGCTCAAAATGCTTTTTTTTCTCAGTGAGGCTGGATTGAGGCTTACTTGGGTTCGATGAGGCTAGATTGAGGCTAGATATTGTGATCCGGGTTGTTTCCATAAATTTTGGGATCCATTCTCACAATTATAAAAATCGTTTCTATATAATATAGTAACTATCCCGTTATATTACATCATAATAATACTATTTTGGTAAATTCTATCCTAATGTATAATAATGACAATAAACTATTTAAAAAATTGAAATTACCGACTATCAGCACTATTAGTTACATATTCTTGTAAACATAGCTGACGAACACTCAGAACTTCATCAGAATATTTATCACAATAACAAAATGATGAGAAAGTGGCATTATGCGACTCCTTGGAGTAACACATCATATTCCATTGTGCAGAATCACCAATGGCATTCGTAAAGTTTACTTTCCAAGGATATGGACATAGTTTAGCATTGATATCAGGATCTATTTCGAAAATCTGTAAACAATTTATCATCGTATGAATAATATTTTAATAAATTTATAGATTTATTATATTAATGATTATTAGAAAAATATATTACTTCCGGACATCTCAGACTTTCAATTAATACGGATCCAAGATTCGTATATAATGCATACTTATTGCACTCAAATTCTTCATTAACATTTTTTCGTAGGTTGAAATTATCATTTTTATCTTTTACTAATCTAGAATAATCTGACACATAATTTTTAACTCTTATATAGTTTTTACCTGTTAAATTATTGATATAATTAATAAAAAGGTATTGAATCAGAATACACGGAAAAAAACCGTAACTATTGCTGCGTGGGACAGTAATGCAGTCAATATAGGGGAGGGTGGGGCAAAGTGGTCCCCGTAAGCTAGAAATGGGATTGTCTTTACTTTTTTTACTCGTTACACTACTTTATAGGCCCTTGTTTGTTATTTAACATTGATAAGCTGTGTCCATTCAAATTTAAAAATCGAAAATTAGGAGCAAAGTGGGCCCCCTTCTAAAAAAATTGTGTGAGACAAATTTATTGCTCGTTTTACTTTTTTTAAATTCATCACTTTAAAAATGTTATGAATAAGCTGTGTTCATAATAAATTACGAATTTTAAAATATGGGACAAAGTGGGCAAAAATGGGTAAAACATAAATAAGCTAGTAAGTAATAAATGAATAGTCGTAAAAAAGTAAAGTTGACTTATTATGAGCCTCGTTCATAGAAAATTTCAGGGTACTCACTTTGCTCGCAAATTTTAGGGGGGCCCACTTTTCCCCACCCTCCCCTAATATACAAAATAACCAAAAATCTAACAGAACAGTAAGGGTTACTCTAACGACAGCAATAATTACTGTCTTTACAGCAATGAGTACTGTTTCGAACTGTAGTAAGTACTGTTGAACACATGGCAGGAATAGCAGTAATGGTTACTCTACGAATGTCCATTGTTAACCTTTAGGAATGTAACCACCATTTTGTACATGCCAACAGTACTTTTTACCGCGCTAAAGCAGTGGCCGCAGGAGTGAAGCATGCATTACTAATGACTCTGTTATAAAATGAAGATACATGTACAAAATGGTGGTTACGTTCCTAAAGGTTAACAATGGACATCCGTAGAGTAACCATTACTGTTATTCCTGCCATGTGTTCAACAGTACTTGCTACAGTTCGAAACAGTTCTCATTGTTGTAGAGACAGTAGCTATTGCTGTCGTTAGAGTGATCCTCAGTGTTCTATTAGATATTTGGTTATTTTGTATATTACATTGACTGCATTACTGTTCTGCACAGTAATTGCTACTGTTTTTTTTTCTCTGTATACGACACGGAAAAAAAAGTATTGTGATTGGTATGATATCTAATGGATCGTGAAAGAAACTATCTGTTGTCAGCACTATACGATACTCTCACTTACTTCCACATAGCTAAACAAGTATTGCAGCATTCAAAAGACTTTATCGTACTGGTCACGACACATTTTTTTCCGTGAACGTTATTGAATTTATATTTGAGAGGGATTTCGCTTATAATTAATATAAGAGATTAAATTAATTAAATTTTTTATTGCCTCTATATCAATAAAATATTGACTTGTAACTAAGAAATACTTTTTTGAGTGTAAACAAACCTTCCTTCCATTCGAGTGGATCACAATTTCTGTATATTTTAGCGTCTAAGTTTAGCATCTCAACTATTCCATTAGCAGCCATTACTATAAGTTTAGTAATGTTTCTATATTTATTGAGATAGTACGTTTGATGTGTCGATTGAAGACTTACTAAAGGTAATTAAACTGTAGATTAATCAACAAAATTAGAGGAGCGCTCAAACAGAGTACTTACTGTATTCAGATTCCTTCAAGTTTTCGAATTCATGACCCACAATCTTCATCGCATATCCTTTTATAACATCGATGGTCATTTGTTGGTATAAATAGAATATTGAATGAGCAATTGGTATATTTCCACAATTATTGACATTGTCTAACTTAAATTCCATATTAATAGATTAAATATGTGCATAATGAAAAAAATTATTATTTTTAATTACATAGCCCTGACTTATTCGCAACGCACTGTGTGCTCTAAATTTGCCTTAAAATAATAGAGTATTTTACTCACATCGAATAATTTCTATACTTTTTGTAGTACATTCAAATAAGCGGAAATCTATATTATCATAATAGTAAATTATATATCGAGTGGACTAATATAAGTTACTATGCTGATTTAAAAAAATTTATTTTTGCAACTCATGGTAAGAAAGCACGTTTTTGATTGGTTAAATGAGCGGGAAGTTTTGGGGCTGGCCCGCAGGGTCAACCGATAGACAGATTTTTTTTTCAGTACTTACTTCATTTTGTAAATTTTTAAGAACCATTAGAAATATATTTTCAGTGATGTTGTTTCGTTTTGAATCTTGAGGGTGTTCATGTGATAGATAAGAACTTATATAGTGAAACTGGGAAATAAAATAACCATCGAATATCGTATCGTTGAGAAACACATCAATAGTAGCATTGTCTTTCAAATTTACATCCGTCAATATCTTCTTAAACTTGGATCGAAATTTATTCTCAATGTTATATAGTATGTCCAAAAAATTTTTTATTGGTGTGTACTTATGTGAGGTTGATTTTATTTTATACACTGAATTCAAATGAAATTTATTGGCCGTAATAATATCAATCAAATCAAATCCTTTTTTCATATAATTCAATATTATAATAAAAGAATTTTCGATTTCATTCTTGTCTCTCTTAATGAGTAATAGATTTATGAGCCCACTGAAAATGTTATCGAATTGTTTTGCAATAGATGCTATTCGTACATACTGATTTGGCGACATATTTAAATTATTTTTAAACTCCATTATGTTTGCGTCAAATGCCTCTATGCTATTTTCTACTGAAAATATTCCAATAACCAAATTTAAAATAATAATTGTCAAACATATCCATTTAACGTCGGACAAATAATATTTTGAATTCATTATTATTTTAATTCTATCAAAGTCTAAATCGACTTATTTCAACACAATTTTTTTAATATTGATATTTATTAAATCTAATATACGAAAAATTTCAACTACTGTTAGATTTGATAAACCTCTGATGGTTTTAATGTTACTATAATTTCAAACTATGAATTTAGTTTACGCAGTCTACTTTTATCACGCTCATTCTGTATATAATAATAATTTTAACTTTAGTTGTCTTAATTACCAAGTTATGAGCGACGTGTGCGAGTGGATACTGATAAAAATTAATTATTTTGTTTATTACAGTTATTTATACAACTGAAAAAAAATTTTTTCGATGCTTCACTGACTCAGATGTATTGATTTTTATAAAAAATAAATGTACAGATTTGAACGACAATTCAAAATTTCTATCAATTTTTGAATATTTGTTGTTTATGAGTTATTTTAAAAAGATTAATTATTCGGTAATTATTGTAAAAATTTTTCACAATTTATTACAAGTGAAATAAAAATTTTATGAAGAATTTTTAAAAGTTACTTTGACATGACTCGAAGTCTATTTATCAGTAAATGAAGTAAACAAAAATAGAAAATTTTTCTAAATATTATTAAAATATTTTAAAAAAGTTGGAAAATTCAAAAGTGCACACCTCAATCACTCATTTTGCTCTTACTCATTAATTTTTTTTCATTATTATTTTTTTTTTTTTTATTCAAGCGATAACTTTCGAAAAACAAGACTTATCGACTCATTTTTTTTTATTATCTGGGTATTTTTGATCACAAGAACCCTTACAAAAACCACTATCTGAATCCTTTTTGTTTTGGTGTAATTAATAAAAAAACGTGAAAACTGATTATTAACAAAAAAAAATTTAGAGGCCATTTTTTTTTTTTATGAATTTTATCTTATTTCTAATTTATTTTTTTTTTTAGTTTTACATGGAAAGAAAATTATGGAAATGGTTCCTATAATTTTGTGAAATTTCATCCTATACCAGTATAGGAATGACGACCATAAATTATGGGAACACGTCCTATAGATATAGGAATATTACCCATAATTATAGGAATGGTTCCTATAATTTATGGGAATGGTTTCTATAATATATAGGAACCATTCCTATAATATTCTAGGAATGGTTCCTATAATATTCTAGGAATGGTTCCTATAATATTCTAGGAATGGTTCCTATAATATTCTAGGAATGGTTCCTATAATATTCTAGGAATGGTTCCTATAATATTCTAGGAATGGTTCCTATAATTTATGGGAATGGTTCCTATAATTTATGGGAATGGTTCCTATAATTTATGGGAATGGTTCCTATAATATATAGGAATGGTTCCTATAATATATAGGAACCATTCCTATAATATTCTAGGAATGGTTCCTATAATTTATGGGAATGGTTCCTATAATATTCTAGGAATGGTTCCTATAATATTCTAGGAATGGTTCCTATATTATTCTAGGAATGGTTCCTATAATATTCTAGGAATGGTTCCTATAATATTCTAGGAATGGTTCCTATAATTTATGGGAATGGTTCCTATAATATTCTAGGAATGGTTCCTATAATATTCTAGGAATGGTTCCTATATTATTCTAGGAATGGTTCCTATAATATTATAGGAATGGTTCCTATAATATTATAGGAATGGTTCCTATAATATTATAGGAATGGTTCCTATACTATTATAGGAATAGTTCCTATACTATTATAGGAATAGTTCCTATAATAGTATAGGAATAGTTACTATACTATTGTAGGAATGGTTCCTATAATATTATAGGAACCATTCCCATAAATTATAGGAACCATTCCTATAATTATAGGAGCTATTCCCATTTTCATAATGAAAGGGTTCTTATGATCAAAAATACACAGATATTAAAAAAAAAATAAGTCGATAAGTCTTGTTTTTCGAAAGTTATCGTGTTTAGACGAGTCCGAACACCACAATTGACGCACTGGGGGCTTCAGACTAAATCATTTTTTTTTAATTGATCACATCAGGAATTAAATAAGGATTACATCGAAAAATATTCCTTAATAAATTTCCTTTAAAATGGTATACACTATTAACAACTTTGGTGTACTATAAAGAAAGTAGAGAGGATTTAAAGTCAGTGAAAGGGCCGAGAGCGAGAGAGTGACAGTAAAGCACACTCAACGCTTTCGCGATTGAGGTGTGCAAAATAAACCGTTAAATTCAATGTATACATATACATATATTTATAGATATGTGAATACTAATCATCTTAATGTTTGATACTATCAGGTAATTTAAGGTTAGAGAGCCTATCGATTGTAAGGATGTGGAATAGGATGTCGTTGGTAAGCCACAAATGAAGCTAATCACGTGGTTACTGTCGGTTGTTCGGAATTGTCCATTTCATAGTCTCTCCGGATATATCAACTCAAGCGCATACAATCATTTGACAAACAGTTCAATCGTACGTTGAGATTTCCTACCTACATCTATACAAACACTTATACACACACTCAAACGTTTTCACATTCGCTACTCACACAGTATGTTAAAAAAAAAAAAGAAGAAAGAATAAGAAAAAACTCTATGGTATTACCATAAGAGAGTTTCAAGATTTTTCACTGGATTTTTGGCACTTGCTGATTCACGACTCTGTGAATTTCAATAAAATCTCGTAACTTTATTCAGTTTATTTTTAAGAAAATAAATTTTATCTTGAGGCAAAAATCGACAGGATTTGTACATATCTATATATACTTTATATATATATATTTCTTGACAGATGGCAAAGCAACTGTAACTTGTCCACGTAAAATAATAGCTTTTTCTTTTATTTATCCTTATTTTTTTTTTTATACTTTTTTATTTCTTTCCCTTGTTCTCTTCAAAAACTTTATATACGTTATACTTTTCATTGGAATGAGATATAGAATTATAACGGCCAAAAGATTATTTCATGACCGATAAAAAAAAATATCTCATCGAAAATAAATTTTTAATGAAAACTATAAAAAATCAACGGTTTAAATCTAACCCATGGGATTTTATTTTATTGTTTCTTTTTACTTTAGTATATTGAGTTTTCATCGTCATCTAGACGATTGTCAGCTAGTAACGGCCTTCATATAATTTAAACGTCTGTCATTTTATGTCAAGTCTAAGATAGTTGAAACGATAAATTTTATGTTGTTGATAAAAAATATACTTAGCAGCCTTAATAAAATTATCGCGTTTAATTCTTTTTCAAGCTCTCTTAAGTTAACATTTTTTTTTCATTAATTTAAAATTTTCTTACACGTAAAGTTTAAGCATTTTCTCACTGCAAAAAAACCGGAGTAAGCCCAGGTGATGTAGGTGCTCAAATTTTTGGTGTTAATATTCTTTACCGGTGTTAAAATATTTTTACTACAGTTTAACACTTTCTACTAATTAATTAAATTATTAGTGATCGGAATAGTGGGCGTAAAATTGTGTAATTTTTGAATAAATTACGTAAAACATAAATAATTCTTTGACTAAGTACATTGCAAAATTGAAATTTCCTCCAGATATTATTACGCAGAGAAAAGAATAGTAATGATTACCATTCTACATAGTAACTAGACTAATTTTTTGTAAAATGATAAATAATGCTATGGAGAATGGAATTAATTACCATTTTTCTGGCAATGATTACCACACAGTAAAAAACGAATCGTCAAAGTGTAAAAAAAAGCGTATGTTAAAATTCTGAGTGTTGGATTTTCAACACTTTTGTGTGTCAATTTAACATACAATATTTATCTTGTTCCAACTGTCGCAATCGATTGATTTTTTAACACACAAAAATGTTATTTTATACGAGAGTAACACTTTTTATGTGTTACTGTGAAATCAACACACAAAATATGTTAAAAATAATCTCGACCATCACAAAAGAATTCTCAGAAAATTTCAAGTAAAAATGACGTATTAAAAATATCGCCTGTTTAATTTGCAATCGTTTTTAAAATACATAACCTGAACTTTTAAATTAATGTTGATGAAATATAATTATTTTTTTGAAATTAAAATAATTATTTTACTTTTGTTATTGTGAGAGAATTTATAGTAATTTTTTTATACATATTTGAATATTGAAGATAAATAATAGATGATATTATATATATTGAACAATATGTGATATTATTATTACTATTTTTTTTTTATTTTTAGTTTTATTTATATTACTATTACTAATATTATCGTTATTTTTAATATTCGATTGCTGAAGAATCAATTACTAAAGTTAATTCATTGATTTTAACTTTACATTACATAATGTGAAAAACATTTTTAAGAAGTGTCCAAGTAACACAAAAGCGTATGTCAAATTCAACACTCTTCAAGTGTTGCAAATAACATATAAGTGTGTTAAAATTGAAGGTTACGTTTTCGAAGATTTTGACACTCATAACGTGTTACTTTTAACATACACGAGTGTAACTGTTTCAAAACAAACGACGTACGCTGAAATAACATATAAATAAGTGTCAATCGATCGTTTTACACACAGCAAGAGTCAATTTTGACGAATCCTTTTTCACTGTGTATGTTATATTGAAACGAGTAAAATGGTGAAAATTGCTATCTATCATGGGAATCAGGGCTATGAAGAATGCTACTCAGTCCCATGTTTGAATAGTTGTCATTATAGTTTAATAAATATATATAGTCGTCTCGATGAAAGTTTGGGATTTTTTTCCCACCAGTTCTTACCCCTACCACCATAATATTAGAATGTGCGCATACGCCATTTAAATGTGCGCATGTGCAATGCCACCTAAGCCAACATTTAAAGGGTGGGGGAAGAAATATTTTTCCATTAATTCCATTGGGATGACTATATAAGACAACGAAGCAAACAAACGACGTAAATAAATTGTTTATTACTAAATATTCTAATTCTTTTAATTATTCTTATCTCTTATCAAAAAATGATACTTCATTATGAGCAATATTTTAATTATTTCAATAGATTAATTCAATTTCTACATATATATTTAAAGTAACAAGTTATTCAATTTGTCATAACCTTATTTACTAAATATAAAATAAGTAAAAGATCGTAAATGTTGCTAGGTAACATTGTAGTCATGCCTATTTACATAATTCTCTCGTCAATGTAGAATGATAATCATTCCTATGCTAGCATACCCAACGTCACCATATAGAATAGCGGGGATTACTTTGTCCCTTGACTCTACGCTAAGAAATCCTATTTACTAAGTAACCTAGTGGTTATCATTCTACATAGGAATTAGAACTATTCTTTTCTCTTCGGTCCATTAAACTTTTCTATTTTTTTGTATGCAATGCATTTTTTTTCTAATTTCTATACATGGATTTTTTTTTACACTGATTTAACACCGGTGTTATTTAATTTTAACACCGCTCTTTTCACAGTTCTGTAGCAAGTAGTGCTATGATGCACAAAGTCTCAGAGAAAGACAGAGATAGACAGCGGAGGCAAGTGAAATTAATAAAATTGAGTTATAAAGTTGAGAGGGTGATCAAGTCACAATTTGGTTAGTTAAACTCGTAATTCCAAAGTTTAACAGCAAATATTGATTGAACCCTTCCTCCCTATTCTCAATTCCCTTGGACTTTGTTGGGCATTAGTAAAGGGATAACAAGATGAAGCTCAAAGTGATGTCCACCATCAGCATTACCGTCGACCTCGTCGTCACTACCACGGCTACTAATACAGATCTAAATCTACGTATAGATTTACCAATAGAATTTCGAGGTGTCGTTGATCCGAATTTCGATAACGCTGTGCTGTGAAGCTCAGTACGCTGCTGATGGGATTTCCGGTATTTGGTGAGGACTTAGAGCTTTGCACTTGCAAATGTATTCCCATTTGTACTGTCCGCCAGGATGATGCATCAAACCTCTGATAAGGACACTACAGATTTTTGTTTGCTCTGGACAATCCGTTTCTTAGCTCCTATAGTTATTTTTTTTTGACCCCTGCACTTTGTCCGCTTGCTTTTTAGTCCTCTACATCATGTGGATTTGGGGGTTTTAGAGTGTACGGATTAAGGTTATATAGGGATCAAGATTATTTTTCTTTTCTGGCAAAACATTGAAAGTTTTTCATTGAAAAAAACAATGCATTAGAAAAATAAATAAAAAATATGTAGATACTATGTATGAGAGAGATTGGGGCAAGTTTGGTCTTTGACACGATAACTATCCTAAAAATGAAAAAAAAAAAAAAACTTTTTTTCCGCTGTTAGTTATTTGCGTTCATTTATTAAATTATCCAAACTAGAACAAACTGAAATATCAACCAGAAAAAAAAGTTTTTTAGGACCAACTAAATTGATTTTGTTATAAATTTAGTATATTGTTCAAACATACAAAAGCTATCGAATAAAATTTATTGCTAGACAGTATCATTAGATATCATAAAAAAAGTTTTACTGTTCAACTAAAGAGCCCGCGAAAAATCATAAAAATATATTTTTTTACAAGTTTTGTTTACTCCTATTAAAATATAAGGTACCGGTGGGTAATAAGGCCTAGCTAAGGGAGATTTTGAATAGAATCGAAAATATTGCATTTAAATATCGAAATGTATCATTAATCTTTATTTCAATACATTAGCCATAAAATTTAATGAAGTAATGGTAATTTTTACTATAAACGAACAAAAAATTATACTTTTAAAAAAACCATACGAATAGGCCTTATTTTTTACTACGGTAGGGTAATAAGGCCTACGGGTTAAACAAACTGGAATAGTTTAACTATACTTAATAAAATTGGTATTAGAGATGAATCATCACTTAAATTTAGCAACAAAACTTTTTAAGAATCAGAAGACTAGATTGTTTTGCTCAACAGCACTTAAAACTATCAGTATTCCTTTTAAGAGTCAGAAGACTAGATTGTTTTTTATAATTTCTTCTGCGCTACGACAGCATATGACGGATGATGAAATATAGAAGACAGGGAACGTGGTATCGGGATTCTATAAATTTGTCGTAACATCTCTATGTGAGACCCTTCTACTAGCCTTTAGCGGAGGTGGTTATTTTGAATATTATTTCTGTCATTTAGGCCTTTTTACCCGCGGATGCCTTATGTATATTTTTTCTTTTACCATTAACTTCTTTAACGTCTCTATACTGCTCGAGTCTTTTTGACATGAATACATTCTTTAATAAAATGGTTGAATTACTCCCGAAAATTGTCATTTGACATTTTATTTGCAAAATAATTTCTCGGGTGCCTTATTTGTCACATTAAAAAGTAAAAATTCAAAAATTTATGACAAATAAATGTTTAAAAAAAAACAAATTTCCATAACTGACACTAAAAATTTCATAGTTGTCAACTTCATCGTCACGTTTGAACAGAAAAAAAAATTATCTGTCTTTAAAATGGTGTCTTATATTTTTTTATTTTTCACAAGTATGAAAATTTCCATGAAAAAAAAAAAAATAAGAATTTATTTAAAACACGCGGGAAGTAAATTCGTACAATAGCCGATGATAATTAATTTCTTAATAAAATTCTGTATATTCGGTCAAGTAAATATTATATAGTCACACAAAATAATACTTGCAAATATATTCCTATACAAATGTCAGCACATTCGTTAGCTATATATATATATATATATAGTAGAACTTCTTGTTTATATTCCTGGTACAGCACATACTATAACGTACTGTGGGGAATATAGGATTGAGGGTGAATAAACTGTCGCCTAAAGCCACTGACAATCCGGCATTCGCATGTTATTTTGGCAAATGTTCAACAGAAATATATACACGATTATAAGTGTTGAGAGGGTAGTTCCTATGCTCAGCTTTATAAGAGAATACGAAACAAACTATGGTGGCATAAAAATGCGCTGTAGGAAAAAGATGTAGAAAAGAGGTAGCTCGAGGAAAAAAGAATTTCGCACTTATCAAAAACCTACTGCTGGCATATAGCCCGTTGTCCTAAAGCTGAAAACCCGAAGACAAAAGATCATTTCTTTGTACTCGATTCTCTAGAAAAGTAGACAAAGAAAATAGTCTCTTGTTTCTGATTCAGTCTTTACTACGGAATTGTATTGGATACGGATCGATGCTACTATTTCACATGGGACATATGAATGCACCTTAGAAAAAAAAACGTCCATTTGTTTATTACGGACAATAGTTTGCCGTCAATTGTCATTTTTTAGATAACAAAATAACTCATATTATATGTTTAGATTTTGCAGGGTTTAATTTTAACATAAATGTGTACTTAAAAGTTAAAACTATCAAACTTAACTTTTTACACCAAAACCACTTTATACACGAAAACTTTTACCATCACCAATACCTTTGAAGGAGTTTTCCAAGTAAATAATTTAAATTTACCGACTACATGGAAGTAATTTATTTATTTTTTAATTTATTCAAATTCATTAACTTTTACCACACAAATATTATTACACATTTATTTTAAACTGATTATAAAAAGACTGAAAAAACGCCACCTGACAGAGAGAATGAAAACTAGATTTCCTGAAAAAAATTTTGAATATTCGAACCGCCATAAAATCGGTAAAAATTATCATAAAATTGGATTGTTATAAATTTGTGTATGTATTTAAAGTTATTTACGAAATCCACTCGACGAATAAAAATCTACATCATGACAAAATTTTCTAAAATAGGTGCTTTTAGTAAAATGCAATAGTCAAATTTACAGTCGAATTTTATTAACTCGAACAATAAGTCTACAGGGAAGCGAAAATTTCTTACTCTTTTAATCTAAAAAAGTGACTATTCACTGTTTCACAGCTATATGTATACCAAATGATATACTTATAGCTGTGAAATAGTCTATAACCCGACTAGAAATTATCCCCAAGCATACCTTGGGACCCCATTGGGTACTGATGGGGCAAGCCCGATAGGGTTATCCCTATTGGGATTTGATTGGGAACATGTTGGGTTAACCCAATGCTAAAATTAATGACTCGGCAATGGGTTTGCTCGATTGGGATATTTTTGGGAACGTGTTGGGGCCACCCAACGTCAAAATTAATAATTTGCTGTTGGGCTTACTCGATTGGGAAATAATTGGGAACCTGTTGGGAAAACCCAATGCTAAAATTAATGATTCGACAATGGGTTTGCCCGATTGGGAAATAATTGGGAACTTGTTAGAATAACCCAACGTCAAAATTAATAACTAGCTGTTGGTCTTACCCATTTGGGGAATAATTGGGATCACGTTAGGAAAACTAAACATGAAATTTATAAAAAAAAAAATTTTTACTTCTAAAAATTAAAAATAATTTTTAAATGCAAAATATTTACGTTTTATTCTGTATTTTAACATGAAAACGAAAAAAAAAAAAAAAAAAAAAAAACTGATTAAACTTTAATAATTAAGAAAAAAAACTTAACAATAGTAAAACGTATTTTTAATCACTTGCAGATTATAAATTTAATTATAAACTTAAAAAAAAAACTAAAACTTTAAGGGAAAAATAATCCATATGAAATATCTACTAACTTTCATATGCTCATATATTATTATATGTAAAGATAAAAATCGAATAGTTGTGTATGTTAACACCAATGATGCACGTGGCGACAAAATCTTGTGACTATAATGCAAGCGTAGACAAGTTCAGACAGGTCCGCACATAAAACAAATAACTAGTGGACAAAATCCCATATACACGTGACTCTTGCATTGGAAAACGTTCTAAGTAACTTATCAAGGCGTAATTTTTTGACATCTTTACAGTTACAATACCGTGCAATATAATTGATAGAATTAATAATAAAGAAAGTGCTAGTGCAGTGCAATATAATTGATCAAAATAATATTAAAGTGCTAGTATAGTGAATATAGGTTATAAAAATTGTGTCTCGTGCAAAGTGAGAATTTGTGAAATAATTAATTTTTTTTGTGAGCTAACACTATTGTGAATTAACAGTCATAACGAAAATTGAATAAATAAAAAAAAAATTGTACTAGAATGAGAGGATTTAAATAAAATTTATTTAACCAAATTTTTCTTATGTTGGGATTTTAGTGGGATTTTATTGGGTTGGCATAAAGTTTCTGTAGGGTGAACCTAATTGAAACCCTATAGAGTGTGCCTAATTGGGAAACAGTTGGGTATACCCAATTGGGACCCAATAGGGATGACCCGATTGGGATCATCTTGGGCTATGCGTTACAACCCAACGTTGGGTTCCCAATTGGGAACCCAATTGGATTCCAATAGGTCTTACAACTTTTTTTCTAGTCGGGAAGGTACCCGCGGGTAATAAAACCTGTCGGGTAATAGGGCTTAAGTGACAGAAATAATATTTAAAATAACCGCCTCCGCTAAAGGCTACTCTAGTAGAAGGGCCTTACATAGAGATGTTACGACAAATTTATAGAGTCCCGATACCACGTTCCCTGTCTTCTAGATTTCGTCATCCGTCATATGCTGTCGTAGCGCAGAAGAAATTATAAAAAACAATCTAGTCTTCCGACTCTTAAAAAGAATACTGATAATTTTAAGTGCTGTTGAGCAAAACAATCTAGTCTTCTGATTCTTAAAAAGTATTGTTGCTAAATTTAAGTGATGATTCATCTCTAATACCAATTTTATTAAGCATAGTTAAACTATTCCAGTTTGTTTAACCCGTAGGCCTTATTACCCTACCGTAGTAAAATAAGGCCTATTCGTATGGTTTTTTTAAAAGTATAATTTTTTGTTTGTTTATGGTAAAAATTACCATTACTTCATTACTTTTTATGGCTAATGTATTGAAATGAAGATTAATGATACATTTCGATAATTAAATGCAATATTTTCGATTCTATTCAAAATCTCCCTTAGTTAGGCCTTATTACCCACCGGTACCTTATACCACTATTCTTTCGTGGTTTTTACTATTTCAGATTTAGAGAGTAGAATTTCCTAGTTAACAGATGCTCCTTTTACCTTAAAAAGTAAACTATACGTATGCACTGTTACGTTTACATGAATGACGAAGGAATAAATATACAAAGACATATACAAACGTACATCATGAGGTGGGAGACAGTGTAGCTCGCAGTGGGAGTCAAGGTTGAGGGGAAGTTCCGAGATAATGGAATCCGAGTTAATGGAGTTCGGCTGTGTATGTAATCTAGTAAAACTTAAGCAAAAGTAAACGATCAAATGGGTTTAAATTTTGAAAATAATTTCGAACCAAAGTTTAGATTCCTTTAATCCTCGGAACTTAAGAGGTATAAAACGAATTTCTGGCATAGTTATCAAAAGCATTGAAACAACTTGAACAAACTTAGCACCTCGTGATTCAATCCTCATTCAATATAATCATAATTTAATTTTCGTTATTCTTCATCTCCATTCTTGGCAAGTAAACCAACCACTAAAGTTGGGTATCCAACACACGCCTATTGTAACATAAAATCAACTGTAGCCAGAGTAGCAAAAGTCCCCGGAGTTATCTGCAACTTTCCACTTTAACTGACAACAATTCGTAGGCAAACAATTAAGCTCTGCGCTCGCTAAACTTCTCCGTTGTAGAATCCTTGGTGGTTCTCAGAGTGTAGGCTAGGTCATCAGCAGTGCTAAAGCATTTACGTGTCCATGAACTATGTTTAGATGATATTAGTAGCTAGTGCACTGCAAGAATACGTATGCATGGAAGATGTGTGTTTTCAGTAAATACACCTTGGTAGTTGTATTTTTAATACCCTCGCTCTATCTCTGTAGCTCACTGTAGACGTGGTTAGCGGTTTATGTTAAACTGATGGATATCACATACTACTTTAGATGACGACACTTACCTAGTTTTCTGATGGACTCACTCTTAATTAACTGAATGGAAAAGTTCTTGATGGTTGGGTTGTTAGATATTATTATCGTAAGTTTTATAGTACTGTTCAGTCCGTTCTTATAATCCTACTGACCATAGTGGGTAATTTCATTTATTCTTATAGGTTTGATGTAGGGGCAGGGGGGCAAAGCGGGGTACTTAAGGAAATACTATGGTATAGCAAAATAAAGTCGATGTATACAAACATCAAAATACATCTTTTTGTCTATTATAGATTTTTTAATTTTTTTTTGGTAAATTTTGTGACCCAAATTGCCCAACAATCTTTGATCCAGCCCCTGCTTAGCTCTAAAAAATTCTAAAGCGACCTATTTCACGCCTAGGGGATTTATTTTGACCTGTTCCCTATACAGATAATAGGTATATTATATTTGTAAGAGGTTAAATTGAATTTTTAAAATGAAATGTTTCGCAATGCGGTTCAGAGCTCAGCAGACTATGGAACTATATCTCTAAGAGGGTTTATCTGTATTTGAAATTGATAACGTACAGTATCGATTTTATGATGTAGAGAGTCAGCTTTAGTATATTGCCGAAGGAACGAGGGATATCAGATCAACTGTCTCTATATATGATTGTGGGTACGATAGAATGATAGATTGGAAATAGCCAAAGATCTACTGGTTCAAACCGTAAAACAAGACGCTTCAGATTGTTCTATTTCCCAGCTAATATTAGTCATTGATTGTGCCACTACCGCATCCTCAGGCATATTGACATGTTTCAATCATTGTATTGCTATTTGCGTATCATAGATTATTCATCAAGATGTTAAGTAATTTCTCATAAAGTTTGTTTGTTTTTTTTTATTCAATGTACGCCGGAATTAACTACGTATGAAATTGATCAATTTACGTCACGTAATTCGAGCAGTATCTGGTGCAGTGGGTCAGCTGGATTTAGAGATGTGATATTATATAGAAGGGTAGTGTACAGAATGACGGGATGTAGAGGTGAGCTTGAGGATGAGAGTACCGTGCAGACGGAAACTGCGCAATCCTGAGATGATGCATCGGAATCTCAGTAATTTGCGTTATGTAGCTCAAGCATTTCACTTCATATAGAGTTAAATATATCATAACCAATGAAGATTATATATTATTTTTTTCATTTAATATCATTAATAAATTATTGAAATATTTCTGAGATTTTATACGGATTTGTGGAATCTCGAAATTGAAAATTCTATATAATAAACTGCAATAAATTATAAATTATTACATTGTTTCAATGCGATTGCGTTAATACTATAATAAAAACTCCGTCCTGAAGTGAATTTTACTTTAAATGAAAAAAAATCATCCAGTTTACATTCAGATAAATTTTTCACAGTATCAGAGAGAAAGCTATGGTTTCCAACCCTGGTATGCTTATACAATATCAACCCATTACATTATGGTAATAATTACTTGGCATTATGGGATGCACACCTATCATTTTTAGGGGAAGCTTCCATAACCAAAAAAACGATTCCTGTAATTGTGGTAGAAGTTCCTGTATCGTAAGTTAATGGAATTATGGTAATAATTACCATACTCATAAGAATAGTTCCCATAGTTATATAGAAATAAATCCTATATCCGCAATGGAACGGTTCCAAGGTGCATATAGGAATAAGTCTAATACATTATGGTAACTACTCCCATAATATATGGGAAAAATTCCTATTATATTATGGCAATCGTTCTTATGTTACTAAGGTAATCGTTCTCATACTACTATGGTTAAAGTTACCATATACTATGATAAATGATAAAATTTACCATATATTATGGTTGTATAGTAACCATTACCATAATATTATGGTACTGATCTCCTTGACTTAAATACTTGCTAAATGTTATGGTAAATATGACCGTACACTATGGTAATGATTACAATAACCGTATGGTAACAATTACTATGATTTTATGGTAATCATTACCATAATTTTATGGTACTGATTCCCTTGATATGAATACTTGCTAAATGTTATGGTAAATATTACCGTACACTATGGTAATGATTACAACAACCGTATGGTAACGATTACTATGATTGTATGGTAATCATTACCATAATTTTATGGTACTGATTCCCTTGACATGAATACTTGCTAAATGTTATGGTAAATATTACCGTACACTATGGTAATGATTACAACAACCGTATGGTAATGATTATTATAATTGTATGGTAATCATTACCAAAATATTATAGTATTGAATCCCTTGACATGAATACTTGCTAAATGTTATGGTAAATATGACCGTACACTATGGTAATGATTACAATAACCGTATGGTAACGATTACTATGATTGTATGGTAACCATTACCATACTATTATGGTAACGATTCCCATAACATAAAGACATGCTAAATGTTATGGTAATCGTTGCCATAATATTATGGAAATTATTACCATAATATATGGTAACGATCACCATAATTTTATAGGAACTATTCAGATATTATATAGGAATGGAACTCTTACAAATAGGAACGATTACTATAATTTGTATGGGTGCCATCCTTATAATCGTTATTTCCAAAAAACATGTCACCATGCGATATGGAAAACATTACCATGATATATTGTAATTGTTAGTATGAATTTTTCTCTTTTTACAGGAATGTTTTTTTGAATACAACACTTTTCATCGATTCTCGAATTATTATATTAAGATAAAAATAAAATTTTGAAGTATAGTTTAAGTAATCTTGTTTATTTTCAATTGAGAATGTTATTGATTGAATGCACGAAAAGCTACTTTCCGCTAAGGTGGAATCGTGAATGCAACAGAAACTCCGAGTTTAAAGCAACTATGAAATAGAAATCAACGGACAGCAAAATAATAAATATAAAAACAAAGACATAATTCCCCAAGAAAAGTTGACACAAAAAAACAAAAAGGTTTAATATGAATCTAATTGCAAGTCGTCCGCTGAATTTTTTACTGTCATCTCGTTAGAGTTTCTGAAACACAATACCCAGGGATACCTAGTCCAGGTCAAAGACATTCGTTAAAAATATTACGTTTTTTTCACAAAGTTAATTTTTTATCCTTATTTTTAATTTATTTAAATTGAAGCATTTAATTGCACTAAAATTTGTATCTTCAAGTTGTAACCTGACGCATTGCCGTATTTTTTACTTTATTATTATTATTATTATTATTATTATTTTTTTTTTTTTAACAACCAACCGATTATAATCTCAGTAAATCTTGTTGACATTACAAAAGAAAAAAAATATATGTATACATATGTATATATATATATATATATATGTATACATATGTATATATATATATATATATATATATATATATATATATATATATATATATATATTTTTCCAACGATCTCTCCATATCGAACGTGTCTCTTTTGTCTAGGATAATAATAAAAGAAAACTAAATAATCTAGAGAAAGACATAGTTTGTGGAAAAGAGACAATGTCGAATGTCCAAAAGAGGTCGCGTCTGGAATACAGAAGTTTACTACACTAAAAATATTCGTGCCAACTTTGGATTCGTTGGTGAGATCGTCCAAGCTCGCGTTACGTGTTCAGGATAAAGATCGGTGTGGCGGGAAAAGAAACATGAAGAAAAAAAATATATTTACTCTAGACAAATCTCATTGTCATTGCATTCTACATAAAAAAAAATTTATTTGAGGAAGCTAAAACTGAAAGGATATAAGTGACATTATTTCAAAAATGAAATATTTATGAAATAATAAGTATTTTTATACCAGCTTCGAAACTTCAAGTTTCAGTCCAAGTGCATTTAGTTGAAAAATGCTTATTTCAGCTCAAAGTCACGGACAAATATTAGCGAATTCTAATGATATGTCATTTGAAAATACATTGACTAGTCATTCTGACAATATTTTTCTCTCCATGTAAGTGAACAATTCTGACTTTGTGACTAAGTTTTATAGTCTAATATAGTTTACTAGTATTTATTTCCGCTCAATCATAAGTAACAAATCACGATTCAAGCTTACGTTATTAATTGATCACACCATTGTTCTTAAATCAACATGTTTCTGATTAGCTGCTGACACTGAAACTTCAATGCATGCAAGTTTCAATGCATGTTATCATGAAAAATATATATAGTGTATGACCCAGAATCAAATTCGATTTCAAACTGCGGTGATTTCTTACCTGCGGCTCGGACAGTCCACCCTGGTCTGAAACCGTCTTTCATCCCTTATTACACAATATACTATACTATACAAAATATACTATAAAATGAAAATTCGTTGCCATTACTTTAGATCTTATAATTTGTGGAAGTGAAGAAAAATGGTTTTACTTGCATATTTTTGAAATTGTCTTCTACGTATATTCCTTTACCCACGAAAATTTTTTTTGTTATTTAAGTTATTTTTAAAAAAATCAAAACGAAATATAGCAGAACAGCAAAAGGAAAAATAAATATTTTTTTCTAGAGATATTATAATTCAGCTGAAATTTTTTTCTGAAAGAGCACTTACTGTAAGGACTTACTTTAAATACTCGAAACCGTCTTTAGCAAAAAAATTTTTTATTTGTCACTTGTACTCTTCAGTTTCAACCCCTTCATCTATCTTTTATAATTTTGCTACTTAACATTCTATCTCTAAGACTCAGCACATTAAAGTGGATGACGAAAAATAAAAAATAATATGATCGTTATCAAATTAACGACAGCCGGTAAACAAGAAAAAAAGCTTTGCTCCATTATTTTGCTTTAATAGTTAATTGCCGTATTATATTACATCCTGGGCTTTCTGCTCCTGCTGCTACTGCATACTAAAGAACTAGAATGAAATAAATATAAAAAATATATACCGAGAAAAAAAGTATAAAAAAAAAAAAATAGGTGGCATCAAAATAATACGTGAAATAATAGAGGGAGCGTGGTGACTTTTAATCTGGCGGTTCTTTTGCCACGTTAAAGCTTTACACAACCGCGCGAGCGAACCACCAGCTGTTACTCCGTGGCCCGACAGTCATTTATCGGTTCCGATTTATTCATGTACACGAAATAAAACGTGTGTTGGATTTGTCAGTACGAAATTGTTATTTTTTTTTGGTTTGTTTTATTTTGAGGTTTTCCTCTTTTTACTCCCTATGGATTTTTCTCACATCCGCTTGTTACCCTTCTGGATTATCTGGCTTTATAGCTTGTCATAACATGTTAATGGAAATATTGAGCATAAAATAAACAAAACAAAGCATCCTATTAACTGATTCTCTTTATTTCTTCATTTTTCATGCGTCCATTCAATTACTCGAATTTTTTTAATTAGTACTGACTGTGTTCGTTATGCAATTAATTAAGTGTTGATGTAATACCAAAAAAAATTCAATTTTTCAAATAAAAAAAATGGGCGGGTTAATTTAGAAACAGGTAATTAAGTCTGTTTGATATACATGTAGCACTATTAATTACTGTATGTTCGAAGCTCTCTATTTACTTTCCGATATATTGATATCCGTGGTTAGTACGCGCATTAGGGTTCTAACGTAAATGGATCATCAATCAACTCAAGTATAAATGGTACTCGTTGGTCAAAATCTCTGCTCGGTACTTGGACAAATTGAAAGCTCAGAATAGTACTTGAAGGTTTTCTCAAGTGTAATTGATTAAAGAACATTCAATTCAAGTTCATAGGTAATGATTATATAAATATTTTATAGCATTGATTTTAAATTATTTACCTATTCATTACGGAGCGTAACTGGTTTTTTTTTTTTTTTACTTTTTGCCGTAAAAACTGATAATTTAGATTTTTGAGGTGCGCACTATTAGAAAAAAATTTATGAAACGAAAATTTTTTTATAATCCTCAAAAAATTTGAAAAAAAAAAACAAGACTTATTGCATGACGAACCTCAAGTATATACACAGTAAAAAAAATTTTCGTATTTGCGTAAAGAAAAAAGTCGTTAAAAATTTTGTGTTAAACATTTAACATTTTTCGTGTTAATTTAACACATTGAGTATGTTGTTTGATCAGTTCATTTTTAACACAAAAAACTTTAATTGAAGCAAAAGTAACATTTACTCAGTGTTACTTTCCAAACAAGTTAACACTTTTAAAATGTAACTTTAACATAGAGCGCGTGTTAATTCATTAAAGTAACACTATGCATGTATTAAATTTACTGAGTCACTTGTTAAGCTTAACATAAATTCTTATGAATATCAAAATAACACAAGTAGCAGTGTTAAATCAACACTCCTGTGTGTTGCAGATAACATTTTAATGTGTAAAAGTTTCAGAACCGGTAACAGAGAGTGTTAATATTTTTTTAACATAAATGAAAAATGTTAAAACAACATAAAAATTTGTGTAAAATGTTATTTTAACACACAATTCTGTGTTAATTTTTACAAAATTTTTTGACTGTATTTTTAGTAATCGTTATATTTTTTTTATAAGCCTGTCGCGTGAATTTGAAAAAAATCTTTTCTTCGAGATTCGACTCTTAACCGTCTTCACATAACCTCAAAGTCCTAACCTACTATTCCCTACAATTTATAGTCACTAATGACCCCGGCAGTTAAAAGCGACTTTAAATAAAGTAAATAAAGAAAAATACTAATTATTAATAAATTAAATTAAAAATAAATTTACATTTTAATTGGATTTTTTTTAATCACTCATAACTATCTACAATTAATTATTACGCTGACATCTACTTATTACAATATCGTCGACAGTAATGATAAGAATTGAGTGATTAATTAATCACTGATTACAAAGTAACATTAATGCGAAAAAAAAATCTACGTGTAATTTGTTATGATTATAGGTTATAAAATAAATGTTGTTATTTTCACAACATCCATCATATTTATATTCATATAAAACTCTCGCGTGTTACTTTTGATAACTGCAAGTAATTTAACATACGTACAATTCACGAGTTTGCCGTTAGCTCATATTTAAAACCTTCAACACGATAATAATACTAAAGATAAAAATATAAATCGGAGTATAAATATTATACTCTCACTGTAATGGCAAATGTACTGGCAATAATAAATGCGCAATTGGGTTTCTTTTTTTATCACTTGATGTGAATAATATATCATCATGTAACCACCGTAATTATGTCATAACTTGGATAGAAAAAAAAATAAAATAAAATTGGCTACAAGAAATAGTCTGTATGAAACATTAAGTAATATATATTACTCCATTACACGCTTAAAACATAAATAAAAAAAAATTATTTTTTTTTTTTAATTACACGGTTGTGCATAACTTCAACTGCCTCAATTTAAAAAAAAAAAAAAAAAAACAAACAAATGACACAAATCTCGACAGAAGAATGTCAGATTAATTTTTTATTAAAAAAATTTTTTGTGAACAATTTTTTTTTTTTCTTTTTTGTATGAACGTTTGATATTTTTACAAAGTAAAGTAAATAAATTTAAAAAGTAATAATAATGGGAAAAGCCAAAGGAAAAAATGCTAAAAAGTCAGATAAAAAAAAAAATAACCTAAAACCTATGAAAATAGCAGCATTGATTATATCAGCAATCCAGGAGCTTAAAGAAACGAAAGGATCAACTCCTAATAAAATTACGGGATATATAAGTTATGCTTCCAATCTTCCTGAAACTCGAGTCAAACGACAAGTAAATAATATTTTTTATTAAAAATTTATCGAGAACAAATCAGAGAAAATGCAATATCTAACTTTTTTTTTTCAAATTACATTTAATTTTATTTGAAAATTTTTACGATGCTTCACTTATTAAAAAAAAAGTAGTTTTTATTTTTAAATTTGAATACTAAAATTTATTTTTTCATATTTTTGAATACCACAAATTTTGTCCTATGTAAAAAAAAATATTCGATTTAATGTAAAAAAAATTTGATATCCCCGTTTAAATTTTATCTGGTTCTGTCATATCGCATCATCGATTTCAAAAGGACATATTTTTATAACTATACGTCCTTTTGGGTCTAGGAAAGTCTCTGAAGCCATGAAGGCGCATACTTTTTTTCATTACCAATCATTTTGTAGGTGCCGCGACCAGTTACCCTTGGACAAACTAACCTCGACAAAATAACCCCAACAAAATAACCCCAACAAAATAACCTAGAAAAAAATAACCTGAAAAAATAATAAATATTCTGTCTTGTACTTGAAGGTTAATCTCGTTCAGGTTATTTTGTAACGAGGTTATTTTATTCTAGGTTATTTTGTTGAGGTTATTTTGTCCAAGGGCAATTTGTTACGGAACCGTTTTGTAAACTTACTTTGTAGTTAAAAATTGAAAAAAAAATTTTTTCAGCTTGAGAATAAATCTACAATAGGATTAGGAACTAAAAAAAAATTATACGCCTTTTTGGTTTTGAACTTAGTGACTAAATCCAAAAGATAAAAATAGTAAATCCATAAGAATAAAAATTCAAGTCCTTTTGGAATAAGTGACACGATATATTTTATACTAATAATTGACAATTAAATATAAACTAGGTAAACACAGCTCTGAAACGTGGCGTAGAATATGGTATACTACGACGGTATCGCGGTCACTATTTCTTACCAACCGGCGATGAATTAGACCGAGCTAACAGAATAGCAGAAAGATTTGCAAGATTACCGACTCCAGTACCGTCAGGTCTTAAGCCGGGTTGCGAAGAAAATATACGAGGGACCACTGCCGA
The DNA here is from genome assembly GCA_030273425.1 of Microplitis manilae. NCBI lineage: Eukaryota > Metazoa > Arthropoda > Insecta > Hymenoptera > Braconidae > Microplitis > Microplitis manilae. The sequence goes on from CP092726.1 coordinate 22,314,480, forward strand.
TTCAATCAGAAACACTAAGAAAATAAAATCACGTAAGGTTGATGCAATCAGCAAGCAAAGAGGCGCACAATCACTTCCTGCGACTCCTGCCACAAGCTTATCAGAAGTCAGTTGGGATCGCGGTGACCACGCGATGCGAGCAAGTGATTTTGAATAAATAACCAAATTGTAAAATTTTAATTAGATTTGTAATTAATTTTTTTTTAATATTTTTAAATATTAATTAAAAATTTATGAGCATTTTTTTATGATAAAAAATTTTTTTCCAGTACATTTAGCTGATTAACTACAAACTAGGTATAAAGAAAATTGTCATTGATTAATTAATATTGATAATTAATAAGGAATCAAGATATTGAGAATAAAATTAATGAGGTGATAAGAAGCAAGAGTAAAGACAGTTTCAATTATATACTATAATTAGTTTTCTTTTTATTTCAAGTTATTCTCTTACTATTTTTTACACTTGGCTGAGTTCCCCTCGTTTTTTATATCTAGACTTGAGCACCTGATTTACTCTATCACCCAAAACGATCATGGAACGTCGAATGAAGTGAAATGGGAAACCCATTTATTATTATTCTTTTTTTTACATTTTTGAATAATTTTTTTTTACTCTAATTATTTCTTTATAAAGTTTCAATATCCTAAGAGTAATAGATACTTTGAAGTAAAAAAAAAAAAATCGTAGGTCATTAATGAAAGTTTGAAGAAAAAAATTTTAGGACCCTCGATAAATTTAATATCTCGGAGAATTTACTAGCAGACTTGGGCAATATATTTTTTTTCTCTAGTGGTTGTAGATAATTGATTATTTTTCTTCTTTTTTCAATATTTTTGAAAATATTCTGAGAAAAGTGATGTACGCTAGGGTATTTAAAAAAGTATTTAAAAACGTTGTAGATATTCAAGTTTTTGAGCTATATGAATTACTTGGGGTAAAATGACCCTTGAAGAATTTAAAAAAAAAAAAATAAAAATATTAATTTTTTAAGATTGGTGTGAAGTTACAAAATCTAATATGACGTCATTGTGAACTTTTATTTTTTCACTAAGCCCGGCAGTGGGATGTAGGAGTTAATGAAACTGATAATTTACTGTAATCATGTTTTAGAATAAACGTAAGGGAAAGTAGAGGGTGTGCAGAAAAATACTTTTGCTATGATGTTTGTACGGTTAGTCATAAATTATTCGATTTATTCTCACCTAATGTTCCTCGAAAATTGAACTGTCACGGCTGTTATTACAGAAAATTTTTTTAATTAAAAATATTGATTAATCATTACGTCACAAAAAAGCGATGTCAAATTGAACTTAGACCGGTGTAACGGTGTTATTCAATTTATAACGGTGTACATGCAGATTATGTTGACTCCAGTCGGAGTATGGGTGTTAGTATAAGTGATTATGATCTACAAAACAGAATATAGGGAAAGGGGTGGGGCAAAAGGGGGTAAAACGGGGTATCCCCAAAATTTTATGAAAAAAACAATTTTCTCGCCGATGTATTTTTCAACGAAACTTTAATCATAAAATTTAGCTTCTTATATTTTATACACGGAAAGAATTTTCGTATGAATATTGCCATGTTATTTATTATAAAAATTACTCTAAATCGAGTAATCTTGGGCCATTACGACTTTTTACTTCCAAATTACGAAATTTTACACTTTCAGTGAGTAAAAATCAATCAGATTAATTTTTACTCATACTTACGAGTAAAAATTACACCTAGCGGCTGTCTAAATAAATTCTCTTCCGTTCAATTTTTACTTGTCGGTTATGATAAAAAGTTGATGGTTCAATTTATAAAATTTATATTGAATTACAATAAAAATTACAATGAATAGGCTGAAATTTTTATAAAAAATTTAAAAACCATCTAATTGTCTTAGAATATGAATTAATATAATTATTTTGAAAAAGAATAAAAAAAAGTTACTCGTATTGTTTTGAAAAAGAAAAGATACAAATTTTTTTTTAATTTTAAAATAAATATTAAGTTATAGAGAGATACAGAGATCGTCTTTTTTTCAAGACCTACGTTTGTGTGCGTAACATGTCAGTTGTCGCGAGCAAAATAAAAGACATTTAATCGAAGCCGATATTAACCGAAGATTAACGGAGACTACTGAAATATTACTCTGCAGTTTAGAGTAAAAATTACTTCCATAGATTAGAAAATTTATTCGAGTTAGAAGCAGTTTTTCATCAAAAAATTAATGGGTTTAAAAGAATGGTATATTAGGGAGTAAAAATTAATCGCATGGAGTAAAAATTAATAGATTAAGATGAGTTATTCATAATAATCGATTAAATATAAGACTTTTAAAAAATTACTCAATGATAGAGTAAAACCTAGTCAAGCAATGTTAATATTTGAATAAAAAATTTAAATTTAAATCAAAAAATACCAATTTTTTGCAACGGCCCAGGATTACTCGAAATTACAGAGTAATTTTTATCAAAAAATTCTTTCCGTGTACACACAGTAAAAAAGGATTCGTCAAAATCAACACACATCGTTTGTAAAACGAACGTTTCACACTTATTTATATGTAATTTTAACATGTTGTGAGTGTTAAAAATTGTTACATATAAAAAGTGTTAATTTCGAATAGAATAACATTTTTGTGTGTTAAAAAATCAATCGATTGCGACAGTTCAAACAAGATAAATACTGTGTGTTAAATTGACACACAAAAGTGTTGAAAATTTAACACTCCCAGTTTTAACACACGCTTTTTTTACACTTTGACGATTTGTTTCTTACTGTGCAATATCATTAACATGCCATTGTAGACAAATAATCACCGTTTTTTCCCAAAAAATTTAATGTATTTGAAATCGAATTTGACTTTTGACATTTCAAAAATTTATTTTAAAAATTCAATTGTTAAAAAGTAAATTTTAAACTACTTTTTTTTTTATAACACCACTTAGTACTGGAATAAATTTAAATATTGCTCAGTTTTATTTTAGCACCATTTTCGGAGTTGAATTCAACATCGGCATCGAATGAACACACTGATTTTTTTACAGTGTATGGATTTGTTGTAGAAAAATGAAATGAAAGTATAAATAATTAACATCATTTTAAAAAAATTAGTCTGTCATGTCTCTAAATTAATAATTAATTTCAAACTGTGGTAACGATGGTATTTTAATGTTAAATAACTAAGACAAGTAAAGTTGTGTTTAACAAACTAACCTATGGAGCCACTGAATACAGTTGATTAGCTACTAAACAATGATACTTGTTAGTTAATGTTGGTTGGTTTCGGATGTTATCCTTGGAATAAACCGTGATTGCCCGCGACCACGTAAATGTTTACCTCCTCACTTCGGCAACTAGTGTTAGTGTGTTAGCAACCCCCAAGTGATACCACCATACATCCGATTACTAATCAATCAATTTCAATGGTCTATATCTATTAATATCTTAAATTGAACCTCTACTCAATACAACTTGTACCAACACATCTAAGTTTACCCTTGACTGTGTGTACCTATTATGGTCTCTGTGATTGGTTAAGAAAATATTCATGATACTAGAGAAAGCTCATCGTGTTTCACATCAACTAGTACATGTGAAACGTTTGCACACACCGTGTAAGCGGCATTAAATTGCTTTCCCGTTACCCGACGATCTCCGTTTCAATTAACCTTGGCCATGAATAATCATGTCGACGGTCACCGTTTTGAGCTGGCCTCTGCTACTTTTTAATTTCATTTCATATCATGGTTTCTTGTTCATTGAATAGTCGATTACATTTATTATTTAGTGATTAATAGTTTTATTGATTCATTCAAGCCTATTCAATAATTTTATCAGTTCAATATTTGAAAGCTATTTATTAGCTAATTAAATAAATGAAGTGAAATTTTCACCGAGTCATCATAAAATTGAATCAAATAATGGTAGGAAATTGTTATATATAAAATTCATAAGCATTTTTAAAATATAATGACCAAAATATCGTATTTTTTCCATTTTCTGGACATAGCCTTAACAGAAAAAAACTAATCAACACTTATGAACACTTGAAAATTAATTAATGTTGATAAGTGTTTTATTAATGACCATTGGTACTCTGACTAGTGCATCTTACAACACTATTGGATGTGTTTAGTGTTGGATAGTATTGTAGTAGTATTAATTAGTAATTCGATTAATGAATCATGCAACACTATTGAAAGTGGTTAGTTTTGAATAATGTTCTATTAGTGTTTATTAGTACTCTGGCAAACGAATCTTGCAACATTGTTAGAAGGGATTAGTATTGTCTTTGTTATCATTAGTACTCTAAATACTGAGTCTGGTACTATTGGAAGTGATTAGTGTTGAATAGCATTTTATTAGTGATCATTAGTAGTCTGATTAGTGAACCTTATAATATTAGTGGAAGTGATAAGTGTTGACCAGGTTTCAATAGTGATTATTGGTAATCTGAATAGTCGGTACTATTGTAAAATTCAAATTAATGACACTAAACCATTTGTGCGTAAAAAAACTAAAGCATTGTGTTCCTCATTAGTGCTGATTAGTTTTCTTCTGTAAAGAAGGTCTGATTAGATTTTTTTATAGAAACTATGGATCATTGATCAACATATAGATCTCTATAGTGAAACGAAGTGATCTACGTAAATCTATACTATTTTTTAAAGCTTCCTTGATTTTAATACTTATTCTGAACATGACTGGCACTTTCTTATGCTGAAAAAAAGTTAACTTGAGCTAAAAGCAATTGTAACCAAAAAACAATTTGTTCAAAAAATTCTGTTGAAATCAATTTTTTTGACTTGAGTTTTTTGTTCATACTTATAATAGCTTCTTCAATTACAAGAAAAAAAACTTGTGATTACTTTTTGCAAAGTATATGAGAAAGTATTAAAGTAAAAAAAAATCCCAGCTACTAAATAGAGATAGAGAAACCACCATCGTGGTCTAAAGTTCCTTTCGGTTAACCTGTAGACCAGAAATGTTATACGCATATGACGGGAAACGCGGACAAGTTTTGTGCATGTGCAACCTACACACGACCAATGGAGCTCTAAATAGTTTTACCAAGTCCTATCTATATATACATTCATATTTAAATGTGTAGTATGATAAGCTTTAACTGAGTCATTCTCTCAACACTAAAAGGGGTTTGTTGAAAGGAACTAAAACGTTAGTAGAAAAGCACAAGGAAATATATTTCATCTCCGTTTCACCAGAGATTTCATTTCTGTGTACAATATTCCACGGATTACGTATACATACTTATGGAATTATTTGTCTCATTAGTACTTTGTACATGAAAATACTCCTCAACTTTACACATATGTTCATAAAAACGCAACATGTACATGCAGATACACTAGTATGCGTTTTACGTGTAAAGTAACAAGTAACAAATAGCAAAAATAACAATAGCAGTAATAAATATTTGAATTCGATATCGGGTGCAGAAAAAATTGACATAAACACTATGGTCCATTGGATTTTCCAATTCTCTCAATTTCCTCTTTGCTGTTCATGTTAAAATTCCATCATATATATATAAATGTATGTATTTTATAATACTTTATATACATATACATTCATGGCATCCTCATCGCCATCAATTTTTGTTATTTTTTATTTTTTACCACCAATTTCCTTTCTACCATTTTCATCTCCTCTTTATCTATATATTTTAATACACATAACATGTATAAAAACCTGTGTATGAAATTTTATTTTTAAAAAATTTTTTATTCTCCATAAGCCACACGACAGCGTGGAAATTAAAACACAACGGAATAATCAAGTTAAAGAATGGAAATTCATGTCTCGCTTGTAGCTGCAAATTATTTTTTTTTATTTTTTCCCAAAGTTTCCTTTTATTTTTTTTGCATACAATAATTTTTTTGGTGAATTCAAGTTTTATTGGTATGAAAAAAAAAATAAATAAAATATGATGGAGAAATAAAAATGAATTTAGTAAAAAATAAGAAGGAAGTATCATAGATTATTATTATTATTTTTTTTTTAAGTTTCTAAACTACCCGGGAGGTAAAAACCAACGAGTAGTTGTACTACTGACGGAACAGACTTCTGTCTGTTTCTTTGAACACTGGTTAACACACCGAGTCTTCTGTTCCTCTTATCTCGTTTTTCACTCGCACGGAAAGTGGTGTGAGATAACGTTATTAGTATTTCTGTATGTAGACCTAGAGCCAGACTACTTTCTGGCTATTTTTTTATTTTGTATTTTATTCAACGGTAACTTGATGCGCCACGCCTCTGGTGTTGCGTTGTACGAACAATTTTGTGAAACTACTGCTGATTCTATTCTTAATTCACAGGTTGTGTGGCTAAGGTAAAGTTCAGGTTCGCAAGTACATTCTTACTTGAACAAATAAGGTAAGGCGAGAAGATGAAAGACTACAAGTTTGTAGTGAAACAGACACGATAGGTCTCGTGTTTCTCTTTCCCAACACTAATGGTATATATATATATATATATATATATATGTATCTATACTTCTTTTTTCTTCTGATAGTTTCGCGTTACGTTTGTTAAATGAAAATTTACTATACCAGCTACAAACCATTTGGGGAAAAAGTTTAGATTTAATCAGATCTGATTAAATCAACGTAGATATACTTTGTAAATTTCAAATCTATATAAATCTAGAACTGAGTAAAAACAGTAGTTTATGTATTAAGTACGATTGTGTGTAAAACGCGCGTAGTAACGATGGGTTATCAAGCCGAAAACGCAGTTTTCAATACAATGAGTCTTATAGGGAACTGATTATAGTGAAATGGCGAGCCTTATAGTGAAATGACTATACGTCGGCGCTTAATGGTCTACTTACAGAAAAGTGCTATTCATGAAAAATATTGTTAGAATGGTATCCTATTCTACAAATATTCAAGGTTATGATACGTAGCTGTTTATTCCTTAACCTTGGAAGGTTAATAATGAAAAAAATAGAGTAAGTCATGATGGAAGCTTGTCAGCCATAAGCTACTACTCTAAAAATCTGGCAGTGAAAAAAATAATTTTTTGCAACTCATGGTAAGAAAGCACGTCTCTGATTGGTTAAAAATGACACTACAAAGAATAAATATCGCGAAGAATGTCCACATTGTTCGTGAAAAATATGACAAACGTACACTTTTTACATATATATAGATATACTATTTATTAGTCATTAAACGATCCACCAGAAAACCCAATCAACAGCCGACTCGAGTTAGGACAACGGAAAGTCCCAGACTATAGAAAATCATCTTACTGTATTTAATTATAATATACAATTCACTATATCAACTTTGACTTGAAACTCTAGTTATTTTTTGCTGAATATCAATATTTTGAAAACAATAAAAATAATCTTAAATTGTTATAAAAGTTAATTAAATCATGTTTAATTGTTACTATCATTATTTAACAATCTTTTGCATCAGAAATTAGACAGGAATTAATTTTATATCAATAAGATTGAATATTATTTTAGGTTAATTAAAAGATTAAATTTAATGTAGTGTCCTTTTTTACCAATCAGAGACATTCTTTCTTACCATTCGATGCAAAAACTATTGTAACGGATTGAGTGAGAAGGGCTTTCGACACTCGTGTGTTGGCAACACTCGCCTAACGGCTCGTGAACCAATCACACTCGTTGTCGAAAGCACCTTCCACTCAATGCGTTAATATACTAATACGCCCTTTTGGCTCTAGAGTTTCTAAAGCTAACAGGACGTACAAAATATGTCCTTTTGGAATTAGTAACGTGATTTTTTTTTCTCAAAAACATATTATTACCATAGTAATAATATATATTTAAAAATTTTTTGTACCTTGAAAACGGTCATATTGTGAGAGAAAATAATGAATTATTTATTTATGTGAAAATTAATAATTTACCGACTTCCCTCATACATATAATTAAATTTTTTTAATTAAATTCATAAAATACCATACTTTCAATAGTATTAAGTAAAAAAAAATATTTCATTTGATTTTATGAATTCAACAATAGGTTTCCTGCTTTATAACTTCGTTACATTTTTAATTATATTTCTTTTGTGAACCATAAATAATGTTATGAAGATCAGAATTTAATTGAACTCTTTATTAATAATTTAAAATCATATTATTTAAATATGAATAAAATTATTTATATGTATAATTAAAAATAAATATAAATTCCGTCATTTAATTAATTAATTTCATTTATTATTTTGACTCATTCATATTTAATATTTTTATCATCTCCCTGCTGAAGTTGTTAATGCGTCTATTGTCAAAATTTCGAGCTTATTAAATATTTTATTATTTGAATGTTATCTCCACAGTTCATATTTTATTTTCCAATTTTTAATAAATTTTTGTCTTTCAATCCATTGAATATTTTATCAGCAAAAATAGCAGTAATTAATTACCCATAAAATATGGATTTTATATTCAATAATAAAAGTTCGAGCTTCGGTAAAAATATAATTTTCATTTTTATTATTTAAAAACTGTCTTTTATAAGTGAAGATAAATAAAAAGCTCTAAATTGGCAAAGTTTTATCTTTATTATATATGATAAAGTAGCTAGTCAAGGTAAGGCTCTTTATCTCCTCACTTGACGTTCTTTTATTATGTAGTATACACTGGCGACGACGAAAGTCATCGTTAAAATTACTCCAATCTTGACTAAAGTTAATGGCATGAAAGAAATGAACGTACTTATATTTATTACAAAATCATAATATAAGATATCAACTATAGTTTTTCTGCTAAATTTATATCATTATTATATAGCTGATTTGCGATTTCTGAAAGAATATTATTTTTTTGAAAATTATAAATATATATAGGGTCGGCGGGGAGTACCCCCGACTTTTTAGAAAAAAGTTTGATTATTTTGAATTTTTCTTCGTTGAACTTTTTAAAAAATTGAGAGTTTCAGTCGAAAAATTTTAATGATAAGAAATTTAATTTAATTCTTAACGGCCACACCTCACCCAGGCTACATAACGGCCACACGAGGTGACTCTCTTTTTAACTTCCCGCTAAGAAAATTGCAAATTTTCAAAAATTCGGGAAGTTATTGGTTTCAGTCCGATTTGTGAAAATCGAAATTCCAACAGATGTCGACGTTTTGAGGTCCTAGAAAGCTATTCTGACGAATTTCACGATGATGTCCGAGTGTATGTATGTATGTATGTATGTACGTACGTACGCACGTATGTAAATATCTATAACTTTTGAACGGATCAACTGATTTTGATCGTCAAGGTGTCATTCGACGCAGTTTTTTAATATCTTGAAGCTGAAAAAAAATTAAGCTTGATCGGCAGGGCTCGTTCGGAGATATTCCAAAAATAAACTTTTTTCAAAAATGTTTTTTTTGGATAACTTTTTACGAGCTTGATGGATTAATTCCAAAATGGACTGGGCTCTGGAGATTCATAAGCCGCGTCGAATGCCACCTCAAACATCAAAATCGGTTAATTCTTTCAAGAGAAACCGTTGTCGAAAGAATTAAAAAAAAAACTTTTTTTAGTATTTTGAAAATTTCTCAAAAATGACTCGATGAATCAATTTCAAAACTTAATCAGTTATAGAACTCAATGAAACGCGTCGACTGCCACCTTAAACGTCTCAATCGGTTTATTCGTTCGAGAGATATCGTTGTAGAAAAAATTGTAAAAAACGTTTTTTTTTTAAAACAAAAGCATACAAAAGTATTTTCGAGCTCGAAGAGCTCGAAAATGTATCTACTACAATTTTTCGAGCTCAAGGAGCTCGAACTACGCGGGAAGTTTTGGGGCTGGCCCGCAGGGTCAACCGACAGACCGATTTTTTTGAAAGTTTTTTGACCAATTTATTTGAAAGGTATAAGCAGTGTTGCCAACTCTACGGATTTTTCCGTAGATCTATTTTCTGAAAAATTGATTTATTCTATCACAAAACCAAAAATTTTTCACCCTTAAGAAACGTCTGGAGATCTACGGATATTTTGAAATATCTACGGAATTCTACGGAAATTTTGACGCCAACTACTTATTTTGATCCTGGGGTGGCTAGTCACTCCATGTGGCCGTTAAGGGTTAATCAAATTCATTTAATATCCAGAAATTTTTTTTCACCTTTTTTAGGAGCCACCCCAATTTGCCAACAGAAAATGTAAATATTTTTTCAATGGCAGTTGACAATTTTTGTACTCATTTTGAATATCATTAAAAAAAAAGATCTAACGTATTCTAGTCTCCGAAAATTTAGTATTTCCCTTTAGTACCCCGTTTTGCCTCCTCTTCCCTTCTCTCCCTTATGATTCTTAAAAAATAGACATTTTTATAATTTTTTCACTGGGCTAATTACTTTATTTTTGATTTGTTGCTAAGAAAATTGAAAATTTTCAAAAAATTGAAAATAACTAAGTTCGATTTTTGAAAATTAAGTATTCATCAGAAATCGATGCTTTGAGGTCCTACGGAAATATTCAGACTATTTTCAGGATGTTATTCGTGTACGTACGTGTGTCAGTATGTAAATGATCCTTAATCATTTTAGAAATCGATTTTTCTAAATCTTCTTGTATTGAAAAAAAATTTATCTAAATTTCGATTTCGAGAAAATTTGAATTCAATTTATAAAACAGAGTTTGAAATATTCAAAAAAACTTCGAAACATACGGAAAAGTACGGAAATGTATAAATGAGAAAAATCTATGTAACATATGTAACATTGTTCTTTTCAAGAAAATATGTTCATATATATTTCGCATATATGTTGACATACATACCAACAAAGATGTCACCACATGTCAACATATATATGAGCATAAACGCAAAACTTTTCGAAGACATTGTTTTTCGCGCTCATATATGTAATATACGGCATATAATGTTCACATATATATTTTTCTACGTAAGCACGGCTTTTAGTTGTGTTTCTTTCGCAAAACAGACGAACAAAAATAGCAATGAACCCATGCCTGGATTGCTAATAAGAAATAAGAACATGCGAAATATTCGTTGACATTTTTAAATTTGATTATATAATAAGTTAGTTATAATACCTCTAGGCTCTCTAAACCCTGATTTCTTATTCTTCATATTTTTTTCTCATTTCGTACCATCCTCTAGCCTGCCTCGCAAAATATCTTCTCTCTTACTCTTGGGTATCATAATTTTAAATTTTCTCGACGTCTAGACAGTAAATCAGGTTGGAAATGCGACGCTACTGAAGATGTAAATCGAAGAAATTGTATTCCTGCGGGCAAAAGTTTAATTATTACCTTAAATTTTTTTTATCCATATTGTTTATAACAACATCAATCATCTATACAGTATCACTTTTCTTTATTATAAATACATATTAAAATTTATTTATTTGAACTGAATAAAAATTTTTATTCATTTCAAACTTTTCAGCAAATTTATTTAATACTCGAGGAAGTTTTTAAAGTTGAAATAAATAACCTGGATAAAAGTTTTATATTAAATTATTAATCGACATTCAGATATTTTATTATTTTTATTACATTTTTCTCTTTTTATTCATCCATAACTTATTATAATCGTTAATATTATTATTATTATTATTATTATTATTATTATTATTATTATTATTATTATTATTATTATTATTATTATTATTATTATTATTATTATTATTATTATCATTATTATTATCATTTTATTATAATTGTAAAAGGTTGCATTGTTATTGGCGCGATTCTTATAAATCAATTAGCCGTAAAAAAATAATTGATCATTACAGAATGTAATAAATCCTCATTTAGTTATTCAGTAGGGTTTTGTATACATTGACGTGGCCTAATTTTCCATTTGAAAAGACTGCAGATTTCTGTTACATAGTAGCTAGCTCATGCTGCAAAAGCATCTCTATAGTACTATATGTGCATATATATATAAATCATATGTATATATGTGGGTGTGTGTGTGTGTTCGTAGGTAGTACTGTTGAATATAGTATATGAGCGTGAGCAGTGTTGGCTTTTCGAAAGTATTCGTCCGCGGAATCGTTGGAAGACAGAATGAATAACGAGCATTCATCAATTCTAGCAAGCTGAGCTTGACGTTTGATATTTGGCTGACACGACTTCTATTATCAATAGATGAATGGTGAAAAACCACTCGATACCATTTGTGTATATACATATATACATGTAAATAAAAAATTTATATAGAGGACAAACAGAAGTTTGGTAAATAATAAACTAAAATAATAATAATACATTGTAAAAAGTCGGTGGTAAAAATGGAGTCAATTTAACACCGCAAGGTGTAATTTCGCGGTGTTTAAATACCGATGTTGAATCGGTGTAAAAAAAAAGTCCACGCATAGAAATTAGTAAACAATATTTATTGCGTATAAAAAAATGTAAAAGTTTTATGAATATTATCTGGAGGAAATTTCAATTTTGATATGTACTTATTTAAATACTTATTTATGTTATACGTAATTTATTTAATAATTACACAATTTTACGCCCACCATTTCAATCACCGATAATTTAGTTAATTAATAGCAATACTGTTTAACTTTCGTGATCAAGTTAGTAGAAATATTTACTAAGTAAAGTATTTTCAACACCGAAATATATTTTAAATCCGATAAAGAATATTTACACCAGCGGCGGTGTTATTTTAACATCCCCGCACGAAAAAATATCCCGACAAAATCGTATATATCCGGCTGATATTTGTAGTATTGTCGTATGTATGCTATTTTGCTGAAATATATTCCCGGATATATCTTTTTCCGTGTGAACCGCTTTCGGTCTTAAAATTTAACACCGAAAATTTTAACACCTATACCGCCTGGACTTACCCCGGTTTTTTTACACTATAATAATAATAATAATCATTATTAATATAAATGATAATGGTCACAAAGGAAAAGACAATTGATTTAAGAATTTTATCATGAATCAATCCCTTTCAGCTGTGTCCACACCCTATGTCGTCAGAGTCCTTTGTTACGTATGTCATGTTAACACTCCGTTACAGTGACAGTACAAAGGATGTTGTATGGTACAAAGCGTATATAAACATCTGCAACTAGCGTTTCTGCACTTGTATACTGGCTAACTTGTCACGATATAAACTATTTTGTGGTCTGAACGGCCTTTAAAAATTTACTTGTTACTTTTATCGACACTCATTCTTTTAAACATCAACTTATCACTTATATGTATTATTGATAATTTTGTTATACGAATTATTTTTAATACGCGCTGAAAGGTGAAAGTTCTCAATAAGAATTTTTTCAACAATATTTCAAGGATCCGATAAATAATTAAATTTAAAAAATGTAAATAAATATATTTAGTGATAGGACAGATACTCAAAGAGTAAGGTTTCGTTATGGTTAAAAAAAAAAAAATTATATATATTTATGTGAAAAACATTTATCATTGTTTCTTTAATATAAATCCCTTAATTCTCTTTATTGCCTTTTAAGTTTCACTTTATCTATCCTAACATCCTTTATTCGTAGCTAACGGTCTGCCAAGAAAATATCTCTGAGGAATTTACGTGCTGTCCTCTAAAGACGTTAAGGAATCTCTGGCACTCTCGTAACCTACATATAAATATACTCTACGCCTCATCGGACCAGCCTCTTAACCCTCTCGACGAAAATTCCGCGAGAAGAATAATAAGTCTCCAAGTGAAGCTTCCTTACTGCTATTGCCGGTACTGCTGCTACTGGTTCCACTACATCTAGAGCTTTGGAAGCTACTAAAAGATCAGAGGGAATTTCAAAAATTCTCTGAAATGTCTTAGAGAAAGCTTTTATTTTATATATATATTTTTTATGTGTTAAAATTCCTCGAGAAAGCTCAATTTTTTTAATCATGAAAGTATTTCTGAAGAACCTGCCCTTATACAATACACTTTTATATAGTCTACCAAGTTCCTCAAGAAGTCTGCTACAAGTAGTAAGAAAAAGTAGTAGTAGCTTTCAATAGTCAGACAGGCATTTATTTACAATTCATGCATTTATATCAAGTTATATTTATATAATAATCTTATGAAATATTTCACTTAATATTGCATTTTTTCGCTGGTTTAAATATTTTACAAATTCATGCGAATCATGTGTGATATATATTTTTGTTTGTAAAAAATATTTTAATAATTCAATTTAATCAGAGGGACACTCGTTTTTTAGACTTATTTGATACAAATTGTTTCGATTTATTTTCAACGAATTTAATATACACGGAAAGAAAAACATGGGAATTTTTCCCATTTTACTTAGGAGTAATTCCCTTGTTGACATGGCAAATTTTGCTTTATCGACATGGTAAATTTTACCAAGGAAAAATGGAAATATAACCATATTTTATAGGAATTTTACCCATATATTATAGGAATATCTTCCATGTTGCCATTGCAAAAATTTCCATGCAACATAGCAATTTTTCCTATGTTGTCATGGGAATTTTTCCCATGCAAACATGGATATTTTTACCATGTCAGTATAGGACTTTTGTCCATGTTACTGGAGTAATTTTTCCTTTTCAACATGGGAAAAATTCCCATGTCAACTTAGAAGAAATTACTCCAGTAACATGGGAAAACTTCCTATACTGACATGGTAAAAATATCCATGTTGGCATGGGAAAAATTCCCATGTCAACATAGGAAAAATTGCTATGTCGCATGGGAAAAGTCCACAAGAAGGTAAAATACCAAATATTTTGGTCATTTTGATCATTTAAGCTTTAAAGCGATAAAATAGGGATATGTGAAGGTTTTACCGTTTACGAAAATAAATTTCAAAGTTTCCGAAAAAATTTTGTGTAATTTAATAAAAATTTTTTTGTAGCACCTACAAATTAATCAATTTCGATTGTACTTAAAAAATTACAAATTAAAAGCAGATGAACTTACATCCAAGAGCTACAAAATATTTTTACTATCATTGTACTTCACTTTAATTAAAAAGGTGCCATAATTATTGATGTTCTGCAAGTACATTCTTTTTTGATTTATACATTTGAATTGCATTTAACTTGCCATTAAATACGGCTTGTACATCAACGAATGACCCATATTTAATGTTATGAAAATTTGAAACCATCAGTTTACAAATATTTTACTTTTATATACATGGTAATTTCTACTTTGTTAACATGGAAATTTTTCCCATGTTAACATGGGAAATTTTCCCATGTTGAGATGGGAATTTTTCCCATGTTAACATGGGAATTTTTCCCATGTTAACATTGGAATTATTCCTATGTAACATAATTATTTTTTCAATGTTGCTATAGGAAAATTTACATTGTCTATATAGGAATAATTCCTATGTTACAAAGCAAAATTTACCATGTAACATAGCAACAATTCACATGTTAGCATAGTAAAATTTACAATGCCAACAAAGGAATTTTCCCCATGTAAAATTGGAAAAATTCCCATTTTTTTCTTTCCGTGTACAGTAGGACCTGGATATAAGACTATTAGTTTCTCTCTCAAACTATCGCGATACCTGATTTATAAAAAAGACAGCAATATAGTCTTATAAGGAGGTCCGACTGTAATTTCTTTTTTTTTTTTGAAAATGGATGAAGCTGAAGCTAGCGGCCGTAATAAGTAGCGGCCACGCAAAAAATTTCTGGCCGCTACTTATTATCGCCGCTAGCTTCAGCTTCATTGAAAATAGATATCCAAAAATTTTCAGAAAAAAAATTTTACGTTAGTGTTTTTGTCTCATAAATTTAAGTATTTTCATATTTCTATAAGATAAATTGAATCCCAAAATTAAAAAAAAAAATTTAATTTTTTCGGGATCACGACTCATTTTTTTTTGTCGAAAAATATCTCAGCATATATTTTATAGGGTAGAAGTACTATTTATGGACAGTGCTTTATTTTCGGACGTTTCATATTTTATATTAATTAATGAAAAAGTATAAAAAAAATTTTACTTCCAATACAGTAAAAGAGTTGTCTTTGAACGAATTAAAAAAATTAATCATGTCATTGCGTACATTACATATTATTTTGTTAAAATTTTTCAAGTGGCCAAAAATGACCTTAAAGTGGCCACGAATGGTACTTTTACCCTATATTAGTAGAAATCAATTTTTTTTTTTTTTTTTCAGAAAAAAAAGTAATAATAAGTAATAATAGTAGGGTAATTAGCGAAAAATTTGAATTAAATTTTTCGAGCTATAAATTACTAAAAAAAAAAAAAAAAAAAAAAAAAAAACAAGTAAAACCGTGAAAAGACATCAATACACTAAGTAGCCTTTTGAATATCTTATTTAAATTATAAAATCTGGCTGTTGTAAACTTTCCCCTATTACCTTTGCTCAATAATATATAAAATAATAATAATATCTCGAGCGTTGGTTAATGTGAATTTATTTGAACAAACAAATTTCAATATTTTGAGTCGTAATAATAATTGTAGTCAGCAGCACCTGGTGACGGAACTTGATTACAGGCGTTGTGAGCGAGGGTATTGTTAGTATTACACATCAGAGATGGAAATTTAATAGAATATTAATCATACTAAATATTCATTTCAAATATATATTACTATCACTGTAACTTTTGATTACATTTCACATTATATATTTAAATAATTATTTCTCGCGTATTCCATCCAATCCTCCCGTTATTTTATTTCATGTAAATAAATTCCCCAAGTATACACCGCGACCTAATATAGAATATATTCCTCTATAAATTAAATATTTAAATCATATAATTATTAAAATTGAGGTCCAATTTCACAATTATGAATTCACGCTATCAATTTTTTTAGCTGCGGTCACGTGAAAAAAAAAAATATCATTAATGAAATTTGTTATTTATCAAATTATAATAAATTTTGTAGAGTGTAAAATCATCATAATCGTGTGTTTGAAAAAAAAAATGATAAGAAATGAGAGTCGAGTTGATTTTGAGACCGGTCGAACATATTTAACGTGACGTAGTTTAGTATTCGCGGATGGAGCACGTAGATCGTGGTCTTATCTTCCACAAATCGTAAATCATGAAGCCGCTTAAGAGCGAGTAGTGGTCAGAGATGGCCTAGGGCCGGCAGTCCGAAGCTTTCCGTTTTCCCAGGATAACGGCGAACGAGTTACGACTAGGGTCACGAAGTCATAGTCGACATCCTATAAAGCCGCAAGAGAATCATCTATATAGATATATGTTTATACACATATATGTACTATAGATACATAGGGACATCACATATTTTTATACATGTATGTATGCTCAAATATATTATCCTCAATCTTTATTTTAATTTTATTTTTTTTTTATTCCTGAATTTAAATTGGCAACTTGCTAAAAAAACGACGTCCCATATTTTTTTAATGAGAATATATTCTACCTATCCATAAATATTATTTTTTTTTTTTTTGTGAATTATTTAAATTTGACATTTTAGTTGAAATCTATTTCATGTACAAAGTCCTAAATAATTTATGACAAAAGGGAAAAGACGAATGTGAATAGAATATAAAGACGAGGAAGGCAAAAGATGCTTTTGTCGAAATGTAGTACGTTGAATTAGAATGAATAATGTAAATACTTTCTCGTGGATTCGAAAATCCAATCGTCGAATCACATTCCTGTATTTCCATGCCTACACTCGTGTATATAAAGTTAAAGGGAGATAATAGAGTCGACATACTGAGATGAGAGACGACTGTTTTTTTTAAATAAAAATAAAAAAACAAAAAAAAAAGTCAAAGGGAATATAACGAGAAGGATACGAATGCCTTCTTTTGCGAGTGGTAAAACGTGTTTTTTACATTAACAAAAATAACCTTTCAGCTTTTTTTTTATTTTTTGTTTTTGCGTACCTTATCAAACTTTTCTTTCTATCATTTTTAGTTTAGGTTTTTATTTCTGATACGTGCGCTTCTTTCACCTCCTTTACAGCATGTTACGCTGCTATGGAAATACGTGAGAAAAGTAGTTTTTGGAATTTCAAACAAATTTACGTAACACAAAAAAAAATTAGAAAGGATTCCAAGTAAATTCACGTAATTTTTTTTGAATTGTAAACTATTCGATAAATTATCAGATGGCAAAAAAAATAATTATTTAATTACTTAAAATTTAACCGCGCGCTTATAAATTAAATACGAGTTTTATGAACTAGAAATTAGTACCGTAAAATTTATCGTACGTACAGACAAAAAATGATTAATTACTTATGAAAAAAAACATTTTTTACGATAGTGGTAATTTTTTTTATTAATTTGAAATATAGTCATTAATTGTCGCGATAATTGAAAAATTACCCTGTGCATCAGTAAAATTATTAAGATACTCAAGTTCGCGAACGTCTAATAATTTTTGGATTTTATTTTAAAACGATAAATTATAAAAAAAAAATATTTTGAAAAATTGCACCTATAGTTTTTTTAATTGTCTACATGTGCATTTTTTTTTTTTTTTTTTTTTAATTGATTTGTTAAGGAAAATAAAAAAAAATGTTAATTGTCTAATAATCAGGATCATAAATCATTGAAATGAATTTTCAACAGAAACAATTTTTTATCTAGACAAAGAAAGCCTGTGCATGAAATAGCTAAGCGGCGAACCGCTAAAGGTCAATCAAATAAAAATTTAAACCGTCTAGGTCAGTAACGAGTTCACTTACATAGAAAAGAAATAGATATATATGATATATATAAATTTTATAAGAGTAGTAAAGAACAAAAAGTGACTCAAGGTACAATAGCATTTTTATCCATTTATAAAACATAAGTGAACATAGATTACAATCCTATTAGATTACAACTGCACTATTTTACTTGAAAGTATATGATTTTCTTTTTCTGTCTCATCATTTTATTCAATTTTTTTTTTTTTTTTTTATTCGAACATATATATGATAGAACAAAAGACATATATAAATGAAAGTGCACTCGTTGGTCCATTACGAGCACTTCCTAGACATTTTCACTCTATACAAAGAAGAAGAGCATGAGAATGGGATAGCAATTTTCTTCGATATATGAGTTGTAAAAAGCTCAGAAAAAAGTAATATCATAAAAAAAAAAATTAACGCTGAAATAAAAATACATAGTCAACCTTTTAGTATGAAGATTATTCATTTCTCTATCGAATTAGGTTCTATTCATACACTTTAATAGTTTATTAGACAGTAATGTTCAGTATAATAACCTAATAATGTATTATCTACGTGTAATATAAAGTTTCTGTATAATATTTTAAAACAAAATTGCTTGGTATAAATATTCAAACTATCGATACAAGCGTTTATGTATGTAGCGTACATATACATTGTTACAAAGCTGCGCATATTAATAAGTGATTAACTTTATATAAATATATGCAAAAGATAAATGATAAAATTACAGGGATCAATATCCGTATTTTATTCAAATAGTTTTAGGGAAACTGTTATTATGCTTATAAAATTGCTTTATAGAACGATCGATTGAAAAGAATGAAAAGCGAGTGTTGTATAATTTAGGACGATATTATAAAAATTTATGTACGTGAGGATCGGAACGTTTTTCACGCAACGAAAATGAAAATATTTTATGCAAGTTGAGTCTGAATGTGACTCCAGGAGTAGTTGGGGGTAGTCGCAATTATTGGCTGACGTAAGAAACATTTCAGAAATCTAGATGCACACTGAAAAAAAAATGTACCTAAAAATCGGAACGTTTTTCACCGAACGAAAATGAACAAAACGGGATGAAAATTACAAAATCTACTGGATCGAGATTTCTGAAATGTTTCTTACGTTAGCCGATAATTGTGACCACGCCCAACTACCCCTTGAGTCACCTTTAGACTCAACTTGCATAAATTATTTTCGTTTTCGTTGGGTGAGAAACGTTTCGATCTTCAGATTGAAAAAAAAAGTATAAAGTTCGTAAACGCATTTTTACTGCAAGAAACCTGGTGTAATTCCCACAGCAATACCAAGTTTTATTGTAGGACTAAAACTTTATAGTATGTTACTATAGCAAATGTAGTGGTGTCTCCAGCGCTTACATACTTATCCTATAGTATTTTTTATTTCCCGCGCTTTTACCTCATGTTGTTATAAAATAGGAATAAGAGTGCAAGTGTCAAATATTAAAATGAGGCGTGAAATATTATTTTTATAATTATTGAATTATTGATTAATATTTATTTACTTTTCGAATTATTGTTGATGATACGTCTGTTTTAATGAAAACTGCTCCTATTTACTCTCTGAACATGCACTAGTGAAAATAAGTGAATATTCACTAATTCCAAGTGCAAGCCTTACCACTAATTTGAAAAAGTGGTTTGATTGGCACTCAGAACTAAGAAATATTCACTTATTCCACTTATTGATGTTTAGAGAGTATAAAAATATATGCATGTCAATAAAGTAAGGTTAAGTTCATTTTATTTTTAATATGGTGTTATGCTTACAGCAATACCGAGTTTTACTTACCACAAGAATACTAGCAATGCTACCAGAACAAAAAATTTACCGTGACGAAAAAAATACTTTTTTTCTTTAAGTACCGCCCTTGGCTTAGATTTTCTATTTGATTTCTCTAGGATTCAGAGAAGTCTTCTGAAATAACGCTTGCACATAAAAGTAAAGGAAAAAAATTCATACTTTGATAACTGAGCCCTTAGTCTAGATTTTCTATTGGATTTCTCTACGATTCTCGACTTGAGTATGATTTTGATACGACCGGACTATTATGATATTTTTAATATTATAGTAAATATTGAAACAATTTTTTTTGGACAAAATTCAAAAATCGTCGCACTACTCGGGATGACGAACGTGCTTCATAATTTTTCTAGAGACTATATATAAACATTTACAGAAAAAATTTTTTTTTCATCATAAAATGGTGTCTCATTTTGCCCTACTCGCTTTTACATTCGTTTGAAATTATTCCTAGTATAATGGCAACCATATACCCATAAAATGTACATTACATAAATTTCGGTATCGTTATTATTTAGTCGAATCTATAATGCAATAAGTAGTTATAATAGATTGCGATACCACATAAAATATCCAGATACTACAGTAATAACAAATATGCGTAGAGTTATGTTGATTTGGTTGGGTTAATTTCACAATAGCTTTATTACATTACCATTTGAGAACGCACTCCATCGAATATTATCTAAATTTACGTTTGAACACTATTATCTTTTATTATTCATCACTGACAAATTATTTCGAGTTAATAAATTAGTTACATGTTATTGTAATGATTAAATAATGCAATATTTGTTCACCCTTACTCAATTACTTGTTAAATGACAAATGATTCTCTATGTTGGGCTTTTTAAACTTTACTATGTAGAACTGTATTCAATTTACTTGCAATGTTGATGGTATTATTATTATTACTTGCAATTATACAACTGATATTATATATATTTCGTATTTATGCAGTGCTGAATTGATATTTAAATTGTATATATAATTATGATTGATAATAAACAATTCTCTAATATATATATTCACTACTATTAAACCTTGTTATGATAAACATTAATTCTCATATTCTTTGTAGGGACATAAACTTATTTGATGTGATTGTTTACCTACATGATACGCTGTATTTCTGTATTTTATAATTCAAAAGTTATGTGCGATTGTTTAGAAACATAAATCCTGCGACTGCAATCACTGAATACTAATATTGATAATTTGTTAGAGTATTAGAAATTTATATTGACATAACAACGATGTATATTTTTCACCTATATACACATCCATCTATATGTAAATATATTTAGAGATAGGGTCGTTCTCAGTACACGGTTAGAAATTTTGTGTTGAATTAATCATAAATTGTGTGTTGTGAACGGTCGACACAAATTTTAGTGTTGATTCAACACATTGCGTTTGTGTTGATCTTTGACACTAATGTTATGTTAAATAATTGAACACAGAATCTATTATTTTGACAGAAAATTTGGGTAAATTCAACACACTTTTCGTGTCAAAATTAACTAATAAATATGAGCACATAACCTAACCAACTCAAGTATACTAATCTAACCTTAGAACAACTTATGCCAATTTAGCAAACAATAAGCTCGATTTTCAATGATTTTTCTAAAGAACGGCTATGAATTATCCTCCCGTAAAATGAGAATAAAAAAATCATTGAACCTGATCATAAAAATATTAAAGTTATCTATGATTATATTTAATTGTAAATTAATAGTAATCCAAGTTTCCTTGCAAACAATGCTACTACAATGTTTTTCTTGGTTATAGTAATGAAAAAACGCGCGGGTGTTTAGCTAAACAACACGAACTTTATGTTAATTTTCGAATAACACACACTGTAAAAAATTCCCATTAAATTTTACTATGGGTACATTGTAACACCGGACCATAAGAAAACCGGTACAAAATTTATAGGTGTCCCATAGTAAACCTATGCGCAGATGACGCGATTGGGACCTATGCGCATACGTTTACTATGGTTTCTGTTAAATTAACAGATTTCTGTGTTGAAAATCAATGCAAAAAATTAACCGAATTTTCTTAAGATAAATACACAAAATGTCTAACTGTCTAACTTTAATAGTCATAATAATCTTACAATAAATAAAAAACGGATTTTTTAACCGAATTTTCCGAATACTTGGTCACGTTCCACTTTTTTCTCATAAACATAAATTAGCTTTATTAATTAAAAAAATATACCTGCTGTAAATATAAGGGTGAAACTAAAGTTAAAAAAAACAATAATTCGTTTAATTCCGGAAAAGAGTTAAAATAAGTGACCTTATTATTATTGTATGATTATATACATTAAAATAATGAAAGCTCGACATGAAAGTATGAAAAAAATTTAATAAATATTTGACGGGCAGTTTACCTTTTTATAGATGAATTTCTGATATTTTTAGAAGTTTGTAATAGATACAGACAACTTTAATAAAAATGAAATATAAATTTTAAAAGCCTTTTTTGTTAAAACGGAATAAAAGTATTTAAAATAAGAAAAATGTGAAGAAGAACAAGAAGGAAAAAGTTGAGATAGTTTAATGTGTATGTCAGTATTTATGTAAGGATAAGGAATATAAAGAGAGGAACATAGCAATTGGAGTAGTATGAGAACAACGACAATGCACTGAAGTTATCTCAGGCTTTTAACCCTTATGTTAAGTTTATAAAGGAGTTGTGAAGACTGATAAACTCATGAAATAGCCGGCGACGTAGAGATGCCAAGGGCAGTGCCTCAAGAGAGCTTATGTAAGCCGCTATAAGAATTATGATAGGGATAATACCACCAGGACGCTTTAAGGAGACGATCCTTTTCGTTTGCTCTGAATGCTATGCCAAGTATGCGCTCGCATATTTTACATGGACTTTTATAGCACGTGTGGGAAATAAAATACTATATTCCAAATTGGAATTTTCATTTATTATACTTTGTAAGTATATTTTATTGGATATAGGGGAAGGGGGGGCAAAACGGGATAGGCCGGCAAAATGGGATACCCTCAAAATTTCGTCAAAATTTTTTTTTTTCGAAAAACTTTCGAAAATGGTCAAAAATGACATCTAGTATCATTTTACACTATCGAAAGCTAAAAAAAAACATTTTTATATTTTTTGCGAAAAGTATAAATAAAAAAAATGTACAAATTTTATCGTACTACAAATTTATTTTCATGGAGTATCACAAATTAAGAAATTTATTTCTTTAATTAACTCAAGAACAATAATACTGATAAAAACTCTAAAACTGTAACATTGGTAATCATCATAATTTTAACCGTTACATTGTAACTTTCATAATTTTGTAATATTTTATAACTTTAGTGCTATAATATCACATTATTAACAGTTATGTTAATTTTCTAATATTCAATATTTAATTATTTCTCTTATAAAAATAATTTCTTTGGAATGAAAACTAACTAACATTATTTTTAACATAAGTATTAAAATTTATAATAAATAACGATAACGATATATAACTGATTCATCGTTAATGAAAGATAAATCTCTAAAATTATTCACAATAATCACAGATAAATTGAGTATCGTTGTCCGAAACACCAGCACATGAATCATGAGCCCACCTATGACAAAGTTGGCATTGCGTCCAAGATTCAAACGATTCACTGTACTTTTGATCACAGTAAATACAAAAGGCGTCATCTTTGTGCTGATTTTTGCAGGGTCGACCTCTACCTTTACCGACTGTTTTTTAAACTGACTTTTTCTGTTGAACATCAATTTAGAAAGACATTATTACATCAATTTTATTCACTTGAAGAAAAAAAAAAAAAAATTTACTTTTTTTTGGGGTATCCCATTTTGCCCGCAAAAAATAAAAATTTTTTTCTGATGGCAGTCTAAAATTCGTTATATTTATTTCAAATAGAATCAAAATAAAGCCAATTTACGATATTTACGTCCCTAAAAACTAAATTTTTCGTTAAGTATCCCGTTTTGCCCCCCCTTCCCCTATTTATAAATTTTATTCTATGCTGATATTTTTTAAAATAGTCACTTTAACGATAAAATGTACTCGTCAGTTTATAACCGATATTCCATATTTTTTATTCTAATTATTTTTTTTTTCTCCTGCGTTCAAAATAAAATTTCACATGTAGTCTGTACTATCCAATTAAAAATTCTGAATTTATTGTCGAGTTAATAAAACCAATAACTCTTAATGCTCATTAAATTGTTTTCTCTAGAAAACTTGTTATTGAATTTAATCGTAAATATATATGAAACAAAATAAAAGAAAAGGATAGTCCAATAAAAATGTTTATCACACAATTGGCAATCAATTATACGCAGTAATAATCAAGCGATTGCCCGCGCCGTCAGACGCGAAATCGTTCTCATATAAATCACATGACAAGCTCAGAACTCGGGTGTAGAAATCACCAGTTAGGATGGATATATAGGATGCCACTGACTTATACAACTCTCCGCAATGAGAGATGTGGGTTTAGTTTCTGTGTGGTTCCCATCCCTTTCGGTCTACTCTACGGTTTAGTTCTCTTCCTCTCTGGCTTCTGAATCTGGGAAACTCCTCCTCGATTTCTAGATTGACGAAACGTCGAAACCAGATGCCAGCACACGTTTTCTCAACCCCTGGTTTCGAAAGCTTCTAAGCTAAGTCTCAAGTTCGTCTGTCATCAGTCCAAATACTCGAACACAGTTATTTTATTTAGTTTTTTTCTGTTTTCATTAATTATGTCTCTGGTTTTAATGAAAATAATTATTTGCCTGTCATTAATTTTTTTTTCTTTTAATTTTCATTTTAGTTTAACAGAAAAATTGACGTTTTCTCTGATAAATATTTTAGACACTGATTATATATACATATATATAAACATATATATATATATATATTTTTTTTTTATTTTTGTTAAAATGTCAACGAGCGAGTCTGATAAATTACTTTTCAGTACAATGAAGAACAAAAATTCGAATAATGACCGCACGAATAGTTTTTGTACCTTGGCTGCAATCGATTAACCTCCCTTGGGGACGAGAAAAACCTTTAACCCGCTTTCAGCTGGTGCTTCTGCTGCCACTGGTTTACGAGTAGAACCAACGCGTCTGTAAATTTAATTTGGAACTCTAGACGATGGATTAAATTTCCTTGATAGACAGCAAGTCTTCTTATTTTTTTTTTTCTTACATTTTTTCAATCTCGTTTTCAACAAACAGTGCAAATTCATTTATTTCAACCAATTAAATGCTTTCCCTTACGGAAAAAATTTCATTTATAAATTTATTATTTTTTTTTTTTTGCGTAATGCAATTTTTTCATAAACGTCAAGATGTCTATATTTTATTTAATACTGAAGTACAGGGTTATTAATTATGTGTAGCGAGTACGAAAGATTATCTGTAAGGATTTTCGGGTAAATATATTTAGACACTTGTAAATTTTGTATGAAGATGCGCGATAACGGAAACGTGACTTGGAAATAAAGTAACGGTATTAAGTTTTCGTATATAAGATTCTACTTTTGAAAACATTTGTAATAAATAATTAAATACTTGGATCATAAATATGGCTTACAATTTATTTGATAATTTTACGCGCTGTAGTTTCTACCAACCATTTTTTTTTTTTTTTAAATTACGATGAGCTTTCTTAAAACGAATTAGTGAAAATTTCTTGTAAATAATGAATTTTTACGGAGAAAGAGTAGAATAAGAGAGTGGACTGGATGATGATATCCATAGTTTATGTTTTTTACAAATAAAAAAAAAATTTTTTGGTGCAAAAAATTTTTACACGCCTCAAAAAAATTTTTACTTGTCCTGAAAAAATTTTTTTTTGCGCCAAGAAATCCTTTTCTGTGTGCATGTATAAAATAAATGGAGGAAGGGAGAGGGGTATGAGCCCCATACTTTGGCTTTTGTTTTATAATAGCTGCGGTCCCATGGGCAATAATAATTTGAGATAGAATAATTTATGTCGAATTGAATATTAATATTTGAATCGAAATTCAAATAAAATACTTTAAAAATTAGAATTATTTTGAAAAATCCTAATTTAAAAAAAAATTCAAAATTTGTACATGTGTACTAAAAATTTGGTTTTTGAAATTCGAACTATATTTGAATTTGAGCTAAATAATTTGAAAACTGAGAAACCAAATTATCTGCAGACCCTTAATTTTGACATTTCTCTCTTAAATCGAATTAGTGAAAATCACGTGACAATCACTTATCGCCAGTGAAAAATATAAGGTACCGGCGGGTAATATGGCCTAGCTAAGGGAGATTTTGAATAGAATCGAAAATATTGCATTTAATTATCGAAATGTATCAT
The DNA here is from genome assembly GCA_030273425.1 of Microplitis manilae. Taxonomy (NCBI): domain Eukaryota; kingdom Metazoa; phylum Arthropoda; class Insecta; order Hymenoptera; family Braconidae; genus Microplitis; species Microplitis manilae. Next base: position 22,341,281 of record CP092726.1, read on the forward strand.
TAATCTTAATTTCAATACATTAGCCATAAAAAGTAATGAAGTAATGGTAATTTTTACCATAAACAAACAAAAAATTATACTTTTACAAAAACCATACGAATAGGCCTTATTTTACTACGGTAGAGTAATAAGGCCTACGGGTTAAACAAACTGGAATAGTTTAACTATACTTAATAAAATTGGTATTGGAGATGAATCATCACTTAAATTTAGCAATAATACTTTTTAAGAGTCAAAAGACTAGATTGTTTTGCTCATCAGCACTTAAAATTATCAGTATTCTTTTTAGGAATCAGAAGACTAGATTGTTTTTTATAATTTCTTCTGCGCTACGACAGCATATGACGGATGATGAAATATAGAAGACAGGAAACGTGGTATCGGGACTATAAATTTGTCGTAACATCTCTATGTAAGGACCTTTTACTAGAGTAGCCTTTAGCGGAGGCGATTATTTTAAATATCATTTCTGTCACTTAGGCCTTATTACCCGCGGATACCTTACCACTATTTGAATTAGTGACATCCTTTTCACTAGTAAACAGTAAATAGTCACTATTCTCACTATTTCAAATTTAAAAGAGTTGGTAATTTAAATAAAGTAAAAATATTTTTTAAAAATTTCATAACGGTCAACAAATTTTTTTTTTGTCAAAAAGTGGTCTTATAATTCGCCCAACTCATTTACAATTATAAAAATATTAATACTTTACTATAATTTAATATTTATGTCAAGCGTAACGAGTTCGTATTGAAATTCGCTACCAGCTCTCTTTCGTAATGTCAACCATTTAATTATATTTTTTTCTCAATTAAATTAATAAATTAAAATTATAAAATGTATTGAATAAATGTTTTCCGGCAGAAATTAATTACTCTTCTGTCATAACAATATAAAAAAATAAAAAATATCAATTATCAATCCAATCAATTTTAATTAAATAAATAATTCTTCACTGCTGTTTATTTAACAAAAAAATAACAGTAAAAATAATTGTCTGTTTCAGAGTGAAAATTAACAAAAGCATTTAAATCACGAGTTATTAAAACAGGTGTAACCAAATAAGTAAGTATTGAATATGAAATAACAGCCAATGAATTATTGAATAGGTTAATGTTGTATAATTGATGGTAGATTTAATATGAATACATGTGTGTGTGCATGTATGTGTCTATATGCGTCAATTGTCAAAGGTTTAGTGGTTGGACCTCTGACTGTGACTTCTGACATCTGACTCTCCTATTCAGTAACCAGCAATACCTTAGGCCAACCCACATATCCCTCCCGTCAATTACCACGACGGTATTTCCAGCCATTTTCTCTGTCTCTGTACTCTTGTCCTTCTCATCTATTCTCTCACAATCAAACATTTGCTCCTGGATTCTCGAGTAGTCTAGCGACTCATGTATACAATATAGAGAGTCCAATAGCGTAAAGAGAAAACAGAATGAGAGAGTGAGGAAGAGAAAGAGAGGAAGAGGAAGAACCGGTGGTAGCTAGTGTTTCGATCGCGTGAACATGGCGATAAAGCGAGAATAGGTGACACTCGGGACCAAGGGAGAGCTCGAAATTAACGCCCCATCCTCCTTCATATTCCTATTATATGTATTTACACATATATATAGCCGGTGATGTCCTCCACGTGGTTCTCATCTTCGTACCAGTTTCCGTTGAATGAACGAACGAATAAACGAACGTGCATATGAACATATATCAGCTTTCACTACTACCACTACTATTACTACAACGTTACCGGGATTACATTAATTGAATATTCATGCTACGGATTTGCATCAATTTTTGGCGTCGAAACTCACTCACGCGCCTCTCTATAACCTTGTCTACGTTCATGTATTTTATCCGTCCCCTCATACTTGTTTCCTTCCTCGAAATATGTGAATGCCATCAATATATTCTGTATCCAGCTTTTACTACGTCATATATATTCCCATCAAGCTTTTAGCAGTGAAAATCATCTACCTGATAATATTATCGTCTATCAATATCAGTACAAACAAAAATTATAAATTTATTTATTATTTTTTTAATAAAATTATCTTTTCAAATTTCCATCAGTCTAGTTATCAAGTTTTTCTATCATTCTTTGAAATTTTTTTTAGCCAAATTTTAATAAAAATTCGTAGATTTTTTTTTTTTTTTTTTTTTTCGAATTAAAGGGGACCACTAGTGTGACCGCCTAAAAAAAGATAATTATTTGGAATTTTTTTTAAGATAACTACTGCATGGAATGTTTGAATGTTTTAGGGATATATTTGTGGGTATGTCATGAATGCAAGATAAAATTTTTGGATAAAAAAATTCAAAATTCAGTGAGATGTTCACAATCTCTCAATGCTCGAAAAAAAAGAAAGTCCCCCCACTGCAGCAACTTTCACAGTACAAGAAATCAAAAAAACCAAAAAGTTTATTAAACTAGAAGGTATTTCTCGTAACATGACCCTTGGGCTAAGAAAAAAATTTAAATTTAACAAAATAGCGGAGTTTCTAAAAAAATTTTCAAATTTCGCGCGAAAATTTGATAATTTTTAGCCTGCCAAAATTACATTTTTGATTCGATCGGAAAACTGGAGGTTCATGGTACGTAAAAACATATATAAAAGGAACTGCAATTCGAATCAAATCGATCGGATGATTTGTCTTCGAGTTATAACTGCAGCAATTTTGAAAAATGTATTTTTGAGAACCGATAAGCGGCTGCTCTTCAGATGACTGTAACTCAAAGAAACTATTCAAGATATGTACTTGATATTTTAGTATGTTATTTTTAAAAGTATAAACTATCGAAATATTCAAAAGAAAAAAAATTGATTTTTCCAAAATTTCACACTAGTGGTTCCTCTTAATTTTTATAATTTTTTTGAAAATATTTTCACGTTAAATTGTCAATTTGAATTTTATTTTATTTTGAAGCTATGCGTTAAATTATGCCTTTGATGCTGATGAGATAATTACGTTTTACGTAAAATCGTATATGTAAGCGTTTAATTGAAATACCATTCTCAATTATTTCAAAAGCTATTTATTTCAATAAAATATTTAATAAATTTTAAATTGAGATCAGTTTTTTTTAATTGTCTGATTATATTTACCTGAATAACAATTTTTAAAATAAGTTATTTTTTTTTTTTTTACATCTCTGCTAATTTTAACAATTTTTCATTTCCTCTGCAATGGAAGCATATCAATTATTATAATTGCAATATAAAATGAAGTTTTTTCATTTGACCAAATAAATCTTCAAAGTTAATTTTCCTAGCTCTCCTTCGAAAAAAAAAAAAAAATAATAAAAAAACTAAAACAAATTGTATGTAATATTTTTCTGTATAATTAAACTTCTCTTTGAGATTTTTACAGCAATTTTATTTATATAATTATGTAAAGCATCTCGTTTATAAAATTAGAGCAATTTACATTTAAAAAATTTTCCTCTCGCGTTGATGCATATTTTTTTAAAAATAATTCAAAAAATAATGAAGCGAAAAAAATAATAAAATTGTTTAATTATAACAAGAGAGCGGAATATCTTGAGCGACGTCGAACCCGAGACTATTCCTAATTTAATTAATTATTTTCTCTAGGAAATGAAAAAGTGAGTGATGTTAAAAAAAAAAATCTTGAATAAAACTGTAATTTAGTTTCTTTAGAGGAAAGAATACTCAGAGATATTTTCGTTCTCTATAATTTAATCAGTATCGATTTAGAAACATGTCTTCGTACTCGACATTCTTTTTTCTCTTCGCAACACTTTCTTCGATAAATACAGATATGTTTAGTATACAATATGTTATATATATTTATTAGAATTCTATCGTAGTACTATCGTCAGAATGTCGGCGTCATAGATAACCATTTACGTAATCTGTTTAAATTTCAAATCGTAAAGCTCTCTGAGATAAAATCATCGCTCTTGAATGTCTCGTGATGTTATCTTGCCTAGAATAATAAGTTGCATACGATTTCATCGATTATACCTTCTCTCTATTTTATTCGACGATTCCAAGTGATTTATTACAAAAAAAAAAAAAAAAAAAAAAAATGTTGAAAATCAAAAAGTGCACACCTCAATCCCTCACGATAATTATTAATATTTTATTTTTTTAGTTTCTTCTTTCAGTTTAATTTTTTATTATTCAAATTTTTTTTAAATATCCCGCCTTTTTTCATAGATGCCGCTTTTTACTTTTTAGTTTTACTATCATACAAGTGCTGCTGCCAGTAGTTGGTGGAGAAAAAAAAAAGAAAAAATATTAAATGACAGCTGAATTTGTCGTGCATTACCGATTTTGAATTTTTTATTAATTATAATTAAATCAAAAGGATTTAGATAGTGATTTTCAAAAAGATTCATGTGACAAAAGATACAAAGTTAATATAAAAAAAATTAGGCAAATTTATTATATTTTTTGAAAGTTATCGTGTTTGCGAAGATTTATATGTCATAGGTTAGCACTGGTTTCTCAAATTAAAATAATTTATTTGAAATTAATTGTAAGCTATTCTTTCCTGAATACCGACCATTTTGCTCGTTAGACATCTTGAGGCCCGTAACCTCTAACGTCAGGAGTTACCCCCAGTCTGTGACGAGGTTCACCCTCACGAGAAGGGCGAAAAAGACATTGAGACAGATGAAGAAGAGGCATTTCGACGAGACCCATCGTGATGATTATATCTATAGATTGCTTATGGCGTTTCAATGTTATTTGGCACGTGTAATTTTGACTACACACTTGGTTTTAAAGCGTATTAACCGTCTGTATTATACGATTAGTTGTCGGGTCCAATAATTTTCAATTGTTAAATAGATATTGGTTCTATCTACTAGTAAGTGAAATATATTCAAGTGCCCTTATTACACTATGGAATAATAAATCGACTTAATACCGGGTCAAAATTATTGCTCAATAAATTATCTTTGAACTAGTATACAACTTAACCCATTTTAGTGTAACCAAAAAAATGTAGAGATGATTTAATATAAGTGAATTGCACGCTTGAAGTGTGCAGAAAATTCAGAAAATTTAATTAATCACTGAGAATTTTTTTTGTTTTCACAAAATATTTTTTTTTATCTGTTAGACTAAAAGATATTTAATTTCTCTCATTTGAATTTAATTTACAAAAAAAAAATGTATATATATGTTTATATAATTTAAATTGTAATTTAATGTCGGTTAATTAAACGATTGTATTTTAGAGGTAAAAAAAAAGTTTATTATTCACGGTAATGAGAGAAAGTATTAGGATGAATTCTTTGTAAACCCAAATGCATTTTTCTCTTGTGTGATAGACAAAAAAAAATTCATTCTACAGTGGACAAAGGACGAGCTGATGGATTCTAGATAGGATAAGAGCGGCCATTAGCGCTTGGCGAAAACAACGCATCTCGTTTCACTGCTCCACACAATGTCCAAACAAAAGATATAATTATTCCTCGGAATTAAAGCGCCTCTTTTCTTTTTATCCATCAATTGATGGTTAGTTACTATTCTCTTTTATTGTTGGAAAAACTCAACAAACTACACAATTATCAATAATTGTATTCTTATTTAATTATTAATTAGATAATAATGAGTCTACTATTATCTTATTATGAATTTTTATTATATACGAGCTTTTAAATTTTGTAAGTTATTTTATTCATGAAAAATTTATCGCATATTTCAAATTATTAATTTATTGCTAGAATTTTTTTTTTTATATCACGTTGAAAAAATAATAAATTACACTGCTTTAAATTATTTCAATATAAAAATTTGAATTGAAATTATTTTTAAATTAAATTTAAAAAATTTCAAATTTATGAGTCACATTTACAAGTGACATGAAATAATAAATTAGTTGGCATCCGTAAAAAAATATTTCAGCTGACAGACTGTATGTATATAAGTACAAAAAAAATAGTATGAAACAGAGTTAGTCGGAAGTGTACACGCGATTTTTTGGCATAAAATAAATTCCCATGTCACCGCACTAGTCTGGACAAAGTATATAAATCGATTTTCCAGTCTCGCGAACTAGGACTTCCGGTGTTTAAAGAGGCTCATTATTTTGCTGCCATGAGCGAGCATTGGTGCCCTCTACTCCCTCAGAGCTGAAGACAAAGTAGAAGAAAAAGAAAAAATACAAGTTAAATAAAGTGTGTCGGAATAACGACTCAGATTTATAAATTTTAAACTTTGATAAATTTTAAATCGATGGTTAAGTCGATCAAGCCTTAAAATGAATTGGTTTCAGTGGAAAATAACTTGAGTATTTCTATTCACTTGTTTTCTGTGTTTTTTTCAACTATTTTTGACTTATTACCTGATATTGCTTGATATAATTATATCTACTAGTAATATTGTTGATCTGCTAATTCAATAGTATTTAATTCAGCAATTTTCACATGAGCTGTCGTTAACTAATCGTTTGTAAATGTCATTCTAACCTATAAATTTTTTTTTTACAACCATAGTGAAATTCCAGCCGTTTTGGCACACATGTAACCTCAAATATATGTTACTAGTGAAAGCAAAAACATAAAAAAGCAGTATTAATTTTCTTCTTCATTTTATTTTTTATTAGACACTTTGGTAAATTTAATTTAAAACTTATCACACAGTAAATGGGACTGTCACATCGTAAAGTCAGACCTAACCTAGCCTGATAGGGGTCGCGACATATTCTAATAGGTGAAAGTCAGAGGATGGAATACGAGACATTAGGATATTTATTTAAAAATAATTATTTTACACTTAACCCTTTGGCATTAGTTACATAGTTATCATGATTTCATTTCTAAAGAACAGGAAATTTGTTGGTTCTTTTAGGCAACGCCTTTTCAGAATGTGGAGTTCAATATTTCAAATCTATGTTTTTATTAGGGCATGTTCAGAAATTCATTATGAAAGAGAAAGATGCAACATCTGCGTTAGCAAATATTATCTGGTAAAACAAGAGGAATTATTCAACATTACCATAAAGCGTTCATATTCTCTGTAGAGAAGGTGAATGCAGTATCAATTTTATACTCTTGTTCTTCTGGATTGAGTGAATCACGTAGCTTATTACTTATTACTTATCACCTATTTACCCAGATCAAAAATAAAACTTGATTCAGACTTGTTTACCGAATCGAAATTTGGAGCCGTTTTTCACAAGACAAACTCGACTTTTTTTACGGAGATATGAATACATTGAGTTTTCGTCTTGGTTTAGACTTAACTGGCTTACGTAGTCACGATTTAAAACGAAAAATAAATCAAGTCGAAATTTACTTGGTTTAGGCTTATTCGACTTGAAATGTAAAGACGAATAAGTTCAAACTAAGATAAAAAAAAAACAAATAAGTTGCAACTAAGATGAAAAAAGTTTAAAAAAACTCAATTTAAGTCAAAAAAGTTGAGATCTTCTCAAAAAATCGTCGGCAAATCGATAACTTCAAAAGAAATTAAGGCGAAGCGAGCCTGAATCAAGTTGTACTTTTCACCCGGGTAGATGAATGTTTATCAATCTCCAGAGTGTTTTTCTGTAAAATTTCAGTAAATTTTTTTTGGTCTCAAATAAAATTGATCCATCAAATCAACACTATTTTCAAAAAATTGCTACCTCTAGAACGCAATGATATTGAAATTTAAATCACGAATGTGCATTTCATTTTTTCATATAAAAGAACTTGCAATACTTAAAGCGTTTTTTAACAGTTAAATGTAAGTTTGTCGCCTGTCGAAAAAGTTTAACACGATCACAAACAACTCTCGTCAATCTATCCCTCAGTATCCTTCAATGCCTCGATAGATTTAGGAAGATGCATGTTCTCTACATAAATTTAACTCAGCACGTACTAGTGTCGTCTGTCATACATAGAGATGCGCTCGCTAAGCGTCATCCTTGTCGTTCAACTAAAACTCGTTTCGATCATACGCGGCTTCACGGATATACCGTATCCCCCATTTTAACGTTGACGTCACTTTGACATTCATCCCTTTTTCCATCCTTCAACTATTTTTTTTTTTTTTTTCATCATAATCATTATTATTATTACTATTTTTTTTGTTTTTTACTCAACTCACTAAACTTTCCGTAAAATTTTAGACTCGTAGAATTTATCACACGTCGTCTCAATTTATTTTCAAAATGGAAACATTCATTATTCCTAGTTTATTGTTTGTTGTTTATTGAATCCATTGTTTATTAATCGATAGAGAGATGAATTTTGATGGAATATATACGTCGGATTATATTTTAAAAGAGAGTAATATTCAGGTCGAGTACGAGGCAGGATAGTTGTGAGCCCAGAGTCGTGTATCGGGCATTTCGTGATTTATGTAACTTTACACCACCGACGAACGTGTTTGGTGATGTACGCGTTAATGGCTATTCGTAATTTGTATAAATGCTTTCAAATTTATCATGCATACCATCGATCCAACATTGACTTTAGCTTCTCGTAACTTGGTATAAACATACGTGAACATGCATACATAAAAAAATATTTTTTTATCACTAAATTTATCACTATATTTTTTTGCTTCGTCGTATACATTTTTATAACTACTCTTATTTTTTTATCCACTGATTTTATCGTCCATTAAAGTTACAACTCCGGTATACATGGATTAATATATATAATTGAAAATAATAAAAAATACCAAATTTTTTTTCCCGTTACCATAGAAGTAAAAAATAATATTATTTCGTAACGATGCCCAAAAAAAAAAAATATTACTCATAGAACGTGTATAAAAGAAATATAAAGTAATAATATATATTGCAAATGCAACATATAAATCTATATAAAAAAAATATATGAATAACAAAAATTCATATTTTTTTATAGGACACAAAAAATGATGTATGGGTTCTTTTGCAAGGATTTATATTATATATATAGGAAACCTCGGGGCAACATGAAACACCATTTGTAAGACAAAAAAGTTCGTTATCTGAATTATTTTTAGTGAATACTGCAATAAGTGTAACTCTGAGGTAAAACGGCCTACGATTATAAAAAAAATTCTAATTTTTAATGAAAATTCTAAAAACAGTGTCATTTGAACATTGGAACAAAAACCTTTTTTGTTTGTTTGAAAAACAGTGTTCCATTTTACCCTGGGGTCTCATATTTATGCACGAATATTATGTTTATTTAAAAGAACACGTACGTTTGGTGATAGTAAATAAGTTGTACATTGTGCCGATTTAGCCTACCGGCTATTTATTTGATAGCTATACAATAAAATGTCGGTAATTAAATTATTTAACTTTGAACGCATGTGTTTGTATCATACTTTATGTTTGGTATGAACACATAGTGATCGTTATAATTTTATGTGTTTATTCCAACAACTGCATTGAATGTTTTAGCTGGGCCTGTATTTATCGTTGAATTTAAAATTGCTCGTTCGATATTATAATTCCTATAGATAAGTGTAAATTTGTACTTTCGATTTATTATTCTGGTTATTTAATTACCTCAGGAAATAATTTTATTGTATTAATTTTAATTACCGTATACTATTTGTTTCCATTATTTACTTTAAACGAAGAGCTCGAAAATGTATTCACAACAATGTTTTCGAGCTCAAAGAGTTCGAAAACAGCAGAAAACTTTGGGGTTGACCTGCAGGGTCAACCGATTTCCAGATTTTTTATTGTTAAGTTTTGTTATCTAACTAGTATTAAACAAAGTATCTAATTCCATCACGGAAAAAAAAGTAAACAAAAATTACTATATGGAATGTAACCCGAAACCACCAATGGGAGCCGATAGCTTGTACATTTGACGAAAGTAAAAGATATCGGATCTATCAATGGTTTCAGATTGTCTTCTACATAGTAATCATTGCGAAATTTTGAACGTGCCTAAAGATCGAAACGTTTTTCGGGAAGCGATACTAAAAAACAAAATGAAAAGTAAAAAACCTACTGGATCTAAATTTCCGAAATGTTTCGCTTATAGATGCTGGTATGTCACCCGAAAATTGCAGCCACCCCCAACTACCCCTTAAGTCATCCTTAAAAAGTCAAATTACATCATTTTTCTTATTTCCGTTGCCCGAAAAACGTTCCGATCTTCAGCCACATAATTTTGAGATCTATTTTCTCCATGCATACATCATAAATCCTACCTAACAATAATGAAAAAAATAATTTTCATAACTCTGACTGCAAAATGCTGACTCTAGACATTTAACTGCGTTTTTCTTCGTGCATTCATTACATAAATTATTGTATATATTTAGTGACATCAAGTATTATACCGATCCCACATGATTTATAAGATCGTATTTATGAAGTAAAAGTTGCTATTTGAATATAAATTAAAAATATCAAAAAAACAATAATTAATATGAAATCCTCTTAAAATATGAGCAAAGGTTCAGCATTGATAAATTATTAAACAACAGTTGCTGTTGTTATTATTATTATGAATTCGTGAATGAATAAAAGCTGTTGAATATTCCCGTTACAGTTATATCCTCGGGTAAGTTGATTACGTAAACGTCTCGTACAACGTAAGGTTGTGTTACTTGTCAGCGTTTTGACGTTATAATTATAGTTCAGATGATTTATTTACATTTCGCGTGAGAAGTAAAAATAGGAAACTCTAAAAAAATTTATTATTCAAGCGTTATGGAATAATATAAAATGCAATATTTGAGTATGTAACAGTATTCGAAAATATAAATACCATTTTAATTAAAATATTTGATTATTACGCAAGATATAGTTATCAATTATAATTTATATAATCAGTAAGTGACGAATTGTGAAAAGGGGAACATCCTTTCTTAAAATTGTCAACGACAGTGTTCCTCTGATCTCATTAAAATAGTTAAGTTCTCGTTAAAACAGTTAAACGATGTCTAGAGATAATGTCAGCGATGGTAAAGATACACTGAGAAAATTAAATGATTGGAGTTATCATCTAGTGATGGTAAAATTTTTACTATCAATCTGATAGTAATGAATATCATCTAGATGATTGTGTAAATCATCTAGTTTGTAATGGTTACCATCTGGATGATAAGTATTACGATCATGGATGTTAACTCGAGTTAATTAGGATTATTATCCTAAATAGTTATATTTATAATTTCTGATGGTAACTGGTACCATCAGAAATTATAATAGTTACCATCAAAGATAATTAGAATAACAATTAATTCGATTATAATGAAACATCATTTTACAAGGGTAAAAAAATACTAAATGTTAATAGGGGAGCCTGGGGCGCGAAGGACCCTTTCAAAAATTAACTAAAAAAGTTTTATTTTCATTTTCCGTCAAGTTATGACCTCTATATTGTTTTTATCATATTTTTAGGCCAATATGTGATATGTGGGGTAAAATGGATCACTCTAAAATAAATTTTTTTTTCGTTTTCCGTCAAATTCTGACCTCTATAATGTTTCTATTATATTTCAGGTCAATATGTGATATGTGGGGCAAAATGAACCTCTCGAAAAACAAAATTGTAACGAAAAGATTATTTTTTTTTATTTTCCGCCTAGTTAATTTTTTCGTTACAATTTTTTTTGAGTGGCCCATTTTGCCCCACTCCTCCGCCTCAAACACTTTTCACGTTAAAAATTTTGGGCGGCCCATTTTGCCCCCAAATATTTCGAGGCATCCAAGATTTCAGGGGGCCCATTTTGCCCTCCCTTCCCCTACTTTAAATTTATTGAATTTTCGATCAATTTTTTCATAATAATAATTACCATCCCTGATAGTTACTGTAATCATCCTGATGGTAACTGTAATCATTCTGATGGTAACTGTTATCATCCAATGATTGTTAATCCTATTAACAAAAATTATAACTCTAACTATCTTTGCATTTAAAATCGTTCTTATCATCCTAGATGATCGGGGCTAAAAATTTAGGATAATAGACACAATCATTTAATTTTCTCAGTGTAGTGATGCTTGTGGTAGAAGTTACTGAGGTGTCTTGAATGTTATATCATATCAAAATTCAAAAGTCATAGTCTTGCATCCTGATAAAGTCGAATATCCCAGTAAACTTATTCTAACTCTGTATTCTCAACGGTACATTATAAATGCCTTCGGGCTCACAACTTTAACTATGAATTTATATATAAAATTTCTCTTTGCTGGATATTTAAGAGAAACTCGGGCAAAATTGAACATATTTTCAGTCAATGTCCGGGTAAAATAAGACACTATTATAATAAAAAAAACTGTTCTTTCTTTAAAAATGCTTAGCTATAATTTGTAGAAAAGAATGAGATAATTTGATCAGTTCGACTAATGCGATCACTTTAAGGTTATTAAAGAAAATGTTTTTTTTAGTTTGTTAAACTGAAGTAAAATAGGTCAGTATACACGGGGAGAAAATTATAGTAATTGCTTTTAGTACGTTTATGAAATTTCAACTCAACGTTATGGTAATAATTACTGGGAGTTATAGGATGTACGCGCATAATTTCTGGGAAAAGTTGTCATAACTGTGGGAACAGTTTCTATAATTATGGTAAAAACTATATTGTGTGGTAAGTTAATTATGGTAATGATTACCATACTCGTGGGAATAGTTCCCATAATATAGAAATAAATCCAATATCTACTCTGGAACGTATTCTCGGTGCATATGGGAATAAATCCTATACATCATAGTAACCACCGCCATAATATGTATGAAATATTTCTATTTCATAGTAATAGTTCCCATACTTCTATGGTAAACGTTACCATAAAACATAGTAATCACTTCTACAGTGTATAGGAATCGTTTCCATATTATGGTAATGGTTACCGTAATAGTATGGTAACCATTACTGTGATAGTATGGTAATCATTAGTATAATATTATGGTGATTTCCCATAAATTATGGGAATTATTACCATAATTTTATAGAAACTATATTTACATTGTATAGAAACGAAACCTAGTTAGGAATGGTTACCATAATTTATATGGGTACCATTTTTGTAATCAATGCTTCAAAAACACCTATTACCATACGATATGGGAACCATTACCATAATATATTGTAATTGTTACCGTGAATTTCTCTCCATGTGTTGAGAAACTAAAACAATTGTTTTCTTGAATTTATTGGATTTGATTTATGTTAATTGAATCTTATTTTGATATTCAAACAAATAAATCCACTAAATTTGAATGATGGTTCATTTTACCTCATGAGATGTAACTAGGGGAAGGGGGGGGCAAAGTGGGCCCCATGGGACAGAGTGGGCCCCTTAAAATTTTAAAAACTTCAAAAAATATGGGGGCACAGTGGGCCCTTCAAAATTTTCTATACGTCAATTAATTCGGACGGATAATAAGCTTATTGAAATTTCTTATATAATGAGGGATAAAATAGAACACCAAAACTGTTCATTAAATGTAATTTATCAAGAAAGTTAAAGATAGGAGAGCTTGGGGCACGACGATTCCTTTCTCAAAAAATTATAAAAAAAATTTTTTTTTATTTTCCGTCAAGTTATGACCTCTATAACGTTTTTATCATATTTAAGGCCAATATGTAATATTTGGGGTGAAATGAACCACTTGAAAAAAATTGAAAACGAAAAATAAAAAATTTTTTCGTCACAATTTTTTTTTTCGGGTGGTCCATTTTGCCCCACATATCAAATATTTGCCTAGATTATGATAAAAACATTACGGAGGTCATAACTTGACGGAAAATAAAATAAATAAATTTTTTGCCTAATTTTTGTGGGAGGCCCACTCTGCCCCTAATTTTCGATTTTTCAATTTTAATCGATGCAGCATAATGAAGTGAAAATAAGTATCAAGGGCCTAAAAATAAGTAAACGCGATGAAAAACTCAACGATATTTCAATTATTTTCCTTAAGGGGCCCACTCTGCCCCCCCTTCCCCTACATATTTTTGAATGAAAGACAATTTTTTTTGTCTTGAAAATGGTCTCTTATTTTGCTACAGTCCCCAGTTTTTTTTTTTTTTTTATTTTTATTAGATGAAAAAAGGTCAAATTTATATGACGCAGTGACTTCTTGATAATATAATAAAAATAAAATCTTCATTTTTTATTTACAACTTTTGGAGAAGTTTTAAAAATTCTTAAAATAAATATTTAATAAATTTTATGAAAGTTTTCGAAACTAACTTGGTAAATAAGACATTCAAGAGTTTTTTTTTTTCAACTTCTTAAATAAAACTAAAGAAAAAAAAAATAGTTTTGATGAAACAACTTTTTTGAAATCAATAAATTTTAATATAATCGTGGAACTTTGTAGTAAAGTTTGATACCCGGCTTGATGACAAACAAAGCTATTTGTTTGAACATAATAAAAACTATATACGGAGATTTTTAAGAGAAAGTATTAATTAGATTTTCAACTATGGCGAAAATTACAGATTTTTTTATTTCATCTGAAGAGATAAAAAAGTTTCAAATGAGAGCCAAAAGTGATCCCAGGTAAATTTTATACATCTGCTGAATTTTAAGATCGGGGAACTAATTTTTTTGTCCAACTAAAAAAAAGTTTGGTAAACATTGAATAATAATAAAAACCGTAAGCCTGCAGTCAGCGAGAATCTTATCGGCTCTGAGTGTTTTTGCATAGCCACTTTCTGCCGGGAATCTCCATCTCTCTACACAAAACCTTTTCCTACTAAAATACTCTTCTATTCCTTTATATTGCTTGGGTTTCCTAGTCCGCAGATAAGCCGCTGCTAGAAACTTTGTATGCGCTTTGTGGACCCTCACCATCACCGTTTAAACTCGCTCACAAGCATTCTGCTCTCAGTACGGGGCACAGCCCAACGTCTGTTAACTTTTAGATCAGCAACCGAGTGCTTTCAAAATGCCTGTTCCCACTTTACTCATCGAGATAGAGAAAGTGCGCTCTTTAATAAAATACCACGTTAAATATTATTATTAATCTCATGATTATAGATTTTACAATGCATTAACAAACTTTATTGCTCTATTAACTTGCGCATGTCATATTTCAAATACGCCAAAAGACCGAAGCTTATTTTATATTCGCTATACTTATAAATATTAAATATATCAATATTCTAATAGCTATATCACCGCTTGAAAAAATTTTCCGCAGTCTAATTAATCGTAATTTAATTTCATTAATATTTTTTTGTAACTTTCTACACTTGTCAGTCTTCAAATTCTAAATTGATCCTCAAAAACCTCATTGAGACTTAAATCCGAATTCGTTTTTTGACTCGGGAAAAGTCGAATTTGTTATTTTCTTGACTCGGATTAGCATTTTTCAATAAAAAATAAAAAAATTCCCTCAAGAAATCGTCTCTCATTTTGCCTCTATCTCACCTATAGTTCAATCACTTAATAAAATAGTAATAATAGTAAGGATAACGACGATTATTATTGCAGCAACTGTTCGAGTCACGTTATAAGTGATGATGATGATAATAACAATGGCAATGATGATGACGATGAGTAATCTTGACAATCTGTTTAGCTTAATTAGTGTTGTGTGCATGTTCTATAAGGGCTTCTGTATATCCCGATGTTGATTTCCTTTATCCGATTGTACAATGTAACCCACTCATTGTTTAATAGAGTACCCTGATACACTAACACTGGTAAGCTAGTAATCAGCAAATTTAATCTTCATTATAATCACAGACGAAAATGGAAATTCAACTCGTTAAGATTATTTCTATAAAGAGTTTATATTTTCGAGTCACTCTTTAAACAAGTCAAGCTTTATTTCATCCCTTGTTTTGTTACTTCTGATTTACTTTTTTATTTTTCCTCCTATTTAAATAAAATACAATAGACGCCGTGTCTTTAAGAATCCTTAATAAATTTACCGTTTAAATTAATTAAAAGATTGTTGAATAAAAATAAAAACAAAAAGTTTAAAATAAAACATTTTAATTAAAGCAGCAATCAAGGGAGTTTAATTTCAAAAAGAGGTATTTGTCTGGATTGTATTAAAATTTATGTAGGATTATTCTGACAAAAGATCAAATTACAATAGATAAATTTTTTAATTTTTTTGATCATTGTATTCATTTACTGTAATACAAGTTTTTTTTTTTTTAAATGTAATATATAAGTGAGAAAATAGCAAAATATAGGCGGCTCAAATATGAAAAATTTTTTTTAACTTCCATGGAAGCTAAAGCTGCAGCTATGAAAATTTTCAACAAAAAGGAAATTATTGGTTTCGGTCCGATTTTCAGAATCCGAATTTTCCTTTACTTTTGTGTGCCAGCATTATAAAAGTTTTCTCTGAAAATCCTACAGAATCCTCGAGAAATCCTCTAGATATCCTCGTATTATAGAAGACTTTTTTGAAAATCCTAGAGAAACCTTAAAGAAATCCTAGAGAAATCCTAGACTATAAATTTTTTCTGAAAAAATTAAAACCATTAAATTTAATGGCATAAGTACAAAGCATAGAAATAAACATCGTTAAATGGTTATTGAGTTAATATAGATGATGATAATTGAAATCAATGATATTAATTATCGACATCAAGTATTTATAGATAATTAAATAGCTATTTGTCAATAATGAATAATTAACTGGACAATAAACTTGACACTTGATCATTACCTCATGATCGCGATGATAACAAGACTCATATTGGCTCATACATATATACATTTGAATGTGCTAGCTGTCTCATAAAAATGATTGGTTGTTTGTTACACTCGAGTACATAAATACATCAAGTGAATAAAATCACGTCTCTGCTCAATTTCCTTCCTCTCAGCAGGTACGTAACGATGCGCGAATAAGTATAAACGAGAGTATAAAAAATATAAATCGCACTGGGGGCCGTCAGAAGAGTTCATTTACTGAAGAAAATATGGCTGAATTATTAGCTACGGTCGGTTGCTCAGTAGGTCCCATTACCATTTTAGGGCACTAGGAAATATTGTAGGAACCACTTGGGTAGGCCGAACTGAATACGGGGGTTCGAACGTCATAACTCATCGTTAAATATGAGGGAAACCTAAACAAGGTGTTCTTATCAGACATTCTGGAAGACTCGTTTCTTAACCTCATTATTCATAGCCTTGTTTATTATATTTATTTCTTGTTATCTTTAATTGATAACGAGTTTAAGATATATAGCAAAAGGGGAGGGAAAATGGGCCCCTTGAGAAAAAGATGACAGTAGGATAAATTTTTCTCACTTCTTCTATTTCAATTTTCTAATAAATATTCGCTATCAATATCACTTAAAAATAACTCAAAATTTTGGACAAAAAATGCAGTCATATATATGTATATATCAATTTTGAAATTTAAATATTTTGCCTTTTTCTCAGGTATCAGGTAATTTATGTACTTGCAATGGTAAAAAAAAATCGGTCTGTCGGTTGACCCTGTGGGCCAGCCCCAAAACTTTCCGCCCATTTCGAGCTCCTCGAGCTCGAAAATACTATTGTATGCGTTTATTTTCGAAAAATAACGTTTTTTACCATTTTTTCTACAACGATATCTCTCGAACGAATAAACCGATTGAGACGTTTAAGGTGGCAATCGACGCGTTTTATTGAGTTCTACAGCTGATGAAATTTTGAAATTGATTTATCGAGTCGTTTTTGAGAAATTTTCAAAATACTAAAAAAAATTTTTTTTTTTAATTCTTTCGTTAACGGTTTCTCTCGAACAAATAAACCGATTACGTTATAAATAATTAAAAAATTAACAATCGATTCAATTTAACTTGAAATAACTTGATCGATGCTTGAAAAATTTTTTATACTTAATTTAAAGTTTTAAAATGCGCGAATATTGAAATTTCAAAGCTAAAACTCTTAAAGAAAAGTAATTCTTGAAAAAAATCTCCGAAACTTAGCACTTTGTCAGGGTGACGATAGGAAAAAGGTACAGAGGAGAGTAAAAAAAGTGAAAACAAGTTAAAATAGAAAAAAAGAGCAATGTTGAGAGTACGGGAATAAAAACGCGTAGGCGGAGAAAAAAGAAAAGTTGAATACATGTTCTCTTTTATTTTTTACTTTTTTTTTATGCCTTTCACGCACAGTAGAAAAGTAGAGGGAAAGAAAAAAAAGCTGAAGGATGAAGGTACGAAACATGTAAGGGTTAGAGTAAAACCGTCAAGTGCGCTTTTGTATCAAGGGCGGAAAATTTAGGTCACCATTTCTGTGCATTACTGGCTGGTAATATATTTCTCACTTAATATTCAATCTCTTAAATCGGATTCAGAAAGTACTTTTTCATATTTTCACATTTATTTATTATGGATTAATAATTTATTATTTTCAGGAAAAATATTATAAAATGTTTGTTGAAAAATTTTCTCTTGCCGAAGTGGGTTAAGGGGGAGGGGGTTGTAGTTCTGATTTATCGCATAAATATAAAAAAATAACCGTAATCAGGATTAATGCTTCTATTGAAAAATTTTAGATAGATTGTAAGCTGAGAGTGAGTTGAATTTTTATACTCGATTTTTTTAGCCGCAATGTAAAATAAAGAATTACTAACTCTGAGGTTTAAATTTTAATCGCGGAAAAAAAATATTTACACGTTTATTTTTAAAAATCTGTACTGCTGTACATTATTTAATCTCTTTCAATGTGTGTTTTCAAAAAAACTAAAATGAATTATTTTAAATACTACTCTATACTAAATATAATGCTAAAATAAAAACAAAGCAGACCGGGAAAAATTGGAACACTAAAGGAAAAAAATCTGCTCTTCATATTTGAGCCAAAAAAAATTTTAGAAAAAAAATCCGTGTCATCGATGATTTTATCCACGTGAATTCTGTATCAAACACGAATAATTCTTCCCCATATTAATTAACGGTGGCTTATTTCCACTCATTAAGTAAAGCTTTCACTTGATGAAATATTATCTTTTGACTTTTGATTTCCACATAATGCTTCAATTCACACATAACGTCTCGTAAACCTTTGCCGCAAAGTTTCTTTAGGCTCTAGAGCTTTAACACATTCAATATTAAACAGTGTGTGGGTCATGACGCTTATCCCTCTTCCATAATCGCAAAAGCTTCACATCCCGGTTATTCGAGACTCGAGACGCGTCAGAACGTAAATTGCAGTGCAACATCATAGCGCGACTCATATTATATGTGCGCTGAGCTTTACTATCTTTTTTTATTCTCATTCTATCTCCTCATTCTCCTACTCTAATTTTTTTTCTCCTCCTCGGTCTACTATTCCTCCTCTTCAGTCCATCGTTGTGTGCATAGCTTTTACTCGAACAAAAAAAAAGGCATTAAAAAAATTTCTAGTTGACTCGATGAGTCTCAGAGGATACTCCATGCATTATTGTTGCTTCATTTTCAGCACTCAAGCGTGAGAATTTTCACTTCTGTCACGACTAATTTTCTTCTACATTTATCATTACTCTTTTTAGAAATTTAAGCTGCGCAAAATTGAAACTATATTCATCCTTCTTTCACTAAATACGTCTGTAGTTAATAAAAAACTTTGACAGTTTATTTAAATAAAGATAATTGCTATTTTAAATTTATAATTACAGAGTATTAATGTTTAACTATATTCTCAAACTCTTGACGTAGCTTTATCAAATATAAGCTTTGTCTCTTTGATATAACAATTTGAAACAAAAAAAAGTTAAAAAATATCTATCTGAGGATTGTACGGACTTGCGCTTGTTAATGGATATTTTTTGCATGACTTAATTGCGAAGCAATGAGATGTGTTCTGCTAACGCTTATTCGGTCCCAGCTGATTCACTCACGTAAAAGTCATATTTAAACTTATTCATTATTCTCAATAATCTCAATCCAAATTTTCTCAATTAGAGCAAAATTTGTACCGTTTAAAAGATATTTTATTAACGAATGTATCAAATACAATTTTAAGCCTTTTTTTTTAAATGATTGAAAAAAAAAAAAAAATTTGTAAACAGAATAACTTCAAAAATACACGACCGGTTGATCTACTATTTCATTTTTTATTACACTTGAATTCTTCAATAAAAGAACCCTTTGAAAAACTACAATCCGAATTCTTTGGTTTCATTTCTAGTCAACGAAAACTTAAAACTGGCAATTCATGAAAAAATTTAGCGACCATTTTATTTTCTTTCTTGCAGATAGGAGCGCTTTCTATTGATCACTTTTTGAATGAGCAAGTGAGTGATGCACATATAGAATTTCCAACTTTTTACTTATGTATATACTTGTCATTTAGCCATAATTCTACTGCTATTAAAGTATTTTAATTATTATATATTGTTAGAAGCAAGGAAACGAATTATAAAAGATAGTATGTATATTTTGTAAAAAGACACTTTCATACACTATAAAAAAGCGGTGTTACAATAGACATTTTAATACCGAATAAACCCATACTGATGTACACAGAAAAAAATAGATAGGAATGGTTACTGTACTACACACAAGAATGATCGTAAAGTATGTAAAAATTAATTTTAGCACATTACTAGTTCTCGTTATAATAGGAAGAGGACGTTTTTATATACGACCGAGTACGATCCAATATAGCAACCATTACTATGTTACATATTATATTGAAAACATGACTGGTTATCGTGTTCACAGACCATTCGCTTTCCAAATAATACAGGTTGCTATCAGCAGTCGACGTGTTACTGTATAAAATAGGTATAGGTCCTGTGTGGAGATGCGAAAGACTCCCCGGACAAATGCGTTCCATTGTTGTTCAGCATAGTAGCCATTCCTGTGCTGGGCAGGAACTGTTGCTTTTGGTCACATGTCTGAGTGCTGTTTACAACATTAGTTCTCGCTAAACAGTAGTTAGACTTGTGACCAAAAGCAACAGTTCCTGCCCAGCACAGAAATGGTTCCTATGCTGAACAACAATGAACGCATTTGTCGAGGAAGTCTTTCGCATCTCCACGCAGGACCTATACCTATTTTATATAGTAACACATCGACTGCTGATAGAAATCTGTATTATTTGGAAAACAAATGGTGACTGAACACGATAACCAGTCATGTTTTCGACATAATGTGTAACATAGTAATGGTTGCTATGTTGGATTGTAGTTGTATGTAAAAACGACCCCTTTCCTATTATAATGAGAACTAGTAATGTGCTGAAATTAATTTTTACATACTTTACGATCATTCTTGTGTAGCACAGTAATCATTCCTATCTATTTTTTTCTATGTAGCGGTGTTTTAATGAAGTTAACTAAGAATTTATTATGATTTTTAAACAATCAAAACTTTTATAGTCAATAGATCGTTGAGATAAGAGAGTCAAAGAAACCATAAAACATCTCTATCAATAATTTGATTGCTACTGATGGTATTAATTTTCAGTTACTTTTCACCCCTTCCACTTATTTCTATCAGAAAGATCTTTAATTTCTAATGAAATTTTTATTATTTCATTACTTTATATACCTATAAAATATAACTACGAATGACTTCGCCCCATTTTCGTTCAGACACATCGACATGTATAGTTAATTTAAAGATTTTCTTATACGAAAAAATTCTTAAGTAGTTAGTTTTCATACTTTTACTCTTTAGATTTTATTTAATGTTCTTTTTTAAAAAAATTTTCCTATGAAACATAAATATTTAAATTCCAAGATTTAATTTGCATTTGGTAACAATTATTATTCAAATTCACTTATAAATAATGTTGAGTATAAAAGTGAAAAGAAAAAAATTTATTTATGGTTTATATGATCATGAAAGAGTGAAATATCACGTACAAGGTATTTTTTGTTTTATTATATTTTTTCAGCAGAAAGCAGCCCGTAGAGTGTAAAATAGAAAAGGGCTGGTAAAAAAACTGCAACTGCAGGTTTAGTTGGTTTCTCTTCCCTACGACGTACTTGAGGCTCTTGCATAGGCTATTCGACGTGAATGTGGTGGGCGACTGTAATCCGTGGATGCTTAGCGTTGCAGACATTTTTTCATATTATTTACGACATCATAATGCTTCGGCCTAGAGCCGAGGCAGCTGTTCAAGAATATATTTATATATTTTTTTATATTTTTTTTAAACTGGGTGTGTTCAAACTGACGGAGAAAAAATTCCGAGTCCCAGTGGTGGAAGCTTTACCATGTACCCATCGCTCCATGTCTACCTTTTTAGAATGCCTAATATGTATTCTTTATTATGTTCGCTCTGTTTTCTTTTATTCCACTAAAAACAATATTATTATTGTGTCTAAAATTTAAGGCACACAATAACTTGATCTTTCTTCTACTTCAAAAATGTTATATTGAAGTAAAAAATCAACTGATTATTTTCAAATTTTACAGAGACTAAATTTGTTTTTCTAAATTTTTAGACAACTTGATAATTGAAAAAAAAAATTATCAATTCTTTGCTATTTATATCGCGATTTATTTCAAAGGCAAAATTATTTTTTCAAGAAAAATTACACTGATAAATTCTTATATATGAATATTTTTTATATTGCTGTCTGTTAATTAAATAATGGCGCCCAACATTTAGAATTCATGAAAAAATATTTTAAAAAATCATGAATGTTTAGTTTGCATCTCAACCTTTCCCTTTGGGATGTCCCAATTAGCAGATGTTCTGGGTTACCAGTACGAGTAAGCCCGATGAGACTCGTAAAATAATTATATAGTTTAATATTTTGTATAACTTAACTTTTTCGAGAACTCCAGAACGGGGCTATTCATAAAATATGTCACGCAAAATTTAACCTATTCAGACCTTCTCCCTTTGTCACGATTTCTGCGATCCTCCTATCAATATTGCGTCACAAATGACAGACCCCGCCTCCGTTATGACGGAAATATGCATAGAAATATTTATATACTTATAAATATGAACGAATGACTATTGGATAAAAAAATAAAATTTGACAAAACCAAGAAAAAAATTTGCAGAATTGTTTGATGAGCGCGAACGTCACGTTTCTTTAAATCTCCCCCCCCCCCAAGTGCGAATGTATTTAATGGACGGTCCCAAAGTCGGTTTTTAAAAAATAAACTAATTTTGACAAAAGAATTTTTTTTCCTTAATCAGCTAGAATTTAAAAAAAATCTAGATTTATATTTTTTTATGCACCTAAAAAAAGTTAATACTCTTAAATTATCTACGAGAGGTAAATATTAAAGAAAGAAAAGGTTTCACAATTTTAAATAATATAAAGAGAGAATTAATTGAAAAGGTCACATAAATTTACTTTGAAAATGATTAAAAAATGAAATAAAATATTCATTTTAAATATATTAAATTTTCGTTTCAACATTGAGTGTAAAGTGAAAATTTATGAATAACAGATTTCATAAATATTTTTATAATCCGCCTTATGGAACTGCAAGTTTTAATTAGCTGTTATAAAAAAATAAATAAATAATGTTTATAAAAAATATATTTTCCTCGTGATATTTAAATTCAGATAGGATGTATGAGATTACCCACACACGGATAAAAAAAAGTATATTTATTTATTTATTTATTTTAGTAGAATATTCAATTCATTTATCTACTAGCAGATTAAAACGTATTAAAACATTTGTTTATTAAATAATATTTTTTGACAACTATATGCTTCGATGATTACTCAACAATTAATTAACAATAATTAAAAATTTTCCATTAAATTGAAAAAAAAAAAAATATTTAACTTATTTATGACATTATTTCCATAGCTCGATTAAAAAAATGAAATATATTGAAATTGCTATCTAATTTAAATGTAATTAGTGAAAAAATCCGCAGTAATTTGAAAAAAACCGCACGCTAGAAAAAGTTTTATGTAATTAAATATTTTAATTATTTCAAGTCAACTAAATCACATTATGTTTTGATAATAATTGTTATTAGAAAATTTAATGACTAGAGTTGTTTTCTAAAATGCACTTAACATAATTGGGCTGTGTTTCCGTCGGAACTTTTTTTCATAATTTCCTCTTTCTTATTCAGCTTCTTTAGCCAAACTATCTTTACTCGTCTTTTATTTTGACCGAGGTGTCGATGAATAACTTGCAGAAAATTAGAAAAGTATTAATCAATTATTTTTCTCTTTATATCTGAAGATTGATTTTAGACACTCTAATGAAACCTGGGGTAAATCCAGGCGGTGTAGGTATTAAAACTTTCGGTGTTAAGTTTCAACACCGCGCGGTGTTAAATTGAGTCAATTTTTAACACTGCTATTTTTACAGTGTAGACAACAGTTTTTTTTCCAATTTCACATCAACGTTTTTTATAAAGCTATACTTCATTCTAATGATTTTTAACTCAAAGCTTATTTTACCTCAAGCTTTTATTTACTTTATTTTATTTTTCCTCGCTTGTAGTATAGATACTATCAAGATTGCCTGTAGATATCGATATCGAACGCTCGACGGTATCATCGCTTACTCAATATTCTTTATTTTTCTTTAGTAAATTTTCGGTTAACTTGTCAATGATCAAAGTTATATTAATCTCTCCGATATATATATGTATATATATATATATATATATATATATATATATATATATATATATATATATATATATATATATATAAACATTGAAAAAGTTTTCATATAAACTTCCATCGATTTTATTATTAAAAAAAAAAGCTACAAATAATTTATATTTTTCTCTTTGAAATAAATTTAAAAAATTTCATGCCATCAATATTAGATAAAACTAAAACTATAAAACTTCATACGCTCCGCAACATTTAAAATTAATTTTCAAAGTGTTGGCTAACAGGCTTTGCCCATTGAACTTAACGTAAATAAAGGATGTCTGAAATGCGTTTAAAATTTGAATCGAGATGCTGTTTCGAAGTCGATAAGTCGCTGCGGTTAGAGAGAAATTAACTCAAGCAGAATGGAAAAAATAAAAAAAAATAAATTGATTCTGCAGCGTGCACTAAAAATTCATAAGCATCTCCCATGACCTGAATTCTTCATCGCCGATCAAAAGAACCAACTTCAAAAGCTACATACTTTTCAATTTATGCACTTGCTTGAAATAAGTAAGTGAAATATTAAGTTTTAAAGATCGATTTTTTTTTTATTTTTATTATCGAAGAAAAAAAAACAGATAATTAAACTCATACAATTGTTCTCACAAATTTATAGCAAAGAATGTGGGACAAAATGGGCAGGGGAGGAAAGTAAAGCGAAGTGCCTCCAAAGTTGAACATTATTTTGAATTTTTTTTTACTATTTTCGAAAAATTTCGTTTTTGTATAAAAACTAGTAAATTTTTTTTTTTCTACATTCGATAATTACGTGGAATGTAATTTTGCCCGCATAAATTGAAAATTTTTTTAACGGCAGCAGAAAATTTTTTCTCTACATATTTAAATCCCCGAAAACTGAGTATTTCCTTAATTACCCCCCTCCCCCCTATATCAATTATTTTTTTAGGCGAAAAGAATTCAGTGAGGGAAAAAAAATTTGATTTAAAAAAATAAAATTTTTTTTTATTTTCCCTATACTCATACTCAAATACTAGTACGGTTCGAAATCTTTCCGCTAATAAAAACTGTTTACTCCATATGCAAATTTACTTTTTTTAAACTTGGGAACTCGGAGTGACGGAATGAATTCAAAGTGAAAATTCGCGATTTTTTACCTGCAAATTTACTTGTCGTCATGTTTTTTTTTTTTTTTTTTTTTTTATGGGTAAAATAATTTAGGTAACACGGAATCTGTTTACATCAACGATTCATGTCAGGGAGAGTCGTGAAAATAGATTAAAGCTTGTTAGTTTACTTTTCATTAATTTATTCCCATTTTTATTTTTGTTTTGTTTTATTTCACACAGTACTCATTCAATTATTTGTTTTTACTTAAATTATCGAATTTTATTTGATCATCAATCAATACACAAGAGATGTATACGATAATTTGCAACGTGCAGTGTAAAAAAAATTTTAATACTTTTATTTTAGAGAGTAAACTAAAGAAAAAAAAAAATCGTAAAATATTGCATATTCACGGTGAAATGTAGCTCGCTATAAAACTGTTATTTTTCTGTTTTTGAGCTGGATATGAATATCTCTAGTGTCGAATTCCTCCTCTCGACTCAGGTGCTCTACTTTAAATAAATGTGAGTTCACGACACGCGCTTAGCAAAGCATGAGATATACAAAAAAAAAAGTTTATCTTTGAGTATAGCAGTTTTTATTAATACGGGCTACTGCCAGACATTTTTCATTTGTCGACGATAAATATAAAAAGTAAATATAGATATAGATTTTAATTAATATATAGGATAGAGTCGTCACGGGAATTAAAAATAATTTATTTATTTAATATCTTGTTTTTTCAGTTTTAATCCTTTTAATTTATGAGGCAGAATATCATTTATAATATATACTAAATAAAATTATTTTAATTCACTAGAGATTATAGAGTTGGAACTGAGCTTAAGTCGGTCCGCGATTATATAGGAGCATTATTTAGCAAAAGTAATAATAAAGTAATAAATCTATAACCAGAAATTATTCACTGAAATAACTAGTGCCGTATTTATCCGAGTTTCATTGCTCTAATTTTAACTATAGTTCGTAGCGTATAGTAACAATATTGAGCGTTGAATAATAGTTATTCCGAATGGATAGAGTGACTTTTGAAATTACAAAATTACATGTTGATGAAATTCATGTCAAGAAATAACCCGATCGAACAAAAGCCCACATGTGAATCTATACTTTCTATGAAAATCTATAGAGAAAAATATGAGATCCTATCTATCGGTACTGCCATTCTAATATGCCTTATCCCACAAAATTTGACATTTCCACTTTTTTTGAAAAATGGAATCATTGTAACAATGTGCAGCTTATGTAAAAATTTTAGAGGTCAAATTGTTTATTTAGTATTTTTAAATAAATATTCTAATATGTCGTATCCCACACGCAGACTTTCGCGCATTCTTATATATCGTATTCCACATTCGGATAGGTTTAGTCACGCTTAACATTTTTTATTTTAAGTTAATTGTAAGGAAGCAATTAACGGCATGAGTAAGAAGGTAATGATGCATAATTTTTGACTCTTCTTACAGCATATGATTCAAAATTATTTATTCACTACAAGTGCCTGTATTTTATGAAAACATGAAAATTAATTTTTAGGTTATGCCAATGTAAACCTAATACAAATAATTTTTCTTTGCCGACCGTGAAACGTTTTTATCGTCTCCTGAAAAATTTCACAAATGTGGGATAGGGCATATTAGAGTAGCAGTATCAATATATAGAAATCAACGAGGAAATTTCCTAGATCGACCTTTGGATAGAACTCTAGGTGGAAAATTATGGGTGTCAATTGAAATCTATGGGAATTTGTGCATGTGGATTCCTAGAAGGATTTCTGTATGAAATTTTTAGACACTGTCATAAAAATATCAAATAAGAGCTATTTTCAGATCTATTATGATAAAATCTGAAGATTGATATTATAATAAACTACTCTCTAAACATGAATTAGTGAAAATAAATGAATATTCACTGATTCCTAGTGCAAATCAAACCACTAATTTTAAAAAGTGCTTCGGTTAGCACTCAGAATTAGTGAATATTCACTTATTTCACTTATTCATCTTTAGAAAGTACACAGAAAAGCACGTTGAGTTAAAAAAATATTTTGAAAGACAAACGTTTTCAGGAACCAACTCAAGATTTTCTTGAGCCAAGAGAATTTGTCTCAGTCAAGAAGATTTCTACGTTACCCATTGAAGTATTCAAAACATTCAAGTACAAAACATTGAAGTATTCAAAAATGTTTTCTTGAATCAAGAATATTTATTTGCAGGAAAGTTTTTTTTCTGTGTAGAAAAATCTTTAAACCACCAATTATGGCAACAATTCCCTAAAAGTATATTGTGATTTTAAAATCAAATAACTGTAACCAAGATATTTTTACACACTCACTTTACCATTTGATATTCAATGGCACAAATTCGTCTGTCGGAGAGACTGGGTATAGTTGTCACAACCGTCAATTTTGAAAAATCGCAAAGGCATCATCTCCCTTTTGATGTCGATCAATTTTCGTAGTTCATTCAATAAGTTGTCTGTTATTACCGCTGTGACAACCAACCCGTGAGACAACCATACCCGGTTTGCTCTACTTGTTGATGAGAAAAGAGAGTAGTAATAAGTGAAGTTGAATTTACGGTGTGAATACGAGGCTTTTAGTAACTTAAAAAGAACGTCGAGCTTCTTTAGTTGTCCCATTCTCGGTAGCTACGCTTGAAAAGCGGATAAAATTCTGACAAATGTACCGAAGAACTCTTACCTATTTTTTTTTATCTTTACTCCCTTTTTTCTTACTCTAAATGTCATTCAGTATTTTTAAGAACCACTAGACGTAAAGGCGCTCAAAACGCTTCGTACTATGGTTCAAAAATACTGCAGACTTTTTTTAACATTTTCAACAAAACGAATTAGAGAAATTTTGTTATTTGTATCAAGTTAGATAGAGTAGAAATTTAAAAAACAATATATATATATATATATATACCTAGCGAGGTCGGGAAGTTTAAATCACGAAGCAATGTAAAATGATATTTCAGAAGTTACATGGCAGCCCTGAGAAAAGTCTGTGAAATTAGTTTCTAAAATTAGTTGAAACTTTGTTAAAAAAAAAGTTCATTTTTGAAGCCACGTTGTGAATTCAATTTTATTTCAGTTATTTATTTTTTTTTTTTTTTTCACTTCTGCAAGCTCATAAACAAGTTTGTATATGTAAGGTATCCGATGAAAAGGATATTGGAGGTACGAAAAGGCCAACTTTATTGCTGAATCGATGAAAGCAAGTCTCGATAGCTTTTCATCACGGGTTTCCTGCCTCCTGCAGCTTTAGATCGAGATCGGTTCCTACGTTAAGTCGATAAGTGGGTACTACCTAGCTTCTTAGCAACTTTTTCATTTTCTTCACTTTACTCTCTTTACTATACAACCAATGAATAGTACTTAAAAGTGTTCATTTAAATACAATTCACTTTAGGTTTACACCACTTGTTCATTTCGTTTTTTTTAATTTTTTTATGCAGTCCATAAAAACTTGAATTTTATTTTCTAAGGTAATTTTTATTTTGTACACAAAAAACTACATGAAAATTTAATTTCGTTTGAGTGGAATTCGTCATTACTTCTACACATTTTCACTCAACAGAAATTAAATGATTTATTTTCGTTCGGCAACACTTAACTATTTTTACCTGCGACCAAAAATTAAATTACCCGACTTAGTACGCTTAACTTTTTAATATATCAGAAAAAATGTAAAAAAACATTTTAAAGATTCAATTTTTCTTCCGAATAAGCTCAATTTATCGACAAAAAAAATTTATAAACTTTCTAGTACAACAAGTATTTCCGATAACTTTTTTAAACATATTTAATTTCTTTTCTTTCTGCATACTTTCCGTGAATAATTTTGATAATTTTTAATAGTAAAACTTTCGACTAAAAAAATTTTTTTTGTCTCATTTTAGATAATAACGGAGTTATTTCAAGACTGTTTTCGGTGTTAAATTTAATACCGAAAACTTTAACACCGTGAAAATGTGGAGTTACACTGGTTTTTTTTTTACAGTTTAGACATACACACTAACTTATATACTAATGTGATAAAGAGCCTAATTTTTATTCAAAGTACTGTAATCACTGTGTCCGGGATTACTCCATGTTCGTAATCACCCCACTTGTCCCTAAATTTACAATCGAGCAATTGAATAATTGAACACTAATTTGAGATGAAATAATGATATGCTTTACTCACTCAGACACATATAATAAATAATTTTTTGGTTTTTAAGAAGCGTAGCTGATGCAAATATGAAACTTGAAAATATTTGAAAATAGAAAGTTCAAATAATCTATTTCTTATGATAAAGAAAAAGGTAAAGTATTGATTGGTTAAAAAAGTTTTGAGTAAATCAAGTTGACTGAAATCTTAATAGATAGTAATAGAAAAAAAGTGTTAAAATGTAAGAATGAAAATTACCTTCACTTTTCAATATGAACTCAAGGTTCATTTTGGTTAGAAAGGGAGGAGAACGGAGATAAATAGAATAAGAATAAGAATAAGGTGAAGTAAATGAAGACGAAGAGGAAGTGAAAGAGAGATAAAGAGAGGAGAGAATCGATGCGATTGAAACGAGTGGACGCAAGATGAACGGATTCTCATTCCACGGGTTCTCTTTTTCAACGATGAAATATCGATTCGCGAACGGAGTAATGGAATTCCGGCGTTAAATTTATGAGTACTCGAGTTGAGCTAGCAGGGAGCGTGCCATAGATGTTCGCGCTCGTTTTACCCCTGGCGTTTCTGTGCTCGTTGGTTTTGCAAAAGAGTTTGCAAAAAAGTTGCTTCGCATGCTCGATAAGCGTGCCCATTCAACGGGTAAAACGACAGCTGCACAGTTGACAGCAAGAAATAGACAAATTACTACATTTTTTATATCATATTATTTTAAATATTAAAGCTCAAAAATAATATTTATTTTGTGCTATTCACATTGATACACTGTAAAAAATGAGCGGGGTAAGTCCAGGCGATTTAGGTGTTAAAATTTTCGGCGTTAAATTTCAACACCGAAAACAGTGTTAAAATAACACCGCGTCCGTGTAAATATTCTTTACCAGTGTTGAAAAAATTTCCCGGTGCACTAGTAGAAGGATTTCTTAGCATTTAAAAAGATTTCTTAGTATTTGAAAAATCATGCTTTAAGGCAT
Source organism: Microplitis manilae (assembly GCA_030273425.1). Taxonomy (NCBI): domain Eukaryota; kingdom Metazoa; phylum Arthropoda; class Insecta; order Hymenoptera; family Braconidae; genus Microplitis; species Microplitis manilae. Next base: position 22,371,940 of record CP092726.1, read on the forward strand.
GATTCCTTAACTATTGAAAAATAATGCTTTAAGGCATGATTCCTTAACTATTGAAAAATCATGCTTTAAGGCATGATTCCTTAACTATTGAAAAATAATGCTTTAAGGCATGATTTCTTAACTATTGAAAAATCATGCTTTAAGACATGATTTCTTTACTAATGAGAAATCATGCTTTAAGACATGATTTCTTAACTAATTAGAAATCATGCTTTAAGGCATGATTCCTTAACTATTGAAAAATCATGCTTTAAGACATGATTTCTTAGCTATTGAAAAATCATGCTTTAAGGCATGATTTCTTAACCATTGAAAAATCATGCTTTAAGGCATGATTCCTTAACTATTGAAAAATCATGCTTTAAGGCATGATTTCTTAACTATTGAAAAATCATGCTTTAAGGCATGATTTCTTAACCATTGAAAAATTATGCTTTAAGGCATGATTCCTTAACAATTGAAAAATCATGCTTTACGACATGATTTCGTAACTATAAAAAAATCATGCTTTAAGGCATGATTTCTTAACTATTTACCCTAGTTTACCCCGATTGAACACCAGTATGTTAACACCGCCAAATTACACCGCCTACACGGGTGTTATTTCATTTTAAAACCGTGCGGTGTTAAATTGAGTCCATTTTTAGCATCTTTTTGCAGTATATACTTACATAAGAAAATTCTCATGTGTATTGTGTAAACCTCTCGAGACACGATAAATAAAACTTACAGGGTTTATTATTAAATATATAAAAATAAACTAAGGAATAGTGAATTTTTTCATGGAAAATTTACGAGTCACAGGTATAAGAACAATGGTATACAAGAACATGCACATACATTTCTGGTGGCTCTTCAAGCCGGTTTATTCCACCAGCCAACCAACGTCGTAAGTATCTCACTCTATGCGTAGAACATAACACGAGGTAGAAAGAAAAGTTGGTTAGAGAAACGAACAGAGATGAAAAAGTTAAAGCAAAAGAGAGAAGAGACTCGTTCCAGCATATATACTTTTATATACCTTACGGGACGTTGAGTTTCTCGAGTGAAAATTCTCCAACGTAAACTATTGCCACTACAACCAGCGTCATGAGAACGAGCAGTGCTACTGGTAATACAAGTTAAGACCCCCAAACATTCAACGAGTGTTGGGAAATAAGCTTCAGAGGTCAAAAAGAAATTCTCATATGTATATATTTTTAATGTTAAGATACTCGTAAAGTAGAATGATGAAAGAGAAGTATAATAATGGCTGAAAATTTAATTTTTTTTGTAAATATGTGGGATTACATTTGAAAAATATTGCATATCTTAAGCGCGAAGCGCGGAGGCTATGCTCTATACTCGCCTGAAAAAACTAAAGTTCATTTCCTCACGTTAAACCGTATCTGAAATTTAATATATATATATACTTGAATGGTATAAAAAATATACTGTTACTCTTTACACATGAATTAGTGAAAATAAGTGAATATTCACTAATTCCAAGTGCAAACCGAATCACTAATTTCAAAAAGTGGTTCGGTTGGTACTCAGAATTAGTGAATAATCACTTATTTCACTTATTCATGTTTAGAGAGTACAAAGAAAAATGACTAAAGAACAGATTTGAGACATTTTTAAGTCAATGAGGTTTTTATAAAAAAAAACTATTTTTAGTGACTTATAACGTCAATTTCCTTAAGAGTTTATAAACTTTGAAACCTTTCTAAAATTGCAGCTATCTTATGGTTCAATTTCCAAAAAACGTGACTTAGTTACAAAAAATTAAGAACTATTTCATTGCTAACTTAACAGTATAACTTGCGTTTTCTACAGTTTTTCACATTTTACATAGTCTTTAACACTGAAAAAAAGAATACTGTATTCAAGTATCTACGTGTTTGTATCCTCCCGAGTAAATATTTGTTTAATCTTAGTAAAAATTTACTCTAACCAAGAATATTTTCTTACTAAGATTAAACAAATATTTACTCGGGAGGATACTAACACGCAGATACTGAATACAGTTTTTTTTTTCAGTGAAGGTTAACTGCAAGTAATTCGGATCCCTATTTTTCTTGGGTAAATCTTTCACTATATTGTAGCAGATTATTCTGAACTTTTCCGGACTGTCTCTCCTGGTTATTTTTCTTTTCTTATTCCATATCTCATCGCTGTCTTTCTTCATTTCTTTTTTCTACACTTGTTTGCAATCACGAAGCGTGTTAGTGGGGAAGATTGCAGACAAGTGGCAGTCTGGAGACTGTATGGAATGACCCTCAAAGGACAATGCATTATATAAACTTGTGAAAAATAATTCATTTGCTCACCGTGGGATTCGAACCTAAGCCCTGCCAGTACTTGAGTTCGAGGACGAAAGTGTTATCCACTCGACCATAAGTACTGGTTATAAACGTGACAGTAAATTTTATTTAAATTTTGTTTAATTAGGATTTTTATTCAGAAAAATTGAAAGTAAATAGAAGAAATTTTTTTAAAATATATACGGTTTTGTTCGATTTTTAAAATTTTCTTTTTTCAACAATAAAACAGAGGAAAATAAATTTAAGTAAATTCAGAATAAAAACAAGCACTTTTTAAGCGTCTCTATTTTGCTCTTCCATCCCTCATATGAATATTATTAAAAATATGACGTTTTTAAAAGTTAAAGTAGTGAATAATATTTTTCTACGGAAAGAATTATTTTCAATGGATTTTTTTTTTTTATTTTTTTTAAGAAAAAATGAATAGTAAATGAAATTGAATGTCACAGTAAGAATAGCATTGTCAGGATTTGTGAAAAGAAATATTTTCATTGGTAGTAAATATATTCACGGGACTTTAAAAACGCTGATGCGCTGAATAGTGTAATAAAATATTTAATATAAGTTATTATATATTATGAATTATGATATGATAACAATATTAATAAAAAAAGATTGTGAAATAAGTGCATAGAAAAATTTGATGATTTAAGCTTAAAATCAGGGAGGTCTATTTGAATATATTATATAAATTATTATGATCTAAGATAACAAAGCAATTTTTTTTCAATCTCTATAAAATTTACTTGCACAAATTATCTATGAATTTGCATTCAACGTACTTTGCATAATTCTATACCTTAAGACTAGTCTATTTATTTTTTTGGCAAACCGGTGTTACTACTCGCATACTATTCTCAAATGTATGACAAAACATTGACCTCTACTACCTTCACTGCTATTACTCGATATTACCCACTACAGTGTTATTGCGATGCTTTTTTTTTTTACGAGAAGTCGTTAACGTTTAGTCGTTACGTGGAAACACCCGCAAATTGACACTAGTTGTTCGTAAATTTTCGATTTTCCAATGACCTGGCGAGCACGTAAATGGAGGATACAAGGATACAGTAAGGATATAGTAGATAGCTCGGGATGGGATTTAGATCAAAATAAATCCGTTTTCTAAAAAATATTTATTGCTAAAATTTTTTTCTACCTTAAATAATTATTGAATATATATTTAACTCACTTATTTAATTTATTAAATGAGTGTCTCTGAAAACGAGCTTCAAATTAAACTTAAAGAGGAAAGAGTGTCAACATGAATGTTTGAACTGTGAAAGACAACCTCAAGAAAATAAAAAAAGGACCTTTTTTCATTTTACTGATTGTATTTATTGAGCTGACCGTTATATATCAATTTAACTTGTACTGTCGTGCTAAAGCACAGAAGTTGTAACTTACTATTGTATTCCTATAAAAGTTAAGGCTTTCGCGCTTAGAATGGCAATTTATATAAAGTGTAGTTATTATAAAAATATATAAGAAATATTTTCGTAAATTTTTTTTCTTTATTTTTATTTAGTGGTTTATCTGTACTTTCTATTAATAAAATATATATATATATATATATATATATATATATTTGCATCAATTTTTCTAAACAAACAAAATGTTACAAGTTTAATTTAACATTTAAGTTTAATTTTGAATCTCAAAAGTTTAAATTATTCTATTTTTTCAAATTTTTAATTCATATTAAATTAGAAAACTTCTATTTAATAAATTATCGATATAAATAAATATTTATGTAATGAATAAAGTGAACTTTATACTGCTAATATTTAATATTAACTTGAAAACAAGGTTACGAGTTGAAAAATATATGACATGTGACAGATATTTTTATTTATATTCTGATAGATATATATCATGAATAGTCCCTCAGAATTGATGAAAAATTGATGGAGTGAAAAACATGTATCAATAGATATGATGAGCAAGGGCAGGTATCGAAATTGAGAAAGGATCAATTGAGGTGAGTGAAAGCCATGAAAAGCATTAGAGACTATTGAAAAACTTTCACTTCATATAATCTATATATTTCAAATGTATATTTATATATATATATATATATATATATATATATATATATATATATATATATATATTATGAACAAAATATAGGATATACAATCTCGGTGACTTGTCAGTGGAAATTGTTCTAGTCTACTCTAATATATTTACATTAAAACTTTAACTTGACAAAAAGTTAGGATCACAGACATTGACTATAACGAAGGAACATGAACATGAGTACACAACAAGAGATAGGATGTTTGTATAGTATACTGTATTAGTATGGACAAAGCTATTTGGCTGTTACTGTTACGTTGAAAACATTGTTAACTAAGTTGTAGTTTTTTTTTCTAACAAGTTTGATGTTTAATATTGTTAAGCTTCTGTGAGCTTTTATAGTGGTCAGAAAAACAGTTTTACATCAAGCGAAAATACGACTATCACCAACTTAATTTAATCGTTCAAACTTTAATAAGGTTCATAATAAATTTATAATTCATATTCATTAAAAATTGTTATGATGAAAATTTTCAATTTAATTATATGAAAATTTCTTGTTTTATTTTGATGCTGTTAATTCCCAGCAAGTTATAATGGTAATGAAGTTAGTAACTTCCATATATAAATAAATTAAATGACTAAAGAGAATCGGATAAATTAGTGCTCCGGTTAATATGACCCAATTTTTGAGCAGAAAAAAAGCTTTGTTACAAGTGTTAGTTCGGCTGCCCAATTTCAAAACACAGTAACTGACAAAAATAAAATTTTTGAAATATATATAGAATCATGTTCACAAAACTCCACTGGAACTAAAAATACTAAAAAATCGATTACTAAAACATCGATACATGAGAACTTTTCCCATTAAATTCATAGAAACAGCTCCTATAATTTTTTTCCGTATATACATGGAACTTTTTAATTGGTAATAATTTTAGCAGTTTGGTATACGCAAGTAGCTTATGAAACACTTTTGACTTCAGTTTGTTATCAAAAATAAAGTAAATATCAATTTCATCTTTTAGAGAAATGAAAAATTTGTAATTGCTTTGATGGAGTCAGCTTTGGATTTGCGGTAACTTATTGTCCTACATACGAAAAGTTGAGAATCAGATACTTATAAAAGCATACTAGTCTGCATAACGAGCACAGTTTTCTCATGTTTCTGAATAACAAGTCAAAAAAGTCAACGAAAATGCAGTCTTTGTCTCTGAACCATTTAGGTAAGACAAAAAAAGTATTTGCGGTGTAACCAATCTTTGCCTTGATTGCTTATGTACCGTGTTGCTTACCCCTTTCCCAGAAAGTGAACGCTACTGATGGAAAAGTTATCATATATTATAAGAATTTTTGACTGAACTGCACTTGCATTGAAAATTTTAAGGTTAATTTTAAATTTAAATTTTTTTTTCAAAAAATTCCGATTCATAAAATCCTTTTTTCTCTATTTCATATCATTGAAAAAAAGTAATGAGTGCCCTCGAAATTAAATTAATAAAAAATCTGTAACCCCCCTTCTCTTCCTTTCTTATTTGCTCTTAAAGATGAAGAGTTTAAGTATATATGATCTATTCATTTTGGTAGAGTTACATAAACTTAATATTTTGTTTACACTTTCTCACTACTTAAACTACCAACCACGAATGCTTAGACCTAATATTCATCAAACTTGAGCTTAAGCTTCATTAACTCGTTGAAGCTTCAAACTAAAGCTCAAATCCACACTAAGCCGCAATTAGTCTTTCATCAGCTTTGATTTATCAAACAATCAAAATTTCTTGCCGTAATTATTTTCCTTCAATCAATAATTATTAACTACGAATAATCCCCCAATTAAATCATTATGAAGTATTATGGATTATCAATATTATTACTGATAAATGAATTTAAAATTGCGGTAAGCAAAATAATCATAAAGTAATTAAATGTCAAAAAAATAATTAATGATTTTGAAAAAGTTGAAATGTACTGACAGAAGATTGCTCCACTTCGTTTGAAGTAAGGCTTTATAATTAACACTCAAGAATGTAAGTTAACTGTCTCAGTTCACTGAAGTCAAAAGGTAAAAGTGTGTGCAAGACAGCATGCGAACTAAAATGATCTTACACACGAGCTGATTAACTCCTGAAGATTAAACTTCATAGTAGTTAATGCTTCATATTTTCACACAAGTTTTTTATCCTTTCATCTTTATCTTCACTTTTAGTTGACGAGATTTTCTTGACTTCTTTTTAAATTATTGCTTTGACATTTCATTAATTTCGGTTCCAGATATTTTAATTTCCGTATTTCAAAAGCTATAAACAAGACGGGAGTTCTTAAGCCAGTAACTAATTTTAGTGGATTCAAATTACTGTACAAAATTCGTTTTAATTTATTTTTAACAAATTCTTAATAATTGTATATTCAATAATTTCATTTCAAAAAAATTTTTTTTGAAGGGCTGATAAATACGTCGTTATTCTAATACGTCGTATCCCACATTTGGAAAATTTTTCAGGAGACGATAAAAACGTTTCACGGTCGGCAAAGAAAAATTATTTGTATTATGCACTGATAGAAGGATTTTTTAATATTTAATAAGCCTTATTAACTGTTAATAAATGATTTTTTAACATGAGATGATTTAATAAATATTTATTAACAGTTAATAAATCATTTATTAAATGCGATTTATTAACAGTTAATAAATATTTATTAACAGTTAACAAATATTTATTAACTATTAATAAATTATTTATTAAAGACAATTTATTAACTATTAATAAATATTCGTTAACTGTTAATAAATATTTATTAACTGTTAATAAATCATTTATTAAAAAGTTTAATAAAAAATAAGCATAAAAGCTTTATTTTGACACTTTTTGTAACCTCAGAACTTTAATAAATAATAGAGTTTAATTAGATGAGTAGATTTATAGTTTTCTTATGGAAAAAATAGACAAAATGAAATGAATCATAAAAAAATAGTTGTAATAAATTACAGTTTTTTTTTTTTGCGGTGAAAATTATTAGGGTAATATAAATTGAAAGAAGTTAAAATGTAAATTAGAAATATTCATAATTAATACTCGTTTGATTAAAATTTTTTTATTTTTTTTTGACAACAAATATGTAAAAAATATAACATGAATGATGGTAAATGAATATTTACATAAATATATCTTAAATTAAGTCACGGCGAGAAACAACATGAACTCTGCTTGATGTAACATGGATTTCATTTCATCTCTACTATTTTCTATGATTATTTCGGAGTATCCAAATCAGTTATATCATGCTCTACAGAAAAATAAGAAAAACTATTTAACTAAAATGATAATTATTTTTATATTAATAAGTTTAAAGATTTCCGATATGTATGAAGACTTTAATCTTATCCGTTTAATTGTACTGACTCATTAACATTGTATATAGTTCACCTAGACCCCATGAATTGACCAACACATCCATTTCAATCAATTTTTAAAAAACTTTATGGGCCACTTTAAACTTTTTTATTTAAAATTCGACACAAAAATATGTGTTTATGTTCAGTATTCAGTATCATTTCTTTGTTAAGAAGGGTTATAGCTTTATTTGTTTATGAACGATCTTCACAGCGCACCGTAAAAAAAGACACATTCACTCCAAAAATAATTTATTAACTGTTAATAAATATTTGTTAATTATTAATGCATATTTATTAACTGTTAATAAATGTACTTTTATTCCAAAGAAATATTTATTAAATGCTAACAAATATTTATTTGTATTTAATAAATGAAATTATTGCATCCAAACAAATGAATTTATTAACATTTAATAAATTCTTCTATCAGTGTGTTTACATTGACATAACCTAAAAATTTATTTTCATGTTTTCATAAAATACAGGCACTTGTAGTGAATAAATAATTTTGAATTATATGCTGTAAGAAGAGTCAAAAATTATGCATCATTACCTTCTTACTCATTTCGTTAATTGCTACCTCTAAATTGACTTAAAATCAAAAATGTTAAGCGTGACTAAACCTATCCGAATGTGGGATACGATATATAAGAATACGCGAAAGTCTGCGTGTGGGATACGACATATTAGAATATTTATTTAAAAATACCAAATAAACAATTTGACCTCTAAAATTTTTATATAAGCTGCACATTGTTACAATGATGCTATTTTTAAAAAAAAGTGAAAATGTCAAATTTTGTGGAATACGACGTATTAGAATGGCAGTATCGTTATGCAAAGTGTTTTTTTAAAAACTCTAGAACTTCGAGTGACGGAGTCGATTTGGGTTTAAATAAAATCCATAACCACTCTGAATTAATTCCCAATTTTTTACAACTAATAATAGTGGTCAAATATTATATCTAAAAATTTTTTAACACAAGACTGCTGTCATGAATTTTTTTTTTTACTATATCACATTTTCAAAGTGCTGTTTTATCCCAAATACTTGGTTTCGTTAAAAATTAATGATAAACTTGAAAAACATACAGAATTTTTTATAAAAAACAATTTTTCCGTCATCAAACGCTCTAGGTGCTCCGATTAGTTTAAAGTGCCTCACTCTTCCCCGTACAAAAAATATGTAATTAAGTACTTTAACACAGTGTAAAGGTAGATAAATGTGTTGCATAACTTTATAGTTTACCAAGAAAAGTTTACTTTAATGATTATTATTATTGTTATTATTATTATAGTTTGCTTTCATGCTGCACCTCTTCTAGATTAGGTCGTTATTAAGAATTTAATGGCTAGCAAAAATAAACTCTGAGTGGCTGCTGGAAAACTTTGAAACGATATATATGCTACAACTTCCAAAGGCTTGACGGCCAAGTAAACGGGGTGTATACATTGTCTCAGAATGTTGGCACAAACCCCATCATGCTGAGGATGAGCGCCAAATGGAACGCTCTAAAGTTGCATTTCCACAGATTTGCCCAATATTTTTTTTTTTCCTGTATTTTTATTTAATTTTTTTTATTTACTATCATCTATAGAATGACTTTTGTAAAAATACTTCTCTATGTCTGCCAGCGATGTACATTTTTCCAAATAAAAATAAAATACTTAAATATTTATTAAGAGGATTAAGTGTAAAACTATTAGATGCACTTTGTGTTATTAATATAGTAATTTATATTAGTTAGATTGGGAGCGTTCTCAAATGAATACCGTTCGTTATATTATCTTCTGCATGGTTTAACCTAGTCAAGAGTATATAATAGAAATTAAACGAGAATGTAATAGATTGCGAATGGACAGGCAACACTTGAGTATCAGAAATGCATCAGCAGAGAATGCAATGAGGTGCAAATAGTTTGAATTCCACTAGGACTCTGACTAGAACGTCTCTCATTTCTCTTTCCTCTATTATCCCAACTATAACTATAACTCTAACTACAGTTATACAAATGATATTAAATTCTGAAATTCATTAAACTATTAACCGCTAACAAGTGTGGCCATCGGTTCGTTATCATTTGACAATAATTTCAAATTTAATTGTGACTAACTCGTCAACAATTTACCACATAACGCTCGTCAAAATCACTTATCGCAAGTATTCATTTTGATGCCAATTGTTCTTCATAATTAATTAAGCAAATTAGTGAATTTCATTTTGTATCAGTTTATCTAGTTTGATTAAGCTGTCAACTATTTTCAGTAACAATAATAAAAATGGTTTTTCAAATATTTGTTGTATGCATTGTTTTTCCAAAAACTAGAAAAGCCTAACTTTGAGATGAAATGGCCCAAAATTGCAACAAAAATTTTTTTTTACTAATTGACCTCAATATCTTGATTAATCACATGCACATACCAAAAAATGGGATGAAAAAGAAATTTTTCAATGTCATCACTTCTGTAACGCATAAGAATTTCAAAAAACCTTAATGAGGAAAAGTGACTTATGATAGTACTGATAGAGAAGATCGGGGCAAAACGGCCCCCTTGAAGTCTCTAATAATTTTTTATGGCTTTTGAGCATAGACTACAAGTTAATTTGATCTATTTCGAACAAATTCCGTAATTTTGTAAAATAAATTTAAGATTAAATAATTAATAATTTAATAAATTATAAATTTAAAAATAATAAGCAATTTTTTATCAAAAAATTATACAAGACAAGTTGAATTAAAATTTTTTTGTTGAGCAAAAAAAAAAGTAGATGCACCTTTTATCTATTATTAGAGCTTTCCGTTTCATGTATACACAAAAGAAAAGTTTATTTTCTAAAGTGCATATCAGACAAGAAGTTTCTAAAGCCAGACATGTGTCAAGAGCATAGACGGTGGTGTATGGACATAGCGAGACTTGACGTCCAGCTCTTTGTATATAGTTCATGATATAGGATATGAAATGTTCTCTGCATTTAACCCAGACCCAGACGATGGGAGGTTACTGCTATACCTCAGGGAGTAATTGCATCTCGTGTCATCTCTGTATCGAGAGGACGGTTTACTATTATCTATCATAACCCCAACTTAGCTTATAGCTGATATGCTGACTAGCTGATCTACGTCTCGAACCTCAGATCTATTCGCTGGGTACACATCTCATATGTCGATTGTATAGCACTATGATAGTTACGTTTCTCATCATCAACATCATCATTATAATCGTAATATTCGATTTGAGATCGCAAGTTTGGATAGGACTGATTACTATTTGCAGAACCATATCGAACGAACAATTATCTTATCTTATCCTATCGTATTTCCTCATTAGCGAGTACACACAATTTGCTTAATTGCTTGTTTCTTTGAATGAAATATTAATCTATATACATCGTAATAATACACTGTATAAAACTTTCGGTAAAAGACACTGTAAAAGACTTTTTTTGTAAAACTCCGGGATTCTGAGTGACAGAGTTAATTCGGATTGGAATAAAATCCGTATTCACTCCGAATTTACTCCCAATTTTTACAGTATAATGAAATTTTTGGTGTGGATATTAGGGTGTTTCAAAAAAAACAACAAATATTTTTTTTTTTATGGTGTCCCAAAATTGAAAGTATAACTAAAAATAAAAATTTTGGTACCAATCCGGACTCTTAATAGTGATATTAAGGTTTGCTTCAATCTATTTTTCTATTTTCCATTTAAATAACACGGGAAAAAAATTTTTTTTTCTTTTTTTGAATTTTCTAGCTCACAAACCAATTGAGGGATTTTTATGCCCAGTAAATGTTTTTGTAGGAAATTGAACGCTCTACAAAAAAAGTCTCTTATCATTTTTTGATAAATCCCACTGTTCAAAAGTTATTTAAGTTTCAAGTCAAATTTATAGTAAATTTTGAGATTTTTTTACTTTTCCAGCGAAAGCATCAGTCTTATCAAAAAATGTCATTAGAACATTTTTGTAGATAATTTTATTCCTGACGAATTATTACGAACAAAATTTTTCGAAATTTCGCATTGTTCACAAGTTATTCGCATTTCAATGTCAAGCTCTTAAAAAAATAGATTTCTGATTGATTTATGGCCACATGAGCCACAATTGTAACAAAAAAAAAAAGAAATTTACTTAAAATTTTAAATGGGTCGCACTCGTCATATTTTTCTTCATAGAAAATGAATGAATGTATTATTCACTTAACGCAGCAAATAAAGCAGATTCATAAATTATCTTGAATAATATTTTAATTGTTTATATTTTTTATCCATATTTTATCCTCAAGCTCATGTTACAATGAAGCAAGTCGCGTTAGTGATATGCTAAAAAAGCTTAGCTCGAGGCAGCAAAGGAGGTTTTGTACCGCACGCGATGGCTCGTGTTCAGGATTTCCATTTTATGAGGATAACCACTCTAGCGTAAGGGCATTTGCCTCTTGTCGTCGAGGGCAAATAAAAAACTAGGCCTTCTGATCTCCCGTGGGTTATATAAAAACAAAACAAAAATAATAAAATATTCACGTGTAGTTTTAAAAGCCTGAGATTGACGTACGCGATACTTTCGATCACTTATTTTACTCTGCAAGTAATATCAGTGGCTATAATTTGTCGGCATAAAAAAATTTTTTTAAAAATAATATACAAAATTTTAAATCTTTAAAAGTGATCGATATAATAAAAAAGTTTCCACGACACGTAAAATGACAACTCAATTCATGAATGAGAAACAATTTTCATTTTAAGTAACCAACTTTCTGAAGCTAAAGTTGTTGTTAATACATATATAAATATATATATATATATATATATATATATATATATATATATATAGAGTATAAAATTGCGAAAGTTATATAAAAATATCAGCGTCCCAACTTGACGGTAACTTTTTAAAAAATAAATAAAAAAAATTCAAATAAGTCTAAAGAGATCTGAGTCATTTATTTTCTTTATAATTTTCATCGTTATTAATACCTTGACAAAGTTTAGAAATTTATTAAACTTCTTAGCCGAATTATTATATTTTAATTAATTATCTTATATATATAATAAAAAAAAAAAAAAAAAAAAAATAATAAACTTTTAAATATTATTAAGTGAAAAGTTTGGCATTGTCTGTCTTATTCTCTCCTTCACTCTTTCTCTCACTCACATACTTTCTAGTTATTAATGAAAAAGTTTATCAAGTCAACGAGTGCTTTAAAAAAACTCGTTGAGATTTATTTAGTTCCTCAAATAAACATATTGTCTCTGTTGTGAAAAGATTTTCTGTAAGCTTTGAATTTAATGCTAAATGATATTTTTCAATCCTTATTAATTTTATATTTCTTGTCATCATTTTTTTTTTTATCTTCTGAGAAAATTATAAAACTCATAACTTTAATAAGTTAATCTGTTTTAAAGCTCAGTAAGTTGAATTTACGCGGACATATATTTCATTTTTTTTTTTATTTTAGTTTTCTCTTAACTATTTTGTTGAATATTCAACAAAGTTTAATAAGACCAGGATTAATTTTAGTGATAAAAAAATATCTTTAATAAATTTCAACTTTAAAATCCGATGTAATTCGAGAAAAACTTTGATGGTTTATTACTTTGTTTTGTTTTCGACTAAGCATGTCAGTGTGAACAAAAATGGGGCAAAGTTATGCGCAGTTATATTTTATGGGTGTATATATAGTAATGAAATAATGAAAATTTTATTAGAAAGTAAAGATCTTTCTGGTCAAAATTAATCCAAGCGTAGAAGGTAAAAATTTAATGTCGTCAGTAACAATTAAATTATTGATAGAGGTTTTACGGTTTTTTTGATTCATTTACACTGTAAAAAATTTTCGGACTCGGTTTAAAAATTTCGGTGTGAAAATTACACCAAATGTGTTAAATTTAGGCAGAGTTAATTAACCCTCAAAGGCCGCATGGGGTGACTATAGTTACCCCAAGCTTAAAAAAGTGGAATTAGAGGTCTTATATTTTTAAAATAAATTGGTCAAAAAACTTACAGAAAAAGGGAGTTATTAATATTTAAAAATGGTTTACCTGAAAAAAATCTAAGTAAACCATTTACTTAATACTGATAAATTTTAATAATATTTGATAAATTGTTCTCTCAGTGTAAGTAGTTAAAAGTATTCAATAATCGTTTGTTAATTCATCAAAATTGTAACGAGTAACACTGAATAGTGTTAATATTACACGGATGGATAATTTATACCGATAATTTTTTACACCGATATTTCAAACTGCGCGGCTATTTTGAGCTCTCGGGGCCATTTTTTCACCAAATATTTTTACAGAGTATGACTCAACGATCTATTGATAACAAAAATTATTGATTGTCGAAAAATAATAATTCATTTACAGTTGCCTTCAACTCTATCGATTTTTAAAATTTAAAACTTTGAGAACTTTTGTTTATTTTTATCATTTTATCCAAATTGCCAAGCGAGCTTAACTTTTTTGTAAATAAGAATATTTATGTCATGGATATGAAGCCGCAGTGCTATCTAGTATTTTATTTCATCAATAATAAATATTCTAATTGAGTTTTTGAGGATAGAATTGAAGACTGCACCGCAATGAAGGTTAAAACAGCCACACTCCAATAACTGATGAAGTAATTACAAATGAATTATTATTGATCTCTGATTACTTTGTGCTCTGACTAGCATAAATATTTCTTCGTCAAAATGATTACCTTGACCTTTCATTGAAGCCTCGCAATTTGGCTTTGATGACAGATATGTATACGCTCAGAAGCCTTTGGAATTCCTGGTAGTGAATTGATGCCGCAAAATTATAGGAGGGCGTATCGCGAGTGATCGGTGTAGATCGGTGTGGTCCATTAGTGCTTCTGAAGGCAACTAATGGCCGTGGGTTTCACTATGGGTATTGAACCAAAATCATCAGCCAACGAGGCGTCGCCGTAGGACCTCTCTATAATACAACACTACTACTCCTATGCTCAAACTCGAAGCTATTACTGGTGTTATAGAGACTCATGTGGCATTCCACCCTTTATACCATCTCGTTTGCTTGGGATACCCTTCAACTATCACTCAATGGCGGTACACCTATCGATAGGCTTTATGATGTGAGATACACGCGTAAACCATGCCATTACCATTTCCGTAACCGCTTTTAGGGCTATCTCTGCTGATCCAAGTCCTCCTGAAGCAGATTTCAATCCCCACTGTCAGAACCTCCATTTCCATACTCCCATTCTGCATTATAGACTTGCTTTGACATACTGTTTTCGTAATTGTATTAATCTTCACTAAACTGTTCAAGTACATTAGAGTAATAAGGACAGTCATTAGAGGTTTTGCGGTGATAAGACCAGTGCATTTTATACATGTATTACATACTAATCAATCATTAGTCTATTGGTGATCATTACCGATTTTCTACTCTTGCTTTTCAATTTTTCATCATTTATTTCCTCCATAGAAATTAATAAAAATATCCATCAAATCAGTGTTTAAGAAACAATTAATGGGGTGACAGAAATTTTATTTTATTGAGAAACCCCATAAATCAATGACTTATGGGGTTTTTCAAATAAACATATGCAGTTTTTGTTTTATAGAAATAATTTTTTCTTTTTTATTTAAAATTCGCGCTTTTTTTGGAAAAAAAAATAATATGACTAATTAAAATACTCAAATTTATTATTTTTTGTAATTTTTGAGTTTCAGAGTTTAAACACATATTATATACTTTATTTTATCAGTCTAGTAAATTATTTGAGTGGAAAAAAATAAAAAAACAATGATTTTATAACTTTTTCTTCCGTTTGGTTGAGAAACCCCATAAGTCAATCAACTTTAAATAATTTTTTTAAGTAGTTTCAATTAAAAAATTTAATTTTTTTTTGTTTGAATATTTTTCAGATACGCTAACGTTATTCTCATCAATTCCTTATTTATTATTTCAATGGCAAGTTTTTCCAGAAAAATATTTTTTGTGTTTCCTGAAAAATTTTATTTTCTTATGGGGTTTCTCAAATAAACGATTCATGTACTATATTAAATACTTTTCGATTATATTAGCCTTCTTATTTTCTAATGTAAAAGAAAATTAATTTAAAATCATGACAAGTTTTTTTTACGACTAAAAAGAGTGAAAAGGGGAAGACAGATAAGAAATATAGTTTACTGGAATTGCTGAGGCTTGCTTATCGACAATCTTATTAAAGAATTCATTTTTCATCAGTTTATCCAACTTTTTTTAGACCCACGAAAATTTACAAAAGGTGTCACGATAAATTATGATTAAATATCAAAGTTTGGGTAATCAATTTTTTCACTAAATTATTATTGTAGAACTCGTTTTATAAATTTTCTTTTCTGTTCTCGAAAACAATATAAAAAAAAGTCCACAGCATAATTTAGAAACGTGAGCAATCGAGGAAAAAAAGTTCGATAAACACTCAAGTCAATGCTTTTGTCATATATTGTTCTTAAAAAACAATCAATCTTGACATGGACCCTTGAGAAAAAAGTTTCTATAGACACTTGAGAACTTCTCAAGGTATGTCCGTCCTATTATTCCTCCATTGGGGTTGATATTGCTTTCAAGTAAAGGCTTTCTTTGGAGGGGAGAGTATTTTAATCTGGACAAAGACAAACTCACCTATTACCTGAGGTGAGTTTTGTTAAATTTAAAGCTTATCTTTCCGTATTTCATTTTGATCTTCTCTAGTCTAATATTCAAGCTGCTAACTGAATGTCCAGTAATTTTAATTAATTTCAAACAGACATCAGACGATGTTGTCTTTAATTTTTTTAATTTTGTAAAATCTCATATCGAATCACTTTGAATTTATTCATGTTTTTTTTTCGTTTTTCATTATTACAGGTAATTTTGTTCAGTGAATTCTCTGCTAGTGAAAATTCAAGTTGAAAGCTGAATAGGTTTATATATATTTAGTACAATGAGTTACGTCGTATATGTAAATGCTGACATTTTGTATCGTCTAGGGCTCGGAGGGCGGTACTGGCTAGTCTGTTCTCTATTTTTTTTTTAATCCCGTTCATACATATTATATGCATACATATGTATGTATATGTACGAGAGTACGTGTGCGGA
This sequence comes from Microplitis manilae, assembly GCA_030273425.1. Taxonomy (NCBI): domain Eukaryota; kingdom Metazoa; phylum Arthropoda; class Insecta; order Hymenoptera; family Braconidae; genus Microplitis; species Microplitis manilae. Next base: position 22,388,752 of record CP092726.1, read on the forward strand.
GTCACACAAACTGATGATATAGCAAGCAAACGTAAAAGCAGAGTGATGAGAAGGGATAGCATATTACTGAACTACTGGTGTCTCTTCTGCATACTGAAGTCAAGTATGTTACATTGTGGGGCTCGTGTATGGTCCACGAACTTTTTAGCTATCTGGTTGAAAACGTTGAAAATAATTATCCACGATGGCTGGAGTCCAGCAGATAGCTGAGTCAATTTTCAACGAAATCCTTACTTCAGGTCATTTTATATTTTTTTACTACTTTTTACTTCATATAGTTATTCATAAACTCATATATGCATCATGAATACGCTACTTTACTACTTGGCTTCTGGTTTCTGACAATTGATTTTTAATTTTATGTTATATTTATTCATATAACTTTTTTTTATATTTTATGATATTAATTTATTCAGAAGAAATTTTTATTTTTCTTTTTCTATAAATAAATGAAATAGAAAAAGAAGGGTTACAATGTGTCTAGAAATTTGATCAAATTAATTTCCAAGGGGACTAAAGATTCTTTCTAAGATTTTTTTTTTTTCAAAACCATACGAGAGCGTAATATTAGGGGTAATTTGGTTAACATGAATTGTTTTACAAAAAAGTATGAAATCAACTGAAAAAAATTATTAAAGCTACTGACAATTTTATTTTTCAGAGCTCATTTTACCTCCCCCTTACTCTGGACCTTCGCCAGTACAATCTAAACTTATGACCATTATAAATATATTAATAAAAAAAAAAGTATAGACTTTAATATTTAATACATATTTATACGGAAAAATTTATCTATGCTCAAAAAATTTTAATTATTTTTAGCTATTATTTATGACTTTGTCTTCAACCTCACGTAGTTTCTCTAATTATTCCTTTGTCACCCTACGGTTTAACTTGAAACAGTTATAGAAAAGGATGTGTAGGGGTTGCGAAAATTTAATTAACAACTATAATAAGATAAGAAAATCCTTAGTACATACAAAAAATATATGAATATATTCGGTGTGTATGATACCCGCATTCCTTGATTTACTGAATTTGTTAATTTTGTAACAACTTTGCAAGTATAATTTTTATTCCATTATCAAATAGTTTAAAATTTATTCTCGTCACTAATATTCTTTTTTTATCTTTTGTTTTCAGAAGTGAAAAAAAATAATTTATGGATATCAGAAAATTATTAATGTGAAATGGGATACGTTAAAGTAACAGCCAATTTTCGGTAAGTAAAATTAAAATATTTGAAAATTTCTTTCAACATATGGAGGCCGGGTAAAATACAAGACTAAAAATTTGAAGTTATTAAGTCGGACCTCGTTATAAGGCTATCATTCTGTCTTTTTTATAAGCCAAGTATCGCAATAGTTTGAGAGAGAAACTAATAGTCTTATAACGAGGTCTTACTGTATTTAAAGAATTCAAAATTATTTTAATCGAAATCGTCTAAAATTTGAAAAAATTTAATTTTTAATTTTTAATCGTATTATGAATAGTATGTTTTTGTTTTTTTTTTCTATTGAAATTCCATGAAAAATTTCGGTAGAAATAAAAAAAAATTTAATTTTCATTTGTTAAGGAAAGTGACACTTTTGCCCGAAAACAATAAAATTAAAAAATAAATTCAATATTTCCTTAGCACCTCTATATTTAAACCAGCCTTTCTTTGGTAAATATTTTTCCTCATTATTCCAATAAGTCAAAAATTAATAGAGTTTAAAAAATAGAAATAGCTATTACTATTATTATTATGACTGTTTATCGGATATTTAAAATGAAGGAAGTGATAATTCATTTGAAATGTAACTTGCAACCAACCATACTCATGACAATAATGCGATTACCGTAGGTTTATATAACTGATGGAGTTTTAATTTCACCCAGCGGATTGCTATATTGCAAAGCGAATTATTATTCATCGCTTGAGTGATTCTAATTACTCTGCATTTTCACGGATCGTAGTTATCCCGAATGAATTTACATTGAACTAATAAAACGCATGATAAAATTTATCTTAATTTAATGAGCAAACAATACGTTTTTATAAAAAAAATACAAATGCACAAATTGACAATAAAGTTAAATAATAAATGGAGGAAAAATTTTCCAACGCCGTTGTGAATATGGGAATAAAAAAAATTTAATAAAACTCTACTCGAATAATTTCAAGTATGAACGAATTGTTATTATTATTTTTTCTCATATTACTCGATAAATACCAATAGTGGATAGATATATCATTGAGGAAATAACGCATTTGCACTCGAATATTATAACGCGAACGAAAGAAAAAAATCGGGAAAAAAATAAATATGTGCGGTATGAAATAATAGAGTAAAAAACATAAATTCTCACAACGCTCGAGTGAACTTTAATTTTATATGGATGATTCGAACATGTGTTTAATCGTAGTTCATGCCTCTCTTCACTTTTTTCGTACTCCATTGTATCGGTAAAAAAAAGTCGACTCATTTTGCGTCATCAGGTGCATCAATGCTATCAAGCGTTGATAAAAAAATAAAAAAATTTACTTTTTATACCGAAAGCAACTAAACATTCGGAATTTTATTTTTATCAACTACTATCTCGCTCACTCCAAACACAAAGCGTTTAAATCGTGCTCAATATTGTTTGAATATTTTTTTACTTCATTTTAAATTCTGTTTAAGCTCACATCATATCATAGAGTAATATGTAAAAAAAATATATACATATATACATCCTATTAAGCGAAGCGGATACTTTTCTTGATTGGTGCATTTTCATGTTAAGAAAAAAATCAATTAGAATTTATATTTCTATACTATGAGTTTGTTGATACGATAACGAAAACAAGATTTAATTATGCCGATCGTTAACTCATTTAATTTTGTGATAATTTCAGAGTTATTTAGAATAGAACGTAACTAACAAGTTAACAAAGGAAATTATTATTTTACTTGATGTAATATTTATTTATTTACTTTTTTTTATCTTTCATAGAGCTGCATCTAGGCAACTTTATTTGATAGCTAGAAAATATATTGGTGAAATTGACTGCGATTCAATGGATAATCACTACTTCTCCAGCTATAAGTATACTACCAATTAAATCAGTCTACTTATAGCTGGTTTCCGGTGCATATTCACATTCGCGCATTTCACTAATTGATATTCAGAGAGTTCGGTCAAAAAATATTTCAATTTTGTTTTTTTCAAAAATAAAATCATGGTTTTTACAGATATGATGGCTGCTGTTTAGTTTATCACATACTACCTCCTTAATTAAACTGTTACTTAAAAGCCCCACCTGCTATTATTTTTTCGAGTTATATTAAATTTCTATATGACCCCTTAATTGAATAATTTGTTATATTTTTTAACCCGCTTATTAATGAATTGATTTCTAGATCCTCTATTCTCAGATACGAACTCTACCTTTAATTTAATGAATGTGAATGTCGCAGACATGAGACAATTTATAAATTTAAAATAAATAAATAAATTTATTAAAATAATAAAATTTAAAAAAATGCGCGTACGGATCTTGTATTTTTTTATTATTATTTTACTTACATTTTATTCATTTATCTTAAAATTTAAAAAATTGTCAATTGTCATCTACGTTCACACACATTTGATTTGATGCAAGTTATTATAAATTTATGATACTGAAGTTAGCCGACGTCGTATACTTTATGGATTTTTTTAAAAACTATAGAATAGAAAAAAAATTGCAACTATAGATTTTTGAGTTTTCTACATGTGCATATTTTTTTTAAATTGATTTGTTGAAAAAATATCCGAAAATACTTGTCTACTAACTTCAGGATTATATAAATTTTTAAAAAATTATAATCACTTTACAATTGTAAAAATTGTAAAAGATAAAAATTATTTAAAAATTTTTGTAATTTTATAGATAATTTTTGTGTAAATATATGAGTGGAAAAAATATATATATATATTTTTTTAAATAGAAAATTGAAAGCCCTTTCAAACAAGTACCAACATGACATACTTATTTATAAAATTTCAAAAGATATGAATATTAATTCATTTATATAAATTAAGATATAAATATATATCTTTGGAAATATTAAATATAAGCAAAGCTTGATGGTACTCATTTTAAATGTCATGAAATTTTCTATAAATATACACTCACAAGTGATGACTTTCGATATCTTTATATAAATATATAATAGACATTATTTAAATTATAAAAATTATTGTTGCAGACAGTCGCATAAATTTTGAATGATTACGAGTAATTATAATGTTTACTCACTTAAATTAATTTAAATCAAAACTTACTAGACATTTATCAATGGTTATGTCAATTGTTACTGATCAATAAATAATTATCGCAATAATAATTTCGTTGTAATTCTCCATTGATTATTAATAGTAATGCTCGCAATTAAATAATTTTCATAATTAATATTTAATTAGTCCCATTGATTCATAATTGTAAATAAATTAACTTTTTATCCATGAAATAAATAAATCCATCATACGTGTTTACATTTACGCCATTTTGAATCTAGCCCCTCTTCTTAAAACTCGCGGGAGAATTTGAAATTTTTTTTTCAAATAAATTAAATAAAGATTTGCATTTCATAATAAATAATTAAATCATCATTAAAAATCATAATTACTCAACAATTTTTTGTATTAAAAAAATTGAATTAAAAATAATAATTTTTTAAATTTACTCACTCTTCCCGCCTTTTTCATTCTCTGCTGCCAGTGCGCGTCCATCACCACCACACAAATTAATAAACTAAATACACTGACACTCACTAAATAAATTAAATTTATAAAAATATTTAATCACTAGACTCTAAAAATCATTTGGAAATAATATTTTTTATAAAACTAACACATTTAATAAATTTAATCAAATTAAAATTCCAACAATCAACATGGCGCAAGGAACGCGGAACGTACACTAAGCCGGCACTGAATTTAATTTATATCAAAACTTATAACTCACTCACACAAATTAATACTTTAAAATACTTTTAATTTAACATCACTTCACAAAAAACTATTTAAAACAAACGATACATTAATTATTTAACAGCACAATAATTAATTAAATTATTTTTAACGGGTCCGGATTATAAAGACAATGAGAAGCTCGAATAAGCGGGAGACTGCCTGGCCCAGACCGCTCGGACGCTTGGAGAGAAGCTTCGGGCGCACGCGCATCGCAATATTTTATTTCCACTGCGCAAGTCACTCCAACTGTCGTTTACACTGCGCAAGTCGTTCAACTGTCGCTACACTGCGCAAGTAGTTTGTGTCGGACTTCATATTGCCGCTATCGTAGTCGTTTACTCCGCGTCTAGTTCGCGAATAAATAAATAAATTTACTGTTTTTACGAACAAATAAATATTAATTTTTGTGTTTAAATATTCTCTATCACTAGACTGACATTTTGTGATAATAATTTAGTCGGTTCTTGGAAAATAAATAGACAAAAATAAGTTTTTTTTTTATTCGTCACAACAACGTTGTCATTGTTCAGTTCCCGGTAGTCGTTGATGCTGAAGTTAGCTGTCTCATAATTTTTGGACTTTTTTTTTTCGACAATAAATTTAAAAAAAAAATATTTAAAAATTGCATCTTTAGTTTTTTAAATTTTCTTCATGTGCATTTTTTTATTTTTATTTTTTTTTTAAATTAAATTGTTTAGAAAAATTCAAAAATTGTTAATTGTCTGCTAACTTCAGAAACGTTGTTGGATGTTTAATAATTAAAAATCAGTGCAAATAACTTGGAATAATTATAATTTATACAAAAGTGTGTAAAAATTATCAGTGATTATATGTGTAGTTGTGAATTTTTTTTATTGTGTAACGAGTACCAAGTGTTTTTTAATTTTTTAGTGCCGCCATTTTAAAAAAATTTATTCGTTAATTTTTTATTTTTAAATTAGTGTGTTCGTGAGTGATTGTGTTTTATAATTAATATCTGTGTTCAGTTTGTGTAAATAATTTTAATCAGTGTAATTCATTGTGAGTAATTATTTTATTATTAAAATTCGGTTTCCGGTTCAAGCTGCGATAAATTCAACTCCAACTCCCGAACTGTAAGTTTTTATTTTTTTGTTTAAATAATTATTTATCGATTTCTGAAACTTTTGAAATTATTTATTACAAAACTTATGTTTTTACTTATATATTTATTTATTTTATGTGTGTCAAAAATACTGGAAAAAAATTTTGACGTGAAAAATAATTCATTTTTAAATAATGGCGGGTAATTACAAACTCTGAAGTAACATGAGTGTAAATATAGCAGATATCAGCCAAAATCTAAATTATTAATAAATAGAGTAAATAATTTGAAAATTAAAATTTAAAAAAATGCACATTTAAAAAATTTTGAAATTAATAATTGCATTTTTTATAAATATTATTTTTTTAATTATTTATTCTATTTATTTGTAAATTTAAATTTCTCTGATGACTGCATTTACACTCATTGAAGTAACAATCATATTTTCTTTTTTTTTAATATTTTTAGAAAAAATTATTTTTTAGTAATCCTAAACAAGACAAAAGAATATGCTTTCTTTTTTTTTAATTTAAATGAACAATTATTTGTATAACTAATTGTTAAGTAAAACTTTATAATAAAAAGCCAGAAAATATTTTTTTTTGTGCTGCTTGAGATGGATCAGAAAATTTTAATAGGAATAGATATCCAATGGTTTTAAAATACACGTCATTGAGTGATAGTCAGAGAGTATAAGGCTAAAAAAATTTGATCCTGAAGTTAGTAAACAATTATCCCCCCCCCCCACACACACACACACACATACCTTCAAAAAATGGAAAAATTGGAAATTTTTAAAATATCGAATTTCAAAAATCGCACTAAGACCAATAATTTCTTTTTTTATTTATAATTTTCAAGTTTGTTAGTGGGCAATCAAAAAGCTTTCTAAGGTTATTAGTTTATATACATATATTTTTTTTTTTTCAAGCAACATCATTGTTAATATTGTTGTTACTATTATTATTATTCGTAGTAGTAGTAGTAGTGTTATTATTATTATTATTATTATTATTTATAATGGAAAAAACGTATAAAAAAAAATATACCAGTGCCCAAGTTAATAACAATGATCAAAACCAATAACTACATTCTTATATGTGCTTCCGTAATCGTACATGTGTACAGACAGAGTATACACAAAGGTCGTGAACTCAGCATCCGATATTGCGAACGAAATTCGAACTAGATGATTCGCGGCTGGGCAACTCGGAATATTGCTCTACCGCGTGTTGTTACTGGGTTTCGACCTTCCTGCTTTCTCGGAAATATAAGAGGTACGTAAAGTACGATATGTGAGATAGCGAGAGGAAATTCGTAATAACACTGCCATGTACTGCTAAAGCTGAGTTATCAATTTCAGTAGAGTAAATTCATCAAAACCTTACAAATTGTTTTTATTGCAACTTTATCTTTTCAAACTACATTTGATTTTTGTAATTAATAGTAAATACCCAACTGACATTCGACATATAATTTTTAATTAATTTATCATCTTACTAAAAATAAATAATCATTTTTATTTATTTATTTTTTTTTTAATAGTGTCCATAATGAAATATAAATTTAGTTGGATGTCCATCTCTAATATAAAATATAAATTAATAATTCTTACACGGAGAAAAAAATATAGTAAAAATTACAATCTTATAGTAAAATTTACTAACAGATATGAAAAAATACATTCTGTATTGTCATTATTACTAAACGTTTAGTAAAATTTACTAGTTAGTAATAATTACATAATAAGATATTAAAAATTACTATGCGTAATGTATTTTTTACTAACACAATTGTATTTTTTACTATCTGTATAGTAAATTTTACTATAAGTATTTTTAATAAATACAAATTTAAGAAAGTAAATTTTATAATACAATTCAGGATTTATTACTATACAAAATATTAAAAATTACTATACGCAATGTATTTTTTGCTAACACGATTATGTTTTTTTACTATATGTATAGTAAATTGTACTATGTATAGATAAAATTAAAATTTGATGGGGATAGCATATACAAATATGTATTACAAGTTCTGAAACTTTTGACCAAAGGAGACATTGGGCCGTCAGACATAGGAAAAGACTCGCGCGCGGGAGATCAGGGTTCGAATCTCGATTGGAACAAGTGATTTTTTAAAAAACTAAAATCGACACCAACACCAATACAGATGGCATAAATAACAATAATAATTAAAATGATGTGATAATAATAATAAAAAGTTAAAAGCTAATTAAAATTTAATTTTATTTTTTTCCATTCTAATATAGTAAAATTTACTAAACGGAATAGTAAAATTCACTAAATGGGATAGTAAAATTCACTAAACGGAATAGTAAAATTTACTAAACGGAATAGTAAAATTTACTTATCTGTTTATGAATTTTTCCTATAAATCTTAAGCGTTTCAAGATTACTATCTAAATTTAGTAATTATTCCTATATTTTTTAGTAAATTTTACTATATTTTTTTCTCCGTGTATAAATTATCAACTGATTGTTATAAAATTTTATATATTTATATAAATTCTTCAGAAATGAAATTTTTTTAAATTCTATAAAAACTCCAATTTCTATAAAAAAATTTTTTCATAATTTATTTCTAAAAAATGTTTTTTTTTTTTAATTTTATTGGAAAATTATTTGACTTTGATGATCCAATTGTATTATCAATCATATTTTGACTCACAGTTAATACACGTCAATCATTATATTTATTGCAAATAATTTATTTGAGAATAACAAAGTCCTACTTGAACCCACATTCTGCCTGTTTTCTCTCATATGTATTTTTTCACTTGAAAAATTTTTTTTGTTACAAAAAGTACATGTTGGCTATGAAATCAAACCTTATCATCGATAGGCCCTTTTAATTAATTTTTACTCATTGATCTATATACAATCCGTTAAAAAGCTCAGTGGCTTAAAGAATCTCGACGATTTGAGGACAACTTTTTATTGTTTATAATTTATATTCATTAAAAAAATTATTAAGGATGGACCTGCCAGTTTTTGTTAAGAAATCATTTGTCTGACTGTCAGTTAATTACTAAATTTTCCAATTAGAAAAAAAAGTTTCAATAAAATCAATTTATAAGTACACTGAGAAAATTAAATGATTGGAGTTATCATCAAGTGATGGTAAAATTTTTACTATCAATCGGATAGTAACGAATATCATCTAGATGATTGTGTAAATCATCTAGATTGTAATGGTTACCATCTGGATGATAAGTATTACGATCATGGATGTTAACTCGAGTTAATTAGGATTATTATCCTAAATAGTTATTTTTATAATTTCTGATGGTAACTGGTACCATCAGAAATTATAATAGTTACCATCAAAGATAATTAGAATAACAATTAATTCGATTATAATGAAACCATCATTTTACAAGGGTAAAAAAATACTAAATGTTAACAGGGGAGCCTGGGGCACGAAGGACCCTTTCAAAAATTAAGTAAAAAAGTTTTATTTTCATTTTCCGTCAAGTTATGACCTCTATATTGTTTTTATCATATTTTTGGGCCAATATGTGATATGTGGGGTAAAATGGATCACTCTAAAATAAATTTTTTTTTTCGTTTTCCGTCAAATTCTGACCTCTATAATGTTTCTATTATATTTCAGGTCAATATGTGATATGTGGGGCAAAATGAACCTCTCGAAAAACAAAATTGGAACAAAAAAATTATTTTTTTATTTTCCGCCTAGTTAATTTTTTCGTTACAATTTTCTTTGAGTGGCCTATTTTGCCCCACCCCTCCACCTCAAACACTTTTCACGTTAAAAATTTTGGGCGGCCCATTTTGCCCCCAAATATTTCGAGGCATCCAAAATTTCAGGGGGCCCATTTTGCCCTCCCTTCCCCTACTTTAAATTTATTGAATTTTCGATCAATTTTTTCATAATAATAGTTACCATCCCTGATAGTAACTGTAATCATCCTGATGGTAACTGTAATCATTCTGATGGTAACTGTTATCATCCAATGATTGTTAATCCTATTAACAAAAATTATAACTCTAACTATCTTTGCATTTAAAATCGTTCTTATCATCCTAGATGATTGGGGCTAAAAATTTAGGATAATAAACACAATCATTTAATTTTCTCAGTGTAGCTTAAAATATATAACTCTGACAATTAATACGTCTAATCTCAGATTGAAAGTATCAGCTCGCCTTTGAGGACTTTTTTTTACAGTTATAAGAATATAACAGATTTATTGACGTTGATTAAAATTTTTCGTCTCTCAATTTCCCGTTTTTTGTCTCTTCATTTAACGAGCTTTATATCCATGAGACTTATTCCTCTTACTAATCTGCAATAATCAATTTCCGAAGGTATTAAACTCGACTCATCCGTTTCCTTATTCGTATTGGTCAATACAGTATTTTTTTTTTATTTATTATCGCTGCGCTACGCCGACCAATTACTTGAAATCTTCTAAAACGTGCTAAGTGTACCAAAGAAATTCATCTTGAAAATAAAAATTTTTCTTTTTTCTTCAAATGTACTTGACCATTCCTCAAGGATTTCTCGATACTGTATCATGTACTTAAAGTCTTATACTTTTTCTTCTCTTGAAAAAAATTCAATTGAATGTTTTCAATAGAAAAAAAAAAAAAAAAGAAAGGAAAGAAAAAGTTCCAGTCTTCAGAGAGTGTCAACTGTCTAACAAAATTAAATCTTCTAATTTAAACCTCTCAGGTTTTACCAAATTCACAATAAATAAATCTACCGTAAAGACATCTTCACTGTAAAAAAAAACCAGCTTAAATCCAACTGGTGTAGGTTTTAAAATTTTCGGTGTTAAATTTCAACACTGGAAGCGGTTAAAATAACATCGCTGCCGGTATTAAAATATTTTTACTACAGTTACACAGTCTTTTTATTAATTAATTAAATTATTGGTGATTGAAATAATGGGTGTAAAATAGTGTAATTTTTAGATAAATTACAGATAACATAAATAATTATTTAAATAAGTACATAGCAAAATTTAAATTTTCTCCAGAAAATATTCATTTAATTTTTATATTTAATGCATTTTTTTTTTCTAAATTTTATACGTAGAATTTTTTTTACACCGATATAACACCAGTATTTTAACACCGCCTACACCCGTGTTATTTTATTTTAACACCGCCTGACTAATATTGCCCTGAACTACTAGTTTCCAAATTATACTCGCAAAACACCCCCCACTTTTGCTTTTATACTATATGTTGTTCTATACATATATATATATATATATATATATATATATATATATATATATATATATATATATATATATATATATATATATATAAATAATATATACAATAGTAACAACTATTCTGACCATAGAAGTATCAATAATGTCATGTCTCGAAAACTCAAAAGCTTCCGCGCACGCGACACACGACCAGCGAAATAAAATCGATACTTGCACTCAGTATACAGGAGAGACCCAAGTATCCTTTTCTCACTTATCTTCCTATCTCTATCCCTTATTTTATCTATTTTTTTATTCCTTTTGTACTTAATATTTTTTTTTTTTATTTTCTTTTACTTTAGTACACTTTCCTCTATCTATCTATATAATACATACTATCCTCTTTTGGTATCCGCTGCAATGCACACAGATAGCAACGGATTACGCAGAGACGTTCATTTTATTTTTCACCTCGACGACGTGACGAGAATAAATAGCAGACATTCTTCACCAACCGGTTCTATGTCCGTTCAAACTCATTCACATACTTTACTATCACTAGTATCACTATCTAACTGTCTTTATTATACGATATATATAAATATATATATTATGACACTTATATTAAAGATGAAAAGTTATTTTTAACACAAAAATGATTTTTCTCCGCCACTTTTTATCATTTTAAATATTTTTATTTTTACAATGTAATTTATTATCAGTTTCCACCACTGCTTTTAGACGGTACTTGACAACAATCATCATTTCTTTAGTCAGTTATCATGATGTAAATAGCTTTTGAATTATGTTTTATTTTCAAGCTAACTCTATTAATCTTCTTTTTGTTGTAAAGAAAATATCTTGAGGGTATGATAAGTCTTTCTTTTCATTATTATTTTCTTTTTATTTTTCAAATTATTAATGATTAATGAATAAACTTTTTCACGCGTTAGAAATTACAAATAAAAAGTTTTTCAAGCTCGTTAGATTATTTTTAGGGCTTTTGTTTAGTTAAAAACTCATCTTTTTATAGTAAAATATGAGATAACTTCATTTTTAAAATTAAAAAAAATATTTAAACTACAAACCCAGACCCTCATAATTTTCGAGATAAGTTTCTTCTATAAGAATCAAGTTCCCAAAAATTATATATAGGGTTATTTATACTATTTGAAAATTTAATTCAAAAATCGCATAGGCCTGGGTCAAAATATCTAGCCTCAATCCAGCCTCACTGAGTAAAAAAAGCATTTTGAGCCTCAAATGATGTTCAAAAAGCCTCAATCAGTCTCAAATAATGCTGATAGAGCCTCAAATAATACTAATCGAATTTAAATTACATAGTCGAGACTAGGTTCAGTTGAGGCCCATTGAGACTTGTTGAGAATCTTTGAGCATAATTTGAAGCTCATCGAGGCTTTTTGAACATAATTTGAGGCTCAAAATGCTTTTTTTACTCAGTGAGGCTGGATTGAGGCTTACTTAGGTTCTATGAGGTTAGATTGAAGCTAGATATTTTGACCCGGGGGATCTCATGAGTTTTCATCTGAATTTTTATCTGAAGTTCACCATGTATTAGTATTTTTTTTATAATTAATAGTTTCCGAAACTCCTTTTCGGAGTAAAATTTGATCCAGATTCACTCCGCAATTTTTTTTTAGAGCTTACTGAATTTTTTTTTCTTAAAATTAATAGATTGTGTTAATAGATTTATTGAAACTAGAGTACGTTAATATCCGCACAATAGTTCTTTTGTTGTCGCTACATTGTAACATAGACTGAATGTGAGCAGTGTAGGTATGAAGTTGCATGAGCAGAGTTAGTTGTATTATATAGCATAGAGTGTGATATTTAGAGTTTGTATAGTGTGAAATGGAGCCCATCAATTGGATGATTGAGAATACAGTTTACCAAAAGCATTACTGTGTACAGAAGGATAAGTTTGAGAGAACTGAATTTTGCAATCCCGCATTTACTCACTTTCACTCGCTCTTCTCTGCGTATAAACGTATATTATATACCTGCCGGTCCTTCTCAAATTCTGCGGTCAGTAGACTACCACATACAAACGGAAACTATGCGGGTGAATTTACTAAGCTTTTGTATGTAAATTTAATTATGCATAAACCGATTCTCAATGGAAATTTGATACATGTCATCACATTATACAACTTTCAAATGATTTTATTAAATTTTTTATTAAATTAAAACAAAAATCTTTTATTTATATTAATAACAAACAATGTCCACAACAAAAGTTTTTAGATTAACTTTTCAATAGCGAGCTTGGTGACGACTGATAATTTCAGGCCATTACGAATATACACTGTAAAAAGAGCGGTGTTAAAAATGGACTCATTTTAACTCCGCCCGGTGTAAAAATGAAATTACACCGGTGTAGGAGGAGTAATTCACCGGTGTTAAAAATACCGGGGTTAAAGTGGGGTAACCGGTGTAAAAACGGAGTAGAACCGGTGTAAAAGCGAGGTAACCGGTGTAAAAGCGGAGTAATATCGGTGTAAAAGCAGGGTAACCGGTGTAGAAGCGGGGTAAACTGTGTCTGCTTGGAGAATCAACTTTAAAGATTATAAAACACAAAAAATGTCAATTTTTTATGAAAATAAATAAAAAATATGATCTATTAACAAGTATAGTGATCGAGTAAGTAAAAATATTCACCAAGTAAAATATTTTAACATCGGTAAAGAATATTTACACCGGCGGCGGCGTCATTTTAACACCGGAGAATTTGTTTTAACACCGGTTTAGAATATTTACACCGGCGGCGGCGTTATTTTTACACCGCTTTCGGTGTTGAAATTTAACACCGCTGATTTTAACACCTACACCGCTTGGACTTACCCCGGTGATTTTTTACAGTGTATACATTGCTATTCTTCCTAAAAAATTTCTGTCTGACCTTATTCAAATTTTGCACAAAGTTCTTTTTTGACACCTCATTAGATGTTTGAACTCTGTTTTTATTTTGGTGGTGGCATGGAAAATTCTGATTATTACCAATTTTTGATACAACCTGAAAAAAAGGAATATTCAAACCTTCAATCGAAAAATAATGAAAGCTCTATGTAAAATTTGAGATAAATTCTTTGATAACGACATTTAACATATAACTTTATAGAGGGTTACACAAAAATAGATAAAAACAAATTTAACCAGAAAAAATTTTCGGGTTTCTTAAAAATTCCATTTTTTAAAGTCACTTATTTGTAACCATAATCATAACTTTTGTCGATCTTGTATAGATTATTTTGAGCACGTTACTACATCTAGGATATTTTTTATGGTATTCTAATCTTGATTTGAAAAATGCTGAAATAAATAACTTACATAACCAAAAATGAATAAAAAAAAGCAATTGAATTAATAAAGCCTGAGTACACAATATTTACGTGTGTTATAAACTCGCAGTTTTTTTGTCTTATTTTATAGCACAGTGCTCTAAGAATGCGTTTTTTAAATCCTTGACACACAAGTCTCGAGTGCCCTTTAGCTTTGAAAAAAACCCAGTGAAAAATGAGAGCGCATTCTTGATGAAAATTAGCATTCTCCTGGCGCATAGTTTGATCTTTCTTTCAGTAATTTTCATCATACATGCAAAAGACTGAGTCTATGAGAAAAAAAACGGAATGCTCTTGATAAAAATAAAACTACGTGAAACTAAAACTAATAACAACAACAGTAATAATAATAATAAAAAATTTATAAATAAAAATGAAAAAAAAAAAAAATTAAAAAAACAACCGTAAGTTTATAATAAAGAAAAGACCTCTTGGTTAATCTCAATCCGCAATGGAAAAGTCACACTACTGAAAAGCCTTAAAATTGACTTTAGAATTAGCCTCTTTAAATCCTTTAAGTAAATGAACTTTTTCAGAGCTTATTCTCATTCAAAGTGCACTTCAGCATGCTCTTCATATTTCATTAATTACTTTTTTATTCTCTTATCTATGATTGCCCTATCTTGATTACATTTAACTTTATAAATTTTATTAGAAGGAAAAAAATCATTAATCGAAAAAATAGTTATAAATTCTACTATTGATTTTATTCAGATTGGAATCAATTTTGCTGATTGAAATACATCTTTATAGATTATAGCGCATTTCTAATAGAAAAGGAGGAATCGATATCTCCTGAATTTAGATGCTCTTTTTTTATGTTCATACATTCTTATTGAATTAACAATACATATATATATATATATATATATATATATATATATATATATATATATATATATATATATATATATATATATATATATATATATATATATATATATATATATATATATATATATATATATATATATATATATATATATATATATATATATATATATATATATATATATATATATATATATATATATATATAATCCTATTATTGAGTATCAATATCACGTTTCGTTATCCTCTCGAGGCACTTCCTTCACTGCAAGTCTTTTCTCTATTTATACTATACTCAAGAGAAACCCCCACAGCCGAATTCGTCTAGAACGTATTACGTTCTTATTTTATATCTATTCGTTGAGAGTTGCAGTTGCAAATCTATATATATATATATATATATATATATATATATATATATATATATATATATATATATATATATATATATATATATATATATATATATATATATATATATATATTTATATATATATATATCGTTAGCTATTGTGTTTCAAGGGTTTTAAGCTTGGTATATCTAAATCTGACTCGTTTAGAACTATCTACTTTTCAATTCAATGTCTAGATATCTCTTGTTTAATCATCTTAGAACATTGTGTTTGACGGATAATGACTTAGCCTACGTGCTATACACTATACTTTATTCAACAAATGTCTGATTTTTGCGAATTATTATATCGGCCACTTTCTAAACATGAGTAAGTGAAATAAGTTAATATTCACTGATTCTGAGTGCCAACCAAACCACTTTTTGAAATTAGTGGTTCGGTTTGCACTTGGAATTAGTGAATATTCACTTATTTTCATTCGTGTTTAGAGAGCAAGTAAACCCTAAATCAGGTGGAATTATATTTGATACTATAGTATAAGTGACTATTCACTGTTTCACAGTTATAAGTATATCAAATAGTATACGTACAGCTGTAAAGTAGTGCATATACGCTATTTTTCAGTGGTTTTCACTGTTTCAGATTTAAAGAGTAATTCTTGGATGCTCTTACCACTCATTTTTTATTTTATTTTTTTTTTTTTGACTAATAAAAAATAACCAACGTATTTATGCATAGACACTGACATTAAATATATTTGAATCCATCAAAAAGTCACGTTTCGCTCAGTGAGTTTTTTCCATTTATTTTCTCTAACTCTATAAAATCAACCGTATGAAAAAAAAATTTTGTCCCATTGGGGATGATTTTAGCAACTGTATCACGTACATTGGATAGACGATCGAGCGTCGACTTGAAGCAACAAACCTTAGCTCACGTATCGAATGACGTAAGCCCGATAGGTTATTTCTTTCTTTGATACCATTGTGCATGGACAGTTTCTATTACATTACGAAACGAAGTACTTGAAACGATGAGTTGACTGGCCGAAAGCCAAAATCTTTTTATATTTCTTATTTACATTTAGCAGTACCATTACTTGCTAACAATCGGCTACACTGTTTGCATCACCCAAATTACAGTTCAAATACAAATCAATTAAGTTAATTTGTCACATAACTAATCAGTTAATATTTGTGTTATATGTGAGTTTAGGTTATAGAGTAAATAGAACTCTATAATAGAGCAACGTGTCATTTAAATCTAAATATATGTATACAAATAATTCATCAAAGCTGAGCTTGACTACTTTGCGGTTCATTAAAACCCAATGTATTGAATATTCTCTGAACTAATAGCAAATTATGAAAATTTTAAGACGACTTATTAGTCAAGAATTAAACCGAAAAATATATGTACCGAATTCACTATTGTCAAATTTTCAATAAACTTGACAGTAGTGAATTACGAAAAAATTCCTTCGCATACCCAACAAGTAGAGAGTTCTTGCCAGTAGTGGTTTCAAAAAAAATTTAGATTTTAGTTTGAACCATATCGACACTGGTTATGGAGCTTAATGGTTATAAAAATTTTCTGAACTTGAAATGCGAATTTCTGGTTAGTGAGCAGTATCAATACATCAAAAAAATACGATCAATTTACGTATAATTTTACATGGAATTCAAAATTTTAATTTGAGCAGTTAAATTTAGTTTTTCCAATAGGTTGAATTATTATGTTACCCAGTTGTCATTCGTAATTTTCGTATTCCATAGCAACTGAAAAACTGTAGTCCACTTTTTAGATACTAATGGAATTATATTGACAGCATTGTTTAAAAAAAGTTTTTTCACGGCTGAAAAAAATTTATTCTAGTTGTGCTAACTTTATAGTCCGTCGCTGTGGTACTGACGTAATTTTATTTTTTTTTCTCGTTTTATTCAACACTTCGAACATCTTGGTGTTCTTCCACCTTGGTTGTCTTTTCTACTTGTTTGTTCGCGTCAACCATTCTGGTAGACCACAACGACGACGACGACGGAATTCAGTTCGACGAATTCACCAGAATAATTTTCCGAATTCCCTGTTGGATAGATAATTAAGGAAGTTTTGCCAGGACAATCACTACTTGTCTGTAGTGTATATATATATATATATAGATATATATATATATATATATATATATATATATATATATATATATATATATATATATATATATATATATATATATATATATATATATATATATATATATATATATATATATATATAGATATATATATATATATATTGGTTTTATTCTTCTTGGAAAATATCTCTTACTCAAAGTTCGAAGCTTTCTGTCATCATGTCTTCAATCTAGTAAGATGCAACTCGCTTAGTTGCCTACCGCTTTCTCGGTCGATGGGATAAGACGTAGCAAGAAGATGCCAACATTGCAAACTTGCCAACCAAGAGTAGGTATATAGAAGAAACCAAAGGGAGGACTGAATATAACCTATCGCACTGTTTCCTCGCTATTTTATTTTTTCCTTACTCTTTATTTCTTTTTTTTTTCATCTCTTACTCTCTCCTTCTTTATTTCTAGTTCTCTTCTCTCATTCGTTTTCTTTTTGGGGTTTCTTT
Source organism: Microplitis manilae (assembly GCA_030273425.1). Taxonomy (NCBI): domain Eukaryota; kingdom Metazoa; phylum Arthropoda; class Insecta; order Hymenoptera; family Braconidae; genus Microplitis; species Microplitis manilae. The sequence goes on from CP092726.1 coordinate 22,407,181, forward strand.
TCCACTATCGTGCGATGGCTTCAAGTATTTCAGAGTTCAATTTTCATCTTAGATGCATCCACCAAAAACGAGTGACGTCGCGACGTCAACAGTCTTGAAATATTGCATTTTTCTTTTATGAATTTAAAAAAAAAAAGTTATGGAATATATGTACATATATATTTATAAATATGAGAATTCCACTTGGCTATACGGAAAATATATAGACTATTATTCCATAAAAAAAAATTAGGAAAAAATTGAATTTTTCGCAAAATATTTATTGGAAATTTTCATAAATACATTTTAATTTTTTTTTTTCGCTCAATATAATTTTTAAAAATATAAAAGCCAATAAATTCAAATGCTATTTATAAATAGATCCATATACTTTTTATGAAACTTTAATTAAAGAAAAATATTGTTTGTATATTCATGTCAATAATTCCAGTATTGGAAAAAATATACGATCAAAGTTAAGAGAATATATATGGGTATAGCTTTTTATTTTATTTTTCTGTTATGCACACCCAGAGTTTGTCTAATCTTGCTTTCAATCTCGCCTGCGAACTCTGATAGTCATAAAAAAAAAAAAATCCCATGAGATATGTGGAAGATACATTGAATCTGACACCTATCTACTGGTGATATCCCACGAGATTTTTCAATTTCACTTCTACATCGTGATATTACAGCTTCATAAGAAATCTATTTATACTGTAAAATATAAATATACATAAATCTCATGGGCAATATTAACAATCGGAGATATAGATTTTAAATAAAAAATGAAACACTAAGAAATATATATTTTTATTCTCTGAAATGACGGGTTAAAAATTATTAAATACTATTTCGAGAATCAAAAAAAGTATTTTTTCTTTAATTGATTGGTTCGTTTTCTACATGAAAATTTGGACAATTAATTTGGTAAAATATTCACTATGATGAATTAAAAATTTAAAAAATTATAATCTCTAAAACTGAATTAATGAAAATTAGTAAATATTCATTATTTGCTAATGAATTTCATTAATTCACTTTTAGAAAATAAATTTTTTTTTCTAACGCAAACGTAACTTGTAAGCATATTTTGTGATGATTCATAGAGAAATACATTGATGAAATAGAGGATGTCGATTTCGGCCACAGAATTTTGAACAGCAATGATGATCGCTAATACACTTGAAATTAAAAAAAAACTCAAATTAAAAACTAGTTCATTTTATTGTCGGTTCCACGACTAGTTATTGAAGGACAAAACAACTTCGATACCAAAATAATCGTAACATTCAACTGAAAATAAATTTGAAAAATTAATTTTTCTTGCATTGACAACAAATTTTAATATTGATTCTATAACTACTTCCGTTTTAGTGAAAATTAATATTTACTGATCACTTTATCATTATGTCACTTATCGTTTCTCAATTTATATAGTTCTTTTTTTTTTTTTTTCATATGGTATTTATTTTTTAGTTCTATTTCATAATTATAAATTTTTATTCGTATTTTTTTCACTTCCTTCTTACTTTAACTTTTTAAGTGGGAATTCTATTTATTCGATTATTCTGGTATCGGTTATTTTTTTACGGAATCATTACAGTCAACCTGAGTAACTTCTAACCTGTCATATTCATTTAAATCTTTTCACAAGTATATTAATACAAAATTTTTACTTTTAATTATGCGTCTTTGAATTGTAGTCTGTCTAATTGTACGAATACATTGAAAATTCAGAGTGTCAATTTTTACTAAACGTTTTTTGAATTTTGTTTTTTTTTAACGAATTCTTTCCTACGCAGAAAAAAGTTACTCGACTTGACTATCAAAATAAAATAAAATTAAATAATTACAATATGTCCATTTCCTCTACATTGACCAACTACTTCTTTTTTATGATCCATTTTGATTTTCTCAACTGTAGTTTTATTATCAACAACGCAGATATTTGGCATCGAATATACTGAAGGCTCACACATTTTTGAACAGCATTGACTATCTCTGCTACACTTTATAAACAATTAAAAAAATAATTAACTTGGTTGCGATAATTATTATTATTAATTAATAATATAGTCACTCCTACACTAAACACAACAAATTAGTTTAAAAAGTTTCGAATTGAATTGTTCATGGAATTATTGACTTGTTAATATTTTTTAATTTTTATTACAAATATTTTCATTCATCCGAAAAATTTATTCATTCTTCAAAGTTCATAATTATGAAATACTTGAAAAAACATTCACTTTACTTTTTTTATTACTATCGTTTAATTCGTTCTCGTAACTATTTTTTCTAAATTATCTCAATATATATACAGGAACAATCTAAAATCCATGGATTATTTTTTTTCACTTTTTTTAGGGGTACCCATTTTGTCCGTAAAAATGAAAAATTTTTTATTTTAATAGCAACTCAAAATTTTTTCTATCTACTTTGAATATCATTAAAAAAAAAAAGATTTTGCGTATTCGAGTCCTCAAAAACTTAGTATTTTCTTCAGTACCCCGTTTTGTCCCTCCCTACTTTACATGTTCATCATACTTACATGTTTATTTTCTGATAAGCAGGTTGGATGGATTATTTCTCCTCCTACACGAGTGAGAATAAATATTTTAATAAAAACTAGATACTTCATGTCGAATGATTTTACTTTGACTTAGAAAAAAAATGTTTTCCTGGGTTTTTTATACTTTTTTTTTGTTCACGAGTTTTAAAATAATAGATAAATACATAAAAGTGATAATAAATGATATAAATATCAAAGTGTTTGTTAGTAGATTTTAAGGTCCCGGGTGTTTTACGCATTCGGCCGTATCCGCTCGTTATGAGTCCGTTGACTTATATTTCTATCGGAAACTTTCCCCTCCACACTGATAGAAGTATTTATTTGATATTAATAAATGCATTTATTTGAAACAGTTTTTCAGCCTTATTTGGCTGAAATAAGCATTTATTTGCTTCAAATATACATTTGTAAATAGTTATTAATCTCATATTTAAGTGAACATCACTGTGATTTTTGACTACAGCGCCACTTTCTGTTTACAATACCTTTCAGTATATTGTCTAGTGTAACAAATTCAAAATATAATCAACTTAATATTGTTTTATAAAAAAAAAAAAATGCTGAATATTTTTTTAATTAATTTCTGTGCGTATTATTTTCGTTAAAAAAATAAACTTATATGGAACTATAAATTATTTGTCATAACCCTACTTAATTAGCTTCATGTGTTATTTCCTATTCAAATAAGCCATTTATTAACTATTAAGAAATATTTATTTGGTTAAGCTTTCAAATAAATAATTTATTAATTATTAATAAATCTTATTTGGTTCAAATAACTTCTTCTATCAGTGGATGATTATAAAAATAATCATGTACATACCCACACGCTTGTAAAGTATGGGGAGTGTAAGTTGTTACGGCGGTTGTGTGTTGAACATCTAGTTATTCCATTAATAATTCAATAGTTATCACATTTATTGTTTATACCTTTTCAAAATATTTTTAAAAATTTTTCTTACTGTTCAATACAAATTTATTATAGAAGTATCTATTGAAAATTAACGAAACTTATTTATTTAAGATATTTAGCCTTCAGTGAAAATGAGCACTGAAATAAGTTTTTATTTATACATTTTTAAGATTTATTTTTAATTGTTCAATGATTTATAAATAAAATTTACGATTCGAAATAATATACAGAAGAAAATCGGGGCTCTAAGGAAAAAAATAAATTTATGAATTTCGAATGTATTAAATTGTCACTTATATTTAACAAAAGTAAGACGAATTTTCAGTTTGTGTATTCTCTATATCTGAAACAGTGAAAACCACTGGAAAATAATGTATATACACTATTTCACAGCTAAAAGTATACCACTTGGTAGACGTATAGTTGTGAAGGTGAATAGCCACTGTTTCAGATTGAGAGATTAAAAAAAAAATCATTTTCAGGTAAAATAGGTTATCCATTAAAAAAATGCAAATGATAAAAGAAAAGGTTAAATAGATATTAAGCATGAGATGAAATTATTATTATTTTTTTATTGAATGTCATAGAATTTTTATACAGTTCAGGCTTATTTTGATTCAAAAATTTTTGCCAGTTGAAATTTTGTGTCACAGTATGCAATACCAGCACTGGTAACATCAACATTAACATCAATACCAAATTACTAACGAAAAATGACCTTTTTTTCATAGTTACTACATATAGAAATTAAATTTATTATTACATATATCCAATTCTTGGTCGCTCGTTGTGAAGGTTTAAAAATTTCAGTTTCTAAGACTTCGTTTTATCGCTATTTGGCTTCAGACACTTTCGTGGAAAAGAAGGTAATAGTCTTTGACATGATTTAGAACAACATTGGCTGTTTTCTCGGCACTTTAAATAAAAATATAAAAACAAATTAATTCTCATTTTTCTATAATACACAGAGAGAAATTTACGGCAACAATTACCATATATAATAGGAATGATTCCCATATCAAATGGTTATAATTTTTGTTTACATATCGATTATAAGATTAGCGCCTATAAATATTATGGTGACTTTATCATAATACTATACTAGTATAACTGTTAACATAACATTATGGTAACCATAATATATGACAGCATTCACCATAGTACTATGGGGACAATTACTGTAGTAGTATGGAAAAGAGTATTATATTATTATGGGAATTTTTCACATATATTATGGTAACATTGATAATGTATCAGATTTATTCCCTTACGCACTTAAGAACCGCACCAATGTGGTTACATGATTTATTCCTATGTGACTATGGGAACTATTCCCAGAAGTATGGTAATCATTATCATAATTCAGTTACCATACGATATAGAAACTGTTACTATAATTATAAGAATTATTCCCATAGCTATGGGATCTATTCCCAGAAACTATTGGTGTATATTCTATAATTCGAATTGGATAACTTAAGTAATTACTACCATAACCATAACCATAATTTTTTCTCTGTTTTATTCATTTAATTTATTTTACGTACGCTTGATCCGTCTAGCATGCAGTTATATATTATTCCTCCTTTTTTTTTTGTAATAGTTTCCTTAGGAGGAAGTAAAATTTTATGAGCTGTTACATAAGGACCAGAAACATCAGCGCAGACATTATATTCTGAATTTTCGACAGAAATACACATGTTTGAACAGCATTGATTATTTCGAACGCACTGTGAATCAAACAAATAGAAAAATTAACTATGATTCAATAAAGTTTGATTATACATACATATGTGTTTTCGAATCGGCAAGGTGGTTTGATGATTTCTCCTCCCACGCTTATTATAAGAAGTATTTTAATTAACGTAAGCATCAACATAGCTCGATACTTTTTCATTTTTTACCACACCGGATGTTCAATTTATGCAGATGATAATTCATTTGTGGCAAGGTACGGTGTATTTATAACTCACAAAAGTTTGGAATAGTATCCGGAACGCATTAAAACATCATTTATTAATTAAAAAAATTTATTTTTTTATGATAAATAAAAACGTTAATAAACTTATATTTAAAGTGTTCTTTTGTCGTTAATGGCTTTAGATATTTTGAAGGTCATATGACGACAAATAAAGAATACTAACAATCGGGGAGAGAAGAGCGAAGCTAACTATTCTAACATGGTCCAAATTCAAAAAATTCTAAAAAAAAAAATTTCTTGTTTATTTTCATATTCTCTAGAGACCAAATAAAATTTGAAGTCAAATTTATACTCGAATTATGAGTTGAAAAAAATAAATTTCGAAATTGTATTGGTCCTAAAATAAAAATAAAAAATCTAATGCAATGATAATCAAGTCAACTCTGACTGCATTAACAATAAGAAACATCTTGTTAAATAATAAATTTCAGTATCTTAGTCGGTATTTTTATATTTATTGTTCGATTAGATTGTTTAACTCTATCAAATGGAAGAAAAACCCAAATAAGTTTTTTTTTATATTATAATTTAACAAGTTATAACGGATCATTTATAGTTGATGTCATAAAATATAAGGAAAAACCCACTATAACTCGAAAATATTTATTATTCGAAATCCGGGCCGAAAAATTTAATCTGTTTTAAATCAAATAAAAAATTTAAGTTATTTCTGTATATTCAATTTCACTTTTTATTTGAATTTAATTATATGAAATTTAATCGATTTTCGGCCGTACTATTCCTTATGTAGAATATTCGCAGACTTGTTTTCAATAGTTTTTTTTAGTCTGATTTTAGTCGTTTCTAGATCAAAATTAGACTTTTTCTCAAAATATTTTGCCTTGTTTCGTGTTTATCCAAACCAAAATTAGACCTTTTCTGACTATTAATTTCTCTTCAGATCAAAAACAGTTTAAAATTATTATAAAAATTTAAAAACAGACTAACTAAGTCAAATACGGTCCAATTAGTCCATATACAGTCTAGTTGGACTAAAATCAGATCGATTTTTTTGACACTGGAATATAATCATGTATTTCCGGCTTGATGAATTACAATGCATTATACAATTTGAGAAATAATCATATAATTTTTTTGGAGAAACAACAAATAACAAAGATTAATGAGATATTCGTAGTAAACCTGTGAAAATGGAGATAATTTCATGGATTTGTTTTTATTTTATTGAAATTTCGCTATCCACGACAATGTCTTATTACGGACCTATGAAAATTGGTTCTTCGACGCTCTGTCTTTTTTTTCACGTCACATAATCTCTCTTTTTCTTACGATTTTCATCTTTTTAAATTACATGGAAAAATTAGAACCCGACTGTTTACTGTTCAGCAACGTACTGAGTCGGGTGCAGAACAGTAACCAGTCGGGTTCTATATTTCTGTGCATTAAAAGTTTGAATTGTTGGCAATGTTCAAATTCGAAAATCCTCAAATGACTGAAAAAATTTCAACATCAAAATCTAAAAATCAATAATTCAAAATTTCAAATTATTTGGTAGTAGTTCGACATACTCCTACAAAAATAATATTATCTATCACCAATACCATACAAAATCGCTATCAGTCCTAATATTTGAAACATTGCATTGATAAATTATTTCGCAAAAAACTTTTCTTCACTTTTCGTTTTGCAGAAAGTATAGCCTCAAAAGTTACATTTTTCATTGTATTTCTGTAACTGAGATAAAAAAATAAAAAAATTTTTTTCACCTAAGAGTGTCATCTGGAATATATCGCGGCTCGACACATACTCATCCCACGTCGTATGCCAGCTGCAAAAGAGTTTCGTCGTCATTGTTGCAGGTGGATAAAACTTTAGTTTCGATGCTTTCTCTCTTCTTTCCGGCGCCACATTATACTCTTATCGTTCCGGGCGAGCGAACAGGACTCGTCGTCGTTTCTATTCTCGTAGTTTAAAATCCTCGTCGACGACGACGACGAACTACTGCCGTCGCTATTGCAACATACTGCTATATTCTATTGCTGCTCGGTGTTGGTGATGTAGATACTATTGGTAAAAGGCTAGTAATCTATATACCGCGTGTACAGTTTGCTAAAACTTTCGCATTCTCCATCGGCCTCTGACCTCTTGTACCCAAGCTTTATACTATCTCTTGTTTCAAATATTCTACTGTGAAACTCGATACACCACCATTACCAAACAATCCAACTTGTCTTTATTTTATTAATATTATATATATATATATATATATATATTTTTTTTTTTTTTGTTATTATCATGTTTGAACTGTCCGTCTGTCCGGCGTCGTCTGCTTCTACTTCTATACATCTACGCTCACTTTTTTTGTTATTTTTACTCTCACAAAGTTATATTGCTTGTGCTTCATATGTATATAGAAATAGAAATAAAAAGTAAGCAAGTTATTGCACACATCAGAACACACTATGCCGAGAAACAAATTTTTAATGCTAGTCTTCTTACCGTAAAATAAAGTACAAACATTATAAAGGTTATAGTAGAAACAAAAAATGAGAGAAAAAGTAATAAACATAATTGTAAACAAATTTGATAGACAAAATATTTCTTCACAAAATATAAAAGAAAAAAAATTTACTACTTACGAAGGTGTAATTTGACATTTGAAAGGTGACTTTTTTTTCGTGACTAAAATATTAAAGGTCAGAAAGTGACTTTTACGTGTCTATTAAATTTTCTCGACATTTTACCGTTAATACCTTATTCGTGAAGAAATCACTCATGCAACAGATGTTAGCTCAAATCGTTATCAAGCTAAGCTTTTTTTTCATTTATTATATATTTAATTTAAATAATTCACTGTTGTAAAACGACGACATTATTTATATTCAACATAAGGATTGATTTTTCTGAATTCAAAATTTAATTATAATTTTTTATCACATCGAGCATGAAAATAATTTATTCCTGTTTGAATTGCTATTATCATAGTAAAGCCGGACCATGTTGGCCACCTGCAGAAATTTAAATAAACAAATGCAAAAATTATTATGCCCATACTAAAATAGACAATAATTTTCTTTTATTTTTCTCGCTGATTTAGTTTGCAAAAAAACTTGAATCATAAAAAACTGTTTCCAATATTTGTCTACAATAACATTAACATGTAATTATAGACATATATTCTTTGAAATTCTCCATAAACTGATAAATCTTTTGTTTTCAACACCGCTTCACATCAGAAAAATTTTCAACACCGTTTTCGGGGATAAATTCAACATCGGAATAACGTAGACTTCTATCGGTTTTTTGTAAAGTAATGATATTCTCTAAGTATTTTTTTATGCTTCATTATAAACTATTTCCACACTACAAAAATATACTAAATATGAATATTGTGTCCGAGTAATAACTCTAGAATTATTCAAGAATTAAATGACTTTTATTAGTATCATTCCATTCTTTAGTTCGTACTTTCGGCATTCATAAATAGTTCATCACATGCATATAAAATAATATTATGATATTTTCATGAAATAATCCAAGCATGTATTTTATTCGCGAATACCCATCAAATGAATCATAAAAGAATTGAATAATAATTCAACGTTGTGTATTTTGATGAACTGTGTGTAGTTAGTGAGACATAATATATACAGATGTATCGCATAAATATGTGCATTGAGTACTTGGTTAGCCGTAGGTGACATTTACGACTATGGTACTGATGGTGATATTGCTACTATTAAAATCTCTATAGATTTCCAATTGGTGGATGGATATCTATACATTTAGATAGATATTCACAGTTGCAGTTATACGAAGAGTCTAGCAAAGTAGCATAGTCAAGTCTGAATACGATGCTATTCTGCTGGAACGACCTATCGTTTAACCATTTTCTAGGTTTTTCTTTCGCGGTTGTGTCGGTAAAACGCCTTTACTTTTTCAGTCTGATAAATCTCAAGCACAGCTTTATACTTTTATTCTATTTCCATAGAATTCAATCTTTTACTCACTTCATTTTTATTTTTTATTTAAATTTATTTTTTTTCTTTTACAATTTGTAGATGGAAGTTCACTTTTAAATGTCAGTCAAACATTTTCATTTGATTCTATTTCTTTAATTCATTTGAATTTCGAAAAATGCCTGAAATACTTTTCACTATTTTGTGCATGAATGCATGTACATTCTTATTAAATTGAATTATTGCCAATTTTACATTTTCTATTGATGGATAGTATTTTTTTTATAATTTTAAACATTACAGATAAATATTAAACATTACAAGTGCGAAAATTATAGACGAATTTTCTTCTTCCTGATGTCTACATTTAAATTTTTTCAAAGTTTCGAATTAAGACTTGTTTTGTTCTGTTTGAAATGACAATTCTTTTTCTTTTTTTAATAAAATTAATCAGACTGATAACAGATCAAATTTTGTGTTCCGGGTAAAAGCTTTTTATTCTCCACGCTTTGTAGATCGTTTGTAAACTGCGTTTCGAAATTTTCATCAGTTTCGCATTAATCCGGACCTTGGTTATTTCTATCGAAGTCTTCCTCTCAATCAAAAAGTCTTGACACAAAATAAATAATGAGAATCAATGTACTACTATACAATCTAGTAATCTACATTTACATTTTTCAAAAATTTTAATTTAGTTAAAAAAAAAACGAAGACAAAGTTGTCATTTACTGTGCAAGTACTACTAGAATAGAATCTTCTCTGCTTGAGAACAATAGTGAGAAATGAGAAGACTTCTCTTAAAAAGATTAATCTTCTTGTACAAATATTTCGGAAATAGTTCTAAAGCGGATGTAAATCTTAAGATTCTATATCTGTTATTGCGCAATTGGAGTATCTAAAAATAAATAAACCCAGATTTAGCTTCGGTACCATTTATTTGCTGATTAATATAAAAAAAATTTATCTTGGAGCGAAATTAACTTCAAAGAAAATGAATAACTGAAAAATAAAAAAAAAGGCATTTAGAAAGTCCATCAAGCCACGTACTTTTTTTTTTAAGAAGCTAAAACAAGTGACATCTATTCAATTAAAACGAACTATTTTTCCATGGTACAAACCTGCGATTCTTTTTCAATTGCAGGAAGAAATAGTTTAAATGAAATAATTAAGAAATGAAAAAAAATAACCTAATTACATTAAATATTCAATTTAATGTTTTTTCAATGCTCTGCTAGATAGCGTCCATAGTTTTTGTCTCAGTTTAAATATTATTTTTGACTTCTGTCATACGTCAATCGCTGGTAACATTCAACCGGCAAAAAATAAACTAAAAGCATGCAATTGAGATGCATGTTCAGAAATTCACTCTGAAAGAAAAAGTTGCAACCTTCGATCACAAATATTATCTGATTGAACCAGAGGAACAATTCGACTACCATAATGCGTTTATAAACACTGCGGCGAAAGTAAATACAGAATCAGGTGTTCTTTCGTTCCCTGTTTTAATAAACCATGTGAATTTCCATTTACTAACCATCTGGTTTGATATTTTCAATTTTCAGTGTTTTTCTGAACATGCCTGAAATGTTGGTAAACTGTACATATATGTTGTGAAAAGATGGCAAATTTGTCATGTTTTAACCATGTTATGGGTTTTTAATGAACAGGACGGTTTGCAATAGTGATATGAGAAAGGGTTCCATAAAATTAAAATCCAAAGCTAATAAAAAAAATCTAAGTCTTTCAAGATATATCGTGCTCACACACGTCCAAATTGACTGATAAATATGTCCGAGATAAATTTTTTTCAATTAACTTTTGTTTGATAATAGTCTTATTATATGAACTTATAACTATGTTATAATTATCCATTGGAATGCTCCTTTTTTTGTGTACTTTTTTTTATCATATAAGCGCATTATAAAGTTGGTGGAAATAATTTAAGCCGAGCGAATTGCATTTTTTTTCTGATGTTAATAGAGCACCATTTCGCGTTCAAAGTGTGCGAAATAAATTATTGTTATTTTTATTGATTTACAACAATTACTGGAAAGTTTAATTAAAATATAAATAAAATAAATATGTACATTTTACCATTTATATATTCATTTCTCATTTATTCATATTAATTCATTTATATCCGTATTACTCGAGTTTATTTTACATTTTTCTGGATGGCTTCAAAAAACATTGAAATTTTTATTTTCATAATGCTGAATAAATAAATGAAGTACTAACAAATATTTATATGCAGAATAATATATTAAAGTCGTAATTCGAACAATAATTTAACAAAAAAAAAAAAAAATTATCTCCTGTGTACTATATCAACAAACATAATTAATCATAATATATTTACAATTATTTACAGTAAATGAATTAAATTAAATATTTATTTAAAATGTTTACTACTAAAATATTATTAAATTCCATTTTTTTTATTTGTAAATAAAGGCAAAGTATATGCTTATAAATATAGAAAGCTTTTTTAAGTACTTGGAAAGCCTCTCGGGCGTATTGAAACCTAAAAAGTTTATCTTTTCAAAATCAATTTATTTACGTTTTTCTCCGCTTATTTTTATTAATTCAATTGAGATTTTGTAGAAAAACACAAATAGTGAAGTGCGCTAGTTTTGAATTTAAATATGTTTAGAGACATTTCTTGAGAATTCAATCATAACTGGTGTAAAAGGGCTTTCACGATAAAAAATAACATATTTTTTAAAAGTTCGGCTTTGAAGCCTTCAGTCTCTTGGATAAAAAAAAAGGGAAATCCAAAAGTGCACACCTCAATCGCTCATTAAATTTTTAATTATCAATTTTTTTTATTATTATTTCATAATACTAATTATTTTTTTTTAAATATGAATTTTAATTCAACTTTTAAAATATTAATTTATTGTTTTTTTTTCGCATTTTCAATTTAAAATTTTTTTTTTAATATGCCGCCTTTTCGTTTTAGATATAAATTTTTTTTTTTTTTCAATCCTACTGCCACGTTAGTGCTTTCACGAGTCAAGTGTGCAAAAAAAGCTTATTTCTAAAAATTTTATAAAATTTAAATCTAAAAAATTTATTTCTGAATTATTAAATTATCTTTGCAAAGTTGCACTGTCATCACATAATAATTCATTGATTTAACCATATGCATTATGAATATAAGCTCAATAGTATATTGAATAGTATGAGAGATGAAACACAACAACTTCAGGCGAGGATGAGGGTTGCCATCACCTGTAATTTGAAATCATGTTTTATCCCTCGGCACCCACTACATTAATAATTACTCGCATTAAGCTTAGAGTTTCAGTTTTTCAAGTTGGTCGAAATGAGATAATTCTCGGCCAATAGTACATGTACAAATTCAATTGACAACACCTCTATAGGTTAGAATGGCATAAGGTTAGTCTGATGAGGTTCACAATAATAGATGCGATTCTAATGGGGATGAAATTGTCAGAATTAGGGTTGTTTGAATAATCCGTATTTACGAACGAATCGTATCGAATCGAATTAATATTCAATTTGAAAGCTTACCTTAATAACACGTGTTAAAGCAAGATTCTGGAGTAAGTATCTTGAGCAAGACCCCAAGCTACTAGTGTCTTTCTCAAGATCGTGTATCAAGAACTCTATGTCAAGATTTGTCTTGCTCATGTCGTACACAAGAATATTAAAGATATCTTGAACACGTGTAATGAAAAGTGTCTGACGCATTGCTTGCACCAGTAACTTACAGTAGGTACTTACGCATGGCTTGCTCAAGATCTGCTCAAGGCTCAAGGTCAATTTTGAGTCTTAAGCAGATCTTGAGCAAGCCATGAGCAGCTATAGTCTTCCTCCAGAATTTAGTTATAATCTGACACGAATGTCTTGTGTAAGGCTTGCAATTTAAATCTGGTTACAAGTATCTGCAGCAAACATACGTAGAAAAACAGTAGCACCTATCGATCTTGAGAGCAGACTTGTTCAAGAATTGAAAAAGATTGTTGTATGTGCGACTTACGAATATTTCGAATACCAGCCAATAATTTGAATTTTTCGAATCTTCAGCAAATTCCAACTGTTCGGTTTGAAAAGTAACGTTTTGATTTGATTTAAACATTAGTCGAGTTTCCTTAATCAGGAATTAATTTAGTGAGCAAAAACTAATAGTTTTCTGCTCTAAAGGAAAAACTCGAGATTTTTCCATTGGTCTAAAATTGTCTTTATTTAAATGGTAGTATATTTGAATTAATTATCTCTAATAGAAAAGGTGGTGGTCTGAATTTTCTGATCATTAAATATATTAGTAAAATTTTGTTGCATAAAAAAATATATATAATTATATAACTGAGTACGTATAATGATAATAATAGAAAAATATAATATAGCAATAATAATAATAGCATATTATGAGTGAAAAAAAAGCTTTCAACCTTAGACCATTTCACTTGTAAAATGTCTAACTGAACTTGGGAAACCCGAAATCTCAGAAACTTTTCCGCTTGGGTTGTGAGGACGTTAACGGGGACAGGGGAGGTAGTTTGCTTCTCGTCTACTCTGGTGAGAAAGCTCAGCTACCCTCGCGAGTAGGAAGAAGTAAGGAATTTTATTTTCTTTAAAAATAAAATAAAATAAAAATGTTAAAACTGGAACGAGAGGAAACGCGTGATATGGTATGGAGTTTTCTCTCATTACTCTTCGTTCGGCGCAGTGGAAAAATATTCGAATCCGCTTGGCTGACCTCGTCTACAACCTTCATTCCATTTTGCTTTATTCCCTCATTTTTCTTTAATTTTTTTTTATTCATCCGTATTTTTTATTCCTTTCTGTGAATTATTCTGTAAGGAAAATTCTTACAGTGAGTAAGTATCCGATGAGAGAATAGACACAAATAAAACGATTTATGACACTCGATTTGTTCATTGACGTTTTACAAAAGTCAATGGAAAATTTTATTTTTTCAACATCTTAATAGAAATTTATTATCACGTCATCACATTTTTTATTCGTTACACTATTATTTTATCAACTAATTTTTACGGCATTTAAATTCATTTTATACTAAAGAGAAATCGCGGAAACCAGAATGGGCGAAATAAGCTGCTTTAAATTTTTTATGAAACAGAGTAAATCTAAATGGAAAAAATTGAACAAAAAAATTTTATTGAAAACTATATAGGGCACTATGGTCAGCATAAAATTTTTTACAAAAAACGAAATCACCTGCAATATTTTAAAAATGGCAATTTTATTTTAGAGCCGTTCTTAAAATGCGTTCGCACTTATATCGGGGGGGAGGTCTTACTGCGACAAGGGGAGTCGGGTATTTTGTAACCCAATATTGATAGGAGGGGTCGCAGAAAATGTCAAATAGTGTGACAAATAGGAGGGTCTAAAAAGGTAAAATTTTGCGTGACGCATTTTATGAACGACCGCTTTAATTATGGATTAAACTACAATTGAACCATTTTCAGAAAAAAAAAATGTAATTTTCAATTTTCTTAACCGGCTCATTTCGCCTCACTCAAAATTTGTTTTATTAACAAAACAATTCTCTATCAGTGATTTTATTATAGAAGACGTCCTTCCGCCCCTGTCTCGTCTCCCTTTCATTTAGAAATATTGTTGTTTAAACATAGAAATAATATTTATCTAAAATATGAAAAACAGTTTTGTTTTAATTCAGATTCTTTTTATTGTTTGACATTCCAAAAAAATATATTTCATTCAACCTCATATTTAATCCGTCAAAATTTTTTCGGATCACGTAGATACATTAGATGGTTTGATGTGCAGTAATAGTTGCTCTAGATATCTTACTCGACGCTAACTTCAAGTGCACTTGACATCTCTCTCACGTTTCCCACTGTTCACAACTTCATGTTCCACTGTATATATACTCTATAGTAAATACGGATGCTGGGTGTTAATTCCAGGGGATTTTCACTACTCAGAAGAGATAGCTCGATGTAGTGCTTCCCCGGAAATTGCAACTCACTCATGAGCTTCGCTAAACAATCATTATTATATATTTCATCAATCGTTAATCCTACGAATACAACAGTGATCTACAAATATCATTTTCACACTCAAAAATGGAGATTAAATTTAAAATTACTCAATAGTGACATAATTTTTATTATGCTTAATCAATTATCATCAATAATGAGACACAATTAATTTTTTCTTTTAACAATAAATAACCTAATAAAGTTTTCTCAAGTTTATTGATAGAGTTGAATAAATTACGTTATTTAGTTAAAAAATATTTAAAAAATTTAATATTTACTTCTTGTAATTAATCACTATTTACATAGTAACAGAAGTAAATTTACCTAGTAAATTACTTAATGTATACTAAATCATGAATTCTCTCATAAATTAGCAGAAGGGATATGTAGATAGAAACAAACAAGTTGTCGAAGCTTTCATAATGCAAACTACGCGCTATAATTCAATGAATAATAATTATTGAAATAAGCTTAATGCTAAACATTAAAACTAGCTGTGTTTAACGTTAATAATGCAAAGTCAGCATTGATATTTTCTAACAATAACATCAGAGCACTGCTAATAACAACAATGCTTCTAATAATAATGGCAAGATAAAATCAATAGCAACACGTTATTTACGAAGTGCATCTATGTTTTTTTTTTTTTTTCGTTCTTGAAGTTATTCAATGTTCGAAGTAGAAACCACAAGTAACACGGCTGATTCCACTTAATTAGAACTAGCTCGAGGCATGGAACATACAATAGCAATGAGACACACTGTGGAATTCAAAGTATATTTACAGCTGTAATCCAGTGTGTTGTGTACCCAATGGGATCTTCATAATACGTGTAGCAACTGAACTGTGTTATGAATATGCATTGTATATGCAGTGAGGTAGAATATAATGCTATGTATACATACATGTTCGTAAAAATATATTTCTTTTTGTAAAATTGCGATATTTTAAAACAATAATAGCTTTAATGTTTGTACTCAAATAATTTAGATGGAAAAAAGTATGGGTAGTTATACACTGTAGGAAAATTTTGGTGTGAGAATGGTTCTCAAAGACTTTACACGGTCTGCTTGGTGTAATTTGACGGTGTGAAATATCGTGGTGAACTTTTTAACACGATATTGTTCTTTTACACTGTTAGGTGTTATTAGTTCAAACATTATAACTGCAATAATTTATGTATTTTATTTGAGTATACGAAACTATAGATTATTTAGTGCATAAAACACCTTGATAAAAAACATGGAGTACAAAATTCGCATCATTAATACATATTAATTTAATAGAAATCTATTTAGAACCAGCTTTAAATTTTGAACTTCGAAAATTTGGTAAAAAAAAAATTTCAGACCTATAGGGTAGGAAAATTGATCCATCATTCTGGTTAGGGAGAATAATATTGTTATTCTGAAGTTAAGATAAGAACGCGATTCTGACAGGGGTAGAATGATATTAGAAACTAATGCAGCAAGTATGAATAAGACAGTTTTATCCCGAGGGTATAAACATCATTTTTAACCCGCTAATTTAGATTAGTCTGGAATTGACTTGTTCCAACTGACTAAACAAGCATCGAATTTCGTAGTTTCAATGAAGATGACATTAAATGCGATTCAAATAATAACATTTTATATTTTTCGCTAAAATTTCGATTGCATGTAAATCTTTGGTTTATGTAATTAAATGAAAGCACGTAAACTATAAAAATAGAATTTAAAAAATTAGTTTTCAAAGTGAAAGTATATGTATGAAGCTATTTGTAATTACGAGCAGTATGTTGCCATTGGTGGTTAGGGCATGATTGAGTAACGGTCACAAGGGATAACTTCATCCCTGTTGCCCATCAGAAACTTAATTAACTATTCCTAGCCATAATCCCTCATGTACGTAACACCCAGTATGACCCAAATATATATATAGGTATATATGAATATATTTATATGTATATGTATGTAGAAGAGAGCCTACATATTTAGCGCACTAATGTTTCTTGTCCTCCTAATTCTCCATGTTCTCAATCAGGCACAACTTGTGTACGCTCTAAATATTACCACAAGATCACCGTGTAATTCTCCGGTATTTTATGAGAAATATATCTTGAGGTTAAATTTATTTCCATGCATACATAATAACATACCCTTCAACGAATATAATATTCCAGTACATACTTTTAATTGCACTGATTTATTAATGCTAAAGTAAACTTGACATTGATTCCAACCTACTAATTTCCTTAAAGCTTAGCTTAGCTTAGCTTTGAAATATTATAAATAATAATGAGTGTTCTTGACTGTTTAAAATTTCAAATTACTATGAAGTCAAGTTTTTTTATAAACATTTTCTCATATTTATGATTCAATTAAATTATAATAATTATGCAAAATTATCAAAAGTTGTGTTTTTATAATTTTCCTGGTCGTTTAAGTTAAAGGAAATATTCCGTAGGAAAAATAAACACCGAAATTCAACCCAAACAATGTTTCATAATTGAATTCAAATTTTTTTTTAATAATTGTATTCAAATTACCTTTACACGGAAAGAAATTTACAGTAATAATTACAATATATAATAGGAATGGTTCCCATATCGTATGGTAACAGGTTTTTTTGGCACTATATGGCACTATTGGCACTATATGAAAATGGCACTATATGGTGTTCATTCCTATGCAATATCATAATAGTTTTTATAAAATTATGGTAGTTATTCCTATGTCATTATGGTAATTGGTCTTATAACTATGGTGGTACAATTATGTAACAATTATCATGTGCTATAGTAAACGTTACAATATATTATGGTATATGGTAAAAGTTAGCATAATATTATGGTAATGGTTACCATACCAGTATAGTAATCGTTACGACAATGTATATGGTAACATTTATGACTATTGAAATTTTGAAAAAAAATAGCTAACAGTCACTTAAATGACAATTTTTATTGGCAATGTCTTGAAACAGTTTATGAGTGTTATATCTCTCATATTTAATCTGTTAGCGTCTGTTACATCATAGAAACTTGCCAAAGGCTAAGAGTAATAGCTGCAGAGCAATGGCCACTACATATACATATATGTATATATATATATATAAGTAATAAATCGATGTGAATTTCTTGCCGAAGGCTCTCTTGGATATTACTTACACTATGTCTAGCTTATACTCCTCACTAGAAATACTATACATATATATATATGTAAATATAAAGCATAGTTTCTGTTGAAACTCACTCTCAGCGAGGATTTCCCTTGGTAATAACGATAGTATGGCTAAAGCACATTGGGCTTGTCCCCCGTGAACTTGAACGAGAGTACACCAGATCTACAGGTCATTGGTGTTGGGCATAAGTGCATTACGGTCTTGTATAGGTATATTAACATATATATGCGCTCTAATACATGCATGCATACATATATGTACAGCGAGAGAAAGAGAGAGGTGAAGGGTGAATGTGTATGGGCAGTATGGGATACGTTCCATTATGATGAAGGACGTTGGACTTAACGGCAATGGACCTATAGATTCAATCAGGATTTTCTTTGGTGATTCAATTTATCGAGGAGATACTAAATCGATTTGATGTAGGTTTTAGCTTGAATTATAGTTAATTATACAAATAAATTTTTATGAAAATACTTATCCAATGGTAAACAATAAATGCACTAATATATATTTGTTTTAGTATGATAAATCAGGAAAAAAAAATTATTTTTTGAACGGATAATTTTTACGGATTTATAAAAAAAAATTTAGCAAATAACTGATAAATATTCCTCTTTTTAGTGACAAAATAATTGAAAAAAAATTTTTTTTGACTACGTTTAATTAAAAGCTCAAAATTTGACGAAAATGTTGGAAATGGTTGATAAAATAAAAATAGATATGAATCAGTTTTATAAAAATTAAACTTTAAAAACTTCAAAGACGAATGAACGAACGCAAAAAAATATAAACTAAAAATAAATTCAATACTACATGTAAATATAAAAGAGACGATTTTAAAACAAAAATCTTTATTCAAACATACAGAATAAATGACAGTTCTGAAAAAAAATAAAATCATGTAAAAAAAAAAATAAAATAAAATGTGCTGATAAAAAAAAATAAAAAGAAATACTGTGCAGTTTTCTCTTTATATTCATCACATAAATTGAAATTTGAAAATGACATTTTTCATTAGTTCAACAAAAAAAAAAAATATTAATTTTAAATATCATTGCATCAAAGGCGTCATGGACATTCATACTTTCTGCATATAAAATATTATTTTGTTACAATTAAATTACTTGACAAAAAAAAGAGAAATTTAATCATAATTAAACATTCATTATTTAGCTTTGACAAAATTAAAATAAAAATGTTTCGAAAATACCACTTGTAATCGCACAAACGAATATCAATTTCAGTGGTTTCAAATATTATTTTCCATTGAATACAAATATATATGTATCTAATACTTTGAAAAGTATTAAATACTAGGTACAGCTAAAAACTTGATCAGGATTTTTTCCTGTTGCTCCAACATGCCTGCCTCCTGTTGCAGCAACAGGAATTTTTTTTCCATGTAGCCATTTGTATTTTGAAGTTAAAATTGAGTACTCAAATCTTAAATCGTAACCGGCAAAAAATGAATCGATAAACTTTTTCGAAAATTTCGAAGATAAGTATTCCGATGATAAAAATTAAATGTTCTGGTATAAATAACCACCAATTAAAAACAAAGAAACGTATAAATTTTTTTTTTCTAAATTAACATCTTTAAAACCCAACGTCAACTCAAAACGTGAAATTTAAATTTAATTTGCGTACACAAAGCAGTGAGTAGATTTTCCTGCAGCGTTATTACTCAGACACATTGTTAAGTCGCGGTAAGCCATGACTCGTCGCTGAGAAGTAGAACGTGTTACTCTCTATACCTAGGATTTCATTGACTTGAGTACTTTTACCAGCAATTATACTGTGCTGCAGCAAGGCCCCTTAGGCATGGCTCACAACTATATTTGTAGTCGCTTGGTACTTAAGGATCTTGTACTCTTCTCTTGAAAATAGTAAACGCACTTCGGCACGTACTTACTCTCGCTCGTATATTACATTCGGAAGTTGTACCACAAATTCAACATTCCCTCAGGTTCATATATATACATACGTATATTACAGATAGGTACATATTTTCTCAAAACTTCTTCTACCTTTTATAATGAACACGAAAATTCATATTTGTCGCCAGGTTCTAATACACATACACTTTTACTTCAGTATTTATATATTCTGCATTTTCTACTCTATTCATTTTAATTTCGCACATTATTATTATAATATAACTCGATTTAATCTACCAGTAAATTACTTAAATATACTTGAGAATTCAATTTAAAAATATTATAAATACTCAAGGGAGTTCAAGCACTCTTTTAATGCTAATAGATTTTTTTTCAATTTTTTTTTTTTTTGCTCTTTATTCAATTTAAATATTCCAGTACGAAATTACATGAACTCATTTATGAATTCACAAACGGAATACTGAAGAAATATTATCTATGAAAACGCATTATATATATTATGTATGAAAATGAACATTCTTTTTCATATCACCTGTTTTGAAACCACGAGTTCAATGTCCGTTTTGCCTATCGAAATAAGCCAATTGTAGACCGATGCAATTTCGCGAGTAGAAACTGATCACTTTTTTCTCCAAGGACGAACTCGTTTTTGCCTACTAAATCAGTCCGGCCCGTATTATATTTATATTTTAAATATCTTCCCCACCTTGTAATATCTTTGACATACATTAACGTTAAACTTCATGAGGAATAAACAAGCCGTCCCGCATGAAAATACCATATATGATAAATATATATGGAAAAATATATGATAAATATGGGACCATATAAGTGGCCAAAAACGATATATATTTTTTTATATATAATATAGTAAGTTTTAATATTATTAATTATGTACGTAAGTTTATAAATTAATATATGCATTATATAATCATTGGTCCTTCGAGCCGGATCTGGCGAGTTTAAACAATTAAAAATTATTTAAATTTCAAACATCTAAAAATTGTGAGAAAAAGTGCAGTGTGAGTGCTTGTGTCGTGAAAATCGCTAAGTGCCGTGGGCATTGCTGAGCACTGCTAGAGTGCTGCCCGGGGTGATATATTTATAATCATATATGTACTTATAAGTTAGCACATATATGTAATACATATATTGATAATTATACATGTAAATTTGTAAGCTAGCACACATATATATTCTGAACACAATGTTTGAATCTTATAACAGAGAAATATAGACAGAAAAGAATAGATTTTATTTATTGTCACATGTATGGGGAGACTTATATGGTTCGATATATCAAAAAATATATCAAAATTTATAAAGTTGAATACATGGTACATATATCGTGCCATATAATGATGAATTATATATGTATTCTTATTTGTTTCCATATATAAATAACATTTATGTTTGAATATATTGAAATTATAAGTTTTTAAATATATAAATAATATATTGAAGTTATACGGAAATATATGAAATCATATAAGAGAAAACATATAAAAATATAATAAAATCGGCCAAAATCTATATACAGTTCTATATAAGATTTTATGTATTGTCACATATATATTTATATCTGTAACATATATTTTTTAATATATGTTTATTATATATGATATTTTCATGCAGGGTTGCTCTGCTAATTAGTCATTTTATTTTATTTAAACTATGTGGTGTGAAGTGTACAGATAAACGGTACTACTCAGTGATCTCTTCGAACGAAACTATCAACATAATTTCGATTGAGCTTCGCTCGCCTTCAGTAAATTTTTCAAGTATTCTCTGTTCCGTTTGTCATTGAAAAAAATGTCAATTTCAAATAGATCTTCATAATACTAATAATAATAATCAGTTATGTATTTCAAAAGAAAGTGCTCTTATAAGTGTTTTATAGCAGATATATCAAAAAACAATAAACAAAATTAATATCCATCGGAATAAAGTATAACAATAAAATGACAATGAATTTCGTTTTGGGAAGATCTTAATTGAATTTAAATTTTAAATTTGATCCTCGTGGAAGCAAGGATCCTTGCTTTATACATAGCAATATCGGTGTTGTCTCGAGTATCGCAATATATGCATTACGACAGGTAGATGAAAGCGTTTGAGGTGAAATTTTGATGTTCACCTCGCGTGCGCCGAGTACCAGTCAAGTTCAGTACGAGCAATACACGAGAAAATTGAATTAATCGGGCAATTCCAACGAATTGTAAGTCTTCATTTCTCTCAAACCTTATAACTTTGTAGTCCACTCTCTAGTGGGTTAATTGGCCTCATATATATCTATGTATGTATAGAGAAACGTGATAGCACAAACCTCTCTCACATTTAACCATTTATTTTAGATTTTAAGCTTGTTGAATAAACATAATTCAAATAAATGAAACTTCTGGGTATACCAGCATTGTCCTTCTCTGTTACCGCTACTTCATTTCTCAATCTATTGTATATCTATGTATATTTTTATAGCAAACTGTGGGTAAAACTTTTCCTCAGTATAGCTATATGAATAGTAATAGTGGTGACGGTCCTTCTACTACTGCGTGATGCCCTTAACGAACCTGTTACCTAAGTGCCAACTTAATGTTCGTCGAAATTAAAGTTTTGCATTTTGTCAGGCGAAAAATAAAGCCCCGAGCTATTTCATCCTTATTTTAACTCTCATTTTGCTACTGAGGAAAGAGTATTACTTTAATATATATATAAGGTTACCTTTAGCACAGAGCAACATTGCTTGTAAAAACTTTCCGACCAGCTGCGAAAGAGCATCCTCGTTTGCAAATGACGAGTAGCAGTATAAATTGTGAGGGTGAAATGCTACGGTAAAATGACGGGGTTTAATAAAAAAAATGTTGGGGTTGTTGAGTTTAATAGGGGCTTGGATTTATTTTAGACATTTGATTTTTTTTTATTTTAGTAATGGTGAATATAGTTAGACTTATTCTATTACAAATTAATTAAAAATTACTGAGGTTTAATTTCAATCATTTTTTTACTCCATTATTATAAACTTTTTTTTTTATGAAAAACATTTTTTTATTTTTATCTCTTAATTTTGACGGAAAAATCTGCAAAAATTTTTTTCATCAAAAATGGTAATTTACAAAGTTTGTAAAAAAGTGGGGCAAAGTGATTATTCAGATGAATCGTTTATTTGAGAAACTCCATAAGTCATGTTTTTTCGAAATTGGGTTTTTTGCATTTTTGGGATTTTTGGATGTTCCCCCATAGAAATTAATAAAAATATCCATCAAATCAGTGCTTAAAAAACAATTAATGGGGTGACAGAAATTTTATTTTATTGAGAAACCCCATAAATCAATGACTTATGGGGTTTTTCAAATAAACATATGCAGTTTTTGTTTTATAGAAATAATTTTTTCTTTTTTATTTAAAATTCGCGCTTTTTTTGGAAAAAAAAATAATATGACTAATCAAAATACTTAAATTTATTATTTTTTGTAATTTCTGAGTTTCAGAGTTTAAACACATATTATATACTTCATTTTATCAGTCTAGTAAATTATTTGAGTGGAAAAAAATAAAAAAACAATGATTTTATAACTTTTTCTCCCGTTTGGTTGAGAAACCCCATAAGTCAATCAACTTTAAATAATTTTTTTAAGTAGTTTCAATTAAAAAATTTAATTTTTCTTGTTTGAATATTTTTCAGAGACGCTAACATTATTCTCTTCAATTTTTCATTTATTATTTCAATGGCAAGTTTTTCCAGAGAAATGTTTTTTGTATTTCCTGAAAAATTTTGTTTTTTTGACTTATGGGGCTTCTCAAATAAACGATTCAGATAGTATAGCCATCCGTAAATTATAGTGCAGTTTTTTTTTATGATTTTTCAAATTTTTAAGATTAATTACTAAATATTTATGCAATAAATTGAAGCCAAAAAATTTTTGAATGTAAAAAAAAATTTCAAAGTGCATAGTGTCTCATTTTACCCCGGTTTATTAGGATGAGCGCATTAATGTGAGTCAGAATGAAAAGCATTTCTTGAGGAAAATGAATAAATATTAATGAAAAAAAATAAAAGAGATAGAATTTAATGTAAGACTTTGAAAATTAGCCGACAAATCGTTTGGGACGTAGACAGTCGTGACGGTATATTTGTAGTGACACGATAAGTCCATGAGAAATATACCGAGGGAAGAAACTACTACACTACTATAGTGGATTTAGAATTCTACTATACCTCCATTGTTTCCTTCTAACCGGAAAAATGTTAGCAAACTTATTCTACGGGGTCACAGTTAAATTATTTTATTTCTCTCTTGCTCGTATATTCAACATTTTATTTTCTCTCGAGCTGCTACTACTTTGTTTGTTTACAATATGGACTATCGTATCTTTAGCAAAAACACAGCTAAGCAGAAAAATTCGTTTCGATCTTATTTTTAAAATGTATATATATTTATTGAATACTTCTATGTCGGTTCCGTGGATCAAGTCATTGATCTTGTACTGGAACGTTCGTACTCGGTCATAACAAGAAAAAGAATCTAGCATACATCGACCTTTATTATATAAATTCCATCTGAACATCATCTCTGATACCCTGAAGGATAGAAAGACGCAATCCAAACCCTACTTTCCACCCATCATCGTCTTCTGAGAAAAAGTATAGAAAACCTACAGAAAATCGGGACTTACTAGATTATGCAAAAAAAAAATTTCCAATACTTTTGTGCACTAGTGCTCTTTCAGAAAACTTGTCAGATATCCCTAAAGGCTAAAAACATCTGATTGAGACCGTAACTTTGGTCAGAATCGGATCCTAAGAAATTCTATAGAAATTCTATGGAAATTCGGGACTCACTAGCTTGTAGAAAAAAAATGTTTTTCTATACTTTAGAGGGTTAGCGCTTTTCCAAATGTCTGATGTCCCGAAAAGCTAAACATATTTGATCGCCGTAGCTTTTGTCAGAATCGCCTCTCAAAAAATTTTGTAGAAGTTCGGAACTCGTATGCTGACAAAAAACATATTTTTCTATATTTGTGTGTGCCAGCATTCTTCCGAATAAATTTTCTGATACTAAAAGTTAAAAACTGGCAACCACGGCTTCAGTTTCGGTCAGCATCACCTTCCAAGGATGTATATAGAATATAAAAATAAAAATAGGGCTTGTGAGCTCATACACGGAGAAAAAAATATAGTAAAATTTACTAAAAAATATAGGAATAATTACTAAATTTAGATAGTAATCTTGAAACGCTTAAGATTTATAGGAAAAATTCATAAACAGATAAGTAAATTTTACTATTCCGTTTAGTAAATTTTACTATTCCGTTTAGTGAATTTTACTATCCCATTTAGTGAATTTTACTATTCCGTTTAGTAAATTTTACTATATTAGAATGGAAAAAAATAAAATTAAATTTTAATTAGCTTTTAACTTTTTATTATTATTATCACATCATTTTAATTATTATTGTTATTTATGCCATCTGTATTGGTGTTGGTGTCGATTTTAGTTTTTTAAAAAATCACTTGTTCCGATCGAGATTCGAACCCTGATCTCCCGCGCGCGAGTCTTTTCCTATGTCTGACGGCCCGATGTCTCCTTTGGTCAAAAGTTTCAGAACTTGTAATACATATTTGTATATGCTATCCCCATCAAATTTTAATTTTATCTATACATAGTACAATTTACTATACATATAGTAAAAAAACATAATCGTGTTAGCAAAAAATACATTGCGTATAGTAATTTTTAATATTTTGTATAGTAATAAATCCTGAATTGTATTATAAAATTTACTTTCTTAAATTTGTATTTATTAAAAATACTTATAGTAAAATTTACTATACAGATAGTAAAAAATACAATTGTGTTAGTAAAAAATACATTACGCATAGTAATTTTTAATATCTTATTATGTAATTATTACTAACTAGTAAATTTTACTAAACGTTTAGTAATAATTACAATACAGAATGTATTTTTTCATATCTGTTAGTAAATTTTACTATAAGATTGTAATTTTTACTATATTTTTTTCTCCGTGTACTAAAAATCCATGAAGCTGAAGCCAGCGGCCGAAATAAGTAGCGGCCACGCAAAAAATTTCTGGCCGCTACTTGTTACGGCCGCCAGCTTTATTAAAAATCCTAGGATATTTTTTTGTTTCTTCATCAGGTTATTAGATATTCTTGGTGATTATTTTTGGAAACAAAATCTCTAAAGGCAAACTAGACTGAACATTGATGCATTACTGTTTAATCTAGCGAAGTGCGCATTAATTTTTTGATAATATTCGTTTGTTTACGAAAAAAACTCGGCCAAGTTCCTGATTACTGTAAGGGTTCCCACCCCTATTATCATGCTATGTCACATTTTCTGTGATCCTCTTATCAATATTGCGTCACAAATGATAGACCTCTTCCTTATTATGACGGAAATATATACATAGAAATATTTATATATTTACAGATATGAAACGAATGACTTTCTATCATATCAAAAAAAAAAAATTGAAAAAAAAACCGAAAGAAAAATTTGCAAATTTGCCCCCGACCCCTCTTGTCACATCATTCTACAGTAAGTGACACCTCCTCCCCCATAAGTACGAACGTATTTTATGAACAGCCCCTAATAGTACGAAAAAAAATTTTTTTTTTCTTTACTTGTTATCTTTATCAAATTTGTTTTTTTTTGAAATTACATATAAGGTACTTTTTTCAATAAATTCTTTTTAATGCATTAAAAATTTTTTTGTCAATTTGTGAAATCAGGAAAAACCATTTCACCTCAAGAAAGTCGTGATTTTTTTATTTTTCTCAAATTAGAAACAATATTCCGCTTACTAAACCCCAAAGGTCATTATTTTCTCTGCATCCCCATTTTTAATTAACGTGCTGCGCATGAATTTCTTCATAGGATAAATTGCTCCTACAACCACATTAGTACCATTACCATAAATTTTAACCATCGAAGCTAACGATTTTCGAGGATCATTAAATAAACCTTTTTTTATTTTCTCTTACAATCGACCCTATTCTTTCTTATACAAAAAAGTAAATCCAAAAAAGTTTTACCGATTTTAAAAGTAAGCAGAGCAGTTTATACATTTATACATGTATTCATAAAAAAAAAAAAAAAAAAAAAAAAAAAATACAAAGATCTCAGTGTAGATATTTCGAGAAAAAGTTAAAATAGTAATGAGGAATAAAAAAATATTTAAAAGAATCAGAATGTGAAATTGAGAAAGAGTTAAATAAAAAAGTCACAAAAGAAGGCTTTTAAAAGCCACCTAGAATTTTATTAAAATATTTAAATGGCAACTCGGGCATCAGAGATACTGTGAGGCCATTGTTACTGAGAATATCGTTAAAGTCTTTGTTTTTATTTTTATTTTTATTTTTGTTTCTTCTTTTTAATATTTTTTGTTGACCTCCTTGTGAAAATCTCTGCTCGAACTTTTATCGGCCTGTCCTCTTTTTCTTTAGTTATTTTTTTTCTTTTTTGTATTATCACTATACTTTGTACTCGTTTATTTTTCGTTGTACTAGCAGCCATTATGTGTATGCTCAAACAAACTAGTCGGAACTTGGCGTTAGTTTTTCTTATCTCGGCAGAAAAAAAAAATGATTAAAAATAAAATATAAATTAATTATAAAAAAAAACATTTATAATTGATCGCCAGACAAGTTTATAACTTTATTTTAGTTTAAATAACCATATTATGAAGATAGTTATAGGGTGGTGTTATCGAACATACCGAAGACTTTGCTGTAAGTTTATTTCATCGTCTACTAGTTCTCGGTAGTCTCGATCTTTCAAAGTTACTAAAAATAAAGGGATAAAAAAATAAATTTAAGTTTCAAGTTTTAATGACAGAAATCAGAAAATCTCGTGTATAAATTGCTAGACCGACTCTTTAATAACTAATACTTTAATAAAAATGTTGCATTTCTTCACAGGATGGTTATAAATAATTTGATTCATCCTGCGTGGAACTACCCCCATAAAAACACGATAAATGATAAATATATATGGAAAAATATATGATCAATATGGGACCATATAAGTGGCCAAAAACGATATATATATTCTTATATATAATATAGTAAGTTTTAATATTATTAATTATGTACGTAAGTTTATAAATTAATACATGTATTATATATATTTATAATCATATATGTACTTATAAGTTAGCACATATATGTAATACGTATATTGCTAATTATATATGTAAATTTGTAAGCTAGTACACATATATATTCTGAACACAATGTTTGAATCTTATAACAGAGAAAGAAAAACAGAAAAGAATAGATTTTATTTATTCTTACATATAGGGGGAGACTTATATGGTTCTATATATCGAAAAATATATAAAAATTTATAAAGTTGAATACATGGTACATATATCGTGCCATATAATGATGAATTATATATGTATTCTTATTTGTTTCTATATATAAATAACATTTATGTTTGAATATATTGAAATCATAAGTTTTCAAATATATAAATAATATATTGAAGTTATACGTAAATATATGAAATCATATAAGAGAAAACATATAAAAATATAATAAAATCGGCCAAAATCTATATACAGTTCTGTATAAAATTTCATGTGTCACCTATATATTTATATCTGTAACATATATTTTTGAATATATGTTTACCATATATGATATTTTCATGCGGGTATAGAAAATAGGGGAAGACGGTCTCCCTAAGTAATGTTTATTTTCCTTTTGAGCCAGATACAAAATTTTTTTTCGGGTTCAAACAAATTTAATATCACTTCACAACAACTTTAATATTAAATGTTTTCTGTAGCACAGCAGCTCACCCATAAAAATCATGAAAAAAAAAATTTGACCCTGCGGGCCAACCCCAAAACTTTTCGCTGTTTTCGAGACGAAGAGCTTTTGAACTTTTCAAGATATCGTCAGACAAAAAAATTTTAAACGGATGTCTGTCTGAAAATGGTCCGAATGGCTTCCTAGGACTTCAGAACGTCAAGATCCGATGAAAACTCGATTTCCGAAAATCGATCCGAAACCAATGGCTCCCAATTTTTTTCAATTTTCAATTTTCATAGCGTGAAAAAAATTAAATTTTTGCCCTATAATTTTGTTTTTTAATTAAATTTATTATTTATGTTGGTCTTAACTACCGCACATAACGATTTCAGTTATATTAGTTAGACTTCCAATGACATATCAATATTTGGTACGAAAAAATCTTCTTTTCCAGGACACGATGGTCTTCCCCCAAAAAGTGATAAAATAAAATAAAGTAGATTTTCTAAGTATCTTTACCCTGGAAACCCCGTTTTACTTTTAAATTCTCAATAAACTCCGAACTACAAGTGAGTTTTCCACAAATAAATTTAGTCTTTATCACTGACAGTAAGACTAGTTTTTTTTCAATTGCTATTAAATAAAATTTTATTTTCGTGCCATAATATTTTTCTCAGAACATAAAAACTCAATAGCGTATATTGACCCACATACTTTGTCAATAATCCCAACTTGCCTTTTGACAGCATTAAAAACAAAAATCTCATTTTTACTTTTTTCTAAAATTAATACATACGCTGTCATTTCCCAGCCGGCAGTCACTAAAAAAAAAAAAAAAAAAAAATAGATATCGTTACATTCTTTACCCTTGCGGCAATGGGTGTATCACAGATGAAAATGAGGTCGGTGGGCTATCAGGTATCAAACGTAACTATACCGAAGCACAAGAGTAACATAACACACAGTTGACCCGCTCTCGATTACCCTCTATCCTCTAGCTTCAGTTTTCAATAGTACAGAGCCAGACAGACAGTACAAACGTACAATCTATATAATATCCTCTATCCTTTATCCTCGTTTCTCTAACTTCTCTACACACTACGGCCCAATCGAATCGACGTAGCATTGTCTTTAGTGCATTTCTGCAACGGCGCAATTCACCCTCATTCTCCTTCCCCAGTTCACCCATTCAGCCTTGCTGACGTCCAAAATTTACCCCCCGATATATATATGTATATATATATACAGCCTAGTCAGAAAGCTCTTTAGATAGGTTGCATGAGCTCTGACTCTACTCTGAGGAATCTCGAATAAGCGAATAAGGCACACACACGATTATCATTCTGTCTCTCTCTTACTCTTTCACTCATGATCTCTTTCGCTTCAACTCCATCCCTACTATTCTATATCTCTATACCTTTTGCCTGTGGGTTCCCACCCATCTGTAGGAGTTTCATAGAACAAAGCATAAATCACAAAGCGCCGAACATTCGTTACAAGGTATGCAGACCATGAAATACATTCGTATTCCTCGAATTATATATCTATATATACACATACGTATATAGATATATAGATATGTATGTATTAGTCTATCTCTTATGCTTTTACATTGGGACTCTGTTGTCTACGACCACTTACATTAACGAATTCCATTGTACACTCGTGTGTTATGCTCAGCCGAGCAAACACTACCGATTGGATTTGCAATTATTTTGGAATGTACTTGGAGCTTTTAGGGAAAAATAAATATATGTAATGCAATGTTTACATAACTTTTATTATTAATTGGTTAATTTACGTAAATTATTTCATTTCTTGATGGTATTTGTTCATTTAATGCATTTGTATTTTGTGGTTGTTATTTATTTTTGAAATTAATTGTTCGAGTTTCAGAAATTTGTTCAAAATTGCATACATTGCTTTCAACAGATTCATAATTTCATTAAATTCATTTGACAGTTTTTTTAAATTTCTGCTGTGTTTCAGATGTTTATAGTTGGATTAACTAGACTGCATTTCGGATATTTTCGGTTTTTAACCCCACCATTTAAATTTATTATCTAAGGCATGCGCCTTAATGATGGGGGTAAAAACCGAAAATATCCGGAACACCGTCTCGCTAATCAAACTATGTAGAATTTTTCAGAATATTTTGACAGCTGGTTACAAAATTTCCAGAAACATTCAAGTAAAAGTAATATTTCATCAAAATTCAAATTAATTATATAAGAAAGCTATTCTATTGAGATAATCGAATAATATACTCTAAATCTGAAAACAGTGACTATTCACTATTTCGCAGTTATAAGTATACCAAGTAGTATACTTATAACTGTAAAATAGTGCATATACACTGTTTTTCAATGGTTTTCACTGTTTCAGATTTAGAGAGTACGAATATTTCTTATTAAGAAAAATGATTTAATTCATGTTAAGTGTATACCCATATATCAATCGATTCAAACTATTTTAAATCATTTCAAATAGGTTCAAATCACCTTCAATAATTTTTCTTAATTCGGGGAATGAGTGCGAAATAATTATTGAATATTTATTCAAATTTATTAGAAGGAAGATTGTTAATTTTTTTTACAGACTGATCTCTACTGTTTGATTATGTATTTGATTAACGATTTTTAATCCTTTTTGTTAGCATAAGTCCTCACAAATATATATACCAATTAAATATGAGATCACAGTATACGACTATATAGATGTATATAAAAAAAATTTTTTTTTTCAATGTGGTCTTGTTCCAATTGAACGAATTCCGAAAATTGGCGTTTCGGGTAGCGATAATCGCCTAGGGTCGGTAATAATTGCCGATATCGGCGCAGTAATAGAGGAGAAAAATGTTTGAGTATGATATTTTTTTTTCTTCGTATTCTATTTTCTCTTTATTTTCATATTTTTTTATTATTATACGTGTAGATATATATTATATATATATATATATATATATATATTTTTCATTCTTTTATTTTCATTTTCACATTCACGATGCGGCTTTGTGATCACTACTTCACTTTATCTCTACTCGGTTTTTATTTTATTTTTTATTTCAGTTATATCGTACTGTTTCAGCTATTGATCCTTGCAGTAGTGTCATTGTCTCATTTTACATTTGTGTACAACACTTCTTCCTCAATTGTTAAACAAATAAATATATACATATATATCAGAACCAATACAAAAAATATAATAAAAGCATTATTATTCTTAACAAAATTGCAATCAGTAATGAAGATAAAAAAATATGAATTTTTAACTGCTGTTATTACAAAATTTTGTATCATTAAAATATATATATACATACATGTATATATGTATATATTGCAATTATACGCAGCTACTTAGCGCAAGAAAAGTTCATGATTTCAAAATTTTTTAAAATAATTAAATGCCGCCAAAATCAAATCAATAAGCATTACTCAAAATCTGTGATTTGCCAGACTTTAAATCCTGAGCATTGAATTATTTAACCCTTGTAGGTACACGGTTATGAGGTAGAAAATACGTTTCGAATAAATTTATCCGCAATCTTATCATCTGAAACAGTTATCAGATTTTTCATTATTAATTATTTAAATTTTAATAGTTTGAACATTTTTAATCACCCTTATTTAATTTTTTATGTGTCCAGATACTAAATTGTTTTTGTAAGCGTGTCTCTTTAAAAACACCATTAATGAGTCGTGAATAAGTAACACCCAGTAATACCGAGTATATGCAAAGTGAACTTAATTTAACTCCATAGTTGCGTTAAAACTTCCCCTATTATTTCATTTTATTTTTTTTTTTTTTATAATCTACATTACTTGATGATTAATTAATAAATATTACCATTTCCTACATTGTGATTATACAAGAATATTTTAATATTTCATTACTTTTTTTTTAATTTCCCATTTTACGCTTTACTTTTTTTTAAATCCAAATTTGTTTTTTGACCCGGGTAAAATTAGATCAAATTTTTTACCTGGATTTGCTACCCTATAAAATTTTAAGCCATACATAAAAAATTGTTATGCAACAAGGAAAAATTTTCTATTTTTTTTCGTCTATTTAAATTCTACCAACAATCAAACATTATGAATCATAATAATTGAGTCACAAGTAATTAGTAATATGCTAATATGTAATAAGGTAATGAGGGAATAGTTTAATAAGCTTTCGAGTAGTGCGATTGCATACATGTGGTTAACGAAGATCAAGTTGACGAAATTTGTTAACATTATGTCATGAACTCTATGTGTACGTAACACATTAAAGATGAATATGCTTTGCACTCTCGATTGATCTTCAAACGATTCGTAGCATCGTAATATGAGTCATTATTATATTTATTATTAAATGTCTGGTTAGTGGTTATAATTAGAGACATACATGCAGACATAGACTTTGAATTGAATTTGACTTTGACTTCTCAGGGTCCAATTAGACGCCGACTTCTTGCACGGGCGGCACACCAGAGACTAGCAGAGACCACGATAGTTAACTTCACTTAAAGTCCTTTGAACGTTGTACCCAACTTACCGCAATTATCTAATTGCTGGTCATATTTTATAAAATGCATTACCAGTTTGTCAATACTTTGACGTTTCTATCGAATTTATTGAACGGTTTATATTTAAACCGGCAGTCTTTCTATAGTATACAGAAGAATATTTACTTACTAATTTTTGAATTCTACATGTTATTTATTTCTTTCGTTAGTTAGTCAGCTCATGGGATTGTTTTTTTTCATACTATTGAATGATTTTCTATACCGCGTATACGTGACTGAAGGCGTGGGTACATCAGGTGTACGAGCCTTCCAATTGTCACTAACGTAGATTCAAATTTAGATTCAACCGCGAATTGCCGTTGGATGAACGGCACTTGTGGCACTTGAATGGATCCACAAAATCGAGGGTGTATTGTTTCCATACTCTGTGAGAATCGTGACGGTTTTGCCAAAAAAGCTACTCTATACTTGCTAAATTTTCCATGCCCTTTTATTTTCTCATTGAGTATAGACACTCTGAAAAAATTTTTTTCCCGCATGAAATAACACAATAGTTCCTATCGTACGTTTTTATTGTTTTTTTTTTTTTTTTGTTCACCACACTTTATTTAAAAAAAAAAAAAAACTAACGAGCTAAAGCAACAACTGCATAAATAAATACTCCAATGGAAATTTTTATTTAACTTTTTTTTTCACAGTTATAACTTAATTCCACGGCAAATAGTGAAGATAAATTTGAAAAATAACAAGGGAAAATTTGTTTATTTTGGACTAAAAAAATTTAAATTATTTGGCGTCAAAGGGCGTGTCCAATTTTTGAAAATTTTTTTTTTTAAATGGTTTCAAATGGTACTTAATTAATTTTCTAATTATTTTTTTTTAGTAATTTGATGCTCGAGACTTATTTTATCAAAATATTTTTGTCACTAAAAGAAAAAGCTGTACATTTTTGAAAAAATTTAAATACAGTCGGACCTCGTTATAAAATTATCATTCTGTTTTTTTTATCAACCAGGTATCGCGATAGTTTGAGAGAGAAACTAATAGTCTTATAACGAGGTCCTACTGTAATATAAAAATAATATCAAAATAAAATCAGAAAATAATGAATAATAATTATAGTTATATTTTGAATTTTCCACCATTTTTTTGTTAAATATGAACGAAAAACCAAAAATCGAGCTTACTGTTAATCAAAGAACTGTCTCGTACTTTAACGACCAATTTTGCCCAACCCTCCCACTTATAATTTCCAAAATATTTGCGTCATTCTGAAAAAGCTAAGCCGCAATAAAGAATAAAAAATAACAAATAGAGCAAATAGGATGTTCCTAATTTCCAATAATTTGCTGCCCACGCGTTCTCTTTCTGACTTCATGAAGAAAAAAAAAAGGAAACCATTTCTAAGTAGCATTAACTCACGGTATCGATGATTAGCTTTTTATTTTTTATTGAATTTGTTTTTTATCCCCTTTTTCTTCTTTCAAGGATTGTTTTTACTTTTTCACGGTTTTTTTTGTCTTATTTTCGATGTCTACTACTTCCAGTGCGCTTTCCAATCATATTACTCGAGCTTTACGAGAAAATATTTCACGGGCTTTCATTTTATCTTTATCTCTTCTCAATTCTCTCTATATTTTTTTTATTTTTGCCTTTAATGCCATCTTTTCTTTTGTTTAACCTCTCGACTCATTTAAAGCATCCGCCTCAAGGTTTTGTCTTGATTGCCGTTAATCCTATATTGTTGCTCGAGAGCTGATCCTTTGCTAACGAATCGTCTTTGTAAAATCTACGCTACAGTTAAAACTTCAACAAACAATAATATACATATATATTTTCTCCTTGCCGTACACTACATAAAATAATATAATCTCATATATATATACAACCATTATTATTATTATTATTATTATTATTATTTTTTTACGATTCTTCTAAATTTACTTAAATCTCATAGTCAAAGTTACTGTATATTTTATTACTCGTGAAAAAATACATTTTTTTATATTTAATAAGTTTAAAAAATTCAAAATTTGAACCACGATGGATCACTGAAAAAAGTTTATATAGTCGTCCATTGTATGATAGTTAAATCATGACGATTGGAAACGGAAATAAATTTGACTCTCCGAACTGAAGACGATGGCTGCCGTCAAACGGAGCCAAAAATAGAACCGGCAAAATTCAAATTACCAATTAAAGAACAATTAATTTTTGAAATCGATACAAAAATTTTTCTTAAGTCAAAATTGGTGAAACCTCACTTTCGTATTCATAAGTTTGTTATTTATGATACCAATTAAAAATGGGCATATACTTTGTACCGTTTTCTCATATTTATTACTTTTTTAAATTTGAAATAGTGAAAATAGTGACTATTCACTGTTTACTAGGGAAAAGTATGTCAATAATTCAAATAGCGTGGTATACTTTTTACCGACGATGAGTGACTATTCAGTGCCGAATAATGGTTGCCACTTAATCGTTTTTAGAGAGTACTGATAAGTAATATCATGGATCAAAAATAATAACTCAATTTTCGCGATTTTTTTAATTTTTTGAGTTCAACTTTTTGCAATAAGCTTATTTATAAATGAATACTTTGGTAGTAGAAACTCCGACTAATTCATAAGTCATAAGTCTCAAATATTAAATACAAAAATATCTTTATAAATTTTAAGTACCAAGTATTCTATCAATTTTTAAGCATAAGTACTTTCTATAAGCAAACTATAATAAATTAAGTACTTTATTTAAATATTTCGTACCATTAAAATATTCCTTTGACCATCGCTGTGATGACCTCTATACATATATATCTTATTCATTAAAACTTGTTTACTTACAAATAAATAAAAACTTTTACTTATTTAACAATAACAATGAAGCTCTTCTAACTCTACCCAAATATATATATAAATATATATATTTGTATGCCGTCAGTCCCAAATGCATATAAAGTTCCACTACAACTTTAACCCAAACAAGAGCTCAAATCTCTAAAGTTTATTGTAGACATCTAACGATATTGGATGCTGGTAAGTGCTAATGTACTTGTACACTCGGGAATTCTGTCTGCTTACTTTGAATCAAATGTATAGTAATCTGAGCGCCGAAAGATGTTTATACACACACATTAATATAAAACAATAATAATAATATGTGTAGTCTAACATTATACAATTAACTTTTTGCTTTTGGTTCTTAAATAAATACGCACACATACATTTAATTGCAATCCAGCTCCTAATTGAAGTGTAATCTTGTCAAAAGTAAGCTTTAATGCTACTGCTATTTTGCATGTTTATTATTTATAATTAACGTATAACAGTCTATATATATATATTATAATAGTAAGCTCAGTGGGTTTATTTAAAATACTGGGTATGCATTGATGTAAATAACAATATACGTAATTCAATAGTATAACAGGAATATTCAGTTAAGCTGTTTTACTGTATTACAGAAATACTAGTGGACAAAATTTATATATATATATATGTACACACACATACACACACATATGTATGTATAACTTGTGAATATACCTAACATAGAATTGCACTAATGCAGTTTCCTAACGAATGACAAACATGTATGTAACATATATATATATAAATATATATATATATATATATATTATATACATATACATACGTAAATATACAGATTAGGGTGTCCGTTATTTCCCAAATTGGTTTTTGACTCTACAGCGCCCCTAAAATTTTTAGTAAATGGTCCAAAAAAAAATATCCGACCGATATAAGCTCTTAATATTGATAATAACCCGTGCCACAAAGACGATTCATTTCTCATTTAAATAACATGGAGTTTTGGTACTTTTTGCAATTAATTTTTTCTTTGCAAAGCCAGTTGATAAATTGCAGTGGCGTCAACTTATTTTTGTAGAAAATTGAATGCTCTACAAAAACTTTTTCATTACATTTTTCGAAAAAATCACTTGCTTCAAAGTTATTCAAGGTCAAAGTTGAACTAGAAATAATTTTTTATTTTTTTTTGTTTTGAACAAAAAATCATCGTTATTTATATCAAAATTTATTGTTTATTGCCAAAAATATCTTATTTTGAGTATTTTTTTGCATCTGTCAAAACTATTGAAAAGAGAAGAGTCGAACATTCTTACAAAGAAATTCCGATGAATTAAAAATTTCAGATTCACAATTACTTTTATGAAAAAATAAAATTCGTGCCAACGCATGCGCACGAAAGAGAAATGGAGTATCGTGACTAGCTGGCATCGTGTATTGACTATTGCCCTGGCGGTCCTGAATTACGGTGATTCACGGTAGTATCACGGTGATTTACCGTGAGAGTTCACCGTGATGTCGTAGATCACGGCAACTTCGCGGAAATCACTGTTGTTGTATAGAAAAAAGGCAATACATTAATGAGTCTACATGAGGTTTGAAGATCACGGGAACCGTTACCGGTGATTACCGGGACCTTGACGGACCGTATCTCCACCGTCCATCTTACGGCTTTTAAAAAGTACAATTAATGTATCGCCTTTTTTCTATACAACAACAGTGATTTCCGCAGAGTTACCGTGATCTACGACATCACGGTGAACTCCAACGGTAAATCACCGTGATACTACCGTGAATCACCGTTATTCACGGTAGCATCACGGTGAAGGTTCACGGTGATTCTACGGTGAATCACCGTGATTTAGGACCGCCAGGGTGACCATAGTCAATACACGATGCCAGCTAGTCACGATACTCCATTTCTCTTTCGTGCGCATGCGTTGGCACGAATTTTATTTTTTCATAAAAGTAATTGTGAATCTGAAATTTTTAATTCATCGGAATTTCTTTGTAAGAATGTTCGACTCTTCTCTTTTTAATAGTTTTGACAGATGCAAAAAAATACTCAAAATAAGATATTTTTGGCAATAAACAATAAATTTTGATATAAATAACGATGATTTTTTGTTCAAAACAAAAAAAATAAAAAATTATTTCTAGTTCAACTTTGACCTTGAATAACTTTGACGCAAGTGATTTTTTCGAAAAATGTAATGAAAAAGTTTTTGTAGAGCATTCAATTTTCTACAAAAATAAGTTGATGCCACTGCAATTTATCAACTGGCTTTGCAAAGAAAAAATTAATTGCAAAAAGTACCAAAACCCCATGTTATTTAAATGAGAAATGAATCGTCTTTGTGGCACGGGTAATTATCAATATTAAGAGCTTATATCGGTCGGATATTTTTTTTTGGACCATTTACTAAAAATTTTCGGGGCGCTGCAGAGTCAAAAACCAATTTGGGAAATAACGGACACCCTAATACATATATATATAAACATACGTGAGTAGAAACGAGGTTTCATGGGATTGTACAGTCGCGTAAATCCCAGCATCAGAAATTTGCAAGTAAATAGCAATTAATCAGTGTCCATATGAATTGCTTGTACCATTAATTTGTCATTTCGTATTGCTTGACGATTTGCATTCCACTATAACCTATCCTATAGCATTAGTTATAACTGATAATCAAATATGAAAAAAAAAAAAAAAAAAAAAAAATTATCCCAAGGTTCTGTCTTTTGTAAATTTATGACGCGTAAAAATAAAAGGAATATACTTTTTCAACCTTTTATATAAATTAAATAAAATGATATTCTCATTTTGGATAAAATCTTTTAGTTTTTAAATTTAGTTATTGATTCATGATGACTATATACTGCTAACCTATACTTGGTTTAATGAACAAATATAATCATAAAATAAAGTGCACTTCAAAAGGTTTTTTTATTTTATTATTGACATACTAAAGTGTTGAAATAAAATTAACTTAACTTTTTTGTAAAATATTATGGAGACTAAAATATTGCGGTTTGAATAAGCAACAGCGTTTGACAATAAATAGGAAAATAAATTCGGAATAAAAGTGTCTTACAGTCCAAACTTTTATCATTATTTATGGCGCCCAATATGCTAAGGTATTGAAGAATATATTTATTGTCCCAAGTGTCGAGTTTTAAATTTTCAACCGCTTTTTATTTTTCTACTTCCAATTCGAATAGAGAAAATGCCTTTCATCTCAATTTGAAAAATTGTAAGGGGCTATTCATAAATTACGTAAGCAAATTTTGGGCAATTTTGATACCCCCCCCCTCTTATCTTAATATTACGTAAGAATATTAAAGTGAAAATTCGAGTGTTTTAAATATCGAAAAATCTTCCCATTATGAAGAATTATTTATTTGATGAACTCTTTTTCTTTAGAACACACGAAATAATTAAAACCAATTTAAAACACTCATTTCTTCTCATTGTTAACTTTTTTTATTCAAAGATTTTTGTTTCGTTGCATTAAAATATAACATCTAAAATATAACTTATAACATTTAAAATAAATATATCTTAAGAATGTAATATATAAATATGGTATCATAATTATATCATCTTAAATAATAGACTACGAGCCATATACTATCACCGAATATTCTTAATTTTTAAAAACAAATTGAAAATATTATAAATATAAATGCGAGACCAAAGAACAAATACTTCATATTTTTCACCTTTATACCTATAGGTATAAAATATTTAAAGATGTTCCCTCTGAATTTGTTTGTATGAACTGATACAAGTATAGTAGTAAGGTAATACCAAAAACTGACGCATATTAGAAGTTATTTAAATTATTGACTGATCTGATAGAAAAAATCTTACGTAAGATTCCTTAAGTAGCACCCCCTGGGTACAGTAAGCATGCATAAAGATTCAAGTTGACCCTCCCCCCCTGAAAAGTGCTTACGTAATTTGTGAATAGCCCCTAATATTAATTTTCATGTCTTCAATAAATTTTTTTTTTTCAATTAAAAATAAATTTAATAATATTCTTACTCTACAAAAATTTTGCAAAAAAAAAAATTCAGACAAACAAGTTAATCGAAAATAACTTTCAATTATTTAACACAGAAATTTCCAATAATAATTAATTTAATTAATCAACCAGTGAAACCAAATATTTATTAAATAAAAATATTAAAATTAAAATATGCAATCATATTTGGCCGTTTGTTAATGAACTCATCGTTTATCATAAAGCCATTGTTCTTCTGCAATTGAATAAATTTTAAAGCGAATGCTTCAAATGTCCTTTGAGCGGGTTCACTTTAATCGTGAATAGTGAAAATAATCAAAGGAAATATTTCATGTTATAAATTATATTATTGATAATGCAATAGATAATCTGATAAATCGAACAATTAATTTATCACGATAATTGAATTATCATTAAAGTAAATATCAAATTATAAATTATAATCAGATAGGAATTATAATTATTGTTGTTAATTAATAATAATATTTACCAATCAATGAAAGTGTACTGATCGTGATGCGATTATGTAAATGTTTCTAATCCAAACCTCATATGCAATAACAGAGAATCCCCATGAGAGTTTAGATTTGAAGCTTTTGTGATGTCAGTTTACATAAACATAGGTATTTTGGGATTCACATTGTAACAAAACACTTGTGTGGGAATTCGCTGGTTGAATATTTAATTTTAATCGCAGTATGCTAATACCCTTTAAGTATTTAAATAAAATATCAATATCATTTCAATTAAATTATAATAACTATAATCATTATCATTCATTTTTGATATCATGTTATCGTAACAATTATGTATTTTAGATAAGATTTATTTATTATCATTCACTTAATACTGAATTAAATATTTTCAATTATGAGATAAGAGGGAAAAGGCATAGTAGAATTCAAAAATTTTTTTGTAATTAATAATAGTATTTAATCTTCATTCACTACTTTCAAAATTATTTCCGGAAGATTTGAAATTCCCGCGATTTAGATATGTATGTATATTCGTGACATTAGATTGACGGCTCAATCAAACCATGGAGAAAGATTATTAGTCTCAATGAGATGACAGGATTGTAGGATATCATCCACAAGTATGAAGGAAGACATAGAAAATCATACACCCGTGTTGTACCTTTTGTACTTTAATCCTCTCGTCCTTACAACATTCTATATGTATGTTTAGTTATATGGATACAAATAAGACCGAGATGAGCAGGAAGACAGAGAGATTAAGTTATGTAACAGCTGTGCAGAATGTATCGTCATTAGTAGTTTCAACGTACTTTCTTCTATCATCCTCGTAATTTGTTGTCTGCATCGTCTCAAAAACTATATTTCCAACTATAGTCTATACGAAAATTTCACCATGGATTTTTGAATAATTTATTACACTTGACTACAATTAATTTTTAACTTCCCGCTATGAAAATTATAAATTTAAAAAAAAAGAAAAAAGAAGAAAGTTATTGTCTTCGGTCCAATTTTTTCACTGACAAAATAAATTTACATTTCCGTACGTCAACTACGTCTAAAATACGTTTGTACAGCTATTAACGTCTTCAAAAGTTTTCAACGTCTAATACGTTTGAACTACGATTCTAATTTCGACTCGGGTAATTAGGGTTAAAAAAATTAATGAATAATTAACAGTCACTCCGGATTAAATTCAATAACTTAAATTTCAAGTGTTAGTCAAATTAAAAAAAAAAAATTTTCTTATCTTTATTTCAATATCGTACATTTCGATACAAGCAGGCACAAAAATTTTCTACTATCAATTACTTTGAATATTATTTATACCAATTTTTATTTTATCTATAATTTTATTGGCAGACTATTGAGTGAGTCTACAAAGCAGTCATCCATGTTTACTTGTCACACCTCAGACTCTATTCTCATTCAAAGTTTATGCCCAACAGGAATAAGAACTGGATGTCATCATGTGTCGTCTTTCTCTAGTTACCGCGGTTGTAGTCGTCGTTTCAATGCTCCAGAAAGTAGACGAGTAAATATCTCTGTGAAACGGTAAACGAAATTGAATAAACATTTCGCAACGACTACAGTACGTACTTCTGCTCCTTGTGTATATATATACATGTATAAATATATGTATGTATAAAGCGAAAAGTCGCTGAGCCCGGACCTGGTTCGCGAGCTACAAAATCGTCGACCGGAAAAATTGCATTTTATCCTTCCGTTTTTTTTTTTATAACGCCATCCTGAGCTTAACAAAACGATGGAGACTCGAAGCTTTTCAACTTTACCTGTTTATAGAATGCAATAAATAAATATGGATGGATTCATTTATTTATATATAAATAGATCAGTCTATTCTCAACATTTATTCAATAACATGTGAGATATTCGTTATTCAAAACTTTTTCTATACATATATTTCATCTCAGCAAATATTGCTATCATTACAATAACACCGTGAAATGGGATTTTTTTTATCAAGCTTGTACATAAAATTACTAATCTCCTTAAACGATGCCGTAACAAAAGTCCGTAAATAAGCATTCAATATCAATATAATCCAGTCAAAAGAAAAATTTTCAAATGTATGGCAAAATGGGGCTCCCTTAAAAAAAGTTCATAGATCATAAATTTATTAATTCGTTCAATCTTCAATGTAAACCCGTAAGCAAAAAATTGTTCAAAAAAGGTTGGAAAGGTGTTGTCTATTCTAATCATTAAAACATGACACAATGGTAAACATTTTTTAAACTTTTAAATAGTCAAAGGAAATAATTAAAAATTAGTTTTTTTCGACCGTATTTTGCACTGAAAAAACAAAATAAAATTTATCACTTTTAATCGAAAGTCAAACAAGTTTACAAAAAAGTCTAATTCCATTTATTTACAATATTTAATCAATAGTATCCTTCTTTGAATTTTCAGTAGTTTAAAAATCGTTTAAAAAAAGTTCGTCATATCACGTTTTAAATTTTGGAATATTTAACACTCTTTTAACCTTTTCTCAACGATGTTTTTCACACGAAATTCATTTTAAATTATTAACCATTCAAATTTTAATTAAATCATTTAAATCTACATTTGTAAAACTGATTTCAGATTTTAAATAATTTAAACTTTTTTAATAATTTCTCGGCAGCCCACAGTACCCCATGAAGTCCGAGTTTTTCAACATTCATTAAAAAAAAAATGTATCAAAATTTTGCCGCTCTTAATTTTCAGTTATACATTAGTCCCAAAAATTAAGGGATAGAAAAAAAATCCGAAATTTTTGGGTGATTTTCAGCATGCTGTAGCCTCAAGTTTCTAGTATTTAGATCTGGACTTCAAATTTTTTTATCATGTACAGTTTCGCAGTAATCTTAAAATTACTCTACGATCATTTTTCACCGAGTTATAGCATGTTGAAAATCACCCAAAAATATCGAATTTTTTTTCTATCCCTTAATTTTTGGGACTAGTGTAGAAAATTTTAGGCGATCCATTATCCCCTTTTTATAAATAAATATCATCAAAAAGAGATTTACTCTCAATAATTTTTTTAAATAACATAAATAAAATTCTCTCAGAGTAAAATTAACATCGAAAAGAGTGAACAAATAAAAAAATTATCTGCTACGT
Organism: Microplitis manilae; assembly: GCA_030273425.1. Lineage (NCBI taxonomy): Eukaryota > Metazoa > Arthropoda > Insecta > Hymenoptera > Braconidae > Microplitis > Microplitis manilae. The sequence goes on from CP092726.1 coordinate 22,451,361, forward strand.
ATTTATTTGAAAAATCTTTTACTGTTTACTAACAAGAAAAAAAATCTTTAGAGATATAAAAATGCAAAAGATATCTTAATGGCCTGAAGATATTTTATAGAAATACTTGAAAGTAAACCCGGATTTCCGTGTCTGACGTGTATCGTGCTTCATGGATATTGCTTTCAATGCCTTTGAGATGTCGATTTAAATATCGTTTCAATGTGACTTTATCTCGCGCTAGTTTCATACACATATATATTTATATACATACTATAAAATCTTCAGTAAAGCCCAAAGCGATTTGGTTTCAGATTTTTTTGATACCGCAACGCGTAAGTCTTTGTTTGACGACACTCTTTAAGTCAGAACAGAAAAAATAAATAAATATTTGACCGGTGTTTTACATTTTTCAACACATCTACATCAAATCTCTTGTATTGGATTCATGTTTTATCTTCTCAATATGGATTTTACCTGCAGTGCAGAGACAGGCCTCATCTACATCGATGCATTTATGGATGCAGAGATGCAGATACCCTTAGCTATACAATCACATCTCTAAAGCTTTCTCTGCCTAGGCTTTGTTTGTCGGAAATCATCCTTTCGTATCACGTCGCTTTTCTCTGGTGAGGTTTACTAGTGTGCTGAAATTCTGAAGAGACAACGCAGGGTTCATTTACAGTAATAAAATAGTTAGTATTCAGCCAGCCGTTAAATTTAAAGCCTCAGTTACACCACTTGTTCCATTCCTATATTTTTTCTCGCTCTTCAATCCGAGTACTTACAGTTGGAGAAATTACTAGTAGTAAAAGCAAAGTAGTGTCAGCCAAAGATTAGTATTCAGATGATTCCAATAATAGTTTGTACTTGAAGATATCTTTTAATATGATTCCAGTTATAGTTTACTTTCGTTTCATTAAATATAATTATCATAATTTTTATTATATCTTATAAGTTTAATGATATTACTATTGTTTTTAAGTGGGAACGATTTTTTAAATTTTAAATTGTCATCATTTATTTTTTAAATCATTAACTGCGGTGTAACGAAATGAAATTTTTTTTAGAAAATAATATTTTTCATAATTTTTAAATATTACAAAAAATAAATTAAAGAACTTGGGGCAAAATGGGTCACCTAATTTTTCGTACACATTTAGGGCAATATGAAACACTGTTTTGCAGACAAAAAATTTTTTTTTGTTTAAAAATACGTGAATACAGTTTTTAAAAAAGTGGGGCAAGTTGATCACTAGATATGGCGAGGAATTAAAAATTTTTTGTTTTAATCGCGGCTCGTTTTACCTCAAAGTAGGCATTCCTAATTTTCAATAAAATAATTCGAATAGAATAAATGTAAAAAAATTTTACTAAAAGACTTGCATGCAGTAATGTAATGCAATTTGAGTCATGTAAAATTCACAAACGTCCATGTTATTTTTATCTTGTAGCTTATGTAAAGTCACATGCAATTTTTATGATTCGGGTAAGTTAAATAGACTGTTTACATATTGATTTTTTAAAAGGACTGATGTAAATGCGGATGGCAAATCGACGTTTCTTCAAAGCTTTTTTGATGCATTATTTAATATAAAGTATTAAAGAGAAAAATGAAAGATTATTTTTTTAATCTGTGATGAGGATTAAAAATTAATACACTTTCAGATTATGAAGCTGATTGAGTATTAAATTTATATAAATAATAGAAGACATAAAATGGGCAATCAATGATTTGAGAGTTCATTTAAGAGATTGAATAATTAAATACTATCCCGCAACAAAAATAAGTAGTCCGATACTAAAATTTCCAACTTTCGTTTTAAATTATTAATCTATAGTTAATTGCGGGCTCGTTGAATTTTAAATAAAGAAATAAAGCTCTGAGAATTTTTTTAATCCGCAACAAAATTATTTGGAAACTCTAATAATCATGATTGACACGGAAAAAAAAAATATTGTTCCTCGAACGATCTAAAGTATAACAACTCGTAGATTGTTACCATAACGATACGTATACTTATGGTAAAAATATCATATCGTTCCTGTAACTATCTATTGGATAGCTGTGAGCCCTATTGGCTGGGTGCGCGACGAAAACGACATCTGTCGACCGCATTAAATCATTCTCAAAAAGCACAGAGAGAATACGGCATGCTTTTATAAACAAATAATTAAAATATTTAAAGATCGCGAAATATATGTGCAACACTACATTTGAAACGTAGAAAAAAATTAATCAGATTGTGCTCAAAAAATTAAGTATAAACAATTTTAATAAATACAAAATAAATATTATTTTGAACGATATAAGGTTAGCTAGTAATAGCAACAATAACAACAATAATGGTCATAATAACAAATAAGTTAAAATAATCATGATTACAATTTTTTTCGAATTTAAAAATATTAATTAGCATTAAGTAAATAAATTAAAGTGATTTCAATTATTCGTAATTTAAAATTTCAAAAATCAATAATTTAAAAAACTTTGTGTTAAAAATTTGTAATTAAAAAAACTCCCCGTAGTAATTTTTAGCCAAAAATGAATATCATGGATAAAAATATGCAAAACTTGCAATTACTATTGTTGCCAGTATTTTTGCAATTAACAACATAACAACTATTTGTTCTCATTTTTTAACACTACTTTCATTTGACTATTCACAAGACAAGTGCGATTTAACGCGTATTTCATCCACTGCGAGCGCTGCAATCGATTCGATTGTCCCCACCTTATACTCCGCACCCTGCCAATACGACTTTCTGTAATCGTCATCTCACACGCCACCGTCTAACCTAATTAAACATCCATTTTGGCGCCTATTTTCAAATATAACAATTCGAGTTCATTTTTTTTTAAATTTGTTAACTATCTATAACCTTACTGATTATTTACCTAATGATCAATCTAATAAAACTGCTATATATTTAAATTGTGAAAATTTTGTAAAAATCAATTTATATTAATTTAATTAATTAAATTTATATTATATTTAAATATTTATATAGATAACCTCAAAAATTAAAAGATATATATATATTTATATTTTAAATTTATTAAGACTGCAAATGATAAATCAGTTTTATAAATTATTTTATTTAATCAAAATTATTTATTAATCATTTATTTATTAATGATAAAGACTTCCAAACGTGTGTCAGATAGGGCTCAGAACGATACGGTATAGGTCTTAGAGCTATCTACCGTATTGTTGTCAGAACGATACAGTAGATCGTTGCAGTAACAATCTAGTAGATAACTATTGCGTATTGTTACTGTAACTATACAGTGTACTTCTCGGAACAATATTTTTTTCTCCGTGTATTTTTTATATGGTCTATAAATTACCGCATTTTTAAATAAATGTAATCATGTAATTAAAAAAAAATTTTTTTTTCATAATTTCCACAAAAATGTATTTCCAAGCAATTACATATAATTGAATTTTATTTTTCTGTTTCCAGATAACCCTCTCGCCTGCTCAAGTTAAAATTTCATCAGACCTTAGAAAAAGAAAATTAAAAAAAAACAATGCTCCAGCAAAATGAAATAAAATAAATAAACATACGACTTAATTAAAATAATACTGCCAAAAGACGTGCACTATGAGAAAAAATATAATCAAATAATTCATGAATTCAATTTCATTGTTCTGCCTCGTCTCAATTGTCGTACAACACAAGCAAAAGTAAAAAAGTTTAAAAAAAAAATAAACAAATAAGATAAACAACAAAAGTAAATAACCAAACAAAAAAAGTATCTTACCGCACAAAATTGTCCACCGAGGCACGTTCAATTTGCGCAAGTTTTTCCCAACAGAATGAACCTTTCTGAACTCAATGAATTCGTGGCCACCACTACCACTATTTCACCTCCTTCTCTTACTTGTACAACAACAACTACTTCTACACCTCCAACACAAGAATAACCAGGGTGAAAAAATAAAAAATATTCATAACGCAATTGGTGTAACTACAAACGTGCCATACTACACAAAAAATAATTCTCTCCGAGATTATTAAACTTTATTCTACAAAAGTCTTCTTCCCAGCCATAAAACGACTGAGTAATTATAATTATCCTAAAAAATTCTTTTTTTTTTTTCTTCAATCTCATCACGAAAATTTTACTTATAATGACTAAAAATAATTAAGCCATTATTATTATTATTAATACAATTTGATAGTCGAATAAAAATATTTTACAATAATACTCGGAAATAGTTATAATCGTAGACTATTATCGTTGGTTACAAACCGCGAAACGTCATCAGTCTACGTCCAACAGTATAAACGATTCACACGCGTTAAAGCGGAATGAATTATTCACCGTGGATCGGCACGACCGGGCGTCGGTTCAGAGTGTCCGTCCGGTGACAAAGTATCACGATTAACGTTTAATCGCGATTTGCAAGTCGCTTCTACACAAACCATACAATATCACATATATCTTATAGGTTATATAAATTAAATTATAATATAAACATTAAAATTAATCATAACCTCCTTGAAAAAAAAAAAATAACTTTTAACCCCCTTATAAACTACCTCATTATCAATCGCCAATCACATTATCATCAGTAGATAATTTAAAAAAAAAATATAAGATAATGTGATATGTAAAATGTGCATAGGGACAAATGAGGCGTAAATATGTGTCTTGTAAAAAAATTAATCGGGTGGGTAATGGAATGTAAGTTGAGGTTAAACACCGGATGCTAGAAGTGAATAGAGGCTCAAAGGAGGAAGAAAAAGAGGAAGAAGACCGTAGGAGTGGTTTGTTGGTGGTGAAGGAAAAGAATGGAGAAAGATCGACACTACAGAGCTTATGAGGGCTTAAAAGCCACTAACAACGGTAATACATCCTCTTTGAAGCGTAATACAGATCCCACGAAACCACGTCCTGGACAAATCAGATGTCTTTGTTTTGGTGGAGTACCGGACAAAGCGAGTCATCATTCCTTTCTCAAGGGATGTATTATAAATTTGGGTATTTGCGTGCTTCTGGCTTGCTACACTCTGCTGGGAAGCTGCATATTTCTCGCTATCGAGGGCGGTGCTGATGGGGGTCTCCAACAGAGGACACTAGCTACCATTGCCAGCAGCAATCAACCGCATCGCAGGAATAACACTGTTTGGTTAAATGAGGTTAGTGTAAATATTCGTTTATTATCTATTTCGTATTGTTTGCATGTTGGGATTATTAATAGTAAATAGATGGGTAGAGCTAACATGTAATAGTATTGTTAAATAACGAAAGTGTACATGTGGGAGTAAATAAGTAACACTGTTTAGAAATTAAACATTTTAGTTATCAACCATGAAGTGAAGCACTAAAGTTTGAACCAATAATATAATCCGTAGTTGAAAATTAGTAGATAATGTATAGTTGTAACTTGCTTTGCTCGGGTGCTAAGGTCCTCACTTGTTCTCTTGTCCCGATTCAAAAACCAAATTCGGATTTAAGTCTCAAAGTTCTTAATGACGTTTCTGAGGATTAATTTAGAATTTGAAGATTGAAAACAATATAGAAAGTTATTCTAGTTTAGTCCTCAAAGTAGTAGCTGCGACCAATTTTACCACTTTGAGGACTAAACTGTAATAACATAATCTGGATTAGAGCCTCAAAATACTCAAAACAAAGGAATACTTTTATCTACATTTGAACCTCAAAAGTCTCATTCGACGTATTCTCTCCCCTCCCTTTTCTATATAAAATTTTTCAAAGTCCGAAATATAACTTTTCATTCGTTGAGGATTTTGAGGTCTTAGTTATAATTAAAAATCGATGAATTATCAGGAATTACAGCTAATAGTAACTAGAATTTGTTTTTTGTCCGGGATGACACAGCGTTACCTGTTGGCTCATTCTGGAACCACCCCATGCTATAATCTGTTACTTATCCCACTTATATCATAAATAGTGATTATCACACTGTTGCAATGAAAATTTTATTTTGTACTTTCTCATTATTTAAAATAAAGTATTCGATGTCCAAAAATAGAGCACTGGCCACAACTGTTACATCTGCTCTACACTTGTAAAAAAAAATATACAAATTTTCATGAACTAGATTTTTATGGAACAGATTCTTATAAAATATTTAAATTATAATTCTTATTATTTGATTATTTCAAAAAAATTTATTCTTGTGACTTTTGTTAACTTAGAGCGCAATGCGATAAGTGTCTTCTTATAAAAATTTTAATTGTATGTTTTCCGACTAAAAACGAAAATTCCTGTGGAATTAGAGGCTCAAATTAGTTCAATTAAAATCCTAAAATTTTTTCATTCGTCCTTATACTAAATATTAGAATTTATATAAAATTCCAGGTGGATAGAATAATCCACTTACATATTTTTACTTTCTAATAGCATTTAATAATGCAGTAGTCCGTAGTCATAACACATATCGATTAATTTATGATAGATATTACGGTCTAACTGGCAATTATTTTGTGGATAAATAAATTAATGCTATTAAAATACCGGGTTACGATGTGGCGCCGCAAAATCTCATTCAGGCACGATGACTATTAGAATATTTTGCCTTTCACTCTCTCACTCTTTCTCTTTGCCCTCTCGTTCTATTCTACAAGCTTCAAAATCGTTGCATACACCAACAATCTACCTTTTTTTATTATTATTACACAATATGCCTGACTAATTCTTCTTTAAAATTTTTTGTTCCCACCAAATTCAATTAATCGACAAAATAAATATATAGTTTTTTTTTTTTTTTAAGTAAATATTTAATAGGTTTTTTTTTATTAATAATAGTAATTAAAAACATATATGTATTCACTCTAGAATTTGCATGAAAAAAAAATCCATTTGATTAAATTTATCAATTAATTACTTGAATATTCGATTAATCAATCTATGACATTAGTATTTAATGAATTAAAACGTAGTCATTGGTAAATTTTTTTTTTTAATTAATAAGTAATAATTAAATCGCGCCAACAAAGAAGCAGATCGGAACTTTACTAATTATCCGAGATTGTTAATAAAATATCCAATTACTGTTAATTAATAAAATAAAGTCATTCGCAATTAATTATTGATTTATATATTTAATAAGAATGTTTTTTATTATTTCGTAGACGTTAGAAAGTAAATAAACAGTTTAAAAGAAAAGAAAGAATAACAAGAAAGAAAAAAGATACTAAATCGTAATTTATTAGTTTTCGAGCCGTTTCCCACGTTAGTTCTTATCGCAAATTGTGATAACCCTCTCGCCTGTCGTCGTCTCTCTACCAATTCCAAAGTTTCCACGAGAAGAAGCTTTAAAACGAATTGGTCCAGTGCAATCCAAGCAATTATTTTCACTTATCAATTACATTCTATCCTCGATCTTAGTACATTTTTTTTTTAATTATTTCATCTCTACCCTGATATTAATCTTCATTTTTTAAAATTATAGTTTATACCCTTTTAGCTATAAAAGAAATTCAGTTGGATAAAATTTGAAAAATTAAGCTCACACATCAAATAATCATGTGATACTGACAATTTATCAATTGTTTCAATAAAAATTTTTTCATTTCTTTTAATATTTATATTTTTTCACTTAATTAACACATATTATTACAAGCAATCTTAATCGAAAATTATTAATTTATTAGCATAAAAAAATTATTTAAAATAATTAATATCATACAATTTTGCTTTTTAATGTGACAGTGTATTAATAACACAGAAAAAAAGTACGAGAAAATAACTATTTGGCAAGTAACAAGAAACCACTCATGGGATCCGATTATTCTTACTTTTGAAAAAACTAAAAAATCACTGTACATTTCAAAAATTAATTATGTCACTGCGTCTTTTACAAATTGATTTATTTAAACTCTTAGTGACCAAACCTGGCCCTAAAGTAGCTAAAAAAGGTACCGCATGTATAACAAAATAGACAAATGATATTCAACAAGATTTTGTTTCTAAAATCTAATACTAATGCAATAAAAATTAGGTCGATTAATTAATTAATTAATTCTTTTGAGAATAATCGAGATCACAGAAATTTTCTAACACGTACAGACCAGTGAACACTAAGATATAAATTGAGTTAAACTTTTTGACATTAATCAACTTAAAGTAGCATCATATTTATTTATCAGTGCCTTCTTTATAAAGTCTGATCATAATATGAATTGTAGGTATTCATTTTTCGTGAATGAATCACTGTAAAATTTTTAAGCAAAAGATCGCTTAGGGTCTTGTGTTCAAAGTATGGGAAGAACTATTTGTTTTCAAGAAATAATGGGTAGGGTTGGAGGTGGCAAAGTGGGCTCATTAAAGTTTTCTATAAGTCAATCAATTCGGACGGATAATGAGCTTATCGAGTTCTTATATAATGAGGGCTAAAAATATCGAATACGAAATTTTTTGAGGCCCCACTTTGCTCCTAGTTTTCGATTTTTAAATTTTAATGCACGTAGTATAATGAAGTGAAAATAAGTATCAAGGGTCTAAAAAGAAGCTAACGCGTAAAAAAAATTAATGATATTATTTTCCTTACGAGGCCCACGCTACCCTCTCTCCCCTAATTTATCAGAATAATTTAATTTTATATTTCTACAAATAAAATTAAATTGTTGTACTCGGACAGTCATAAAAACTTCCAGCTACTCATGTTAATGATAATAATAATAATATTAATAATAATAATAATAAAAGTTAAAAAAAATAATTGCTTGTCATTAGATGCTTCGAGATGCACGGAATCAAACAGTCGAGAGTATTTGGCAAATAACCGAACATTTAAATATCCTCTACCACGATAATTGGACACGTCTAGCTGAACAAGAGATAGCGCGTTTTCAAGCTACACTCGTTAAAAAAATCGCCGAAGAAATGACGGCTAATCAACACGCAGGAACATACACTGGAATTACAGCAAACAACGATGGACCAATCGAGAGCAAAGTACCCGAGTATGAATGGAATTTCGCCAAGGCATCTTTGTATTCTCTGACAGTGCTGACCACTATCGGTGAGTAATTGATCTCAAATTTTTCTAAGCTTCTTAACAGTTTGATTTATTTTTTTTTTATTTCGCCAATGAATTTTCATTAAATTTAAAAAATTCTAAATTAGTTTGAAAAGTTTATATACTTATTTTTGTTTTGATAAACGAACACAATTCACAATGATTGAACTAAAAATAACAATCATAATTGCAATAATGCTTCATTGAATTTTTCTCTCAATATTTTCTCGTGTTTCCGTTTCATTCCTTCTTCATTGTTCGTCGGTTGTGGATTATTACTGTACTATGATTATTATTATTATTATTTTTATTTTTTTTTCTTCATCCGTTAAAAGCCCATTTACAATATACTTATACTTCAAGTACCGACATAAGTATAAATTTAATGGGATAAGAAAAAACAAATTTAAACTAGAGTAATTGCTGTAAGTTTTTTTTAAAGCCTTTGTAAAAATTCAAATGAAACTTATAATAACGTGAAAATTTTTCCTAATTCGGTACTTGAGTCATGTTTACAAGAACGAATTATTGAAAATGACTTAATATAAAGCGAGGATATTTTGGAATTCTGTTTCAATTTAATGGAGGAATTAATTACTTATCATTTTTTAAAATTTTATTTATGAATAGTAATTATATTAATAAAGTTGATAACTTATTCCATAAACTTCCGAACTGTTTAGTTAAATCTAAAATGAGTTTTTGAATTTAATAACCGGCGTTTTAAATTTTGTATGCATGAGACTTTGATAGAAACTTCAAAACCGTCTTGTAATTTTAAATTTAACTTGGTAATGATGATAATTCAAGAAATAACTCAATAATAAATAACAGAAACTTAGGCAAAATATTAATAGGTTCCCAAAAATATGGGGAAACCCAAAGCAAAATAAAACACCACTTACAAAAAAAAATAAAAAATCTGAAAAACGGTTGACTTTGCGGGCAATCCCTAAACTTCCCGCCTTCATTTTGGTCAAGATCGCCGCCTAAGAAATTCTATAGAAAATCTAGACTCAGGGCTCGGTGCTGGAAAAAAATTTTTTTTCCTTCATTTCTGTGTGCTAGCGTTCTTCTAAAAAACGTCTGAAACTCCTAAAGCTTTCAAACATCGGACGGACGCCTTAGTTTTTGAGCAAATTTTCAAAAAGAAATTTTAGATACTTTTTGAAATTTTCGAAAAAGGTTTTGGTACATTAAAAAATTTCGATTTTTTTTTATTCCGTTGTAGAATATACGATTCCATTGCCTTATTATGAAATATTTATTCCTGATTAGTTCATGCCCATTTCTCTTCTACACTGCGCGTGTATATCTCATTAAAAGTTTTATAATTTTGACAGCGCCATCTGTCGTTCGTTTTTGCAAAGCTTTTAAAGACAAGTGACGTTACATTATTCGGAGTCTAAACAGTTCTAATAGTTAATATGATTTTTTCAGAAAATATAATTAAAAGTTGTTAATCATCTAAAAATAGACATATTTTGATAAAAAATTGCCCTACATTAATTATACACAGAGAGAAATGTCAAGTAAACATTCCTATGTAACATAGTAATGGTTACATTACTCTATAGTTTCTGTCACGTTGCTCTTCTGAGAATTCTGCTACTTCACTATGTAATTATTACAGCCTCAAAATGTAAAAATAACATTTTTTGTTCTGTAAAAGTTATATAAGTCAAATACAGAGAAGCCTGTAAATTTTAGAGACTTTTCTGTCATTTTTATAGAACTTTTTTATGAAGCTGAAGGTAGCGGCCACGCAAAAAATTGCGTGGCCGCTACTCATTACTGCCGCTTTCTTCGGCTTCTTAACTGTTTTTTCCGTGAACTCGGGTCGGAATGTTCTTCTTTCCTCCCTTGGTGTGTAATATACTATTACTTATAGAAATTTATTATCGACTACAACTACTATACGGAAAGAAAATTATAGGGAGTATTCCTATGCATTATAGGAATGGTTCCTATAATAGTATAGGAATTGTACCCATACTATTATAGGAATGGTTCCTATATATTATAGGAACCACCCCTATACCATTATGGGAACTATTCCTATACTATTATAAGAACTTTTCCTATAATAGTATAGGAACCATTCCTATAATATTATAGGAACTATTCCTATAATTATGGGTAATATTCCTATATCTATAGGACGTGTTCCCATAATTTATGGTTGTCATTCCTATACTGGTATAGGATGAAATTTCACAAAATTATAGGGACCATTTCCATAATTTTCTTTCTGTGTAGTTGTATTTTTTTATTCCATAAAGTAACTAATTAAGAAACTCTATAGTTTTGGTTTCATTATAAATTTAAATAACAAAAAATTTTAATTAACTCCTCGAATTTCAAATAAATTGAGTCAGATGTTTTAACTAGTGTATACTAAAATATATATATATATATATATATATATATATATATATATATATATATATATATATATATATATATATATATATATATATATATATATAGTAGAAAAATGAAGATCTAAAATGTCAGAGAAGACATAAATCAGTGGTTTGTAGTTTGTATAGTGTAGTGTTTGTAAGAAAACGAGTTGGTTAACAAGGTGCATAGTGTCGAATTCCAACGTCAGGAAATCTCGGTTATTTGTGATAGTAGGTAACTGTTAAGTTTGAATAGAAGCTGTTGGTGAAGCGTTAGCAGCAGCAGAACCACTGGGTAGCAGTGTAACAGTAGCAGCAGCAAGTAAAGGTCAAGTCAGACATGAAGAGAATAGAATATAAGTTGAAATAGCATAGCAAGAGTTGATGATGACGGGTAAAAGCGAGAGAAATGAGAACAGCGCACCAGCAGTTGAGTTCATGCGGTCGTATTTAGCTCGGTAAATAGTACAGTTGGCTAAAATATACTATACAGTACACAGTCAACTCTCTGAGGCTGTGGCTACACCAGAGATTTTACGAATAGTTTAATTCTACACTATTTATCTTCTGTAATTATCCATTCTGTCAGACAGTTTTACATTAAGTTTAGTCTCATTATCTATACTAACTATTAATAATTATTATTTTTCACTTTTTTGCTGATTCATTTAAGTACACAGTAACAAAATTAAATTTTAATTTAATTACAAGTGACTTATAATATTTCATTTTTATTCCGGCTTCGCGAATAATTTTAATTTACGGATTATTCATAGCGAATTAAATATTTTTATTCAAATAAAATATTTTGAATAATTCAAATTATTGTGAAAAATTTATATGACTATTAAGTGACTTTTAAAAATTTAACATGCGAATAATTTCAATTTTTTTAAGTATTCGAACACCATTCTTACGCTATTAATTTTTATTTATAATATTAATTAGGCTTCGTTGATAATAATTTACATTGTTTAGCTAATTGAAAACCAGTTATTAATTATTCAACTAATTGATTATTTTAATTATCAATTACTGCTGCTTTAATTACTGTAATTAGAGAAATACAATAAACCGTTGTTTAGCTTTTATTTCAAAAAATAATTCGATGTATTTAATTAGATATTCGAGCCAATTAAGGCTGTTTTCAAACGATCGAATTTTTTCAAATTCTTCATTTATACAGTCTTCATTATTTTCATATAGAGCCAATAGTTTATTGTTATTTTAATTTTGTTGGGTAAAAATGAATAGACAAAATGCTTCAGAGAAAATTTTTTAAAAAATATCTTGTCCCATAATTTTTCTGCTGCCTCTTTATTTTTAAAAAATTTTCTTGAGTCAAAATTAAAAAAAAAAATTTTTATCCGCTTTAATTTTTAAAGCGACCCATCTTACCCTAAATACTTCGTATCGCTCGAAAATTCATGATAAAAAAATTTCATGCTTAAAAGAAATATTTTTTTTTTTCACAAAATTTTTGAAAAGTTCATTGAGAAAAAAAAATTTTATCGCCAATTTTTTTTAGTTTGTATCCAACTATTTTTTTTATCAACTTGTGTAGCTTTCTATTCATCAGAAATAAAATCACGTTCAGTAATTTCTGCATCAATTTTTCTCGCATAAAAAAAAAAAAAAAATTTAGCAAAAAAATTTTTCCGACATTAAAGTTGTGACGAGATGACTGTTGAGAATTGATGTCAAATGAGAAAAGGCGAGGGGCAAATTAATCCATTTCTCGGCGGCTTCCATCATCCGGTTTTTCCCTATTACCGGCGACTTCCTCTAGTCTTTTTACACCACACCAAGGCCACTCATCCTTTTTTTCTCGTTTTTTTTCTTTCCAACCATCCATATCGACGTGTTTTCCACTTCTCTATCAAAGAGACTCTGATTTTTATTTTTTCTATTTGCTACCTCTATACTACCATTACTAAAACTCGCTCACTGTTCTTTTTTTACGGCGACAGTTAATTACGGAAGGTATTGCAGCACTTTTTTATCGACTCATTCGAGTATTAAAATATTCCTCGACAAGAATACTTAATTTATATACTCTTGCCTATTTTAATCGGCTTATATCATTTACCGGAGAGACTTTTTTATTCCTACTGGTACCGAGAAAATAAAAGACACTGATATTTCACTTTATTAAAAATACTCGCAATGCCTCTACTTGATTCGCTAGGCGACAATAAAATTTTAAGCGACATAACTTTTTATACCAGAAAGTTAATGATTTATATTTAAAATATTCTTAAAAAAAGTCATACATTTTTCATGAAAATTTTTCATATTTTCATTTGTATAGCATCAGTTTTTCATTTCGTAGAAAATTCACTGAAAAATTCAAATTGATAAATTTTTTCTACCATGATCAGGCCTTCAGCTCATCGAAAAATATGAAAAATCTCGAATTTTAATTCAAAAATTAATTTTCCGACCAATTTTTCTTAAAAATCCAAAGTTTGACTCGTCTAGGTTTTTTGTTATTAATGAGTTTGAAAAAAATTTGGTGAAAAAACTAGCATTCATTAAATGATAAAAAGCGCGCGAAAAAGTTAATTTTGAAAAAAGGAAAAAAAATGACAAAATAAGTATATGGTAGATCCAATGGTGTAAAAAAAAGATAAAGAAGGATTTCGTTTTGTGTATAAAAATAATGGGTGAGAATGAAAGAAATAAATGCACGTAAAATATAAAAACCTGTGACATTTCCTGTAGACGAGACACAGAATATATGCAATGATTCGTTGGGCTGGAACAAACAAAAATAGTACGATAGATTGCTAGGTCAGGAAAAATAGTAAAGAATGAGTCGTTTGTTGCGGTACATTTCGCGAATAAACTACGAGTGCTTTCAAAAAATCAACTATTTCATGTTCTACGTGCCATAAATTTTTTTGTTGTACGCTTCATTATGAATGTCAAATAACTGTAAATTCATATAGAAAATTTTTATACAATAACATGTATACATATATAGGTGACATTATTGTGGTGGTCATTTTTTTTTTTTTTTTTTTTTCAAATAATAGTTTTCAATAAAATCTAGGTAATACTATTTTTATAAATTCTAATCAATATCACACTGAAAAAAATAATCGGCAGCTACTACTGATTATTTTTCGGTAGCTACTACCGATTATTTTTCGGTAGCTGCTACCGATTATTTTTTGGTAGCCGCTACCGATTATTTCGGTACCAGCTAACGAAAAAAAATCGATAGCTGTTATCGAAATTAGGTAACTGGTACTAAAATAATCGGTAGCGGCTGCCAAAAAATAATCGGTAGCGGCTACCAAAAAATAATCGATGGCGGCTACCAAAAAATAATCGGTAGTAGCTACTAATTGCTAATAGGTAGCTGTTACCGATTATTTTTTTTCAGTGCATTAGTAAAAAATAGAAATTAAAAAAAAATTCCTGATTGTATACAATTAAAATGAAATTATATTTTTGTTGAAAGCAAGAAGAAAAAATAATTATCTAGGGAAATATTTTTTGCCAGTAGTGAGTTTTTTTCTTTTTACCTTGAATTTGGTGAACCGTAACCCCAGCTTCTCATTGAAAGAGAACAAACATTTGGAGCAAGATACGCAAACACCCTGAAGCAGCTTCAGAACACGGCGTCGCTTTGACGCCACTTTTTCGCCCGACTAGCCTTCTTTTATTCTTTTTATCTTTTTTATCTTATTTTTCTTTCTTCTGGTGTCTTTTTTTACCTGTTCTTTTTTTTTTATTTTTCTTTATTCACCAGTCATTTTTACTAATTTCTTTATGTTTTCCCTTCAAATTATCCTGCCGCTATAAGTCAAAAATTTATCCGTTGACAAAAAATTTATCTCGATCCAATTATAGGTAGTGCAGATTAAATCACTGAATTAAAGTTTGAAAATAAATTTTTTAAAATATACATATGCACTTACGTGAATTTGATTACATATGAATATTTGGCTACTTGCCTATGTTACAGTTACAAGCATTCTCTCAGCTTTAGCTTTTATTCAAATTAAAATAATAAAAATTCATATTTATAAATATTATATATATAAAGTATAAATTCCAATCTCAATATAATTCTATTGATTATTTGGCAACACTCATGCCCACTGCGCTGTGTACGCGTAAATAAAATTTTTTAAAAAATAGATATTTGTTATTGCTAACTTCCTAATTTATATTTAAAGCGACTGGTTCAAATTCATATGAAAATTAAATTTTCAAGTCTTTTTTTTAACTCCACAAATATGAACCTAGGTTTCCTAATGAGAATGTCGATTTACATACATATACAATATGTATAATCTAATGTCGTATTTAAATTTTAGACGATATACTCAAAGATATTATAAGAAATTTTTTTTTTATTATTTTTCTTCTAAAGAAATTACAAAAATATAAAATTATACGAAAAAATTTCCAAGTCTGACTATATTAAGAATGGACTACTTAATGAAACAGCGTAACATCTGCTAGAAACTTTTTTTCTTATACATTTTTCCATTTAATCACTTACCTAATTAGCCAATTAGTCTAACATACTTTCAAATTAGAAATATCAATAAATCAAAAAGATTAATTCTAAGTAGACGCAGCATTATGAGACTATATCTCGTTTTAAATTATTTTAAATAATGCTGTTAAACAGAAAAGTATGTGTTCACACACACACACACACGGAAATATAAATTTTTTGGTTATTACATTCAGTCAATACTTTAGCAGATTCGAATTGCGTTATATTACCGTATTTTACTGTAAATTTGCCGCATTTTACAGTAATCTGCAGCAAATTGCAGTAAAAATGCGACAATTATCCCTATTTCTGGCATTTTTACCGCAACATAGCGAAATACTTCACTCCATGGTTAAATTCCATAATTTTGCAGTAAAGCTACACGTTTACCATAAAATACCACACTTTTACTGTAAAATACTGCAGTTAACTGTAACTTATCGCAAAATATAGTATTTTACTCTAAAATACCTCAGCTTACAAAAAAATTTCGTGATTCTTCTGAATACGGATCCACTAGGATTCAATATCTAACTATTAAACCACTGTCAATAATTTAAAAATAGTTAATTGCATAGCTCGTGGACTAAGTGAGTCTTTATACAGGAAGCACAATATTTTTAACATGAGTTGTAGGCACACACGCACAAGTGATAATAGCTTAGCCCATGTGCTATACATTATACTTTATTCAACAAATGTCTGATTTTTGCGAATTATTATATCAGCAAAGTAAACCCTAAATCAGGTGGGATTATATATGATACTAGTTCTTGACTGCTCTCACCACTCATTTCTTATTTATTTTAATTAATAAAAAATAACCAATGTATTTATACATAGACACTGACATCAAAGTTGTTAGATTGTACTACTCATTCTGAATATATTTAGTGTAGATTATTTGCTCTTGTGATAATAGTAGAGTTTGTTTTCGAGAACGGTCGATAATGACTTTAGAGGAATGTGATTATGGATTCAAATGCGTTTGTTTATAACCCCCATAATCAAACGCTCTGAAGGAACACAGGACGCCATTTGCTTTTTGACAACTTATTAACCATCGATCGGTAAATGGTCATTTAGGGTTAGCTTTGCAGATAGAATAAGTCGCGATACAAGTATGCGTAGAATAAAAATAATTTTTGGCATAAAAATTTAATTAACCAATTACTTTAACGTCCTAACTATGTAAACATAAAATTCCACATAGATGTCTCATTTATTCTTCTTATATATAATATACAGCATACCTACTGTCTACCGTATCATCAGCCGTGAGTGAGAGTGAATCTGACATTAGCGACGAGTACAGAATAAAGACTTGAATAAAAAATAAAAGGGATGTAAGAAAAAAAAAATAAAGTAAAGGTAAAGGATAAAAAAAAAAGTTCCTTTTTATTCTTCATTTTGTCTTTTCTTGAAAGAGACGACAAAAAAAAATAGAACACTCGGCAAAACACAAAGCACCAGTACTCACTGCTGTGTACATAAAAAAAATATATATGTGTACATAGACAGACATATAAGCTGAAAAAGTGAGTGACCTATCCTCTGGTTCTATGCCAGTACTTCTGTACTCGTAAATCTGTGAATTTTTCAAGTAACCAGTATGTATATAGATGGTGTTGTATTTTTGAAAAAATTTTAATCAAGACCGAGGTAAAGATGTCGTGGTGACTTGTATGTACACTGCACTAATGGATTACCAAGCCCGGATAGCGACTAATTACAAATTATTTTACTCTCTACCTCTTGCTTTATTTTACTCAACGTTAATTTACTCTCGTTATCCATTCATGTGTCAAACTTTGCTCTAGATATATCCTCACATAGTTTTGTACACAAGTAAAGTACAAATTGCAAATCGATACCCGTATCTCGGACTACTAGTAATTTTCAATTACGGGTTCTTTGGAAAATAATTTTATTTCATTTTTCTTATTGAGATTTTTTTTCTTATTTATTTATTTATTTATTTATCTGAAGGCAATTTAGCTTTTCTACACAAGAAATTCGATGAAATTGAATTACGAGCTAAAGGCAAGTTGAAGTGACATCTAAGGATGCATCTCAAAGTCACGGAGAGCATGATAAATCTAGTGGAAATTATTGATCATTCGGCTATTCAACTTTCTTATGTGTATGTATAAAGTTAAATTAGGGCGAGATGAGAGTGTTTTTTGATACAAAGTGAATATGAAAGACGAAGAACGGTAAATACGATCTGGTAGCATGATTGAAAGGTTGATTTCGAAAAACAAATTATATTTGTTAAATTTATTCATTTGATTTTTATTATTCGAATTTATATTTTTATTATGCCTCATTAAGGGATTGCTTATTAATGACTAATATATTTTTAAACTTAATTAACACAGAATTTGTATCACTGTGGTACTGAACACAGGATACTACAGTCCAGTCGCATTATAAGTCCGCTCGTTATAAGTCCGCCAACTTATATTTCTTGGAAGACATTCCCCCTCTATGACTACGAAAGTAATCATGCACACACTCACACGCTTGCAAAGTAGGGGAAGTGTGAGTACGGCGTTCAACTGCTGAGCAAAATGGGGGTACAGGAATTCATAGAATTATATTTCCCTACACCCCTGTAGGCAGACTTATAACGCCATTTGACTGTGTTTTGTACACGGAGAGAAAAAAATAGTAATGATTACTATGTTACATAGTAACCAGACTAATTTTTTGTAAAATAGTAAATAATGCTATGTAGAATAGGACTCATTACCATTTTTCTGGCAATGATTACTATGCTACATTGAAACAACTAAAATAGTAAAAATCGCCATCTAGCATAGGAATCAGGGCTATGTAGAATGGTACTGAGTCCTATGCTGGAATAGCTGTCCTTACAGTTTAATAAGTGAGACAAGGAAGTAAACATGCGCGGACATTTGCGCAGTAACTTATGTGTATGGGTATGCATGTATATGTGCGATGTATATTATTAAATATTTTAATTTATTTAATTATTATTTATCTGTTATCAAAAAATGATATTTCTTTTTGAGCAATATCTTAATTATTTCAATAGATTAATTCAATTTCTACATATATCTATTTATAGTAACCAGAGTTATTTGTTTTGTCATAACCTTATTTACTAAAAATGAAATAAATAAAAGATCGTAAACGTTACTAGGTAACATTGCAGTGGTGTCCATTTACATAGTTCTCTCGTCAATGTAGAATGGTAATCAGTCCTATGCTAGCATAGTCACCGTTACTATATAGAATGGAGGGGATTACTCTGCCCGGTGACTCTCGACGCTAAAAAATCCGCGTTTCTATGTAACATAGTAATGGTTACCATTCTGCATAGGAATTATAACTATTTTTTTTTCTCCGTGTATATCACTAATAATATTGTTTTATCATTACGTTCTTCTTTTTTTAAACTTCCCGCTAAGAAAATTTGAAATTTTCAAAAATTCGGGAACTGATTTTTTTTTTTTCGTGTAAAAATTTTAAAATATATTGAAATTCTATTTGACCCAAATAAAATCTATTAAATTTAATCCTGGTCATTTGAAATCGTGGAGCCGTTGCGGTAACTAGGGTTTAATAATAAATTTATTTCATAAATAAAATTTTTGAAAATTCAAAAAATGCATATTTAAAGCGCTCGTTTATTACTAATTTCATAAGGACACATTTTTATACGCCTACTTGGCTTTAGGGACGTATTAGAGACGTATTTTAAAGCACAAAATTGTAAACAATCTTTAAAAATCAAAAGGGCATATAATTTAAGTTATGTGCTCTTTTAGACTTTCGAATTTTTTTTATTAAATTCTTATTTCTCAAATAAGTCTACCAAAGAATTGGCGATACTTCCTTTTTACTTTAGTTATCTTAAGTCGGTAATATCTAATCGTTTTGAGGTGACTATAGATCACCCTCAGAACGTTCGCAGTTGAGATGTACGAAACCTGTCAAAAAATAAAAGTTATTATGTGGAAAATTGAAAATATAGAATGGATTTAAAGGACAGGTTTCAGAGGTATTTGAAAAAAAAAATACTGTCAACTCCATTTTCACATTGTATGTTTTCACGAATTCGAATTACGAATTTATTGTTATTTTCTGCTATCTGTGGATACGAGATAACACAGTAAAAGGAATCGATTCCGTTTCTTTTCAAAAATCTAAAAAACACATGAATGGTTTTACCTATTGGTTTACGGTGAAAATATAAATATCAATATATATTAATATATCTTTTGTATCATTGTTTTTTGGTTTTTTTTTTTTTTGTTTTTCATGACTGCAAATATCTTTCATTATATATTTAACTTATTTGAAGTATAATTATCACTATTACGATTCAAAAATATAAATGCTCGAGAAGTCTAATTAAAGTCTTTGGTCCTAATGATAGAGTACTTATACGGAAGGAAACTTAGTACAAGAGACTTTAAAATTGCGCTGAAACTAATAAGTATAGAGTGAGAGTACTAAGTTTAAGAAAAGCAAGAATAATCGGCTATTTATTGAACTCTTAAATATTATTAAAGAATCTTCAGTCGTTAGACTGCTTATATTTTGTATTTTATAGTCTGCGTATTTTTTTTTTTTTAAATTTGAAGAAAATAAGCAATAAGAGATAAACTCAATTTTATTTTTATATATATAAAGAGTTGTTGAATATGATCCAATACAATCTTCGAATATGAAAAAATACTGTTCTGTTTTCTCGAATTGTTCAATTTAAAAAGAAACAAAAAATATTTAAGTTTATTTTATGATCTTGAACACACATTTTATGAAATTGAACGATGACATTTTTGGTCTTCTATAATTTTTCAAAAATGATAAATTATTATTTTAAACAAATATATGATCAATTGATACAAATATCATATTACATTAAAAAACCAACGTCGATACAATCTTTTCTAGATTAAAAAAAAAAAGTATGTCGGTTTAGCGAAAAGTATTGAATTGTAAATGGAATAAAAGTAAAGGAAAAAAAAAACCAAATAAACTTTTATGACATTTTCATACTGACTTTTATAATTGCACTTTGTTGAAATAGACCCCGTCGAAAAATACTAAAGTAGAAATAAAGTAAATCTTTTAGAAAACAGTTGCTCGATACGACCTTTAGCTGAGTCTTTTTTTTATTCTACCAAATACCATTCTCTTGAGTGATTCTGACAGAAATACGTTACGGACCGCAGGTGCTACCATTTAAAATAATTGTGAGCACTGAACTTGACTCGATATTTTTTCATAAACCTTTAACTAATTGAAAACTTTATTTTTATTTTTTATACTCTATTAGCGCGACAATAAACCCCAATCGCTATTTTACAAAATTGAGTTCATTATTTAAATAACGAAAATATATATATGTATATTTGCATTTTAAAGAACATTTATGAGTACTATTTATTTATATAAAATAGTTTATGCAAAAAAGCGATTTATAAATTGAATTCAGAACCACTTTCAATAAAAAAAATAAAACTTTTTTTCTTCCTCAATAATTTACTGAAGATGATTGATAGAATTGGAGGAAGAATATAAAATAAATTCAATAGGATATAATTTAACCGATGATGGAGAAACAAATAAGAAATTTGTCTATCAGAAAACTTGGCTTCCTTTTATCAAGTTTTGATTCTGTTTGAATCAATATTTCTCAGGAAATTGAACTCGATTTAGTTGCTTCCGTTCAAATCCGTCGTCTTTATTTGTACTATATATGGATAGGGAAAGGGTGGGCATAACGGGACCGCTAAGGAAATAATGGATTTTCGATGTATCTAAGAATCGAAACGATTTTTGTGGAACGAAAATAAAAAAACTAAATGGAAAATTAAAAATCAACTGAATCTAGATCTCTGAAATGTTTCGCATAAGCGTCAGTATGTCACGGAAAATTACAGCCCCTTAAGCCAACTTTTAGCAGTCAGTTAACATCAAAATTTATCATTTTCCGTAAGCGAAAACGTTCCGATTTTCAGATGCATCATTTTTGTGCATTTAATATTGCACCATGATTTTTATGCTACTGAAGTTAGCCTAAGTCTAATTATTTTTGGATTTTTTAAAAAATGATAGACTATAAAAAAAAATTGCCCTTATGGGAAAAAAATGATTTTCCTTCATTTCTATGTGCTAGCGCTGTTTCAGAAGACTTGTTTGAAGCTTCAACAGAAAATACACACTCAGCACGTAAACAATCCATACTCAGCACGTAAACAATCCATACTCAGGCTTGGTGTCGGAAAAAAAAATAATTTTCCTTAACTTTTATGTGCACAGAAAAAAAAGTTATCTTGAGTCAAGAAAATATTTTTGAAGACCACCGTTTTCGGGAACCAAGTCAAGATTTTCTTGAGCTAAGTGAATTTATCTTGGTCAGATAAAATTACTACTTTATCTGAGAAAGTTTAGGTCTCCAAAAAAATTTTCTTGGATTAAGAATATTTACCTTCAACCAAGAATTTTTTTTTTTCTGTGTGCAAGCGATATTATAGAAATTTTTTCTTTCACTTCTATGAGCTAGCGCTATTTCAGAAGACTTCGTTTGGAGCTTCCACAGTCAACACACTCAGCACGTAAACATTCCATACTCAGCACATAAACAATCCACATTCAGGGCACCACATAAACAATCCTAATTTTTCAATTGTCTGCTAACTTCGTGATCGTGATTTTTCATGGTGACCCACCTAGACTAGTTCATGTTGCACCACCCATTTTTTTTTCCGTCCATAGCATGACTTTAAGAAACTTGCAATTATCAAAAATTAAATAAAGTTAAAAAAAAAAAAAAACATAGTTAATCTTGTATTTTAAAAAATTTTCAAATTCGAATCCAACTCAATATCTCAATTAATCACATACTTTCATTAAAGATTATGTTCTAATTTTTTTTAGTTGCGCGAACAAGTCGATATTTTTGTAAAATTATTAAATTTTATTAAGTTTCCATAACAACTATCTTTGAAAATCGATGTAGCTTTAACAATCCAAGCATATAAGCTTATATCAGATTAAGAGATCCTCATAATTCCTTTAATCACTTTCGATGTATATTAATTATTATCTAAACCACATAAGCAATCAAGGTAAACCATAAACTATAGTATACATAGTATCTATCTCTCTTACTCGTGAGCTCTATCTTGGATAACTTTGGTCAATTGAGTAAGTGGCTTATCGTAACCGCAAGGCATATTCTAACATCGAGAACATACGTAATCGTATATGTGAGTTAAGCAGTACATTCAAGTAATCGATATCAATTGATATGTTGTTATTTAGTCAACTGATTCATGGTCAAAAGACAATTTGGCGTTAACTGATTTTGTGATTGTAATCAATCACGCAATTTTACGTACACATAAAAGGATTTCTTGTCGCAAGAAAAATCTTTTATTATCATAATTCTAAAAATTTCTTATGGCAAGTAAAAATTTTCTTGAGCCAAGAAATCATTTTTTTTTGTTTAAGTCAAGGGGTTCAAACTGAAAGGATATAAGTGATAAAATTAAATTTTTTTTCTGAACTTGCTTTTAAGTACTTAAAGTAAAGTAAATGCTCTGTTAATAATAAATATTTATAAAACATTTAAATATACATTGAAGTAGAGATTTTTTTTTATCTCCGAACCGAAAACAAAAAAAAATTTATGTCAATATAAATAGAGCGCAACTTCTACATATTGAGCGAAGAAAATAAATGAAACTTATTCTATGTGTATATATATTAGGGTGCTTTTTATTTTTCGAACATTTTTTTTTTTTCTTGGCCCATATGAAAATTTTATTGTAGGCGACAAAAAAAAAAATTTCCTGAAAATTTTAGCCCTTAATTTTAATTTTAAGAGGTCGCTATCTATTTTTAAAGTTTTCCCATTTAAAAAGCATGGGAACGATATCACATTTTTTTATAAAAATTCCTACCCAGGCAGTTTTTGAGCAATTCACTCGTTTTTGGGCTCGTTTCATAGGGCTTTTAGTCCTCTTTAAAATTGATTTTCGTGACATAGATGCATTTACAACAGTTCAAAAGTTATGAGACTTCAAACTTCAGAAATTTTTATTTTTACCAAAAAATAATAATTAATGGCTATTATTATTCCAGCTATCAACTTTCTAGAAAAAATAACATACAACTTTTGTAATGTGTTAAATACTCTGAATGAAATACCTAAAACAATTCAATATTATCAACGTTATTGTTTATTTTTTTTAACTTTTCTCTTTTAAAGGGTTTTAGAATTATTTAATTTTAATTTTATTCTCGTGACAAATTGAACTTTTGTACTTATCCTTTTTTTTGGTAATAAATTAATCGAGCTTCATCAATTTTTATGTAGTACTATGATTAAAAAATAAAATAATATTAAAAAAACTGATAATAGATTTGTGATTTGTAATTCAATTTCAGTCATGAAGACTGAGATTTTAGACCGTTGAAAACTATCGGCGCTTCGATCAATACGTTAAATCATAGAACTACATAAAAATTGATGAAGCTCGATTAATTTATTACCAAAAAAAAGGATAAGTACAAAAGTTCAATTTGTCACGAGAATAAAATTAAAATTAAATAATTCTAAAACCCTTTAAAAGAGAAAAGTTAAAAAAAATAAACAATAACGTTGATAATATTGAATTGTTTTAGGTATTTCTTTCAGAGTATTTAACACACTACAAAAGTTGTATGTCATTTTTTCTAGAAAGTTGATAGCTGGAATAATAATAGCCATTAATTAGTATTTTTTGGTAAAAATAAAAATTTCTGAAGTTTGAAGTCTCATAACTTTTGAACTGTTGTAAATGCATCTATGTCACGAAAATCAATTTTAAAGAGGACTAAAAGCCCTATAAAACGAGCCCAAAAACGAGTGAATTGCTCAAAAACTGCCTGGGTAGGAATTTTTATAAAAAAATGTGATATCGTTCCCATGCTTTTTAAATGGGAAAACTTTAAAAATAGATAGCGACCTCTTAAAATTAAAATTAAGGGCTAAAATTTTCAGGAAATTTTTTTTTTGTCGCCTACAATAAAATTTTCATATGGGCTAAGAAAAAAAAAATGTTCAAAAAATAAAAAGCACCCTAATATATATATACATATATATACATATATATATATATATATATATATATATATATATATATATATATATATTATATATAACGTTTCAAAATTTCAAAGAATATTTAAAAACAAACTCATTCGGTGATTGCAATTGACTTTGTTTTTGTCCTGTGTTTGTTTATTTATTTTTCATTCACAAAAAAAAAAAAAACAATCGATTTTTATCTAAATATTATCAGCTATCTGGCAGCTGCTTCGCGTTTGATAAAATTTAAACATATTTCCACACTATATACATTTATATAAATAGGTAAAAAAAATATGAAAAGCACTGTAATTGTTTTTAATGCTCACATCTGCTTGGAATTTAATCGGATTATTTTATTCACACCTAGAAATTACTGAAGATTTAAAATGATAGGCGAGAGGTAAAACGACAGGGAAGGAACTGTTGTGTGCCGGTTGCAAATTTCACTTAGTCGTTTAGTCTCTTCCTCTTTATCCTTGTATATATTCTTAAAATGTATATAGAACTACTCCATTTTATACTTAAATGGAACACTTTTTTTTTCTTTTTTGCAAGTAAATTTTGTACTGATATATAATAATTTATCATTGTAAGTAATCAGAGGAAAGTCATCCGTTGCGATCGTGACCACATATTATACGTGGATAGCAATGAGAAAAATGGTTTGTAGAATAGAGTTGTCGGAAAATCCCCAGGCAATTGGATGTCTTTTACGAAAACAAGGTATTCTTTACGGTCACTTGTTTTTTTTTTTTTTTTTTTTTTTTAAGCCGTCACAGTAAACTTGCCTCTAAATCTGCTGTTTTAGAGAAACAAGAAAATAACCTGAAATCAAAATTCGAACAGTTTGTTTATAGTTATATTGATGGGGAATACAATCATGAGTTTTTCTGGAAAAAAATAATATTTTGTAAATAAATAATATCCTGATGAATAATTGTACGATTTTAAACTTCCGGCTTTGAAAATTGGATATTGAAAAAAAAAAGTTATTGGTTTCAGTTCAATTTCCGGAGTCCGAATTTTCATCGGATGTTGACATTTTGAAGTCTTAGGAAACGTTTATAGATCTTTGATCATAATTTGAATGCAGGTGATGTATGTCAGTAGCGTATTTTATATAACGGCGCCAAAACTTTTAATTAAATGAATAAAATCAACTTAAGGTAGTACTATCGATAGCACAAGAGTCAAATGTGTGCTTTGTCTAATTTGACTACCGTAGTATTTATATTTGGCAACGTCGCGTAAAAGTAAATGAGATAGAAGTATGCTTACAGTAACTCTGTTTCACCCAAAATATGAGATCATGCGCAAAATCTATTGCGCAAACATCTATTTTACAAGTTATTAGCTTTACATGTTTGTTTACTAAAATTTCTAATTAAAAATTATAAAATAATAAAAAAAAATACTTCATTGAAAAGAAAAGAGTCACAGAAAAAAAGTATAAAAAAAATCTGTATTAAGTAGCATTAACAAATAAATTGAATGAGAAACATGGAAAGTTCACGTCTCCTAACCCTACGACTAACGTCAATAATTTTAGAAAAAATTTTTAATTACTTTGAAACTAAAGGAAAAAATATTTAAAAAATGTGTAATATTGAAGTTTATTTATGCAATATTACATATTTTGTAACATGTTGCATTATTTAATAATGCAGCTATATTAATAAGAACTATATCGTATGTTTTGTAATAAGAAATAAGTAAAACACTGATATCCCCACATACCACATTTGATGCATGTTTAAATTTCGCGCGCGTCATAACCTTTTTAGCAGCGTTGCCACATGTAAGTAACATGCCAAATTTCTCTTAATTATTTACTAATTACTCTTATCCCAAGCTCTGAAGCTCGTATTTTAATAAACCAAAGTATTCTACGTATTTTTTTCTTTCCTTTGAAACCACTTTCATTGAAATCTGAACGTCAGATTTTGTGAAATAAAATAAACTATGAGATTTCCCATAAGGATCAATGCTAAAGACAAATATCTTTTAATATTAATATCTTTTTTTCAGTTCTCTGTAGACCTTTAAAAATTGAACTGGTTCATTATCTTATAATAATGTGCCAATATACCAAGTTTCATTAAATTCTGAACGTCAATTCTAAAACCGATAGTACTACCTTAATTATTAGAAACAGAAAATAAATCCGAAAATAGAAAAAATTAAAATATGCTTGCATAGACTGGGATTTTTATAAATATTTTATTAACTACACAGCCAGAATGTAATAGCTGTATACAACCACGATAATGAAATAAAAAAAAAGTAATAACAGTTAAAAAAAACTGAAATTGTTATTTCACATTTTAACCACACACTGGTACGTACACAAGATGTGTGTTGTTTGTGTTTATAGTAAAAGAAGGATATAAAAATTAACGCGCTCAACATTGAAACCTAGCGCAACACCAGGGTCGGAAACACTCACGCTTTAATTATCTTTTACACAGCGATAGTTAAATACTTTACAATTCAAATACCAATATATAATTTTTATTTTTTCTATAGAACTTTATAAATAATTTTAAATAACTGCCAATTTACTTGGGGTGAATAAAAATTTTAGTTTCATTAATTTTAATAAAAAGCAGAAAGAAACTGGAAATAAAAATATTAAATATGGAGTAGAGGTAAAAACGACCCGGTGGAGTTCGAGCTTGAGGCTGTCGTCTTAAAAGATTTTATAAGTTCAAGTTAACATGTAGCTCATAGCCTCAGGCTTCAGATTTGTACAGATTTTACTTTTTTCGGCTTTTATCTTATTTTTAAAAACCTAGAATTTTTTATTTTTATGCTCTTGGCATCTCTCGTGACATAAAAGTAGTAGACCACGTGAGAGTATTCTATGAATAGTAAAAAGAGAAACAAAGAATGAAAAAGCTACTCTAAATGCGTATGGTCAACACCGTATAGTCCATGGGAAATTAACTCCAAGTTTAATCACCAGCGTACGCCCTCTGGTAAAATTTTTTCTTCATGCCTTTCAAAAAGAATTTTGCTATAAAAGAAAATTAACAATCAGTATACGCAGTGTTGATTCTAATTTTCATTTTAGATTTTATAAAATGCAATAGTATACAAAAATTCGTGAAAATAGCCTTTTTTTCGCACCCTCAAAGTAGAATGCTGCCTTAAAGGCATTGATTAATAAAAACTATTTTTTTTATATTAATGGCATCATTAATTATCAATAACAAAACAAGGCATTAATAATTTTTAGTTGATATATATGCATAGAGAGAGGGTGGGCATAATAGGACTTCTAAGGGAAGATTAAATTTTGGTACATTTGAATACGGTGGGTCTTCTTTTTTTGACTTCCATTTGAAGTCATCAAACCAAATTTCTAATTGCCATAGAATTAAATTTTTTTTCCCGGTCAGACAAAACAGACCATCACCTAAAATTTTTGATCTTTTATTTGAAAATGACTATTATAAAATTGTTGATGTCAAATCTCAAAAAAAAAGAGATTTGTAATACTGTTAGAAAACATAAATGCCAAAAAAAAATTTGGAGACAGTTTTGGCTACTTTAAAAATTAAAATAAAATAATTTGTAAAAGATCTAGTGACGTAATTAATTTTTAAAATGTGTGCAAAGACACTCTTGTCACACTATTGCAATGAAAATTCTATTTTATACTTCTTTATTAATTAAAATGTCCAAAAATGGAACAGTGGCCACAAATAATACTTTTGCCCTATATATAAAATTTAAATATAGCGAAAAAAATACCGAAAGTATTTTTTGTGGCCATTGAGTCACGGAAAGAAAATTATAGGGAGTATTCCTATGCATTATAGGAATGGTTCCTATAATGGTATAGGAATTGTACCCATACTATTATAGGAATGGTTCCTATATATTATAGGAACCACCCCTATACCATTATAGGAACCATTCCTATACTATTATAGGAACTACTCCTATAATAGTATAGGAACCATTCTTATAATAGTATAGTAACCATTCCTATAATAGTATAGGAACCATTTCTATAACATTATGAAAATGGGAATAGCTCCTATAATTATAGGAATGGTTCCTATAATATTATAGGAACCATTCCTACAATATTATAGGAACCATCCCCATAAATTATAGGAACCATTCCTATAATTATAGGAACTATTCCCATAATGGTATAGGTATCATTCCCATAATTATAGGAACTATTCCTCTAATTATGGGTAATATTCCTATATCTATAGAACGTGTTCCCATAATTTATAGTCGTCATTCCTATACTGGTATAGGATGAAATTTCACAAAATTATAGGAACCATTTCCATAATTTTCTTTCCGTGTACTGAAAAATTCCTAAAAAGAAAAATTTATAATAAAAATTTGTGACATTCAATATTGCACGAAAATAATAATAAAAAGTAATAAATGACATTTATATTCAATTTTGGAAAAAAAATTTTTTACCAAATGTCTGGAGTGGTCTATTTTACTTACCCGCTTCTGTTTTGCCCTCATGTGGGTTTTTTCATTGAAATAATTAGACCGAAAAATAATGGACATGTTATATTTTGATATTAGTAAAGAGTAATTTTTTTTATACAATAATTTTTTAAGCTATCCAATAAGAAGTATGATATATTTCTAATACTGAATTATCCGCCTCATCGGTATTTTCATCAAGATTTTTTTTTTTCACAAAAATTCTCAAAGATAAGTATCCTCCGTATTCAGGTTGGCCTCGATAGAACCAGCCGATGCCACTAATTGGCTGCGATGGATTTGTAGTTACTTCTTGCAAGTCTATGAAGGGTACTATATGATTTATACGATCACTTATTAAAGATGTACCGCCAAATAATACGTGATGTTTACATGATTCACTGAGTTGTTTCATTTTACCATTGAATGCCGTAGGCGGCCTTAAATTTGAACCCTCATGCACTAAATCAAGAGTTCTAAAATCAAATCAATAAATTTTGACGATTAATCCCGTGTATTAAAAATCGTACTCAAAAAAAATTTATGATAACGAACTTCTAAATTCAAGACAATTTTGAATTTGGTTTTTAATTTTGTCAAATTTTTAAATACAAAAAAGTTTTTGACTTTAATGCAAATTTGAAGCTTTAGAACTTTTTCAAAAATTTAGTTTTGAGATCGTTTACATCAAGTTGTAAATTTTCAAATTTCCAAAGACTCCAAGTAATTTAAAAAATATAATTTTCAAATTTCAAATTTTCCCAAATTTCGAAATTGTTTTATACATAAACATTTTATAAGTAAAAAAAAAAAAAATAAATAAACCTTTTAAAACATTGTGATTGTTGACTGAATTCTGGCGAATAGCGATCAATGTTTCCATTATGGTCAATATATCTTCCTTTCAATGATTCATTGAACGTTACACCTAATAAGTATTTTTTAATTGCATTGATGATGTGTTTTTGTTAAACTTTTAATTATCAATAAAAATAATTTAACAGAAAAAACCTGTGACGACTGCGCCGTCTGGTAAAATATTATCTTCTAGTATAACTTTCAACCCGTCGTAACTCCAACCATTGAAATTATCAACAACCTTTTTAGAATTTTTACAGTCTTTTATCCACTTCCATGAAACAGTTTTCTGATCAATTGTGCCATTTTTTAAATACCCTTGTTGAAGTTCGATCTGAATTCTGTTTCCCCTTTTTTTAAATCTAACGCCAGTCGCAGCACTAATAATAATTATAACAGATAAAAATTTGTATTTTTGAAATTGAGAAACAGAAAAAGTTTATATTTACTATCCATAATCGACAGAAATTGGATCCAAACAAAACGAATCGAGTAGTTCATCAGTTTCAGTATTTAACTTTGGATCATTACTACGTTCACATAAACATGCGCACCCCTGACATATAGTTTCCCAGTTCTACAATTTATAATTAAAAGATAAAAAAAACTTCAATTTTTCGTTAACCTCTTTTTTGAGGGGCCTTCCCTCAATGTAGAAGAATTGGGGTACAATGGTCCATCTAAAATTTCGCATTAAAAAAAATTGATTTGTCGAAATTTTTTTCTTAATTAAGAATTTATTAAAAATTTATGAGGATTTACAAAACTAAGTATCCGGGGTGAAATGAGACATAGAAAATCATATAGATTTATAGTTATTAATCAAAAATTTTTATTGTGTAATTTGAGTGAAACATCTTCGAGCTTAAAAAAAAAAATTTATTTTGAAAAAAGTATTGACTCATCATTGGAGATTCGTTTTAATGCAAGGGTCGGTAATTAAACTACGTAACAAATTTAAAAAGACGGGGAGTTTACAAATTTGTTGTTATTTATAGATAAATTGTATACTTAATTTATAAAAAATAAATATAAAACTTTATAATAATAAATAAAAAATTTTGATTTATGATTTTTAAAAATAATTCGTCGCCATAAATTTTTTAGATCACTTTGACTCTAAAATAATTTCAAATTTATTTGGAATTGATGGAAAAAATTTGATTTTTGTGCTGACCGGAAGCCACAAAAAATAATTATTCGCTAAGATGAATCGACTTGCCCCAATCCTTCTGACATGTAGGGAATCGTTACACGGAAAGAAAATTATAGGGAGTATTCCTATGCATTATAGGAACCATTCCCATAATGGTAGAGGTATCATTCCTATAATTATATAAACCATTCCTATAATTATGGGTAATATTCCTATAATTATAGGACGTGTTCCTATAATTGTTGGTCGTCATTCCTATACTGGTATAGGATGAAATTTCATAAAATTTCATAAAATCTCATAAAACCATTCCCATAATTTTCTTTCCGTGTAGTAATTTTCAAAGTATTTACACTTACAGATATTCGTAGACATTCATGAATAGTTCCAAAACAGTCCTGAATATTATCAAACATACCTATGGGTCTTTCTGTTGGATTAAACGCACTACAATTACCCAAGCAAAATCTTTCATTATTCAAATTTTCCTCGTAAATTATAGATCCATATATATTATTGAAAAACCCATATGTCGTATCTTTGCAAAAAAGTAGCAATTAACTTCTATTATTCGGGGAAAAATTTACAGTAACAGTTAAAATATACTGTAGACATGATTTCTACACAGAAAAAAAAGTTATCTTGAGTCAAGAAAATATTTTTGAAGCCAAACGTTTTCGGGAACCAAGTCAAGATTTTCTTGAGCCAAGAGAATATGTCTTGGTTAAAAAAAATTTGTCTTGATCGGAGAAGATTTCTATTTTATCTGAGAAAGTTTAGGTCTCCAAAAAAACTTTCTTGAATCAAGAATATTTACCTCCAGTCGAGAATTTTTTTTTTCTGTGTATATCGTATGATCACTGACTTTTCTACTCACTGAATATTGAAAACAATTAATAAGGCTAATTATTTTTTTTGACTTACTTTTATGAATATCTGGATCACATCTTTGTATCGATATTAAATCATATTTTTGGGTGGGACAGGTCCAAATCGGCAAAACTAATGACGAAAATACAAAAATTATTAACGTATTATAAATCATTGTCGTTCAAAAAATTTTGTTAAATGTTCTTATTCTCTTTGTAATTTATATATACGTTTTACCGTATTATCAATATTGTTATCGCAATAATTAACTATAATAGACATTTCATTAGTAGCATGCTTAATGTATATCGATTTCCGATCGGATGACGAAAAGCAACGTTCTACAAAAATATCTACTAATCTAAAATTAATTATGTTAGTGGGTATTTTACAAATTATGAAATTAAAATTTTTTAAATGTCCAAACATGCACTGAAAAAATTAAATGATTGTGTTTATTATCCTAAATTTTTAGCCCCAATCATCTAGGATGATAAGAACGCTTTTAAATGCAAAGAGTTATAATTTTTGTTAATAGGATTAACAATCATTGGATGTTAACAGTTACCATCAGAATGATTACAGTTACTATCAAGATGATTACAGTTACTATCAGGGATGGTAATTATTATTATGAAAAAATAGATCGAAAATTCAATAAATTTCAAGCAGGGGAAGGGAGGGCAAAATGGGCCCCCTAAAATTTTGGATGCCTCGAAATATTTGGGGGCAAAATAGGCCGCTAAAAATTTTTAACGTGAAAAGTGTTTGAGGCGGAGGGTGGGACAAAATGGGGCACTCAAAAAAAATTGTAACAGAAAAATTAACTAGGCGGAAAATAAAAAAAAAATAATTTTTTCGTTACAATTTTGTTTTTCGAGAGGTTCATTTTGCCCCACATATCTCATATTGACCTGAAATATAATAGAAACATTATAGAGGTCAGAACTTGACGGAAAACGAAATAAAAATTTATTTTCGAGTGATCCATTTTACCCCACATATCACATATTAGCCTAAAAATGTGATAAAAACAATATAGAGGTCATAACTTGACGGAAAATGAAAATAAAACTTTTTTACTCGATTTTTGAAAGGGCCCTTCGTGCCCCAGGCTCCCCTATTAACATTTAGTATTTTTTTACCCTTGTAAAATGATGGTTTCATTATAATCGAATTAATTGTTATTCTAATTATCTTTGATGGTAACTATTATAGTTTCTGATGGTACCAGTTACCATCAGAAATTATAAATATAACTATTTAGGATAATAATCCTAATTAACTCGAGTTAACAACCATGATCGTAATACTTATCATCCAGATGGTAACCATTACAATCTAGATGATTTACACAATCATCTAGATGATATTCATTACTATCAGATTGATAGTAAAAATTTTACCATCATTAGATGATAACTCCAATCATTTAATTTTCTCAGTGTGGCCATAAAGTGACCAAAAATAGTACCTCCATTCTATATTTTTTTTTTTTCAAAGTACTCATGACGCAGCATTCAGAAGTTTTACGTTGAATTTTTTTAATGTCAGATGTTTATCGGGATACTTAAAAATTGATTGCATTACACTTAAAAAAATAATAGTTCTGATAATTGCAAAGTAATAATAAAAATATCTAAAATCAAGTAATGGAAAGTTTTAATTTTTTTTTTTAAATTTTAAACACAACTTGATATGTGGATCGACGCTCAATTAAATAGTTATCTAATTGAAAAATTAATTAGCTACTCAATTAAATCATATTTTTAATTTTACGACATGATTTAGAAAATTGATTAATGAATTTATCAATATGAACATTTTACACTCTTAATTTAAATTAACAATATTTTTGAAAATAGCATTTTTCTTGAATTTTATTTTTGATATTATAAGAAATTTAAGAGATTTTTTTTGCCCTTCTCACTTTCTATGCTACAATAACTACATGGAGAAAAAAATATTGTTCTGAGAAGTATACTGTATAGTTACAGTAGCAATACGCAATAGTTATCTACTAGATTGTTACTGCAACGATCTACTGTATCGTTCTGACAACAATACGGTAGATAGCTCTGAGACCTATACTGTATCGTTCTGAGCCCTATTTGTCACACGTTTGGAAATCTTTATCATTAATAAATAAATGATTAATAAATAATTTTGATTAAATAAAATAATTTACAAAACTGATTTATCATTTGCAGGGTGCTAGGTCAAAATAACTCGGCAATAATAACTCCAACAAAAATAACTCGGAAAATAATGAGTCTCACAATAATTTTTTTTTGTTTGAGCTATTGCTGCCGAGCTATTTTGACTAACTAACATACTAAAGAGTCATGTGAATATATACAACATATCACGAGTCACGTTTATCACCTGATTTGGTGAGTTATTATGGTCGGAGTTGTTTGTGTGTGAGTTATTTTGGCCGGTCACCCATTTGCAGTCTAAATAAATTTAAAATATAAATATAAATATATCTTTTAATTTTTGAGGTTATATAAATATTTAAATATAATATAAATTTAATTAGTTAAATTAATATAAATTGATTTTTACATAATTTTCACAATTGAAACATATAGCAGTTTTATTAGATTGATCATTAGGTAAATAATCAGTAAGGTTATAGATAGTTAACAAATTAAAAAAAAATGAACTCGAATTGTTATATTTGAAAATAGGCGCCAAAATGAATATTTAGTTAGGTTAGACGGTTGCGTGTAAAATGGCGACTACAGAAAGTCATATAGGGCTCACAGCTATCTAATAGATAGTTACAGGAATATTTTTTTTTCCGAGTTCCATAATTTTGGGTAATAAAAATTATCCTAAATTTTTCGATTGCCAACAATCAGTTGAAATTCAATAACGATTACTTTTTTTAATTTTTTCTTTCGATGCCTTTTATATTGGCGTTAAATTTCATAACCATTAGTATTAAAGCCAAATATTCCGATATGATTTCTAGTATAGGACATTTTCATTTTCTATAATCACTAACTCACTCATACTAACTATTATATTTCGTGTCAGGGGTTAAGCATACTCGGGATTTTATTGACTGTCGCAAATCGTCTAGTTCCAGTTGTAGGTGAACCCAGGTTCTAAAGGTTATTGAGTTGAACTTGTATATATATATATAAATGCTCTTCTGTAATATATATATATATATATATATATATATATATATATATATATATATATATATATATATATATATATTAGAGAAGAGCATTTATAGGTACAAATGTGTGTATGTGTGTGTGTACATACGTGTTTGCGTATATAAATGTGTGCTGAGTCTATATGTGCCCGCATGCATCATGGTCACGTAGCAATATTCAAATAAAGAGCTCGTTGCTCGTTTCTCGTATCCCTATCGTTGGAAACTGATGGCACAGAAGCTATATTTGTAGCTAGTTCACTATAAAGCTATGATGCTCTCCCAGTTCTCTATTCTATTCTCTTCTATTCCCTTTACGAGTAGATAGTACTCTGGGTATACGACGGCAACGGCTGTTAGTGTAACAAACGAGTCTATTTTAATGCCGAGCTATTGGTCTCAAAATTAAGGTGTCACTGCAGTGATAATATATTTTTATTTTCTTTAGAGTAAATAAATGTCCGAGACAATGAGACTTTTTTTCTGTTTTTCCTCAAGCTATTTTTTTGCGGATATGCACACACATGTTAAAGATAACATACTACTTTTCATTAAGAGGGTTTTATATTTTTTGCATATATACCTCGCTCACATCCGGATAATTGGAACGTTTCTAGTTGCTCTTTTTGTCGAAACATCTATACTTTATTTAATTATTTACGGTTTAACTTATAAAAAATAGTTAATTCGAAAATTATCTGTTTCCTTTTATAAAAAAATACTGCATTGCGTGATAAGGGATGAAATCGTGTTTTATCCTGTGCCACGCACTATATTTTTCATATTGTAGCAAATAAGCTGTATTTTAATCAAGTATTTCAAATTCAACAAAGAAAAAAATGGTTTTAACTCATATTATTTTTTCATTGACTCAATTCAATGACTTTCTTTCCTAATAAAGAAGATGTGAGGGTTTCTGTCCGCTAAATCGAATTAGTTTGAAATTAGGTTTTTTCGACTAGCAAAACAGGCATTGAAAACCACAGTTTAAATTTAGGGGATACAAAAAATAGTATATTACACACCAAGGGAAAATAGGACATTACAATCCGAGTGCGTAAAAATGGAAGAATGGCGCATGTGCTCCTTTTTTATTTGTTTTCTCATTAGAAAAAGTACGACTTTCTTACCTCTAAACAAGGCAGAAATTCGAACCTCCGGGCGGAAAGAGTAAACTTTGGTCCCGCTGTGCAAAACGAAGCTACCGCTTTCCGCCTCCGTCGAGGAGGAAAATAGTATACACTCCTTAGCCAGTAGATAAGAAAGCCTCAGATCACATGTTTTTGTTCAGATTACATGTGATCTGAGATATTTCCTACTTTACTGCCCTAGGTGTGTAATATACTATTACACACCACAGAGGAAGGTAAAACATCCCAATCCACGTGATTGCCACTTGTGCCTACGGCTCAGGCAGACAATTATACACGTGGATTGAAATGTCCTAATTTTCCCCCTTAGTGTGTAATGTACTATTTTAAATACGATATTCTCATGGGAGTTCTAAAATGACTCATAAACTCACCTTTATTTTATCAACCCCACAAACAACATTAATATTTATGTCATAGCCTGTGGTTGTATAATAAAGTTGCGTGACGGGCTTGAGTTTCATTTTTATTTTTTATCATTTCTCATTCTATAATTTTTTTCCTATCATTTTTCTTCATTCCCAAAAGATTCTTGTTGAAGCGTCTTAATTAATCCTGTCGCTAGCTGGGACAAGCTTTACGTCAATCCCAGCGTTAAATTAATTAGTACTGAGCAACTTTGACAGAAACTTGTAAAATAAAAATGTAAATATATTATGAGTGAGGAATAATTAAAAGAGGAACTTGTTCACTTATAATTAAAATTTGTCATTTTTGACTGCTTGAAACAAAAGAAATGGGACATTACGGAAAAATACTTTCTTTTTTTTTCACCACTGATTAAAAAAAAACAATATTGATAAAACTTTTTCTAATTTTTACTTTGAGAAATAATAAAAGTGCTGGATAATAAATGAAAAATATGAAGTATTAATAATAAACAAACAGCACAATAAATATCGCATTGATTGAAAATAAATAAATTTATATTTTTTTTTGTATGATTGTTTAATGCGTTCAGTTCCATTCATAACAAAAATAACGAATTTATGTACTCGCAATAATTCCAATCAGCACCAGTCAAATAGAAATCTATAGATTTGTTTTTTTTTTTTTATTTTTCTTTAGTATCCGCCTTGTTTTTTATTTTTTTCATGATTTTATCATCGGAAATTTAAATCAACGAAACTGGTATTAAATTTCAATTTAAATCTCTACATATTTTTTCATTTTTTCACTACTGTACGATTCAATATAATTTTTTTTTTACTGACAAAAATAAATACAGTTTTTTTACGCTTTTATATTTATCCTGCATACTTCATATCACTTTAAAATTTATAAAAATTTCACATTAACTAAAAAACTCCTGAAAAAAACAGAAAAAAAAAATTGGTCAAATTTTTTAAGTGACTTCCTCGCCCTCTATATTTTTTTTCGGCTCGTAAATCCTGATTGAATAGAATTATTAATCTTACTGTTATCAACTACTATAGTATATATACTTTGTATGATTTATATCATTATCCTTGAATTTGTTATTATTATTATTATTTTTTTTTTATTATTTATTTTTAGCCATGTTTTTATCCATAAAATCAGTGCCAATGTTACTGACTTTGTGTCACGCGAAAAATACACCTATATATGTAGTACGCAATGTCCTGTTAGCTGCATTCTAAATTGGAGAAAATAATTCATTCAAACTGTCACAAACAGCTTGTAACTTGTGTACAAGTTATTCGTTTAAGTATCCTACAAATTTATTCTTTTCACTTTGTACATAAATGCTTATTTATATTCATAATAGTATACAAATGAATTTTTTAATAAGCCTCGATAAGCCTCGATTAGCCTCAAATGAACCTAATCTCTACTATGTAGTTTGAATTCGATTCGTATTATTTAAGGCTCATTGAGGCTTTTTGAGCATCATTTGAGGCTCATTGAGACCATGAGCATTATTTGAGGCTCAAAATCGTTTTTTAACTAAGTGAGGCTTGATTGAGGCTTACTTGGGTTTGATGAGGCTAGATTGAGGTTCGATAAGGCTAGATATTATGACCCAAGTTGATACTCAAAACATGGTAAGGTGCTAGAAAGAAGTAAACAGTGAGAACCATCGAGGATATAAACCCTTTTTTCTTAAGGCGCCCCCCCCCCTTTTTGCTCTACTTTTTGTTTTGAGAAATAATTTTATTGTAAATTCGCAATAAGATAATATCTCAGTGCAAGATTATCTACTTTTCCGTAAGCTAAAAGTTGATATATTTTATGTAATCGTTGTTATCACAGAGTATTGCTCGAGGATTGATAATAAGTTCGAATTAGAATCATAAAAAAAAAGATGCGTCTCAATAAAATTGTAGATAAATAACTATTGAACTAAAAATATATATTTAATTATTTTACTATATTTTTATTGAAACCATTAATGTATACTTTCAGATAAGATATTTAATTTAATAAAAAAAAAAACGCAATATCTTTTTTTAGCCTTCAGAAAAGTTATGAGCAAATGGAAAAATTTTTGATAAAATATTTCTTATCGATATTAGTTATATATATATATTTTTTTTTCTTAAAGTAATTTTTCTTTTTCTCAATATCCTTTTTTGTTTCTATTTTTTCTCCTAATGCTGGTATCGTTTCTGCTCTAACTTCTCAAGACTCGTGCGACGACAGCCGGTGACATTATCGCAAGCTTCCAAGGCTATATGGTTATCGCACGTATATAATACATAGATATATATGTATATATATATATGATGAACCTGTCATGGTAAATTTCTACACCAACGAGATAATATAGCGCTTGAATTTCCGTCGTATCAATCGCACTGACGGAGAATATTACGGATATACATACTTCTGAATTTCCTGTGTTGTACATAGAACTTGAAAACCGTGTTCCGCTCGTTCGAACATCCATGCTCGTTGAAACGTTGAATTTACTGTTATATATCAAATCACACTTTTAAATTTACCAACCAATATTTACAACATCCATAATGACTATAATGATATATGAATGATAAATTTTTCATCCATATGATTCTGTCAAATTATTATTTTTTTTTTTCTTTCATAAAAAAAAATATTTACAATATTATTAAATATAAAAAAAAAATCATTTTCGCTATTTTTAATTTCTGCTTTATGTTGAAATATGACCTGAGGCAAATGATAGTGATAATTTAATATCTATCAATTTTTTTTTTTTTTTTTAATTTATTTCTATCTGGAAATCGTATTTTTTTAAGCGTTTTTTAATTGAACAAAAAGAAAATATTAAAAATCCTAGTAAATTATAAATACAAACAAAGCCTATTAAATAATAGCAAAAAAGGAAAAAAATAAAATAATAAATAGATCATTGACACTTTATTTCGATAGTACGCGACATATTTATAATCTAAATTGAAGATACAGTTTTACAACAAAAAAAAAAAAACACTGCTTTGTGTTATATTTTCCTTTCATCAGTTACTTGAACAAAGTTTTGATGGTGTCAATAGCCCGCGGTAGTATCAATGCACTTGCAATTAAAACTACAAAGTATATCCAATATATATCTTAGTTTGCGCTAGAGAAAAGAGCTTGGATTATTGACACTGAGTACAATGCACTAAATTGTTGTATAAGTGACGACTAAAATTTCCATTCAATATCTTATCGTTAGCTGCCAGCATATTACAGTAATATAATATATTTCATTTAATTGAATTTAAATCACCTAGTATGACAATATGACAATTTATATATTGTAACAAAACTGAAACTTATTTTAAAACATTTAAATATGTGGAAAACTAATGCGCTTTTTAGAATGGTTATATCTAGTACCTTATAATTAATGAATTACATACATACATATTAAGGTGATTCAAAAAAAAAATTTATCATTTCAATAGAAACAGGGGTTCGCACTTTTCTCTCTATTACGTTCAAGTCCACGAACGGTACTCTTTGTTGCACTTGTACAGTAAATGGAAACTTTCGCCGATAATTTCTCTTAAACAAACGATTGTTATTAAACAATTAAACCCACTTCGCTAGATTAGACAGTAATGCATCAAAGTGCGGTCTGTATTTTGTATTGAGATATTTTGTTTTTGAAAAAAATCCAGCCGAAAATATCTGATAACCCCCCTGATAACACGAGTTGATCGTGAAAAAGTTGGTCATTCATTAGTTTCCGACCAACTTGACGACAAGTTATCGACAACTTCAGCTTTTGCAACTTTTGGCTACAAGTTACCGCCAACTTTCTCAGAAAGTGACCGTCAACTTTTTGGATTTACAACTTTTGCCACCAACTTTCTCAGAAAATGTCTATCAACTATTGGAGGTACCAACTGTTGGCAGCCAGCTTGGTGTCCAGTTGCGGCTGCAAGTTTCTCGTCAGTTTCTCGCCAACTTGGCTATCAGGGCCCTTAAGTATAAAAAGTAAAAACTGTATTAGATAGGTTTCTAATGTATCAACTGATGATTAATTACTTTTTTTTCTTGAAAATTTCTTAAACATATTTAAGGGTAGGCAGTACTAACCGAATTTTCAAATTTTACTTTTCTAACAACTTTTTGGATAATTACGTCACTCGGATGATGACAACCTTCCGAAAAAGTTTGTCTTACACATTTTTTCGGAAGCTATGAAAATTTCTATATTAACAATTGACTAATAAACTAAAAGAAAAGTAAAATTCAAAAATTTTTTTAGTACGGCCCAGCCTTAAGCAGCAGAAAATTAAAACCCGACTATTTATCACTTGTTACTAGACTTCCAATCAGAATTTTATTTAGCCTCGAAAGAAACAAAATTAACGTTTTCCAAATCATAATATATACAGTATTTACTTTGAATGCTCATTTTACCTCGACCTTCCCCGCAATATATGACAGCATAAAAAAAAATATACACATACATAAACTTATCACTGAAAATATTTAATTTATGCGTTAGCCTACATTTTAATCAGTTATATATAATTGACAATTTGCGTTAATTATTTTGTGCCGGGTCTGTAGAAAATAATTAATTTAATTTTTTTATTTATTGTTGGCAATCAGTAATACAATTGCTATCGAAATTACCTGCTGCGCGTAAAATAAAATAATTAACTTTGTTTTATGTTATAGGCAATGAGGAATTTTATCATTATAAATATTAATAATAATAATAATTATTATTATTATTTTTATAATTAATATTCAATAATTGGTATTTTATTATTAAAAATTAATTATTGTGGAGGAATATTTTATCGATTTATTATAAAAATGTGATTATAATATTTAATTATTATAATATGTAAAACCACTAGGTATAAAAAGTGTAAAAAAAATAACCGAGATCTTATTGCCGTCTTTACAAGGAAAGCTGCTCTATAGATTTACGATATAATATTATGCAGATGGTGCTCGCATTAAGACAACCTCAGAACCTCAGGATAGAATTAATAGAAAAAATAATAAAAAATTAATTGAGAAATCTCAAGTTTATGCTGTCTATCTGACGTCTGTAGTAACTAATTACTATTTTTTAATGCCTCGTTAATTATTCTGTTGTAAAAAAAATAAATAGGGTTTTTTATTTTTATTTAGTTAACAATTTTTTTAATCATTATAAACATCACTTTTTTTAATACAAGTTTAGTTTAATTTTTTTTTCTAATCAAAATTTAATTGAAAACTACTCATAAAACAACTAAAAGTAAATTCATTCCAATTATTATTATCATAATATAATCTATAAATAATTTATATAAGACAAATATATAAGAATCTGATTTCCGCTGATTTCCCTGAAGTCGTATTTTTCTTACTTCAATACTCAGTCGACATTACAAGTCCTCTCAATTTTTCTTATTTGCCTGTCAATGGGAAACAAATAAAAAATATGTTTCGAATATAACATATGAAGTATCTACTATAAAAATGATAGTGACACATGTGAAATTAGAAATATGTCAATTACATTAGTCACTTATATTCCCGATGATACATCAAATGTTATATGATGATCATATAAAGTAAATTTATTTTTTACTTTATGATATTTCAATGCATGTAAGTTATGTGATCAGAAAAATGATATAATAACTCGTAAATCTAGAGTGAGTGTAAGACGCTAACGCTGTGCATTGACACTCGTTTGCAACTAACACGGACTTCAGTTTTTTTAGATCGCATTTTTTATGCATTTGTCCTCCATTTCGGTAGTAGTTTCGGTAAAAAATGCTTAAACAATATAACCTGCTGTTGAAGATTACAGTAGAGTTTCCTAATGTGACTCCGTAATTTTACACTTACTCTGAATTTAACAAGATTCTCTCCCTAATGTTAACAATCCTATTTCCCACTACGTTTTTCGGCGCAACCAATCAAGAAAAGCCTTAGTGGCGGGCAATTCAAATCTTCCTATTTGTACCTGTACGATTAAACCCTAACCTAAAAATGATTTTTTTCCTTACATCACGCATTTTGAGCGCACAGACCTGCGCACATAAGATACGCGTATTGTGGTCCCAGTAAGAGAATAGACCTCGGAAATTGCCCCCACTACCGAAAATTGTTTAACTGCGCATGCGCACAGAAAAGTGGGAGAACATTTAACACATAAAACATCCAGAGTGGGAGTAAAAGCCGACGACACCCGAGGTCCATTTTCTCGTTGGGATGACAATATTAATATAGTGGGGACGACAGAGGGTTCACATTACGGAATGGTCCTGGACAGGAGTGTTAACCTTACGGAGATTTTTATGTATTGTCATCCCAACAAGAGATTGGACCGGGTGTTGTCGGTTTTTACTCTCACTCTGAATGTTTTATATATTAAATGTTCTTCCACTTTTCTGTACGCATGCGCAGTTCATAAATGTTCGATAGTAGGGGAAATTTACGAAGCCTATTCTCTTACTGGGACCACAATAGTTGTACCGATTTTTAATTTAAATCAATGATCGTTAGTCACTGACTGACTATTTGATGACAAGTTCAGTTAGGTAGTAAGTTGGTAACACAGCTGTTCTATTTTATCTGCAGGTCGTATCTTTGCGTAGGGTGTGAAATATATTGTTATGACTCCATAGTATGGCGCTGACTTTAGACATTTAACGGTTTTTTTTCTTCATGCATTCATTTTATAACCTATTGCATACATTTTGTGTCATCAAGAATACTACTGATTCTGTAAAATGTATAAGATACTATTATTTAATGATCGGAACGAATCAAAAGTGCTCGAATAATAACTTAAAAATTTGTACGGCCGATTTCAGACATAAAACAGTTTTTGTAATTAATTCTCAAAGTATAACACATCAGAATAATTGTGCTGACGTTTTATTGAAATTGAAGGAGGAAGGAACTGACGTTGACAGATAAGCTTAATCAGATAGTCAGTTGATAACTGGAATTATATTTTATATACTTGCTGTATCTTTTCGTGTGGCATAAAATATATTTTATGGGCGCAGGGTATCACTTTACTCGATTAGATCTTTACTACTATTTGCCCGAAATATTATATATATTATAAGGCACATTCTAGAGTATGTTACATGATATTTATTAGGGAGGTTTAATAGAAAAGTAATAAATTGAACTTGTTCAATTGTTTTTCAACAATTGATTTTTTTAAATTTCTTGGAATTGATTTTAGATCTGAAAAATTTATCGGATGATAGAGAATTAAAATTGATCTATTATACCCACAAAATTACGCTTTTATTTTTTATTCCTCACTTTTTCAAAGAATAATGTGAAGTGTTGATCATAAAAGAAAAAATAAATTATT
Organism: Microplitis manilae; assembly: GCA_030273425.1. Lineage (NCBI taxonomy): Eukaryota > Metazoa > Arthropoda > Insecta > Hymenoptera > Braconidae > Microplitis > Microplitis manilae. The sequence continues at coordinate 22,495,802 of CP092726.1, forward strand.
TTCAAACATTAAAATTAATAAAAATAAAGTAATTTGTAATATATCCTCTTTTATTATATTAAATTTTCTCTTCTATGTATACACACATACATACATATAAAATATATATAAACCAAGTAAGACAGTGTAGTAAGCTCAATATGATTTATGATTTTACCCTGTTACTAGCACTAGCGAAGCAGCATTTCCACCTTTATATCATTAAACGTACAACCGCAATGTAAGCAAACATTCTACACTAAACTTACATAAAATACGATGTTATTATTCCTGTTGACAGACTACCAATAACTAATTCCTGCAATATCGCTTCGTAATTGTGAAACAATATTTTCTTTTTTTTTTAATATTGGTTAACACTTTAACGGATAATCGATCTACTTTCTTAGTAAGAAATATAGCTCTACTTGAAAATATGTGTTGAAAATACTAAATTTATGTTGTAAACTTAAAACGTCATTGAGCTCGTGTCATTTTTACTATCTTGAGAATTAAACTTTTATTGATATTGAGAAATTTTTATTATTTGAGAGTATCTCAATAAATATAAACTGCATTAGGGAAATTTACGATCCATTAGAGAAAATTTTACTATATTAGAATAGATTTTTTAAACTCTTTATTACTCTTATTGTTAATACTTATAACGTGTCTTAGTGTTGGTGTCAATTTATAACTTTAAAAATCACTTGACTCGACCGAGATTCGAACCCTGATCTCCCGCGTGTGAATCCTGTCCTCAGTCCGTCGGTCTGATGTCTTCTTCGTACAAAGCCCTCTAAGCTTATTATACATGTTTGCATACACCATCGCTCCCAATAGTTAATTTTATCGATCTTTTTTCGAAAACTTACAAACCCTTTAGTAATATATAGACAAAGTAATGAATTTATTGATTTGCACTAGTGTTTTTTACTAACATATATTAAATATGATATTTTCAAGACTCATTTTCTCCGCGTACCATTCAAAATTAACAAAAATGCTTTGAAATGAATACAATAATCAACAATATAAAGCTTCTGGTGTCAATAATAAATATATCATTTTATTGTGTTTAGGTTTAGTATAAAATTCATCTTTTATAAAATTTAACCGAAAATATGTTTGAATGCACACTGCAACCGACATCTCATTTATCAGAGAAATTCATGCTCCAGACTATATTTACATATATATATAGTATTACAAAAAAAAAGCGTACATATTTTATAGATTTAAATAAAATTACTAAACAGATTATAATAAAGAGAGAGAGTAGAGCAGGAAATAAGCAAAAAAAAGCTATTCTAGTGATAACAATAAATACTAGGGAGTGTATCTGTAGGAAAGAAAATGTAATATGTTAAGTGAACGAGAATGATACTGAATGGGTGTGAGTTATAATATTATCTTTATCCTTATATTTGTTGTTAGTTGATGTTGATACTCATACTTATAGTATATTTATATACTGTATATCGTACAGTATACTGTATACTTACAGATGATATAAACATAAATATGAGTATGATATACACGAATGTGTTTCAATGGAGTAGAAATATTTCGCAAAGACTCTACTCGTAAGTAAAGACGGTGAGCTGGCTCTTAAGATATGTTTTATGCGACAACATTTCCCTTGACAGGACTGCTGAGAAACAGCTTTCATGACGAGGATCTCATACATCAGAATGTCTTATACACTAGTTCTTCCTATTCTCTTTTCCTTACGACCTGTCTCCATTAATCGCGAGTGTACCATCCGGTAACTGTCACACACTCGCATGCTGTTTATACTTTTTTATATCATGTTTAAATTTTCTTTTTTTTTTTTTTTCACTTAAGTAACTTTTCTTTTCCTTTAAAATAACACTGTTTTTTAAATTTCAGCTCAACAATAAAACTTACTGCAAATGCAAGCGAAATTTTTATTTAAGTTTTTTGAGTATTCCAATTATTCAAGCGAGCTTTAAAAATTCATATTTTAAGTTAGAATTTTTAAGACATTTATTCTTTATGTAGTAACATTTGTCGTAACGAGAAAAAATAAATATTCTCTACTATACTGGAATATTATTATCTCTAGCATTTTCAAAATTCTTGAGCAGGAAAATTCTCAATTTTTTGTCTGAAACTTGGCATGATTTTTTTTATGCTGCATTAACTTTAGAGAGTTGAAGGTGAACCGAAAAAGAAGTCAAAATTTTTTTTGAGCGACTATGCATATATATGCACATATTTATAAAGTAATAATTTCATTACCTACATGGAATGTACATAAATATGAGCTTAAGTAAATAAGTATGAGTATATTATTAATTCAAAACAACTTGTCCTCGGGTACGCAGACATACTATTACGGTCCACGAAACGTATATTCAATTACATAACCCACCATCTCGTCTCTCTTTTGTTCTGCTCATTTTGCAAGCTATTCTAGAGGACTTGAATGGAATGCATATAAAGCTCATATATAATACACATATTCATACCCAAGTTGTCTTTTAATACACAAGCATTCCTCGTGCTAGCAAATTATTTAGGATTTTAATTAAACACTTAAATATTTCTTGCAATTTGATTTTGATTATCAAATTTTCTTATTACCTCATAATTCTCTTAGCCATTCCATTCATTTCTCATATAAGATACCATATTTACATTTTATGTTTTCGATTGAAAAAGCTCGCATGAATTTAATTTTGTATAGATCCTTCTATCAAAAATTTAAAAATTTATATCTCTAGAATTTTCAAATTTTTACAAATTTATTTCACAATTAAAATTTTTATTCAAGTGATAAAAAAGTGTCATTAGTGGTAAGAACAACAAGCAATTAATAAGGGGAATTATAAAAAAATTGATATTGATCATTGTTCAAATTTTATTCCAATTCCCTTGTTGTCAAAAAATTTGATCGAATAATTAACAATTGAATTTTTGACATTAATTGAGGAGTGTCAATCAATTTCAAGTAATCCAAGGTACCGGCGGCTAATAAGGCCTAGTTAAGGAGGTTCATCGGTAGCAGTAGTTCGCAACTTTTAGAAAGATTTCTCCCGTGTAAAACATTCTAACTACAATAAGAAGTGGTTGAGATACAGTACACTTTTGCGCATCCTCTTATATGCGCAGAAGTATAAAAATGATCCCATTGCGTCTTTTCTCAGACTTGGCTACGTTGCATTCTAACTTAGAATATTTTTCCCCTTGAGCATGTGTTGTAGAAAGTGTTTTGAATAATTTCAAGATTATACGTAGTTGGAGACAACAAATAATAAATAATAAATAACAATGACTTCGCGACTAAATTTAAAAAATTCTAAATTTAAAAAATAATTTGTAATTATTTAAATCTGTTGGGCTTCTACTGTGTTTTGAATTTCCCGCGCACTGCAACGTTGCCAAGTCACTATCTCTCACTCGTCAGGTTATGGGAGAAAGCTTGAAAATCATAAAAAGTAACAAACTTTAAAAATTGATTACAAAAAAATGAATACCGCTCGTTTATGTTTTTATTGAAAAAAATTACTTGTTATAAATTGAATTAATAATTTTCAGCTTTTAAAAAAATATTGTAAGAAAAGTATGATTGTTATTTAATAAAATGCTCACTCTAACTACGGTCAACATAGGGAATGCATGTTAAATGTACGATTTTTAATTGTTAATATTTCGAAATTTAGTACCGCAAGGACAATTTTAAAAAATTCCTATGTATACAGGACACTTCAAAGTATTTGTATTTAAAAATTGAAAATTACTGTAAGAAAAGTAATTATCCGATGAACCTCCTTAAGGGAGATTTTGAATAGAATCGAAAATATTGCATTTAATTATCAAAGTGTATCATTAATCTTTATTTCAATACACTAGCCATAAAATGTAATGATGTAATGGTAATTTTTACCATAAACAAACAAAAAATTATACTTTTACAAAAACTATACGAATAGGCCTTATTTTACTACGGTAGGGTAATAAGGCCTACGGGTTAAACAAACTGGAATAGTTTAACTATACTTAATAAAATCGGTATTAGAGATGAATCATCACTTAAATTTAGCAACAATACTTTTTAAGAATCAGAAAACTAGATTGTTTTGCTCAACAGCACTTAAAACTATCAGTATTCTTTTTAAGAGTCAGAAGACTAGATTGTTTTTTATAATTTCTTCTGCGCTACAACAGCATATGACGGATGATGAAATATAGAAGGCAGGGAACGTGGTATCGGGACTCTATAAATTTGTCGTAACATCTCTATGTAAAACCTTTCTACTGGAGTAGCCTTTAGCGGAGGCGATTATTTTAAATATCATTTCTGTCATTTAGGCCTTATTATCCGCGGGTACCTTATTTGAATAAATTTCGCATTATTAGTCATAAGTAAATGGCCGATTTATTTTTAACTCCCCGCTATGATAATTGCAATTTTTGAGAAAAGAGAAATTATTGGTTTCAGTCCGGTTTTTTAATATAAAAATATCGTAAATTAAATACAAAAACTAATGCAATAAATATAAGTAATAAATATGTCAGTTTAAAAGAGAATAATTAAAGTTTTCTATTGAGAAATGTAAAAAATTTTTTTTTACATATAAATAAATTAATTCAGTGAATAAAAATAATGAAGTATAAATTTATGATGCATTTTTTAAAATTTATGACTTCCATTCATATATATAAATATATACTTTCTTTTTCATATGACGTTATATTTGTTTATAAATTTTAAATAAACATAAAGTGAAAATTTGATCATGTATATACCAATATATAAATATGTATGAATGTGATACTCGGATGAGATAATACATAAGTTATTTATTCATATGATACATGTGTTATAGGACAGATAAAATGTAGGAAAATAGTAAAAAAATATAAATAAATAAATGAAAAAACATTGAATTGTTCAGTACAACACTTCCTGTTATTTTTCACAAAGTAATTTTTACTCGTTTTCCGGACAGTTTGCCTCGGGCTTACGGAAATGCACTAAATTACGGTCAACTCAAATAAATAATTGTCTTTCGTCTGTTCCGCCGTTTTATGGTTACCATGTCAACGATTATTATTATTATCATTATTGTTTTTTTTTTAAGACCTTAATCATATTTATTTGCTGCTTGTTTATTATACTCACAAGTCAGGAATAAATTTTATCTTGACGTTTTAAATTTACACAAGCTAACCCGTAACAATTCTAATGTCATTTTTTTTTTTTTTTATTGTTAAAAAAAATTAATTTTTGTGGAAATTGAACGTTAATTAATTATTTTACAAAAACTACTATAATATGTTTTTTTTATTTTTTAGAGATCGCATTTTGAACGGAAATCATTTCCGTGTAATAGTAGATTTTTATCACGATTTTGAAACTGTCTTCGGATAAGGAGGTTCGACCGAATCTAATGTAAAAAGGGTTTTCCAACTTTAAGATTTGAAAGTTAGTATACATGTAAAGAAGAACTTTATCTATGTATTCTAAAAATTTGAATATGATCCACCATCTAGTTTTTTAGAAAAAAAGGTTTAAAAATGACGTTTTTAAAGTTCTTATACGCAGGCTCTTATGGCGGACAAGCTCCCGTCATGACTTGTTCGATTATTTTCATTATTAACCTCCCAAGTTTAAGAAATAAAAAACCACATGCCATAAACTTTAATATTTTTTGAATATGATAAGATTTTAACAATATAGTGTTACCGTTGTAATTATTTAAATAATTCAAGTTAAACTTTATTATTTAATCTCGTTCATCAACAGAGATACATATTATTGAGGGTTTGGCAACGTCACGGAAGCAGCTGAGAGAAAAAACAAAGATAGAAATACGTTAATAAGAGAGACGAGATTAGAAATAAATTTTTCCCGCTTTAATTTGAATATCGATGTGTAAGAAGTTAGAACGCGCTGTTGCCAAATCTTTTTATTAAATCATATGAGTCAAAAATAACCAAGTCATTTAATTACTTTCTTTAATTAAATAAGTAATAAATATTAATTTATGAGTTCGTTATGTTATTATAAATTAAAATAATGAATTTTTATAACTATTAGGAGAATTTAGCAAACAAAAAATTCAAACACTACTTTGACTTACTAGTGTCGGTCGAACCACCTTAACATACGTAGTAATAACTATAAATTTCTGTTTGTCAAAAAAAAATTAATCTAAAGTTTGTGTACTGACATAAATTTGAATATATTTTATCGAAGTTGGAAAAGTATTGGCTTTGAAAAATGTATAACATTTTAAATATTTAACATTTTCCATTCAATTTTATATGAAAATTGAAAAAAAGTTTACGCTATTTACTAAAACGAAAAGAAAGTGTGTAAGGGAAAGCAGGGTAAGAAAATAAAGCACTTTTTATGAACTTTAATACGCTGGACCTTTTACTTTTCACTTTTATTCAGAGATAATAGAACACATTTTTCATTGTCGTTAGTAAAAGAAAAAAAATCATTTGTGGGCAGAAAGGAAAATTCTGAAAAAATGGGAATCATTTTTTTTTTTTATATTTCTGAGGAAATAATAAAAGTAAGGCAATTTTACGGATAATTTAATGCTAAACACACGATTTACTACCCAATTGATAAATATAAATATTGAAAATAAAATTACCTGAAAGAATGTTCATTCCCATTTTTTAAAAAATAATAATAATAAATTAAAAAAAAAAAAATAAAAAACGACGCCTGTATAAAAGTAAAAAATTTTCACCTTCAGCAGGGAATTCTGTATTGCCCAGCCCTCTTCGTTTATTGATTTAAAAAAAAAGTCTCCGGTATAAAATATATATATTTTTTCTCTAAAACACTAAAAAGTCCATAATAAAATTTATTTTTATTTAAAATAAAATGCTTTCAGAATATATTAAAAACATCGATTTCTCTATCAATCAAATAATCGCGGTTTTCTAAACAGAATAAAAAAAAAACGATTAAAAAGAAAAATTAGTACGCATATTTAAACATTTTTTGTCACTCAAATCGACCGATTGAAATAAAATGGATTAGTTGCGCAAGAGTTGGCAAACATCGTACCAGAGAACATGCCAGATATAAATGAATTAAAAACTTCATTCACCTTATTTTAATCAAAAAATATTTCTGAAATAAATAAAAAAATTCAATTATACAAATGAATGAATTTCAATGCATCACTACCACTCTAAATATTGGAGTAAACTTCATATATATATAGATACAATTAATTCATTCGTACATAGTGTTGTATACAATTTATATCAGTACTCTCGTGTATTTGAAATGGACAACTTGTGTAGTTTATACGTTAAGTATCATAAACAATATATGATATAAAACGTAATATTACTCAAGAGTAAAAAAAGAATTACATTTTGAGACTGTCTGCAATTTTATCGCCGTGTTGTACGTAATGACGTGCGAATCGGATATCCTGTAATTTTAACACTCTTGACGTATTCTTAAATTCACTGTGAAGTAGTATACTCTTTTCTATATTAATAGGAAAAAAAACTTTTTAAATAATAGAGTGAAAATATCTGTTACGACAGTTCTTTAGCTCTGTAATTTAATGATGATATAAATCATCACGAATTCCACTACATTTTTTTTGCAGAAAATCATTTTTCAATGACTTTATTAGTTATATGAAATTCAATGACAAAAAGGTACTCGAAATAATCCATGTACAGTAGGACCTCGTTATAAAACTATTAGTTTCTCTCTCAAACTATCACAATACCTGATTTATAAAAAACACAGCAATATAGTCTTATAACGGTTCGACTGTATTTATTTTTTTATAAATTACCATTTTAATCATTTTTTGACTACAGTAGACCTCGTTATAAGACTATTTGCTATCTTTTTTATAAACCAGGTATCGTAATAATTTAAGAGAGAAATTAATAGCCTTATAACGAGATCCTACTGTATTTATTAACTTGAAACTATGAGTCGTAATTATAATTTTACATTAATTTGGCTATTAAAAAATAAACACGAAAAAAATATATAGTAACTTCTCATTTATTGCATAGTAATTTTTTTATGGGTCATAAAAAATTTTTTTCTGTGACAGAAATAATTTAGACCCGATCGTTAGTAACCACCCCTTCTCTTCCCTTCATGTAAAAAAAAATCCCAAGCCAGGATTCGAACCCTAGTTTACGCAGTGGCAAACTTGCACCGAATCAACTTCCTCACTAGCGTCAGTACAATACCTTTTATATATAAAAAAAAAAAATGATAATTCATTGGGGGCAAATATTTCAAATTTACTATTTTAATCTTAATCGTGGTACATAATTGTTTAATTAATATACAAAGAGGATGACATTTTAATATAAAATTATACATATCGTTACATATTTATTTTCAACATCACGGGTATCTAAATAAAAAATCTAAATAAATGCTCAACAATTATAAAATAATACAATAAAACAATGATGGCAATAGTTGATAATCAATATTCAAAAACTTGCAATGTTTTTTATTATGCAATCAGATAATATTCATTTTCATTTATTTGAATCCATAAAAATTAAATAACTAAAATATATAACTACAAATAATCAACAGGTTCCAAGCCATTTCCAATTTTCAAAATAGCCGATCTCATAAGTTTAATGTCCCTAACAACTCTCAAAAAATCAGATTCAACATTTTTGCCGAGGCTGGTCAAAAATCCTTCAATAAATTGTGACCGCGTAGCATAATCACTAATATTCATTTCTTTCATATAAGTTATCGGATTGAACATCCCGCCATACCAATTCCACATATCGATAAAAGCATTCTGTACCTCAGGAGTAAGTTTTCTCGAATCCAATCCTAAATCAAAAACTTTATTGATATCAACTTGATCCGTCAAAACATCTGACAAAATTTCCATAACAGGTTGCGCCCAATGTCCTTCACAATTTATGTCGCTAATTTGTAACTCCACAACTTTTAACAGCGTTACATTCTTTCTAATATCATTATAAGCAATCAGTCGATTTAAAATTTCCTTTAACATAACACCCTTGTAAGGATATCTACCCAAATCGAAATCATCCCCAAGTAACTGCATTACGTCAGGCTTCATTAATAACTCTTGTATCATTCTCAGATCCTTAATTTCATACAACGTTTTGAAATCATATATATTAAGTAATTCTGTGAATTTTATCGGTACATGATAAATAGAATGCAAGATAACTAATAGTTCATTAAATAACCTATCATCTTCTTTAACAGGGGATTGAAGTAAATATGCACGACATAAATCACTTACTAATTGACGATTTGTCGTGTAATTATTCCAATAAATAGCTGAATGATTCGATGCAATGTAACTATCAATAACTATTCGCAATGAAGGGCTTACAGTACGCCTAAACAGTTCAATTGAATTATTTCGTGCCAAGTCATCTAATTTAAAGAATGATGTATCTAAAATAACGGTTTTATGCGCATTTATCAATCTACAATATATTTTTATCATTTCATAGTAAATCAAACTTCTCGCACGCACTTTATTGATATTTATGACTTTTTTGAACAAATACTTCAGTAAATCTCGTCCCGTGCCCTCGTAAGTTATGTTTGACAATATAACCTCACTTTTCAAAAAATGCTCTCTTTCTATTTTACGTTTAATCAGTAGATCAATTATGAAATTGCTTATTTCGGTATTCTCATTAATGAATCTAGCCAAAAATAAACTTGCATCCCCTATGAGGTCAGTAAGATTTACATTATGTAGAGGATAATCAAGATTTTTCAACCAAGATTCCAATGATGGCTTTGATATTACTTCACAATTTACCGTTGAATTTGATGGTAAATCGTCGAAACGTACTGTAACATTTGTTTCAATTTTATTAAATTTTTGACGAAACATTTGAATCAATGGCGGACGAAATTTCACATGTTTACTCTTTGAATTGAATAATTTATGTAAATCTCTTCTACTTGAATAATCCCGACGACTACTATTGTTTTTATAATGATGACCTTCTACACGTACTTGGAGTTCAGGATCAGATAATTCATCAACGATTTGATTCAACAGAAATATAGTATTCGGATGACTTGGAGCGCGCATTTTTAACCGTTGAAAAAACGCAATTATCAAATTTTTTGGTGTATTGTAATTGTAACGAACGAAGCCTTTCAATGCATAAAAAATGTTAATAGTCCCGTTTTCAACTAATTCTTGTAATCTCTTAACATTAGTATTTTCTGGTAGACTTGACTTCGTTACTTCGAACAACAAAGTAATATTCAATTCTTCAGTATTGAAAAATGGTTCCATCATTTTCGTTTCATGAGTATGTGGAGTTGAATGGACTCTATTTTGTAGATCATTCGCAATATCACTCAATAAAGAATTTACATCAGGATGATTTGCAAGAGATTTAAACATGCTTTCAACCAAATCGTACGGATTAGCAAGATGTGATGATCCGATAAAATTTGGCGACCAATGGTTAATTTTATTACTGCGCAATATATCTATAAGAAATTTCAAATCTTCACTTTCTCTCGGTGACAAATCATCAAATCTCATATTTATTAATAGCGCTGCTAATATTGGTTGAGTTAAAGGAAGTTTTCCTCGTTGGATCATCACAAACATTATTGCAAATTCATGTCCTAATGATTTGTTGACGTGTTTATCAACATGAAAATCTTTACCAGCATATGTAATACGCAGTAATGGCAAAATATGTAAACCAATATCTGCATATATATCTATTTCATGAAATTTCATTTTAATATTGTTCTCAGAGTGAATATAAATGTCATCTTGATTATATTTATCTTCACTTTCTTTTAATTTGAGCATTGTGTTCGCTAACACTTGTAATGCACTTTTACAAAATAGCGGCATTATCAATTGCAAGCTTATAAATAGCTTAGCAAATTGACCTGCTCCATGTAATCTTGGTATGTTATTTGTTAACGGTAGAAAATCCATCATACGTAAATTATTTTTCCGTATTTCCTCATATATAATAATCAAACTTGACTCGGCATCATCTGAAAATTTGTGTGTTGTTTGGTGTAATAGATAACTTACAAATGCAAGAATATTGTCACGTATTGTTGCAGCCCCCCATGCACGAATCGCAAAAACATCTCCTCGTTTTCTGAATTTTGCAAACTGAACTTGGCATGTAGTTATATTAACGTCTACATATTGACATGATGATAATTCTAGCTCTGGTTTTGTTGTATCTGATGATAAATATGCGTACCCACTGTGCCCAAAATTGTTGTCATCTTGAAGGCCGACATATGTTGTTGAAAATGTTCTGGGTATTCGTGCTGACACCTTCAAGCTCTAATTCAATTTATTTTGTGATTATTACTTATATTCATAGATAATATATATTACATACACTGTAAAAAATCAGGAGTGAAAAATCACTTCGCATACAGAGTAAATAGGAGCCCTATCAAAAAAAATCCATGTCAGATTGCATGTGAACCCATAGGAATCCATATGAATTGATATAGGAGTACATGGATATATAGAAGAAACCATGTAGGAAACCATGGGTATTTAGATTCCCATATGGGAAATCTATATATGAAATTGAGGATATCTGGATTTCCATGTAGGAACGGATATATGGATTTCTTTGTAGGAGTCATATAGGAATTTGGGTTTCTATACAAGTAATTTCTATAGAATCTGAGATATCTGGATTTCTATGACAATCGTCTATTGATATGTGTATAATAATAAGAAAGCAAACTAATATACCAATAGAAAACCATATGGGAATCCATCCGAAAACGCCATGTTGGAACCCACATAGGGATCTCGGTTGAATTCCTTTATGGATTTCATTGATAGAGAAGTGTTTTTTCAGCGGAATGATTTGAAAGTGGTCTCCCTGATTAAGAAAAATGATTTAATCTGCGCTAAGTGGATTTCTATATATTAGTCGATTCAAATTGTTTTGAATCATTTAAAATCACTTTTCGTAATCAGGGCTAGATTCTATCTCACCCCACATTCACTCCGATTCGGAGTTTTATTATTTAAATAAACTCCCCCTTAGAGTAAATTTTACTCCAAGGACATTGAATGAACACACAGATATCCACTCCGCAAATTTTTTACAATGTAACTTATCATTAGATAACTTGTTCAAGCTTACCATGCTGGAAATAAGTAATAAAAATTGTGAAACACGTAACATTATTGAGATTATGTCACTTGCAGTACTATTGTTCTACTGAATTATTTACAATGGTTAAGTAAGAAAAGTATCAATGACATTAACGAATTTATGTGATTTTAATAGCCATTTAAATTTACAGTAATCATAATCAATGTCATTCAGATTATTTACTAAGTTAGATATGTTAATTGGAAATTTTTTAAATGCAACTATTTTTTTAGTGTTTAATCACTTATGTTGGATATGTAACGTTAGATTATAGCTTGTAATAAAATTTAAGACAAAATTTTTCAAATAAAATATTGTTTTATAAAATCTTTTCAATCTTTTTTGTAATTGAAAATAACATCAACTTTTCATTGATAAGTCTTATTATTAGCTTTTTCCGTAAAATTTTATTCAAGTGATCAGTTCAGATGATTTTTATCATCTTATCAGATTAATTATCTTGATGAATTTAGACAAATACAAAAATAAAAAAAACAAAATCGCAGATTGGGGGGATGAAATTTAAATTTTATGTGTAATATACTACGATTGAATGATCGGTCTTTGTAGTGTTTCTGTTCAGAGCCAAGTCACGTTGTGCTCTTAGTATCTCGAGGGTATTAAGTGTGTTCCCAGACTCTATATTACTTACAATTAGTAAGAGAGGCTAACTTGACAGCCAAAAATCAAGCAGACCCATGATGGGATCTGTTTTCAGACACAAGGCAACGGTTTTGAGTTTAGTGAAATTAGGCTCAACTATGAGCACAACAGCCTTATCAAAAGTACTTGTCATTAATGTATAGTAGATAATATTGGACACTAATTAATATCGGCACCAGCATCAAGAGGATCTTTCACAAATTTAATTAGTAAGAACTACCTAAGTTAATCTAGAAACAGATATAGTGTAATCCGGTCTTACTGATCTAACATCAGCACCTTTGCGTATTAAGTATTTAACAATATCCTTCTTTGGAACAACCGCAATTTATAATGGTATTAAGATCCCATGTATCTATATCAGTATTAGTGTATTTACGACAGCTCCATAATTTAGCAGCCGTTTAATATGAGTTATGAATACACTATGAATTATATAGGAGTGATCCATAAGACTAGGATGTACAATTACTACAAATAGTTGCGTTAAAATAAAAATTAATTACTTTATAACTTTTGAAATTAAAGACGTAGCGTAGTAATAAAAATTCTAGTGGATCACGTATTTCGTTGGCTCTAAAGCTTACACCCTCCTCAATTAAAAGCTTAACAGTTTCGAGATTGTCACTTCGAGTAGCAATTTCTAATAGAGTCTCATCACGTATTTTATCACTCAACTCCCTCTCTTTCTATATATATATATATATATATATATATATATATATATATATATATATATATATATATATATATATATATATATATATATATATATATATATATATATATATATAATTAAGCAACGTATTGATTAAGAAGACTGCACTTTTTTTGTTTTTGTCACACTGAAAAATTTCGAGCCTGCGGAGTAGTATATAGTGGAGTCTGCAGAAGAATGGGTTTTTCTCCCACCATTTACCTACGATCAAGTCATTACTGCGCATGCGCGTTAGTGCAAAATTATGGACTTCATTATAAGTAAGTAGTAGGGGAAAAGCCCATTCTTTTGCAGACTTAACTATAAATGATTTAGTCTTAAAATTTTCAACTCTACCGGTATAAAGGTACGGCGCACGGTGTTAAATTTTAGTCCGTGTGAATTATATGTTCACACCACGAATGGTGTAAATGTATAAGTTCTTTATTTCGAACTCGGTTTTTATTTTAAAATAACCTGCATCAATAATAATAATGATATACTAGTGATGTAACTTATAGTCATGTGGGACAAGTGTGCGCAATCCAATTTATTTTGGACTGCAATGCATAGGCTTGCGCACACTTGCCCCACTTGCCACACTTGCCCCACATGACTTTATATTGTTTGATCATTTTTAACTACAGATTATCTATTATTGGACAATATTTGAGGTTATAACACCAAACGGTGTGAAAGGAAACACTCATAGTTAAAAGTTTAATATTTCACACTAATAAAATTTCACACCGAGCTGACTACGCAACGTCTCTGGAAACCATTTTCACACCAAAATTTTTTTACAGTATGCACTTGTACAGTAAATGGAAGCTCTGTCCAAATTTTTCTCGCAACCGAATAGAAACTGGCAATAAATTATACCGAGGATCGGTAGATCATGAAAATGCATCAATTACAGCCTTACTATGTATCTGTTGACAAAAGTTTGCATTTAGGATAAACACACCCTGATAACACGAGTTGGTCGTGAAAAAGTTGGACATTCATTAGTTTCCGACCAACTTGACGACAAGTTATCGACAACTTCAGCTTTTTCAACTTTAGGCTACAAGTTACTGCCAACTTTCTCAGAAAGTTGGCGCCAGTATGAAGCCGCAACTGGAATGCAAGTTTCTGAGAAAGTTGAATGCAAACTTACCGTCAACTTTCTTAGAAAGTGATCGTCAGCTTATTGAATTTCCAACTTTAGCCACCAACTTTCTCAAAAAATGTCTATTAACTATTGGAGGTACCAACTGTTGGCGGTCAACTTAGTGTCCAGTTGCGGCTGCAAGTTTCTCGTCAGTTTCTCGTCAACTTGGCTATCAGGGCATCCATAATTATTTCCAAACCCTTCTTAACTTTAAGAAAAAAACAGATATTTTGTGATAACGTAATAACAGTCGATAATATAGTAATTTTTACCCAAGTAGTATTATCATAAGATCAACCAGAAATTTATATAAGCATGCTATTATTCAACGGCAAAACTTAATATAAAATTTCTAAAATAATTACCTGTAGTTACATATATTATAATATTTGTAATATTAATAAATAGGGATTAAATGAAAAAAGGTATATATTAAGAATTACTTTATTATAAAAGTTATTTCTCTGATACAAAAATATTAGAAAAAAAGTAATTATATCAGACAATATTAATTTGTTGTATAAAGTTCCATAAAGAACGATCCATTTTTCCACTTGTGTAGAAAAAGTGACATATGACATTCTTTTGATTTATATCCTCATCTTAGAAACTTCAATAGAGCCCAATCAAAAGTAATAAAAACTTTATAGAAATTAATAAAAGTTTAGTTTCTACGAAGCCTCTGGTACATTTCATTGGGTTCTATTGAAATTTTCAATTACGGATACCTGAATTATATAAAATAAAATTTACTGGATAACAGTACGGTTTTTGATTAAATCTATCAATTAAGATAATAAACACGTTATTTATCAAAACTCAGATAAACTTTATCATTTATTAAAAACATTTTAGTACAAATAGATTTTAATAATAAATATGATATAAAAAATATATTTTTAAAAAATAACAATTTATATTCCATATAAATTTGATTACAGTCTACTTCGTAAGCTTTCCAAGTCACCATTACTTAAATAAAAAAATATATTTCTTACAAAAGTGTCAGGTAGATTATGAAAAACGTCAAACACAAAATTCTCAACTTTCACTAGTAAATTTTTTCGTTCAACCCCTTTACGGAATCGACTACTAACAATACCAGCATACAAAGGAAAGCGTGTTCCCATAAAGTCAGTCTCTAGAACCTCTGATCTAATCCCATCATTTTTAGCATACAGCGCCAACTGATGATAATTTTTTCTTAACAGACTATAATAGTTAACACTAGACATACTGATTTTTATATTTTTCATATCTTCTATTTCCTCAATACACCGATTTCGAAAATTAATCAATTCCCTGTCATCGGCAATAGTTTTTAAATGTTTTTCACTGACATACAATTTAGCGACATTCAATTTAACAGCTTGTTTTTTAATCAATTTTTTAATTGACTCTCGTCCCACATATTTCGACAAATCAATTTTCCCGATATCAGCACCCGCATAAAGAAGATCATTGATAACATCATCGTGACAAGTCATCGAAACAGCCAAGCTCAATGCCGCTTCGTCATCATCTGCGCATATATTAACATCAGCATGTTTCTGTATCAACAATTTTACAGCCTTCATTTTATTAAAAATTACAGCAACTTGTAGTGCTGTCAAATCACTGTAGTCCCATAAACCCGTGCCATTATTGTAACTACACGCATAATTTATGTCTGCGCCATATTTTATCAGTCGTTCGATTGCGTCTAAGTTGCCGCCATGGACCGCGCAATGGAGAAATGATCCATAATCTTTTGATCGATAATTTACTTCGATATTTTCCGTCAAATATGCATCTAATATTTTTTTACTATTGTATTTAAGTGCGACGCACATCAAAATAGGATCTAATGTATTTACACTATCGCTTAAAATTTTATAAGCCTCAATACGATCATGCTGGACAGCATGCTCAAGTACCGTAAAATTTTCACACATGTCTCCGCGCACATTTATATCCGCGCCGTGTTTCAATAAATTTTTTATGATATCTAAATTACCCTTTTTTACGGCCACATGAAGAGGAGTGCCATAAATTTTAACATTTATATTTGGGTCAGCTCCTTTTTTTAGGAGATAATCTACTAAATCTTCATCAGATTGATCGACTGCTGTGTGCAGAAATGTCCAGTCTTCTATTATTGAGTTGTAAATAAATCTCATATCTATATATACATTATGCGCTTCTATATAAAATTTAATATGTTTATTTTCTATGTTATCAAGTCGCAATTTTTCCTGCCCACTCATTTTATTTATATTCTACAGAATAAAAATTATTTTTAAGATACGTCGAAATAAAAAATTTCGAATATTGTATCTTTCTATTTTTAGCTGACTCGTAACATTAAATTTGTTTATCCCCGTTATTATAAAAAATCTCTTCCGTTTTGACGAACCAAGTGCGCAAACTCGATGCGAGTTTTTTTACGACAATAATTTATCAGTAAAAGAATGCGGACTATTGAAAAAATTTTTCAATTTAAATTTAAATTTTCTGAAAATTTACAAGAAAAATTTTAATCAGTTTAGTGAAAAAAAAAAAAATAGAGTTCAATACGATAAAATATTTATATAAATTTTAACTACCTGTTTAAATTCAATTAATATATTTGATAATTATCTGAAAATAAAATTGATAGTATTTAAAATAAAGATAAATTATCAAAATAAAGTAGCAAGTTATCAATAAATTTGTATATGATTATGAAACCATATAAATGATAATGTATATATTTATATATAAATTCTTACCTTTCAGTAATAAATTGTATGAACTTTAATAATCAATAAATAAATTAATAGAGTAATTGTTTACATGAACTGACGCAAGTTTTTGCTGGCTATAGTAAGAGAACTGGCTGTAACTGACTCGGGTGTCGTCGGTCCTCGTTCGGATACTTCTCACACGTGTTTGGTACAATAACCTTTAGTACTCGCACTATAATCGCTGATAGGACTTAACTTATAGTAAACTGTTGGAGCGAATGTGAGATACTAAATGTACGCGTGATGTCCAAGTGGCCTTCAGTGGCATGGTACGTTCTTATGAATGACGTTTTCGGTCGTTTAATTTTTACTCGGGGTAACATCGGAAACCGCCGAACTTCGCCGAGTACTATTTTGAAGTTAAATAATTCATTTAATAAAACTAAATACTAATAAAGTCGAATGATTGTTTATTTAGGGTCAATGTCAATGCTCGAAAACGGCTATTTAGGCCATGAGTAAACTTTGAATAGGAATATCATTTTTATAAAGGAAATGTACACTTATTTTCATATTATCAAGCAACTTAGTCAATATTTGAGGATAATATAAAAAACTCGAAATATTCTCTGCTGTCTTACTCCTACTTTCCGCCACGTTTTGTGATAATGTATGTAATAATAACTCTTGAAAAATTTTATTTATCATAAATTATACAATATGAATTCTTTATATAGAATTCTACTGACTTAAAGCTATAATCGCGATTAAATTTTTTCTAAACAGAATGCAGAGATTACACAATTTAAAAGTGCGTAGGTATGTTGTGCGCATATACAAATGGAAATATTTTAAAACTATTGTATTTCACATACGGAAATTTAAATTAGGCGTTCTTAGACTAGATTAAATTTTTTCATTATTTAATTCTGTAATCTACATGAATCTGAGTATATATTTATTGATTTAAAAATTTATAATTTTCAAAAAAAGGGAAGTTATTGGTTTCACTCCGATTTTCGAAAATCGAGTTTTCATCAGATTTCAGCGTTTTGAGATCCTAGGAAGCTATTCTCACTTTTATCAGATAAGCGTCTGCCAGTCCATGTGCGTGCGTGTGTGTGTGTGTGTGTGTGTGTGTGTGTGTGTGTGTGTGTGTGTGTGTGTGTGTGTGTGTGTGTGTCGAAGGCTCACCAAGCTCAGAACTGATTAGATTTTGATGTCGATCGGTTAAGCAGTTCCCAACTTATTGAAAAAAAAAAAAAAAAAAATTGTTTTGATTTTTGTTGCATAACTCGAAATTTGTGCAGTCAATTTGTTCCAAAATTTGATCAAAAATAGGTCTCAAGTCGCCTAACGATTACCACAAAGAACGTACAAATCAGTTAATTCATTCCGAAAATATCATTAGACAAAAATGACCTTTTTTTGGGAAAATTTACTTCTTTCGGTCTCTGTTTTTTGAGCTCAAAGGACTCAAAAATTTACATATAATAACGTTCTCAAGCTCAAATGGCTCGAAAACAGCGAGGTTTTGAGCTTGGCCCATAGTCAACCATTTTTAGATTCTTTTACAATGTAATTATCCTGTTTAATTCATTCTTTACAAGATTTTCGGCTATCAATAATTATATAAAATATAAATGCAGTGTTAATAATAAAAAAAAAAGTTATTAAATATTGTTTATTTAACAAAATAAATTATTTTACAAATTTTTTATTGTTTTCTACCATCAACAATTACTTCAGGAATCAACATTGTAATATCTTTTTGAATTTCAGAATTCGAACCTGATTTTTCATAAATATATTTCAACACTCCGCGAATGAACATACCGGTAGTATTGTAATTATTAATCATAAAGTCATCTTTTAAATCCAACATATGTGGATTCATGTACAAATATTCAACTAAATTATTGTAAGCCTTCTGTTTATCTCTTGTCAGTTTATAATACGGCAAATGCTGTTCTATCAATTTGCCAACATGTACATCACTGTCACTGTAGTCACCAATAAGCATATCAGCCGTGAATTTTTGACTCCAAATCCATCCAACATGTTTAGCGCCCTCTCCGTCAAGCATTACTTTATCCCTATAAAACAGTAATGCCGATTTAGTGTTATGATCTATTTTAATCCTATTATTATTATTCATCAATGAACGCAAAATAATGTTATGCAGAAATCGTCCCCGAGTGGTAGTCAAACGTGGCAACAAAATATTAAGCTCCTCTAGTAAATTACTACGCGATAAATAATTCCGTAAAGCAATCCACAAATTTTCTTGCTGATTATCTGTGGGCTTAGGTAACGCATCCATTAATCCAATCAAATCAACTGCCCAATTGCCGTATCTTTCGCGCGTTTCACCTAGAATAGTATCTCGTGGTATTTTTATAGTAAAAGCCGGTTGTTGAATAGCTTTCCAATACATCTTAATCAATGCATACAGCTCCGTATTCATCCTAACTTTTTTAACATTCATGAGTTCGAATAAAGTCCAGACTAACAAAGCACCTCTGTTAGGAAATCGAGACAGTTTAATATCACGTCCAATGAAAGACGTTATTTTCTTCAAGTTGAATGCATCTACAAGAGGCTTCATTTCTAATGCATACTTATTATCTTCTGCAAAATGCGGCAATAAATTTAGATAAGGATCTGGATGCTGTTCAATCGGTAATAACCAATACAATGGATTTATCAATGGCAATGTAAAAGTACCTTTTTCCTCATAATCCGGTGGATCACGTCCAAGAATACTTACCGATAAATCATCAATACTTACAGTTGACCAAACGATTTTACCGTCGAAGTTCTTCCATCTAATAAGCATTGGCAAAAACAAATAAGGAGCTATAATTTCAAGAGAACCCAATACGTTTTCAAGATTTTCCATTAGCTTATAATCTTGTGCAACTTGCTGATGCTTTCGTGCTGATCTTATCAACGCAGCCAAAGCAGCTAATCTTGTAGAGTATCTCCGAGACCAATGTTGACCCAGAAGTATTTCAATGTACTTGTCACCAAATAAGTTAACCAATGGTTGAATAACTAGTTTCTGAAGATTCTGTACACATTGACCCGAAGCGTGTTCGAAGAGATCGTAATCAGGCTGATCATGGAGATCAACCATTGACGGAAATACTATGGTATCTAGATCACCCGTTAGATCATTCGATCGCGTGAATACTGTAGGCAATATTTTGAGTTCTCCGACATTTGTCGTGATCACAATACACTCGTTTGGTTGGACTGCGGGTGGTAATGTTGATAAGTTCTTTGATAATGCACTGATAGATGGTAAATCTAGTAATTTTGTGGCGAACGATTTGTTAACTGAAGTCATTGAATTTGACGCAGATTTAGTGACTCCTAATTCAGTTAATTCGTGAGGCGGAAATTGAGTAACTTTTGATGATTCCAATGATGAGTCATCTGGTAAATCAATTCGTGATTTGATACGTCTTATACGTTGCAGACTCGGCTTAATAGAGTTTTTAAAAATTGATTTCACGGCCGATAATGGCGACAAGTTTCCAAAATTCATAAGAGGTTTCACTGATCCTAAAATCGGAGATTTTGGTACCTGTGGTTTTGATTCTCGTAAGTTATGATCAGCAGCCATGTTCTTTTCTTCAGAACCACCATCTTGTAGACCACTATCGTCAGATTCTGAATCATCGTCACTGAATTCTGCCTTTACATCAGCTATTAATTTTGTTATTTTACCTGCCAATGATGGAAATACATGTTTATCTTTAACAATGTCTTTTAACTCAGTCAACATATCCAAAGTTTTACATTCCAGATAATTTTTTTCGGTTGTTATCAAAGGCTGCATAACTAATGTTTCAATACGGTCCCAAGATTTCAAATCACTCATTATATCCGTCAAAATAGATTCTATACTTTGAGATATTGTTGAGTTGACATTCGGATTATCAATAATATCAATAATTATCCAAAATGATATATTAGATTTGAACTTTTGATAATAATGTAAATTTCGTTGATAAAATAAATATGACAGTAATATTGATATAATACGTGATATTCTTTTATCATATATATTTGACGATGAGCGCATTTGTAATCGTGACAAAAATCCTAGCATTAAATCATGAGGATTATTATATTTATATCGATTAATACCCATAAAAATATCATCATCCAAATTAGACGTTAAATATTTTTGCAATTCATTTTTCATACCTATAATACGATTATTACAGTCACATGATATTGTTAATTCAAATAATAGATTAACATTTAACCCATTTTCTGTAATGCGATAAGAATTTTCAATTTCATGATTTATTATTCCACGACCGCCGGTTATTAAATGATCGCGAACGTATAATAACGATTTTTTAAATTTAAACGGTACATCCATATCAGCTGAAATTTTATCAACGGCATTTATTATCAGCGTGTAAGGATTGTAAGCTTTTATATTTGAAAATAAATTTGACCATTTTTTAAATTTGTTTTTCCAAATTTCCCGCGATATATAACTGACATATTCATCAAAAATAGGATCTGCGTCTTCATTGGGTAAGTCGCGTAGTATCGTACCAAATAGTTCTTGAGTCAATGGAATCTTTCTCGAAGTTATTCCATAAAACAGGGCAACATAAACAGGCCCCATTATTTCATTCGTTACATCATATTTAATCTGTTCGTTTTTTCCTTCTTGACTCAGAAGATTCCACAATTTTTTCGATATATCCTCGTTATTATTATTGCGATCTATCAATTGAACTGTTTGCTTAAATACACCAGCCACTAAATTGAATGTATCCTGATCCATTTGTTCCCATATTATTTTATTGTGTCGGGTTTCGAGCAACCGGATCCAAAATTCGACCGACGACTTCATGAAAAAGGCAAAATTTTTTTTGGCGGCTTTCAAAAATTCTAATAATTGCTTCAATATATGTTTGCCGTTTATTTCGGTCAGTATGTGAAGAGTATCATATAGATAGACATTTTTACGTTTTATTGCATTACTTATTAATTCAAGTGACGTGTACTCCTCAATTGACAAAGTTCCTGGTGACAATTGCAACATGTATCCCATAATAAAAATAACATTTTCACGTATTATATCCGCAGCACGTAATTTTTCTAATGTATTTTTAAGTGGATTGCTGTGTAAGCTGCCGTAATTCAATTTGTCACGTTCGATTTGAAAAAAGTTACCCGTTTTTACAAATACATTTTTATTACTGTTTATGTTTATATTTTTATTTATATTCGCTCGCCGTGATGGTAAGCTGATAGCACTGTTTTTATCTGCTGAATATTCGCTATTATCTTCATGATCCTAAAAATAAATATATAAATAATTTAATATGACAATAATATAATAAATATGTATTTTACATGAAAATATTTACTAATTCTCTTTTTAATCTTGATATATATCGGCTGTTATTCTTTGGATAAAAATGAATAGAAATTAATAATTAGAACAAAGTGGAAAGAATTTTTGAAACTTACTTTTGAGTACGTCGAAGAAATGACAGCGAAAATTGATAAGATGAAAATAAAATGCTGGTGAGATTTTAAAAATAACATGACGTGAGTATGAAAAACTGAAACAAGGACTTAAATTAGTCTTTCTTTATATATACGGTATATAATCAACAACATGATTTGCTGTGTCAATATAAATATTACGACCGTGACAAATAGTTAGTACGTGATGTTATCATGGATTGATAATTCGATTTTTTTCAGTTTATTTTTTATTATTCAATAACCATTATACGAACATATAAACTTTTTTTATCAATGATTTTTTTTTAATTTTGCGTATTATGTTGAGTTAATTATTTAAGACATTTAATTATTTAATTAAGGAGGTTTAGGCAATGTTGAATTATCGTACGTCAGTTAACAAAAATCTCTCTCTTATACTTTTAGTTTTTAGTTTTATATTTTTATATTTTATTTTTGTGTCTTTGGAGAAAATTCGGGGACGCTGGTCTGCATTTTCTCTGTCCTTGAAGCAGGATTAGGTTTTATTAATTCTTTGAAAATGAAAGGAATATTTCTCAGGGTAATAAAACTGGGTATATTCTTGAGACAAAAACGCAAGCTATAACTTGTAGGATGTAAGGACCTAGGATAAGAAATATATATAAATAAATATTCAGTCTTAACTAGCTCTCTAAGCTGTAAGCACGTATCTTTCAATTGCTCTTTTCAGTTCTAAATAAAATCACAGTTAAAATTAATAAAGACATAATTTATTTAAATTAACCCTTTCCCGGTCGACCTTGAATCCCTACTCTTAATTTGAATTGTACGTCTTATTCTTAAAATGAGAGAGCTATAGTCTGTTTTTTAGAGAGGGGGCCAGAAAAATGGTAGAAGGGGGCGCTTCTCTACACTACTACATCTAAACTTTCACTCATACAGCCTTATAACGGACTCTCATTGGCTCTATCCCCACATGACTCACACCTAGACTCACCGATACTCCGAGCCGGGAAAGGGTTAAACTAAATACGATCCTCTAACCTTCCTCATTTCCAAGAGGTAATTATTGAAATTCAAGAGGAATTGAATAATTTGAAAATTAAAAAAAAAAAAAATAATTTCGACAGTAAGGCACACACAGCGCATTCGCGCTTGAGGTGTGCAAAAATTTCGTGAGCTGACAATAAGTAGGTAAGGGTAAAGTGGGAGCTAAAATATTTCATAAAATAAAATTTAAGAACTAGGGGCAAAAGAGTCATGAAAATTTTTTAAAATTATGAACATGGGTAAAATGAACATTATAGGACAGTTTGTCAGTAGAATTTTTTTTTTCAAAAAATATAAAAAATGCTAATTAAATGTTAAAAATTTTGTTTCGACCATTAAAAAGCAATTTTGTCGAAATAATTGTATATCATTCTTATTATTAATTAAATAAAATTTAATTGAAAATTGAGTTTATTAAAATATTAGTCTTTCCCCAAAAATCAAAGAACAGAAAAAATATTTGAAAACCAAGTAATTTTAAAAATGATCTGACTAATAATAATTGTAAGCAACGAAAAAAAGAAAATTTGAGAACTGAAAATCTCGAATTTTTTACTTTTGAATTATTGTCATTTTTATTTAAATTCTTCTACGGTCTACAGAGCGAATGTTTGTCCATTTTTTTTTATTGGCCGGCTTACTTTGCCTCGCATTTCGATTTTTTTTACGATGACTGGGTAATATTAATATCGATTACTATTCAGTGACTAAAAAGAAGTAGAAATAGCAAAAAAAAAAATCACCCTAGCGGCAATTTTTTTTTAGTACACCCATTTTATTTCCCTTGCCCTATTTGCTTTAAACAATGGGGTTTGAAGCCAAATGAGACCATTGCCCTATACTAATCAAATTTGTTATCTACAACTTTTAATTTACACCAAACGTTTCTTTCCATAAGGTTTTTAACACCGCATTGTTATTACCCTGATTAAAATTTTACTCAGTAAATATTCTTATAATAATTATAATTATTAATTACTCATTCTGATATTATGATTCAACACTGTAAAAAATCACCGGGGTAAGTCCAAGCGGTGTAGGTGTTATAATCAGCGGTGTTAAATTTCAACACCGAAAGCGGTGTAAAAATAACGCCGCTGGCGGTGTAAATATTCTAAACCGGTGTTAAAACAAATTCTCCGGTGTTAAAATGACGCGGCCGCCGGTGTAAATATTCTAGACCGGTGTTAAAATAACACCGCCGCCAGTGTAGATATTCTTTACGGGTGTTAAAATATTTTACTTTATGAATATTTTTACTTTTTCGATCACTATACTTGTTAATAGATCATATTTTTTATTAATTTTCGTAAAAAACTGACATTTTTTGTCTTTTATAATCTTTAAAGTTCATTCTCCAAGCAGACGCAGTTTACCCCGCTTTTACACCGGTTACCCTGCTTTTACACCGATATTACTCCGCTTTTACACCGGTACTACTCCGTTTTTACACCGGTTACCCCACTTTAACACCGGTATTTTTAACACCGGTGCATTACTCCTCCTACACCGGTGTAATTTCATTTTTACACCGGGCGGAGTTAGAATGAGTCCATTTTTAACACCGCTCTTTTTACAGTGAATAAATCAAGGTGTAATTAGTTACCGATAAAAATAAATACTGTTAAAGATATTCAATGATCATTTGTTTCTCATTTATCAAAATTATACCAAGTAACACAGAGTGGTGTAAAAAAGTATATTACACCATGTTAAAATTACACCAATGGTCATTTACACCCAGAATTTTGAACACCGTCATTACACTAAACTGTGGTGTAAATTTCTCAGAGCCATTCTTACACCAAAATTTTTCACAGTGTGTACACTGGTTGTATAACACCGCTACACCAATGTAAATGTATTTTAACACCACACCGATGATAAAATATCCATTTTTTTACAGTATAGTCAATAATTAACGCCAATTATCTGTTTAAATTATGCAGCTTATAATTATAAATTACCTGTAGCATAATTAATTAATTATAATTACTTACTAATAATATAATTATTGTTTGTATGACAGGATACGGAAGTATCGCTCCGCGATCAGTTTGGGGTAAAGTAGCAACAATGGGTTATGCTGCGTTAGGAATTCCTTTGACATTAGTCTACCTATCAAGTGCAGGTGGATTGTTATCTCGTTGCGCTCGAGGTTTTTTCACACGAGCTTTGTGCTGCTGTCTATGCTCAAATTGCGGCTACTGTTGTTATGATGAGAGACGAATGCAGGTGAATTCAATAGTTAATTTAAAAATATTCTTACAATTGTTTACTAAAGAAACTTTGCTACATAAATATTAAATATATGCAATGAAAATTGAGGGATTTAATTAAAAGTTTATTTTGCGGTTTGTTTGAAGGAGAAAGAACGAAGAATGAGAAAGAAACGACAGCAAGAAGAAATGAATCAACAGCAGCAACAACAATCGGGCTTACAAGAACCCTTTTATGTACGAGCTAACGCCTCAACTTATCCGAGTTCTGTTGAAATTAAAGCCAGTCCAAAAGATGAAGTGTCAAGTCTTGGTTCTGGTGACAGACCTAATGTTACTATTTTCGCTCCAATTGGAATTTGTCTTGGGATAATGCTTTGTTATATTGTCGCTGGTGCTTTTACTTTGTACAAATTGGAAGGCTGGAGTTTTTTAGGTAAATAAACTCTGCTAATATTTATTCAAGTTGCAGCTGAATAATTTTCTTATTTTAATAATACACTAAAAATACAATTGCAAGTGAGCGCGGATTAAATCCGGAGTAAATGGAGGCGGGTGATTTTTTTATTCATGTAGTCTCCTTGGAGTGGAAGTAACTTCGTGAGGAGTTCATTTTAAAATTAAAATTCTGGATCAGAGTGGATGCGGATTTAAATAAAATCCAGATCACTCCGAAATCACTCAGCTGAAAAACAAACTCCGAATTTATTCTGTATGCGGAGGAATTTTTTTTTTGTAAATTCGAAACTCCGAATGATGGACTAGTTCGGATTCACTGCTAACTTACTTCCGAATTTTTGTAGTGTACATGGAGAGAATTATGGTGACCCTGATATGAAAAAACGATTCGAAAAGATTTACAATGTATTGCCCATAAGAAGGGCGATTAAAAAGTATTTAGAATTTTTTTTTTTTCCTAATTGTTTCAAATCGTTTCTTTTAATAAGGGAATCGTTCCTAGTGCGTTTATGGAATATCAACCCAAAACATTATGGTAATAATTACTTGAAATTATGAAAAAAAATATGATCTCACAACTTCTGGGAAAAGTTTCTATAACTATAGGAACGATTTATATACTTATAAAATATCCTATAAGTATAGTATTGTAACTAAATTATGTTAATGATTACTATACTCATGGAAATAATTCCCATAGTTGCATACGCTGTAAAAAGAGCCAGGGTAAGTCCAGGTGTTGCAGGTGTCAAAATTTTCGGTATTAAATTTCAACACCGAAAGTGGTGTTAAAATACATCAATTTTTAACACCACTCTTTTTACAGCGTAGAATCCTATGTCCGTATATGGGAATAAACACTACTCAAAAAAAATAGTATATTACACACCTAGGGAGAAAAAAAGGCGAGGGTAGCAAACACGTGGATTGGAACGTCCTACTTTTATCCATAGTGTGTAATATACTATATTTCATGGTGACCTCTTCCATTATATATGTGAAATGTTATCATAATATTATGGTAACATTTCACATATATTATGGGACGGTTGCCATAACGACATAGAAATTATTACCATAATTTTATAGGAGCTATTCCAATTTCGGATAAGAATGAAACCCATATAGATAAGAATGGTTACCATAATTTGTATGTCATTCCTATAGTCAATATTTCACAAAAACCCATTACCATACGATATAGGAACCATTCCTCATACACTGAGAAAATTAAATGATTGTGTTTATTATCTTAAATTTTTAGCCCCAATCATCTAGGATGATAAGAACGCTTTTTAAATGCAAAGATAGTTAGAGTTATAATTTTTGTTAATAGAATTAACAATGATTGGATGATAACAGTTACCATCAGAATGATTACAGTTACCATCAGGATGATTACAGTTACTATCAGGGATAGTAATTATTATTATGAAAAAATTGATCGAAAATTCAATAAATTTCAAGTAGGGGAAGGAAGGGCAAAATGGGCCCCCTGAAATTTTGATGATTTACACAATCATCTAGATGATATTCACTACTATCAGATTGATAGTAAAAATTTTACCATCACTAGATGATAACTCCAATCATTTAATTTTCTCAGTGTATATTGTAATTGTTATCATAAATTTTTCTCCGTCGAATGTTAATTTACATTTAATTAATTAATAATAATTAAATAAATAATGTTACAGATGCCAGCTACTTTTGCTTTATGAGTTTAAGTACAATAGGATTCGGCGACATGATACCCGGGCTTTACCCCAGTCATAGTAATATTGGCTCTCAAAATAAAACAATATGGTTTTGCTCGGGTTACATAATGTTTGGCATGGCATTAACGGCGATGTGTTTCAATATATTGCATGATGAGCTGGTGCATCGATTAGCGCACCGCAATGAAACAAGCGAATCTGTAAAACCGAGCTCAAGTGTTGACGAGTTAGCGACAGATCCCTTCGCCCTTACGTCGTGACAATTTCCTTCGAGTAATTTTAGTAACAATAGAAATACAACCGATGAATCATTATGTAATGAGCAGCCAGTTAGTATTTTTGCCCATGAAAATGAAATGAATATTTTAAGAGACTCGTTTAATCAAGTTGATGTTACAAGAGACTGCAAACCTATAATTAAACTTGAAGACCATATTGTTGGACCCCCTGCTGTTTATACACTACCGGAAGTCGATGAAGAAACTGAGGAAAATACTGAAATGTAAATTTTTTTTTTTATTCATATTTAATTCATTACTTTTTTCTCATTAAAAAAATGGCGCGCAATTTATGAGATATTCTCATAAATTTTTCTCAATCAAAATAAATATAAAATTTTTATTTTGCAAATAATTATAAGTATTTTAATTGGCGTATTTTATTATAATTTATAAAAAATTCAAAAATAAAAAAAAATTAATTTAAAAAATACTTATCATTATAAAATATTTATATACGTACTATCTATGTAGTTAGGTGTGATTAAAAATTTTTAATACTCATCTTATTACTCCGGCTAATTAAAATTTTAAGTGTAAAATAGTTAATAATATCTATATATATTTATATTTATTTAAAGTATATATGAGTAATTTAAATTATGAAAAGAAAAAAAGGAATTACTGAAAAATAGATAATTGTCTTACATAAAAAAAACTGCCGGATTGTAATAAATAATTAATTCTCGATAATGGGAACTCAAAAAATCTTGTGCTCAAGAACAATAACTAAATTAACATGACTAATAATAATAATACACTAAAAGAATTAATAAAATAATTGTATCTTAAGAATGTTGCGTTTAGAAGGACTATCTTTGAATATTTATAATTAAATAATTATTTGTATGATAAGAGATTATAGTTGTAGAAAAAAAAACAGTCCATTAAATAATAGGAGGACCTTGGCATGATTTTTTAAATTTTGGTTTATTTTTTAAGGGCTGTTCATAAAATACGTTCGCATTTAGGGGGGGGGGGGTCGCTTGCCGCGACAAGAGGGGGGGAATTATGGGGGGGCTACGGAAACATGACATTTGCAGCTCATCGAACAATTTTGCAAATTTTCCTCTCGATTTTTTGAAAGTTAAGTTTTTTATTATTGCAAATAATAAATATTTTAAAATGTAGAAATTTTTATACTATTAATTGTCATATATTATTACAGGAGGGAGGGAGAGATCTATCATTTGTGTCGCAATTTTGATAGGGGGGGTCTAAAAAGGTAAAATTTTGCGTATTTTATGAACGGCCTCTTCAATAAATATTTATAGATAATTGTTATTGTAATAAATGTTAATCGTGCAGAGGTCATCCTAGTATAGAATTTTATTATAATTATAAATTATAAATTATAAATATTGTATGTAAGTATTTAATTGTTAGGTAATGGAAAAAGATTAAGGACTTTAATATAAATTTGTTTTTTAATATTTTATTGTATTGATCAATATTGGACATCAGACATCATAATTTATTCTTAATGGTAACCAATAATAGTTCGAAAAAGTTCCCATTAAAGACCACTTGTCCATAAGAATTAAAAAATATTAATAAAAATTTCCAAATTATCATTTTTTGAACTTTTTCAAAAACACGTTTTCAAAAATATCTTACGAAAACGTTCTTTTTTTACTCAAAATTCACGATTAGATAATCTTCGGTAAAACTTTTTTTTTACTATCGAAATTACAAAAGTTCAAAATGTTCTACTCGAAATTATAATCTGTCTCAAGCTTTGAAGTTCTACACATTGAAATTTTTCATGATACTAAAGTTAGCCGTCTAATAATTTTCGGATTTTTTTCAAAACAATAAATTATAAAAAAAAAATAATGTTTGGAAAATTCTAAAGTGCATGCCTCGAACTCTCATGTTGCAATAAAATCAATTATTAGTTATCTTTTTTAGTTACAAAATTTTTTAATAAACATCTAGAAATTCGTCATTTTCTTTGTTTTAATTTACTTAATTCTATGACAGTTGGCAATAAAAAAAATTATCTGATGGTAACGTTATGATATCAGCAAAGTTTTATACCTATATTATAATTCTCCATATTATAATAGATACGAAAAATATGTGAAGCCAAACTATTCGTAACATGATTAGTCAAAAGCAAAAAAATATATGCAAACGACACGAAAATTTACATTACATGATTTGTTGAAAAAAACAAACCTAAAATTATTAATTGTCAGCGAACTTTAGGACCATATTTTTGAAATCGTTTTGAAAAGTTTTTTTTTTTCGTACGAGTAATTTTTTATTTTTAAAAAAATTAAAGTTCTTGATCTATCAAACAAAAAAAAATCATTATTTCATATTTTTATTTTTGACATATCATAACTTAAGATAACGTCACGTACATTCTTCTATCACAAAAAAAAAAAACAAAATTTGATAACTAAATCAATAAAAATCTTCTTCTAAAAAAAATATGAATTTTCATAAATAAATTACCGGCATTAAAATTAAAACAATTTTAAAAACCTTAAATAAAAAATTCATTCTTCTCATTATAAATTTGTCATCTCAAGAAAATTAAAGAATCCCAAGTAGGACATACATATATATAAAAAAAAAGAGAGTAACATTTATACCTATCGCGCACTTCATTAAAGCTCCATAAAAACTCCCACAGCTATCATCATTTCTCCAAGGATGTTGATTTATTTTCTCCATCTCTCTTATATGTAAGCTCTTACTGCAATCCTTTCACTCTATTTATCTCCTTCCTATCTATTCTCCATTCCACGCAATCTCACCCTCTTTTCATCTTTATTTTGTTCTTCACTTTTTTATCCCATTCTTTTTTTTGCTACTTTTCCTTAGCCAAGTTCTCCAGGGAAATATCATAGAATTGTGCTACTGGGACATTACCGGTTGAAACTTTAGTCGAATGATCTCAAGAAAAAAATAAACCAATGTAACTCAACTACCATGGGATTTTTTTCCCACAGTCAAACCAATCACAAACTACACATTTTTTTTTTTTTTATTAGAGCCATACACTATATATAATACATTTATTAACAATAATATCAGTAACTTTTATTTATATATATATGATGCAGCAATTGAACAACAAAAAATTACTCTTCCTTTTTATTGTAATTATAATTACTGTTAAAATTGTTAAGCAAATAATTTAAAATTGACTGATTGTGTACGTATTCAAATAAAAAATATCAATAAAAATACATGATAAAAAATAAAAAAATAATTAATAAACATGTTACATATAAATGTGATTATGCACGGTGAGTTTTATGAGGTCGTATAAAAATACACTGACTGTCAAAGTGTTTTTATGAGTAGAAGTGACAAATATTTCTTAATCCGTACTGACTAAAAATAAATTTATAAAATATTGGATTAATAAAGTTATTATTAAATATGAATAAGTATCCGGTTTGTGTGAAAATAAAACTACGACTGTAAAAATTAGGGTGGACGTGGATTAAGACTGGAGTGAAATATACTGGGAATTTATTTTAGTATTAAAACTCCGAATGGGAGTAAATGTGGATTGAAATAAAAATCAGATCAATACGAAATCACTCTACACGGAAAAAAAATTATGGAAATGGTTCCTATAATTATGTGAAATTTCATCCTATACCAGTATAGGAATGACGACCATAAATTATGGGAACACGTCCTATAGATATAGGAATATTACCCATAATTATGGGAGTAGTTCCTATAATTATGGGAATGATACCTATACCATTATGGGAATAGTTCCTATAATTATAGGAATGGTTCCGATAATTTATGGGAATGGTTCCTATAATATTATAGGAATGGTTCCTATAAATTATGGAAACACGTCCTATAGATATAGGAATATTACCCATAATTATAGGAATAGTTCCTATAATTATGGGAATGATACCTATACCATTATGGGAATAGTTCCTATAATTATAGGAATGGTTCCTATAATTTATGGGAATGGTTCCTATAATATTATAGGAATGGTTCCTATAAATTATGGGAACACGTCCTATAGATATAGGAATATTACCCATAATTATAGGAATAGTTCCTATAATTATGGGAATGATACCTATACCATTATGGGAATAGTTCCTATAATTATAGGAATGGTTCCGATAATTTATAGAAATGGTTCCTATACTATTATAGGAATAGTTCCTATAATATTATAGGGATGGTTCCTATACTATTATAAGAAAAGTTCCTATAATAGTATAGGAATGGTTACTATACTATTATAGAAATGGTTCCTATACTATTATAGAAATGGTTCCTATACTATTATAGGAATAGTTCCTATAATAGTATAGGAATGGTTCCCATCATGGTATAGGGGTGGTTCCTATAATATATAGGAACCATTCCTATAATAGTATGGGTACAATTCCTATACCATTATAGGAACCATTCCTATAATAGTATGGGTACAATTCCTATACCATTATAGGAACCATTCCTGTAATGCATAGGAATACTCCCTATAATTTTCTTTCCGTGTAGTAGAAAAATTATCCCTACCTTACCCTGTATGTGGACTGAGTTTTTTGTAAAAACTCCGAAACTCCGAGGGAGTGAGTTTGGATTTTTTAAAAATTACTCTGCATACAGAGTAAATAGGAAATTTATTTTTCCAGCGGAAGGATTTCGAAGTAATTTGGATTTTTTTTGGATCCGCATTCACTTCGATTTGGAATTTGGATATTTAAAAAAACTCCATTTAGGAATTTTACCCCAAGGGGTTTAAATACATAGTCTGCTCCGCATTCACTCCGGATTTAATCCGCGCTCACTCCGAAAATTTTATGATGCTGGTTAGTGAACAATTAATAATTTTCGGATTTTTTTCTCTAAATCAATGGCAAAAAAAGAAAAACTAAAAATATGCACATTTAGAAAGCTTCAAAAACTACAGGTGCAATTTTTTCAAAAAAATTTTTTTTTATAATTTATCTGTAAAAAAAAAATCCAAAAATTATTAGACGTCAGCTAATCAGTATTATAAAATTTTTTACAGCAAATGTATGACTTTAATTGGTAATTTTAAATAATTAGATTTATGAAGTCAAAATTTTTTTTTTTAATTCTTGTAAAAGAAGAAGAGGCAAAATGGACCCCCTTAAAGAAATTGTGAATTATTTCGCGTGCCAAATGCCAAAAGGGCGCATTACAACAGTTAGATAGGGTTCCATGCCGAAAGGGCGTATAAAAAAATTTTTTTTTGCCATTCTTTTTAGAATCGCCCAAAACGTAAAGATCTACAGAAAAAAAATTTTGACGTACTAACGCCAATAGGGCATATCTTAAGATATACGCCCTTTTGGCTTTGGAAATTTTTTTTTTCATTTTTACGTTTAAAACATGTTTACAAAACGATTGGCACCAAAAAAAAAATTATACGCCCTTTTGGCATTTGGCACGCGATTTTTTCATTAGTTAAAATTTTTATTAGTTTATAAAAGTACTTGGTATTAATATGAGTAGATCATAAAAAAAATTCAAATGTGGGGCAAAATGAGCCATTTAAAAAATTTTAAAACTAATTATTCTATAATAATTTTACTAAAAATTAATTACTAGGATCTTATTAATGTGAAATGTATTTTTAATTATGAACTAAAAATTTTAATAAAATTATTTGAATTCAAATTTTTAGTAATCAATTTTAAGTGGACTAAATTACTCACGTATATGATGCCTCCATATACAATTTATAAAAAATTTCAGGAGGTCTATTTTTCCCCTCCCTCTCTTCTATTGTAATTATTTACATTATCAATTAAATGGTAGCATAAAATAAATAAATTTGTACAGTAAAGTCAATAATTTAATTCATTAAATTATAATATAGTCCATGTAAATAAATGTCTGATACTATTAGACTGAATATAAATATTTATAACATATAAAATATGTTCTACTAAAAAATTACTAATTGATAAGACAGAAAAAATAAATAACGTAAATTGTAATAATGTGACATTGACGTCATGTGATTAATGTATCCATCGTAATTGATAGTAAATAAAATATATAGACATAAAAAAAAATAATTATAATTATTAATATATTAATATTATTATTATTTGATAAGTTGGAGTGAATGGAATTTATTAATACGGTTAAGAATTTTGTGGACTGCAGATCTTTTGTAAATTAAATCCAGCACAAAAATAAAAATTAGTATTTAAAAAATATATATATAAAATATAAAATAAGTTATTATAATTATATAATTAATGAAGAAAAACAATAATGATTGTAAATAATGGAAATGCTGTCACTGTAAAATATTCACATGGAAAAATAAAATATAATCGTCTGTATAACTGATTGTCAAAAATTGTATCTTATAATATTAAATAAATATTGTCAGAATCTCTAATGACTTTTAATTATTTATAAATTTTTTAAAATAAATACGGCTGGCTAATTTCAAAACACAGTAACTGATAAAAAAAATTTTTTAAATATGCATTGAATCAAGGTCACGAGACTTCATTGGAACTAAAAATACCAAAAAATTGATTTTGAAAAATTGGTCAGTTACTGTGTTTTGAAATTGGCCAGCCGAATATATTCGTGTAAAAAAATTTTTGAAAAAAAAAATTGGAGAAGCGTTGACTACTCAAAACTTCAAATCATGACACAATGACAATTTTTTTAAACGACTTTTAACTTCTGAAAAGAAGAAAGAAGAAAACAATCGACTTAATATTAGAAAATGAAAGACTAGACTCTTTTAAACTTTTTTCAAATCTCGATTGAAAATGATAAATTTTATCTCTTATTTTTCGGTGCAAAATACTACCAGAAGAAAGCTGATTTTGAATTATTTTTCAACTTTTTTTTGAGTATATTTTAATAGAATCAAATCATTCATTGATGTTTCTTTTAAATTTTCAAAAAGTTGAAGAACGTTCAAAAAAGGTTAATCGTTGTGTCACAATTTGAAGTTTAGAATAGCCAACACTTTTTCAATCTACTTCCAACAGTTTTTTTTTTACGGCGATATTAATTGAGTATTATTAATTTTTAATTAATGAACAATATTATTATAAATATAACATTATCAAAACCAAAAATTCATAGTGTGATTTTTTCGATTTTCCATAACCAAAAATCTGTGAGACATCATAACTCTGAACAATATTTATTATTTAAATAAATTGTTAAGGTAAAAGCCCCTATACCCGCTCAGTACCATTAGTCGCTCACTTTGACTGTTTAAGGCTTTTTTTTATAATTTCTATAAAAAAAAATTACAACTAAAAATATTATTATTGATAAATAATTATTTGTGACTCTAAGGGTGTGTTCAGAATTATACTCTGAAGGTGAAGAATTACCTATCCAGGTGTAATTAGTACCTTTGTAATGTTAAATCGCACCTCAAGTTCGACTAGAGGATATTTCTGAACGCAGGATTTGAATATTTTCTCTTCCAGAGTGGGTTTCTGAACATGCCCTAAATATATTAAAATATCATGTATCAAATTATTTTATAAGGTAAAAGCCCCCATTATTGACAGGGCCCCTACTATTGACATATTGTTTTAATTTATTAATTTTTTAATTAACTGTATGAATAATCACATTCCTCAAAACTTCTTATCAATTTTTTGATATTTTTAAATGGAAAAATAGTTCAATTTTATTTCTGGGTATAAACTATTCGCTGTAAAAAAAATTTATTTTCCCGACTAGGCCACCTTCGCTAGAATGTTTGAAATTTCTTAACAATTTCGTTTAGAGAGATCGTATTTTTAGAAACGAATTACCCTATATAGTTCTAATGTAAGTGTATTATTAAAAATTGTTTCAGTTTATCTATAGTCTAAATAACCCCAGAATCATTAATTTAGACTGATAAATCTTAATTATCATTTAAAAATAGCAGGCGTCAATAGTCGGTACATAAAAATTCACGTGTTTCAACTAGCGACAGGCCATAAACTCAAGTAATTTAACCTCCTTAACATACATATCAATAAATTTATGTTAACACGCTGTCTAGTAATTTCATAATAAACAAAACATTGAATAAAAAATTGTCGAATCAAGAATAGTGTCGTCGAATTTATAAAAAAATAAAAGTGTGTCCTAGATGAATTTTTAATTGTAATTATCGTATTTTGTCGTTTTTAATTAAAATATTTATTATTAATTTAAACCTAATTGACGGTGGTCTTTAATCATTGTTTATAAACTGCCGCGCATGCGCATTAGACCTGTCAATAATGGGGTCCATGGTATGTCAACAGTTGGCTCTGACACTATTTTACCTCGTCAATAATACCTGCACTTGACTTGTTGGTTGTTAATTAATATATTTTTTATTTGATTCATTGCTATTTAAGTAAATTAGTTTAAATATACAAGTAGAGACATCAATTAAAACGTCTAATGCAAAAAAGTTGATTATATTAATTTTAAATACGATAAAAAAATTCAAACAATCACAGACATTCTTATAGTGTCAATAATGGGGGCTTTTACCTTACTTCCAACAGTTTTTTTTTTACGGCGATATTAATTGAGTATTATTAATTTTTAATTAATGAACAATATTATTATAAATATAACATTATCAAAACCAAAAATTCATAGTGTGATTTTTTCGATTTTCCATAACCAAAAATCTGTGAGACATCATAACTCTGAACAATATTTATTATTTAAATAAATTGTTAAGGTAAAAGCCCCTATACCCGCTCAGTACCATTAGTCGCTCACTTTGACTGTTTAAGGCTTTTTTTTATAATTTCTATAAAAAAAAATTACAACTAAAAATATTATTATTGATAAATAATTATTTGTGACTCTAAGGGTGTGTTCAGAATTATACTCTGAAGGTGAAGAATTACCTATCCAGGTGTAATTAGTACCTTTGTAATGTTAAATCGCACCTCAAGTTCGACTAGAGGATATTTCTGAACGCAGGATTTGAATATTTTCTCTTCCAGAGTGGGTTTCTGAACATGCCCTAAATATATTAAAATATCATGTATCAAATTATTTTATAATATATTATAAATTTAAATTGAATGACTGTTTTCAAAATCGCGCATAGCCGGGCATTTTTTACTTTAACGTTCATTCGTTAGATTAAATTGAGATTACGTCAAATTTGTTAAGAATTGTTATAACTATATCTTATTAAATACATTTTTAAAATTCATGAAATTTTATAATATGAAAGAATAAAGTAATAGAATTTCAAAATTATTTTCCAAATTAATAAATTGATCATATTTTAATTGATATTGTCTTTGAGCGACTATAGGGCCATGTGTTGATCGAGTAAAGGTACATGACAACTTTTAGTGAGCGACTATGGGTACACTCAAGGACCTTATTTAAAAAATTAATAATAATTAATTATTAACAATATTCTTCAAACTTAAATTTTATTCTAATACTTAAAACTATAAAAAAAAAATATGGTTTTTCATTTTATTTAATAATTTATATTGAGTGATTCAATCTCACACCAATGAAAAGTGAGCGGGTATAGGGGCTTTTACCTTATTTGCAAAAAATTAATTACGACTTTTTATATTCAGAAAGTTATCCTGCTGCCAAAACTTTTTAAATGTTCTGTCTTATCAACGTATGCCGAAAAGGCAGATATCTGTTACAAGATTTCAAGCCGGCAACGTGTATACATAAATAAAAAAATATAACAGAGTGTTTTCTAACTCCGCTCACATAATTTTTTTATTTTTCAAATAATAACAAGCAATTATAATTTTTACTTTTACAGTTTATTTATTTAATAAACTCAAGTAATTTTTTTCATCTGTCGTGTCGACGCTGAATTCAAAATCACTTCTAATTTAAAAATAATAAAAAAGAAAAGCGATTGTGAAGTTGAGAAAAATTATTTAAATAAATTGTTAAAATAATTGAAATAATGAAGACTGCACCTCATCAGCGATTAGTAATGGTTGGAGATCGTGATGGGTAATTATTTAAATTTAATTATTCAGATTATTGACACTATTTATTTTAAGGTTATCAATACAGTATTTAAGTTTCCTAACTTTGTATAAAAAAAATTTGGCTCATCCTTTTAAAAAGCATCTTTATGACATCTACAAGTTGTCTCTGTGCTACTTGAGTTTATTTAAATGAATAAAATTCAAAAATAAATAAAATATTTTTATTTTGTTTAAAAAATTAAAAGACTAAAGTTAGCAAACATCTGTCAATTTTCAACACTTTTAAATAATGAATTAAAATGTTTATAAAATGAAAAAAATAAATAAAAAAATGCACGCTTCAATTCAAAAATCAGTGCATGTATGTTTCAAAATTTTATTTCTTTAATTATTTATTCTATTTATTTATAATTTTGAATTTGTCTAATGTCTGCTACATTCACACTCATTACATTTATATGACAGTAAAATTAGCAGACATTTGAAATTTAAATACATATTTTAAACTCATAAACAATAAAAAAAAAAAAATATCTCTAATATAAATTCACGAGTTGAAAAATTGATAGACTATAAGTGCAGTTTTTAAAAATATCTTTTTCAATATTTATTATTTGTTAAAAAAAAATTCAAATATTATTAAATGCCTGCTAACTTTATTGTCGTTACATTTACACTCATAAAATATATATGTAATTTATATAAATTTAAATTTACTAAAGTCAATATGTGAAAAATTTAAATAAAATTTCCAAGTTTAAATTTTCAATGATTATTAGACTGAACACCTAGAAGTCGGCTGCCAATATTTAAATTTTCATTCATATAAATAAATCAACAAATGACTATTTTTATTTATTTTTTGTACAGGTTGAAAGAACTCTTAAGACGTCGTCTTGTTGAATGCGGATGGCGGGATCAAGTTAAAATAATTTGCAAAGAATTGATAAAAGAAAAAGGACATGACATCACGTATGACAACATGCTGACAACAGTAACGAGCAGAGCACGCAGCCTTGTACCTGATTCTGTAAAAAAAGAACTGTTGCAAAAAATAAAAAGCCAACTGTTGGCACAGGAAGAGAAATTGAAAATTTAATCATAACAATAAGATAATTAATATTAATTCTTATTAAATATTTTGTGATAAGTAATTTATTTTATAACTAGAATTACTTGGTCAAAATAATATTACATTGATTTACATTTATTAAATATATCAATGCAATTACTTGAGTTATGTCTTAATAATTAAATAATTAATTTTTTTTATTCAATACATTTACAATTAATACTCTGTCGATCTATTGGTGGCTGTAAATAATTATATTGTTTTTTCCTTTTACTTTAATAAATGTAATGATAAATTGTTA
Organism: Microplitis manilae; assembly: GCA_030273425.1. Lineage (NCBI taxonomy): Eukaryota > Metazoa > Arthropoda > Insecta > Hymenoptera > Braconidae > Microplitis > Microplitis manilae. The sequence continues at coordinate 22,535,710 of CP092726.1, forward strand.
CTATTCAACTATTATTTTCATTGTAATTTTATTATGAAGTAAGGAAATAACCCAAGCAGCACACTTGGCTTAGTGACAGCTACAAGATAGCACTTTGAGGACCCTATCTAAAAAATCCATGTGGGATTGCATATAAACCCGTGGGAATTCATATAGAAAAGTATGGATTTATGATTGGTAGGGGAGAGTGGGGTCAATTGAACCAAGGGGCAATTGAACCAAGGGGCAATTGAACCAGTAAGCTTAAAAAATCGAAAAAAATATAAAAATGAATCGCCCTCTTGGAATTATATTTTAATACACTAAACCTTAGTCTGATCAAAATTTCGAACCAATATGATGATTTAATTTTAAAAAATTCAAGTTTTTGTGTTTTTAGGTATCTAAACCTTGATTTCACCTCTTGGCAAATTGTTTAATAATTTTTTAATTTTCAAATGAAATCTTAAATTTTTTTTTGTAATACCTTCTTACATATATTAGTCATAAATTTCTAGCTTTACTTCTAGTAAAATAGTTCTTGAATATTTTTTTTTAAACTAATTATTTAAATAAAATCATATGGGGTCAATTGAACCAGTACTCTCGGGGACGGTTGAACCACACGAATCACACTGTGAGCATCAGAAATGCGCGCGCATCTTGACAGAATGTGAAAACAAGCTAAACTAACCAAGAAAAAAAATAATTATAGTGACAGAAGTTTTAAAAGTGATTGTTATAACATATAATGTTATATAAAATAATAAATATTATTAGAAGTGTTGTAATTTTAGTTTTAAGCTGTAATGAATAGTAAAATATTCATTAAAGTCATTCATTAATGGTTCTAATACTCTTGGTTCAATTGTCCCCGACTAGTGGTTCAATTGCCCCCGCAAAGGGGACGATTGAACCATTTGATGCAGTTGTACAATTTCGTATTTATTGAAAATTTTCATCATTTGTTAAGTTATGTGCTTGTGAGAAATGATAGTCTGTATAATAAGTTATAATTTTGTAAAAAAAAAAGTTATCATTTTGCTTTTATTCATATAAAAAAAAAATGTCAAAGTATTTTTGGTTCAATTGACCCCACTCTCCCCTACTGAAGAATGATGAACTGGATTTAATTTTTTAATCAGGCAAAAAAATATAAGTCTAATTACATGTTTAGATAATCTAAAAACTTTTATTTTTTATCAAAGAATACAATCATTTCGTGGCAAGTTATTTATCGTATTACCCGCGCTTAACTTTTTATAACCGCGAACTACTTGCGATTAGAAAATACGATTAAATAAATTAGTCTATTTTCATTTTTTTATTAAAACTTTTTAAAATATTTCATAGTCGCATTCCACAATAAAAATATATCATCGTATATCAATAATCAGCTGATCAAAAATGCATAAGTCTCACATGTAGTCATCAAACATTTAAAAAATCATTTTCTTTATTTTTCTTTACAATACTATAAATAAGCTTATACTTAATACACATAATATTAATAATAATAATAATAATTAATAGTAAACAATAAAAATAAATCTAACAGTAGATTAAACCAATAATTATTTACATATTTAAATAAAATAAAACCGGATTAAGGTACAAATATGTAATGAGAAACATCATTAAGTGATTCATTAGCGTCCTCAACAACTTTCGACTTAAGTAATTTTATTTCCAGCCTCAATTTTTCTTTTTCCATCTCTTGCTTACTCAACTCATTAGTATAACAATCGATTTGTAATTTAAGTTTATTTTTTTTCAGCTTCAACATTTCTGTTTCGTGATGTAATTTACCCTTTTCAGCTCTCAGTACTGCAAGCTGCTCAAGTAATAATTGATGACTGGCTTCTTCTGCAAAGACAACATCATTTACATCCGTATTGTCTTCTGTGTTTATTGTAGTCCGAGATACTCCAGCAATTTCTCCGCCAGACGGTCGATTAATATCGCTGTCATCAATACAATTATCAGCATCAACATGAGAGGGTGATTCTTTCATAATCCAAATTCTATTGGTGTCATGATGGTGATGATTGCGATGATGAGAACTATTATTACTATTATTTTTACTAAGACCCGGTGAATGTCCATCAATATCTGCTGATAATTCCATTGCTTGCGCAGGTACAGGTGAGGTAGATGTCGTTTTTGAAATGTTGTCTATTTCGACCCCGGTTGAAATAGGATCTATTGACAAGACTTGGTTGTCGGGATGATCATCGTTTACTTGATGTGTTAAATGATGATCATCGCAGTAACTATTAAAATCACGTTCGTCAACAAACACCGACCCGTCGGAATTTACTATCGACTCAACGATAACTGATGGATCTCCATCTTCCATAACTAGTTCACCGACAATCTCTCCATTGGGTGATATCAAATCACCCTCATTATTTGTGCTCAGTAATTGACCTTCTGATGTGTCCATGTCATCGACAACTTCTTCTTGTGATAATTGAGTGTACGAATCATCCCCATCGTTACCTTCACTTACTTCTGCTAGCTCTGATGATAATTCCTTTGTTTTAAAATAAACAAACCGATTTATTTACTTATTTTAATAACATATACAGTCGACTATTCGTTATGCCTGTTTCTAAAAACTTCAATCCCTTCATCAGCGGCTACTAACCCAGAAGACTGAAATTCCAAGAAAAGTTTTCTCTAAATCCAGGCTTATGGGTAGTCGACTGTATATTAGATAGATAATTAAAATACCAAGTTAATGAATAAAATAATAACTTACATCTTGTCCCCAGGGTGATCGAGGCGGTTCCTTTTTAATTCGTTTAACAGTCTGTGACATTTCATCCTCAGATTCCGAAAATACTTTACCACCGGAATTACGACGCTGCAAATCCTCCAAGTCTCGAATCCGTTCAAACAGCTCATAAGCTCGCTCAGGAGTGATTTCTTTCTTTTGTTTATTCGCCGCAGCGATATTGAACAAATCCTTTGATCGTAATATTTTGTTCGTCCGTAAACGTACATACTCTTTCAATCGTTTCCGGTCAATATGTAACTGCATGAGCTCCTGTACTTCTTGCTTCATTTCTCCGCATAGTTTTCTCTCTTGTGGTAATTTTTTGAATAATTCCTATTACATAAACAAACAAATTTATATATTTTATTTACTTTATAATAATAATAATAAATTATTTGTTATATTAAAAATAAATACCTCAGATATTTCGTGATTATGTTCATTATTAACACTAGTAACTTCTAATTTTGTTCCATCCTTTGATGCTCTTAACATAATATGAGCAGGACAGTTTGTTCTGATTGATCTGATATTTAAAAAAAAAATATAAATTATTATTCTAATACTTCATATTTAATCAATTGCAACATATTAATTTATAACATACTGTGATTGCCGCCTGCCAGCACCACGTGGTAAAAATTTTTGTCCCCCATAAATACACGCGTATTTAACAGAATAATATTTAAGTTTCTCGCTAATAGGCCTTGCGGTTTTCATGTGAGCACCGCTGACAGTTCTACTGTCTCTTCTCCAGTAATGTACCAAACTACGTTTAGAAAATTTTTCTAATTTATATTCCAGCTCTTCATAGCTATTAAACAATTCCCCCAAATGAAATGATACATCATCGTCATCAGCACCTCCACCTCCTCCTGTATTTGTGTCCATAATAATAATTACTATTATTATCAACTAATTAAATTAATAATCAACCTGTAAAATTAAAAACCATCATCATCATTATCATCAACAACATAAAAACAACAATGATAATTATTATTATTGTTTACGTTCATACTGGGCATAAATATAATTAATTAACGGGAAATAAGGACACTTATGTATGTATTCACTAGTGGTAATTAATAATTACAATTACAATCTTCTGACGAATGTGTAAATTTTTATAATTGGTAACTATATAACATATATGAATTGATTAAGCTATGACTCTTGTAATATATACATTTAAACAATTTGTGTCTTAGTATTGTAGAGCCCTGAGGAAGTCATAAATCCCTGATTAAAAGAAACGATTCGAGACAATTCAAAACGATTCAATTTTACTACTATATAGATTCATTATTGAGTGGATTGTTTTATTTAATCAGAGATAGTGACGAAACGTTGGCAATAAATAAAAAAATAATTGCACATACATAAGTTTCCTTATTTTCTGTTAATTAATTATAATAATTATTATTATAATTAAGTAAAAGAACTTTTAAATAAATAATTAAAAATATAATTAAATAAAAAATAACTTGAATTATTGATAAATTATGAAACTGAAGTCAGCAGACATCTAATAATTTTTTGAATTTTTTCAAAATGATAAATTGTGAAAAAAAAAATTATTTTTAAAAATTGCACTCATAGTTTTTTAAATTTTCTACATTTGCGTATTTTTAGTTTTTTGTTTTTTAAAACTAAATTGTAGAAAAAAAAAATTCAAAAATTTTTAACTGTCTGTTAACTTGAAATCATGATAAATTTTTAAATTATTGACACCATTATTAAATGTATGTCAATAAATATGAGTTTGTATGCAAATAAATATATAATTGTTATTATTATTGACAAAATAAATTAATAATTAACCTGTAAAATTAAAAATCATCATCATCATAACAACAATAATAATAATTATTATTATTATCATAATTAAATAAAATAATTGTTAAATAATTAATTAAAAATCAAATGAAATAAAAAAAAATTAATTTAAATTATTGAAAAATTTTTTAATCATCGATACCATTATTAAATTTATGTAAATAAACATATTGATATGAAAATAAATATATAAACAATAAATATGAGTGTAAATATAGTAGACAAGACAATGTTTTATTATGTATAAAAAATTCAAATAATTAAAAAAACTAAATTTGAAAAAATGCATGTATTAATTTTTGAATTGTCTATACATGCATTTATTTTATTTTATTATTTAAAAGTTTTTAAAATTGTCAGATGCCCGCTGACTCTATTGTCTTGCAATAAATAATTAAATGTAAAATAATAAAAATGAGGGTTAAATATTGAAAAAGTAATGGCGTGACAGAAGCCAAGATAATCAACCGTGATCTCAGACAAATACTGTCCATCATTTTAAACTGGTGAGACGGACTATTAAACAATCTCCGTTGTCATTACATTAACAATTTTTTAAAATTTAAACGTATTTACAAACTCATTCAAATTATTTCGTTGCAATGAATAAGTAATAAATAAATTTTTATTTTTCATGATAATAAATAAAATATGGTCATACGTACCGGACATTTTAACTGGATGATGATAAATGTCAACTATTTTGTACTTGAACTTTTTTTTTAGCTGTTTTTGGATTTTAAAATTTAGTATTGTTGTTGTTAATAAGTAACATGTATTGTTGGGTGAAAGTTTTATTTATTTGTTAAGGTTATAACTATTTTTAATTTAATGATAGTGAACTTGATTATTTTTGGGTTCATCTGATCGAGGGCGCTGGTTGTAAATTTAATAAATTTATTTTTCAATTTTTTTCGTCATAGATTTGCTATTATTATTATTATTGGGTAGTAATTTATCTTTTACATATTTGTTTTTAATTTAAATATTAAATAATTACAATTTTTAAAAATTCTTTTTTTTTCGCGGGAATAAATAATTTTTTAAAGATTATAAGTTTTAAAAATATATTGAATTGTTTTTGTTACAGAAAAAAATGATTTTCACTAGAATAATACTTTGTTATAAATTTGTACTGAAATTGGGGTAAATTGTCATATAAATAATGATTTGAATTAATTAGATTGAAATCTTTATTTCGAGTACAAAAGTTTATTAATTAACAGTTGATTAAATTTTATTTTTTTTTTCAAGTGAAACTTTTTTAAGCATGGTAGAGAAAAATTTGATTGACGCATTAAACAAGTTCCTTCATTGATTATTATTATCATATATATGATGTATATATATCACAAAATTCAGCTATATTTATAAACAAAATACCTATGATTTTAAATGGAGATTTTGATGTCAATTTTGCTGTAGACAACTTATTAAAATTAATTTAATTTTTAAAAGACAATTTGAATCTATCTCTACAAAATAGGATGATATCAGTCCTATTAAAAAAATCTATGATGGATTGCATGATAACCCATGGGAATCCATATTGAAAAGTATAGATTTATGTAAGACTCCATAAGAATTAATGTAGGTGTATGGATTTATATAAGAATTTATATAAGAAACCATGGGGATCTGGATTTCTATATGAGAAATCCTCACAGGAAAACGTGGAAACCTGGATTTTCATGTAGGAACTCGAATATATGGATATTTTAGTGGCGAATTCATACAGGAATCTAAGTTTCTATAGAATTCGAGCTGGACTTCTGTCTATCGCCAATTGATTCGCGTCCCTGCTTAAAAAATCCGACAGATATCTATCCTAAAATTCGATAAATATATTCTTATAGCTGTAAGTCTAGGCTCTGTACTTAGTACTAGTAGCTAACTTTACTGTACTTAGTAGCTAACTACAGCACTTCTCATAAAACTCAATTTATTTTTATAAAATTTCTATGGGAATTCATAAGAAACTTTTGGATTCTATGAAATTTTCTAAACAGGGATTTTCTAAACAAAGATTCTTATAGAAAACCATATGGGAATCCGTCTGAAAACGCCATAGGAATCTACGTTGAATTCCTATATGGATTTTTTTGATAGAGATTTTTTTTATTACGATCTATAGAGTTAGAATTATTTTTTGTGAAATTAAACGAAATGGAACGGAATTTTTTATTCAAATCTTTTTGTCATTAAATTTTTCATACAATTGACTATAAAAATTCAAAACTGACTGTTATAAATTTAAGACTGTGTTTGATAATTCAATACTCAAAGACTTAAAATTTAAAACTTTGATTGAAAATTTAAAATGTAAAGCCATCATTGAAAATTCATATTTTAGAGACTTTGAATTTAAACCCGTAATTGAAATAAATTTTTGTTAAAAATGAAATGAATATAAACTTGCACTGAATTGTAAAAATTTTCTATTTATTTTCATTTAAATAATTCTATTAAAATATTTTACTATTATAGATTGTTATAATATTAATTATATATCTATAATTATTTTTAAAAAATGTACAAATTATATTAAATAATTTCTCGGGTTTAGGTACTAAGGTAACCAATCATCATCTAAATCCATTGGAGGAATTGGCGGTGGTTCGGATATAACTGATGCTGTCTATAAAAATATATATACAAAATTAATTTAATACTTTAGTTATAATATAATGTAAATATATATGCAAATACATACATCAATGTCTTTCGAATCAGATATTTTATCAATTACTGGAAGAATAAAACCATCGTCAGTTGATGCTGACGAAACAGATTTAAAAGTATCAGGTTCAACATAATCTTTTATTTCTCTATTATTTGAACGAGATTCAATGTTACTTTTTTCTTTTAAAACTTGTAGAGTTATTGCCTGTAAAATTTTTAAATTTTATTTAAAATCAATGTGATTTTTTAAATTATTTTATTAAAGCCCTAAGCTAAGCCAAGTTTTATTAAAGATTTGTCTCACAAGTAAATTTTTTAAAGGACAAAAAAGTAATTAACTAATTAAGTTTTTTAAAAAGTAATTAATTATGAAAAATCTCACTTTAATTGTACTTGCTATTGTAGTTTTTATATAATCACTCGTGTAAGACTCATCAGTAAATTTAGTCATCAATGTCTGATACATTTTGTTCATTAGCTGTTTTATTTCCGCATCTTTATCATCGCTTGCCAAATTTTTATTTCCTAAATTCTGCTCAGTCTCCAGCATCATAACCTTCTGCTCTAATTTAATATTATCTTTCTGATACTTGATTACTTGTTCATTAGTACTTTTAATGTCTTCTAACGCTCTCTGATGTTCACTGCGCACTTCCATTAATTTTAATTCCAATTCTTTTATCCTTTTTTTCAACTCCATTTCTTCAGATGAAAAAACTTTATTGTCTTCTTCCAACCGCTCTAATTTATTAACATTTTCGACTGAATAATTTTTAATCGTCTTCAGCTCGTCTTCGAGTGATCGAATTTTTTTCTTTGCATCTTCAAGTTCTGTGTCCGATGAATTTTTTTCAGTTTCACTGGTTTTGGTGTCATTTTTATTTAAATTTAACGCAAGTAACATTTTTAATGATGATTCAAGTGCTTTCTCATTGCTAGGAGATGCAGTGGCATTTTGTAATTCAAGAATATGAAATTTATCTAGTAATTTTTGTACGTTATCTGATATTTTAGACATTCCCATACGAATCTCAGCATTGTGCGTTCGTGTTTCTGATAAAAATATATTTATATTTGGATCTAATGATCCTGTTACTGGAGATTGTGATACTGAGGATGGAAACGAGTATAATTGTCCATCTACCGTTGACATAAATTGTTGCTTTAAAAATATAAATAAATTATAAATTTATAGATGTTATCTATGGTTCCATGACAACTGATCCCCGACAAGTGATCATATGACAATCGATCCCACAGACAACTGATCTCACAGACTAGATCCAACTGACAACTGATCTTGTAATTCATCAGTTTCATCAAGATCTTCATAACTTTCATTACTATCATCTTCAAAATCTTTATTTTCATCATTTTAAACCGTATGTCGATGGGATCAGATGTCGGTGGGATCAATTTGTAGGGATCACTCGACGTGGTATAAAATTGTTGGGATCAGTTGACGGCACACACCGTTATCTATGGGACATTCCATGCCAAATCGATCATTTTTAACCCGACCCTTTTCGATTTGGCTGAAAGTAAAAATATCTAGAAGTAAAATTATCTAGTATGAATAAAACTTACAGGAATAGGTGTTGCCCAAGCACCGGGTGTAAATGCAGCAGGAACTAAACTTCCATGAGCAGTAGGTACCGCCATAGGATTATTACTTCTAACAAAATTACTTCTAACATCTGGTATATTTTCTTGACTACTTTCACTAGTGGTTTTAACATTAGATGAAATATTTTTGAGCCCATTATCAGACGTCTTCAAACGTCTGGGCGATTTGACCGGCATGTCTTCTTCAGTATCCTCAGAGTCAGTGGTTGTGGAGGTCGGAACCTTCGGTAAAATCGACTGACCCATTTTAGCCATTCGTGAAATGAGAGAAGCTTTACCAGTAGGAGGTTTAGGGGACGGTATGTTTTTTATTTCTTTAGTGATGTCAAGGACTTCAATATCTAAAGCGACGTCTTTGTCTCGCGGGAAACCAGGGCCTAGACTAATTTGTTTGCTTGGTGACAAAATTAAAATTCTTTTACATCCATGGCTGATACCCAGCAACGAACGTTCCCAGTTGTCATCAGATGAGATCTGTACTGTCATAGTTTGTACGGGTATCGACTGGATTTTTAATGGCTGAGTTATATTATTAATTATAGAATATTTAATACTAATATTGTCTCCTTCGTTCGCAACTTCTTTATCATTATTACAGACTGTCAAATCTTGGTAGTATATTGTCTCGTCTGTTTTTCCTTGGCGTAATAAATATTTAGACACGGCAATCTCTCGTGCAAATTCAGTACAAGAGTCATTGCTATCAAATAATATTGACCAGTTGTCATTATTACCGTCATAATAACTTACGTAATTATTTTCTTGAATTGATAATTTGAATTCTAACGTCAATGTTACTACTGATATATGCTCATTTTTATTGCGATAAAGTATCAATAAATATGTTTTTGTTGTCGTGTTTCCTGTTAACGCTATACCTAGTTTACCTAACGGTGAATATTGACCATTTTGTCTGAAATTATCAATTATTATAAATAAAATTTAAAGGTGTTCGAACTATTAGCACACCCCTAATAAAATCATAAATAATACTTACAATTTATAAGCATGAATAACTTTAGCTAAAATTACATCAGTCTTAGATGAAGTCGTTGATGACGACGGTGATGTTTGAACTTTAGTTTTATCATTTTTTGATTTTTTTGATGGAGTTTTAGATAGACTGTCTGGTTTACTTGAAGTACCGAAAATAGATGCTAAGTTTGATCTGATAAATATTTAAAATACAAATTTAAATATTAATAACAGTAAGTGAAGTAAAAGACCCAATTACTGACAGTGTATAAGGATATTATTTATTTTTCGTATTTAGTAAAGTTTTTTTACAATGGATAAAATAAAAAATAAAAAAAGTCAAATTATTTTGAAGTCGGCGACTTTTTCTGATGAATTCGCTCATTTTAAATTTTTATAATTTTAAATAGACATTTGAAGTGTCAATAATTGATAGCCTGTCAACAATCGACTCTTTTATTTTGTCAGTTTTGAAAAATAAATTTTAAATTAATAAAGAAAAAGATGAAAATTTATAATTGAAACAAAAGAATGAATTTAAAAATACAGTAGGTAATTATTACCCTCCAATTGGATTGAAATCTTGTTCATCATCATCTTTAAATATTTTATCTAAATTTGGTAATTGATTTCCACGACTCATTGTTACATAATATTTATTATTAATTAATTAATTAAAAAATTAGTTATTTTAAACTATAAATAAATAATTGGAATAAGGCAGTAGAAAATTTAAATGACGTTTAACATTTTAGGTTAGGGTTTGTATATAAATATTTACGCCCATTTGTCAAAATGCAGAATGGTAAATTTTATTTTACCAACAGATTTTTTTTTTATAGATTATTTATTAATAATATAAAGAATTAATTATGATTTTGAAGTTAGTAGACAGTTAACAATTTTCGGATTTCTTTTTTCTATAATTTAATTTAAAAAACCAAAAAACTAAAAATATGCACATGTAGAAAATTTAAAAAACTATAAGTGCAATTTTTTCAAATACTTTTTTTTTTAAGTTTATCGTTTTTAAAAAAATCCAAAAATTATTAGACGTCAGATAATTTCAATATCATGAATTTATTTTATAAATAATTTAAATTAAAATTTACAAGTAATAAAAAAAATGGATTTATTTCCTTTTTATTATTTTTTTAATATATTTTTTATACTATATATTATTACATAAAATAATTGATTAATAAAAATTATTACCGACTGAATATTTTAATTATTTTTTTAAATGAATTTATGTTTATTTTTCTCTACAAATTATTATTATTATTTATATAAATTATTTATGTTTTGCTGGCTCGAATGTGTAATGAACAACACCAGGCTGAGGCATTTGTTTTTCCAACTGAAACATTAATTAAATGTATTAATTATTAGTACAATATTAAATTAATCAAGTAAGCCAATTTATAATTAAAGCCATTCTCAAACCCCCCTCTTTCTCACCACTTTTTTAAAATATTCAATGACTTGATTGTAATCACCGTGTTAAAATTTTGATAATTAATTAAAAAAAAAGTTAATTAATTTAAAAAAGGGCAACGCAGTTACAAGTTCACCAAAACAGATTTTTAAAAAAATTATTTACAGTTGACATCAATTAGGAGATGAACGAAATTTGTTAATAAATTTCAGTAAAATCTTCATGTCAATTTTTGAATTCTAATTTCAAAATTTTGTAGGCTAAAATTTACTAACTAAATTTCATTTAACTTCTAATTGATATACTAATAATTGGAGAGCCGGTTTTTTCGTTCTGCTGTACTGCGAAAACTACTGAATCGATCGAAATAATACTTATACCATAAGATGCAGCGTGCTTCGGAAAAGGTTTTAGTGTATGATATGTTGGTGATTACTTATTCGGAACATATTTTTTTGACTTAGAAATGATGAATTTTTATTGTAACTAAATTTATTCTATTCGATTGTCACTTATTTAAAATAAATTTTTTAACTCTATTGGTCATGTTTGTTTATTGATTTGACATTTGGTGAATCGAGAACTGTTAAGAATTATTTATAATATGAGCATGTAATTTTTTTTGATTTTAAAAATAAGAGGGTATTCTAGTTAATACTATAGTAACAGTTCAAGATCATTGAATATTTTTAAAAAGGAATTTGAATTATTCTGACAGTTAAAATTAGTCAGGTTGGCTGTAATTAAATAAGAGAATAGTCAGTAGTAAGTAGTAAATACATACAACTGGTCTGAATAAAGGGTACATATCAGCAATGTAATTTAAAAGACAATAAGCTGCGAAAACTCCCCAGAATACCAATGGTGCGGTCCAATATCCGATGTATGGTTTCTCACCGTAATCTGTTCTGTCATCATTTAATAAATTTATTTCAGCATGGATCTATAATTAGTAAATTATTAATTATTTATTAAACTATTAAATAATCTACATTATTAAGAGAATAAGGAAAATTTTATCCTAGCCTTATCTTCATGATAAAATTACTTAACATAAGTACCCTGATAGCAAAAGTTGGAATTTTCATAAATTAATGGCGACTTTCTAAGAAAGTTGATGGCAAAAGATGTCATTTCATTAGTTGACAGAAAGTTGCCTTCAATTTTCTCAGAAAATTGTCGACAGGTTGAAGGGAAGTTGGCGACATGTACCTGAAGATCGTAACTAGCAGCTTGAGGGGTAATTGGAGGTTTGTAATTTTCGGCTGACATACAAGCATCTATATGCGAAACATTTCAACAATTGTCATCCAAAAACGTTACGATCTTCAGGTACATGTGACAACTTGTAGTCAACAGTTACAAAAGGTAAAAGTTGTTGACAACTTGTCATCAAGATGGTTACAACTCATGCAGACCAACTTTCTGATCAGAAACTCTGGCTACCAGGGTAAAATAAATTTAATTGAGTAAAATGTTGAATAAAAAAATAAATTTACCGGTTCATTGTAATTTCTTTTCGCATCAGGTTGATCCCACGGATAGTATGGGTCACGAGCACTGACTGGTTGATAAGGTAATTGTGGATAATCACCTACTGGATACATGCCATCATCTGGGTATAATTTATATTCTGCTGGGTGCAAACCATACTTTTCAGCAGCTTTTTTGTGCTCTTCCTCATTGACTGGTCGTGGACCAGGCATGTAGTCGTAATTAGTCATCACCTCTGATTGATAAATAAATAAATACACTCATTAATAGTAAATACAGAAAATAAATTATTCAACTAATAATAATAACAACACTTATGTAATGACGTAGTTAACCTGTCAACCCAGTCATAAGTATTATGAATTCTTTACTCAATGTAAAATAAAGTTTTGTATAATAAATAAATAACAATTATAAGTTAAATTCTTACTGGTTCTGATGACATTATAAATTACTCGGTTGTGTTTTGTTGTTAATGGAGCAATTAAGCTTTTTATTTTAACTAGAGATGCCATGATCCTTGTGGGTTAGACTTCTTGGATACCGACTGAGTCATTGGTCAGAAAAAATTGACTATATCACCTGGAAAACAAAGTCAATAATCATATACATAATTAAATAGTTATCAACATTTTAAACAATTAAAAGTTATTCATAAAATTAATCAGACATAAGAATAAATAATTCTAAAATTTATTTATTTAAATAAGTAATTATTTTTTTTATAGCAGACATCAGACAAATTTTAGATTATTAATAATTAGAATAAATAATTAGTAAAATTAAATTTAAAAAAAAAGGGCATTTAAAAAATTTTTAAACTAATAAGTGCATTTTTTATAAATATTATTGTTTTAAAATTATTTACTCTATTTATTTATAATTTAAAATTTCTCTAATGTCTGCTACATTCACACTCATATTTTTTTATGATATTGAAGTTAGCTGACGTTTAATAATTTTTGAACTTTTTTAAAAACGATAAATTATAAAAAATATTTTTAAAAACTGCCCCTGTAACTTTTTTGATTTTCTACATGCGTGAAGATAGCAGACATGAGACAATTTATAAATTTTAAATAAATAAAATAATGAAATTGAAAAAAATGCGCGTACTGATTTTTCATTTATCTAAATGCGTATTTTTTTATTTTTATTCTACTTACATTTTACTTATTTATTCGATAATTTAAAAAACTGTCACCTGTCAGTTACATTCACATGAGTGTGAAAGTAGCAGACATCAGACAAATTTAAAATTATAAATAAATAAAGTAAATAATTAAAAAAAAATATTTAAAAAAATGCACTTATTAATTTTAAAATTTTCTAAACGCGCATTTTTTTGAAATTTAATTTTTCTAATTATTTAGTCTAGTTATTAATAATTTTAAATTTGTCTGATGTCTGCTACATTCACACCCATAATTTTTCAAAGTTTTTTCTATAAATATTTTATTTCTTTATCCAAAAGATATTATTTTTTCTAATGTCTGCTACTTGTAGTGTCATTGTTTATGATGAGATAAAATTTTTATTTAAAAAAATATTATTGGAAAATATTACAGGAAATTTAAAAAATTTCCCGGCAAATATAAGATTTGGGAGTCAACGCTCCCGCAGCGAAGTTGAAAAACCGAAGCTCTGAAGCCGAATTAAAATTGTTTTGTAGTTCGTGACAAGTGACAAGCGTTGTTAGTTAAAACAAAAAGAAAAATGTCAAAATTGATTATTGTTGGGTGAAATAACTTGACATCATTGTTAGTATCATCAGTGTAACAATCAAAATAGTAAGTGGATTTATATTGTTACTAAACAAACTATCTAATAAATATCACAACAATGTCGTCATGACACTGAAAATTTTCTTTAATAAAAAAATCCAGTGAAGAATAAACTATAAATGAATATTAATAATTAAATGAACATTAATCTGATGATAAATTAATGATTAATGACACAGGAGTTGATTGTTAAATAAACTGGAGTCTGATCGTAATAATATGGCGAGTCCGTCGCCTCAGTCGTCACCGATGCCACCGCCACAAGCTCCGAGTCCAATGGGTCCACCACAACAATCCTCGTCGCCGTCGAATCCTCAAGGAAGCCCGATGGGACCTCCGCAGCATCACCCGCACAGTCCGACCCAGGGATATCCTGGTGGACCTCCACTGCCTGGTCCAGGTCCGGGACCTGGAGGACCTCCGATGTCTCAACCACCGCAACAACCGCCACCTCAACAGCAAAATTATCCACCGCATCCTCATCAAATGCCACCTAATCTAGGCCCTCAGGTAATTTATTTATAATTTACATATTTTTAAATTTTCATTCCTACATTTTATTTATTCAAAAACTTAAAAAAATGCTAATTGCCTGCCAAATTGACGCTTATTAATTAACTTAAGCTTAGATTCCTATATGAGTTCCCACATGTCGTTTTTGGATGGATCCCCATATGATTTCCTATAGGAATCCAGCCTAGACCTCGATATAAATTCTCACATGGGTTCCTATGAGAATTCATACCATGCCAAGTCCATATGGGAATCTAGTATGGATTCCCATATGCATTTTTACGATGATTTCCCATGAGAATCTGCACCATGTCAAAATCTACATGGGAATCTTGTATGGATTAGGAATCAGGAAAATTAACAAGTGTCACGTTATTGGCACAAACTAATTGATGAAAAAAAAATATCCTGTCAATAAAATATTAATCTGTTCGTTTATTCAATAGACGATAGACAGAAATCCAGATACTCCGGATTTTATAGAAATTACGTATATAGAAACCAAGATTCCTATATGACTCCTACAAAGAAATTCATGTATTCTTTTATGTCAAGTTCCTATATGGGAATTTAGGTACCCACAGCTTCTTATGTGGGTTTTCTGCATGAGAATCTAGGTACCCAGAATTTCCTATGTGGAATTCCTGTATGAGAATCCAGATACCCATTGATTCTTATATAAATTCATACACTCATATTAATTCCTATGGATTCTTACATAAATCCATACTTTCCCGTATGGATTCCTATAGATTCCCATGCAATTCCACATGGATTTTTTTTGGGTACGTGACTGCATTACTTCTGATTCCATAAATTTAATTTCCAGTTATAAGTCTCCCAAAATAATTAATAGTCTAATTATCAAAACAGTATTTTTTATTTTTTAATTGAAGTAATTCATAAGAATCACTAATTTCGTTGGAGTTCAACTTTAAGATCAGCATCGTTGATCATTTTTTTTAAATCTTGGGCTATTTTAATATTACAAGCGCCAATAGCACGTGGGTTCATTATATTAACATCATTTCCTGAAACAGATAAAACAAAACAATAACAATCAATTAATGTCATTGTCTGATGGGTTGATGGCTTTGCTGTTACGCAACTGAAGATAGTTGATGATTATTTTACCCCTCTTTTTTATTGAACATTTTATTGGTTCTTATAATTAAATATTAATTTAATTAAGGAAGATAAAATCAATTACCGGTCACACGATCAATAACAACACCTCCAGCTTCGGTGATGATTAAAGAAGCTGCTGCAATATCCCAAGTCGAAATACCTGGTCCTTCTATCTGATAACCTTCGATAGCTCCTAGCGCTATATGACACAGAGTTATCGCTGCACTACCAATTGTCCTTATTCTAAAATATAATTGTCTAGTTATTTGATCCTCGCTCATCAACTAAATTTCTTCTCATTATTTTATTACCCATGAGTTTTAGTTCCAAGTAATTTTATTCTCTCCATCATCTTCTCTTTCAAATCATCGACTTTCATAAATTCTGGTTCAATGGCAATAAGTGCTTTTGAAATGTCTAAAATATTAGTTTAATTGTTATCACTGATTAAAAAAAAAAATAAATTATTAAAGATTAAATTTATTTTTTATACAAATTTATACAAACCATCAACAGTTGACGTTTTTAATGGACGTCCGTTGAGAAAGGAACCTCTTCCTTTTCTTGCAGCAAATAATTGTTCAAGAACTGGATTATAAACGATACCTATTCTCATTTCTTTATTAATTGACAGCCCAATAACGACACAAATTTGTGGAAAATTATGAATAAAATTCGTTGTACCGTCTATTGGATCAATTATCCATGTAGGATCGTCTGTTAACTCTGGTAAATTTTTACCCGTTGATTCTTCGCCAATAAATCTTTAAAAAAAATAACGTAAGCAATAATTCATTTACTCTGATCGAAAAGTTGTACATTAGTAGCAACCAACTTGACGACAACTTGTTGACAACTTTCAGCTTTTGTAATTGTAACTATTGACTACAAGTAGTTGCCAACTTTCCCAGATACTTGGCGAAAATCTACTGCCGCAACTTGCTGTCATCTTTCTTAGAAAATTGAAGGCAACTTTCCGTCAACTAATGAATGACTTCTGCTACAAATTTTCTCAGAAAAATGACATCAACTTATAGAAATGCCAATTTTTGCGATTAACTTGATGATAAGTTGCTGCAGAAAGTTGTCACCAACTTGCTGCCGACTTGACTATCCGGGTTGCGGTTGCAAATATTTGAATTTAAAATTAATAAGATTAATTGATAACAATACAGGGTAGAGGTACCATTTTTGGTCACTTTAAGATGTACTTCAAGATCGGAACTTTTTTTACACAAAAAAAAAATGAAAATAACTAGTTATTTTACTGCTTAAGAGGTAGTCAGAGTTGACCTGCAATTTTTAGTTGTCATATGAAAGATTTCAAAAATTTAGATCCAATAGATTTTTTACTTTTCATTTTCGTTCCGCGAAAAGGTCCGGTTTTAGGTACATACTTTAGGGCCATTTTCGGAGACTTGAAAAATGAAAATAAAATAATTTGTAAAAGACGCGATGGCATAAATAATTTTTGAAATGTGTAAAAAGATAGTTTTATCACACTTAAAATGAAAACTTTATTTTATATTTTTTCATTAAAATAAAGTCTCAAATGTCCAAAAATGGGACAAGTGGTACTTCTACCTTAAAAGTCTATAAAATAAATTACTTATGATCAGGAAATTGTTGCCTCAATTTTCCTACAATGATATCTTCAATTTTACGATCATATTCAGTCACAAGATCCCAGTCGCCTAGTTTTTCTGTCACCGTTTTTCTAGCAAATGTCGCGCCTTTTAATACCTTGAAAATAATCATATATTATACGTTGTCTTGCGTAATTAATTTGTTATTTACTTTCTTATTGTCTATTCTTATCATTATATTTATAAATACATTCACAAAAAAAATAAAAAAGAAATTACATGTCCTGCTTCAAGGGTCAGTTTCATAGCAACGTCATAGTAAAAATCTTCATCCTGTTCAGCCATTGAAATAATAACAAAAACTTCAATTGCTAATTTTTATTTATATATTTTTTTATAAATATCAAGATTTGAGTCGATGTTTAACCAACAACTCGTAGGCGAAGACTGAGAATTAATTAATTCTTTCAAGATGTGGTCAGTATCGCAATCTTCGTAAGAATATCGCGTGTCTAGTAGTGGGGAGGGTAAAAGTTGCGTGTGAAAAAAAATTTTAATTCAGCTACACTAGGTCAAGTATATTTTATTTACCATACTATCAGTAAGACCCAATTAGAGTTTAAATGATAATTATTAAGTTGAATCAGTGATAAACTGAAATTAATTTTTTTTTATGACATTATGAAAGATATTTTATTATTAAATTATTTTTAGGGCCCACTGGAAGGTCCGCCTGGATCACAAGGCCCTGGAGGTCCGATGATGCAAGGACAGATGGGAGGACCACCGAACGCTGGACATATGGGATCAAATCAAATGGGTGGGCCCCGTGGACCTCTGATGGGTCCGGGGCCTAATCAAATGGGTCCTGGGGGTCTTAATCAAATGGATTCGGAAGGCGGACCAATTAGTGGACCAGGTCCGATGTTTCCTGGAGGCCCTCGGCCTATGGGACCGGGTGGATTAAATCAAATGGGGCCTGGTGGCCCTAATCCGATGGGTCCGGGAGGGCCGAATCAAATGGGACCTGGTGGACCTAGTGGCCCGAATCAGATGGGTCAGGGAGGACTAAATCAAATGGGGCCTGGAGGTAAGAGTTAGTGTTTAATTGATAAGGTGATTAGTGAAGCGATTGTTAAATTGTAATTATTTTTTAAGGTCCGAATCAAATGGGACCTGGAGGACAAATGGGTCCAGGTCATATGGGACAACCAGGTGGACCTCCAGCTCCACCACATATGCAAGGGGGTCCGGGACCACAAATGGGACCTGGAGGCCCGGGAAACCAAATGCCAAGTGGACCAGGACACATGCAAGGGCCTCCACCATCGGGACTTATGAATGCAGGACAAGGTCACATGGGTCCGGGACCAGGATCAATGCCAGGCCCGGGGCACATGAATCCATCCATGGCTGGTGGTCCACCGGGCCCGATGTCCGGCGCGCCTTCAATGGGTCCAGGCGGGCAGATGCCTAATCACGGACATGGTGCAAATGGACATTCTCAGATGAATGTGGGTGGTCCAGGAAATCAAATGAACATGAGACCTGGTGGTCCAGGTGTTCTTATCAATATGAGTGGACCTGGTGCTCCTGGACCTGGCCCAGCTGGTCCTATGGGTCCAAACTCCGGCCCAGGGAATCAAATGGGACCTGGTGGACCGATGATGCCTGTATCAGGTTCTAATCAGATGCCTCCAGGTGGACCCTCGAGTCAAATGGGACCGGGAGGGCCCTCAGCAATAGGCGTTAACAATTCCGGAAACCCAGTAGGTCCCGGCGGACCATCAGGACCTCCAGGTATGGGTCCGATGCCATCAGGAGCTCCAAATCAACCGATGGGTCCAATGGGACCCGGGGGACCAGGTAATCAAATGACTCCAGCTCCTAGTGGTCCCCCCGGCCCTTCCGGACCCGGACAAGAGAATCTCAATGCTCTTCAAAAAGCCATTGATTCCATGGAAGAAAAAGGTCTCCAAGAGGATCCTCGTTACTCGCAATTACTCGGTCTTCGTGCTCGTGGCCAAGGTGTTCCCGGCATGGGTGATAAGCAGAGCTTCAGCTCTCAACAACTTCAACAGCTTCGTGTCCAAATAATGGCCTACCGTCTGCTGGCCCGCAACCAACCACTGTCTCAGCAACTAGCTCTCGCTGTCCAAGGTGGAGCACCACCTCCAGGGATGCCTCAGCGACCCATGGACCCATCGCAGGGCCCCGGTACACCAGCTGGCCCTCAACTTCATTCCAGCGCCCCAGGTGGTGTTGGACCGGGTCCCATTGGACCTCCACGGCCCGGTTCCCAACCATCTCAACAGCAACAGCAACAACAGCAGCAACAACAGCAGCAGCAACAGCAACAACAGCAGCAGCAACAGCAGCAACAACAGCAACAGCAACCCGGGAATAAAATCAATCGCGTAACAAGTATTGCTAAGCCCGTCGGTATAGATCCTCTACTCATTCTCCAGGAACGTGAAAATCGTGTAGCTGCACGTATTGCCCTGCGTATAGAACAGCTGAGCAATTTACCCACAAATATGCCTGAGGATTTGCGTATAAAAGCGCAAATTGAACTACGTATGCTGCGAGTGCTCCATCTCCGACGTCAACTGTGTTCTGAAATATTAGCATCGACTCGCAAAGACACAACTCTTGAGACTGCGGTGAATTTCAAGGCCTACAAGCGGACAAAACATCAAGGATTACGTGAAGCTCGTGCTACAGAGAACTTGGAAAAACAACAGAAACTTGAAGCAGAGCGCAAACGCCGTCTGAAGCATCAAGAATTTTTAACTTCCGTCTTGCAGCACAGCAAAGACTTCAAAGAATTTCATCGTAACAACGTTGCTAAGTTGTCACGTCTTAACAAAGCTGTACTGAACTACCACGCAAATGCTGAGCGCGAACAGAAGAAGGAACAAGAGAGAATTGAAAAGGAACGTATGCGTCGTCTGATGGCCGAAGACGAAGAAGGTTACCGTAAACTTATTGATCAAAAGAAAGACAAACGTTTGGCATTTTTGCTGTCACAAACTGATGAGTACATCGGGAATCTTACTGAGATGGTCAAGCAGCACAAGATGGAGCAGAAACGGAAGCAAGTCGAGGAGCAGAAACGTAAGAAGAAGAAGAAGAAAATGCAAGACGGGATACCCGTCAATGAAGACGGAACTCCGGCTGAGGACACGCGGGTTCATGTCTATGAAGTGAGCACTGGACGGACACTGACGGGCGAGGATGCGCCGCTGATGAGTCAGTTGAATGCTTTCATGGAGTCACATCCCGGTTGGGAAGTCGTCGAGACTGACAGCGACGAGGAAAATGAAGAAGACGAAGAAGAAAATGTCTCGGAACAAAAAGCTAATGCTAGTAATTCTGCTGCTGGAAGTAACAGCACTGCGGGTGACAGTGAAGCTAATAAGAAAATAAACAAAGCTAAGGTTGAGGATGACGAGTATAAAACTGAAGAGCAGACTTATTACAGTATCGCGCACACTGTACATGAAACAGTTACCGAGCAAGCCTCGATTATGGTCAATGGTATGCTCAAGGAGTATCAGATAAAGGGTCTCGAGTGGTTGGTGTCGTTGTTCAACAACAACCTCAATGGAATTCTAGCTGACGAAATGGGTCTCGGCAAGACGATCCAAACGATCGCGCTCGTAACTCATCTTATGGAGAAAAAGAAGGTCAATGGCCCGTTTTTAATCATTGTTCCGCTGTCAACTCTGTCTAACTGGGTGCTGGAGTTTGAAAAGTGGGCGCCGAGTGTCGTTGTCGTATCCTACAAGGGTTCGCCCGCCGGGCGACGGGCGATACAGTCCCAGATGCGTGCGACCAAGTTCAATGTTCTGCTGACCACCTATGAGTATGTCATCAAAGACAAAAGTGTCTTGGCTAAATTACAGTGGAAGTACATGATCATCGATGAGGGTCACAGAATGAAGAATCATCACTGCAAGTTAACCCAGGTGTTGAACACACGTTATATTGCGCCACATCGTCTGCTATTAACTGGAACTCCGCTGCAAAATAAATTGCCTGAGTTGTGGGCGCTCTTGAACTTCTTACTACCCTCGATCTTTAAATCCGTCAGTACATTTGAGCAGTGGTTCAATGCGCCCTTTGCCACTACCGGAGAAAAAGTTGAGCTGAATGAAGAAGAAACAATTCTTATTATCCGCCGTCTGCACAAAGTACTGAGACCGTTTTTGCTGCGACGCTTGAAGAAAGAAGTCGAGTCTCAGTTACCTGACAAGGTTGAGTATATTATAAAATGTGATATGTCTGGGTTGCAAAAAGTTTTGTACAAACACATGCAGAGTAAGGGTGTGCTGCTGACTGACGGTTCCGAGAAAGGAAAGCAAGGAAAAGGTGGCGCGAAAGCGCTGATGAATACAATTGTCCAGCTTCGTAAATTATGTAACCATCCATTTTTGTTCCGAACTATTGAAGAAAAATATTGCGAGCACATTGGGGTCCAGGATTCTCACACAGTATCAGGACCAGATTTATATCGTGCGTCAGGTAAATTTGAATTGTTGGATCGCATACTGCCTAAGCTGAAGGCGACCAACCATCGCGTGCTACTGTTCTGTCAGATGACGCAGCTGATGACGATAATGGAGGATTACTTGAGCTGGCGCGGGTTCAAGTATTTGCGGCTGGACGGTACAACCAAAGCTGAAGATCGTGGTGATTTACTGAAGAAGTTCAATGACCCTGGGTCACAGTATTTCTTATTCTTGCTGTCAACTCGTGCAGGTGGTCTGGGTCTTAATTTACAAGCCGCTGATACTGTTATTATATTTGATTCCGACTGGAATCCGCATCAAGATCTGCAGGCACAGGATCGTGCCCATCGTATTGGGCAGAAGAATGAAGTGCGGGTGCTAAGGTTGATAACTGTAAATTCTGTTGAAGAAAGAATACTGGCTGCGGCGCGATATAAGTTGAATATGGATGAGAAAGTCATCCAGGCTGGAATGTTTGATCAGAAATCAACAGGAAGTGAGAGACAGCAATTCTTGCAGAGTATTTTACATCAAGATGACGCGGATGATGAGGAAGAAAATGAAGTAGCGGATGACGAAACAGTCAATCCGATGATCGCTAGATCAGAAGGTGAGATTGAGATCTTTGCGAAATTAGATCTCGAGCGACGACGTGAAGAGGCGAAGCTGGGTCCGAATCGTAAGCCGCGATTGTTAGAGGAAAATGAGTTGCCTGATTGGTTGATTAAAAACGACGAGGAAGTCGAGCGCTTGACTTATGAAGAAGACGATGATCGGTACTTGGGACGAGGATCGAGGCAGCGTAAGGAAATTGATTATACTGATAACTTAATTGGTAAGGAGTGGCTCAAAGCTATTGACGATGACGGTGTCGAGTACGACGACGAGGACGAAGATGATAAGAAGAGAAAGAAAACGCGCAAGCGACGCAAGAGAGGCGAGGAAGATGACGAACCGACACCGAAGAAACGCCGCGGGGGTGGCAGCAGTGGCAGCGGCTCCGGTCCTTCTGTTGATACGAAGTTACGTAGAGCTATGAAGAAATTGTTGATGGTTGTTGTTAATTATACTGATAGTACTGATGGGAGATTGTTGAGTGAACCATTTATGACACTACCATCTCGGCGAGAGTTACCTGATTACTATGACGTCATAAAAAAACCATTGACTATCAATAAATTGTTGAAGAATATTGATGAGAGTAAAGTAAGTATTTTTATTAATTTATTAATTTATACTCTATCAAAAAAATCCTTATGGGAATCTAGTGTAGATTCCTATGTACCCCCATGACGTTTTTGGATGGATTCTCATATGGTTTCCTATAAGAATCCTGTATAGATTTATATACTTGTATCAATAGACAAAAATCCAAATACCCCAGGTTCTATAGAAATTATTAATGCAGAAACCCAGATTCCTATATAAATTTCCCATAAAAAATCCATCCAAGTTCCTATATAATCCAAGTACCCACAGTTTTCTTTGTGGATTTCCCATATAAAATTCCAGAAACCCATGGTTTCCTACATGGATTCTTACATAAATCCATACTCTCCTATATTAATTTCTATGGGTTCCCATGGATTTTTTTTGATAAGGTATACAATTTACCAAAGACTGTATTCTTTTCCCGCACAGAAAAATATATAAGTAATATATATGTCCTATATAGCCAATGCATTGATGCATATATGTCACATATATTTTTTTAACCATCGGAATCAACGGTCTATTTAATGCTGGAGTATTAAATAAATAAAAAATATATTTATAATTGTATAATTTTCAGTATTCGAGTGTAGATGAATTGGAAAAAGATTTCATGCAGTTGTGTAAAAATGCCCAAATTTACAACGAAGAAGCCTCACCAATTCACGAGGATTCAATTGTTCTGGAATCGGTATTTACAAACGCACGACAAAGACTCGAAGCCGAAGGTTCAATGTCTGATGACGGTTAGTATTTAAAAATTGATTATATTAAATACACGGAAAAAACAAAATAGTACTGGTTACTGTTCTGCGCAGTAATCAACAAACAATATAGGTAAAAATACATTTTAACATGACTGATTCGTGTTAGAACAGGAGTGAGTCATAGCTTAACACGAACTATTACTATTTAAACAGTAACCAGTGCTGTCCTACACAGTACATGAAACATATGACTGGTTACTGTCAAAATAGTTGTCATTAATATCCAAAACAGTACTCAGTCCTGTTCTGACAGGAACGGTTACTACATTCATATGTCTCTTTACTATTCTTGACAGTAGAGGTCTATAATTGAAATCTGTCAAGTATAGATTATTTAAATTTTTCAGGTTATTATTCATAAATATGTATAGATATAGATAAGATTGCGTAAATATTTAAAAATAATTAGTTTTTCTTCTTTTTTATGTAAGGATTATTAATATATATTAAATAAAGTTATATAGAGCTTGATAACTTAGTTTAATGGTTTATCAGACTTTTTAAAAGTATCTTTATTCGACTCTTGTTTACATAAGTTAACAATTATTATTTTACAAAATAACAATCTTCTTACATTTAAAATAAGTAACGTCTAAATCTATCATTTTCAAATATACCGACCTCCGCTTTTATTGATAGTTATGTGAGTAGCTGAACAGTAATTTAAGTCTTCAATAATTAAATATTTCCAATTCGTACAAGAACTAAAATCGCTATCAACTTTGTACGCATATAATGATAAAATCACTATTATTTATTTGTAACTTTTTCTTATAACATATTATTTTTTATCATAATTATTAAAGCACACTGACAGAAAACAATTAAACTTTAGAGAAAGGTTAAAATAGACCTCTACTGTCAAGAATAGTAAAGAGACATATGAATGTAGTAACCGTTCCTGTCAGAACAGGACTGAGTACTGTTTTGGATATTAATGACAACTATTTCCACAGTAACCAGTCATATGTTTCATGTACTGTGTAGGACAGCACTGGTTACTGTTTAAATAGTAATAGTTCGTGTTAAGCTATGACTCACTCCTGTTCTAGCATGAGTCAGTCATGTTAAAATGTATTTTTACCTATATTATTTGTTGATTGCTGCGCAGAACAGTAACCAGTACTATCTTGTTTTTTCCGTGTACATAATTATAATAATCATTATTATGAAAATATAAATTAATATTTTTTAATAACAATGCAGAAAATAATTCATCTCCAGACGAGCGTGATGACGGATCGGACGGCGACTCGAGTGTAAGGATGAAGATTAAATTAAAAGGACGTAAGAGTGAAAGTAGATCGGGTAGTAGACGCAAAAGAATTACGAAAAAATATATTTCTGATGACGACGACGATGCTGATGACAATTAAGTCATTTATATTTTTATATTTCTTTGATAAATTAGCGACTTTTACTGTCACTATAACGACTGTAATTAAAATTACATTTAAATAACTTTTAATTAATGAATCCAACTTTGCTTTTTATTTTTACCGCAGCAAAAACACATTCAAATTTTATATGAACTAACAATTACATTTTTGGCATCAGCGTCGTTAAAAATATAATTTTTATCTTTTTAAAACGTTGACAGAAACAAGTTCCGGATCTGGTAGTATCTTCCATTATTATTATAATTAATTAACCATAATTAGCCTCCTTATACTTAATATCTAAATATATATATTTAATAATGTTGAGTATATGAAACAACATCGGATCTTATAACAATAAATATTAATATAAGACTTTATATAACAATTTTAAATGTGATGATATACACAATTGCATTCAAATGTTTTATTTGTTATTATTTTTATTATTTATTAATTAATAAATAATTATATTTGATAATACATTTTTATATATCACCGTCATCAGTAGAAAATTTCATAATTCAACTTTTTTTTTTAATTATACGGAAGGCAAAATAAGTTTTTATTTTCAAATTTTATGAAGATCTAAGATAAGAGACCTAGTATTCGATCAGAGAATTAGAACCCGATCACTCATGTATTTGTATATATATATTTACTAAATATTACTAAATATAGAAATACAAATTCATGGAGTGACCGAGTACTAGTTCTCTGATCGGGTACTAGGTCTCTTATCTTACTCATAGTTTTAAAATATTTAAAATTCCTAAGTTCTTTCAGTGAATGTGCTCGGACTTTTTTATCATCAAAATTATACACTTTTTTGGTTTTAAATTTAGTGACTAAAGCTGAAAGAGCGTTTAAAAATATGTCCTTTTGTAATTAGTGACGCGATATATTACATATAATATATAAAATTTGTAAGCAAAATATTGAAGTTTGATTTGTGTGACGGTTTTTTAGAGGCTGATGAAGGCAATTAGTGACGAAACGTTGCTTAATGAAAATGTGTCGCTAACATCCATGAATTTTAACAGTTATAATTTTACTCACAAAATCTCTATTTAAGGAAAGTAGCTACAACTCTAATCACTCACAATTTTACTCAGTCTCAACTCAACTTAAAGTTTTTTTTACTTAGGATAACTCTACTCAGCTTCCACTAGACTCAGTGACAACTTTACCTATGTATTTTAGCCTATCAATAAAATAGCAATTCTTTGTGAGTAGAGTCGCAGCTACTTCCTGTGAGTAGAGATTTTGTGAGTAGAATTGTAACACTGCTGAATTTATTGGATTCCTTATCGCTGATAATCATAAGTCATTTGAATTCGAAGGATCAGAATACATCATAAATATAAAAAATCATTTTTTAAATTTGAAGTCAGGAAAATTTCTACTGATAACGTCGATATAATAATTGTTAAAGCTTTGATAATTTTTTTTATTGCTGTATTTAATTGATCACAAAAATATGTGATTATAAATCATTAGGTGTCATTAGGAGTAAACGAATATGATATGATCATATATTAGAAGCCATTGATTACTAAATTATAATTAATAATTTAAAAATTTGTGGTACTTATTTTAAATAATTATTGCAAATTAAAAAAAATAATCATCTAATTAGCAGATGATATTTTTATTTGCAGAATCAATCATTTTTATAATTTTTAATTATTATTCATGATAAATTGATATTTTAACATCGAATGCTTTGAATCTGGTTTTAAATATTAATAAAACATTATAGTAATGTACTATTATATATTTTGACTTTAATTACATGAAGGAAAAAAGATTAAAACATGTAAATAATTATTGATTAACAATTGTTGAATTGATTATCATGTTTATTAATTATTAATCTTATAATTAGTTTTTATTGTTTTATTTATAAAGATTTAAAAGTATTGTAAAGGAAAATAAAACAAATAATTTTTTTTTAAATTTCTAATAGATTATTTGAGATTTTCTTTTTCGATATAACAATTATTGTACGGTTATATTTTTATTATTGATATATAATTATTATTATGTGATTTATCATTTATAATAGATACAAATTTGATAATTATTATTAATTATTCAATAAATAAATTAATGAAGCTTAAAACAAGTCGCTTTTATTTAAAAAATATATAAAATTTTTTGTATTTTTATATAATGATTTATTTGGAAATTCAAATTAATGAATTTAATTTAAAAATATGATAAGTTCATTTTTAGTAAAGTTAAATTTTGAATTTTGAATTTTACCGCCAGTTAGAAATGAGACCGCCATTTTGTATAATGCGCAGAAGACAAAGATTCAAATATTTAAGCCAATCAGTTTTGCGCGGTAGCTCAGTAATAAGACGTTAAAACTCAGTGCTCTTTAATTAAAATTAATTACATTGTAGAAAGTTTATAATTAATTAAATAATTGTGTTCATTATTTAAATAATTTATGTTGAGTATAAGATTGTTAGTGCAGTGTCATATATTCTAGTGAGTGATAAAAATTTGAAGTGTATGTGCAGTTTTTTGGTTAAAAAATTTTAAATGTTGGAATTAAGATTGTTGGAATTAATTAATTACGAGTTTGGATGAAGCAGACATCAGATAATTTTAAATTTATAATTAAAAAAATAAAATTTATAAAAAATGCAATTATTATTTTTAAAGTTTTTTAATTGCGCATTTTTTTAAATTTTATTTTATAAATTATTTACTCTTTTTATTAATTACTTTTAATTTATCTGATATCTGCTACATTCACTTTCATAAATAATTGATGTATATTTAATTAAAATATTTAATTGTGATAATAATTAAAGTAAATAATTAATGTTGGTGAAAAAGTGTTTGTTCTATGAATAAGTGATGAAATTGTGTGAAATTTTTAATTTAAAAAGAACAAGATACTGAGTGCATTCCGAAATGTGTTGCGAGCAGCAGTAGACCGTGAAAGTACATCGTAGTAGCAGGAGGACGCGTATTTTTTTTTTTTTTTTTAATATTTTAAACATTTTTCATATTCTGCCGCCATTTTGTTTTACTTCACGATTTTTAATTCTTATCCCATTTCTAATAAGTCCATTTAATTTAACAAGTTAATTTTTCAAATATTTAAATTTACCGCGCAAGTAATAAGAGTAATTAATAAATTATTAATGAACAATAAAAAATATCGAGTCAACTTTTTTGTCTGATCAATATAATTATTGACATAAATAGATTTTAATCAAATTATTAAATTTCAATTTTTAAATTTCGCGCCAAGGTGGCGCTACTGCGCGTTGCTATGTTTAACGTTCAAATTTTTGCTAGAGTGGGGATGGGAGAATGAATTGCAAGTGTATTAACTAACGGTCCATTAGCGGCAGTCAGTATCATCAACAACGGCAGTAGTAGTCCAGATCTTTCTTTACGTTCAAAAAGAAATACAATATTGCAGTTAATTCGCGGAATTATTCATAAAATGTATTGCTTATAGTCATTGTTTAATTAAAATGTGCAGTATTTGTAAAATTCAAATTGTGCAAAGTGTCTGTGGTGTAGTTAGTGGTGAGTGTTTAGTGCTAGTGCAAAGTGTTGAGTGTTTAGTGCCAGTGTAAAGTATTGCTGATGGCTGATGCTGATACCTGTCCAGTTCCTGAGCAAAATCATCTGGCATCGTCTGGTGGGAAATAGCAGTTAAGTGACGTTGTTTAGCTGCAATACACTTGGAGCAATTTAATTCAAATCTCCAAGTGTATTAGGACACCCTTCTGCATACTATTTCCCCACCAAGGTTTGTTCAAACACTCAAGTGATTTTTTTTTTATTTTTTAAATATTTTTTATAACATTTGATAATCAAACGTCAGTTAATCAGCAAATATTCAGCTGATTAGTACATTTAGTATTTTTAAATTAAAAAAAAAAAAAAAGGAAAACTCAATGCTGAGTCCAGAACAAAATGTTGTTGCAAGTTTTATATTTGCAATTAATTAATTTTTTTATTATATTATTAAAAAGTTTCCAAGTCATGATTTATAATTACTGTTTGGTAATGATGAAATTATAAATTTAATTTAAAGTACTCAGAAGTAAAATGTTCATCACAATTTTTCCTGAATATTTTTTTAAATATTTATCTCAGCACGACAGAGGCAGCCGTTCGGTTCCCATGTGGCTCGGACTATTCCCATGTTTCTTTTTTTCCTCTTTGGTTATCGTCCTTATTGGGCTATGTTCCAGTTACTGCTGCACGATCCCCAAGTTACATAGCATCGATACTGATTGCTACGTGATTGGGTGCCAACTTGTTATCAAATTGGCTGTTAAAAAGGCGAACAATCAACTCTACTCAAAATTTCTTTACTCGAGCATACAGACGACATTTATACTCAGTCCCATACAAAGTTTGGAAATCGGCCCTGTATCGGGCCATTACTGGGCCAAGAATGTCGATTAATGGCTCAGCAATGGCAATTTTTATTGGCCGATAAACGGCTTATAGTCAGAATGATAACCTCGGGCCATTAATGGCGCTCGACTATCGGCCGATCAATGACAGCCAGCAATCAGCCAAGCAAACAAATAAATTAAATTAAAAAAATTTTTATTTTTTTAACTTCCTAATAGAATTCGTAATCATTAACGTTTAGACTATTTAAGTGGGGTAAATGATGTGATAAAACTCGGTGAAAATTCTGCTGGGCTCTGGGCGCGAACTGCCGTCCTTCTGATTACAGGGTCTGAACGCTGGCTACCGGACGAACCTGCTGATGTTGAGTAGATACTTTTAAATGATCTACTTCTTCATTTTGTTACAACCACTCAGTTTTATGAAATGTAACGAGCAATTTAATTAATATTATCGATTATTTAAAAAAACTAATTTCGTATTATTTTTATTATAATTACATGATTTTTTAAAATAAAATTTATTAAATTTAATTAATTAGTTCTTAAGAACCCACTGGAATTATTTTGCTCTACCACTTTTATTAAAAATGATATTTACTTTAAAATATATGTCTTATTTTTTAAATAAATTAACTTTTATAAGTTAAGTTATAAAATTTGCGGTTGTTAATTGCAAATAATAACGAATTTAAAAATATTTTAATTGTTAGTTGTAAATAATTTTAATCGGAAAATTAAAATATTTATTAATTAAGACTTAGTTCAATTCAAAAATAACGAATTATTAATTAAAGAAAACTGTAATAATAAGTTATTTGAATAATTAGTAATTGATGAGTAGATTTTTTCATTCAACAAGAATCAATCATGGCCCACTGATTCACCAAATAGTGGCCCAACGTTGCAAACCGATAATCGGCCAGTCATAAGTAACCATTTATTGGCCGGTCATCGGCAGCGTCGTATGACTGTCGTTTCCGGTACAGCAAGTCATATTCCGATATGAAACTAGTAATACCATAACATATACATCAAAAAATTTAAATGAATATCACTTCAAATTGATTACGCTATCTTGATGAAAAATTAATCGGCTGCTAGTAATTAACCAAGTTTGGGCCATTACTAATTGCCAATGCTTGGCCGAGCGACTGCAGTCGGACATCGGCCAACCTACGGCATTTTTTCCATTAACGGCAACTTTGCATGGGCGTGACAACTATATTCAAGGACAATTGTACTCCATTATATATTTGTAATCATCTCATCAATATTATGTTTACTCAAAGTCTTCTATATTCAAAGGCATCTTTACTCAATAATCCACAGATTAAAAAGATTGTCGATAATGAAGTAATACATAGATAAGACTGTTCGGAAAGTCAATAACAAAAAAAAATTAAAAAAGTATTTAAATATTAAATAAAGGAAAATTAATTTCTCAACTAAAAATAAAATGTTTTCATCAATTTTTACTTTGATAACGGTTTAAAAAATATTTTAAAATAGCGTTTTTGTTAAGCTTTTTATTTGTTTATAATTAATTAGTCATTTATAATTTCTCATGATGTATTGGTCAGAAATATATGAAAGAAAAATTTCATAAATAAAAATTTATTCATTAAATTAAAGATTTATTCAACATCAAGTAGGTAATACTTAGCACTAACACCGGAATTTAATAAAAAAATGAAAAAATAATAGCGCTAAAATATCACTCTCATATAAGCAATAACAAATCAAGCACTGAAATCATTGATTGACGAATATTTACATTTAAATCATATAAATGCAACCAGCTGGAAAAGACTCAGCTTTAAGATAGGAAGACAGAACTTCTGAGATTTTGATTAGTTGAAAGCTTATTCCTGATTTTAGTGACCTACATCTAGTTGGTTGCCTGAGTTAAGGAGGTGAAGTCATCAATATCGGATGCTGTGATCTGATTAAAAAATTGGTTGAAAAGTAGATTTCGATGCCCTAACTCGAATTCCGGCTCAGAATGAAATAATATTCCATATCCAGGCCATCCAAAGGGTCCCTAAGTGGTCAAAATGGCCAAAAATCGTGTTTCCGGCCACTAAAATTGACCTAGAGAATCTAACTATGGCGTTATCAAGCTAAAAATTGGTTTAGGAACAGATTTTGATCCCCCGAACCGGAATTCTGCCTGATATGAACTAAGATTTCACATCCAGACCATCCAGAGGCTTCCCAGGGGGTCAAAATGGCCAAAAATCGAGCCATAATTAAATTTTCTAGATTAATTACAGTGGCCGGGAACACGATTTTTAGCCATTTTGCCCCCTGGTGAGCATCTAGATGGCCAGGATTTAAAATCTTGGTTCATATCAGGCAAGATTTAGAGGGTTGACCCCTCAGAGGGCCACTTTTGTGTTGTGAGCCGCTGTGAGATGCTGAAACTCGTCTGGGGACACGAAATAATTTTTTTTTAACCATTTAAATATAGTGGAAACCTAAAACATGCAAACCTTCTTAATAAGACAATTTATGTATAAATTGAGAAAAATATGGATAGCCCGAACTGGGAATCGAACCCAGACCACCCATACGAAGTCGCCGATGCTCGAAAAAAATCTACGATCGACCGAGGCTCGGCAACCAATGCTCGGTCGAGCGTCGGTGCACTATCATCAGCCTATGGTTGTCACACCATCGGTAACCGAACTATATTCATAACAATGAAATCCGATCATCGGCCGTTCCTCGGTCGATGATATGATAAATTTTCTTTTGCGCATGCGCGGTGAATATCACGTCAGCTATTTTTAAGCATTATATTTACTTGTATATACTTTTCATTAGACAGAAACAATACTGAATATAACAGAAAATAAATTTATCGTTGTGATTAAAAAAAATTCTGTAATTTATAAAATCGTGTCTGACCGTGTAAGAAAACATCGGGCATTAAAAAAATACATGGATAATAGATCTCAACCGCCTAATAAACCCTCAGTGTAAATTGTTAATGATAATAGTACAAACGATCGTGATTATGATAATTTACACAGTGAAACAATTGTAAATAATGTTGTAAATAAAGAAATTAATTATAGTGTATTTAATAGTAATAATGAAAGTGATGAAAATAGTTTTAGTGATTTTGTACACTGAGAAAACATTTCTCTTCGGACAATTAAATTGATTTTGTTAAATTCTGTTAAAGTAAATTTTATTACGTCAACATAATCTATTTTGTCATTTTTAACAAATGATTTAATAGATTCT